>JAMYCR010000005.1:3445484-4770725 GCA_028830335.1 Eucera pruinosa
TTATCATTTATACTTAGTAAATTATTCAGAAACCAAAAACTAATATTATTCACAAATCGTTTTGAGATTCGTGTAATCGTTTAAGTATTTTTGATTTCAAAAAATGAATCCCTCGACATTAAATATTAGTGTAAAATTGAATTTGTCATCTGGAAAAAAAGATATTTAAAGATCTTTTATGGAATGCATATTTTTAAGAACGTTTGCTTTTAAAATTGTTTTTTTAGTAGTTATGCACGTAACAAAATCTGTGATTATGTTCCACAAGGTTAGTTATAACATTTCAGTTCCTGTAGTATAAAGAAAACGACAAGTACACTTTTTTTTAGATCACCCGTAGCATTTTATATGTTTCGTATTTTATTTATATTATTTGTTTGGAATAAATAATTTGTTTTAAAGAAGTATTCTCATTCATTTTAAGATACAATCGTTCCAATGAATCGTTGCACATAAGTATACAAATTCATATAAAACTTTAGACGCGATATTCTCGAGAGGACAATTTTTAAAGTTGGTGAAAGTGATATCTCCGAAGCTAATTTTATTGAGATATTGATTTAAAATTGTGATAACTAGTAAAACCCATATTTCTGTAGCTTTTGTCCTACAATCAACTAAAACCATGAAATATTTTTTGTTTAAATAATAAAGATTATTTATATATTTCCTGGAATTTCAATTCAATGACTGGCATTTAAAAATTTTGAGTGCGATTTCATTTCACTATACTCTTATTAAACAGAAAGTTACTTGAAATTTTCATCTCGATTTAATACCGCTATCGACTGTAAATCTTTTCGTAACTCATACTTTAATATCTGTTAAAAGTCCCCTTTTTCCACTTCTGGATAAAAATATATCTTAAACTAATACATTGGAACTGTTGATTCAATTTCATCGTTCAATCTTCATTTCAATTTTTCAACTCTATTGAAAGTTCACTAATTATTAAATAATTTTCAGTGAGCAATGAAAGCATTTGAACGGCAATACCTAATGTATGGTGTATAATTTATTTACATGTGTTCAATTTTTGTTGAAGTTTCCATACACTTGCTACATAGATATAGCTTAGTACTCATGTAATTTGGTTTAATAAATCAGAAAGTATTATAAAGTTTGTTCATGATGAATTGTTTACGACTGCTTGAATACTTTCATTACTCACTCTACCTCTTTCCACATTACGCAATCGCATTGAAAATCCACCCATACAATCATAATCAAAAAGACCGTGATCTTACGTACTCGGACATTGGAAAACAGCTTGCCTTGCATATTAATGAATTGTAATGCAACTGCCTTGTATTCATTCGAATATTTTATGTTTGTAAAATTAAAAATCACAGCACCACATATTATTCAATTTTTCCATACAGTTGCCTCCTAATTTCTGTGTATGTATTATAGTAAATGATATTAAGAAAAGTAGCTTTTAATGTTCATGGAGAATAACAGCACATTTTTTTTACCATATATAAATAAAAATTACTTTTATATAATTTCATAATAAGTATGCTTCAAATCATACAAATTCAAGAATTTGTAATGCTGTTGGGTAAACATTGTTAAAATTAACACATTGTGAAAGCTATTCGGAAGTTTTAAAAACAAATAAAAATATTTATAATAAACCAATGTACATATATGTAATGTGCAATACGTGTGAGTGTCCGTTTGCATGTGCTTTTTGTAGAATTTGGCAGACACATGATTTCAATTACATAAATAAAGCTTTATATCACAGAACAACAAACACTTGTTATTTAATTTCTCTTACTTGTTGAGAAGTACCATAACCCAAGATTTATTTATTCTATCAATGAAGGAAATTATAATTTAGCTCAAATTTTCATTCCAATCTGAGGACTATGATACTATGATACAATAATGCATCATATAAGCATATTATAAACATACTATAAGCATGTAACTTTTAAGTTACATGGCGTTATAGAGTGTTAAATAAAAAATATCTACAAACGTTTCTTTAAATGTAACAAATTTCAATTGAATGTTTTTAAATAATATACGACTATATAGACTGAAAACTCATATATGCAATTATATTTATCCGTAGTTTCATGAATGGTTATAAAATTCTAATTCAAATAAATTGATAAACAATTTATCCTTCTATTAAGTCTTCACGCAACTTTGCATGTTTGCACGTTTTTTTCCCCTTTGAATGTTGTTGAAACCGATTACTGTATGGGATTACTATACTACAGATAATATGATTTTTTATCCCATAATATATTTCTATATCATCCATTTCATAAACCCTGTCAGTAGTTGAAACTTATACCTGTTTGATAGTGTGACCTTATCGTGTAATCAGATGATAGGTATAGTTTACAATGCAAGTTGGAACTCTTTCAATGCTATATATCAATTTTCTCAAGATAAGTTGTTGCATTCTATATTTCTTGCATATCGTGATCGAGCAACGTAGGGAATGCGGACGAGCAATTCGTTTATCCACATTTCTAGGACATCGCGAGAAATCTGACATTGACGAGCTGTTGGCGTCACGTCTTGGAATTTAAAGCGATTCGTCACGTACTTGTGCTACACACAAAATCCAATGTCTTCTTAAGTGTCCTCGCAATTTAATGAAGATTTACTACTGTTAAAAAGCCGAATAAATGAACACTTTCGAATAAAATATAGAATTTAACAGAAATATTTTAAGCTACTGCATTGCTGTTATAATCCTCGCTTCGCAGTAAAGTACTAACATTACAAAATGATTTGATTTGTTATACACCATTTACTAATACAATACTTCGAACAATTACTTTATTAGTTTTTATTGAATTTATTTAACGATAAATAATTTTGAAAACAAAGACGTTTTTATGATTTTCATGTATTTATTGAGGTACTACCACTATACTTAGGATATTATTACAGAGAAAATTGAGAAATTCGCAAGAAATATTAAACAAATCTAGCAAAAAAATATCTTGATAGATACGAAAAATGATTGCACCAGTGGGAGAATCCAAGCACGTGAGTAGCACGATTTTAATTGAAAGCAAGCGTCACTAATCTTTGCACAAGTCACGACAAATAAAACTTATCTTTGATTAATGTCACTAAATCACAATCAGATCGATTTTCGTTGTATTATCTTTTGGAATAATCAGTACGACTATTGAATGTGCGCATTTCTATCGTACTTTACCGAGTTTGTTTTATCAAACCCACAAGTGTACAACGAAATGTAAGCCCGTCACGTGTAAAACGTGCTTGACCGCGTCGCAAAAATATCATTAGAAATGAATGAAAATGATAAATTATATTATATATTTTTATGTTTGTTTTAATGCTATGTATAAAGTAATTTTGTTTATTTTTCAAATAAGTATCTATTTAGTTTAGCATGTTGGTTACTTTTTATGATATTTAGAAGTGAATCATTTAAAAGCAAATTTAATTGAATTAACATAAAACATGAAATAAAAAATTAAAAATTGGAATGAGTAATCAAAAACATGAAATAAAAAGGATAAGTACCTTTAGGTTTCGATGCCGGTATCTGCATACGTTCCGAGATAGAAATAATAGAAACTCTTTTTGTTCCATGGTAATGCGTCATGTTGTTGCTGAGAGTATTAAAACCTGCACACAAGTTCTCCCAGGTAGGGTCGAGTTCCGAAGTAAATCGCAAAAAAGACACTACGATTCATCGATCGGTTGATCGTGGTTTTATAGTCCATCACCGAAAAGGGTTTCTCCCACTCTTATTTTTCAACTTGCACGCTCTGCATGTGTACACACAACAATACTTTATCACTTTTCTCCCTTATCTAATTAGAAAACACATGCGTATTGTTATAGAATACAGCATCGATACTTTTAAATATTATTATATAAGAATTGAATGTACGTACGTCTCGTGACAAAAATTACGAATGAATTGATAACTATATTGCTTATCTTTTTAAAAACGAGACGAAAGCAGATTGAATAGGTATCACATACATGGAATACTATATAGTCAAAGATTAAGACAATTCGCAACTGCAGCGTTGAACTTTAGATAGGAATCAATACGAACTCATATGATGAAATGATAAATCATTACTGTCAGAACAAAATCTTATGATACGTTACCTGATATTTGTAAGAAAATGTAATGATAAAGATTCCCTTCAACAATCACAATAAGCCAGACACAAGTTTATAATTATCACTAATAATATTGTTAATATTCATGTTTCTTTTAAAGAACCAGTTTAGAAACAGTTTAATTATGAATTATTATATTTCAGATTTTTTATAATTCACTACTATTGCACGATCAAAATTTTTCAATTGTAATTGCACCGGGAACTATAAAAGTGGTATACATATATATATATGTAAAAAAGAAAGAAAAATGTGTTTTAATATTATTGTAATACAAACACTTAATGAATTTTCTTTTCAATTTTCGTATTTCTTTAATTTATGATCACTGACACAATAAAACTGTAATTATTAACAAACTTGTCAATTTTTTGTAGATAAATCATCTTTTCGAAGCAGTTATTTCGGTTGTATTAGTTTCCACAAGCCTGCGTTTTCTCAATTGGTAGCTCACTCAAGTTTTATCTTTACTCCTATAATTATATTCCGTATCTTATGAAAGATTGTTTTTCATGAAAGTGCAGTGAACCATCCATGTAATCACTTTTAAATGATAAACTAAATGTTCAATATTTTTATTTATAAGTATACACTAACGGCGAAGTAAGATAGGTTTGAATGTTATAATATTGTGCAGTGAATATGATGACATTAAATATATATAACGCATGTATTAAACACATTTATTAGTAGTACATTAATTGTATATTAAAATTTAAGAAACTGCTATATTATTACACATAATACAAATTAAATTTCAAATATTTTAAACTGTTAAATTGAAATTAGGAATTTTCGAACTGTTACAACAATCAAAAATAAAAATCTCGATTTATACATAAATTTTTACTTTAATATAATTTAATTCAAATCAACTTATTTTCGTAATTATCTTATATTTGTCAGCTATATTTTGCAAAAAATATTATATTTCTACTTTGCAAAAGAAACGTATCCAGCAACATGAAGGATATCCATGTACATATTAACGGAATTTATTATTACGGAATGAAACTGTTTGCTTAAGGAATATTCACTGAGGCATCAATATATTATTATAACAAAAACAATCTTTCACTTACATTTAAATTTTACTGATATGTAATACCAATCATTTAAAAGTACTAGCTGTAAGTATCTTTATAGAAGTCAAACCTAACACATTAACACATTGACTGTGACGGGAGCTTTATATGGTTTACCCTGGGGGCCACAGTACAATTTGGCATGTTTCAACACAAGACACCGTAATACAGGGTAATTCTCTCGCCAAAAGACTCAAACGCAATGCCGTCGCTTAACCACAAGAGTACGATTTTATTGTCACTATGTCATCAGTAAGTCGACAATGACGGCTATTGCAGAGAAGACAACTATATGCGTATGTATATGAACTGGAAAGACGTGTCCCAAAATTGAAGTGGGCCTCTTTACTAATAGATCGCATACACAAACACGAGGTTATTAGCGCGATATTTAGGCGGCAGCACTGCTTTTGAGTCCACTGGAGAGAGAATCACCTTTTATTTAATGTATGTAAAATATATTATGTTTCAATAAAATTGTTTATTTGTTAAACAGTATACTTTTTACTTTATAGTATTGTCTAGTTATCTATAGTGTTCAAACGTTTTTAGCCAATGATGTTCATTTCAATTATTGTAAATAATTATGACACTACGGTCGCGGGTGACCAACGTTGCAGTCAACATGATAAATATTATTGTTGGTGGGAGTAGTTCTGTTGAGACTGGTCCATTTGTCTTCCGGACGAATGCCGCGTCTAAAATCGGCATGCTGATGTTTTGCAAACATGACAACATTATCAGGGCTGAGAGCTCCGATACTGAGCCCGTTGGTCTTTAGGGTGTTCTTATATATGCATAGTCATTGAAGAGGATCACTGTATTACCCAATTAGGGCATGTTATTTAATTGATCATGGTGGTCAATTAAAAGAGCGAAAGAATGGTATGGCAACTTGGGTTGTTCTGATAACCTTTATCTCCGTTGAGATTGTTCTAGCGTTTGATATTCCTATAATCATGTCCTGTCTTCAGCTAGTGGTCTGCGACAACAGATTGAAAAAAATACCTTAATCTGGCACTCTTTTAGCGCTTTTTGATTTTTGTACTTATCCACCGCTCAGTTTCTTCGATATATGTCCATATACTTCTTCACTTGATTAGAAAACCTCATGGACTGCTGGTGTACTCAGCAGTGACCTTAGACCTTCTCGGTTTGGAATCACCTAAGATATCTTTCTTGATGGTTTGAAGATAATTGTAATATTACATTTCTCACTGACTAATACAGCCAGTAGCTACCTAAAGATATGGGAGGATAACCATTTTTTTCTCTTCCTGAGTTGGTCCTTCCATAATTGTCTCAGCTCCTGTCGTTATTTTTTAATCATTGATAGGGATTTCTTTCAGCATCGGAGCTCTTAGCATTAATGATGTAGATTGAAACGTTTACAAAATGTCTGCATAATGTTGATTATAGACACGGCATCCACCTGTAAGGCAAATGGACCAGTCCCAATAGAACTATTCCCGCCAACAGTAATCATAATCATGGATGCATAAAATTCAACATTAAGTAGTAGTTCACACCAATTACAAGATCGCCACAAAAATATATAAATAGAGAAATATATTATATAGAAAATGAATGGGTATCTATAAACACATAATTTCTATATTTAATATACTTTTCGTAACTATGTTTTATTAGTAACATATATAATTTAATATATTTTTCATAATTATAGATTACATAACCGTAACCTTTTAAAAACTGCCATAACTGTTTTCCACTTTTCATTCGGTGCAGATACATTGTTAGTACGTAATTATATTCAACTATATTTTTATTGATTCTATGTATCTAAGCACAAGAATTTGATAATATTTTTTATAATCATTGTATATACATCATTTTCTGAATTACAACTAGAGGTATATTTTTCAATTGGGATGTTATGAGAAAATCCTATGTACTTTACGTTAATGATATCCTTTATTTCGCATAATCTTCTTACTTTTATTTCTCAAGACAAGTGTACGTCTGAGGAAATGAAACTCCTTATTACATACATTACTAAATTATACTCTTATAGTAAATAATAATGCAACTATAATGTTATACAAGAGTTGTAAACAAATCACGATAATACGAAGCGTATGTATTAGAGAATATTTAAAATTATCCAATTAAAATAGTATATGAAGGTTGATTCTTCAAGAATTACATAAAAATCCTGTTTCTGTGGTTTGTTTGAGTCTGAGTAATTGTGTAGCACATACATATTGAAAAACAGTTTTACTATCTTACAGTTTGGACAAATTTTTCTGTGAATTATTCCCCATTAAGGTAGGTAGTGAATGAATCTTGCAAGCTTTTGTTTTATTATGTGCTTCTTATATTATTGTCAAAAAAATCATTTCATTATGTCGGTAATGTTTAAAGTAAAAAGTAGTTCGAATAAAATCGTACTTATTTTAAAACAGTTTTAGTTTATATTACAGGACGATTTGTTTTGTTTGATGATTAGCGCAAATATATGGGACTGCATTAGCAAGAGACCATTAAATGTAGCGGTTATTCCTATAATTCATTGATGTAGAAAGATTATATTAAAAGTACCCAAGATACTCTAGGTAAACTAATGAAAAATTGCTACAGCTTAATTAGAAAATTTTATTACATTTGTGTTAAACACATCAACATTACTAAAAAATAAAAAATGCATATGAACCTGTTAGTATTAATTCAAGAAAAATATTGTATATAAAAATGGTCCCGAATACTTAAGTAGCACAACAATACATAGTTTACTACCTATTTTTGCACTAATTTTAATTTTAATTTTTTTGCTATACTAATACTAAATTCTTTTGGTTGCAAAATAATAATCACTTTTTAATATGCAGATAAATTGTTCAATTAAAATCAACGTAACCGGCTTTTTATACTTTACTAAAACAATATAATAGTTTTATATTAAGTATTATATCATTAATAATATAAATATTACAATACTGTATTATTGTTATCACGTTGTTGTAGTATGACATATAACTAACTTTAGAAAAAAAATATTTGACATATTGGAAAACAATATTTCATTTTAAATATTATAAAAGCAATTGTAGTTAAAAACAATTATTGTAGGAACTATTATTGAAATAAAAATTCTAATAAAAATATTTATCAAAATAAAAACTATTAGAAGGAAAGTAGTACACTTCACGCTTATTAAACTGAATATTAATATTTAAAGCTTAATTTTTTATAGGTATTATATGTTATACTATATACTTGTGTATTATAAGTAGTATTATGTGGAGGACAAGAGCTCTCTCTCTCTCTCTCTCTCCCTCCCTCTCTTTCTTGCGAAAAATATAGGAATAGAAGAATATACTATATATTACATAAAATGTAGATTATACACTATATTATATATAGAATGCGGAAGTCATGTAACGCCATAGGGAAATATTGTAGTGAAAACACAAATATTATTTTAAAATTTTCAATCCTCATTTTACATACCTATGTCACATATTTATACATTCTTGTAAGATTCTATAAATAACATCGCTTTCTTAATTAATCTAATGCTCTGCGACTTTAAAAAAGAATCGTATTACTAAACATTTTTGGAATGACGAAACAGTATTCTTGCTGAAATTTTCTGCTATCTTTAGTATTAATGATCTCTGATATTAAATCGTGGAATTTAATATAGGTTCATTGAAATGATAAAAATTACCGCTTTAAAATTTTAAGAAATGCAACTTATTTCGTCCCATTCCTAAAATGACGAAATTATACATTTCATAACTGTTTCCCTTTTATTATTATTCTTATAACATATTATGGATTGTTACAACTGGATTTCACTTTTAATCTTATTTTTAATATTTAATTTTTCTTTTAAATAAGATGTGTACACGCGTACATGCATACTTTACAAGTAAGATATGGAACTTTATGTAACATAGTATAAAAAGAAACATTACGTATGGAATGGTCCAAACTTCGAAAATATAACGTTTCTTTTTTTCAGTTAAATAATTATTAATTTATAAATAACCTGTAAAATATTTGTTTATTCATGTCTTATTTGAAAACTTAATATGTACTTTCCCTCTTTTTAATCATAAATCGAGAAATTGGACTCAGAAACTGTTCGATAATAGTTTCAAGTCAGGACTAGAATAGGTAAAATCAACTTTGTACCTTATGAATCTGGAAGCGACACTGGTTAGTATGATTAATTGTTCATTTCTGTAAAGCACAGCCTTTTAATTACTTTCAGCTATCTTTGCTGCCTAATCATCCACTTGTAAACAAAGTAGCATTTCTTAATTTGATTATTTCCCTAAGGTAATATACAGAATATACCGTACAATATTCGGATTGTTAAAAAGAAAAAGCTTATTTATTTTTTGAGGATTCATGCCATTGTAAATTCTTTCTCACTGTTTTCTTGAATATTTTTACTTTTAGGATTATTCCATGGTTGAAGTTCAGCCTTGCCAAACAAAATGAATATTAAATTTCCTAAAATATAAATTCCTGCGGACAAGTAAAATACAATGTTCCACTGCCTCACATCCGTCTGAAAAACAATATCACATATTAAAATATGATAATCGCGGCAGAAGTGATTAACATAAAATTACTTTAATTAAGATACCTCTTCAGGAACGATCAAGCCGCAGACTTTCGGTGCAATTATTGCAATTACAGATGCAATACAATTTGTAATAGACATTATCGTACCAGCGAAATTCGGACTTAAATCAATATGATTAATTTGAAATCCGCAGAGTGATCCAGCATTTAAACCCACAGCTATTACAAGAATAACCATAGTCACGGTCGTATCATGCTCCGGCATGCTAGCAAGGACAATTAAGGCTATCGCTGGTCCCCAGTGTGCAATAGTATTGCAAACCTTTCTAGTTACTCCTCTTGAAATACCCTTCTCTAAAACATAATCAGCCAACCAGCACATCGGGAAACTTAAAATCCACATTACCAAATAAGGAAGAGCTGACATCAGACCATTCTACAAAATAGAACGATTTCGATTAAAAAGATAAATAGGTAAATAAATGAAAAATAAAATAAACAAGCAAATATAACTAATGTTAAAATTATTGAAAACACTTTATAATTTTCCTAGAAATGATTATCAATGTATCAGCTTCTCAAAATAATGTTCTCAAAATACGACAAAATAAGTAAAAAAAATTGACGTCGATAACATATTTTGTAAAAATATGCTACTTAATATTTATATTATTAACTCTCAAGTCATATTCTCAAGAGTTTTTACAGTCTTCAAAACGTTATAATAACTTTATTTACACATTACAAGGTAGAATACAAATCACTTGTCAAGATATTTCAACTGATTTTGATATTTTAATGTAAAAATGCTTGAAACAAAAGTGCATCGGTAACAAATAAAGAATTAGAAGCATAAAGAAAATTTTAAGATTATACAATTTGCATAAAAATTATAATTAATTTGATCTGTTTGAATAACGCCATATATTTTCCGTATCATATTCTTATATTCCATGAAAAGATGAATATAATGGCATAACAGTGTGTATAATTTTAATTATCCGATCTTAAAATAATGTAATTTTATTTTCAAAGTACAACCCACAGATTGACCAATAATATGTAACATTCATCAATTTGTGTAAATCCGTATCAAAATGTCAACGTAATAAAATAGTCGAATAATAAATGATAACAACGCAAATTATATAAACATTACGACTGAATAATTAAAGCGATATATTTCATTATATTATTTAAGTTGTCCTTTTATGTTATATAAAAATATGAAAAAAATAGGTGAAAAAGAGATTATTTCAAAGACTCTTTTTATATCAATGTATTTTTGCTTTTTTACGACAATGGAATTTTGTTCGAAACATTTATTCATTATGTTTTAGAACATATACCATGATACATATGTATATAAATACTACTTTTTTGCAACAGTGCTACTTAAATCAAGTTATTTAGAAAGTCGTTCATGTTCTAATTTAGTTTTCATAACATAAGATGCTAGACGCTAGATTATGGTATTATGGTATTATCCAATCTTTTCCTCTGTTATCATAGATAACACGTTTACGGAAACACATGTACATATTGTATCAACATGTATTCGTGGAAACACGACACACTCCTCACAAGAATGTGATGAGTATCTTTGTTTCAATTTATGAAATAGAATATAATTCAATCAGTATCTCTCCAATAAGTAATTACAGAACACTTATGATTCTGTATTAATAAATCTCTGGAGCCCAGATAAAGCTATTAGACCATATCAGTAATACGAGAAATTTTCTCTTTAAAAAAAAAAGAATAAAATTATCCAGTATTGAAAATAGCATTTAAATAATATTTAGCTGTTTTGTTGGCAAGATATTAGAATATTTTTTTCAAACGGTCATTGTATACACCTAAGAGAATTGTAACGTACGTTGTTACATTGCGAAAGCTACAAAATTTTGATTATAAAAACGATATTTCTATTTTCTTCTAAAGATAATTTGAAAATTATCACAAAAAAAAACAAATATAATTATAATTGAATATTGCAGCGATCATTAGATTAGTCGTGAAAGATTTGGCGTTTAGCAAAAGTTTCATATATAATACCATTTTTATTACGTTTAATGAGGATAGTAATTTAGTAATAGAAATATCACTAAAATATGGAAATGTTTAGATAATGAAAAATAAACTTGATATGTTTACTAACTTAGCAAAAGAAATACCACTGCATTATGGAAGTATTCAGATAAAAAAAATTAAATATGTTAAGAAAATGACATTACAGAAAAAGGAATGCCTCAGTAAACGTGGCTCACTTTAGAGAAATTCTTCTATGCTAAATAAATTCAACATGTAAATTATTTTTAATTTTATCTTCTAAAAAAAAGGAGAAATTGTTACTATATCACAAAGTAAAATTATACTTCAACTATGAAAACGTAAAATTATAAATTATAAACGTTAAATAACTAATGAAAAAATATTTGTAAATAATTCATTAATAAAATGACAGTAAAGTGTAACATAATATATATTCTAAGATGTTACTGGTACTTCAAATTGGTAAATTCATAAGCAAGACTGTATACTGTATAACTTAAACTGTTTCACCGTAAATCTTTTCTCTTTTATTGATATAAAGTAGATATAACACAGCAATAAATGGATAAGATGAACAAGGAATTATATAAATTTTTGTACAAACACTTTTTTGAGTATGTTTGGATAACTTATAAGCGCTGCAATAATGTTAGGAACCTGGCTAATTAGCAGTATATCGTTATCCTTTCGGTAATTACTTCTACTTTTTTTTCTTCTTAATCGTTAAAAGTAGGATAAATATAAGGAAAAATAATTTGGATAAGATGCTTAAAAGTGAAAATAAAACATTAAATTCAATGATATAAAAGAGCACAGAAACGAAAAACAGCTAAAAAAATTGGTTTCTAATCTCAATAGTTTTGGTTAACTTAAAACGCTTCTCATAGCTCATCCTATAGAGGCTTCTCGAGGCATTGTTTTGCGATTTACACAGTTTTGCTGAGAATTACTACTATACTATAGTTACTCCTCCTGAGAAACTGAATCTTTTTTGTCAAAGACATTTTTATTTTAGTTAATAATATTTGTAACAGTTAGAAGTATGTTTTTCAGCAAATAACAGCATCAAATAACCATTTCTGTTACATAATATTCTTTTTTCAACCGCTAGTACGTAACAACGATAAATAGTTTCTTCTAAAAAAAGTGATTTAAGATACTATACGCGTCAGTAGCATCGAACGTATTAAAAAGACTAGGTGCTCCATTTCATTACTATCTTATTACCCAAAATAGAATAAGTAACAAATCGAGAGTCACCTTAGAATTCTAAGAATTTACTTCATCGATTGTGATACAATAGTTATCCGAATGACCATCGCCCTAAGATTTAAAAACCCTTAGTTAATCCTCAGCATTAACAATTGACTCAAGGAATCAAGACCACTTTGGAGCCTATTACAATAATTACAACTGTTCTAAAGTTCGAAAGACGTGAATACCCGCAACACTCCTTCATATCGCTCTAAACTAACTATGAACACGAAAGACCATTTCAAACTAGGCATACCCAGTCGGCTTTGACAATATCGAGATTCATAATATATTAATTCAAACATTGATCACATTTGTGAATATTGTTCATTGTACGTATGTACAAGGTTTTCAAAAAGGATAGGGCTAAATACATGTGTTACTGAGGACAAGTAGATAGAAGAGGTTTATATAAACTAGTGTCCGAAAATGTTTTATTGAAAAGATATAAGCGTTTAAAGACATTCATGATTTACTGTGACAGTTATAAAAAATATTCGAAAATTCCTCCTTCTGAAAAAATGCAGGCTTTCATTCATCAAATTAATGATTGCTGAAATCTTTCGAATATTCGAACTGTATTGGAAACAATAGTAAATGCATTTCAAATACATTTCCAAAGTTGATCTTCTGTTTCTATCGTAAGAATAAAACCGTAAAGAGAATGTGTATTGTACGACTAAATGTTTATTAGACATTAGAACAACTGATAGTGGAGGTCTTGAGGCCGTAGGTCATAACATGCAAACAATAACTACGATTCAAAATTAAACACGTGTACGATTCTGTACAACGAATTGTAAGACAAATTTTGTCCGTAAATCTTTGATCTCTTATATCGTCTCAATAGAGCATTTTCAGACCTAGGTCTATATAAAGTTTTTTCCTCTATTTGGCCTTAGTAACATGTAATATAAGTTTGGCCCTCACCTTTTTGGACATAACAAGTATGACTTGTGATACAAATTATCATCTAGATACAATAAGTACACGCGGTATTTATAATATATTACCTCTAACTGTATCATCAAACTATAACATCATCGATTATGAAATACAAATTACGTGTATAGTATTTCTACATTTAATAACCGAAGTAGTGCTAAGGCAGTAAATAGGTAACACAAACTTTGCAGTGAATGGTAATATAGGAAAGCATGGAGTTAAAAGTATGATGTGCCTTTACTTACTTGTTCCAAATTAAATTTCAAAACTTTATCCATATAGGTGGGTAATTCTGTAATAAGAGTCCAGTAACCCCAATTTTGTCCACAATGTACAATTATAAGGGCCCACATTGGTCCTGATGTGAAAATAGCTTTCCATGGTGTTTTTATCTTCTGTAATAAATATATTAATGATACTTATTACCTATTATCAATGTGCATATTCCAACAATTTAGTATTATACAAAGCGCTTTCTTACAATTTTATTAATATTACAATGATATAAACATGTATTAAAAAGATATATAAAGTTGGCGCATACGAAATATCGTTTCTCTTGAATTTAAATTTGATGCTGTCATCATCATTAATTGTACCGGTAATTATGAAAGTGATGTAAATAAAAAAAATTAATAAATTTGAGCTTTTCACATACTTTGTGTTAGGTTGATTTGTGCCACAAAAATACGGATGCATTTTTTCCTTTTTATCTTTTGAAATATATCACTTTCATAATCACAGGCACAATTATACTAACGAGGGGAGAATTTGCTATAAAATACATGTATTAATTCAAATTGATTAATTATTGGGAAAATTGCATAGAATTATTTCAAAATTATTTTAATTAAGTATGTACGACATTTGCAAGAAACTATTGCTTCTGGTTTTGATTGAGAAAATGACATTTTATATGCATCAACTTAATATAATATATTACCATAATATCAATTAAAATAACAAATAATTTACATACATAACATGACCGAAAATACAATATTTTAAATATAGATTTTTTAATAGAAAAAATGTTCATCTAATTTTATGATTCTTGTAGATCAAAAAAGTATAAAACAATTTTGAAAAATCTTTTCCCAAAACACAATTCCTTAAAATGTCGCTTGTAATCTCTTGATACAAATTACTTTTCATTTAAGTTACTATATATGTCACTATAGTGCATTAACTTTATTGCATATCTTTGTTGCAATCAAACTTTCCTATAGAAATGCATCCACAATACTATTATATAGTGTCAGTTATAACACGTACAAAATTTAATTTAAAAATGTTTGTGTAATTCGACACGTTCCTTATTAAAAGGAAATTTAACTTATCAGTTATATTTAAGTATGTCAATTTTGGATAATGATTTGTTCAGTTTTTAGGTCATTGATTGGATGTTTCCTTAATCGCGCTACTATTGCATAATATTGTTATCAGATTGTAATGTTTAATGTATGTAGGATAATGCATTTGCGTCACTTAAATGGCATCTAGAAATATGAGAGGAAAGCTTAACCATGTGGAAAATCCTATGCAAATACGTTATACTAATTTGCAAATTAAAAAAGTACCTATCAATACTTATGACGTTAAACCCATAATTTTTTTAAAAGACGTATCAAATGCTTTCTGCATGATAAAAAGGAAATATCCAAGACACAGTGAGAATTTTGATTTCACATTTCGATTTCCATATAAATTAAGAGATGTCATACATAAAAGAACAATTAAATATCATCCAACTTGTGTTACAATCATGAACATGCAAATGTTCATTTTTAAGATAAGACAGAAGAACATAATAAATTAATTACTTTATAATTAAATTTATATCTTAAGTAAGAGAATTAATATTTGCAAAAATGTTTGAATGTAGAACAAATTTTTTTTTAAATTCTACATTCAATTGTAAATTTCCATAATTTGACGAATCATAGATTCATGTTTTTGACCTAAGAAGGACAATATAATAATATCACAGAACAAGATAATTTCTCACAAGGAAAACATAGAAGAAAAAATTCTTACCGTTTCGATTTCTGAATTTTCATTTTCCTGGTCACTCTTCAAACTATTTTCAATATATCGCCTTTCTTTTTCTGATATTCTCGAATATTTAGAAGGACTATCTGCACCAAGAAGGAAAAATAGAATGCTCCAAGCTATGGCTAATGCACCAAATACATAAAAGATAGATGTCCAGCCAATGCTTGATGCTGCTAACACTCCAGAAATTGGAAAGCAAATCACGGTACCGAATTGTGCTCCAGCATAAGCAAATGACCCTAGAATAAATAACATATAAGCATTTTACAAACACGAACTATATTTTTAAAGCATAAACTGTAACTTAAATATAGATTAAATATAAAAGCCAGTTTGAGTTTATTTAGTCACTTTGAATACATGTATAGCTATTTATAATATAAATAAATATTCCATATTTATCTCATGCTGTATAAATTATGTAATTTTTTTTTCTCAAATGAAGCTGAATACACTTTCACCTCTGAATGTAGAGCTTCCTTATTTTCATTTTATTGAAACTACTAAAATTATTGTTGAAAAAATACAAACACAACTCATTTTCAAGTTTCGTTATTCAAAACTGTTTCATAGTTACAATCAATTTCTATACAATGAGAGTCAAAAACAAGTATACACTTTACAAAAATGAAATTACACTACAATTTGTTCAGTATAAATTAATGTCGTAATTAAATCATAATTTATTTAACGTAAATAATACTATAGTTGTACTACTATTGTACAATATTTATTTATTTTCTATAAATGATACTATAACAATATTGTAATTTCATTTGTACTGTAATCCATACTATAATTTTATTTTTATTAGATCGATTGTCATTGTAAATTGTATGAAATAGAAAAGTACACAAAATATGCCAAATACGATGAGTGTCGAAATCGAGTATCTAGTTTTCTCTTATGACGCATTTTTTATACATAATACTATAATTATATTATTATTACACAATATTTATTTATTTGCTATAAGTAATATTATAATAAGATTCTAATTATCCTATAATTTCACACAATTTCGTCTTTGTGGAGTGTATACTTGATACATTTAACTCTCACTGTGTATACAGTGTGTCCGGTTCAATTAAGACCGTCCAAATATCTCCAAAAATATGAAAGATACGGAAAAACATTTCAGGTAACAGTTGTGAGATTTCAAAGTGAACAGATCCTTCAAGTATCCGTTTCAGCTTGCAATGATGTCGAAAATTCCCGTGATGATTACGTTTAAATGAGAATCTATATTTTGCATTGCACATTTTCTTATAGGTGACATCGAAACGTTTTCAGAATACTACTACATATGTATTTTCTATAGGTCAATTTTGAAATAATTGTTACAAGCGACGATCCTGATACCGAAAATTTGCTCTCAACGTAAAAGTACCAAAACTTTCTGTTTGTCGACACTAGGGGCAAACGTAGAAGAAAAACAGCAAGCGAACAAAAGGGTGGAGCTGAGTTGAATAAAGTAAAACTTTTTTGAAATTAATTACTTTTTGTAAAAATTTTACAAACATATCTGTGTCGCTTTTCTAATTAGAATGCGACTAAACATAATATAATTCCGACCATATTTATTTATTTCATGAGTGAAAATAAGTAGGTTGTTATAATCTATTAAATAAATAAATATAATCCAAGTGATATCGTATTCGGTATTATTCTAATCATGACATCAGAAGTATGTTGGTAAAACTTCTTAAAAAATAATAGAAATTTTATATTTTTGTCGATTGCTCAATTCAAGCTTCTCTTTAATCGTAGAACGAGAGATATGTTTACATTCGCTGCTTACATAGAACTATAAGAAACTGTAACCTTCATCATTAGGCTCACCATGGTGAAGGTTACAGCTTTTTAGACCTCTAGGTCAGCTACCTCCTTCCAGTGTACATTGAAAATTTATACCTAGAAATTGACATGAACAAAATGTATAAGCAGAAGTGTTTTAAAGACGCGTCAATGTTATTTACAAAAGTATACAATAAAAAATATAGGTTCTCTCTAAAAGTTTAAATGTGACCTTCACAAGACATTTTCCAGTATTCTATAACTTTCGGAACATTCTTCTACATTCTTCATATTTTTCGAAATATCTGACCGTTTACAGTTAAACAGGACACAGTGTATGATAGCACCCAGCTAAATGTTGTAATTATCGTCAATGTGAAATTTTACCACCTATTAAAAATTAGATACAACTAATACAGATATGTAAAGTTTGTTTAAATTGAAATTTTGTTATGTTAGATATTAGAAAAACACAGTAATTAATAAAATATTTTTTACGAAAAATGATTAATTATGTAGTAAATGATTTCTTTATGTTATATATCAAATTATTCGATTCATAAAATTAGACAACCAATGTTTATTGTAAAATATGTCAGTTGAATATTTTTGTAGTGTAATATTATTAAGTGAATACAATACATTCTTATCTTTGTAAATGTACCTTACAGTAGATTTCGAATCTAAAACTGTAACATCCTTTTGATTTTTTTCTTTTTTTTTCAATTTTTTCCAATATGTAATAGACGAATGTATGTACCATATTCAATAAAATGTATAAATATCAAATTTACAAATAACAATAACTTATTGAATATACAAATAACAAGCTTTCGTGTAATAAAATCAAATATCACGCAAAGGTACGATAGTATGAAGTGGTATAACAGCGGTTTGTGACAGATTATTAAAAAAATTATATTCCTTTATATTTTGGTAGATTATTCAAAATAGTGCATTACTTGTATGTAACGATTGTACATATCTTCTACCGTTAAATATTTGCAAAATGACAAGAAAACTCATTTGTTTAAAAATTAATTTCTACTAAAAAGATTGTTCCTTACGTATCTCATACTCTACATACTCACGCAGTTACATTAAATTCAGAATTTTCGAGTTGCCTGACTTTCTTGTAAACTACAAAATCATTAGGCACATGTTATGAACTAAAGTCTGTCACTATGTTACTAGTAATAAGATAATGTATTTCAAATAAAAGTAAATTTCTATGATTATTTAAATTTCAGTGTACCTCTTAAAATTCTTTTGAAGTCAACGAAATGAAAATCGAATACAACTATTAGCAAACATAGGTACGGTTATTAAATTCGCAAATTTGGAAGCACTCAAAAATATAAATCAGAATAAAGAAATAGTCGTACGTTTACATTTTTGATATAGAAATGTTCAAAAAATATTTTTTTCGTGTCATGAATAATAATTGAATAATGAATAGTTTAATGACTACATGTGCAATCATTATACTGAAACATTAAAGAAGGTTAGCGATTCGAATTCTAGACATGTACAGTAAATTATACATCTACTGCACGCGTTGGAGTAGAGGTCAAAATCGTTGGTTGTTCAAGGATACTCAAGGATAATTCTTCATCGCTTCATCTTTAATTGAAAATGTATATATTGTATAGTCGATGAAAAAATATGACAAGGCCATAAACTACAAAACTGCTGGTGAGGGTTACGCCTGATATACAATGTAAATGTTTCAGTGGGAACTTAACAAATTTAAAGCATCTAATTTCTTGTTTTCGTCTTCACGCAAATTTGCTAATCTAGATATTCGGAACATGCACACTGCCGGTAGAAATGTTTCCTATCAATTCAGCTAAAAGAAGTCACTTTCAAAGTATAACTCTAATTAAGGTCTATAAGATCTTCAAATTGTATAAAAAAGCGTTAAAGCAGAAGACATTATAAAAACAGAAATGGGTAACGAATAAGTTGCCATTTTGTAATCTTTTACTGTATTAAGCTGTATTTTTGAAAATAAAAAGGGAAGTTAGAAACTTTCCGCTAGCAGCATATATTTTGATAACTAACCAATTTTATGACTTTATGGATTTATATTTTCTCCACTGATTACGTAATATAACTTTTAAATGTACATTTATTCCTACAAGAAACATTGGACACTATATAATTTTTACTTTGTTATAATGTAATTCCGCTCATTAAAGTCTAATTAATAATTGTATAAGTTTATAATTTGTTAAAATTGTATAATGTATACAATTTCTAATGTTTACGATGTAATACGCTTTAAATGAAACAATGTTGGACATCAAAATTATAATAATATTCAATACTAGAAAAAGTAACAATTTATATGATCTACTTTCTTATTTAATTCGAATATACAGTACGCTTGTTAGTATATATAAAAACCCAGACCCAAGAAGATTATAATGCTATAATTCATTTGCACGGATGGTATAAAAGGTTCGGTAACAGATCGGTGTAAACTTAAGAAATGGTTCTACAGAGCACTCTAAGATGAAAATCAGGAATAAAAAATGGTTTAAGCCTTCGCTTTTAGTTATAAACAATCCCACATATATGGACTTTATTTGGACATTTGTGTTTTGTTTGTGAACTCTTATGTTATGAACACTTGCGAACTAGATGTTTAACCCTTTGGCTTATAACAACGAGTTACACTCGTGGTTTAGCCTACGGATCACGTACAATAAAAACATGCTGTATTTTGCAATAAATTTGAATTTATTTATATTTCAATTTGTAAGATCGTAAGATGTGGGATTACTAGGTAAGAATCGTGTATAATATTTTAGTGTTTTGCATTCGATATAGAGTTATAGTAACAAATAGTCAACATTTCAGTGGATAATCTTTGAAAAATCCGTAAGACAAGGGGTTAACTGCAATTATTTGTAGAAATTCTTTTATAGGAAGAGTCCCGTGGTAAATAGCTAGTTGTGTATCGCGTTCCGCTTAGGTTTCTTCCTTTACCGAGAGACATGGCGAATAGCCGTTAAACAGATGCAAAATCATGGCTTCTTTAATTGTTTATAACTAAAAAACGAAAACTTAAAGACGATTTTTTATTCCTAATTTTTGTCTTAATTTTATCTCTGCATTTGTGTTAGTTTGTCAAAATCGTTGGTACACGGTGTACATATGTAACTGGAATTGATTACATATACGGGGTATTAATAAAAACGTGGAACATTTTCCGAGGATACATTGTACACACTGAAATGAATAATATTTTCATATACGATAATGTTGGTTGAGGCATATTTTTCAAGTTACAAGCGATTTAATTTTCTAAAAACACTTCTATTAATTTATGTATTTGTAATAAATTATACACAGAAGGTATTTAAACCATGTAAATAGAACAAATAAATACTTAATACGGTATATACTTCGCACCGATAAATAATGTGTTGAATATCCATTTGTTCTATTTACATAATTTAAATGCTGTTTGTGTATGATTTATTACAGGTACATAGATTACTAGAAGTGGTTTAACTCTTGCCTAAAGAGTCTAAAACTGGTCTAAAATCTATTCGATGGGAAGAAATAACACTGAGAGTTTCAACACGAAAAGTATTAAATCGGGAAAGCTGAGAATTTTACATCTCAACAATATAGGTAGCTACAGGAATGACGCCACGGGGAGATTGGGAAAGCCCCCGCTGTTTGAATCTAGTCGCAAGGAATGCAGTTCTGAATAATATCCTCTTCCGCAGTTATTTACAACGTAGAAATTTTTCTACTGCTCTTATGAAGTTTAAAAGGCTTGTACGATAAATATGGTGGAGGTTCAAAAGGTACAACCATTGACTAACAAGTACAGGATGGACTACTCATTTATAGGAAACATTATAAATTTCAAAGTGAAATTCGGATTGTGTACAAAAGCAGAGGTTTCTTTATGCTCCTTACAATTTAGAATGGTTCATTTAAGAATTATAATCAATCCGACTATCAAAGTTGGTACAGCCTATCCACGTATTAAATATAATTATATATTTATTCATATCATAAAAGTACATGAAATTCGGGTTATAGAAGATTAAGTGATACAAGTCCAATACATATAAAGATATACTTCTATACACGTTATTATAAGTCTAGCTATTATAGATCTATTATATCGGAAATAATTAATTCGCGCAGTATTTATTTACAATTCCCATCGTTTTAAAAACGTTGTTGTTTAATTTTAGTAAGGGGGCCAGGTAGCCTCCTGATGATTTCATATAAGAATGGATAGTCCATTCTATGTTTTGTCAATGGTACAACGCAAGTTCAGAAAAATCATTCATGAAATTGTTATGTTGATTGATCAAATTACTACAAAATACAAGTCTTGCAAGATAGAACCCATAATTTCTTCAAAGTGCGAATAAAGAATAAAATTTCAATTATCGCAACCTTAATATGTTGTAAGCAATCCTCGCCTGCCAGAATTCAACATATGCTAGTAATAGTATATTACGAATAAACAAATTGAAAAGCTATAAGAGAGAATAATGGATTGATTAATTGGTCACTTCGTTAATTAGTTGAATATTGATGCTTGTATGCACTTTTAGCTCCATTTTTATGTAATTATCGAAGTTCCACGGATTAAAATGGGAGTCCCACGATATACTAAGTAAGACTCGATTCGATTAGCCCAAGTCGAGTAATCGGCTTTAGTATGAATAAGTAGTCCAACCTTAAGAAGAGTTGGAAAAAGTTGGACACGATCGAAAGTGGTGGTCACAAGTCATGTTTGCTTTTTTCATACTCGATCCGAAATGAAACCACGTACTATTCGTCAATCAAAATTGACTCCCAGGTATAGCTGGTATAACTTGTATAGTGAACTTGTAAAGTGTTTAAATTCTCAGCTTCTCGGTACTCGGAGTTAACATTATCTTAGATAGAGAGTTGACATTATCGACAAAATAAGGAGAAAAATGCAAGATACGGCACGTTATGAGATGCGACTTTTCTTCCTTATATAGGAAGATTCTTGATCGAAAGATAGACAATTCAATAGGGGAGAGTTCAACGTAGTGCGCTCTGGTCCTGATTTAATCAGATTACGTTGATGTTTAGTAATATGAGCGTTATAAAGTGGAAAATATGGGCAACCCGACAGCGTGATTTTGAATGCGCTATCATTCGACAAAAAATTTTCTTATATAAGAACGAAAAGTCGCGTCCCGTAACGTGCTGTAATCTGTATTTTTCTTTCAATTTTGTCGGTAATGTTAACTTTCTGTCGTATCGCGCTGCCGAGAAGTTACGTGACTCTAATCTCTTAAAACAGACAATTGAAACGTTAGCTGCAAGAAGAGCATGAATGTAAAAACCTGATTTTGAGAAAACATCTAAAGAATTAAATATAGTATTACCTAAATATTAATAACCCACGCTTTTCATTATGACTGTTAATAGGAAACTAAACATTCTATTTTTTTGTATAAACTATTACACCGAACTATCAATCAGAAATAAAACTGTGTCCCATGCCATTTTTGCGTGCAATCATTTGTTTCTACGTTTATTTAAGCTTACTCACTTTTAATATTAGAAACTACGTCTTAGGTACAGTAATAAGAGTATAGTATGTGAAAAATAAATACACAATTCATTACTTATCTGGGATCAAATTACAGTTATATTTCTAATCCGATTCCAGAACTTTCTATACCTTTCTTTCCAATATAAATAACTACACTGTATTCTTTCTTTGGCAATTCATTACGAGTGTAAGACTTGATAAAGGATTTAAAATTCAAAACATGTATAAGTGACGCGTAAAAGTAATCCAGTATGGCGAAAATGTAGCAAGAATAAGGCCTCGGCTTCACGATCTCGCTATGCAAGTTTCACCAATTATACCTGAAAGTGTCGGGTTACCCTAGTATTTATGCATTGCAAGAATCCGCTCAAATTTTTCCAACCCGTTCCCACCATTCGAATATCTGATATATTCGACTACCGGCACATTCCAAGTAAGTATCATTCATTTTTTAGGATGCAACAGTTCAAGAACATTTATAGTAATCCTTACCTAATCGTGCACGTTCAGATGGAGGCGCCCACTTGGAAAGTAGGGTATGGATGCAAGGTAAAAGGCAACTTTGACAGAGCCCCATACCTACCCTGCAAACGCAAACACCAAGATAATCCCAATACTCGGCAACAGTTGGTGTCAAAATGTTCAAGATCCCGCAAAGTAGTATTCCAATACTAAGTAATTTTTGACCACTCCAAACTGCTGCTATATAACCACTTGGTATTTGCATAACCGTGTATCCCCAAAAAAATGCACTGAGAATCGAGGATTTTTCTGATGCATTCCAATTGAAAGTCTGTAATTATAATAAAAAAATAATTTTCACAACTATTCATTATGCTAAATCAAATTAATATACAGTAAACTGGAGGAACATTAATAGGTTTTTATAAAATTTTACCGCGTAAATAAGAATTACAATGTTTATATTTGTTTTAAATATCCTATTATAAAGTTATACCTTTTATTGTATTACTATCAAATAAAAATGTATAAAACATGTTAATTATCCATCGATATTGGCCTGTAATGAGGATATATTTTAATATATAAGATAACGCAATAAGTAGATATAAAGGCTATTTCGTTTAAGCGAGTAGAGTCGAATATCTCGTAATAGATTGAAGTTATTAAAAAATATTCAAATAAAAGTTATTTCATGCGAAGGAGCACATTATATGGGATAATTGTTTTTTTTATTGATGGGATTATGGCGGAAATTTGAATGTGAAGTTAATATTTTTAAAAATAGAACTATACCATTTTTTATTCATAATATGATAGCCTGTTTTAAGACAAATTCAACGACCTACCATTTGATATTATTTGGTGAAATAAATGCTGAATTAGAACGATCGGACAATCTGGACTTCGAGCCATTATAAAGATGCAATGATGATTGTAATAATGGTGGCCACGTTAAATGATAAGGTATATTATTAATAAATTCTTGATATCAAAAGTCACATATCTGATACTGTGAAACTATTAAAGTTGCAAAAATTATTAAAAGGTAAAATTATTAATGTCTTCGGTATTCATTTTTAATTTTTCATTGCAAGTTTTCTGTACGGGGAACATCTGTTCAAAGTCCGAAGTGGTCTCAAACAAATGGCCTGACACGAGCAGGTAGCATAATCACGGGAGACTTACGTAATCGGCACTTTGCATCTGCCATAACTCTAATTACTCTAATCTGTGATACATTTTATCAAATAATAATAAATGGCAGGTCGTTGAATTCGTCTTAAAACCAACTATCATGTTATAAATAAAAAAATAGTATACTTCTAGTTTTAAAAAAATTAACTTTACCTTCAACATGCCCCCCACCGTTCCATCAATAAAAAAATATTAGCCCCATATGATATAAATATTTGACTATACTCACTTAAACAAAACACCCTGTATTTGTTATGTTCTACTATATGTATCATATTGTTATATAAACATTTAAAAAGCCAATATAATAATAAAAAAGTACATAGCAAATATATCTAATTATTACATTACTTTATATTTTACTACGGTTTATTATATTTCATTCAGGAACATCATACATCAATATTTGTGTATTTACCAGAAAACGTTTCTTTTATTAGGAAGATAAAATTAATCAAATTACATGACAAGTACGATTTGTCTAATAGTACGCAATGTAAATTAGTCTATTTAATAGTTACCTACATAGTTTTCTGTCAACTATAAAATAAAAGTCACTGCTTATGATACCTTGTAAATTATTAGAGAAAAGTATGCACATGACATTATTTAGATCAGTGATGTACAAGCTTTGTTGTTGCATGAGCCAAAATTAAAAAGCTTATATTCCATATGAGTCGTAATGAACCTAATATTAAATACTTAAACATATATGTATATATAAAAAGCTTTTGATGTATGAAGTCCAGTTTATTATTTACGATATAGATTATTATCACCAGACTGCGAATTTTTACGCAAATTCGTATTTTTAAAACTGATGAAAGTGAGAGATATAAATAGGTGATTGTTTCATTACAGAAATATTGTAATTTCTGCCATCCTGTGTACATTTTGTATATTTTACCATATTATGTGCATTTTGCACATTCTTTCACACTTTTTCATATTTTTATATTTCAGCTAAATGAAAAGCATGCAGCATGTGAGTAATTCGAACGCCGTATGCGATCCGCGGATTGCGAATTGCTCATCGATAATTTAAATCATTATAATATTCGTTCTAAGACGAAGCAAAAAATGTACCTGCTTGAAGTGTTCTAGTTTTTTACAAATAGGTAATTGGCTCAGGCGTACTATACAGATACTCTGTTTATAAAATAAATGTACGGTACACAATATCTCAATTTCAAAATAAATATAATTGTAATGGAATATGAATTATACAGAAAATAAATAGAGCTCTTTTCTGTATTTATAAAAACAATACAAAATTTCCATTAATTAAACGCTTAAAGATAAATATTACAAAAAATTAATTGTGCAAGGTAATTAAAAAGCAATAATTTATAAACGAAAGTTACTTGATTTAGTGATTCAACAGAAGAGTAACTAAATACAGACTAGTGCCGCGCCGCTTAATGACGAGGATTCGTTCTGAAAAATTCGTCGTTATGCGATTTTATTGGTCAAACTTACATACAGGTTGTTCGGCCATCTCTGGGAGAAACCGTAGGAGATGATTCTATGAATCAAAATAAGATACAGATCAAGGATATGAAACACGTGTTTGAGGCTTCGTTTTTTAGTTACAAGTAATTCAAAATGAACTTTCACGAGTCCGGTATACGACAGTCTTCTATCGGTAAATTGTAAGACATCTCAACAGACGAAGATATATAACGTCACAGGAGAGTTTGGGAAACAAAATTCATATATTTCTTTCTGTAAGTGTTCAGGGATAAGCTGCTAGCAGAGCGTTGACGTTTTTGCGGTGATGCTATTCTCGTTTCTTACCTGCTCTATAATTTTGAAAAACGAAGCCTCAAACGCAACTTTATTATTCTTAATTTCTGTCTTATTTTGACTCAAAGAATCAGTCAATGTATATTAGAGTATATTTTTATAAAGTCAAGGTGATATAGACTATTGTACACCTCGGTTGTATTGTATAGTTTACTTTTATACGCAGCCTATATTTTTCTTTTATTTCCTGAAAAATTTGTCAATTTCAAGTACTTATACATCAATCAATTTTACTTGACGTCTGCACATTCATTTACGTAGGTGCTAAGCTGTCACATAGTATGTACAAAGTACTTAGTTCACAGTTAATCGGAACGTCGCGTGTCACGTCGTTAAGCGATGCATGACAGTATTACAAGTTGCCTTTGAAATAGTTGATTATTAATTAAATTGTTTTCTTGTTAATGAAATTATACTAGGAAAGCAATTTTTAAAAAGTGGTGTAGTTCTTATAATGATACTATTGTTTTGTTTGTATTTTATTTTAACCAAAAATAATGAATGAAATGACAAATATTTTTACTATAACGGTATTATAGCAGTGACATTTTATCTCTTTAGTTATATATTCTCAATTCTAATACATATTATGTGCTTATCAAAAACTGCATGCATACAGAGTGACTCACTTAAAATTAGATTTGATCTTATTTTATATTTTAAAACGGCTTCTTTGCTTTCAACAACACAAGAAAATGTGTAAAAAAAAGATTAGGTTAACGAAAGACAAATATTGCATCAAACCAGATTTGTTTTATCAGATCACATTTTTCAAGATTTACAAACTTATTTAGGGATTTGCACAAATCGAAGGTAATTAAAATGTATCCTTATTTTAACCGTCGAAATATAAATTATAAAAGGAAAGTTCAACATTCTGAAAAAATTCTTTGTTGTTAAGAATTTGATCGTCAAACATGTCCTGTAGTAAAGTGCATCTTAGGCATCGCATCTTTTACAGGTAACAGATGGAATAATCTCTAACAGAGACAATTGAACGATGCAAAAGATGATGTGAAAAGTTTTAATCGAAAGATTTTAATCTTGATATTGAAGTAGGTGACGAAAAATTAACAATTGTATACGATGATGTCAGAACAAAAAAGTTAAGTGCACTAGGATGGAAAATTGTAAGTCATCTTTCATACAATCCTGATATTATACTGTTCAACTATCATTAGTTTGGATCTATAAAAAAGAAAGTAATGTAACCTCTTATTAGTAATTCGGCTCCATTGTAATTTTCGTATTCATAATAAGTATATCTAATACTAAATAGTATCATGTAATCCACTTATTACCTACTTATACAGAAAAGTAAGCATAAATAACATAGCCTATAGAACAAAAGTTTCTTATCCTCGCGAAAAAGAAATATTTCTTATAAGTTAGGGCAGTTAAAGAGTTGTATGTTGGGGCATAGTATTTGATAAAAGCTACATAAAATCGATATTTATATACAAGTAAAATCTTATAATATAAAAGTGAATTTTTTGTATTTTTAAGTATGAACTTAATATTTCCAAAACTATACGTGTTAATATGTTGGCCCCTCATAATGGAGACCATGTTACTGTCAATTACCATATTGACATCATTTCAATTATAGTTTGCTTTAATCGTACAACCATGCCGGAGATAAATATTTTTCCAAGACCCAAGTACTAAAGAAAATCATGAAGAAAATCATGAAGAAAATATAATGAATACAACATCAGCAATGCTAGAAAAAACAGTGAAAGAGTTTAGAGTCCCAAGAATAACCTTGAGAAAGAGAAAAAGAAGAATATGTGTGCGTTGACTGTCTATAATCAATAGAATTTAGTTCATTGATTCACTTTTGATTTCTAAGGTTGCCAATGAATTATTTTTTATGATATTTGTTAGAAAGTCACATTACCATCATTTTTATAAAATTACTTATTCGTAAAATATACATTAAATTCAATTAAATCGTTTTTCTTCTGCTTCCACGTTTTATCACATATAACTATATAACTACAAAAGATAAACTTCAAACAGCTGCAAAATTATTAAAAGTAGTCTCAGGGAGATTTTGAGAACAATTTTTAAAGCTAGAAATTTGTAATTTCCGAATACTTTTTCAGATTTTAATTTGATTACCTATTGGCAATGTTAAGGAGATATGAATGAAACTTTGAAAAATGTAAAACGTTCTATTCGACGTTTTTGTGTCATACCTCGTGCAACAAATTTTTCAGAAAAGTTTTGTTCAAGTTACCTGAAAGTGCATACCTTTGCGTGTAGAATAAATGATCACTGGTTGTTTTGCGATATTTTTGTTCAAGTTCAACTCCTCGACTTTATTCATATTTGGCTGAGTTCAAGGTATTAGATAAGTGTAAAAAGTTTATCAGTTCTCCGTTTTATACAAATAATTTTATTTTTGTAAATTAATTCTGACAGGCAAAAGATTTATATACAGGATACCTCGTTACGTGGAGAATATGACGAGGATGCATACAATACATTAATATAAGAAAAAAAATTATATAAACATATGTCTAAGATGACCATGTTTTCAAATTACAGCTTGTTTTATGTCGCAACAATCCATTTCGCGTATAGATAGATACAAAGTACTTTAATATTGGTTTAGTGTTTCGCTTACAAGGAAGAATTTTTACGATATTTCCTACTCTTTTCAAGAAAACAGAAGAGTTAATGATTCATTTTACACCCTACAAGTACAGAATATGTTCATAACGTTATGTAATATATATGCAGACACAGAATTTCCAATAGTGATTAAATTTACCTGTCATGTGTAAAAAATATTCTTATAAACGGAGTAGCTTAAAAGAACCAATTTCTATGCTAATTGTTTTTTAAAATTATTACCTGTCAGGAAAGACCATTTATGTCCATATTTTCATGTACCTCACATTGTACAATAAACTAGAAAATAAGTACTGTTGAAATCATATTCAATTATGTAAAGGACTTAACGATAATATATTACATTCCAAATGTTTATGTTAATAAATTAAATAAGTAAGAAAATGCTATTGGATGAATACAAAAATTCAGTTGGTTTTAAGTAATAAATAAATACATTCACTACAATCATTCTTATTATTTTTATTTATCTTTTAGGTATCATTTGTTTATTTATTATTGTACTAGGACATATAGAGATTATCCTGTGATTAGATTATACATTTTTATCAATCAGAATTAATTCACACAAACAAAATCATTTATGTATAACACAAAAATCGATAAAAGTGTTTACATCTACTTAAAACAATATTGACAATATTTGTTATTAAATATAATGTTTATTTTAATACTGTAGTTTTCTTCAAATTCAATTACATTTAGTATTGTAGTATTTGCCAGGGTAATTTATGTCTCTTTCTCTTTTGTTCGCCCCCCTCCTCTCTACATCTTTTATAATTCACAAAGGTCGTGTTGTTGACGTCACACAAGACGTAAACGACTGCATATGTATCTGGACGTACTCCTTATATCACCTCATGCTATCAAATTTTAAGATGACTTATCCAAGTACATGAAATTAATCGTGCCACGTGTATTGAGAAGATTTCAAGAAGATTTACATTTTTATGAATTTTATTACATACCAATATTTATGTACAGAATACTCATTCATGTATGTATAATATTCAGAATATTTTATTTGAATTACATAATTTGTAGGAAAATGTATCTCAATTTCATAAACTGTTCATTCTCTATAAATCTAAATTTTCTTTACATTGAATTTATCGGTTACTATAATATTGGGTTGTCCGGAAAGTTTGTGCCGCATTATATTTATATTGTATTTGACAATGTTTTTTTTAAATATCCAACGATTAGATCTGAATATACTTAAGTTTAGCTGTCCGAGTTCAGTTTAAGAAAGGCCTCTGGGGTAGGAAAAGACTTCTATTATAGCTAGAAAGTTAACTATAAAAATATAAACACAGTCACTTAAAAAGTTCCACAAACAATTGGCTTTTCGAAATTTTTTAAACGTTGGTTCTGCGGTTAAAAAATCTGAGAAAATTTCAAAATGTATGTCACTGGATAAAATATTTTCGATTTTTCTTACAACTTTTTATGCGATAGATCAAAGAAAATGGAGCTAAAACTGTAAATTACGTTTCCGCCTGTAACTACTCTAATAATAGGATGGGCGGGGATGGGGGGGGGGGGGGGTGAAACTTACCGGAAAATGTTTTAGTCGGAAAACCTATTTATTAACATGTTACAAATTGAATTTCATTTCGTGGTACTCTTACAATGCTTATTCAAATATACCTTTTCAATAGAAAATTCGGCATGAACTTTCTGAACAACGCGTAAAATCCAAAAAATAGGTTTTCGATTACCTACGTTTCTTAAAAACGTCTATTAAAGCAGCAGTAATAACAGCACATGAATACGACTAACTATTTTGAAAATTTCAAATTAAATAATTGAAACAATTACAAAAGTTCCGTTATCAGTATTTTCCAATACCTAATAGTCTAATATAATCGACATTGAAAGTATTGATAGAGTATAATGGGTTCATGTGATTCTTTTAGAGAGGACTCTTAGATTTTCAGTCCTTTGTTTGCTACTTTTCACATTATCTGAAGACACATTTTTTCGTAAGAGTGTATGAAGATCTGCCTTAAAATTATTTTTAAGTATTTTAAAAACATTTTTTTACCGTTTCTTAACACGTATGTATTTGCTTCAATAATTTGACTAGATAAATTAAATACCACAAGATTTAGTTTCTTATTACCAGTTTATTATGTTTAAAATGAACTTTCATTTATACTTTAGTAATATTTTTCCAATGCAATGCAATAATATACATAAAACGTAGTCATATGTGCAAGTATAACATATATAAACAAAACAGTAGAATCATTTTAATTTCTTTCGTGCTTTTGAAATACTAATGCTAATGTTCGTCACCGTTTTATAATAATAACTTGTAAACTTCTCTTCTTATTAAATGCAGGAAACACATTCTGTCAGTCTTAAATAATAAAACTGTTACAACTACTTTTAGTATTGTTATGCACCGTGCATTTATTTATTAATAAAGTAACACATTTATAAATATTTCATTGCAATATGTTATCTATCAAAACTACTTTACAAAAATAAAGCAATATGTCTCATTTACATTTACAGCTTATTAAAGTTTGGAATCGTTTCAAATCACAATTTTTAATGCGGAACAGATTAAAAGAATATAAAGAATGTTTAGCAAGATGTGAGATATACTTGGAGGATGGATTGTACATACCAAGGCAATGAAGAAAGGTGATACAAAAAAATGTTGATTTCGCCGTATCTTTTAAATTATAAACAAATAAGTTTTACACCAGTAATAACCGAAAATGCAATATCTTGCGCGCACGGAATTCGAGAGTTACCTATTCACGGGTTAACTATAAACAACGTTCAGTAACGTGTCTTATTGTTAGAATCGCTCGACACCCAAAGCCCCGCGACCAAAAATTTGCAAGGTATTCATACTATCTTAAATGTACGAAATGCTGTACTGTTTATTAATTGAAACTTCGATACAATACAGCATACGGTGAGATACGTCCGACGTGATAAAACAACATCAAAGTAAAGTAATTTCAAGCTGTGCTTTGTTGTAATAAGTATCGCGGCTATAATTCCAAAGAACCTAGATCGCTGATTAAGATGAAATTTGGGGGGGGGAGGGAGTAGAGACGTGAGCAAACCGTCAATACCAAATTTCAATGACGTCTCTCTCTCTCTCTCTCTCTCTCTCTCTCTCTCTCTCTCTCTCTCTCTCGCTTTCTCTCTCGCTCTCTCTCTCTCTCTTTCGCTCTCTTTCTCTTTCGCTCTCTCTCTCTCGCTCTCTCTCTCTCGCTCTCTCTCTGTCACGCAAGCAAGATATCAACGCACCGAGAAATTCTAGAAAATCCATATTCGGAAGGTAAACAGTCAGTAGCCAAAACATTCTATTATTGTTAGAACAACAATGCAGTCACAGTTTTACCACGTGAAGAAACAAGAAAGAAATTTTCATTAAACGTTCTTGCACACGTTCAAACGCTTACTTGTTAGGAATACTCTAGTTGGAAATTTTTTGGCATACATTCTTTTGGCCTTGTGCGTGCTTTTATTTGCTTTCGGTTAGATTTTCACCATGTCTGTCGTTTCTGTAAACGTTAGTGTAGTTTAGCTACCACTAACTAATTTTAGTTACCACTTCATTCGAATGGTAACCAATTCTATGCTCGGACCAGCATCCTCTAACAGTGATGGAAATTTTCTGATTACTGACCTTCTGAATATCGATTATTCATCGCTCTTCGGTTAATTGATATCTCGCCTGCGTTGGGGAGACTGAGAAACATTAAGTGTAAATGAAATAAAGAGGATTCGCCAGTTGTTTGATAACATGGCATGGAAACCTACAGAGCTATCCATGTTCAATTGCGGATGACACGTATTTTTACTCTTAGGGTATTCGTCAGAGAGATGGCGATACAGTAACGATATTTGGAATATCGGTACTTTTCATTTCAAATATCGATATTTTGTATCGATATTAAATGTGATGATACATATATTCCAGTATTGATGCTTAACTAGTACATATCGAGATTTCGATACACTCACTGCAGGAGTCGTTAAACCAGAGAACACTTGCAACAATTGTTATTTTTAGGATCGTTATACATCGAAAGCTGCCATTTTAATTAAAATATTCTATATTTTATAATTGTTTAATATTATATAGTCTTGTTTACGTATATTTAAAACATTTCATTTAAATAAATAATTTATTTTCATTCTTTAATTTCATTATATTTAATTGCAAATACCAATACTGATAATATTGATATATCTTATTCCGTATATCATGTGATTCAATATTCTGGATATCAATACATATTAATACTAAATATCGAATCAATTCAAATATGTCGCCGTCACTACCTCAACAAACGTGAATTTTATTACAATAAATCACCCTTTCATGCCTCTAGATTTCACAAGCTACACAGAATTATTGACAGCTTGAAGTTACTTTTCTTAGAAGTTTTTCATATATTGCCATACGTACCTCTATGTATGCTACATTGTATTAGAGCTTTGATTAGTAAACGTCGTGCGTCGTCTTGAAAATGTTTGATTGCGAGGCCCTGCACAGGGAATAACTCTTTGTGAGGTTCGTTACTGAACGTTGCCTGTAAGTAGGCAACCCGCGTATTCTGTACGCGTAGAACACTACACTTTCGGCTGTTTTAGCGCATAATTTAATAATTTATAACTTGAAGAATAAGGCGAAATCAACATTTTGGTACATGATCTTATTTCATTACCTTGATATGTAGAATCCATTTACTATATGTTCCGTACATTTTTTGAGACACCCTGTATATAATATTATTTTTCATTTTCAATAAGTTCATTATGGGCCCTTTTTTTATGTGTGACCATGTCTGTCTTCTTATTTTGCATAATTACACACCACGGTTTCAATACCCCAATCATCCAACCTTAATCTCGTTAAGCTGCTATGAGATAAGTTCAACAGAGAAATAAGGAGATGAACTTCAATCTCTAAAAAATACTTCTAACGATTATTAGCAAATAGAGTATTTAAAGAGCAAGAGTATTATTGGAAAAGTATTTAAAGAGAAATGGTAAAAGTTTGTAATGTGAATATCAACAATATTCTAACTCTTCATTAAAATGAGGGAAAATTATTGCAACGAAAAAGATGCAATATAATTGAAAACTATGTTTCTCAATCTTTTTACAATGTGACTCCCAGTTCGACAAGTTATTTTTTGGCGGCTCCCTTTAAATACTTAGCAATGTGAAATTAGATTCTTTACAAAATAAACTAGTCACATGTTCAGAACCTTATGAGTTAAAATTTCGCACTTTGCTTTTTTCTTTCCTTCTATCTATTGTAACCCTTCCCCTTACGAATTTGTCAAAAGTATACCTGGTAGCGTTGGATATTTACCGCTTTAAAAATACTAATATAAGGTATTGAAATAGTAGGTACATAACTTTGATTTAATAAGCCTCAATTTTGTAAACTGAAACTATAGTCAGAATTAAAATTAATGTATGCAAATATATATATATATATATATATATATATATATATACTGGACTTTAGACTATAATAATCCAGAATATTATATTAAAAGTATGTTTGACAAGGAAGGAAAACAAAATTTTCGGAAAATATTGAAATATCTCGGTCGCAAAAATGGTCGCGTAAAATGGAACATTTATCTAAAAACGATATATAAGTACAAAAACCTTTATTTCTTGTCATGTAGAAAGTGATAATCTATGATAAACATATAAATATATGTTTTAAATATAGCTTTCATTAAGTAACGTAATAAAATATACCTTATAAATATAAAATATTAAATTGCAAAAAATATTGAATTATAATGGATTTGTTCGTTATTTTGTGTACAGAAATCGCAGATAAATACATCATCTTCCTTTCCAACACTTGTGCAAGTTCATGAGCCTATCCTTGGCATTCGGTGTATTGAATCCACTCTTGCTCTCGTAAATGAGGAGAAGTAAACATTTAATAATTTCGCTTTAACTTAAGATAAAAAATTGTACCAAACGGCAAAGTGTAATGAAAGGATTATAGAATGAAGTGCAGTACTTAGCGTTACAAGTAATTTGAATATAACTTCTGAAAGATGATCCTAAATCTTAGGCAACATTAAAATTCTGACCTCGGAAAATTTCACAACACTGTTAATGAAAGAAGATATGGTCGCATACACTTGCCGTCGATCATAATAGATCCAACAATTGCTTGGACCCGTGTCATACGATTTCAACTCATTCCTCTCTTATACAAGAAAAACATTAATGTTCTACCTTAGCCGCCCGTTCCATCTTACCCCACTTGCCCCTACTGTATTTGTTACAATACTTTTTACTTATTACAGAAATCATAAATATATTCTAATCGTATAAAAATGTAATTCAAGAAATATCTAGAAATCAACCAAGTGAAGGCAAATAAAAATTTCTTACTTGCTTAACCTTAGATCACTAAACAGTCGTCTAATAGTATACTAATAGAGTAGCGCTGAATTATGTTTAATAATCTAAGGTCAATATGTAAAAAATAGCATAATTATAGTAATAAAATATTAACTTATCTATCTGTAATGAGATCTATAGATTCCCTAAATAATAAAATTGAATTTCTTTCCTTAATGCAGTTATAAGATATTTTATATTGATATTGTTTAATTTTTTTGTATGATTCAAAACAAATTTTGTAGGACGGTGTGGTAATCTTCTTGTTAGTCAGGAACAATGAGATTTTCGTTAAGAGATTAAATTGCAGAGTTCGAACTTTACCTACTTACTTGATGGAAATTATGTCCATTGTTAATTTACCTTGGACTGATGATGGCTTGGTTGACTAGTTTTTGTCATTGCAACAATAGCTTCTGACATGCTCACTCGAAGACAATATCCAATAACCATTCCCAAGAAAAGTAGAAAAGCCTGCAGATGTCTGATTCCAAACATACCTACAATTCAACAATTTGGTGATATAAAAGTATTCTTTTAGTGAGGTAATAATTGAAGAACTCAATAGGAAGCAGGCACATATAACAATGTTATTAATTCACAAACAAGTTTTTAAGGGAAATATTATAAGAATCATTAATTTTAAGTAGTACAAAAATACACAAAATCTCTACCAATGTAACATGCGGTCTTCTTCTATTGAACACTAATCTCGAGTAGTCTAATGTTATGGTTTTCAAACTATGAGTCGCGAGATGACTTTAGGTGAATCGTGTCAAATATTGAAATATGAGAGTGATAAATATATTCGTTAGAAGACCTTCACCTGTTGAAAATTATCAGGTGTAGTTTACCTTCATCTTAAAATATATATTATAATATACGCGAGTGGATCACGAAAAATTATCGATTTTGGAAGGGCCCAAAGAGTTTGGGAACCATTAGCCTAAAGTCTAACATATTATACATGCTATAATGTATAAAAATACTGCTACATGATGTATTAAATGTTATTTATATTTTATGTGTAATTTTAATTTATATGTAACATACACTAAATATAAAAAAGATTAGGTATATACTAACCTAAAAAATATATAGTATTTATAAAAAAAGATAACGAAATATTATCTAACTTGTATAGTAAATATAAAAAGTATACTTCCTTACTATTGTGATATCAATTATTATAACATAAAATAAATGTTATGTTCGATTTTTTTAGATTTTTAGTACTAAGCCACGTTCATAATCACTGACACAATTAAAAATTTATACAACTCTGTGTTTTTATTCTGATAAGTTGTTGTTCATAAAAGAAATTTAAATATGTAAAAAATAAAGCATGTACGTGATATGCAAAAATATACAAAATATTCAGAATAAGATACACATTATAATATTGGGATGATGAAACTAATTGCTATTTAGATTTCATCTCTTTGATTATGTTTGCAAAAATGTAATTACTAGGAATGGTACAATTTTGTGAGTAGCTTTAATGAACTACAAGAATTAATAAGAAGTGCTGATTTAAAGTATATTTAAGGTCAACCAATTGTAAGAAAAAAACTGTTTATGTATGTCTAACAGTAAGAACAGAAAGCAGCATATGTATATGTATCTAAAGAAATAGCTAAAAGTTAAGTAGAGTATTTATCCGACGAGTATCAATAAGGAAGCTTAAACTTTACTTACATGTAATACAATGATCTTTTTACATCTACGTGCATACAATAAAAAAGAACATTCGTATGCTTACACATAATGAGTATAATTTTTTAACGCAATTTATCGAGTACGATACATCTTCAAAAGTTATAAATTATAAGACTAAATGCTTTGTTTAAACATTTGGCTATTCTTGCGAATAGCATCCATGGCCGATTGACATGAAAGTTGGAGGGATGAGGGAAGAGCGAGAGGGGGCCCCAAATATAGAAGTTTAGATTTTCTTCACGTACGAGTTGTAATAAATGGTCAATTTGAGTTGAATATTGTAAAATCCTATCTATAATAAGATTATCAAAGCTAGATGTAGTTGAAATGACGAAAATGAAGATGATGCATAACATTTAGGTAATCTGGATCAGCATCATACTCATATGTTTGCATCCCTTTTTGACAACTTCTCCATTATTTTTCGGCAAAGTGATAAGGGCATTTTTTGCTTCTTAGGCGACCCTTTAAACAGTTCTACATGAAACTTTTGTTTCTATGAGGGACCAAAAATAACTATTTTCTACCATCCTCGTTTCATATCGATTGGCCGCGTGTGATTTCTGAAATTTCGATCTACATGTTTTGCATGTACACTTATTTTGTTCAATATCGAAATAAAAAAAATTCATGTCCAAATATATTTTTCTTCCAACCTATGGTATTACTGTTCTTATTTATTAAAATATGTCAGATATTTATAAATAAAGAAAAATTCGCAGTAACAAATTCCGCCAGTGATAATTGTTGTTCTTAACAAAAAAGAATCTCCATCGCAAATTATGCTTACCAGTAACCAACAAATAGCTTCATTACCGATAATGATTATTCGCAAGCAGAAAAAAACAAATTATTTGTTATTGTTAATGATTATTGACAACCAAAAATAATTTTTGTTATTGATAAAAGTTATCAATAATCGAAAAAAAATTTAATCATTTATGAGGTTTATAATCGACCAGAACATTTAAAAATTAATATTTTTTAATTATTTTATCTTTTGAAAAATCTATTTAAGATTTATTGATTATTAACTTTTATCTCAATGAACAATGACTTTCTCTTCATGCTTCTTTTTCTTGCTATACTTCTTTGTCAACGAAACTGGTGAATTGTTTTTAAATTAATTCACACTGCATCTAGACTTTTCATGTATTACTAAAAAAACGGAGAATTCCAGGAGTATTGTATTAGATTGTCTAATTGTAAAAGAGTCTTTACCAATACTGATTGGGAGTATAAGGGTATAATAAGCAAAAGAAAACAATACAACCAAAAGACACTGTTTATTACTTTGTATCTATTTATTTACAAAGTTGTTAAATTATTGTGTTAAACGTTCCCAACCAAACTTCTTTTTACAGGGTAAATTTTTATAATTTATCATGCGTCGATGAAGAGGTAGATTTCAATTGTCTCAGGAAAGGAAATGGCCTTTCCAGTTCACATATGCATACAGTAATCTCTGCTGCAGTAGCCGTCATTACTGAGCTGCTGACGACATAATAAATGCCAAAATCGACCTCTTCGTCGACAGATCACATATGCAAACACGAGGTTATCGCTGCAGTGTTTAGACCTTTGGTATTTCTGCGTTTAATTCCATTAGCAAAAGAATCAGCCTGTATGTACAATTTATTTGTATAAACCTGACGAATATTATATACATGTATGCAATACTTTTGTAAGTTTACTGATTTTGTTATGCAGTTCGATATAACTGACCCACCCAATTTAAGTATCTTAAATACAAAACTTGTTTTTATTGATAAACAAAAATATTAAATAAAAACGTGATTTGTTTTGAAAGGATAAATATTATCAATAAAAAATATTCTCAGATCGATATCTTTTAAGATAGTCTTTTAAAGGGTCTATGTAGTTGCATATGTTTATCATCATGACGTAATAACTAAGGTCAAGCCTAATGCAACGAAGTATAGCACTTGTAACTTTCATGTAACCTTGAGTACGAAAAATTCAGAAATGTGTAACAATGGATGCAAACACAGTCACGTAATAATAAGGGACTCATCGTATAAAATAGCATCCTATGTAGTTAATCGAAAATGAAAAATATTTAAAAAATATCGACGGTACATAAAAATATATAAATATAAGCTATACTATATAACCTAGTTGCATAGTAGGCAATACATATTATGTAAGTTCGTACACATATTGTATACACTCTACGATGTTTGATCATGCTCATGTTTGCTGATTCACATACAACACATTTTTCCGAACGTATAATAGAGCAACATAAAGGGATCAGTGAAAGAAAATTTATTTTAATAAATGCTTAAAATGATGCCCATTAACTTTGATACGTTTTTTTATTTCTTTGGTTCTCTTTATGTTTCAGGAATATACAATTTCTTGAATGTTTACCAATATTAGTAAACACTAAACGCGTTTCTTGTAGTCTCAACATTAACATTTACTAGATAAGTTGCAAACCCTGATACATAAATTTCACATTTCGTTTACTGCTATCAGTTAGTTCAGTTTAGAAATTCATTGTGATCAATTCGCGTTGGTGAGGTTGACAAATTGCGTTATTTCTACGAAACTATAGCACTGCGCAGTGAAATAAGCAAAAATATAAACCATTTAAATTTACAGTGGGGCCGCAAAAAGCTTTACACAAGCATTGCAGTTATACGTAGAAAGATATTTTGAGAGGAATTTATTTCAAAATACATTTCTAAATTTTTTATAAGCCCACGTGAAGGTCATGGTATTATATGTATGTACGTCAGTGAATTGATCTTGACCACAGATATTATACTATAATGATAACAATATAGAATGTGATCTTGATAAACAAATTTTTGTGTATAATATTTACCTCCTCGAAATAAATAATATCTTCCCCTGATATTTTTTCTTATCAGCAAAAACAAGTAAAATATTCAAGGTGCTAAAGTTAGATGAAACACCCTGCATACACCAATTTAAATGTAGCTCACAACTTTACTGTGAACAGATATTTGTAAACAATGATATTAATTAGAAGATGCAAGTCTCAAATATTTATGAAGGGCGATATAATTATAGTTCCTAACATAGCAGAGTTTGAGCATCGCTGTCTTATAAAAAAATGTCAGAATATACTAATTTATAATTTTATCGACTTTATGCTATAAACTAGCGTCATATTCTCTTAAGAAAGTTTTTTATTGTAAGATTTAATTTCCTAGACACTTTGGCATTTTTTTCACATAGAAATTATAAAATATTTTACAGTCGAAATTTTGCATACATATTTACTTATGTTTCAGTAACGGTTCCTTATCTTCTTTAAAAAAAAAAAAAGAAAAGGAAACAAATTGACCTCAATAAGCCCCGCAAATGTGGGCTACTTGAAAAAGAAACTTTTATATAACTTTTTAATTTAAATTTAAAATAATAACTTAAAATTTCTTAATTAGTGAAAAAAGTGCAGCATACCAGGTCCAATACAAACAAAAACGGGACAGTGTCCGTAACTCCTATTATTTAAAAAATTTTAAAAGTTACAGCTACGTACGATGCTGTCATTATTCATAGCAATTTTCAAATCAGTTTTTATAAGGCTGTTAAGGATCTCCGCCGTTTTCACTTTTACAGCTACTACTAACAAAAAGTGGGTTTCTTTAGGTAGTGACTTAAAATCTTTAGCAAAAGTTAGAAATCGCAAAGAGCAAGATCTGGCGAATAGAGTAGATGTAGGGTAGATGATAATGTTTTTATTCGCCAAAAACTGCTTCACAGATAAAGCGTTGTGAACCGGTTGGTGCGATATCTTCCGGTAGGGAGTCAGAACACGTCTATAGAAACGGTTGTGAAACATGATGTGACCCTCTACGGTTTTACGAAGCTCAAATCGATTGTGAAATTCGTTATATGTGGGCACATATTGAAATCTAGACGTGTTCTGACTTCCTACCGGAAGATATCAGATGCACCAGCCTGCAACGCTTCGTCTATGAACCAGTTTTTGGCGAATAAAAACAACACTGCACTTGAGTATCCACCCATTCGTTAGATCTTGCTACTTATAATTTTCACCTTCTGCCAAAGATTAAGTCAGTACCCAAAGAAACGCATTTTATGTTAACAACAGCTGTAAAAGTGAAAATGGCGGAGGTCCTCAACAGCCTTACAAAACTGACAGAATCGCCTTAAACAATGACAGCATCGTATACAATTGTGTATTAACTCAGAAGGGAACTATTTCGAAGAAAACCATAGTTAATTGTTTAAATTTTTTAAATAATAGGAATTGTGGATATTGTCTCATTTTTATTATATCGGACCTCGTATTTGGAATACGGAAGTATCTAGAAAACTACTAACGTTATCTAACTTGTAACACCATAAATAGTAAAGGCGTATGACTTAATCAATTACATTTCTGACTCAATCTACAGAAAAGTAAAAAAAGTCAATTTGCAATTTGCTTTTCCAGCAAGAATTCGATCGTTGCAATCATAATTAAAATATGTAAAAATTTTAAAGTAAATCATTTAATCTGCTATTTATATTATTTCATATTGCATATTAATTCTATGGTATGATATCAATTTTACGTTCATCTCGAGAATACAAAACATATGACATAAAATTTTAGATCTCAATAATAAGTAACGATACTTTTGTTTCATGGGTAACAGCTAACGTCACTTTGTAAGGTGATTCTTCTCGTACCGTGATTTTTCTACCTAATTAAACTATAAGAAAAAATAATTTTATTATCTGCTTGTTTTTTAAATTTTGTAAAGCGAAGATAAATTGGAATACTGCTGTTCCAAATTATTGGTACCGTACTAAGATCGTTATGGTACCTTACTTTCTCATTAAACCAAAATTTTGCATATTTTTTGGTTTTTCGTTATTAGTTTTAGAATTTGAAATATGTACAAACGCTTATTAATTTCGTTATGATATTACACAGCTTTTCCTCATTCTTTACCATAGTTTCTTATTCACCTTAAACAAACTGGTATTTTAAATATACTGCACTTCCTTTGTGAGTTTTACTATCGCAGGTACCAAAATAAAAGCAATATCATCTACAATTAAAAAGATAGTGGCACTTTCGAATATAACTATTGATTGTTTCATTTGTTCCGTATCGCCAACCAAGAAAATTAGAACAATACTGGTACGGGCCATAATGAGATTAGATAAAATTTGCAGTCAATTGGTCAAATAAATTTTAAAATACAGAAGTTTTACTAAAAAAACATGTGTTCAAGAAAAATCACTTAATGTTTTTCATATCGTCATTTTCTTCATATACGCACTATTCACCGCCTTTTTCAAACTCTATGAATTCGTTAATCTTAGACACATGGTTATTCAGATGCATTTTCGAAACTCTGTTCTTGAACAAGAAGCAAAAAAGATTATTTGTTTAAGATTTTACATTAGAAAATACTCTTTACATGATACGAATAAAGAGATTCCGATTTTCAAATTCCGGCCCAAAAATTCAGTCGAAATTCTGTTAATTTTTACTTTATTAGGCTAAATGGCAAATAGACCATTTTCAATATTTCTATGCAAAACCAATAGAGTTTTAATATTTTTCTGCGATAGCATGAACTTCTCGTATATTTTAAAATAATTAGCTGCTCACTAATTTCGATTCAAGCCTGTGTTTCGTATTGACAAGTTAGAAAATTGGTCTGCCAATGCTACCTTACCAGTTCTAGCACAGCGAACCATTACGTTTGGATGTGTTAGTGCTCTTGATCATCCTCCCATTGCAGGTAACATGTCCTTGCAGTTTTTTCTGTGATCGTAGAACAGCAGAATGGCTTACTGCACATATTTTAGTTACTTTACGCGTGGAAAAACCATTTCATAGAAGAGAAACTATTCTTCCTGATGTACTTGATAAAATCAATTTCATTGCAATTTATTCGTTATCTGAAGGCTTCACAATTCGCATTAACTAATTGTAAGAGTATTAGTGTAAGAGGTCTCCCGATGCAAAAAAATGATTGTACATACACATTTTGTCACTATACATAAAGTATATGCAATTTTTTTTTTTATTAATTGTAGGGAGAACTTGAATTTTAAAATTTTATTTGCTACAGTCAAAAGGAAAAACATTTTAAATAAAGAAACATTGTTTGCATTTTCTAACGTAATGAACCCTCTACATTTAGAAAAAAATTGCACTGAGAGTTATATAAACCTCACACAAACCAAACTAGTCAACTCCAGTTTTTCTAAATTTCCTAATTTCATTAACTGGATACTCAATTATTATTCAAATTTCCAATAATCATATGACTCCATTTTATCGGGTCCATCAGCAATGTTAATTCTCAGAGTGGGTATCACTGACATTTTTAGTCTGAAATTGGAAACATTTCGGTGCAAATATTGTAATGCTATTGGTATTCTCGTAGAAGACCTAATTTGCTGTAATAATACTATTGTAATAATTTACGATTAAAAATATGGGTTCACGCGCAAAATGTTGAAAAAGTTAACATCGCACGATCCTGAATAAGACTAGAGTGAAACTCTTTATCTTCAAATGATTTTACACAAAACCTCTGCGGCGAAAGCAACCTCGTTTCCGAGTTCTGCGCAAAAAGTGTTAGCTTTGATAAGTATATCAAAAGTATATGTTAAGCGTCTGAAATTCTGTTCCACCCCCAAAAATCGTGTTTTTCCAAAACCATTTGAAATATTATTTTCCACACACACACACTGCATATTCTCATATTGTAAGAAGTTGATACATGTGTACCTAATACATGTGTTGTCCTCGTGTTATCACTTATCAGTTATTTTACAAAAAGGTAAACAAAACTATACGTAAATGCGTAGTATTAGTACTAATATTTCTAACTGCATAAGTATGTTTATTAATATTTTCTTGGTACAGTATATGTTTGTGGTAGAAGATCAATTATTTACGACTATCATAATATACATGCAGTACAACTTTGAATTAAGTGCCTTCACGTAATAATTCAAACACTACATTCCTATGATATACTATGTAATTCTAATTTATTTTATTAAAAAATCCTGTATAGAATTAGTAGTCTCCACTTTATGTATTCATTTACGTATAATTTAATATTATATATGTTTATATTATAGGTATAACTTTCTATTTCTAACCAAAATCTTCAAAGATTATTTAATGTACTAGTTTAATGTGTTACCTATATTCCAAAATTGAAATAACATTTATGTAATTTAAAATTACGATTTATAATAATTATTATACACTCACTGAATATCATTACTAACATTTTATTTCCAAAATATAATATCAGTTTACCCTTCCAATTTATTGACAATGATAAAAATTATTCACTTTCATCATTTTTAAATACAATTATGAATAAAAAATATTCGTTATTAATCATATCAAATTTATTGATGTTAATTTATATAAAATTAATTGATGGTATATGATTTTTGTTTTATATATGTTTATCACCGAAACTTATACAACTATTTTTCAAACAAAGTATTATCTCAGTTCCTATATTTTCAACAAACTCATTTTTAAACAATTCGTGTATCAAATAGTTTTTTTCATTTTACATCATGGGACAAATATAAAAAGGATAATAATACACTATGGAAATTATAATTTAAACTTCATTTACTTTCGTATGCAAATTCAAAATTAATTCCAAAAAAAGTTAGACTAACACGTTTGTTTACAAATTTCCTTATTAAAATGTTTGAAGAAAATAAAAATATGAATTATTTAATTTTGCGATATTATCAAAAGTAATGAGAAATATTGTTAGGTGAAGTAAACATTATAAATAATAATTTTATAGTAAAACAATAATTAAGTTTAGTATGACGAATTTGGCGACTTAATCGATTAAAAAGCCATTTACTATGTCTTGTGAGTCTCCCTTCAATATGCACAGTCGTAATGAAGTATGTTAAATAAGATATACAGATAATTATTGATCCTACTTTTATTAGTATCGAAAAACACATTTTTCATAAAACAAAAAAAATGATAAAATTGTATTATCATTACTGATATTCAATCTCATTTCATACCAAAAATGTGAATAAGATTGATAAACGAATCGACAAGCGCCTACTCATGCATAAGAGTTACTTGAGACAAATGGATATCTTTTAATTTCAAGTACATCGATATCTACTTTTATATGTACTATTTCATATACAATCTACAAAAGTATTTTTTATTGAGAACATCTAAAATTTCAAATATTTTATAAGTCGTTCTATAAACGAAGTAGTTACTCCATATAATTTAATATACACAACCCCAATTACTTAAAAGAAACAAACTGTGGAAACATACGTAAACAAAAAGATATATTAGAGTTTTTAATTCAAGCAGAATAAATAAGTTTAAAGCGCCTTGTTAAAAACACTTTGCACGTATATGTATTGTATAATAATATATACATAAAAATATTTATCGTAAAATTTATACAATAACAACCCAAAAATATTACTTATTTAGCATAAATTGTTAATTTAGTTAATATTTAGTTTTAAGGTACGTAAATTTCAATTTTATTAGTGCCGTCACTACTACCGCCAATGAACATATTATTTATTCAATTACGATGTAATATTGAAATTACCAACCATGAATATAAAAATAATTAAAAATTAAGGGAGTGCTAAATATAAAACTATTAAAAAATGATTGGAAATCATTTCAACTGAATACTTCCGTTGAATTTAGTTACTGGAATATATTTAAACTAGTATACTTTACAATAGGTGTAATTCGTAGTTGCAGGAAGGAGAAAAATAATCCAATATTTAAAAATAAATAATTTACCTGTCTTTTCTGTTGATTGCTTTCCTGCATCCTGTGCAGGTTTCGCGTTCTTCATGACTGTAATTTTCAATACTATCAAACACAGACTGTTCAAATCCTAATCTCTTACTCGATGATACTTATATCATACATACCTACTCCCCGCTCACTGACATGTAACCTCTCCTTTTCCTTACAAATCTATCCCACTTCTTCGCAATTAGCTGCCAGCGTTTGCCTTACTGGTTTAGTAGAAAACTAAAGCATCATGTTTCAGCAAATAAAGGACAGCGAAGATTATCGTCTACGCTATATTTAATAGTTGATAACGATGTCAGATAAACATCTAATATCAATGGAATTTTTAGTAAAGAATATTTTTCTTGAAAACATTAATTCACAATAGATTTAGTACTAAAGGAATTAAGGTACTTCAGATAAAAATAGATTAAATAAATGATAAGATACAAATTAATGAATTATCTTGTTAATAATTATAAACAAGTGACTTTTTTATTATATTATCTTACATTTAGATAAAGTTATATCAAAATAACGTTATTTACAGTAGTTTTAAACAATTTTTATATCTTTCTTTTTTGTAAATTAATTGCAGCATAAAATTGAAATAGATTATTTCAATACATACAGAAAATTATTATCCTTATTCTTCATTATATGTTAATAACTATGTACCAAATAATCCAAACATAAGAAGGATATTAAATGTACAACCTTTCCAGCTAGTAATGTTAAGTAATATTTTTATAACATTTAATACCAAATGTTTTTGTACATTTTATGCTACAGTCGTACAATTAACAGTTATTTATTATAAAAGAACTGATTTTCAATTTTGTCATTAAATTATGTACAATTTCATATTTTTAATTATTATCTAAATACATTTTTAACTTAAATACTTAATTTATGCTAGTTGGACTTCTATTACTTGATCGATATAAAATTGCTCGTAGGTATATTAATTAAGAAAATTCTTGTACTTTATATTTATTCTTATACTGTGTATATTGCTTTATGTAGCACTTTATATGTATATTTTTATTCTTATACTTTATATTTTACGCTTTTTTCTTAAAGGTTTATCGGAAATATTTCCGTCAACTTTGCTGCTATTATTTGTATTGGTGCGTCTGCTTTGAAGAGGTGCCTTTTCTGGTGTTGGACACAATCCTAATTCAGGCAATCTAAAATGAACAAAAGAAGCATCAAATTATATGTTTATAAAATAGAATTATGACCTATTTATTTTTTTCTTATGTATAAATCAAAAAGATATTGAGATTAAACATTTTTTTGCAGATTCTATTGTATCATTTTAATTCTAATAATTGTATATAATACTTTGAAAGCTAAACATGATAATTGAAAATACTAAGAACATAGCAACTAAAATTTTGCATAAAATAATTGAGCCATTTGTTTGATTCATCTATTATTGTCGCACTTCTTTTTATTATTATTATGTTAATTATGTTACAATTAGTTATAGCTTTCCATGTGTTTGACGACTTTCAAACGAAATTATTAAGGTTATTTTACTTACTCAAATGAAGTATCGCCGTTTGATTCTGGAATTTTATCTAATGTTTGTACATTATTAACATTCTTTTGTTGAGTGCAGTTTTCTTTTTGTTGAGTTTGCACACTGAATTTTTGCATTTGTGATGAATATAAGTTTTTAGAAGTGATCTGTGTTGGAGGAGCGATTCCACTTTTTTCATAATATTTTTCCAAATCAACTGTCACACTCTTTGTAACATTGTATGTTTTATATATTCCAACTAAATAATCCGCAAGTTCAAACATATTTGATCTTAAAGATATGATTATAAATTGTGCATTTTTTGTCCTTTCTTTAATATAGTTTCCAACAATTGATACATTTTTGAAATCTAAAGCAGCATCTATTTCATCCATAAAATATAAAGGTGTTGGTTTATAATGATGCAATGCAAAAACCAAAGCCAAAGAGCTCAAAGTTTTCTCACCACCACTAAGATTACAAATATTTTTCCAAGATTTTTTAGGTGGTCTTACACTGAAAGCAATTCCTTCACTAAATGGATCCAAAGAATCAACCAATTCTAACTCTGCATCACCTCCTAATGTAATCATTTGATACATCTCTTTCAATTTGTCTGTAATAATAGTAAAACCTGCAAGAAATTCTTGAATTCTACGACGTCTTGCGGTTTCATAAATATCTCGTATTCTATTACGCTCAGTCGTTATTTTTTCTAAATCTGCAGCACGTTGTAGGTATAATGCATCTTTTTCTTTATACTCCGCAATAATTTGCATATTTGGAATTTCTGTAGGTAATTTTTTCTTGGATTTTTGTAAATTGGCTACAACAATTTTTTCGTCTAGTTCGTTTAGTTCCTCTTCACTTAATTCTCTTAATTCTTCAACATCTTCACCAGGTATTACTTGAAGCTTTAAGTTAGCTATTCTTTTTGAGAAATCTGAAATTTTTTGTTCTAATCCTTTAACTGCACTTTTATATTCTTTAAATTTCTGATCAAGATCTATCTTAACTGCTTTCATTTTATTTTCCTTAGTTTGCAAAGTATTTAATTCATCTTTCAAAGATGACAGAGCTTCATCTCTTTCTGAAAGAGCTTCTGTCAATTCATTGAGTTCTTTTAAATATTCCTTTCCCTGCTCTTCTAATCCTTGTTTTTCCTTTTGAATATCACGAAGTCTTTGTTCGGAATTATGTAAATCATTCTCTAAACTCTCTATTCGTTGTTCAGTTTTTTTCACATTTCTCTCAGCTGTTTTAATAGCCACTTGCAATCTGCATATTTCAGCTTTAGCTGTATCAATCCCTTTACATAGGCTAGCTATCTTTTTTTGGTGGTCTTTTACAGAGCTTCCTGATAATTCGTCAATTTCTTTATTAATACCATTTACTTGGTGTTCAATAGTTTTTGAATTTTCTTTCACTTTCTCCAAAGTGTTCTTCGCACTATGCATTGCTTTCTTTAACTGTTCAACTTTTTGCGGATTCGATATTGAATCTACAACTTTTTTTTCTTGGACCTTAAGTTGCATTACCAATGATGGCTCTTGTTCTTGTAACGTTTTCACTTCAATACATAACTTTTCCTTATTGACTTTCATATTTTTTAAATCTACATTTAAAGTATGAATCTGATTTTCTAAGGATTGAGAACTAGCTCTAAGTCGATTGCACTCTTCGGAAGTTTTATCCAAATCTGTCTGCAATTTTGTAATATCTGCTACAGACAATTCATTTTTCAAGACTTTTTGTCCCATTCTACCTCTCATTACGGTTTTTCCACCTCCACTCATTGTACCTGATAGTTCAATTAACTCGCCTTTTAATGTAACTACTCTGAAACGTCTTTGACCATACGCAATCCGTGTTGCCTGATCCAAATCATTTGCTACCAATGTATCTTGTAATCCATAATAAAATGCCGGTAATACTCTTTCGTCTTCAACATGTATAAGATCAAAGAGTCTCGCAACATTTTCAGGAGTTTGTATCTTTTGTTTACACCTCGATAAAAACCGTTGTTGTTTTTCTAGTGGTATAAACGTTGCACGTCCTATGTCGTTTTGCCGGAGAAACGTTATACATGCTTGTGCAGTTGCCACAGTATCAACTACAATATTATCTAGAGGACCACAGGCTGTTGAAATTGCAACGTCATATTTTCCATCTATAGCACCAAGATCACCCTACATACAAGAAGATGCATTTCATCATGTTATAATAATATACCATGTAAAATATTGAAATTCAGGACCCATACATAATTATTGTAATTAACAAATCAAACATATACTAATTAAATTGCATACGTTATAATAAAATAGTCATGTATAAAAGCTAATTTAGAAAATAATTTTTCAAAAATCAATATGCACACAGTAATGTTCATGAACAGTTTCAAGTAAACGCGTATTAATTTGTATAAACAAAGAAAATTTTGTTATGTTTTTATGCTATCAAGTAAGTATGAATATAGAATAGATTAATAAATAATAAATGTTTTAGATTAATAGATAATAAATGTTTATACTGCTCCCTATCCTTCTTAAAATTATGCTGTTATCTTCTTTACAACAAATTTCCTTGGCCAATCCAAAGATCAATGAAGTAAACAGCTAACACGGAAATATAAAATTTGTGTGACAGCTAGAACTTATAAAAATATTTGACTACAACTTGTATAACAGTAATTGTCCATGTTAGAGCAATAAAAACAGTCACCAAAGTTGAAGGTGGAAAATATACATTATGAAATATTTCGAAAACTAGGTATACAAAAAAAACTTATTTTTTTAATTGTGTCTTTAAATGAGCAAATCAGCCACATAAAAAATGTAACAGAAAAGTATTTATTTAAATAAAATATTAAAAATTAAAATTTTTGTTAATATTTCGTACTAAATATTATTCGACTTTCATATAAATTTTTGTACGTAAACAATGAACCAAGATAAGAGACATATGATTTTAAAATTTTTTATTTTATTTATGAGATATGAATGATTACATTATCCAACACGAATTTTGTTTTGCAACACCCACTGGATGATCAGTATAAAATTCCTCGTCCCAAAGACAAATGGAGAAGTGAAATTGCTCAATCGCCTTCAGTTTTAAAAAAACACGGGTTTTTGTGAAAACGTCCAATTTTCGGCAAAAATGAGGTATTACGTGAAAAGTAAAAACACTAGCAGTTTCCCCTTGTAGAAGAAAGTAAAGGAACGTTTTCTGAATAAATACTATATAGAATTATTATTTTTGTTCAGTTCTAAATAGCTACAAATGGGCGTCAAAGTTTGAAAAAGTGTCAATATGCATGGTTTCTACACAGTATTTTTGCATTTTTACGAAAGCTTGTTTCTCGAGCACAAAAAATCTATACAGGATCGCATTCTGTAGACATTTCTAAAGAGGAAACCATACCGCAGAAGTGTCGAAACGGTTTCCAGTTCGCACAGATGGAAGAAATATCCATCGGCAACGTGTACGCGGTGTTTTGCCGCCAGGCAGCCATTGCTCACCTGTGACGGCACAGCAGTGTTGTAGCTACGCGTAAGCGACATCGCGAGGGGGTCTTACGGGCACTTTCCTGATGCATAGAAGCACAATAATGGATGTCTTATTATGTATTTTTACATAATAATCATGGAATTATAAAGACTCGTTCTGGAGACTCCCAGTCTTAACAAATTTGAATGTTTAGTGCATGGCTTATTAATTGGACGCTGTTAAAATGCAAACATGATTGTTCATGAATTTACAAACATTTTTTGTATTATTATTGTAATTCCATGAGTTTTAGTACTTACACTTTGGCAATATCTGAGGTATATATATTAAACAATATGTGAAAGCAACGCGATGTCTTATATTTCTAAGTATGATAGCGTCTACCTGTTTTAAAGTCGGCCAATTGTCTAGCATTGAAGGATTTATGTTTGGGACTTAGGTTGATTGTGGCCAGAGAAAGTGTCCTCAGTGTGTGAGATCTTCCAGACATCGTCCCTCGATGTCTGGCGATCTAAAGCCGTATGGCTATCAGGACGCTTAAGAGTCGATTGTTTGTGAAGTTAGAAACTAGGCGATGACCGGTGACCACGTTGGGTTAGGTTTTAATTTTGTATTTTATGTACCTCTTTTTTTCTATCAACTAGAAGTAATTATTTACATTCTTTAATCATTCCTAGCGATGTCGATCACGCGTAGCTACAACACTGCTGTACCGTTGCAGGCGAGCAATGGCTGCCTGGCGGCAAAACACCGCATATACGTTGCCGATGGATATTTTCTCCACCTATGCGTACTGAAAACCATTTCGACACTTCTGCGGTATGATATCCTCTTTAGAAATGTCAACAGAATCCGCTCCTGTATAGATTTTTTGTTCTCGAGAAACAAGCTTTCGCAAAAATGCAAAAATACTGCGTAGAAACCATGCACATTGACACTTTTTCAAACTTTGACGCCCATTTGTAGCTATTCAGAACTGAAAAAAAATAATAATTCTATATAGTATCCATTCAGAAAACTTTCCTTTACTTTCTTCTACAAGGGGAACCTCCTAGTGTTTTTACTTTTCACGTAATACCTCATTTTTGCCGAAAATTGGGCGTTTTCACAAAAACCCGTGTTTTTTGAAAACTGAGGGTGATTGAGCAATTTCACTTCTGGATTTGTCTTTGGGGCGAGGAGCTTTATAATCATCACCCAGTGGATGTTGCAAATCGGAAAAAAGTTTTGATTCGTTGTACAGTGATGCATCATTTTCTTCCAGTTTGTGCGAAGAGAAGTTTTCGGATACGTATTCTATTGGGTTATCCGGAAAGTTCGTGCCGCATTATATTTATATTGTATTTCACAATGTTTTTCTATATATCCAACTCGCAGATATGAATGTACCTTAGTTTAGCTGACCGAGTTCAATTTAAGAAAGGCCTTTGGAGTAGGAAAATGCTTCTATTATAATTATGAAGCTAACTATAAAAATATAAACACAATTATGTAAAGACTTCCATAAAAAATTGGCATTTCGAAATTTTTTAGAATTCGGTTTTGCGGTTAAAAAATCTGAGAAAATTTCAGAATGTATATGTCACTAGATAAAACATCTTCGATTTTTCTTACATCTTTTTATGTGACAGATCAAAGAAAATGGACCTTAAACTGTAAATTACGTTTCCGCCTGTAAGTACTCTAGTAAGGGAGGGGGCGGGGGGGGGGGGGGGTTGAAACTTACCGGGAAGTGTTTTAATTGGAAGATCTATTTATTAACATGTCATAAGTTAAATTTCATTCAGTGGTATTCTTATAATGCTTATTCGATTATACCTTTTCAATAGAAAAATCGGCACGAACTTTCCGTACAACCCAATAAAAGATTGATGACGTTCTGCTATATTTTGAGCGTTTATAGTATTTTATATGTCGTTAATGTTTCGCAGATATAAATGTCATACGGTACTAATTACGGTTTTAAGAAACAGGCTTTCTAGATCCATATTGCTCTCGACTGATTTGCGACCGTAAAACCGCTAGTCAGAAAACGATTGGATAGGAAATCTATAAAATCTTTAAGTGATTAAAGTTTTCCTTCACGGTGAAGTAGTCGAATATCAATTCCTATTGGATTTGTATATCTGCATCTGCTGCTTGTACGTATCTACCAATAAATATTGGGGTTTTAATTAAATCACATCCTAATTTGTGAATGTTTTCTTACTACTTTTGCAATAATTATATGTTTCCATTAAAATGTGATATGGGCCAGAAAAGTCTATATTCTTTACACCAATAATTAGTACTTACATACGATATTTAAACCTGAGGTATCGCTTCTGTCTATTAAAATAACAATTAACGATACATAACATGGTTAATACAAATTTACTTCATTATTTTATATATAATAACTATTAATTTACATACCAATCTTCCAAAAACACCAGGAATTCTGCCTTCCCTTTTCTCTTGCATTAAACTGTCTATAATCTTGTTTCTCGACTTACTTGCTTGCAGAGCACACTTTTGTTCCTCAAACGAAATTCTCATCTTTTTCATCTTTGAAGTCATTTCAATTTCCATTGTTTTCACTAATTGCAATTCATGTTGTACTCCTGTTAATTTATGTTCGTTATCAGGAATCTTGCTTTCTAAACTCTGTAGTTCTTTTTTTCGTGCCACTAAATTATCTGTTGTTGATTTCACAGATTGTTTTAATTTTTCTAGTTTTTCTTTTTCTGTTGATTCGATAGAAGTATACAGCTCTAATTCCGATTGAGCAATATTGAACGTTCCTTGTGCTTCATCAACATCTTTTCTTAGAGTTATTAACTCCTTTTCAAGTTTCGAACGTTTATTTAATAGTGGCTCAGTTTTCTTACTTAGTTCAGCCATCAATTTTTCTAATACTGCTTCTTCTTTCCCTTTATTTTTTATGTGTTGTTCAATAAACTCTTCACATTCTTGAATATCTTTTGTATTCTTTTCTGGTACTTTACATAATTCCTCTAATTTAGATTTTTCCTGTATGAAGTATCCAAATAGAAATATAATTTAAAAAAGTAATAAAATAAAAATTAATAAAATAGTTGTTCTAATTCTTTTTATGAGAATAACAAAATAAACTTTACTGTTTTTAAGGATGCACTACTAGCTTTTCGCCTTTTATTTGTTTCCACTAATTCCGCGTGAAGTGATTCATCGTGTTTTCGTATTTTATCAAATTTTGCTGCAATTTCATCCTTTTGCTTTTGTAAATCATCCCATGCTTTACTTTTCTCTGTAATCACTTTGTTACTCTCTTCTTTTTCATTGCGAATTTCTTTCATTTTATTTACTAGTTCAGATAGGTCTTTATTCAACTCATTCATTTTTTTTTCCTCTTCTGTAAGTTCTTTTGTTGCTTCAAATCTACCAAAAACAGTTTTCATAACATTCAAATCCTGTACAGCCTTAAAAATAAATAAATTACCTTTGATAACAATAAAGTTCATGTTGCAGTTTTGTAATTGTATTTTCCAGTTGCAAATATTGAATAGCTTCTTGCATGGGTTCTTCTAAAGCTGCCTTTTCTTTTTCAACAATTCTAAGACGATTTAACTTTTCAACTCTATATTCTGATAAAAGCTCTATCTTTTCTGATAATTTTTCTAATGGTTCTTTATAACGAACTGTTCCAATTATGTCTTCTAAAAACTCAAGCATACCTGTATCATTTTCATTTTGAGCCTTTGGCTTCATCATTGCAATTTGTTCAACTTCTCCCTACCATGATAATTTAATGAAAAATAGTGTCAAATCATAAAGAATTAGTATTAATCTTATGTGGTCATGAACTGTACTTTGCTTAATGAAACACTTTGACCATTCTAGTCATAAGACAAACTATGTTCAACATGCACATACTACTACTTCTTTTGCAAAATACCATGCTACTAATAATTGTGGAATATAGCATTATTATCATATATCATGCTATATCATTATAATACATTATAATGTATCTTCACAAAGTAATCTCAACCAGTAAGGTAACAAAGCAAGATTGATATACGACCACAGAAGAAAGTTAGTAAAAGATATATTTGCATACTTGTAAAATTAGAAAACGATTATGGTCTAAATCTACACCATAAGATATCAATGCCTTTGCAATCTCTTTGAATTGTACTTTTTTTTGATTTAGTTGATAATAAGATGAATTATCTTTAAATGCTGTTCGAGATATAACAAACTCACTGTTTGGGACAACATCATAATCTGCCCCAGCCTAAACCAAAATTATTAATTTATAATTATTAACAAGAAAAAATTTACATATAAAAATAGTGTTTCTAATCAATAACATACCTTATCAATTATTTGTTGAAAATGTACAGATACTGTACAACTATTAACATTTTGAAATTCATTAGAGTTATGTATTAAAACTGATATTTTCTTTGATCGAATCTTAGTAGCTCTATATCCAAATACAAATAACATTGAGTCTATAGCATTACTCTTACCACTACCATTTGGGCCAACAATAGCTGAAAAACTCTGTAAATAAACAAACTAGTAAAATACCAATTTAACATTAATTTTTATATTACACCATTTTATTATTTAACTTATACCTTATGAAATGGACCAATAACTTGTGTACCTCCATAACTTTTGAAATTGTGATTAACAATTTTAGTGATCATTAATCTAGGGCCATTAGTATCAATTTCATGATGGATTTTAAGAGGCGGTGGTATGTATATATTATCGTCCACCTTTAATCCACCTTCTAAATCTGTATACAAACTAGTATTCTCTTCATCAACTTCCATCTCCTCATTATTAACAGCCTTATTACCAGCTTCAGTTTCTTCGCCCATTCTAATTATTAATATATAATATATTTTTCACTCACTCGCAAGGTCTGCACTGCAGTAAAAACTACAAGTATATACAACACAATAATCTCTAATTAGAGGTTAGGAATATAATAAAACTTAATATATCAAACTATGTCTTAGTAATACATGTTACATATTTTCCATAAATTGCCAATGTAATCCAATTAAAATGAATGACCTATTATCCGAAAAAACAGACTGAAAGATAATTGATACCATCTTCCCGCCAACATGTCATATCAATTTTACACATTACTTACATTTAATGTTGTCAAAAAACCCATAAATATATTTCTCGAATAATATTTAAGTTTACGTAAAAGTACATTTCACCATTCCTTCCTTTTAAACACGTTTATCAATATTATTCTTTTAAAATAATAAGTCACGTCACTAAGTAACGCAACAAAAGGACGCCGTATCAATTCAAACTTGAACCGTAACGTACGTTAAATGACCAATTGCAACACTGACGATAGTTAATATTAAAAAAATACGAGAATACTTGAAACTATAAAAAATATTATAAATATCATAATTATAAACATAATTTTCCAATTGTTGTACATAAATGTTTATAAAATTTGATTTCTAGTATTCAATCTTTTTTATTTTAAAAAAATGGTCACATTAAGTTGTAAGATAATCAATATATTGTAAACAAGCGATGATTTCTTATACAGGCATTAATGCATTATCAAATATATTCATCCCTAACATATCCTTTTGACATAAAATATAATATTTCTAAAAAATTATCATTGAAAATTATATATACATATATATAAGTATTTTAAATAGATTTAATCTATTTTACATAGAAAATGCTTTTTTTATTGAGTTAATAAATTACAATTCATCTATTATACTTAAGTAATTGCAAAATTACATTTCATATTAAATGAGTATTAATAATTTGTTAGTATCTATATGACATGAAATATCACTAAGAAAAACATAGTGTTCATAGGACTCCGTGGCGCAACGGTAGCGCGTCTGACTCCAGATCAGAAGGTTGCGTGTTCAAATCACGTCGGGGTCAAGTACAGTAATGTTTAATTTTTATTTTTTTTTCTTAAATTATTTTCACGAAACTCAAATTATGACAAACACTCAAGTTAAAATAATATCAAATATGATAATTAATAAAGAACTGTTATTTATAAACTTGCAAATGAAATAAACTTAACCTTTTATTATTGTATTTACTCAGTGATATAATACAGTATGAATTCTGAACATTTTAGAATGAATTTATCATTATCCTAACCATTGAAGTATATGTTTATAAATTTGTCCGTATAACAAAATAAAATAGTTCTGGTTATTTTGTAAATACAAGATACGAATAGATAAAATACAAACAGAAAAAAACTCTTTTCTTCATTTTTGTATTATATCACATGTCAAGTTTTACAAAGTCAAAAGAAATGGGCAAAGAAAATGATTCTGACAATACAAAGAAGAGAAGAAAATCGGTTAGTGGAAATTCTTGTATATCTTTAAAAGATGGAGATACATACAAGGTAAGGAAACCTTAAATAACATTTTTCTTTTCAATTTTAAAATATGTGTTCTTTATATTTAGGTTATAATTAGCTACGAAGAAAAGGAAGCTCTAGAACGCTTACCAGAAAATGACTCTGAAAGTTTTTTATCTACTTGTGATAATATACGTAAAGCAATGAATAAAATTGCGAAACTAAAAACTAGTGGGGATGCAAATGTTTGTAATTTTTAATTCAGAAAATTAAATCTAAATTTGAATGCCTTTGAAATGAACTGTATTTTTATGAATTAAAATTTTATGTTTTTAGGCTAAAGATGAAATACGTGAACTTCAAATTCAAACCTCATTAGCATTCATTGAACTTAAGAAATTAAATAGAATGGAAAAATTTCGTACAAAATTTGCAAGAGACTCTCTTATATCTTCAAAAAGTAGTGTTGATAGTAGACATTTGCATCTACAAAATTTGTTGTATGAAGTAATGCACTTAAAGAAAGAAGTTGTTAAATGCCTGCAATTCAAGTAATTGGTTTTTACTTAAAATATTCTTATGCAATATATAATTTGTTTTTCACTTATTTAACATATAATATATGAATATTTTAATGGCTAGGTCCAAAGATGAATTGATACAACTTGTATCAGAAGAAGAATTTTATAAGGAAGCACCTGAAAGTATTTCCAGACCTGTACGAGCTAACTTTAAATTTGTAATATTTTTATCTACAGTATTCTAAGTTAATATTTTTAGGAAATAACAAGGCATAATCCTCATCAATTAAGACTAGCTCACTTGGAATGGGAATTGACACAAAGGAAACAATTATCTGCTTTATGTGATGAACTGACAGAAAATAAAAAAGCAGTAGCATCAAGTATAGAATCTAAACAAATTCGACTTGATAACCTTGCACCACAACTTCGAACAATACTAGAAGTATGTTTCATACTTGTAAAATATGATTTACTACCCATAATTAACGTTTAAGTTACTAAAGTTACTAATATTTTTTCAGGCAAGCAAACCATTACAAGACAGTCTTGGTTTGCCACTGGATAAAATTAGGCAGGAACACCATAAAGCAACATTACTTGCATCACCATTATATGTTCTATATGCAAAAGCATCTGCATACAGGGATGCATATGGTATATTTTTGATATTACTTGCGCGTTTTATATTTCACTATTCTATTTTTTCGTAACTTTTTATTTTTAGATAATTCTATAACAGTGAAAGTAGAAGGTGACGAAGAAGAAGCAAAGCGTGCAAATAATCAAGATGGATTGCAAGAATCTGATTCAGATCCTGAAATTATCTCTGAAAATATTATAGAGGAAACTCCTGTACACAAAAAGAGACATCATAGATTATCCAGAGAAGCTAGGCAAGAAGAAAAAAGAACCAAGCTGTTACAAAGACATCCCTTAAATGTGAAGATAGTTATTAAATTAAAAAGTTAGTATAAAAGTTAATAATTATAAATTGAGATCAAATATTTTAAGACACTAATTTCTTTCAGATGAAACAAAACTGACATTGCAATTTTTTTATATGATGTTTCTAAAAGTTGTAACTGTAGAGTCAAAACTAAAAACTGAAGGTATTGGAAGCATTAGTACTGGGTATATAATTTTTTTTACATATTGTTACTCTATATATTTTGATTTTTCTACTAAAATATATTAAAAAATTATTTTTAATAGAGACATGCTTGTATCAGAATCGATTTTACGTGAATTGTATCCACGAGACTTAGGATTGGAGAGTCCAAATCCTGCTAATTACTATCAGCTAAATCGACACAATTTAGGTCAATTTTCATCACTCGGACTAGGAATCCCATATAAGTGGGCCCAAAGAATGGCTGGATTACATTTCATTTCATCCAACGCTTGTGAACAAAAGGTATAAAATTTTAAATATATTATTATAGTAGTATATCATATATTGAATTATTTACAACTATTTTAAAGAGCAATGGTTTACAGCTTACAAGTTGCGAAGTAAAGCAGGATAGTGTTGAAAGTGTACTAAGAGAAATTAAGAAACGTGTAGTAGCAAGGTTAGAGTTATGCACAGAAATTCAACAGTTAGAAACTGGTAATTTACCAATTCTTACTAATAACAGTGACCTTCTACCACAAAAACTTAACACAGTTTTACAAAAGTTTTCTACAATTTCGTGGAATAACTATTGTAGTTATATAAATCCCATTATACAAGAACGAGAATTAGTATCTTCATTGGACATTTTTTATGAAGCTATTCTTCGTCGAGGAAATAGTAAGATAGTGAAATATTATTCGGTATACAACTTTTTCTTTTATTATTTAATATACATTATTTCTTTTAGATGAATTAATTGCAAGAATAGCTATAAAACCAGATTATCCTAAAATAGCACCAGTATTTAGTATAAGTATAAATCCTATAATACCTGCATCTGTGGATATTTTAAGGGACATTGAAAGAGAAGTGAACGTTATGTGGATAAAACCTCCAACATTATCGGCACAACTTCAACGATTACGAGCATGTTTCGACATTTATTTAGAATCAGAAAATATAGCACCAAAAGAAAGGATTTTCTTTCATCCTGTAAAAGGCCGTACTCGTGCTAGACCATATAAATATTTAGAATTAGGAGGTGGAATTTTTATTCATCGTTAGTTCAATACAATATAAAATAATATATGTAAGTGCATTTTTACAAAATATATTCTAACTTCAACAAAATTTAGTTTTCATTTATAGTCATAAAAAATAATTATATAAAAACTATTTAAACTGAAGGTGAAGCAACTGGATATAATGCTAATATTCCAGAATCCGTTGTAAAATATGCTTGTAACTTACATTTTAATTTTTTGTTTTCTGTGCTAAGTTTGTTACCTTCTTTTTTTAACAAAATATTACTTACTTTCATGTGATTGTAATGTTTCCAAAAGTTACTAACTTTAGTACAGGACTCAGGAATCTGAAATAATTTATATGAAACATTATTACCAATATTATCAATAACAAATTTTTTTATTTTTTCATACATTAGTGTCAGCAAATTCAGTGTATACTGTATCTTGTATAAAGTATTTCTTCCGATTAAAAAACAAAGGTTCTAAAGCAGAGCATATTTTAGTTGTTTCATGGATTGTAGAACACTTTTCTTCAAGTTTTTGTAGATACTATAAAAAGGAATCTTATCAAATCATGAAACTATATGAAAATGATAAAATATTTTCTTACCTTCAAAACTTCATTACTTGCAATAATTAACCTTTTTAATTGCAAAGAATCTATCATTTGGGTTACAGAGAATTCATATTTCATGTTTTTAAACTTCTTTTTTATATTTTTATCTTTTATCTCTTGTTTTGTAATTTGTTCTTTTCTTTTCTCTGATAATATTTGTGTATTAACCTTTAAACTTTTCATGATATCTTGTAGTTGCAAATGCACTTTTGGATATTGTAATATATATATTTGACAAATGTCATCTTGTGCTTTTAAATATTCATACTGCTTTTTTTTATTTTCAATCATTCCTTGATATTCATTTATTACTTCACACAATTGTTCCCAAAGATCTTCTATGTTTAGAAAAGATTGATGTACTAGATTTGATGCTATGTCTTCTTCCTAATATTAAATAAACTGATTTATAAAAATTTTTTCGTGAACTTCTTATACTTTATAGTAATATTACCAAATACAAGATGCTGGAAATGTTAACCGCATTTTGTGTTTTTTTCGTAGATTGTGTTTCACCAAAACTTATACTTTTCCTAGTTATACTTTTAGAAATTTCTTTGTACCATTGCTCTATGTAATTTTTTAATTGAGTTAGTCCAATTATACTATTTGTTTTAATATCGTTGAATTTGTAGATGTCACATAACTCTTTCAATCTTTGTTTGTATTTTTCTACATATTAAAAGGAAATAGGTCATACATTTTTATGGAATAAAACAAAATTGTGTTTTTATAATTTCATAGAAACAATTAAGAAATACCAATTATATTATCAATTAGTACAATATGAGTCTCTTGAAGCTTTCTATGATCAGCATCTGCTACTTTTAATTCATTATGCAAGCAGGAAATTGTCGCATCTTTAATTCTTATTACTCTATCAAAAGTTTCATAAAGATGTTTTACATTTTCACGAAGTTCTTTACATTTTATTTGTCGTAAAACATATCTCCATTTTTCATTAATCTTGGCAATATTTAATTTTGAAAATGCTTCTTCACGTTTCAATTTATTCTGTAATTATTTATAATGTTTAACATGTATGATAAGAAAACTTAGTTATAGTAAATGATATAATACCTTAGTGAAAGTAGCTATTAATTGTTGTTTGCGTCTTTTAGCTTCTAGTTCAAATTCAATACGATGCTGCATATAGCGTATACGTTCTTCTTCACTCATTCGAGCAAGTTTATTAGCTTTATTTTTTCTTTTCCTTACCATTTTTATAATTTTTATATATATATATATATAAGTCAAAAAAATGATAAATTGCTGAATAGAATAAGTTTATCAATATAGAATATAATACTTCCTTCAAAATCACTCACTTATAAATTATTATGTATTTAATATGTCAAAAACTAATAAAATTTAGAGTATTTATTGCACATAGTAAACGAATGACTTAATACAATACACTCTATGCAATGGATATATTGAAATGTTTGATCAATAGGAGTATTAAAGTTTGATATAGGTAAGACCACTTTCCACATATTTCAGGGTATATGTATGGACTAAGTGATTAATAGGACAATATTTATAATGTCTAGTCATTATGAATAAGGTCTAAAACAGTCACACAATGTGAGAAATATTGATTAATTTAACTAATCAACCAGACATTATGAATAAAGTTACATTTCCTTTGAGCAATTTGAACTTGATGGAAAAAGGAATTCATTGGTTTCATTAATATGTAATTACTTTTATTTAGGAATGATACATTAATAAGTTCACCAATAAATTTTAGTAAACTTGGAAAATTCAGATTACTAACGCTAGTCATACAGAAAGGAAACAGCATTTACAAGGGTTCAATTACATAAAATTATTTAGTAAACAGTAGATGATACTAGTTACTTACTAGAATAATTGAGACTTTGATGGCATTTGAAATGACATAATTTCTTTTCCTTGCGACATTTGCAGCATTGCTTATAGCCTTGGCTTCCAGAAATTGATAACATTCTTGCACATTTTCTAAGTGAACTTTCTATAACCAATACATCTTCAACAGACATTAAATATTCTATATAAATAGAAAATTGACCTTTGGAATATAATTGCTTCAACATATCACGTTTGGTACCCAACTTGTAAAGATTCTCATCTTCAACTTCAACAATTAGCGATTCGATGATGGTGTATAACACCCTTTTCCTCCTATATACACGTATGTATATTACAGCTCACAGTTTGACGCAATAAACTGCGATCCCGCACTCAAACGATTGCTGCTTCCGGAGAATTTAGACATTTCAAATCCAATGCATTGCACGTGCAGTGTTAGAATGACTGGATTGCCGTTTTCCCTCGCAAATGGCAGAAAAACAGACACGCATCTGAATGCATCTTTTGGAATTCGATTGCATCCCGCCACCACAGAGTAACTATATACATATGTATATATGTGCTCTTCAGAATTTTTTGCAACCATAAATATAAGAATTTATTCATTCCTTATTTTTACAATACTTATTATTTTTGAATTTCTTCGGACAAGGAGATACCTATTTTGCCGACAGAATGTCGATTTTTATCACATACGAGGTACAGAATAGACCACTCATCTTATGGGACTTCGTGTCACCATTGACTAAGAACAGGATAGACTACTCATCCAATGCTTTTGTTTATTACACGGTTTTGGGGCTCTTGAGCCCCATTACCATTTCCGTGTCACTTGCGACGTTATCAATGCAAGATCAGAAAAGACCACAGAGCCATTGTAACGGTGAGAAGGACAATTAAATCAAGCGACAGTCAATAGCCTTGTAAATGTACAGAGTGGCGATAAACTATCGTGAATGGCTGTCGTACACATGGATCCCAATAGTTCGGTCATACGATGTGGTTTCATTTCGTCAATTAGTTTACCGAATTAACCGATTCACTGAAGTATGTACTAACTATTGCCGTCATGCAAATCACTTATTTGCTGAATCAAATTTTTATCAGCTTTCGAAATGCTATTTATATTTTATATGTGTGTACACGATAAACGTATTAAATCGGTTATTTTTTATGGTTACTTTTGTCACGTATCGGAATGGCACCTGTATCATGTATACCATAAAGTGCAATTATATTCGGCAATAACAAAATCATATAGGTATCCAAATAACATATTCATTATGTATATGGTAAAGTTCGAGTTAAGTACATTAAAGAACCTAATTTAAAAGTAGTACGTAGTCATTACATTTATCTAAAGATAAAAATTGAGAACGAGTCAGCATGGCAACCAATTTATTAAGTATATATAATGTATGTATAATATTAAGTATATATAATGATGTGACTCAGGGTCACAATCGAACTTCATTACATATAATCTATGCAAGAAGTTAGGTATTAGCTACGAACCCACAGAGGTACAGATCTCAGGATTAGGTGGTAGATCAAACGAGATTAGGAATAGAGTTAATGTAAAGATAGCATCCAGGGTCAACAATTTTAATGTCAATATGTCATGCTTAGCAATAGAAAAGATCACACAGGATGTGCCAAATATAGCTCTAAGTAAATACGCAACCCTTATACCCTCTAACATAATATTAGCAGATCCAGATTTCGGAAAATGTCGGTCGATTGACATGCTAATAGGTACCGGCCTGTTTTGGCACCTACTGTGCGTCGGACAACACAGGGCAGGTAGCGAACTACTGTGGCAAAAGACGCAGCTAGGTTGGGTTCTCGGGGGAACAATTAGTTGGCCCATTAGCAATAAAATTCAAAGGTGTCATCTCGCTACACAGCAGGACCTGTACAGTCAAATGGAGCGATTTTGGCAAATAGAAGAGATTAAGATACCACCTAGTGCAGAAATAGATGAGTGTGAAGCGTTGTTTCGAGCCACGACACGTCAGGACGACCGCGGAAGGATTGTAGAAATACCCTTCAATAGTCAGGTAGATAGATTGGGAACCTCGCGGCAGCAAGCCGAAAATAGATTTCGGTCACTAGAAAGGAGGCTGCTTAGAAACCCACAATTGCGTGAACAGTATGTAGATTTTATGACCGAATATGATGTACTAGGGTACAAGTCGCGAATCCCAACTCCGGTAGCAGAAGAAGTAGCAGCAGCGTTTTATTTATCTCATCATGCCGTCACTAAAGAAGATAGTACGACACCGAAACTTCATGTTGTATTTGATGGTTCGGCTAAATCAAGCACGGGCATATCATTGAACGATACACAAAGGGTCGGCCCAACAGTTCAGAGCGAATTACTGACTATCCTCTTACGATTTAGAACATATCGATATGTATTATCAGCAGACGTAACAAAAATGTATAGGCAAATTTTAATAGAGCCCTCCCAGCGACGTTTTCAACGGATTTTGTGGCGACCAAGCCCAGAACGCGCGATAGAGACATTCGAATTAAACACAGTTACCTATGGCACAGCATCAGCTCCATTTCTAGCCACCCGCGTATTGAAAGAGTTTGGCTTGAAATGTGAGCAAAAGTTTCCAACCGTTAGTCGAATAATCATCAACGACTTTTACGTTGACGATTTACTAACAGGTCTGGATACAGTATCAAAATTAGAAGAAGTAAAGAAAGGATTATCAATGATTCTGGAAAAATCAGGTTTTCAGTTAAGGAAATGGGCTACAAATTGCCCAGAGTTGAAAATGCAGTTACCGTCAGAAGACAAGAAACTGTCCACAGATACGGACTCAAAATTACTCGGGTTGCATTGGTCGTCGTTAACGGATGAATTGTACTTCCGGGTAATCCCCTCCTCACATAAAAGGATTACAAAAAGAACAATTTTGTCGGAAATATCTCAAATTTTCGACCCATTAGGTTTGATAGGTCCTGTTATGACGCGAGCGAAACTGATAATGCAAGAACTGTGGCAAACAACAACAGGCTGGGATGAGGCAATATCCCAAGAGTTATATACTCAATGGGCAAATTATAGGCAAGAGTTATCGCACATAAGCGAATTAAAGATTCCTCGGCGCGCCCTTAATTTCACAGGCAGGATAGAATTACACGGATTCGCGGATGCCTCCGAAAAGGCATACGGGACTTGCGTCTACCTGCGAGCAAACAACGGTACAAGGAAATGGGGGACCAAACTTTTGTGCTCGAAGTCGCGGGTAGCTCCTTTAAAAACCATTTCTCTACAAAGGCTAGAATTGTGCAGCGCTTTGTTACTTACGCAATTAATGAACAGAGTAAAAACCACACTTAGAATTCTGCTTAGCAACAAGGTATATTGGTGCGATTCTACAATCACACTCGCATGGATTCGCGGTAGCTCAAGTAGGTGGAAAACGTTCGTAGTAAATCGGGTAAAGCAAATTCAATCGCTGACAGGATCACGTAGCTGGTCGCACATGCGGTCTCCAGACAATCCCGCGGATTTGATCTTTCGTGGTAGTAGTCCGAGATTATTAACCAATAATGATCTGTGGTGGCTGAGCCCTTCATGGTTAACAGAAGAATCAAATCACTGGCCACAATCAGTAAAAGAAACAAATCGCGATCCCAGAAGAAAGGGTAAAAACAGTATCAGTAGCCATGGTTGCCTCAAACGTAAACGAGCTATTCACCCAATATTCTAACTATACGCGTCTGTTACACGTAACTGCCTATTGCCGTCGATTCATAAACAATGCTAGGGCGAAGGGGAAACAGGAACTAGTCCACTCGTCAAAACCCGTAAATGTAAATTTAACGACCACCGAATTGCAAATGGCCCGCGACCATTTAATTCGGATCGCGTAAAGGGAAAGGTTTGACCGTGAAATGAACGCATTGACAAAAAATAAGATTGTTGCAAAACAGAATCCCTTCCAGTCATTAGCACCATTCTTAGATAAGTCAGGAATCATGAGAGTAGGCGGAAGATTAAGCAATGCGTTCATTAACTACAATAAAAGGCATCCGATTCTGTTACCTGCGAAGCATCCATTAACCGATTTAATAATCAAAACTGAACACATAAGATTGTTACATGATGGATGTCAGTACGTGGTTGCATCCTTGCGTGAACGGTTCTGGCCAATAAATTGTATCCAGAACGTCAAAAGAATACTAAGAACCTGCGTGAGGTGCTTCAGAGTTAAACCTCGAGGAATAGAGTACCCAATGGGTCAGTTACCTGCGGCCCAAGTGACACCAGCCCGTCCATTCTCAACCTGCGATGTAGATTACGCAGGTCCATTCATTACTGAAGACCGCACTCGAAGTAAGGTCACATTAAAGGCCTATGCTTGCATTTTTGTGTGCTTTGCCACAAAGGCACATAGAATTAACAACAGATCTCAGTACAGATGCATTCATAAAATGTCAACCGATTTATAGCACGACGGTGTCTCTGCCAAAGCATTATTTCCGACAACGGAACAAACTTTGTAGGAGCAAAAAATAGATTCACAGACCTAGACAAACTGATTAGAAGCGAAAGACAACTCACAGATTGCTAAATATTTAAGTAATTTGCAAATACAGTGGCATTTCATACCTCCCCAAGCGCCACATTTTGGTGGACTATGGGAAAGTGCCGTTAGATTAACCAAGTATCATTTGAATCGAGTAATAGGAGAGCAAAAATTAACTTACGAAGAGCTATATACGCTATTAGTACAAATAGAATCCTGTTTGAACTCACGTCCTCTCAGTCCAAGTTCTCCCGATTCACACGATCTAAATCCTTTAACTCCCGGACACTTCTTAATTGGCACTGCTCTTTGCGCTCTGCCAGACGAAGATTTGACAGACATTAAATCGAGTAGGCTGAACAGATATCAGTTGTTGCAGCAAATGTTTCGGCACTTTTGGCAACGTTGGCAAAGGGAGTATCTACATAGCCTCCAGCAAGGATACAAGTGGAAACCATCGTCCAACCACCAATTAATGGAGGCAGCCTAGTTGTCATCAAAGAAGACAATCAAACCCCATTACGTTAGTCACTAGGAAGAATAGCAGAGCTGCATCCAGGCAAGGACGAAATCACACGGGTGATCACTGTGAGGACCGCAAGTGGTTCGTACAAGAGACCTACTGCAAAGATTTGCATCCTACCAGGACAAGACCATCAAGATGTAGAACAGCTTAAATAGACCTAATGTATAATGTCTCAATAGTTGTACATAACACTCAAAGGTCATGGTGCAAGATATTGTAAATTCATGTGTGTAACAATTAGAATAGTTAGATAATATTTAGGTAATGTGATGTATTCGACTTCCATACATTCTATGAAATATATGTAGTATAGTTTAAAAAGTTGAACGCGCATTGTGCGGCAAGGGGGGCGGCATGTTAGAGATTCAGTTAGGAAAAACTTTGCGGCGGGCAATTTGCAGAACCTTTACATTTTACGTGACACTCAGAGAATTTCACGGATCAGCATTTTCACCTCATGTCACCTTACAGTAAGGCTCGTCGTAAAGCAATTTGGCCCCAAGTGGTGACTCGGCCTCGAAACCAACGGTTTCAGCGGCAACGAGTCACCACGTGGTAGCTCTGGGAAATACCCCAGAGTTGCCAAGTCGCCGTCCACTCTCAGGTCCATTGCGCGGGAAAACTCTGTTCCCCTTCCTCAATGTACCACGCTAAGGGCGTAGTGGAAGGGAGAACACGATGTTTTAAAAACAGGCGAACAGCGTATAATGAGCAGAGTCCCAGAAAATAGCAGAGAAAACAGTCACAGAGGAAATAGTCATAGAGTCATATAATCTTGTAACTAAAATACACATTCACACATAGTCATCTCAACACACTCACACTACGAAATAAACTAAACTGATTCCACGCAACTGTGTCAACTAAATATACGGTCCCAAGCCGTTCAGCTTAGGTGGTCCTTCACTATAGCAATTAGACGGCACGAGGTGCAATAACCGGGTCTTGACCGCACCCTAACACTAGCCTATACCAGAGAAAGCCGTGAGGAATACCTCGCTTGGAACCACGAATCACGGTCAGTGAAGTAAGTTCGGCTCGCCTTTGATCAGAGCCAAGCGGTTTAAATCCCCATTCAATGTGTGGATATGTTAATGCAAGATTAAAAATTCTTTTTTATTTTTTTCTTAATAAATTTTCTTTTAACATATTCGCGAAACTTTTCTGGTTAAAATAAGACCAAATCCGACATAGAACGGATTACATTTACGTATTAAAATGTGAAAGTATTGTATTAATAGAGGAGATAAGAGAAGTGGGATATAGAAGAGAAGTAAATCGCTAGGACAGATATATAGTATAGAGTAAAAGAAAGCTACAGGGAGTGAAGTGTATAGTTGATGTATTGCACATATCAGCCGCCTTTGAAAAACTTATAAATTGTATACTTTAGGTAAGTACATCCTATCCAATGCCATAATGTTATTAAATTATGTACTTTGCTAGAAACAATACATTTCTGCAATTTGTCAGAAACTACAATACAACGTAATTATTTTATAAATGTAAAGTAAAAGTCGTACAAATTATATCGTGTTTGGTTTCATTTTAATAAAAAAATTGCATTAATATGATAAATAAATTACCTTAAAGGAAGATAAAAAAATAAAAATCTTTCAAGTTTGCATTGCATTAGCGCAGCGATACATGGGCGTTTAAACTTCTTCGAATGCTCGGATTCTCATTCTCACTTTGTCTTTCGCTCCTTGTTCTTTCCGACAGCAGAGATCAGACGAGGTTTGAATTTCGTGTCCTCAGCCGACTTAGGCCCGGCCGCAAACTCTTGGCGAGATAACATTGTATGTGTATGTATCGGGCACCCATATCACTTATGGATCACGTATGATCCATACGGTGCGAACCAGCATTGAATGATACAATATACAATGTACAGTTGTCCCCCCGAAATACGTGGTGGTTCGGAACATTTAAGTATCGCGTCAATGAAGGCTCGCGTAATTTTGGGACTTTCCGTCTCACTCCTACCACAAATTTATAGTACATACATAGTTATAGACTGGGTAAAAGTTTAGTTATTGGGACAAAGAGGAGGGGCTAGGGATGATATGAATCGAAAGATATGCCTGAATAATTACAAGGTAATTATTTGGGAAAGGGGGGGTCTCACCGATTTCGATGATTTTCGAGTATGTTATAAAAATCAACGTTTTGAACAACTTTTTCCTATACATATAACCGCCGCTCGGCATTCGTTTCCGAAATTTGTCTCAAAAGAGATTGGTACTACTACATCGAATTCTGTCTATACGTACGCGTCCGTGGGAGCGTATACGTAAGCGTTTGATCGGCAACTGTCTACCGTTTCTATATATAACAGCGTAGCGGCCAGCGACAAATGTTATACAATGTGTAAAAAACTTTTTCGAAATAATGACTGAAATGTTTACAACTTCTGATAATATAAATAAAGTTTATTAAAACAAAAGTGAATGTGTGGCCGGCCGCCTCACGGCGGCCGGAATGAATGCTTCGGCCCGAACCTGAAGTTCATTAAATTAGTTACTAGATAGAGGAGTTCGATTTGAGTAAAGTTCGAGCCGGATTATACTCCGGCCGCCGTGAAACGGCCGGCTACCCGAATCGAGTTCGGAAGCACTCCCATTGTACGCGTCCGTTGCGGGCCACCTCGATGCGTTTAAAGAAACTGGGCAATCAACGTTCAAACGTTTACGCATACGCTGCCACGGATGCGTACTTATAGAAAGCATTCAATGTAGTAGTACCGATCATTCTTCGAAAAAAATCTCGGAAACTAAGGCCGAACGGCGGTTATATGTATAAGAAAAATGTGTATAAAAATAAAAAATATGTATAAGAAAAAGTTGTTTAAAATGTTGATTTCTACAACACATTAAAAATCATAAAAATCGGTGTGATCCCCTCTTTTCTAAATAAATACTAATTACAGTGGTAGTAACAGGGTTCTTGTATAGGTTCCAAGGTACTAACAAAAACATATTAGTACAACTACATACATTGCATGCTTTTTATATGTATGTATATGTACACAATACGTACACAGTTGACGCGCTCGCTGGCGGATTTGGTTTGCTTACTTTTCATCTCGTCGCCAAGTGGCACTCCGTTTGTGGCACAATGCGACTGCATTATTTGTGGTGTACTCATTGCTATTGTACGTATAGGTAGCATACAGTGCAATTGTACTAATATATTTTTGCTAATATTTCTAAACTTCTAAGTTAGAACCACTACTATTTCGTGACACATAAGCTTCCGATTATTAGGATATACCGCTTACCTCACTGTGAAGCCGCATACTATTGTTTAGAAATGTTAAATATGTGTTGCATTTTATATATTTACTAACATATGTATGTTAAGAAAATAATGTTATTCAAAAATTCCCAGAACTCGAGGATCTATCCTTTAATGCCGACCATAGGCACAAATCGGGAAAAGTTTCTCAAAATGTTGAATTTTACAACATATTTCAATTTCATAAACATCGAATAGGCAATCCTAATAGAAATATATATATCTAGGTGTAGCCTAAATAGAATTTCCTTCATCTTTTAAATATTATACAATGTACTGCGCTTTGAATATTTTATATATTTTTGCATATTATGCGTATTCTCCATTCTTTCAAACATTTAAAGTTCCTATAAACGCATAAAAATTTGAAGTGAATTTATTATATATTGTGTACATAAGTTATTCATATTTCACGAAAGTATATTGTACGTTTTGTGATTCTTCACAGTCGCGGTGACTACAAAGATCGCAAAAAACCGAATTTATCAAAACTGCGTAAGTACTTCGAGGAATAATTATGCCTCTGCTTACTTTTTTCGAGATGTTGAAGATCGAGCCTTGCGTTGAGGCATAACTCAGATAATATATTCTGGTAGATGAGTCTTAAACAAATTTTCAAGTGATATTTTTATGTTTCTAACACAATGGCATTACAAGCATAATATATAAGAGTTATAACAATTACATTTGAAACTTTTTATATTTTAATTTCATGGTTTTATATTTTTTATTACATGCTTCTAGAAATTTATCGGAAGTTTGAGCTGCCTTCTGCAATAATGTGTCCGAGCATATAATTATGACATTACAGTAACGTAATTAATTTTGTAAGTTGATAACAACATTATAAAACTACACTCCAGCCGTGCAAAGAAATTAAAATTAATTAAGTGAGCTCGGATTTTTGCTTATCTTTTCCAAGAAAAATTTTATCTGTGCATTGATAACATTACTGTGAAGTATTACAAAATGTACGAAGATAAATCATAGTTGTATTTGTTTTATACGCACAGAGTGTGCATATAATCTGCACATTTTTTTTTTTCGCACCTACTTGGAAAAAATCACTATTATTAAATTGTGTACTCTTTGAAACTATTCGACATTTGTCTGAAACAGTTGTTGGCATCATTCGCGGTTTACAAAATTTTTTTAAATGGGACACCGGGTATACTGGTCAAACAGATTTCTTCGTGACGCGAAAAGAGAACGATCTACTTGAGCACAGACGAGACTTGAGTCTGTTAACTTTATCATCGCCAGCGATATTTCCACAGGTATTTCTTACACGCACCGCATTAAAACGCAGAGGGCGTATGAAACACTCGCATTTTTTTCGTGGTCGGTATTTCAGAGCTGGTGACACGAAGTCCCATAAGATGATAGGTCTATCCTGTACCTCGTCTGTGGTGTCACATGCTCACCAAAAAAGTGTGGAGATTATATGCACACTCTGTGCGTATAAAGCAAGTACATATAACTATGATTTATCTTCGTACATTTTGTAATACTTCACAGTAATGCTATTAATATATAAAATTTTCCTTGTAGAAAATAAGACAAAAATACGAGCTCACTTAATTAATTTTAATTTCTTTGCACGGCTGGAGTGTATTTTTACAATGTCGTTATCAACTTACAAAATTAATTACTTTACTGTAATGTCATAATTATATGCTCGGACACATTATTGCAGAAGACAGCTCAAACTTCTGATAAATTTCTAGAAGCATGTAATAAAAAATATAAAACCATGAAATTAAAATATAAAAAGTTTCAAATGTAATTCTTATAACTCTTATTTATTATGTTTATAAGGTCCACTGTGTTAGAAACATAAAAATATAACTGGAAAATTTGTTTAAGAGTCATCTACCAGTATATATTACCTGAGTTATGTCTCAATGCAAGGCTCGTTCTTCAACATGTAGGAAAAAGTAAGCAGAGGTATAGTTTTTCCTCCAAGTACTTACGCAGTTTTGAAAAACGCGGTTTTTTATGATCTTTGAAGTCACTGTGACTGTGAAGAATTCCAAAAATTACAATATGCTTTCGTGAAATATGAATAATATATGTACACAATATATAATAAATTCACTACAAATTTTTATGCATTTATAGGTACCTTAAATGTTTGAAAGAATGAAGAATACGCGTAATATGCAAACCTATATAAAATATCCAATGTTGGGTCGCGTTCCATCTCTCAATGGAAGTACGAGCAGCAGCTACAAGTGACTAATAATGATTGTTTCGTTGCGACAGTTTCTATGTGACTCTTTCGGTGCGACTCCTTCTGTACGACTGTTTCGGTGCGACTCCTTTCGCGTGACTATTGAATACGACTCTTTCTGTATGACTGTTTCTGTATCGTCAGACTGTCTCAGCCTCCTCTTGGAATTTGCAATTTCCCACTGATTGGTTTCTTCCAATTTTTGGGCAGTTCCAATCAGCGGGCCTAGGTTGGAAAGACATACCTTCCCTTACGCTCTCGGCGTGTTTCCTTGAGAAAGGGGTCGCGGACTTCTCCAAGGGGGCGAAACGTTAGAATTCGACGGGGATGGGCGACACATCTGGTCAACACCTGAGACGGTTTCCTTGCCCCTTGCATCGGCCGCGGAAACCGTTGGGTGACCCATGGTTCTCGAAGACTGCTCAGGCCGTGAAGGTTTTCGACAGGGTAATAGCTATTGAGGCGAACGAAAAATATGCAAAGAAAAACTAAAAGCTATACAAATGCTATGACAAAAGAGTAAAAATCGGGGAATCGTACCATCTGGCGAGTATCGTTCAGATAGCAGAAAAACTAAATTGACGTACCGCAAAAATAGCGGTACTTCTAAACCTTGTCATAAACCTCCTACAAAACTGGCTCGAACATCCAAAGTACAGTACATTTTATAATATTTAAAAGATGAACGAAATTCTATTTAGGCTAAACGTGGGTATATATTTATATTAGGATTGCCTATTCGATCTTTATCAAATTGAAGTATGTTGTAAAATTCAACATTTTGAGAAACTTTTTCCGATTTGTGCCTATGATCGGCGTTGAAGGGTAGATCCTCGTGATCTGGGCATTTTTTAATAACATTATTATTTTCTTAACATACATATATTAGTAAATATATAAAATGCAACACATTTAACATTTCTAAACAATAGTATGTGGCTCCACAGTGAGGCAGGCGGTATATCTTAATAATTGCAAGCTTGTTTAGAAATATTAGCAAAAATATATTAGTACAACTGCATTGTATTTTGCCTATACGTACAATCGCAATAAGGACGCCACAAATACTGCAGTCACATCGTGCCGCAAACGGAGTCCCGCTTGGCGATGAGATGAAAAATAGGCAAACAAAATCCGCCGACGAGCGAAGCGGCTGACGCGTCGGTTGTGTCTGTGTACGCATTGTGTACATATACATATAATATGTTTTCGTTAATACCTTAGAACCTATGCAACAACCATGTTACTATCATTGTAATTCTTCAGGCATACCTTTCAACTAATATCATCCAAAGGCCCCTCCTTTTTGTCCCCATAACTAAACTTTTACCCAGTCTGTACCTATGTATGTAATATTTTGTGGTAGAAGTAGGGACGGAAGTCTCAAAATTACGCGTGCCTTCATTTACGCGATATATCAATGTTCCGAACCCCCGCATATTTCGGGGGACAACTGTACATTGTATATTGTGTCATTCAATGCTGGTTCGCACCGTAAGGATCACACATGATCCATGAGTGATGTGGGTGCCCGATACATACAATGTTTTCTCGCCAAGAGTTTGCGGCCGGACCCAAGTTCGCTGAGGACACGAAATTTAAACCTTCTTTAATCTCTGTCGTCGGAGAGGACAACGAACAAAAGACAAAGTGAGAATGAGAATCCGAGCATTCGAAGAAGTTTAAATGCCCATATATCGCCGCGTTAATGCAATGCAAACTTAATAGTTTGTTATTTTTTTATCTTTCTTTAAGGTAATTTATTTATCATATTAATGCAATTTATTTTACTAAATTGAAACCAAACACGATATAATTCGGACAACTTTTATTTAACATTTATGGAATTGTTACGAACGGATCCTCCAGGACACCGAAACGGGCAGCGTACAGCCCTGCGTAGGGCCCTCCCGTGCGATAAGAAGTAATTACTTCTAAGAATGTGGATAATAAGAGATACCCCCAAGCCTTGAAATGTGGATAGTAGGAGATACCCCCACAACCCGTCCCCCAAAATCTACGGATTTTTGGGTATATAAAGAGCCAAAAAACAAGATTCGGGGGTTCAGTAGGAACTTAGTATGACGTCACGACGAAACGCATGGGCGAAATCGGGTTGAAGTCCCTGTTCCGACCCAAATCTTACCTTTTTTATTTAGTAAAACTTTGACGGTACTAATGTAGCCAACCTAATGTACTACAGCTATTTTAAGGGATATATGTAGCTGTGATGTGCAATTTTTAACAATTATTTTATTAACAAAATATAGTTCATTTGTTCACACTACGTTAGATATAAAACTCGTGTTGGATGGTAGCTGATTGATTATCTTTTGCGACTGTCTTCTGATGAAAAGGTGCGTGGTATTAAGGACAGTTTTTTAATGGTGGGGTAGGGTAGAAAAAAATTACCTGCATCGACGGTGCATGCCTTGCACAGAGTCGCGAGTCAACTCATGCCTTATGGATACAGCCGATGACAGGCTTAGGGCTATTGTATGTATTTTATGATTCGGGCGACGGCACGGTGGAACATTGACCATCGTTGAGGGTACCGAAATCCCCAAGCTCATTATATGGCCTGGGGATATTGCGACTAATAAACTCTGTGAGTTTGGTTTTATATATAGATGTATGAATGATGTTAAATGAGTATGAATGTTTTGTCCAGATCTGTATAGTCTATGGTGAAAATGAGATGAGTGAGAGTCCGATCTATTGTGTACGTTATTATGAGGAATGTTTGAAAAAGAGTCAGTAGTTACCCAGGGCCCCCAAACTACCGTATTTCGCCCAGAACCAAATATAGTTCTCCCCCCCGTCTACTTGGAGCGCTAGCGGCGCCACCAATACATACACATAACGTCGGTGAAATACGCACACAAGAACATGGTCCTATATATGTGCTGTATAGTATTTATACTTCCAAGTAAAAATTATTTTATAATAAAAATATGTTGTGGGAAAAAGAAAAACACTATTAACAAATTAATTAAATATATTGGAATAATATTTTACAGTTTCAATTCAAAATAAATATTTGTGTAACATATATTAAATATTATATACATATATAAAATACACCAAGTTTATGAAATAATATTTATCGTTAATAAACTAATAAATAAAATACATCATTTTATGGCCTGGTCCATTATAGTTATTATTGTTTTAAGCTTTGGAGTATAAACCGTACCCAACAGGAGATAATTCTGAATGTTTCGCCAGCATTCCAGCTAGCTTTATCAGGGGTCTGAAGATGAACAGTATCAGAAACTATCTCTTGCTGAACATTGCTTACACCTCACACCGTCAAACAATATTAACTTCAATTTCCTAAAAGACTCTTGAGTACTTCTGTGGCCTTTCCAGGCTGCAGCATGGTAATCTCTCCTTTGGACAGCACCTTCTGTAATTGTAAAGAATCATTGGTAAAAATGTCTTTTAAATGATTCAGTATACTACTGAATAATAATAGTCAGCAGTCTGTAAAGCCATACCTGCACTCTGCAATGGTTTTTCATCTTGCAACAAATAAAACATGAACATGTACAATTCTTTTTAATTCTTGGTCTTTTTATTAAAATAATGAGTATTACTTACTTCATTCTCATCTCTTGCTCTTGTTGTTGCACCTTTTCGCAAGAAAACGCCAAGATAACACGCCAAGATTAAATTCAATTAAATTCCAATGCACGCTTCTCCAAACCAAGTTCAATAAAATTTGCGAGTTGACGGGTGAATGGTGGGAACGTGACGTCACGATTTCTTACCTTGGCACAGTATCGGTGATACAATGTATACATGTATAGGTGCGCCGCTAGCGCTCCAAGTAGACGGGGGGGAGAATTAAAATCGGCTTCAAGTTCACAAGAATAGAGTTTGGGGGCCCTGTAGTTACCGAAGCAGTAGAGAGAGTACACTAAGTGAGAGAGCGAGTCTAGAGTGAGAACGAGAGAACTAAAGAGCGTGATAGAGATAGTCATAATATATGTGTTACATCATTTAATTTATCCTCTAATAATAAATATATCAGATTGTCTAATCGTCTAAATAAAAGGAAGCACTATTATTCTACCCACAAACTCATCGATCATACGGATCTAGTAAACATGGTTGTAAAAACGTTTAGGACAGATTGTTAGAATATTATTGTTTTATTGATGGGTTGTTAGAATTATTGGAAAAAAAAGTAGGACTGGACTGCTGGTATATCCGTGGATTCTATGAGTTTACTTTCACATTACACTGCAAATTGTCTTTCTTTGTTCAGTGAGACTGAACAGACCCCTTCGAGCATATTCGTATGACTACGTGAGTTTTCAAGTCGAGTCGTCTAAGACTGCCCCCGCGCTCGTGCTGTGTTAATGCCGAGAAGGTTACTCTCGCCGTCAGAGTAGAATAAGAATTGTATAACTAAGTATATTTTTATAATAAATATCGTTTGTTAAAGTCTATTAGTTCATTTACTCACGAAACCCATTTCAATAGTTAAAGTAACGCGACCAACGGTATTTCGCACAAGATATACCTTTACCGCTCGAGGTATATCGACAAACGACAATCCCTAAACCTTTACCTAGTGGCACACGACGGTGAAAAAGATGTCGGCTTATCCACGAAACTCTCCTAGTGTAACCCGGTGGTGAAAGAGACACCGGCTCATCCACAAAACTTACCTAGTGGCACCCGGTGGTGAAAGAGACACAGGCTCATCCACGAAATTGCCCATCCTTCGGCTCCCGGTGGTGAACGAGACACCGGTTCGTCCAACTTCCTATCACATCCTTATCTAAGTCTTTACCCCTGATACTATGCCTGTGCGTTACCCACACCACGGCGACAGTCGTAACAGAATAATTACGCTGTTTTGTAGCTTCTGACAAATTGCAGAAATGAATTGTTTCTAGAAGAGTACATAATTTAATAACATAATGGCATTGGATATGATGTACTTATTTAAAGTATACAATATATAAGTTTTTCAAAGGCAACTGATATGTACAATACATGGACTGCGCACTTCACTCCCTGTAGCTTTTTTTTACTCTATATAATACATCTATTCCAGCGACTTACTTCTTTTCCATATCCTACTTCTCTTATCTCCTCTATTAATACAATACTTTCACATTTTAATACGTAAATGTAATCGGTACTATGTCGTATTTGGTCTTATTTTAACCAGTTAAGTTTCGCGAATATGTTAAAAGAAAATTTATTATGAAAAAAATAAAAATGAGTTTTTAATCTTGCATTAACATATCCATACATTAAATGGAGATTTAAACCGCTTGGCTCTGATCAAAGGCGAGCCGAATTTACTTCACTGATCGTGAATCGTGGTTCCAAGCGAGGTATTCCTCACGGCTTTCTCTGGTACAGGCTAGAACACGAGAAATTTGGCAATTTTGTCATCAGTCCTACAACGACTGATCGGACTGATGATTTTTATGTTTGCGGTGTTGTGATATCGTATGTTTCGGCTTGTGTATAGCGACGGACGTGGAGCCCCCCCCCCCCAAAATAGGGATTAGGGCTGAGCTCTACGCATTTATCCGCGGGATCGTACAAGTTCTCGGCAAGAAAATATTGTACCAACTGTACGATATATGGATATATACATATCGAATTATACACACACATATTAAACAAACCTTACATGCTGAAACCAAACTCTCTTTGGAGCTCCGATACGAACCTGTTCAGCAGCATGAAAGCATACACCCTAATAAATCACCATTGTGCTTAGTTTAAAGCACAGCATACTACTTGTAAAGTAGAATCGACGTTACATTGTTACAGTCTAGGTCATTCACATTTGATATTAGATCACAGAGTCCGAAACGTAGCTGTGATCCATAGTAACCGTTAATCCAACATAAACGAATAATGGTAAAAAAGATTGTTACATGAAGACATAAATTTCAATTTCCATAATATTTATCTTCGCTTTACGAAAACGATATTATGGGATTATTACGTGTACATATAACTTGTACTTGTTTTACTGGTAAACAGTATTGACAGAATTCAAAAGTTTAACTCGAAAATTATTTGTTTGTTATAGTTACCCATTTATTAGGAGTCAAAATTTTGAAACCACTTTAATATAGTTACTATGCGCGGGATACGATTTTTGACTCTGATTCATTTGAGCTGAGCTACGGCAGCTTATTTTTGTGCTATGTAAAGGATTATTTACAACTCGTTCACACAATACGGTTTTTGACCAACTCGGTTATTTTACCACATCAACATTAACCGAAAACAGTGGTCCACACACTTTCATGTCTCCACAGAAAATTTAATTTTCATGCGTATACATATATACTTACTAAATTGATTACCATGCTAACTCCACAGACGAGGTACAGAATAGACCACTCATCTTATGGGACTTCGTGTCACATGCTCTGAAATACCGACCACGAAAAAAATCCGTGTGGCGACATCTACAGGCGTTCAGCCGTCCTGTCGAAAAGTGCATTTCCGGTTCGACTCAAAAAAATAGGAAAAACAGGAAAAGCGGCGACCTCTGCTTCCGGAAAAAGGGAAAGCGTCCTTCCGAGGGAAATGAGCCTTCTTCTCCGTGCAATCGCCGTAGCTACAACATCGTGCCAAAAAGTTATCATCTCAGACCACTGTACGCGCGCATTTTGCGAATTCACCGCGCCGTTTTGTATATTTTGTATATTCCGCATATTCTGTACATTTCATATAACCGCGGTCAGGGTACAGATAGTACCGTGTACGCCTGCGTGAATTTAGTGCCGCCGGAGAATTTGTGAACATACCACGCGTGAACGTGTGAACGCGGCCGAATAAACGTGTAGGAACTGAGGACTGTGTATAAATTTTTCCTCCGTCGGCTACGTAGGGAGCCGACTTCCCGATCGCATATAACAAACCCCTACATCCGAGTGTTTCATACGCCCTCTGCGTTTTAATGCGGTGAGTGTAGGAAATATCTGTGGATATGTCGCTGACGACGATATAGTCACAGACTCAAATAGATCGTTCTCTTTCGCGTCACGAAGAAATCTGTTTGACCACTATACACAGTGTCCCATTTAAATAAATCTATTCAAAAATTTTGTAAACCGCGAATGATGCCAAAAACTGTTTCAGACAAATATCGAACAGTTTCAAAAAGTACACAATTTAATAACAGTGATTTTTTTCAAGTAGATGCGAACAAAAAAAAATTGTGGAGTTTATATGCACACTCTGTGCGTATAAAACAAATATAACTATGATTTATCTTCTTACATTTTGTAATACTTCACAGTAATGTTATCAATGCACAGATAAAATTTTTCTTGTAAAAGATAAGCAAAAATCCGAGCTCACTTAATTAATTTTAATTTCTTTGCACGGCTGGAATGTATTTTTATAATGTAGCTATCAACTTACAAAATTAATTACGTTACTGTAATGTCATAATTATATGCTCGGAACCATTATTGCAGAAGAAAGCTTAAACTTCTGCTAAATTTCTAGAAGTTTGTAATAAAAAATATAAAACCAAGAAATTAAAATATAAAGAGTTTCAAATGTAATTCTTATAACTCTTATTTATTATGCTTGTAAGACCATTGTGTTAGAAACATAAAAATATCACTTGAAAATTTGTTTAAGACTCATGTACCAGAATATATTATCTAAGTTATGTTTCAATGCAAGGTTTGTTCTTCCACATCTAGGAAAAAGTAAGGAGAAATGTAATTAATCCTCGAAGTACTTACGCAGTTTTGAAAAACGCGGTTTTTTGTGATCTTTGTAGTCACCGCGACTGTGAAGAATCACAAAAATGACAATATACTTTCGTGAAATATAACTAACATATGTACACAATATATAATAAATTCACTACAAATTTTTATGCGTTTATAGGAACTTTAAATGTTTGAAAGAATGGAGAAGACGCTTAATATGCAAAAATATATAAAATATTCAAAGCGCAGTACATTTTATAATATCTAAAAGATGAAGGAAATTCTATTTAGGCTACACCTGGGTATATATTTATATTAGGATTGCCTATTCGATTTTTATGAAATTGAAATATGTTGTAAAATTCAACATTTTGAGAAACTTTTCCCGATTTGTGCCTATGATTGGCATTAAAGGATAGATCCTCGAGTTCTGGGAATTTTAGAATAACATTATTATTTTCTCAACATACATTTGTTAGTAAATATATAAAATGCAACACATAGCTGTTCCCATAATATTTATTTTCGCTTTACGAAAACGATATTAAGGGATTATTACATATTCATATAACTTGTACTTGTTTTACTGGTAAACAGTATTGAAGGAACTCAAAAGTTTAACTAGAAAATTATTTGTATGTTATAGTTACTCATTTATTAGGAGTCAGAATTTGGAAACCACTTTAATATAATTACTATACGCGGGATGCGATTTTTGGTTCTCATTCATTTATGCTGAGCTTCGGCAGTTTTTTGTGCTATGTAAAGGTTTATTTACAGCTCGTTCACACAATACGGTTTTTAACCAACTCGGTTATTTTACCACATCAACATTAACCGAAAACAGTGGTCCACACATTTCCATGTCTCCACAGAAAATTTAATTTTTATGCGTATACATATATACTTATTAAATTGATTGCCATGCTAACTTGTTCACAGTTTTATCTTTACATAAATGTATTGACTACGTAATACTTTTAAATTACGTTGTTTAATGTGGTTAGCCGGAACTTTACCATTTACATAATGAATATGTTGTTTGAATACCTATATGAGTTTGTTATTACCGACTATAATTGCACTTTGTGGTATACATGATACAGGTGCTATTCCGATACGTGACAATAGTAAGCATAAAAAATAACCGATTTAGTAATTTTATCGTGTATACACATACAAAATATAAATAGTATTTCGAAAGGTGATAAAAATTTGATTCAGCAAATAATTGATTTGCATGAATGCAATAGTTTGTACATACTTCAGTAAATCGGTTAATTCGGTAAACTAACTATCGAAATGAATCCGCATCGTATGACCGAACTATTGTATCCATGTTTACGGCGGCCGAGTATACACGGTAGTTTATCGCCACTCTGTACATTTAAATACTACTGACTATCGCTTGATTTAATTGTCCTTTTCGCCGTTTCAATGGCTCTGTGGTCTTTTCTAGTGCTGAATCGATAACGTCGCAAGTGACACGGAAATGGTAATGGGGTTCAAGAGCCCAAAACCGTGTGACAAACAAAAGCATTGGATGAGTGGTCTATCCTGTTCTTAGTCAATGCTATTGGGTCCATATGGCCTTTTCTGATGTTGAATCGATAACGTCGCAAGTGACACGGAAATGGTAATGGGGCTCATGAGCCCGAAAACCGTGTGACAAACAAAAGCATTGGATGAGTGGTCTATCCTGTTCTTAGTCAATGATGAAAGGCCTATTTTGTTGCTCGTCTGTACCACAGCGTTATAGGAATGGTGAAAAGGGAAATTAAGTCAAACGATAGTCACTGCGGTTGGACGCAGAAGAAAGCCCATTTCCCTGCAAGAATGCTTTTTTTCCGCGCCAGAACAGAGATTGCCACACTGTCTTTTTACTATTTTCCTGCGCGCTCTCCCGGTAATGCATTTCCCAGCGGGATGGCTAAGCGGACGTAAGTGTCGCCACATGAATTTTTTCGAGGTCGGTATTTCAGAGCGTGGGACACAAAGTTCCGTAATATGAACAATCTATTCTATTATTCGTCTGTGCATTTTATAAAGCCGCGAAAATTCATAGGTTGTATTTATATGTCTATATCTAACATCTAAACGAATCACTCTTTTGGCTTGTCAAAATTGTTTACGTCACGAATTATATGTACTAGAGTATAGATTCGCTAAAATCGTTTCGCAACCAAATAAATTTGTGTTAGCTGTTAGAATTGTTGAGATATGATATATCTATGAAGATGCCCCTTTAATGTTGCTTGTACAATTTACGAATAAATTATCTTCATATTCTATAATTGAAGCTTTAAATGTTGAGTCTAAACATGAACCGCTAAATTGTGTTATACATATCTGTTTGATATGTTATAATATACAGATTACTATATATTGTTTTATTCTAGAACTAAATGGTAAACGTACTTAGTTGCATTTAAAAAATGACGGAAATAAACTGGTACGCATCCAATATTTCTAATATCAATTTTAAAAATACTACATTTAACATTTTTGTGTTTGTGCAGGATTACAAAACCTATGGATTATAAAGCAATACGAGTTGCATCTTTAGAAGAGGCAATAGAACATCCCTTAAAACCTGTGACAGTTATGGTAATTATAATCCAATAGCATAAATATGTGAAAGTATTTTATTATCTGGGTTTTATAGTTATGTTATACATAATTTAATATTATAAGATATATATATTTAATCGTTAGTTTTTAATTATGAAAATAATGGTTTAATGATATGTATTTATTTTATTTAAAGATTAATTGTGTATCTGCAGAGTATTTTGTGAACTACAAAATGTTAATGCATCATAAATTATATATTTACAGATAATTGATGGCTATAGTGGAGTGAAGCGTAATGTGTTACGAAGTACAAGTACGGGTTCTTCAACTGCTATACCAACACCTACTCGTACACCTATTCCTGGAAATTCCTTAGTAGATCCATTGTTAAATCATCCTTCTTTTGATGGATCAGATCCTCTCTCACAATTTGCTAGAGAAGAGTTGGATCCATTGTCAAAGATGGCTGCAGATGAGGTTTTTAAATGAAGTTTTATTTCACACAATTGACTTATAATTTTTTACACTATATGTTTGGTTATGTCTTAAAATATTATGCAGTGGGATTATTCTTGTAATGTAGCAGCCATTGGTAAAAAATCTATGGATACTGCAGAAGAATTGGTAGAACCATGGTTAGCAAGACGTACTACAATATTGAGTAAATATACAACATCAGAAAAATTGTCAATAGTTTCCAGTTTTTTGCCAGGTGGTGAAAAAGGTATTATTTCTTTTTGTTAGTATGCTACATTGGAGAAATAAATACAGGTAGAAAAGCTGATAAAAATGCATTTATTATAGTTGTGGTTAAAGTTCAACCAAGTGGTGGAATGGTTGATAAAGTACGAACAAGATTGGAACAGTTAGATGATTTTGAAGAAGGAACTGTTAGACAAATGTTAGATTTATCACAACAGCAATACACTGCAAGACTTGAACAATTAAATAATGAGCTTGTGCAAGCATGGCATTCCGATCAGAGAGTTAAAGCACTTAAAATAGCAATTCAGGTTTTTATTTTTGCCTACTTCTTGTTATTGACTGTATTTAAAAAAAAGGGTGTAAATTAATGCCAAATCATTTCAGTGTGCCAAATTATTAGTTGATACATCTGTAATGGCTTTTTATCCTGGCAAGTTTGTCCTTATCACAGATATTTTAGATATTTTTGGAAAACTTGTTTATGAAAGATTAAAGATTAAAGCTGAATATTACAAGTTAGTATGGTTTTATGTTAATGTTTTCTAGCGATATTCCATTTAGTGTATATAGATATATAAGTAATGTAATTCGAGAAAGAAGAATAAATTTTATGTACCTGGTTACTCAATGAAAACTACTATCTAAAATAACTTGCTATCTGTTCGTTATATGAAAAAAAACTAATTTTTTTTAAAATTTTTTTTATATTGTGGTGGCTATGAGTTTCTTCAGGGTCAATGCATTGTTTTTGCAATGCTTTATTGTAGCCGATAAAGAGGCGAATTCAAGAATCTATGATAAAGTTACTTTAAGTTGATTTTAGATCTTAAAATTACAAAATTGAATATCAATAGGGCGAGTGCCTCACTCATTACATGGTAATTTCGAAAGAAACCTTTCGGTAACTATTTTCAAACCAATGGATTGTCTCCTACATTCGCCGGATTTGAATTCTTTGGATTTTTTTTTATGGAGGACATGAAAAGCTGCCATTAAAAGAACGTGAGAGGAAATTTCATGTAATACATTCAGGGCAGTTGGTGGTTTAGCTCAATATCGTTTGTAAAAATGTAAAGTAAATGGTAACAGTTTTGAACTTATAATGTGAATAAGAGCACTACAACTAAGTGATACAATTACACTCAATTTGATTTGAAGATTCAAAGTCAACTCAAGGTCATCTTACTATAGGTCGTTGAATTTGTCCTTTTATTGACTACAAAGAATGAATTGATTTTAAAAAAATCAGGGTTACTCTGATATCTCAGAAAATATTTGACAAAAACTTAAATTGCATCTGTGGCGCTGTGGAGAAGTGATTGTATAGGAAAAGAGAGAGGGTGCGGTGTTTCATCCTGGGCCTGCTAGTGGACTCATCCATAAGGCAACCTCACAGGCCCTGTCGTAGACGTTAGGATATTGGAAGTTAGGTTAAAACCGATATATATAGGGACGAGGTAGTTGGAGTAAGCACTAGCAAGAATGTACTACTTTGTCTTATGTCCCTCGGGTGGTAGGTACAAGAGGGTCGCCACACATCCATCTGATGAGCCCCTTCAAACACAAAATTCATTTGTAACATTTACAACTAATGGATAATGAACTTATTATAGCTAATAGCATTGAAGCATAGAGTAGACTATCCATTCTTATATGAAATCATCAGGGAGCCTGATGACCTGGTACCATTAAAAAAATAAAACAACAGTAATTTTAAAACGAAAATTTGTAAATAAATACTGTGATAATTAATTGTTTCAGATATAATCGAATAGCTAGATGTATGATAACGTGTATAGAAGTATATCTTCATATATATTGGACTTCTATCATTTAATTTTCTATAATCCGAATTTCATTTACTTTTATGATATGAACGAACGTATAATTATATTTAATACATAGATAAAGAGTTAACTTTATTAACTTTGACAGTCGGATTGAATATAATTCTTAAAATAACCGTTCTAAATCGCAAGAGACGTAAAAACCGTTACATTTTTACACAATCCGAATTTCAGTTTGAAATTTTTGATGTTTTCTACAAATCGATAGTCTATCCTATACTTAGTCAATGGTAATAGTTGTTATTGATTCATCCTGTATATATTCGTTTTAAATTTATATGGTAACAGTAATACAATAGAGTTTCATGATTCAGTAGGATATATTTTCTCTAACTAGTTTTAGTAAATGCAACAATTAAATTATAATATACAATTATAAAGTTTTTTTGAATAAATTACGTACAAAAATATTAAGATTGACATGTAAACACTTTATGATTTATATCATAAATTATACAAAGAAAATATTTCTTTGTGTTATTTAAATGTTTGATAAAAATTCGTCATATTATAGCATTTATTACATTTACAGTTGTAAAAGAGCTTACAGACACCATTAAATTTCAAATATTTAAAAAATACAAGAGTTTTGGCCATTTCAAGGAATTAATTTATCTATTCAGTAAAATTGGATAGCTTCTAAAAAAATGATTATATACATAAACTGACAACACAATTTCAGGAAACTTGTATTAAAGTACATATGTTAAAGTATACAAAATGTATTGTTTTAATTATATTTATACATTGTTAGATATTCTACTGCATCTTTTGATGTGCTACAATTTGTTTACCATAAATAAAATAACATCTTTTATATTTTTAAAAGCAATTTTATTCATGTGATTAATAATGTTCATTTTAAGAAATGTCATCGAAAATTCTCATTTGATGTTTTATATTTTCTGAAGTTTCACCCTAGTTTTATTATTCTCAATTATGCCGTACAATATGTAAATATTTGAAATTTAAAATATATGTGTATACTTTTCTGACTGACTGTATACAGTGTTATGATATTATTACTTGTATTTCACGAATATTTATAAAAGCAATTATGATATTTTTAGTGAGAATAGTAAATTCTCATTATGAAATACAATATATGTCAGAGCTTTAAAAATAACATATTTATAATGCAATAGTGCATAATTCAAGATATAAGTACTCATTTAATGTTTTTCTTGTTGATTGAATAATTATGGAAAAATGTTTTATAGAAAACCTATTCACAGTTATTTACATAAAACCGCAATTACATATTACAAATTATTTATTATTGTGTCTGTAATGTACTATAACTATACAAAAATATATCTTATTAAATCTTTATTTTTGTGTAGAGAAAATCATAGGATCTTTCTATAATGTATCGCACATTTGTTTATCTTATATATTTTTCAGACCAGGAAGCAGAGTGCCCACAAGTTTACCTGATAATTTTACACCTGATATGGTACCTGAAAATGCAAAAGAAACTTGCAGAAATTGGTTTTATAAAATAGCATCAATAAGAGAACTAGTTCCACGTCTTTATGTAGAAATGGCAATAATAAAATCTTATAGCTTCTTAACAACAAGGTAAAAATATAGTATTATGTATGTAATTATGTATTTTTTACAATCAACTTTATACAGAATGAGGCACATAAAGTATAATCATTTGTTTTCTTGACAACTACTGCTGGTATTGACGTGAATCTTTTTTTATTTTTAATTGAGTGGGACAAGAGAGTTAATCAGTTACTGTAGAACAAATTTTTAAGTGCAAGTATTTAAATGGGTAAAGGGGCCCACTTAAATATCACTTATTGTTTTTAAGTGAAGTCATGCATATTTTGTTAGTCTGGGGGTACTTTTGAAAGAGACATAAGTGAAAGAAAATATTGTATTCGCATATTCACATTCTTCTACATGCAAGATATGTCAAAGATGTTCAAGGTTAATCCAGATCATTACTAAACAAAACGCAGTTACAGGTTTATTTGTAATATTTTTATATTCCTTTTTTATAATCATTTCACTCATGGTTTATATGCCTTATCCTTTATTAGTAATATAATATTAATTAAGAAATTTTTATTTTTAGTGAATTTAATACAGCTCTATTACGTATAACACGAATGATAAGAGGTATTGGAAATCCCCTTATAGCTGTATATGCAAGATGTTATTTGTGCCGAGTGGGATTAGCATTAAATAAAACTTCTGATTTCGAATTTGTAAAGGAAAACTTTTACGATTTTCTCTTTACATATCAACAGTTGTTTGGCCAATTTGTGAAGAATGATTTAGTTAAGCAAAATATGACTTTATATTCTTACTTAAATCTTTACTCACCAGCTTTGGATTGGATATTACAAGTATTGGTAGCTACAACATCTGAAAGTCTTTTGGAAGATGTACTTTCTCGATGCAAAAATCAGGCGAACAGGTGATTATATGCGTAACCCTTTGTAGACGGAGCGGTTCGAAACCAAGCATTCCATGAGGCCGAGCCGCTAATGCTATAGTCGTTTAAAATTACCAGTGCACATTTCTACCTGCACACTATTATCATTCATAGCACTACAAGATGCCAAATTTTGAATATATGTATACGTACAGAGCACTTACAGGATTAATAAAATATGTTTGTTTGTTTATTTCGGCTCTATCAGTCGTTTTTGCCGAACGCATATATGAGTTTATCGGCCAGATTGATAGTTTATGCAGAACGCATATATGCGGTCGTAGTCCGCAAAGGGTTAATCATTCCATGTGTCTATGTCATGAGAGATAGTAGGTTAAAATACTGAATCATATTTTTGTTTTAGTTCATTACTATTAAATAGTATTTTAACAGCATTTAAGCCTTCATATGTTGCGGGACGTGCAATGGATTTTGTAAATTTAATAACTGCGATCGAAGATGATGGTATTCACAACAAATGATTAAGTTGGTTTAAAATTTTTAAATAGTGTATGCATCATTATTTTTAGGTTTTCCTCAATATCTTCTGTACCGAAGTCTAGGTGAAAGTTTTATATTAGAATCGCCACCGAAAGAAGACTGTCAGTCAATTCTTAATATGATATGGAAGTATATAACAGACTTAACAAATCCTAACAAATTTATGCACTGCGTTGAAATTTGGATTCAATTTACAGCTATTCATTTTTCTGTAAGTTAAACATCTTTCGTTGGAAATAGCAAAGGTATTCATCCTTTATAATTTTAATGTTATAGATAAATGAGTTGAATTTGTTCTTTGGAAAGATAATTGATCGGCTTAATCCAAACAAGGGTTTTGAACACTTCTATCCGCAATTACAAAATATTGTTGAAAAAGTAGTATCGCATACTCAAGATTTTGAGTCATTACTTGCCATGGTAATTATTTCTTATGTAATTACCGTTTATTTTGACTTCTTTTCAAATTATCTACATCCAAATTTTCAGGATAATTTCTTACCTTTAATAGATCTATTTCATAAAGAAAGCATTAAGGTTGAAGTTTGCAAAACTGTTATAGAAAGTTTAAGTGCTCAAACCGGCCCTATTACAGATCCTATTATTATAAATGCTCTAATGTTTATTGGTAGAATAATGCACGACTCTGTTAGGTAATTTTCTTGTATTATAATAGCATACTTCTTTCATAATGTATGCATAATACGTATATAACTATATTTGTGTATATACGCGTAGTTTCATAGTAAAATAATTTCAGTGCTTTGACTGTTGAAGATGAAAAACGACAAATTGGTCAACTTATATGTGGTTTAGTGCAACGCGTTGATTATGGTCGTGATTTTGAAAAACAACTTAACTTTTATGCTGAAGCTAGAGCTGCCTTTCCCAATCTTGATAGTGTTCACATACAACTCGTACAGGTAGTTAAATTTTAATTTTATTTCTGATATAAAATAAACATTATATTTGGAAATTGGGTAATTGATGTTTTTTTCATTATATAGTGTGTAAATAAACTATCAGTTGATACTCGAAAGATTGTGCGTGGACATCACACAAGAAGAACGTCGGCATTCGTACGGGCTTGTGCTGCGTTTTGTTTTATTACCATTCCATCATTGACTTTAGTTCATATACGACTTCAGCTGTATTTACTTTCAGGTCAAGTTGCACTCTTAAATCAATGTTTAGGACAAGGTAACTGATTACGATTAAGTATTACAGTCGCCATAGATATATAATTAATTAAAAGCTATTTTTATTAGCTGATGCATGCTTTAAGGCTGCGTTAAGCTTAGTTCCAGAAATGCCCAAAACAATCGACATAGATGGAAGACAAAAAAGTTCACAACCTTATTTACTTTCATATTTATCGAATTTTTTGTCGACATTGTTAGTTGTACCGGTACGTATTTAGAATTAATACAATACAAATTTTATTATATATATATATTTTTTTTAATGATTTGTAATATGATAAATATGACTAAAATGTGTGACTATTTTATAGGACAGTCCAGAACATGGTGTTTTATATTTGATGAGAGGTTTACTTAATGCTGTTCAGCGATGTTTCGAAGAAAATACATCAATGAAGACGTATTTGTATTTACGTGTGCTTGATTTATTGTCAACAGTTGTTCAAGAGAATTATCCATATCACATTGACAAGGTATTTCCAATAGAAATGAAAATATGTTGAACAAACTGCCACCAAAATACCTTACCTTCTTTTCTTATATATATGTAGGTTGATTCTAATGACAAACTATATGGATCTGATCAAAAATTTATAAGTGAAGTTAATAAAATGAGTTCCAAAATTGTAGAGGAGATCTTAGCTCACTTAAAATATCTTGGATCTACCGATCAACTTGAAAAGCAAGTAGTGCTTGCATTTGAACTTTTTAATTGTTTTGTTATTAGAGCAGACTTGCGTGATCCACAGCTAGCACACATGGCTGTAAATTTATGGAATTTATGTTTACGACATGGTTTGCTAGATCCAAAAGTAAAGGTAAAAAGTGATAATATGTTCATTATAAGTAATATGTTTGATAAATTAAATCTTTTGTTTTTTTTGTTTTTTTTTTAGATGAAAATGGTAGCTTATATGGTACAGAAAATTCATCACAAAGAATATGAACATTTTGAAGATATTTTAAAGAAAATGGTGAAATAAATGTGTAAATCAAATATGATAAATAATTTATTGAGGATTAAACTTGTATACAATTTGACGAAATGGATAGATAATAAATGCAGCGAAGAATGGAATAATCTCTTTTTAATAATTCTTTTCGAAGACAAATTGATTATATATTAAACTTCGTTTAACAGTGGCAACATGTGTTGTATGTTCAAGAATAAAACAAACATAATTCGTATTTATGATTCGAACTGGTTTGACAGAATATTAGAGTATGATGTCTTTAAGAATGGTACTGATATTGATATTGTCAAATTTTTTATATATATAAATAACATTTATACATTAATGATCTATTGTATGGCATGTTAAGATTACTATAAAAAATAATCCACCAATATAAATATATGTTGCATACGTGTTTTTTTAATATATGTATATATAAGTATACTAAAATTATATAATCTCTTTTTGTGGAAGACTTGATTTTAGAAGCCATGACGAGTGCATTCCAGCATGTAACTTATAACATTATTTTTTTGAAAGTATAACTCGAATTTATTTATCTGAATCCGTTCCGATTCAGATGGACAGAGATACTTTCTTAAAAATATTATTGTTTCAAAATGGATCGAAGGGCATCCAAAAATATATCTGCATGCTTTTCTGTAAATGTCAAGGCAGGTCTTAATCTTATCGCTGCAGTTCCACAGCCACCGGTTTGGATACCTGTTCAATCAATTATTTTTTCTAATTAGAGATTTGAGGTTTTCACAATCTGATATTGTACAGCTATAGTAACTATTATTGAGATTGATAAGATGTATCTTTTGACAATTAATGAAGATAGGCTACTAAGTCTAACAAAGCATTGAGATATTATTCCTAAGAGAACATAGCTTACATCCCAAAATTTCAGCGATAGTCACTGTCAATTTTCTGTCTTTTGCTGTATTTCATTGAATCAGTTAATTTTAATTTAAATTTTTAAAAAATGATACAGTTCATATATGTTGAAGGAATATTACCTTTACTCAAAAGTTTCTTAATTATTGTATCTCGTAGTTCAGATGAAGCACAGTTAAATGCTATAAATGTTCCACGCCCGCGTGCCGAGTTAATCGTCGCAGGAAATTCATTTTGCAAATTCATCAATTGGTTTAATGTATAATCACCAACAGTTGCAACCTTATCTAAAAGATTTTCCTTTTTTATTGTATTTAATACTGCTTCGAGTAATATAATTTTACTAGGATCTCCCATCCAAGTATTAAATACACGGTAAGATTGCTTAGGTCTGCAAAATATTTATAATTATGATGAGTGAATGGGTCGAAAGTCTTTAAAATAATTATTAGTTTTATAGTGATTTTACTTTAAATCTTCAATGTGATAGTAGCCACCTAATTGCATTTTTTTACTAAAGGTTACTATATCTGGAGGAGATTCTAAATTGAAATGTTCATGACACCACATTTTTCCTGTTGGGCCACCACCTGTTTGTACCTCATCAATTAATAATGCTGCGCCATGCTAAAATAGTAATGAAAACCTGATCATTACAACGTGAAGAATTGTATCTTAAAATTCTAAGAGACAATTCCATATTTTTTATGAAACTATTTTTCAATTATTACTTTTTTTGTTATGCGTCGTAATTCTTGGAAAAATTCAGGGGATGCATGATTATCACCACCCTCTGCTTGAATTGGTTCTATTATCACGCCGGCGACTGGTATTTTTTTCTCATTTTTATACTTTTCAAATAATTCCTCTACCTAAAAATAATAATAAAAACTATAATAATAATAATAATAATAATAAATTAAAAATACGAAAGTAAATAGTAAAGTAAATACATTACCATTAAGATTTATAAAAACAAATATAGCTACGTACTTCAACGAGGCATCGTTTATCTTCTTGTTGGTTTTCACGAATATTTTCATTCAAGGGATATTTGTATACAGGAAACGATGCAATAGGCCAATCAAAAGCTGGAATATCTATTTTGTGAATATATTTACTGTGTGTTGTTGAAAGAGATCCCAATGTTCGTCCGTGAAATGCGCCTATTATTAACATTGCTATTAATTTTTTAACTCGTTTAATATATAAATATTTTGATTTAAGCGAATAATTCAAATTAAATATAAAAGTAACTTAAATTTTTTATTCGTATACATAACTACCTTTGAATGAAAGTAATGAAAATCGCGGAGCACCGGGAATTTTATTTATCATACAACTTTCCATTTCTTCTTTTGTAAATGCAGCACCTTTTCTTTGTTTTTCGGCATACCAAATGAACATTGTTTTAAACGCATTTTCATTGGAACAGGAACCGCACATCATAGTTGTGATATGAGACAATCCCGGTGGACAAATCTGTAAACAATGAATACATAACACGATTATAAAAATGTTTATCGTTATGTGAGAACATATCTATTTTAATAGTTTCGAAACGTTGTTAAGTAAAAATATGCACGTGTTACGTACTTCTTTTTGTAGTAAAATTTTTTTCAATCTACTTGGCCAGTCCTTTCCAGGGAAGACACCCAATGCTGGCCTATTCGCTATAATTTTCTATTAAGAAATAAAATGGTTTATTCGTTATCTGATATAATGAAACATTAATACTTTTATTTGCTTTGTTATGTACATAAGTCGTTAAAATCCAAATAAAGAAGCTTAGTGCTGTACTTTTCATATACGTATAATCATTACTAAGTCCATTTTGTGGAAATTTTTTAAAAGAACCTTCTAATGTATCAGACGAAGTATATAAAAAATAAAAGAAAACAAAGAGAAGATTTCTAAGACATCTCGTGTACCTGATTAACCGGATCGGCCAGAACTTTTAACATAGCTGGATGATTGTAGCCCAAAGGCATGGATGAAATTTGCATATAAACATCGAGCAGAACATTTCCATCAACATCCATTATATAGTTACCCACTGACTTTTCGTAGTCTGCGAAGAATTGTACGGAAGATGCTTGCTGCAGTTACAGATTTCAACATGTAAACCAATTCATCTATATCAAGTATATAAATATATATTTAGAAAAGATTAAATATTGCAAATAATATTTTATTACTGCAATTTAAATAAATTGTTATTTTTAAACATTTTATAACTTTCCAAATTTTTAAACAAGAACAAGTAGTTTTTATATAATTAACTTAGTAACTTTATTTTTACTGTAATTGATCAATACTATACAGAATAGTAAAACAAGGATTTGGAACTTTGAGGATGGATATAAGTACTCATCAAATAAAAGAAAAATATGTTAATAAATATAGGTTGAAAAATGAATATTTTCAATGTTATAAACAATTTTTCATTTCGGTTAAAGTGAATGGTTAATCTCTTCGGGAGCTGTCGTACCGCATAAAAATAATGAATTATCTTACCATTTCTTCTTTTCATGATTAAAGAAAATTTTCTATGTGTCCTTCTCTCTTTGTCACATATACATGAGAAATAATTCATTGTTTCTATGCAATATGATAGTTTCCGTAGTAAACAAACCACTCGCTGATAATTTTGCAAGCTAACATTAATATTTTGACATCCGTTTATTATAACTTTTTTCCCTCATTTGACGGATACTATATATCCTTGAAGTTTTGAATCCTTACCATTCTGCACATGTATTGTTGGAAAGATTTATATTGTCAAAGTCATCTACTTCTTACTTTCACCAAATGTCGCAAAATGCGTTTAAATGGGTAAAATAATTCATCAACGAAAGATATAGCCATAATGTAAATATAGCTTAAAATATAGTTATATTGTAAAAGCAAACTTGTATTTACTATTTATTATCATAACATAAGTTTTCTTTATATGTTTTTTTTCATTACAATTTGTAGTACAAGTGAAATAACAAAGACAGAATATTATATGCATTGAAATAAGAAAAACCTGGTTAAAGGAACAAGGCATGTTAATAATTTTCAACGTACTTGTATTGTATTGAGTTCTTGTAATAAACTACGTGATTGAGGACCTGGAATTTCTGTCGTGATCACTGGCTCTTTTGGTTCCTCCGATGAAGATCCGGTTAGGCATCTTTTCCAAGAAATTGTATGCCCTATTTGAAATTTATAAAGTCGTCCATTTCTTACTTTCAACAAATGTTTTAAGATATGTTTACATGGATGAAATAGTTAATTGGTGAAAGAAATGTTACTAATTTTTGTAATCTATTTACTTGTGAAGGTTTTGTCGTTCTTAAATATATAGTGCCCCGCAAAAATACTTATCGCCAGGTAAAGCTATAAAATGAAGAGTTTAAGAATAATGTTTAAATACGATTGTGTTCGATACGAATCAAGGTATTTTAATTTCTCCTAGCCAAGTATGAAATATAAGATACATTTCAATCACGATAAGATTCTCATTCGAGTAGCGTAGCGTAACGTGTATCGTCGATTTGAATCACGTTACTGAAGCTTCAACCTAATAGATTGAGCGTTTAGTTTCATTGATGTCGTTTAAGGGTAATTGGATGCAACATTGAGATGATTTTACGCAAATTATAACTGTAACAACATATTCTAAAATATTTTATTAGTTTTATCTCTGTTTGTTATAGTTTTACTGTATTTGTTTATGAATATCGATTATTTTTCGACAAATTAATTTCTTATTTATGGAGATTCTCTTCGAAGAGACTGATATCTACTTTGTACTTACTAGCTAAAATACTTATTAACGCTGTTGTTATCGTGTGGAATTAATTTGTCTTTTGCAATCTTTATCGTATCGGAGAGCGATAAACTGTATATCATACGAAATTTTTTAGTAAATACATGAAGATGTAAATGAAGATGTTTGTATGGTAAAGTAATAAATTTAAATATATTCAAAACTTTAGTGTACAAGTATTATTATGTTGTTATATTTATATTTAAAGTTTTTTATATTATATAATAAAAACATTTTTAAGTCACTTCTTTATGGACTAAATACGTGATCCATGTCTAAGTTATAGCATTACTGAATTGTACATACTTTGATGTGAGTTAGTATGTTTAATAGGCAATTGAACTTCTGCAACTGATTTGTAATCAAACTTTTGAATATATAGATAAATTTATTTGTTCGATTTGTGAGAGGCAATTACATTTGAGATTTATTTCTGGAAATGCGAGGTCAATAAATAAGTTTATAATCACTCAAGAAGGGTACACGTGTGTACACATCGGCAATTCACTTAATAATACGATAGTTTAGATTTCGATAAGATAAGCGGTGAAATGGGCACAGGTACTTCTTTAGACAAGTAAAAAATAAGGAACGTTTAAAAAAATAAGAAAAGTGATAAAAAACATTTAACAATTAATAATATTTATTTTCTATACTGTAAAATATTTACGACAAAAAAATAATATATATTTGTTCTGAGATCGTGTGTGTTTACTTAAGTTTAAATTATACTGTTTACATTTTGCAAATAAAGTGTAATTTTCCACTTGAATAATATTACTTCTACGGATTTAGATAACGAAAACTATTTATAACAATACACCTAAATTGCATATCTAATGTATCCCATATTATGAGAAGCTATATTACGGCTGTTCAATTAGCATTTTAATCAAAATTTCGTGTTTCAGTTCTCCTTTAATTATTGAAAGTGGCAGTTTAAAGATAGACCATTTAAAGCATCAGTTAGAAATATTTTGTAGCACATTAAGGAATAATTTATGATATCATTTGTGGGTATTTATATTTACGGTACATAAATGTCAACATTTGATTCATATACTATTACCTAGATGTTTACTTGACATAAAGTCAATAACTCTTATGTAGCTTAAAATTTTTCACGCATTCATCAAATGATAAAGTTATTGTATATATACGGTCATTCAGGATTCATACATTCGAATAAAAGTTCTTTTAGTTATTTTGTATTACAAAAAATGTGCATATGCTCTCAAAAAAAGAGATTTACGGAGGAGAGCAAGTTATCGATTTTCTGGGTGTATCGTGCGCGGACACACCGCACGCTTTTGTGTCGTTTTATTTCTTTTCATAATTGGGTATACTAATGGACGAATATAAATATATAAATTAATACGAAAACAAGGTAATAATATGATGGTAAAATACCTTTAAGCAATTGTCGCGAAAATGTTCGACCGCAGAGGACAGTTTGGCACTTATTAGCCAGCATTTTGCGTTGGCTTGTGATGATGGGCTAGACTTAGATTAGCACGAGAAATTGGCTCTTTATGACGATGATAGGCGCTCAATGTAAAACGTCTTCCTAAAGGGATGGATTCGCACTAGTCACTGATACAACAATACTCTACTGATCCTTGCGCAGGAAAAGTTTGATCGTTTCCGAAATTATACGAACATTCACGAACCAGTTCCACTTTAGCCGCGAATTTTTAACTAAACGTCACACGATGTATCCTCACCTGTTCATTCAGTTCAGTAACGTTCTCTGACTTTATATACTCAGCGGCAAGATAACGATACGTGGACACAGCTACCAACGATTCGCGTTTGACTTAGACTTTGTGTGTAAGCATGTTCAAGTATCTATAAGTGCTTCCAACTTCCTACAGCCTTACAGAACATTTTCGAGCGACTACGAATATGTACGAACATTCACGAGTATTTAAATCCAGTGGCGCCAACTGGAGCACGATTGTGTTCTAAAGAATATTATATGTATAATTCAATGATTCGAATGATGTTGGCTGAATGATTATTAATAATCAACTGTTAAATAATTTATTATTAAGCGTAATTTTCATTTAAATTGCTATTAAAAATAATTACTCAGTTATTTTTTTTCTTGTTGCTGTTTTCATAAGAACGGAATAAAATGAAGATAAAACTAAAATTTCTATTAAAGATTAGATATATTTTACTAACTTTGGAATGGAAACGCATTAATAGTTAAATATAAGGAAGAAACAATGTTCACTTAAATTCGAGAAATTGGCTTTCCCTTTACACGACTCGTGTGTGCTTGATTTTAAAATACCACTGCGTTTCGTGCCACGAATAAAAATGGGTCTGTCAATTGTTGTTCCGAATAACGAAAGTGAAAGTAAAATTTCTGTGCTTTTCTTAATATATTACATTATTTACGAAACTGCTTCGTTATAAGATCAGGTTAATTTGGATGCAGCCGATTTCATTTGTCACACTCCAAAATCGTTATACCAATATTTACATCGTTCGTGACCTCTTTACCGTTACTTACCGAATGACTACTGATTTAGTCATCAGCACCCTTTCAATTTTTTTTAATATTTGTATTGTGATTAATGTAATTCTATTTAATCTCAATAGAAAACAAAATATTATTAGGCTGCTACCTAAAAGTTATGAAAGATTAAATGTAAAATGGTGAAGTTAACAAATATAATAAAAATTATTCTGATTATACGATGCTTTTATTAATTATATATAGCGAAGCTTAATGTCGTTACTGCATTTATTACAAAATATTAACATTAAAATTGATAACTTTTAATTTATTTAATGATTATAAATTTTCGAAATTATTCGAACGAAATATTTAACAATATAGATTCGGACGAAGTGGAATCTGAAGAAGTCCATGGGCATTAATGTATACAATAGTTAAAATTGGACAGATTTCGTTAAAATAGGGATGTTTCTCATTTTTTAAAATTTGTTTAGTTTAGTGTTGAAGATCATATCAACTCTCTTAGGTTATTAGTGACCACGTTGGAGGAGTCAGTAATTAAATTTCAGGTATGTGTTTATATCAAATGTTGAAGTTTAGTATCTTCTAGAAAGGCTAACATTTTTTTACATGAGTATGTAGTTTGTAACACTTCTGGAAGAGTTGACAAACCGTGTTTTAACATTTTCTCCCTGTATTTAGCATAGATGCTCAAAATGTGCTTAACAGAGTTTTGAACACTACAAAGTTCGTAGATGTTGGGTTCTGTTTTGGCGATGAGGTAAGAGTGTGTCCAGTATGTATGACCGATTCACAGTCTTGTCTTATTTGTTTACAAAAGAACATACAGAAATTGGCAACTCATGGATATATTAGATTATACAAAATGTATTGTTATAATTGTTTCTTTATTTTGCTGAACCTTTTAAAGTATCTTTAACGGTTTTTAACTTATTCGAAATAAATGAATATAAATGAAATAATATTTGCAACACTTTCGAAGATAATTCCTTTGTCCAAATGTCTTTCAGGAATTTTTTATTTCTAACTTTTTTCAACCCACTTTTTTCTAAAATTAGATTAATAAGCTTCGAAACAAAAGTAAGTTTGAAAATTAAAATCATATCACAAAATATTAAAAATTCCTATATTCGTTTAAGTATTTGAAATGAGGGGTAGTGGTGTGAGTGTGTGGGTCGGGGGCCGCTTTCGTTATAATGTATATATAAGAATAAAGAGACAAATTATGATTTTTCCAGTTCGATTGACTTTGCAGTGGTACTTCGGTAAACACAATCTTTTCTTGTCTGGAAACCACGCCTTAGTCCTTTGCTCTCGGATACTGGGTGGTGGTAGTCAAGTTTTTCGTTTGTGGTGAGCCACGTTGTGTCGCATGAGTATTATTCGTTCGCGCCAACGCATTCGAGTCGGTTCGTTTGACTACGCGACATCGCGACCACTATACTGACCGCATGTTTCGTTCGATTTTAAATTAACGCGTCCTACAATTAAAACGATTCGATCATTTATCGCTCATAAATACGTTCCCCATTTCGTTTGAATGTCTAACGATCCTCATTGGAATTTAAAGGTACTATTGGAACAAGAAAGACATTTTCTAGATTCAAAGTCTTCCTTAATTTGGTAAACGAGTGACCTAGACAGTTTTCACCTACATAATCGTTTGGCCATCGATATTAAGACTCCGAGCACGCGCTTACCGGTAAGTATCCTGCCGTTCTTGCGGTACTGATTGCACGTTATTTTACGTTGATATATATATATATATGTTTACTTTTATCCGGAAAGAGAATTGAAACGGTTCTTCGCTGTAAATGCAAAGTTGTTTCACGAAAGATTGATATTTTCGGTCACTTGAAAAGGTGACAATTCACGCGCGAGATACAAAAATTACGAAGTGTTAATGTTCAAGTCTGCTTGTTTGAATGTATAGTACAGATATAAAATTGTCATCTACACGCGTAGATGGTATAAGATAATTTTAATTATAATATACATCTAAAAACTACATAGCAAAAAATATTTTTTGCAACATTAATGTTGAAATGATTTTTGAGATTATTGTATTTCTATTTTACTTCTGACCTTGACTGAAACCTTGACTGAGGAGAACCGTCATTCCTTTCTCCCGTTTTTACTATTTTATCATGATTTCGATATATTTTTGTCGTAAAAATTAATTTGACTTAATTATGACATTTGCATAGGATTTCAAGGATCAGTTACAGCTAATTCTTTACGGCCATAAATTGTATATTTAAATTGGACATGTCTCAAGTGCATTATTGTTATATGTAATATACACCAATTACTTATATCCTTCTGGTTTATCCCTTTGCATATGTGTATGTAATACGCTATGACATGTCACTTCATTATTCGGAGAAGTGCTTACACTTTACGAAAGAATAGTCTATTGAGTAATTTCGAATTCTTGAAGGATTAGCGAGAATTCATTGTTCGTCGATATCTTTTATCCACCGTCTATTGTCACCTGAAACACCTGCTCCAAGAGAGTTACATTCAATAAATATTTAAAAGTTTCTAGAAAGAATTTAAGTTCTTTCGCGAGGAACTTGAATTGACGCTTTCATTGTTTTGATATGTTTCAAGCAAAATTTTGCAGGCAATCGTAGTAGTATTTACACGAGCAATAATTTTATTATGTAAAATACTATACAATTTTAGTTATAAAATTGTATTGTATCGCATATACATATTGCGTATACATAAACTATTATCTATCCGAGTATACTGTTAACATATGTACATAATATAATTTTAGCTAAAATTGTTTTCATGGTTGCGAAAAACAGGATACCATAAACACTAAAATGTACACTTAATTTATTTACGGCAGAAAGTAGTAGTTACAAAATAACCACAATAATAATTGTTATTAATGTAATTATGTAAATGAATAAGCGTAAAAGCATAGTAAGTAGCAATATGAGCTAATGTCGCCAACATTTTGCATGATTCATAACGTGTGCATCTAGATTTTAGTCGTCATCAACCTTTGGCAATTCCTTCAATGCAAAAAGCCAATGTCCCTCTTAAAATCCTTTTGACTTTTTTTTCCTGTTACCTCATGGACATACAGATACTACACGACCGTCAAGATTACGAATGCGGATTTGAAGTATTGTCTTCACAATACCATTATTTCCAATTTCTTTCGCATAAATTGATGCAATTTTAACTAGAGAAGAAGTTATTGTCGTATAAAAGTTACTCGATAGAATTTGGAAATTATTTTGGTTTAAGAGTACAAGATATTTATTTGTAAAATAGTTTAAAAATTTAGTAATGAAATGTAATATGATATGGAGCCATGAAATAAAGTTATTTTAGATATATATAAAATACATTGCTGCATTAAAAGGTTTACATTGGACAGTTTAAATAGACAGATAGTGAAAATAGTTATAGCTGAAATTTAAATAAAATAATACTATTGTCATATTTTTAAAATTTATTTATTACATTCATAGTATACATATATGATTTAATTAATGATTGAAATTAATATTATTAATACTGTTTAAGTAAATTGTGTTTAATGAATCAATCGGTTAATCGAAAAGAAATTAAATTAAGCGGATACGTTACAGAGTAATTAAAAAATTAGTATTTAGTGTTATTGCTTTTTGCTAGAATTTCTGCTTTTAAACGTTGTAATATACTATTTATCAGTTTGTCAATATAATCTATAATAAAACTTTATTTTGAAATATTCAGTGCAAACTATTAAAAACTTCTATTCTATTGTGTCGCTTATTCAATAGAGTCCTAACATCTACTAGCTTTTTTATAAATTCTGCCTTCTATTGTATTCAAATACAGATTTTGCGCTGACCATTCAGGAAAATTTATATTTGATAAATAATAAAATTTGAGTTAAAGGTAATAATGTTAATTCAATTAAACATAATAATAATCACTTGCTGACTTATCTAAATATAAAAATATTGTAATGGCAACCTTCAAATAAAAGTTTATCATCCTATTTTCGAATTTGCATAATACAATAAAACATTGATTCTTTTTTATATATATATATATATATAGCAGTATGTTATGTTGTATTCATTCTAGATTTGGTTTTCGACGAATTTTGCTTTTCTTTGAGTGAATTCTAAATTCATAGTAGGTGTGTTTGTTACTTGTGTGTATGAGTGTGCGTTATATTTGTATATATAAACATCTCAGAAGGCAAATTGATAAGCTCCACTTTTTTTAACTATTTGAATTTTATTATCTAAGTATGTAATTAGTGTTGAGTCTCCCAAAAAGTAATTTCATTCATTTTTATATAGTAGATTGAGATCATATACCAGCAATTGATATCTGTTATTGGTTTTAGAATTAAAATATGAAATTAAAATAGAGTGAGCTTTTCGAAAAGATATAACACTTAATTAACACATTACCGTCCAGAGTCAGAAAAATACGTTTTTTCTTGACTGCTCGTAAAATGCCGGAGACATCCCTTTTCTTATTGTTTTCGCTTACCTACGCATGGTATCTACTCTTTTATTCCTTCGTGCAATTATTGGAGTTTTATGTGAGTACATCGGTAGCTTCCCTTATAGTCGTTACTTATTGCTTTTACTTATTCGGCTACACGCAAAAGTTTTCGCGCAAACAGCCCGGACCGTAATGTGTTAATAGTTTCTTCTTGTGTTAATAGTAGCTATTAATAATCCTTTTGTAGTGACTGACGCGATTGTAAGTAATTAATTGAATAAAAGAAGACAAAGTTGCATGGATTATTCGAATACTGAAATTCAATATATTTTTGTCAATTTGCAGTTAAGTGCATTCGCATACATTAATAAATTCACAGTAGATGCATAATAGGATAGTTGGTTGGTTTATATTTGTATAATTTTCATCTTATTATTTAGGTTTTTGGAGAAGAAATTCTTAAGTAAATATTTAAGTATATTAAATTGAATGAGTATAACTATTCAAAATAAATTGCCTTGTTTTGTTAATGTTTTCAAAAGTTGTAATTTCTATAAATAATTACCTGACCATTAACACAGATTGCAATGCTTCTTTGTTTTTTTCCATTTAGTTAATTTGCGTGCAATTTTCAATTTGAAATTTCACAATACTGCTACTACCATTTTTTACTTTTATAATTTCATGCATTAAATAGTATTAGGATCTTCTGAATACTAAAAAGAAGTGACTAACATAGATCTTTCTTTCGAAAGCAATAAATAAGTGAATAAATTAATGTCGTAGTAGCTAACATTATATTTCTTCTCTACAAGATTTTAAATTTAGACCTTTGACAGCAATTTAAATTACTTTCGCACTCCATAATTCTTAACGCAAGATACGAAAAACATGAGAATACTGTTCGATGTATTTAATTTGGTAATAGTCTAACGGCACTAGCTGGGACTATGATAATAACATAGATTAAAGATCTATAATTAACATTTAACCCTGAACAAGATTTAAAAATGAAATACTTTCGAATAATTAGTAAACTGCGAGTTTTTATGCAAATTAATATTTTTCTAAATACTACTACAGAAATAGGAACTAAATTGAAATTAATTTTGCCCTTTAAATATTACAATGTATAACTTACTTGAGACGTATTATATATTTTTGTTTATTATGTATATTTCCACTATTATATACTTATAATATATGTATGATAATATTATGTATAAATCCACAAATATCGGCAGTTTATAAAACATGAAATGTAATTACCATATAAGTCGTTGCAAAATGTTGTATGGTATAATTACATGAAGTAGAGTTTCCACTTTTGAACATTTTTTAAACATAATAAGAATCAGTAAATTAATTTAATTTTTGCAATAAAATAAAATATTTGTTTGAAACTGAATAAAAAGTCTTTATTCTGAAAAATGTGTACCATTTTCAGTTTGTAATTGTTGGTATTTACTAAAAAATATGAATGTATTTCTGAATAAGGATATTTTTGAATAGTAAGAAGAATATATTTCTTCTCCTTTTTTTCAAATGGGATGTAGCAAGAGATAAATAGAACGTTGAACTCTTTTTCTTCTGAATTTCAAGTTTAAATTGCCTGAAGGAAAATATGTATTCGTCTGAACCCGATTTTGTCAGGGCTTTCTTGTTTCATTCTGTCGTCCTTTTATTTTCTTCGCAGTGTTGAAACAATCATTAACCTGTTTTGTTGCGTAGAGGCAAACGACTTTTCTTCATCGGTATCTTATTTTCATTGTAAATTGCAATGAAGTTTGATTAATTGTTTTTATGGTTGTTTAAAATTAATTCTTACAGCTCAGAGACATATTATAATTATATGTTTAATTATAAATCTAGATTATGTGAAACTTTATTAAAAGTTTGTATAATGAATTGATGTTCAGCTTATGTTTATATGCAATCGATATCCCATTAATAAGTGAATGCAGTAGAATGAATGCTATGGTTACATTATAAATTGATTATGTTATAGAAATTAGAGAAGTTTCTATAAGGTGAGTGCAACACTTTCGTCGGTTTTTACGTTATGTCCAAATAGCTTTGTGTTCATAAATTAATTCTGTCAGATTGAAACTTGTAGTAAAATTTTAAAGCAGCTACAGATATCTTTAAGAGCAAATAAACAAATGTTACATAGATAATAAATAAACATGTCAAAAATAGTTGTAATGTCTGTAGTATTTAAAACTGACAGAGCTTCTGTTCTTATTTAATAGTTTCTTTTAATACATTGATCAATATATCATAAAACATCTTAGTTCTTTACGTTAGAAAGACATAGTATATTCAAACTCGCTTATTTAATATATGCATGTACAGTTTAATAATATTTACACAACACTTAATAATTTATATTAGCTTCCAATTATAGGGCAAATAATTTCTTGTGAATTATAATTGTATATACCTTATTTAGGAAGAAATCATCGACTTTCTTAATTACTATATTCATTGTGATGGTTTATTATAAGTTCAATATAGTATCATGTATTTACAACACATGTTCTCATGACAAACTTTGTTGGCTTCCGGGAAAGTGTTGTACATTCCTTGATTAATTTACATGATTACTCAATAAACTTATTGGAGGAACTAGAATCTGTTCGATTATCCTTTGGCAGAAAGAAAGGTGCAGCACAATTAAGGTAAAAGGAACTGGACATTGTGCATAATTTAGGGAAAAGCAAAGTTAAATTACTATTCAACAACAAGAAAGATATTTCACGATACGATAAAAGCTATAAATTCGTTAAAAAAATGAATAAAAAACAGCTGGTTAACCTTCATCGTACCAGAGAAAGGTGCCATAGCGATTTATCTTGAGCTGCCGAATTTTACGGGCTAATGATAAAGAACAGACCAATGATAAGTTAAAGTGAATTGGAATCCACTTCGTACAATTCTATGCAAGGACATCAATTTCATCACACAGGAAGAAATTTAATGTAATAATTTGGTTTCAGTCACTAACGATGGTTTGTGTACGAATAATTGAAATCAAAATACAGTGATAAATCAAGACAATAGAAAAATTTTCTGCACTTTTATTTAAAAAATGATTTCGACCTGAAACTAATAGGAGTATAAAACAAAACAGCAAAAATATAATTTACAGTTATGAAAAGAGAAATACAACAATTCTATGAAGTAATTTGGGCTACAAAATTACTGGTATATATCGTGAAATTTAATAATTTTTACACTATTATTTATGTTTTTGTTTAAGTACTTTTTCAAGTTTGTATTCAAAAATGGAAAACGTAAGAAATGGTTAAGAAAATTACTTATATCAACTGCTATTCATAGTTATTCATTATGTTGAATGTTCTGATAGTTTTTTGACCTTAATTAATGCATGCTATTGTTATATTTTGTTTTTTCATAATTTTAGATTATAATTTTGTTATCCTGCTTTGCAGTCTTATTAACTCAAACTGTGTGTTATACATTTCTTTAATACAAAATAGAAACAATTGCTTTGTTGTCTTTCTATTTTTGATAATTTTGTTAAATTTCTACCTGCCTAATAATTTCGAATAACATTACGCTATTTCTTGATATTATATGTTCTATAATTCTTTTGTAAAAATTCACGCATTAATGAAAAATGAGAACATTATAATGTAGTAATCAGAAACATACAATATTTTTTGAAAACTATTTTTTGCAATTTATAATTGCAAAACTATTTTATGTAGAAACATCCTTTTATGCGTGATAATTGAATTTACAGGTTTAATTCATTGATGAAAATTTAATTTCATAAATAAAATAATAGTGAAATTAAATAAATTGTTTTTTCTCTTTTAAGAAAAAAAGATCATCATTTTTGCCAATTGTTTGTTGAATAATTTATTTTAATCAATTTTTTTTATTATATAAAGATAATATTTCGATTATGTAAGATTCATATTAACTTTTTTTGTATTTAATAACATATATTTAACAACATATTTAAGTAATTTAAATTAAAATGAGATCTTTTGTCATTGTAAACAGTGCAACCATAAAGTTAGATTATGAAGACATGAGACAGTTTAATATTCGTTAAAGTATGTTTGAAATATCATTTTAATTTCTATTATCAAATTTTTTTGGTAATGTAGTTTGTGAATTTTTTAAAGTTAGAATAAATTTAAATAAATCAAAACGGCAGTTTAAATAGCTTTACAGTATCTTCTATTATTATAAACCTCCATTTTGGTAATTATTCAATGAGTATTTAATTTATTTAAGAAAGTACCATTTTAATAATATTGGGACGCCAAAAAGTTTGAACTTTTAAAATTAACTGATTTATACATTTGCATTATGTTACTTGCAGTTATCAATTACTATTGTACGTCAATTCAGTACATTATTTTGCTTCAATATTTTCGTAATTGCATGTAGATACTAAAGTCGTGAATGATTTTTAAGTCTGTTTCATGACATCAATCTATGTTAAATGTTTTCAATTATTGTGCTCCTATGGAAACATGATTCAATTACATCCTAAATAAAAGTATGTTTGTTCAACATTTATGATACATAATTTACTGAAAGGTGAGATGCGTGTGTATATCATGAGTTTTATAGTCCAGTCATTGATTATCAATACATGGATTCACGTGTGATGATATTAGCATTAGATCGGTTCAATATCGGCCTCAATGTATGTTAATTTCATTCTATATTCTGACTTAATGATATTCCCAAAGATCATATACGACGAACATAAGTTTGAGACTAGAGGGATTAAACCTGACGTGTACAGGAAAGTAAATACAGTGATTCATGAAAGTATTTCGATACTTACCACAGAAAACTTTCGCGAATATATTATGAATGTTATATACAATTTTTTAAAGCTTTATTAACCGCTATTACCAGATACAATTATCATGATTATTTTGGTAAAGTTAAAAACAATCCGATTGAACATTTAATGACAGCAGTAGGAAAATAAATGAACATTTTTATTGTAACATCCAAAACAACATTGGAATAAAAATCATTGAAATATGGAATTTGACGTTTTCAAGTAGTGTTAAAAGTGGCTCTACTGAATATTATATCAATATTTTATTGTATATATAGTAATTGTTCAAGTATTTTTCTAACTTTTACTAAGTGGTTTACTAATTGGTTTATCCAAAAAGTTCTCGAAATGATATTTATCTTCCTTTTAGAAGTACTAGTCATGTTTTTTAGTTCTTAGTAAAAGAAACATTTGTCTTCACATCTTGTAGTAAATGCCATTTTATGTTTGTGTTTTGTTTTTACTGTAATATATAGTACATGTCTTAAAACAGAAAATTTTTTAATTTTGTAACAATAGAGCAATTAAATTTCGTTTTAAATGTGACATTTCCGGTTAAAATTTGTCGGGTTTAACTTTAGCAAACTTTCTTCTGTTCTCAAAAGTTAAATGTTTCTAATGAAGGGAAACGGTAACAATCCCTTTTAAATTGCAGAGAACCGTAACAAGTTGTTAGAGCCTTTTAAGAGGTTGTGGAATGCTACAAGCAGTTATTCAAGAGAGAGGAGATTATATGCAGCATATTAACTAATTATTTAAACTATTTAATATGGAAAAAGTTTACGTTTTTATTGGATTATTGCAGGAATTTTATGGACAAACTACGTATGTTTGCAATAATTATAACTTCTATGTATATTACTGATGGAACGTTTGGAAATATGTACTAGGATTTCTCAAGATAATATGTTCCTTTGTTCTAATACATGTGAAGCGTTGATATATAACGCTTCTGGTTAATAGCTATAAGTGATAAAATGTTCAGTATTCTAAATTAACTATTTATTTCGTTACATTGCAGTTAATATGTTTTTATTGATATTACAACATTCTTGGCATTCTACGGATATATCGTCATTTATTCCGAGATTCGGTGTGTTCATATTTTTATTTAGAATATTCTACAAACATTTAAAAGAATATATTATAATAGCTACATTTCACATATTTAATATAACCGAGTTAGGTGATACTTTGCCTACATCCACCCTCCTACAGAAATTTATCATTAATAGTAAGCAATATACGCAGATAGTGCCAAAATGGAATCGACTATATTGTATTTCTTTGTTTCAATATCATATGGTATATAGTAATATTATTAGAGATGGGATATTCGAAACCTCGAAACCTCGAAACTGCTTGAAATTCAAAAGGTTTTGAATATCAAGAACTCGAAGCTTTATGCTACTTTTATAATTAGAAACTTTTCAAACCTAGGTATCAATTTATTTAACTAATAATCCGATTAAGTTTCTATTTAGGCTATAGATTTATTTTAATCGATACAATTTTACCAATTCATTGTAGTTGTTTATACCGAGTAAAATAGTTTATTTACATTATAATTACATTTAAGTTTTATTTAATTCAATAGGTAGATTGATTTTCTAAAAGAAATTTGTTAAGATTTTAATTCCTGACAAAATGAATACTCCTGAGAAGTAAAAGGGAAAAATGAAGCATTAGGAGTTTCGAAAGTTTCAAGTTTTGAGTGATTCAAGGGTTTCGATGTATCCCTAAATATTATTCATATGCGTACATAGTAACATTTTGTTTATTTTTTTTACAGGCCTATTCTTTAACTTCTTAACGTACAAGCCCGTGAGTGTCACGGGTTCGCTTGAATTATGTTTCTTTGTGTAATTATACACTATTATGATTAATAATTTGCATTATTGTTGTTTCTTCCCCTTGGCTTTCTGTATTTTGGTTGTACTTCATTAAAATCGCAGAAACCATGATACAATATCCTTAAATTATGAACGTGCGTCATAAAATTTTCTCACTTTGGTTTGTAAATTCTAGAAAAATGTTAGCGTTAAGGGGTCAAAAGCCATGAGTAATGCTTCCAAACTTTCTGTCGGTAGTGTATGTATATGTTCTAATCTATTTTACACTTTACCAATATAATTATAATAGTTGTATTTTATTATAGTAGAGGGAGTTTGCCTATCAGTGGACACTTAACGTTTTCTTTAAATAATTGAAAGAAAAATTACGTTTTATTCCTTCTATTTTGCATTAATTTCAAGTTCACGTTATTAAAATTAAAAATAAGTGAACGAAACGAGCAACATTATCATGATGTGGTCTTAAATTAACATTAAACAAAGGATATACGTTTTTTAAAGAAACTAACAATGAGTGGCCCCTATTACCGCACACAGCAAAGGTTTGTGGCATAACTTAGGAGAACTGTAAAATAATTGCAATGCTCGAATATATAATCATTTGAGCACTTTGGGGTATCGATACATGCATCACAAGCCCATTCTTCTCAATTCGAATATCGAATCCAATCTTCATCATAAGTATTTAAACAAACCACGAAAGCCGCCTTGTCGTTTGTGTTCTTCGGTACCAATGCTTTACTTTTATTTATTTCTCCTAGTCCACTTATCTTTTTAGTCTCCTTTTTCAATGTTGTCGTCTTTTCTTTAACGTTTTGTTTTTCAGTTTTCGAAGTATTATCGATCTATAACTGCTTCGGATTTCAAATATATGGCTTCTGTCCGATAATAGGCGAGCTCTCCCTACTAATGATATTTAAAAAAATTGTATATAGTACATAAAAATGTTCTATGGCAAGAGTTGAAATATTTTTATGGGTCACTACAATGTTCAATTCTCTTTCAATCTGATTTCCACGAAATCACTAGCACGCATAACGAAGCAACAGAATGAATTTTCTTTTTATAAAGAAAATATAAATCTATATTGTATAATAGAGACGTCGAATAAACAGGAATAATCAGAATTAAGTTTTAAGAAAACAGATCCACAAAACATTTCATTGGATACAATAAGATGTTGTAAGAATGCCTTCAAAATAGTTGATATTGTAATCAGCAATGTATCGTAATAAGTAATTTCATTCCGATTGTCGTAACTCGACCTGATTGGCATCCATACACGTAGTTTTCTTGCGTAACATTTCATTGCTACTAACTGACTCAAGGTCAGTTATTTGCACTTTATCTACGATGTTTTCTGATCTATTTTCTTTTTTAATGTAAATGAAACATACGTTACAATTAGAACTATCGCCAATGAAGATTTTCATATGCAAATTGAATTTTTTCTCGTTGAATTTCAGAGCAGTCGAAACTTTTACCTTCGGACAGTAGTCTATTGTCCTTTGCTTTAATTAACATAGCTCAAGTACTTCATTCGACTCGACTCATTATATTTAATTGTTGACAGTTAACTGTTGAACAATTTATAATGAATTGAAATTTAATACAAAACTTTATTTTGTATCACGGGCAGTCGCAAAAATTTATATACATTTTATAAATGTTCAGAATTTAAAAAGTACAGGAATTTTCATTTTTTTAAAACACTGCCTTATTTATTAACTAAAGTTAGACAAACTATCAACATTTATATGTCATTTACAACATTTTCTTTACAACAGAATATGTACAAAATGAAACTCTACATACAGTCTGTTAAAATATATAAAACTAATTAGTTATTACTATAATTATACTAATATTTTGTTAGCCCTTCGGATATATCTGTGTTGTCCTACAATTTCGTTAGCATAAATAAAATTATATCTACACTTTAGGAGCAATTTTATTCATGAAATTGACGATACTTCCGCTCATGACACGTGTTTTAAGGATCTTTTTCACTTACAATGTTCTAATTAATTTTTCACCCCAATTTTGCTCCATTTTCATTATTCTAAAATATATCCTAAAACTTATAAATACTTGAAATTTAGAATGTGTGCGTAGGTTTTCGTAATTGGCTACATAATATCATTTTATTTCTTTCAAAGTTTTATTTAATATATCTTCATTTATCAAATTAAACAGGTACATCATTAAACGACACAACATTAAAAAGACACAAAATAACAAAATAAAATTCTGGAATTTTGTTTTAGGTCATCATGATTACCAGATGTCGATATCGCAATATATTTTTTGTAGTATCCTGCATTTTTCTTCAGGTGAGTGATATGAAATATTCAAATGCTAGAACGTGTAATATATATATATATATCAAACTATTTTATTCTTGATTAATGGTAATTACAAAAAGATGTTTAATTGCATTCTAAAACAGGTTTACATTATAATTGACTTTTCGTTATGTTAAACGTGTGTAAACAATGGGTGAACATCAACACTGTTATTAGATCTTCGAAAAATAGACAGACTGTGTCGGAATATATAGATAAAATGTTTCCTAAGAAATCTATATAACAAAGAAGTTTCTATTAACACACGTTTAACATAACGAAAAGTCAATTATAATGTAAACCTGTTTTAGAATGCAATTAAACATCTTTTTGTAATTACCATTAATCAAGAATAAAATAGTTTGATAAAGGTCTCAACTAAAATAGTATTAATATAAGAGGAGCAATATAATCATCTTCAATAATGGCATGTACCTCTTGAACACTAATTAGCTTCATCAAAATTGGTTGTAATTGCATTATGGGCTTTTACATAAAATGAACGATTAATATATAACATTCGGCTTACATAAAGCAAACTTTGTAATTTATTCTCTTTAAAAGGAAAAAATAATCCTTGATGATGTAATTTTATATGATCATACATTCGTGTTACCACTGGCAAAGAAAGCTTATCGCAATACCATGTTTTACAAGTGGCGACCCAATATTATCATGCACAGCTGTCGAATATGCAATATTTTTTCACGCCATCGTATCTTATAGCGCATATCACGTAATTATATCGTATAACTCACTGAATACTGGTCAAAATGTTTCTTTTGCACTATAGGGAGCACATTATTTTTGTGCGTGTTTGAGGTTTAATGGTACCGAGAAACGCGTATCAAATAAATACTGGAGAATTTATAAACCGGTTATATATTGATTTATTAGGTATTTTATCCATAAAAACAAACAATAGAGATTTGAATTTATTACACGTTTTAAGCAAATTCAATACAAAATATTTTCTTATTGTTGTTATACAAGATATAGTTGCAATTAAAATAATAAATTAATAAACACTTCATATATAGTTGCCAGAATTGGTGACAATATATCTTAAAATTATAATATTAGGTGAGTGCGAAACTTTTGTCGATTCTAAGTAATAAAAATGTAATTATTTTTAGCATTTTTATTTGTCTTGTACGTATTACTTACTAATTCATGATTAATGTAAGATATAATTTGTAGTTTATTCTGTAACTTTATTGCAAGTTCCTATCTATCAAGGTTAGACTTATTATAAAAACATATTTATAAGATACTTCACATTCTACTGCAACATTGTTTAACATTTGCATTTTATATGTTTATTTATTTTTATAATGCAATCATGATTATAAGAAGTAATAATTCTAAAGGTTCCTAATTACAATCCTGTAAATGGTCATGGACGTCTAATGGATCCCCCAGCTCGAAATTGTATGTGGCGTTTTGGGTTTCCAAATCCTGTAAATTACAACGATAATGAACTCTTCTGTGGCGGGTATGCAGGTTCGTTAATTTCATAATAATTACACTGCCTGGAACAGTAAGTTAAATGCTAATAATATAGGAGGTTGATATATACGATACGGCCTGAGATTTATATGGTGTTACATAACTACGTTCAAGAGAGCTTACTTGATTTAAAAAATGCATACATAAAAAAAGAATTCAAGAGTTCAGAGGATGAAGGTGTTATATTACAAATATCAAGTTTCGAGTAAATTGAGTTTAACGCTACCTTACAATCAGTTGCATTTTTTATTGAACAGTGGCACATACTACTAATAACTATTGTTACTATTCTCATATATATCAGAGTTATTTTTACGTTCTATAATATCTGATTTCAAATATTAACATCTTCTACAAAAATACTTTTTGCTCATAATATCATTTTCAAGGGACCTCCAAATCTCCGAAAATTCTCTGCATCCTATTTCTTGTGTTCTCTGTATTCTATATTTTTCTTGTATTGTATTCTTATTCAGTACTTTATTTTCTTGTGTTTATTTTATAAAAGGAAAAAGTGAAACGAGGTGTTTTGTAAAAGAAAATCTTATTTCACTTTCAGTCATTATGGTAATTCTATTTTCACGAAAATGTTACATAATACTTTCGCCTTCATCCTGCAAATCCTTCCATCCTTTACATTTGAACCAATTTATCAGAGATTTTGCTAAGTAAATATTCATTCTATATACTATTTTTATATGTATATCTTATTCTTATATTATAGTACTATTATTATTTAGTTCAATGGGTACAAAATAAAGGCGAATGTGGAGTTTGTGGCGATGCGTATCATATAAAAGATCCGAGACCACACGAAGCGGGTGGTGAATATGCAAAAGGCACTATTGTTAGACATTACACGGTTGGTCAGGTAATTTCACTTTTATTTTTATGACTGTAATGGTAAATTATAGAGTAAGTGTAGGTACAGTCAACCTGTGTATAACACGGTACTTTCGTAACATGATTTCGTCTTAACATGATTAAAAAATTGTGCGAATCCCCACCATAATACAGCATTCTTACAACGCGGTTAAATAATTGACGAACGCTCAGTAAAATGCGGCACGTGTTGATTGTCTTTTAGTTGTCCGTTACAATTACCAAAATAAAATAGTTTTATTAGTTTTTGGAATCTCCTTTTCCTTCTTGTTCTTAGTAATTTTAGCTCCGTATAATACGATTTCGCATAACACGGTATTTTTTAGGGAAGTAACTGCCGTCTTATACGGGGATTGACTGTACTTGATTTCTTTATCTAAATTCAAGTCATTCTCAATTGAACGCTAATTGATATTTTTGTATTGAATTAGTTTTAGATGTAACAGAAATTATTTATGCTTTATGTAAAGTAAGTTAGAATCGTTGAAATCTAAAGATTTTCAGTTACAACTGAAAAAACGCAAGAAAAGCAAAAATTCGGATATTATGAATTTTATATTGAACATTATTGAATATTGAATTTTATTATGAACGTTATATTGATATATACATACATATATTTATTATTGTTTATTATATAAATATTTTAAAGAATTTTGACAAATCTTTTTTATTGGAGCTATGGTTAAAAAATTTGTTTATTATATAAATATTTTAAAGAATTTTGACAAATTTTTTTTATTGGAGCTATGGTTAAAAAATTTGTTTATTATAAAAATAGTAGCCTCGCAAATTGCTTGTTTTCATCTTAGCAAATAAAATTCGTGTTTCATCTTAAGAGGCGTAGTGTCTCATCATAAGATAGGCGATATTGGATGCACATTGATCAATATACAAACGGACTATTTTAGTTGATAAAAATATTAAAACCGATTAATTTGCTTACGTATATCACTATTAGCTACATGTTTCTACCACATTTTCATCCATTCATATCAGGTTTAAATTAGTCTTCTCTTAATATGACATTATGTTGTTATAACGTAGCAAATTATCATGCTACCAGAACTCATTGAAATAGAGTAAAATCTCACATATTTGAACTTCCATTATTCGAACACTTTAATATCCAAACCTTTTACATACTACCAGATTGTACTGTTATCTGAATAAAGCGTCTTCCAGCATAAAATTAAACAAATCGACAAGTACAGGCAACAACAAGTATCTAACTCTAAGCAGTTACTCACATTGAAGAATTTATATAATTTAACAGTTAAAAAAATATGGTCAAAGCTTTTATATCTATATAACATGTTGGTTTTAAGTCAAACTTCATTTTAAGTTCATAAGATTGAGTTTTACTAAATGCAAAATACATACAATATTTCAGTATTTTATAGGTAGCACCGTATGAACGCAATTCATAGTTTATTTAGCTTATATAGGTAGGAAATAAAATTATAAGACAAAGGGTTAAAATAAGTGAAATTCAGTATCAGGCCAGTCATTGTTCTATTGTCTGAAATTTTTGTTATCCATACACTGTCTCCCTAATATTTCAGATACGAGGGGCTCTAATACAGCAGTTCCCAACTTCTTCTCCTCGCGTACTATTCAACCGATACATGTTAAAGTCACGTACCACTTTGTAAGTTAATTTGTGTTAGTGTTGGGACTATCCGGATAATCGAATATCCGAATATCCGTATAACGATGTCACAGATTATTCGTAACCCGGATTTCGAATATCCGAATTTTTTCTCAAAAAAACCCCTTCCCAAAAAATATTGGTTACATATATCCACGTTTAAGCAAAGATATGATTGTGTAAACTCTATTCAACAATAATGCTATTTATATTGGGTTATAATAACTGTTGGTTTATTATTTTATACTACTCTTTGAAATATAAAGGTCCCTACTGGCGCTGATGCATGAATTGATGCAGCCATCAATGCAAGCGATGGGTTTAAGTTAATGGCTCATAAAATGCTGCAACTTCAGTGTTTTTCCAGTGACACGAGAGCAAATGACTTAAACCCATCGCTTGCACCTACACATGCATTGATGTATGCATCAGCGTCTATAGGCTGCTGAATAAAACAATAAAAAACTAAAGTCCGCGTTCTGCGCATTTTGCTTCTTTTTCTAATTGCATTAATTGAATTATTCGAATATTTTTAACTATCCAGAGTATTTTATTACTACTCCAAGTATTCGAATATCCGGATTATCCAGATAATCAAAAAGGCCGGACCTTATGCCGAGTCCTAATTCGTACACACGAAAACATTTTTGACTAAAAGGTATTCCATGTAAAATGCAAAGAAGTTACTTATCCTGTTTCCTTTCTTTTCCACAATGCATCCCAAATCTCTTTCCGCTGCTGCACATAATTTTAAGATTTCATATAATTTCATTAAATTTGATTCAGGTCACATAAACATATTAGCTGAGAATTTGTACTATTTAACATACCACTGCACAGTGCGGAATGCAATGGACAAAAATGAAAGAAGTTTAGATTTAATGTTGATCTAATTATGCAATAATATCATCAGTCAGTGAGTTTGAAATACGAATGTAAGAATAGTACCATTAAAAATCAATAGAGGATTAATTACAATATTTTGTTTATTGATACCGAGAAACCAAAAATTAGTATTGTCGTGTGTAATTCGTTTTTCTTATTGATTTTCTTTCAAATACCGCTTGTTACACCTTAAATATGGAAAATATTACCAAAGGTATATGTAATTTTGGTTTACAACTTACAAAATCCCTTTTTTCCTTTAAAAAGCAATTAAATAAAAACGGTTCAAATTATCCTGTAATTTTTATGGTTCTGTATCAAAAAACTATCGTATTACATCGCCATATAATTTGTTTCTGCGACAAACTGCTACACTGGATGTTATTTATCATTTAATTAGAGAAATTTATCCGTAATCGGGATCTAAATATATATAAAAATATATATTAAATCATTTATTGTATATTGTTTTTTCTTGTAATATTATTTCTAACTGTTCTGTTAGCATTCATATTGCCTTGTGTTATTTTATTATAAAATGTAATATGTTTTTTGTTATAATTATTATATTTATATAATAATACTCAAATAATTTCAGTTAACTTAGTTGAAACAATATGTGAGATAAAAATATGAATTATTAGTACATTCTATGGTTTCTTTTATTTTTGTCCCAAAATCCTTATTGAAGTGCCGCACTGTGCACTGGTGGCATGCGTGCTGCAGGTTGGGAATCGCTGTTTTAGTATATTTCTTTTCCGCTAGACATAAACACTTCTCAAATATTTTATATATGCAACATATACAAGCGAACGCAAAAACTATAAATTTTACACAATTGAAAAGGTGATAATGAAAATGGTGATGGGGTATCGAGGCCCCAAAATCATGTGACAGAAAAATACGTTGGATGATAATAATAAAGTAAAATATATAAATACTTCTTTACCTGAAAATCAAGACGGCCGATCATGAAAGAGAGGGGGGGGGGGGGGAGACGGAAGAGGGAGAGAAATTATGCGGGAGAGTGAATATTTGTTGGAATTAAATACATTAACCCCTTGCCTTACGAATTTTTCTGCGGCTATGCACGTTGACGAAAACAATTTACTGCTTCAACTTTACACCAAATACAACATATTGAAAAATACAGTTCTGTCATGAACTGTTAGTTCTTTGAAGTCGACCGCAGAGTGAGAAGTTCAAGAGACGAGTGAGTAATCCGCGAAAATGAGAAGCCATACATTTTCACGATTGAAGAAGCAGTGACATCGTTTATTAGAAGAAAGATATAATGCTTTCCCACTCTACTATTACCAAGTAAATTAATGCCAAAATGAGAGGGCATGTCGTTTTTGATCCTTTTCCGAAAAATAACATCGTAGCTTGATCGACCACTTTATACAACAGTTTGCCGCTAACTCAAGCGTCTCGCTCGTTCTCTGGGGTTCTCTCTCGTCTCGCTTGAGAATAGAGACACGCCGCATAGCAAATACTTGTCTTGAAATAAGTAACTGTCCGGTTCCGAACGTGTTGTTTATTGCAAGGCAAAATGGTATACGTTATGTGTATGTATTTGTTACTCTATTTTCTAAAGATTTAAGAGAAGTTAAAGCAGTAAAATCAAACTTTGTTATAAATGTTGCGTATACTTATCCCATCTGGACCATAATTTACGTCACGAGTGTGACTCGTGATAATAAGACAAGGGGTTAAACAATATAATATATAATATGAATATAAATAAAAATGAACATTTTTTGGTATCGCTTTTGGTTTTAATTGAAGTAGGAATCTTAGCAAAATTAACTAAACATTTTTTTATTGAGATGTTAAAGTGAAAAATGATTTATACTTTGCTGCACCATGAATTTTCTAGAGCAAGTCTTTTCTGTTTTTAAGCTTTTTGTATAATTAACTTTTTCATAAAAGTCTATAGAAATTTTTTTCATAATTCATCTGTGTCACTAATATTGCTTTGAACATATTTACTTCAAGTTGCACTGTACTGCTCGTTCAAATACTATTCATGAGGGAAGGTACTTCTTCAGACGCATATAGAAATTTTTTCATAAATCGGAACAACTCTGAACAGAATAACTAACTTTGGGACAAATAAACGTTTCGACTTACATGTCAAAAAAAAAAGACGGGACAAAAATGAAAAATCGGGATTGTTCCGACAACATCGGGACATATAGTTACCTTATTAGTATGCTAATACTGAACTTTAATAAGCAAATATTAAAACCCAGGTAGCTTCCATTTTACGAAGGTAAATACAATGTTTTGTTGCTAATGTGCGAACGTAGTAGCTATATAGTATTCACAATATAAGGTACAGTTATAATTTAATTACTTATTTCAATATTACTGTTGTGATACGTGGGCTACCATTAACGGCGCTACTACTTGCGAGCGACAAGTGCAAAACGATAATAACGTTTAACAATTAATAACTCGTTAAGGATTAAGTTTGTTAGGACTATACAATATATTGACCTAAACTTTAAAGACTATGTTTTTGGTAACAGAAATGTCTCTTCAAAAATCGAAAATTCAACAAAATATTTTCTAAAATATTTATAAAATACAATTACATAAAAATAATTATTTTTGTATGTGAAATGGAAAGATGAATCAAAATTACATGATATTTTAAATGATTTATAGAATAAGTTTATATTTAAGTATTTTATATTAGGTGTCAGAAACAAATCAGGTAAGTTAACTTTTTTGAAACACAGTTTTATTTAACAAAATCATGATCATTTATTTCTATAATTCTCATCCAATGTTTTATAACTTCATACATTGCATTGGTATAGAAGTTTTGAGTTTTAACTGCAGAACATAATTCAACTGATGTTTTGATCTCACTATTTTTGAGCTGCTTATTTATAAAAAAGCTTGTCAACGAAAACAAGCGATAAACATAGAAAGATAGGTTTAAGCTATATAGAAAATATGGTAGAATTCTTCATTTTAAGTCCATTCATAGAAATGGTGTATATGAACTAAATAGACAACATCTTTTAATGGTTTTACCGTTGTTAAGATAAGAAAGTCGATTTAAATTTATCCCTAACAGAAATTGGTAAGACCTTTTACCTATAGTTAATATTTTTTGGGTTTCCATAATTTTGAATAATAGAAATAGCGCTAATATTGAATCTTCGAAACTCGAAACCTTTTTTAATATTGAAGAGTCCTCAAGTTTCGAAGATTTAAATATTCTGTTCGTATTTTTTTCTAACGTTTCGTATTAAATCATATTTTTACTAATTCCATACATCATTGTGTAGTTCTATCTGATGCTCAATGATAGTTTATTGTCAAGTATACTTGCCTATTGGCAAGTATTAAGTTCCATGATAATTAACTGCTTTATATTAAACTTTTTTATTTGTGATGATACCGTTTTTTGTAGGATATTGATGTTGAAGTTGAACTTACGGCGAACCATTTAGGGCGATTCGAAATGTATCTTTGTCCAAATAACAATCCAAGGAATGAAGCAGATCAGGAGTGTTTTGATAGGTACAAAAATTTTTATATTGAAAATATTGATAAAATACACATTAGTAAGCAAACATGTGATTAGGTATAGTCTAAGTAGGTTATAGCTTAGAGCGATAGATTTTATGGGGTAGCATTTTTTGGAGAAATTTCACCTTAGGGTTTTTTATACGTAATACAAAATTATGTGATTTTATTTAATTTTACAATTGAATAGCATGAATTGAACAAGTAGTCACTATTTCTTACTATTCGTATTATTCTGAATATTATTCTTTGAATCTTTGGATTTCTTCTGTCTACTTTCTCTTTTTAAACGAGTTGTTTGAAACCTTTTATTGTTCAACAACGGCTTCTTATGATTGTTTAATCGTTTTTCTTTGTATATCAACGGGACTTTTTACCCGTAAATAACTCAATAAATAAATTTCAACTAAGATGAGTATTTAGTTATCGAGTGGTAAAAATATGATAGCCTAGAGCGGCAAAATCCTAAATTTGTCGCTGTTAGTAAATAACAAATGTATATATTTACTAAATGCATAAAATTATGTAATACATATACTATTAAAATAAGTATAATATTAATATTAACCAATGCATTGGAATGTATATTTTTTCTTTGAGGTATCCATTGTATGTATCCGGAACTCGAGACGTTCAATTTGAGATACCGCAAGATACCGAAAGAAAAGCTATATTTCGGTATAAGGTAACTCTGCCAGCATATGTCACATGTACACAGTGCGTAATACAATGGAACTATTACACTGGTTTGTATTGTTACTTTATTTATATAACCATGATTATAATTATTTTCTCTGTACAGTTTATAAGCCCAAATATTCTTCTAGTAAAAATTAGAGGATGTTATACTATAGAATGTTTAGATTACCTATGGCATTTTCTTACAAAATAACTACAAAATTTTTTACTATCAACATGTTGCGTACATAATTTTTCATGTTCGAAAAATATGAACTAGTTTGTTTTAAAGAAAAAGAATTAAAATTGAGAGTAGTGTAAGTTTCTGAACACAGTCACTTAAAAAAATAATCTACTCATAGCTTAAATGAAAAACCAAACGTTTCTTAATTAATTTGGGTTTGTCTATCACGGGTAGGAGAATGAAAGTTTGACCACCAATTTCTTTTTTCGTATTTTGCGCGGATTAAATGAATTAGAAAAAAAATTTTAACTTAATATTGCTATGTGTAATAACGACACATAAGATGTACGGCACCTCATTCAAACTATTATACATTCGCTACTTGTAGAAATTTAGTCATACGCTTTGCGGAATTCTATTTTATAAAAAGATGCAAATAAATTAATGTTTTCAAAGTTTTACAGTACAAGACTTCCTTAAATTTAGAATGGCAGAAACCAAACACATTTAACTATAATATGCTTTAAAAATCATACATGTATATTGTTTGATTCTAATGTACGAAATGTTCATTCTTATAGATTGTAAGTGAGAACATTATCTTTTTAATAGAACGATCTTATTAATCAGGATATTTGCAATTCGAATCGCAATACTCTTTACTTTTATCTTATAGAAAGACTTTCTCGTACTTAGTTGAATAAGACTTTAATCACGCAGCAGTCTAAATGATAAGATAATTACTAGCTAGTAAGTGGAATCATTAAAATACAAAATGGATACAAAAAACAAAAGTCCAATACCTGTTACACTAACGATGATTGAAGTACATATTAAAATATTATTATACAAATAACTGAGTTGCAAAATTTGTATTACTGTGTATGTATTGTACAATTATACGTATACAGGGTGTCTCAGTAACTCTGTTACAAGGCGTTATCTTTGTTACCGTCAATAATATTGAGATATGCTTTGGGAACAAATTACGTGGTTCGAAGCGGCACATATAATGGTGGAAATAATTTTTTTCTGAAGGTCATATTTTTCGGGATTTCAAGGTCATCGGTGTTTTCATAAATGGAATTATATACTTTTATTATTATATCATAGCAACTGAGGTTAAGACAAATCCAATGACCTACAACACCATGACCTTCACGTGATCTTGAGTACGAAAAATTATAAAAATTTTGGTATAACGCAAATAATGAAATAACTACCACAGAGTGATTATTAACGAAACATTTATTGGAGTAAATGTTCGAAATAGTTTTCATGAACGTATAAGCAATTGTTAATGCAATTTTGAAGAGAGCGTCGCACGTTTGTGAGCATTTGAGGCGTCACAGTAGCACAAGCTTGCCGAATCCTTTCTTTTCACTTCATCACGATAGTCAACTAAAATCATGCGATTTCATGTGTCATGAAAACAATTGACAATCGTAGAGGGAGAGAAAGAGATGGCAAAAGTAATTTAAGTTGTCATCTCTTTCTATCACTCTACGGGTCTAAACTAAAGCAATGCGATTTCACATAATGTGACAACAGTGTCACCTTTGTCGCACATGCGTCGCTCTGTGACTTCCATAATTCGGTATCAACAGCACATTTATTGACACAAAATGCAAACACATTTATGTTTTTGTTACGTTCACCTCACTGGTTGTCACGATTTTTAAGTGACGCTTTGAGAAGTGGGACGTGTTGTTTAACAAGACAGTGCTCAACCACATAATGCTCGTTTTACTCGAAATGCACCGAATGCCCCCGCCAAAATGGTATTAACAAATGTTTAGCAGTTAGTGGAAATCATTTTGAACATTTATTACAATTAATTTTGCGATACTAATTTCTTTATGATGGTATCATTCCTGGCAATATTCGCACAAATCTTTTAATTTCTCGTACTTAAGGCCAAGTGAAGATCATGGTATTATAGGTCAATGTATTTGTCTCAACCTCAGTTGTTATGATATAATAATAAAAGTATATAATCCAATTTAAGAAAACGCCGACGACATTGAAATCTCGAAAAATATGATCTTCTGAAAAAAATTATTTCCACCATTATATGTGCCGTTTCGAACCACGTAATTTGTTCCCGAAACATTTATTGAGTATCATTAACGGTAACAGAGATATTGCCTTGTAACAGCGTTACTGAGACATCCTGTATACAGTACTAGACAAATCTGTTTGGTTAAACAGCTCACCAATAGCTGTTTTATAATACACATATGTACATAACTACTTCCATGTAATTTTCAGAAAAAGTAGCATAGACTAACAGTAAACAATCTGCAGAGTAAAACTGTCTAATATTGTAGAGATTATTTTAATTTAACCCACGTGGCATGGTCTCAAGGTACGGGGAGATAGAAAATGTCTCTTTTAACGATAAATAACAGTTTATTAAAAATAAGATAACAACGCACAATCTCACAAGAAACTCTCGCTTGACTCGCAACGTCCTATCGCTCTGAATTCTCTTTTTGCACTCTCGCACCCTCCCTTTTCACGCATTATCTACCCTCGCACTCATTCATTCTTTCTTATTCTGTCTCTCTGTTTCTCTCACTCATCCCAGACAGTCGTAAGACCCAGTCAGCCACGTTCACCCCAGAATCTTCCATAGCCATGCACCCACCGTTCACACACCAAACTCCAGACACTCGGTCCCAAACACTCCAGTCAGGTGCCACTTCATAACATTCACGCGACATTTTGTATCCCACAATATTATCAAGATAACAAATAAAAAAAAAATCCAATTTGTCCGGTACCATGTATTGGTACTAGTTTTTTTAAATATTTGATAAATTATCTTATTAAAGTTGATAATGCATTTGCAATTGCGGTTGTTATTAGGTAACATGTGGGGCACTTGTGAAAATGGAACCGAAGCTAATGGATGTGGGAGACCAGAGACATTTCGAAATTGTGCCGATGTGAGCATCGTTACTAGCACAGCCGGTATACCACCCCTCTTTGTGCAACAGGATAATCCCTTTTTACTGTATTATAAAGATTACCGTTCGCCAAACAACATATTCCCACTTGTGGTTAGGTAAGCTTTTTTTTAGTTACCTATAACGTATGAATAATATAGTATTGTAAATATAAATTCTCATAATAAGAAATAGCAAAGTCTACATGCATTATTGTGACCTAAATTCGATCTAGTTTTTATAAAACAAGTGTGAAGATACGATATATTCTATTTCAATCCATCTTCTTCTATCTTGTTCTTTTTTTGAGTCCTGCGGGAACAAGATAAACGTGTAAAAAATATAGCATCAATCAACATGTTCAACATTCTCACGTACTTTTTTGTTCTCTATTTGTAAACATTATTGTATTCTAATAACTTTTACTGTAAAATAAAAAACGCTATCCATTGATCACGTAAAGAATGTTAATTGGTATTTTGAATTTCAGATCTCAAGTATGCTTGGCTACTTCCCTTTATCGACGTATACCAGGAATGCACGAATGGTGTCAAATCAACTGTCTTCGTTACCCGCCAAACTGTCCAGCAGCTATTTGTCAGTGCCCGTAAGTTATCACAAACAATTATAACAACAACTTTAGTAAAATAGCACTTTTAAAAGTGTATAAACTAAACGACTTCTAAAACTATTCGCATCAATACTATTATAATTTATTCATGTAGGTAAGAAGCAATCTAAGTGGACATACAAACAAAAGTATTCATTTTAGTGGAATATTTTATAATTTCTTTTAAAAGACTTTTTATTCATATGTCTACAAGGTTTAATATTTCTTTTCATTCTTGAATTAATACAATTATTGTTTGATCTTTCTTTAACTATGTATCCAGTAATACAATTATTTGTATAAATCATTATTCATTTACTAATCAAAACGTAACATTTTCAATGTAGAAAAATAATATTTGCAATTGTTAGTAATTATTTCGAATATTATCACATAAAGATTTGGAGTTACATTGAAAAAGAGGTATTTGCGTCACGTCATGTAAAAGTAAGTCGAAAATACAGAATAACATTTATTCTAAATATCAATTACATAAGATGATTATTTGAAAATTTCCATTAGAAATATCTCGGAAACAACGCGTTTTTGGGAAGAGTGTTGAGCGTAAAAGTTTCACGGCATCAAGGGGGAAATATAATTGTACTATTTATTTCTGATTTGTCAGATGTTTTCCAAATTATATGAAAGTTCACTTTCTTTTTTAAAATAGACATGTATATTTCTCTTCGCAGCTTTTTATTTTTTCGGGAAAAAAGAAGAAACTCTTATACTTAACATTTTTTAATCAGATTGCATCTTAAAAGATATTTAATAATATGGAAAACTTATTTAGCTCCGCTGTTTCTAAGGTAGAGGATGGGAATGATATGATACCAACTAAACACATTTAAACTTAATTCTAAACTTTGCCGTCTTAGAGGACAACTAGTGAAAGACAAAGAGGGAATGAGCCGAACATTCGAAGTTTAAGTGCCCGTGTATGCGTGTGCTAATTGAATGCAAAATTAATACTTTTTTATTTTTACTTTTCTATTTTATTTTTCTTAAGATAATTCGTCTAACATATTAGTGAAATTTTTCTGATTAGAATGAGATCAAACATGATATAATTCGGAACATTTTTACTTAACATTTGTTGAATGGTTGGAACGGCAAATCGTAAAAACGGATTGTTTTTACAAACGTACATAGTTTGATACTATCATGATATGAAATGTAATGTAATTAATTATAATATACAATTTATAATTTTTTCAAAAACAATTAATATGTATTGTGTATGGACCATGCAGTTCACTTGAGTGTAAACTTTATACATACATATGTGTATCCTGACGATTTACTTCTTTGCTATGTATGTATATCCTTCCTCTCTTATCACTTCTATTAATCCTTTCACATTTCAGTAAGTAAATATAATGCGAACTATGTCGGGTTTGGTCTCATTTTAATCAGAAGAATGTGACAAATATGTTAAAACAAAACTCATGAAAAAAATGAAAATAATAAAGTTTTAGTCTTGCATTATGGCACCGATACATTGTGTAGGCTTTCCTCAAATGCGAGCCAAACTTGCTCTACTGAATCCAAGCAAGATAGCCCCTCAACGGGGGGATGAATGCCGAGCATCTATCTGCGGGAATACTCGAGCTCTTGGTGAGAAAATACTGTATCGAGAACTTATGTCGGCAGCATTCTTTTTCTTGTTCTCGTTAAAAGAATCTTCTGATCGCGTATTCCATATTTCACGAAATCCTTTAATTTCGTTAATGAAAATGTCAATATCTATTTCAATCACTTGAAATATAAATGCAGAACAAATGGCATCGCTACGCGGGAGAGCGGCAGCGGCGCGGTTGCAGTTAATCGTAAACGGTGCTGCATTTTCTTAAAGACCCACAAACATACCTGCGGCTACAATTTGCGTTTCGTTTGAATTGTATCGAGTAAACGAAAAGCCTATGTCGTGCTTTTTAGCGGCAAGCCGCTTGGCCGCAACCGCACCGTTGCCGCTCTGCTGCATAGCGGCATTGAGTAATTGTAAGTACAGGATAAACTATCCATTTATAGGAGACATCATAAATTTCAAGTTGAAATTCGGATTGCGTAAAAAAGCAGAAGTTTGGTAATTATTTAGAAAGGAGGGGGGGGGGGGGGGTTCTCACCGATTTCGATGATTTTTTAATTTGTTGTAGAAATCAACATTTTAAACAACTTTTTCCTCTACATATAACCTCCGCTCGGCCGTAGTTTCCGAGACTTTTTTCAAAAATTTACAATCTTCGCAAGAAGCAAGAGCCAGCAATATTGAAAATAAATACACACGCTTATTGCTCAAACCAAAAATTTAATTATCCCAATTTATTATAATGCATGGTACAAACATAATAAGTATACAATACTCAATGGCAAGTCCACGAATGAGCACCGCAAGTAACGATTCTCCCCACTCACGCCTTATCGCATTGTGACGTCATCGTTACTAACGCAAGTCATCATGTAAAAGAATTAGGTAAAAATTCCACCATTATTCTCGGATTTTCCCGCTATATATCCGCCGCCATACTTCCCCAAAAATATTTTAAATATTAAAAAGATCGGTACTACTACCATTGATTAAGGACAGGATAGACCACTTCGCCAATGCTTTTCTTTGTCACCTGGATTTGAGCGTTCATGAGCCCCAAATCCGTTTTCATTTTTACCTTTTCGATTGTCTAAAATGTATAACCTTTGCGTTTACTCTTACATTTTGTATATTAAAATACTTTAGAAGGGTTTACATTCTTTGTCACATAATAAAACGAAAGATATTCTTCCGAAAAGTCTGAATTTTTAGGTTATCGGTATTTCAGAGCATGTGACACGAAGTCCCATAAGATGATCGGTCTATCCTGTACCTCGTCTGTGCTAACTACATTGAATTCATCAGGCAGATTCATTTTTAGTTTTTGCATTAAGCCTTTATGCCACACTTTATCAAAGGCCTGCGATACATCGAGAAATACTGCCGAGCAGATTTTCTTCTCTTCGAAACATTGTTCGATGTGGTTTGTTACTCTGTGTACCTAATCGATGGCTGCGTGTTTGGCTCTGAATCCAAATTGGTGGTTGGGGTACAGATCCTTTTTTTTAATAATCGATTTGAGTCTATTGAGGATTAACTTTTCAAGAAGTTTAGCTATGATTGGCAGTGACGATATTGGTCTATAAGAAAAAAGCTGCTTGTCCGGTTTTTCAGGCTTTAGTAACATGATAATTTTCGCGACTTTCCACGGTGTTGGAATGTAGCTTTTCCTTATTATTGCATTGAAGATGTGTACTATTGCCATGGTTGCTTTTTTTGATTTTGTAAGTTCTTTTAATATGCCTGCTGTAACTAAGTCGCATCCTGGTGCTTTTTTTGGGTTCATGTTTTTTATTTCCATCGTAATTTCCGACGGTGTCACATGCTTTATATTAATTTTATCAGTCTCTACTGTGTGTACCGACGTGTCTTCTTCGGTTGTCTCGTCCTCTGTCATATGATGGGGTTGAAAAACACCGCTAAGATAGTCAGCAAAAGCTTGAACTTTCTGCTGTTCGCTACGAAGCCGCGTCGTCTTTAATTGAAGGTATATGTCTCTGGGGTCTTTTAATTTTTCTCGTTGCTTTTCATAAGGAATAGTCGGCTTCTTTGTCTGCCGAGAGATTTTGCAGATAGTGACTTATAGAATCCTTTTTGACCTTTAGTATTAGTCTTCTTCACTTTTGCGATAGTCTATTAAATATCGTTTTACCCTGTGGACTTCTTGACTCTTGCCATCGCCTTCTCGATTTGCGGCGTTCGGTGACTAATACTCTGACTTCCAGAGAGTACTTGTTGCCTTCTTTTATGTGGGTTTTGTTTGGTGTTGTTACGCATGCTGCATGTTGGATGGCTTTAATAAAAGACTCGATTGCGTTATCGATATCGTCAGGAGTTTTAAGTTTCACATTTAAAGCTATTCTATCTTCAAGCTCTTCTCTGAACAGGTCTCAGTTTGTTCGCCTGATTGTCAGGGCCGGTTGTTTTGGCTTTTTTATTATTGTCGTGCTTATTGTGGCTACGATAGGTGTACGGTCTGATCTAATTCGTTCTCTCCAACGACATCTATATAGTTTCTGCTTAGTCCTTTATAAATAAAGAAGTCTAGGATGTCGTCAGCTCTATTTTTATGTGTCAGCCAGTAGGTCGATGTTCCTGATGATGATTGGATTGCTTTCATTAGTTCTCTACCTTTTTTGGTGGTTCTTCTTGATCCCCACTGTGAGTGCTTAGCGTTCCAGTCACCCCCTGCAATGTACCTTTGCCCTAGTGTTGATAGGAAGACTCTGTATTTGTCTTCCGTGTTGTTATGCTTGGGTGGGCAGTATATAGCAGAGATGGTTAGGTTGTTTCCTAATTCCAAAACCTCAATACTCGTAGCTTGAAGGTAGTCTTCTTCATATTTTTCTTTCTCGTGATGCTTTATTTCATTTCGGATTAGTATTGCTGTCCCCCCATGAGCTGTGCCGTCGGGGTGCTGAGTATCGTAAAGGGTATATCCATGTATTTTAAAGTAAGTTTTGCTGCTGAAGTGAGTTTCTGATATTAACATGATATCGATTTTTTTATGGTATAAAGATTGTTCGAGGTCTTCTTTATGTTGAGCTAATCCATTCGAGTTCCAAGCAGCTATGCGTAGGGCTTGCATTATATTAAATTTCGTGCTTGTGACTTTAGTAGGGTGAAGTATCTCTGCTATACCCTTTTTAAAAATTGTTTACTCGCTCTTACGGTGTTTTTTCTGTGTCTCTTTTGGTTCTTGATTCTGTGTGGTTATTCATGACATTTGTGGCAGTTTTTTGGGCGTATGGGATTTCGTTGCTGACAGGTGTGCTAAGTCGTCTGTTTCCCCTTGGAGATTTTGTATTTCGTTGTTTTAGTTTTTGCAGTTCCTTGTATACCAAGTAGCCTCTGTAGTTGGCAGGATGGCCTTCCCCGCAGTTGACAAATTTTGCTGGTTTGTCTTTTGATTTTTGGCACGCTTTTCAGTCATATTTCTGGCCCGCATTTCACGCATCTTGGTGTGCAATTTTAGTATGCTTTTGTGTGCGAGAACTGTTGACATCGTTTGCATTGCGGTATGTCCAACGGTTTACGTGGTAGTTCAACTTTTATTGTCATATTTAATATGTTTTCTAATTCGAATATCTTTTTGCTTTTTTCTTCTGGCTCTAGGTCCACGAAGAAGAGGTTAAGTTTGATGTTTGTTTTTCTGTCGAGGACATTTGTAACTCTCCTTACGCTGAAGCCTTTGCTTTCCAGTGCGTTGTGTATGTCTTTTTCTTCTGTCGACCAGTGTATGTGACGAACAACAGCTCTTAATGGTTTTTCGTTTTTACGAACTCGATTTGGGTAGCCGGCAGTCACATGGCGCATAGTGGGGCAAATGCATGCCAAACGCGGTAAAAAACATTTTCCGACTGAAACCATACGTTTATCTCTTAATTATTTATTTTATATTTTATCATATATATGCAAAAGCCAGTTGCCTCTTCTGATGTAATTCTATTAATGTAATTGATTTTTTACATACATTTTAGATACTTTTACGTGCTGTAAATACCAAATCTTACGATTTACCTTTCAAACACTTCTGATTCATTTAGATCTTTGAAATTTTTAACAAATGGGTGTTCTAGATGATATTGCAGTTTTATAAAGAAATTAAGTTTAAATTAATTATTTTAAACATTCCCTTTTTAATAATTAGTGACCATACAAATTCATATTTTTAGAACGATTGTTTAACATTCTATTCTATTATTTGCAATTCTAAATAAACTGAAATTATTAGTAATACTAGCTCAGAATGGTCAGTGAAACCCATTGACAGGTTCAGTATTGTCCATGACCACCATAGCGGAGCATACACCTCACATACCTGGAACGGTGCGCACGGTTCTTTTAATAGTATTTTGAGATGTTAATTTTTAAGATACCAGCTTTAAGAAGGGCTCATTTTAAAACTTCAAAGAATATAGTAATATTTTTTCAAATTTTTCAAATCCCTTACGTTCAAATTGATTTATACAAAATAAAAATTTGCTTATAAGTTTTAACACTACAAAACTAATTTTTCAATGTAAACGTAATTTATTTGAATCAATTGAACTTTTTACACCAAAGTTAAAAAAACGACTCAACTTGAGGAATATTTTTTGACATAAAAATTCTGATGTGCAGCTTGATTTCTTAAAAATAGATAAAAATTGCAAAAGTCTCGTATCACTTCAACAAACTTGAATACAGGAAAAGGATGATTTAGCCACTCCCCACCCCTTCATCACCCCGGATCTCGTCTAGACCAAAATATATTTCAATTTGAATGAAATCCCTAGTATTTTGATCAAAACGTGGTCGATTTGATGTGAAATGACCTTCCGAAGGTTGTTTCATATTTGCTTCTTCGGTCCTTGTACCGTTATAAATAGATGTACCATTAGAAAACTCCTGGTTTATCGCATGTATTTGTACCAATAAAAAATAACTAAATAATTTAATTACCTTCGCCAGAACATAAAAATAATACATGCGTGTAGTAAAAGAAATAGTAACTCAAAAGTAGAGTTCCTGTACGGTCGTGTCATAAACGGTACCGTAAAGACTAAACAAATGTTACAAGACAGATGCCATTTGTAGCATTTGAAACAAGAAACTTATTAATGTACTATTTTTTCCTTATTATAACGCATCTCTAAGAATTGAGATATTATTACGAGTTTTCATCGTAGCCTAACTTCATTGTAGTTCAACTTCACCGTAGTGTAGTTCGCATTATGTTACGCGCGCACGTGCCGCCGCAACTATTTATCTCTCGCATATTCGCCTTAGCATCTCTTGGCAGTTAATTCTTTTTCTAAAAGAAAGCTGAGACTTCATTCTATAAAATGTGACCAAAGATACCGCTGCACCTCGTCGAGCCAATAATCAAAAAGTGAAATTAAAATTGAATATGTTCAATTAAACATAACTCATAAAATATCAAACATATAAATACACCATGTGGTATAATTGAAGTATATATTAGTCAGACTTAATTTTGCCATCCTGTAATTTCCAAAAACAGCGCGATTATAAACAAGGATTATAATTTTCTATGATTTCAACGTCGACCACTTCAAAGCCATGAGGCCGTCTTCACAGTTGAGAAATAGTAAAAAAATTATACTAAATCATAGTCCAGATGCCCAACTAACTATGGTAAAAAAATGTTTTCACTCTAGGTATATTTCCGAAAACGGACTTTTTACCGCGTTTGGCATGCATTTGTCCCACTCTGCGGCGGCCAGAATAAAAATCTGACCCGAATCTTACTTAAATCGAACTTTCCTACCTAGTAACTAATTTAATGGATTAAGTTAGGTTTAGGTTTGGGTTGAAGTATTCATTCCACCGCCGTGAGGTGACCGGTCACACATTCATCTTATGTTTTAAGGATCTTTATTGATATTATCCGAAGTTGGAAACTGTTTAGGCCTGCCATAGAATTAGATTGTATTATTAGCATTCAACTAGAAAAAAGACTGTCGTCCCGCCCCCCCTTTTTTACACCCCTCGCTGCCGGGACATCTGCACTTCCGTGGCGGCCATAAACTCATGAAGCCATAAAGACTCCGCGACTTTCATTTTAATTTTCTATCTATTGTCCACATTAGTCTTTCGAGTTTTTGTATTTCTAATTTCTAGCCCGTTACTACCAGCATGTTTTATTACGGTCAAAGAGCTTCCCGACTTTGTTGCCTGCCACGGTCAAGGGTCTACACGCGATGACTCACTCCTAGCGGTGCTCTTCGGGAATAGAAGAACCTATTTTTCTACAGGGCATTGATTTCCCCTCAAAATCCCTTCTTCAATGAAAAATTATTTAACCAATCAGCGCGTTTTCACCCCCGTCAAGACTGCCTCTGCGGAGGTGATCTTATACCTGATTTTAGACACAACAAGCAGAATCGCAATAGACTTGCACACGAAACCACCAATAGATCGTAGCAAAACACATAGTGTCAAATATATAGTGATCAAAATAGTTCAAGAGTTAGTTCTTTTTCCTATACTTCGTGCATGAAGGAAGGTGGTCCTTCGAGAAACCCATTGTAGGCACATACGTGCAAAACGCCTACCAAGCTCGACGCTGTTAAGGCAACACGAGCAATTAACAGAAACATTTCGGCCATTATTTCAAAAAAGTTTTTTTACACATTGTATAATATTCGCCGCTGACCGTTACGCTTTTATATATAGAACCGATAGACAATTGGCGATGAAACGCTTACGAATATGCTTCCAGGACCGTGTACGTTAGACACAATTCAATGTAGTAGTACCGATCTTTTTTGGGAAAAATCTCGGAAACAAAAGCCGAGTGGCGGTTATATGTATAGGAAAAGTTGTTCAAAATGTTGATTCCTATAACATATTCGAAAATCATCGAAATCGGTGAGATCCCCCCTTTTTTAAATAATAATACCGATAATAATTCATGAGTTTAGCCTTAGACACTCTCAAATCAATGAATATGGAAGCAAATGCTCCTTTAACTCTTTGAGGCAAAGGATTCCTTTTTATGTTAGAATTTGTGATTGGGTTAAAAAAACCCCACCAAGTTGGGTATAAAAAAAGGTGGGAAATTTTCCATACTGCTGTGCTTCAAAAAGTTAAGAATCCTTGCACTTTGCACTAATAAAAATACGTACCCAACATTTTCTATTTCTAGTATTCTGATATAGTATTGAGTGACTCATATAGAGGGACAGAAATGAGTATGTATTACAAATAAGGGCTGATTCAGTGATCTTTCATAATAGGGCTGAAACTTATAAAAGTATTTACATATGTTTTTGAAGATTCTTTTACACGACTTGGAAATCCCTTTATTTCTGATTCTCAAATGAATTGCGAACGTGAAAATGCAGCAGCGCATTACCGCGGCGGTAACGCTGTCGCAAACCGCTGGCCTGGAGCCGGCTTTAAAGAATAGCAAAATAAGAGAATACAGAAATGTTATAAAAGAAATTTTAAGAAAAGTGAAAAGAAAATTTCAGAGCAGGCTATACAATTAATTAGCATAAAATTAATAGTATTTTGCAAACGATTGTAAGTTTAGTTTTTGTGCAATAACAGAAGAAAGTGAAAAATTAGATTAAAAATTAGAAGGTGGAATTATGATTGATTTTACTTTATCATCTAATAATGATTAAAACATTGAAAAAGTGAACAATTTTTCATTTTATTAAATATCTTTTCAAGATGCAGCCTAATAAAAGGATATTAAGTATAAAAGCTACTTCTTTTCCCCGGCAGGAATAAATATATTTAATAATAATTACTACACTATATTAAATATTAGGTTGTCCGAAAAGTTTGTACTGATTTTCTATTGTCGAGTAAGCATTGCAAGAGTACCACTAAACGAAATTCAATTTATGACATTTTAATAAATAGGTCTTTCGAATAAAACATTTTCGGGTAAGTTTGAAACCCCCCACCCTATTATTAGAGAAGTTACAGGCGGAAATGTACGTTAAAGTTTAAGCTTTCATTTTCTTCGATCTCGAGTGTAAAAAGTTGTAAGAAAAATGAGAGATGCTATATCCAGTTTTATATATGTACATTTTGAAAATTTCACAGATTTTTTAATCGCAGAACCAACGTTTAAAAAATTTCTTAAAGCCAACTGTTTATGAAAGTTATTACGTGATTGTGTTTATATTTTTATAGTTAGCTTTATAGTTATTATAGAAGCATTTTATTATCCCAAAGGCTTTTCTGAAACTGAACTTGAACAACTAAATTAAGGTACATTCAGATCTAATCGTTGGGTATGTCAAAAACATTGCGAAATACAATATAAATATAATACGGCACGAACTTTTCGGACAACCAAATATATTACTGAAACTTATTACGTTACTTAAAACTATACTAAATCCCAATGTGATTTATAAACAGGAGCAGAGGTAGTGGTTACTCTAAGCAGATTATAACTGTCATTTAACTATAATAAATATACGATTGATTACACGAATAAAATTAGTCATAAAATGTAAAACATTTTATTTTACTTATCAAACAAAATTATAGAATATAGTGCATTTTTGAGAAAATTCGACAATATATAAGTATAATTATAATAACGAGTTTCGTACATTTTCATTCACTTATGGCAACTAATTGTAACTTTACATGAAAAAATTTCATTCTATCTTTCTGACTTACTTTTGCATGAGTAATCACCTCTTTTCTATTTGCACCTTGAGTTCCGAAGCACTCTACATATTTTGTTGACAAGAAAGGTTACCTCATCAAATAAAATATATTTTTTAATAATTGTTTCTAACAGGGAAGTATGCGATGCAATTGGAGATATCTCCGGCAAAGACGGTGCAAGTGTTTATTGTATGGACAAGTGTCTCGTCTACCCATCCAATTGCCCATCTCATCGTTGCCGCTGTTATTAAACACACTCAAATCACATTGTGTATTCAACAATAGTTTAGATACGTTCAAAATCACAGCAACTATTAGTTGCAAGAAGCTAACGTGTTGCCTTAGTTGCGATAGTAATTCTGTGATTTTGTTGCCATATTTAAAATAATAATAAAATCAATTTTTTTACTGCAATAATATTGTTGTTAACTGAGAGTAAAAAGTAAATAATCATTTACTCTCATTACTTATAAGAAAATTTAATTACCATATCGTAGATTAAGCGACGCAGAACTAATTTATTTAATAACTTTATCGATTTTAATAATGGTTTTACAGTTTGATAGATAAATATGATTGATATAGTTCTACTGAATAACTTGTTCCATTTCGCCTACAAATAAGTTGATATTGAATGCTTCTAAAAATCTAACATTCTTTTTTATGATAATTTACAATTTTACTTGCTTTGTTACGTATTGAGAAGTACAAGATGTTTGATTATGTTGCTAAAAATACGTAATATTTATTAGTTTAAGCAGTATCCATTTCGATCAAGTAAAATCATTCCGTCTATTAAAATGCTATAAATACATGGCCTACTTGACTATTATTCTTCCACTTACATAATCGAGTTTATCTATATTTGAATAATATCTTAAGAATAATAATGTCGCATTAAAAACTCCAAAGAGCTCGTTATGTCCGATTTCGACATCGTCTTAATTCCTTAGCGAGGTCAGTTCGATAGAATAAACACAATTGAGCGTGGCGATGAAATCAAAGTCGTTGTTATTCAACTTTTTAAGCTGATGAAAGATATTCATGTTTTTACTTACAAAAAATTAAATTTCTATAATTTTTGTTTTTTCTTCATAAAAGTGATTACAACAGATATATGAATTTTTGTTGATTAAAATAAGTATAAACATAAATTTAATTTGGATAAAAACTAAGGCACGCGCAATAACATGATGTAAGTAGATGGATGTTTATCAAACTTTAGGGTACGGAATTGTGGTCAACTAATGCTAAAAGGACAATACTGTATGTTCCTTTGTAATTATGGTAAGGTGCTGTTCTATTTGATAGATACTGAATTATAATGTATCTTGATGCAATCAACACCTTTATGAAATCCTTCTATAATATCCACCCATTCAGTTTTGAGTATCTAAACTGACGAAGTATCTTACTGCGAAAACTAGAAAACTCAGAAAGATGACTGTAAATACTATCCGCCAGTAATAGCGACCAATATTCAAATAACGACGTTTTAAAATTAAATAACAGCATTTCTGGAATAGACCCTACTTTTTTGTTTTTTCTTTGGTTTGACGAAGAATTCAACGTAAAAATAAACGGGAAAAGTTATATGTTGTAAAATTCATGAATTATTGATTGACAGTGCTATCAAAATCCTTAAAATAAATTTCACACTACTTCATTCCGCTTCTCATTTACTTTGAGAGTCTAAAAAATTAAATTCTGCAAAGATATAAAAAATAATTGGGAAATAATGTAGTTTCCTTTTTCACACTTCACTAATTTATTGTACTTACTAGATTTTCAGCTTATATTTAATATACTGTGCATAGTTTTTCATAGGAAGTCATTTATTTGTGGTTAGTCGAAGCGGAACTTCTTACCCTTTCGTGGAGCAAGTTGTTATCGCTTTAGGGTAAGTTGTTATTAAGTGTTGCCTTGTAATGACATAATTAATTTGTAATGACGTGGAATACAATTTTATTAATAAGGTTTGTTTATTAAGTCCAGATTAACACAAATATATTTTTTTGAAAAAAAGAAGAAAAATTACCTTTAGTACAAACATTAATTTAACTAAATAAAACCAATAATCCAGTATCATAATAAATCATTAACAACTTTACCGAAATCTCTTATAATTAGTCTTTTAAACGGATAAAATTAAATATCGTCGAACAATTCATTAGAATTACAATTGAGGCCAATAATGAATCATCATCAATCATAATTTCAATACAAGTAGTGCCTCTTTCCGTTGTCCTATATTTTCGCATGCTAAAATACACCAGGAATTATCTCTACCTTTGTGGTGGGGTAAGTTCTTACGGTAACACATGCCTCGAGTCACGGTATGTAGGCTCGTTCAACATATGTGACAATGTGTGCAATATTTTGCTAATATGTATATTCAAACATTCTGATAAATGCTATTACAACATGTTGATAAATGTTATTTGTTCCATAAGGACAAAACAATAAACAATAGCGACGTTAAATAATCGAATTAGACAAAAAAATAATGACAGAAATATTTACTTCCCTGATACGAGACTACTTTCTCGTTTAAAACCACACATTTCGTTGTCGCTGTCGCTACTAAAATGGATATCGCCGTCGATACTAAAATGAAGGCAAAACCACAGACGAGGTACAGTATAGACCTATCATCCAATGCTCTTTTCTGTCACACGGTTCGGGGGTCTCGAGACTCCCTTACCATTTCCGTGTCACGTGCGATGTTACCGATTCAACACCAGAAAAGACCACAGAGCCATTGAAACGGCGAAAAGGACAATTAAATCGAGCGATAGTCAGTAGCCTTTTAAATGTACAGAGTGGCGATAAACTATCGTGTATACTCGGCCGTCGTATACATGGACCCCAATAGTTCGGTCATACGATGCGGTTTTATTTCGTCAGTTAGATTACCGAATTAACCGATTCACTGAAGTATGTACAAACTATTGCCGTCATGCAAATCACTTATTTGCTGAATCAAATTTTTATCACCTTTCGAAATACTATTTATATTTTGTATGTGTGTACGATAAGCGTATTAAATCGGTTATTTTTTATGGTTACTTTTATCACGTATCGGAATGGCACCTGTATCATGTATACCATAAAGTGCAATTATATTCGGCTGTTCCGTCTCGGAAACACACAAAGGGATGCGTGAGGTCTTCGATGGCAATGGTTTACAGCACGAACGCATAATAGGCTGAATTTTGAGTGGTAAGCTAAAGTAGTAAGGGACTTAATCCCAAACACATTTTCTTAAATTAAATTTTTACCTTTTCCGTGCTCATCAGCTAATGACGTGTTATAAACCCGAAGTTTCCGAAGGATTCCCAATATCGCGGGGACTCGCTCGCAAGGGTCCTCCGCCGCGATCCCTAACGGGAATAAGTCATAAAGTTTCGACCAGGTGAAAACTCTCGGAAACAGGACTTTGCCAAAACCATCGAACACCTAACGCACCCCCCAATCCCTTCCACTCTCTCTAGTAAGGACGCGCTAAGGGCGCATAGACGGGCGTGGGCGGGACATGGGATGCCGTTGATTGGACAAATGACTTATTCTTTCATTAACCAATCAGCGTGCATACCTAATCGACGAAGGTGAGAAACTTCACGGGGAGACGCGACAGACGTCAGTCGCAGACAAGCACTCATCAACGACACACGCACCAATCTCAACGGAGATTTACACGACACACTTAGTCCGATCGGAGTGTACAACATACAATTGTGCACTATACGTTCGCGGCAAAAACCACCTTCACCTATTAAGTTAACGTTAAGGTAGGCGTCATCAGCAACCTAACATAGACGGTTCAGTGACGCGACATTTTTGGTCCTTCGAGCCGGATTCTTGGATCCGGATACATTAGCTGCTGAAATCAAAGAGATTCCTTGGAGCTAGATACACCACACGGGTGTATTTGTTAACTTCGAGGTCAATCACGCAACCTGTATACCACGAAGCAGCCGATTGGACAGCCCAACGGGAGCAGCAGCCATCGGAACAGTGGAAATCTGCAGGACACACAGCACCCGCGCAGCATCAGCAGCGTGCCATCCTCAGCACCCGCGCAGCATCAGCAGCGTGCCATCCTCAGCACCCGCGCAGCAACAGCAGCGTGCCATCCTCAGCACCCGCGCAGCATCAGCAGCGTGCCATCCTCAGCACCGGCACAGCATCAGCAGCGTGCCATCCTCAGCACCCGCGCAGCATCAGCAGCGTGCCATCCACAGCATCCGCGAAGCAACAGCTTCGCAACACCAGCCACGGAAAAGCGAGTCGGTTGAGCATCTCTGAGTGAGTACAACGAATCACCTTCCACTTCTGTTCCACTTTCGATCTCAATTACAATGGCGACCGCGTATGAATCCGCGAATTTGACGGTCTTGAAGAGGCAACGATCCTCGATCAAGGCTCAGGTCACACGTATAGCCTCTTTTTTAAACGAATCTATTAACCCGGATGTTCGCGAGTTAGAGCGTCGTAAAGCCAAATTAGAAGAACTGGAAAGGTCTTACGATAAGATACAGTTCGATATAGAGGGTGACGACGAAGTTTCCGACCACAATGAAGAACGCGATAAATTCGAACGTCAATATTATTCGCTACACAGTTTACTAGAAAAACAAATAGAGTCAGTACGAGGTTCTAGTACGAATACTTCAGCGTCGCGTTCTCAAGATTCCCCCAGTATAGCAACAGCCAAATACACAAACGCGTTATTGCCCAAAATAGAAATTAAACCTTTCGATGGCAATCCAATCGACTGGCATAGTTTCCGAGACACCTTCGTATCATTAGTTCACAGCAACGAAGAACTTCCTGCCGTTCAAAAATTTCACTTGCTAAAAAGCTCTCTTCGCGGTGACGCAGCTTCGGTAATTGCATCTTTAACCGCCTCGGAAAACAATTATTGGGTAGCGTGGAATCTGTTAGACGATCGCTGCAACAAACCGCGTCGGATAATAAACACGCATTTAAAGCTCTTATTAGAGCTACCAGAAATCACACGTGACTCTCCTGCGAGCCTTCGAGCGTTATCGGAACAAGTGCAAATGCACGTTAACGCGTTAAAATCTCTAGGACAACCGGTAGAACATTGGAATACATTTTTAGTATTCATAGTATCACAAAGACTAGATAAGAATACGCGTCGATCTTGGGAAAGAACTTTAGAGAGCGAGGAACTACCAACATTTGATCAGTTAATTAAATTTATTAACAAACAATCACGCGGTGACGACTTCGACGACAGTCGATTCTCCACGTTCGGAACCACCGAGCAAAGTCGTGCCAAACCGCCAATAGTTAAACGCAACATCCATGTTGCAACTAGTCGGGAACGTAGATGTATTGTGTGTAGTGAAACCCACGAACTCTACGCTTGCGAACAATTCTTACGTTTACCTGTACGCGAAAGGTTAGATTCCGTAAGAAGGGCAAAACTTTGCGTCAATTGCATGCGCGAGAAACATAGTCCTAATAATTGTAAGGGGGGAAATTGTCGCAAGTGCAACGGAAGGCACAACACGCTACTCCATCTCCCGCTAGAGCCACGCGCAAATATTGAGTCATTAAAGCCAACTCTCAGTCCATCGTCTACCGAAGACATTCAGGATACGCCGTCGCGCATTTCGAATATACAAAGGGTCTACACTGCTACTTTCAATTCTGAAGTTTTGTTAGGAACCGCTCGAATAACTATTTTAGATCAAAACAACAGGGCACATCCGTGCAGGGCACTCTTAGACGCTGGCTCACAATCACACTTTATTACGGAGAAATTAGCAAATAAATTGCAATTAAACAAACACAAGGCAGATATAACATTTTCGGGATTAGGACAACTAAATTCAGGTTCCAAATATTTTGTTAAAACTTCCATCAAGGGAATTTCCAACGCGTTCGAGTCACGGGTTACCCTTAGCGCACTTCCAACGATCACGAGTTTATTACCCTCTCAGTTAGTTAACCGATCATCGATTAAAATCCCTGAGAATATATCATTAGCCGATCCGGAATTTCACAAGCCCGGCGAAATCGATATACTACTAGGGGTACCGCTGTTTTACAGATTACTTTGCGTAGGACAGATAAAATTGAATAACAATTCAATTATACTACAAAGGACACAGTTAGGTTGGATCGTTACTGGCGAAACAAAAACTCATTCTAACCTTGCACCAACTTGCAGAACATTATCACACGTAGCATCAATAGATAAGCAACTCAGTAAATTTTGGGAAATTCATGACGCGCATTTACGTATCATCCGAATAACACAAAACGAAGCATTCAGTTCGGACATATACGACCTAAGGCACAAGGGGCAACTTGATACCAAGAGTAAGTTGTTAAGATTAAACCCTTTCATTGACACACAAGGCATTCTGAGAGTTGGTGGTAGACTCAAACATGCCTCCACCACCTACTCAATTAAGCACCCTATACTTTTACCCCGTACGCATCACGTAACTGAACTGATCATACGTAACATACACATTCGACACTGTCATTCCGGGATAAATGCAACTCTAAACGCATTACGACAAGATTATTGGCCAATCGACGGAAGGATAGCGGTGAAAAAACTCATTCACCGCTGCGTCCGATGCCATAAATTAAATGCAGAGGTCCCAAAATACGTTATGGGAAATTTACCTGATTCGCGAGTCACGCAGACGCGACCATTCGAAAACATAGGTATCGATTATTGCGGTCCCTTCTTTATCAAAGAGAAGAAGGAGCGTAACCGGCTAAAGGTAAACGCATACGTGGTAGTATTCGTTTGCTTCGCCACTAAGGCTACTCACCTAGAAGTAGTCACTGATTTAACCGCGGAATCGTGTATTGCTGTTCTCAAACGTTTTTTCGCTAGGAGAGGCATGCCGCGCAATATTTATACAGATAACGCCACAAATTTCATTGGTGCAAAGAATGAGATTACCGAAACTCAGTCATCCGAGCACCGGTTAAAGATGCAACACTATTTGAGCGACCAAAGGGTAAACTGGCATTTTTCACCCCCGCGCTCTCCTCATTTTGGGGGACTCTGGGAAGCGGCTGTAAAGTCCTTCAAAAAACATTTTTATATTACCATTGGGGAAGGCCTATTCACATACGAGGTCTTTAATACATTGGTGATTGAGATTGAAGCGATCCTTAATTCACGCCCACTCATCCCAATTTCCTCAGATCCTAACGATTTCATAGCCCTCTCTCCCGGACATTTCCTAATAGGGGATTCGTTGACTAGCTTACCGGAGCATGACTTTACCGACATACGCATTAATAGGCTGTCTATGTGGCAACACATACAGAAAATAAGACAACATTTCTGGAAAAGATGGCACACGGAGTATTTACAGGAGCTCCACACAAGGTGTAAATGGCATCTAGGAGACTCCAGCCAATTCAAGGAAGGCATGCTGGTCACCGTACGGGAAGACAACCTTCCACCACTGCAATGGAAACTGGGCCGCATCATTGCCATACACCCAGGCGAGGATAGTGTTGTTCGAGTCGTCACCGTAAAAACTGCGCATGGAGTTTATAAGCGCAGTGTCAAAAAACTGTCACCACTACCGATCGATATACCTACTCACCAGTAACTTGTAAATAGTATTAAGCTACATAGGCTATAAGATTTCACACATCTATACAAACCATATATCCATATAGGATACAAGATCTACACGCGTACATATAAACACCATTACCATCTAGATTTTAGTTCGAATATTCATCATTGTATAACTTCAACATTCGGAATTTTTAACCACACATTTATTGAACGCGATCGTTCAAGGCGGGCGGCATGTTCCGTCTCGGAAACACACAAAGGGATGCGTGAGGTCTTCGATGGCAATGGTTTACAGCACGAACGCATAATAGGCTGAATTTTGAGTGGTAAGCTAAAGTAGTAAGGGACTTAATCCCAAACACATTTTCTTAAATTAAATTTTTACCTTTTCCGTGCTCATCAGCTAATGACGTGTTATAAACCCGAAGTTTCCGAAGGATTCCCAATATCGCGGGGACTCGCTCGCAAGGGTCCTCCGCCGCGATCCCTAACGGGAATAAGTCATAAAGTTTCGACCAGGTGAAAACTCTCGGAAACAGGACTTTGCCAAAACCATCGAACACCTAACGCACCCCCCAATCCCTTCCACTCTCTCTAGTAAGGACGCGCTAAGGGCGCATAGACGGGCGTGGGCGGGACATGGGATGCCGTTGATTGGACAAATGACTTATTCTTTCATTAACCAATCAGCGTGCATACCTAATCGACGAAGGTGAGAAACTTCACGGGGAGACGCGACAGACGTCAGTCGCAGACAAGCACTCATCAACGACACACGCACCAATCTCAACGGAGATTTACACGACACACTTAGTCCGATCGGAGTGTACAACATACAATTGTGCACTATACGTTCGCGGCAAAAACCACCTTCACCTATTAAGTTAACGTTAAGGTAGGCGTCATCAGCAACCTAACATAGACGGTTCAGTGACGCGACATCGGCAATAGCAAAATCAGGTAGGTATCCAAATAACATATTCATGATGAATATGGTAAAGTCTAGCTAGTCACATTAAAGAACGTAATTTAAAAGTAATACGTAGACGTTGCATTTATCTAAAGATAAAACTGAGAACGAATCAGCATGGCAACCAATTTATGAAGTATATATATGCATGAAAATTAAATTTTCTGTGGAGATGGAGAAATGTGTGGACACTGTTTTCGGTTAATCTTGATTTGGTAAAATAACCGAGTTGGTCAAAAACCGTATTGTGTGAACGAGCTGCAAATAAACATTTACATAACCCAAATATGAGCTACCGGAGCTCAACTCAAATGAATCAGAGCCAAAAATCGTATCCCGAAGAATAGTTTCGAAATTTTTACTTCTAATAAATGAGTAACTATTACAAACAAATAATTTTCGAGTTAAACTTTTGAGTTCTTTCAAAACTGTTTACCAGTAAAACTAGTACAAGTTATATGTATATGAAATAATCCCTTAATATCGTTTTCGTAAGGCGAAGATGAAACGTATGGGAATTGAAATTTATGTTTTTCTGTAACAATCTTTTTTACCATTAATCTTTCATGATAGATTAACGGTTACTATTGATCACAGCTACGTTTCGGACTCTGTGATCTAATATCAAATGTGAATGACCTAGACTGCAACAATGTACCGTCGATTCTTCTTCACAAGTAGTATGCTGTGCTTTAAACCAAGCACTATGGGGATTTTTTAGAGTGTATGCTTTTATGCAACTTAACAGGTTCGTATCGGTATTCCAAAGAGAGCTTGTTTTCAGCATGGAAAGTTTGTTTAATATGTGTGTGTATAGTTCAATATATATATATGCATATACTGTACAGTTATTACAATATTTTCTCGCCAAGAACTCGAGCGAACCCATGGATAAATGCGTAGATTTCAGTCCAATCCCCTATTATGTGCGGGGGGGGGGGGGGGCTCCATGTCCGTCGCTATATCAAAGGCGAAACATACGCTGTCACAACACCGCAAACAAAAATCATCAGTCCGACCAGTCGTTGTAGGACTAATGCCAGCGTTGCCTTTCTCGTATTCTAGCCTATAGCAGAGGAGGCCGTGAGGACTGCCTCGCTTGGAACCACAATTCGCGATCAGTGAAGCGAGTTCGGCTCGCCTTTGATCAGAGCCGAGCGGTTTAAAACCCCATACAATGTATGAACACGTTAATGTAGACTAAAAAACTTTTTTTATTATTTCTTTCTTAATCAATTTTCTTTCAACATATTCGCCAAACTTTTCTCGTTAAAATGAGACCAAAGACGACATAGTTCGGATTATATTTACCTACGAAAATGTGAAAATATTGTATTAATACAGGAGTTAAGAGAAGTAGGAAATGGAAGAGAAGTAAATCGCTGGAATAGATGTATTGTATAGAGCAAAAGAAAGCTACGGAAGTGAAGTGCGTAGTCTATGTATTGCACATATCAGCTGCCTTTAAAAAATTTATAAATTGTATACTTTACGTAAGTATATCATATTCAATGCCATAATGTTATTAAAATATGTATTTTGCTATAAACAATCCATTTCTGCAGTTTGTTAGAAACTATAATACAGCGTACTTATTCCATAAATGTTAAGTAAAAGTGGTACAAATTATATGGTGTTTGGTTTCATTTTAATAAAAAAATTGCATTAATATGATAAATAAATTACTTTAAAGAAAGATAAAAAAATGAAAAACTTTTAAGTTTGCATTGCATTAGCACAGCGGGCATTTAAACTTCTTCGAATGCTCGGCTTCTCATTCTCACTTTGTCTTTCGCTCGTTGTTCTTTCCGACGGCAGAAATCAGACGAGGTTTGAGTTTCGTGTCCTCAGCGGACTTAGGCCCAGCTGCAGTCTTGGCGAGATAACATTGTATGTGTATGTATCGGGCACCCATGTCACTCATGGATCATGTATGATCCATACGGTCCGAAACAGACATTAAGCAAAGCAATATACAATGTACAGTTGTCCCGCCGAATTACGCGGGGGTTCGGAACATTTATGTATCGCGTTAATGAAGGCTCGCGTAATTTTGAGACTTCCCTTCTCACTCCTACTACAAATTTATATTACATATGTACATACATAGTTATAACCTGGGTAAAAGTTTAGTTATTTGAACAAAGAGGAGGGGGTGGGGATGATATTAATCGAAAGATATGCGTGAACAATTACAAGGTAATTATTTAGAAAAGCCCCCTTTTCTAAATCGATTTCGATGATTCTCGAGTATGTTATAAAAATCAACATTTTGAGCAACTTTTTCCCATACATATAACCGCCGCTCGGCCTTCGTTTCCGAAATTTGTCTCAAAGGAGATTGGTACTACTACATCAAATTTTGTCTATAAGTACGCGTCCGTGGGAGCGTATGCGTAAGCGTTTGATTGGCAACTGTCTGTCGTTTCTATACATAACAGCATAGCGGCCAGCGACGAATATTATACAATGTACAAAATTTTTTCGAAATAATAACTGAAATGTTTACAACTTCGTATAATATCAATAAAGATCATTAAAACAAAAATGAATGTGTGGCCGGCCGCCTCGCGGCGGCCAGAATGAATTCTTCGTCCCGAACCTAAACTTCATTAAATTAGTTACTAGATAGCAGAGTTCGATTTGAGTAAGGTTCGGGCTGGATTATTATTCCAGTCGCCGTGAGACGGTCGGCTACCCGAATCGAGTTCGGAAGCATTCCCATTCTACGCGTCCGTTGCGAGCTGCCTCGATGCGTTTAAAGAAACAGTGGACAATCACCGACCAAATGTTTACGGATACGCTGCCACGGACGCGTACTTATAGAAAGAATTCAATGCAGTTGTACCGATCATTCTTCGAAAAAAATTTCGGAAACTAAGCCCGAGCGACGGTTATATGTATAGGAAAAAGTTGTTTAAAATGTTGATTTCTACAACATATTAAAAAATCATCGAAATCAGTGAGACCCCTCTTTTCTAAATAAATACCAATTACAATGGTAGTAACAGGGTTGTTGCATAGGTTCCAAGATATTAACAAAAACATATTGGTACAACTACATTGCATGCTGTTTCAATATGTATATATATGTATGTATAGGTACACAATGCGTACACAGACATCCGACGCGTTAGCCGCTTCGCTCGCCGGCGGATTTGGTTTGCTTATTTTTCATCTCGTCGTCAAGCGGCACTCCGTTTCTGGCACAATGCGACTGCATTATTTGTGGTGTTGTCATTGCTATTGTTCGTATAGGTAGAATACAATGCAATTGTACTAATATATTTTTGCTAATATTTCTAAACTTCTAAGTTAGAACCACTACTACTTCGTCATACATAAGCTTCCGATTAATATGATATATCGCCTACCTCACTGTGGAGCCGCATACCGTTGTTTAGAAATGTTAAATATGTGTTGCATTTTATATATTTACGAACATATGTATGTTACGAAAATAATAATGTTATTCAAAAATTCCCAGAACTCGAGGATCTATCCTTTAATGCCGATCATAGGCACAAATCGGGAAAAATTTCTCAAAATGTTGAATTTTACGATATATTTCAATTTCATAAAAATCTTATAGGCAATCCTAACATAAATATATACCCAGGTGTAGCCTAAATAGAATTTCCTTCATCTTTTAAATATTATGAAATGTACTGCGCTTTGAATATTTTATATATTTTTGCATGTTACGCGTATTCTTCATTCTTTCAAACATTTAAAGTTCCTATAAACGCATAAAAATTTGTAGTGAATTTATTATATATTGTGTACATATGTTATTCATATTTCACGAAAGTATATTGTAATTTTTGTGGCTCTTCCCAGTCGCGGTGACTACAAAGATCACAAAAAACCGCGTTTTTCAAAACTGCGTAAGTACTTCGAGGATTAATTACATTTCTGCTTACTTTTTCCTAGATGTGGAAGAACAAGCCTTGCATTGAAACATAACTTAGATAATATATTCTGGTAGATGAGTCTTAAACAAATTTTCAAGTGATATTTTTAGCATAATAAATAAGAGTTATAAGAAATACATTTGAAACTCTTTATATTTTAATTTCATGGTTTTATATTTTTTATTACAAACTTCTAGAAATTTATCAGAAGTTTGAGCTTTCCTCTGCAATAATGGTTCCGAGCATATAATTATAACATTACAGTAACGTAATTAATTTTGTAAGTTGATAGCTACATTATAAAAATACACTCCAGCCGTGCAAAGAAATTAAAATTAATTAAGTGAGCTCGGATTTTTGCTTATCTTTTACTAGAAAAATTTTATCTATGCATTGATAACATTACCGTGAAGTATTACAAAATGTAAGAAGATAAATCATAGTTATATTTGTTTTATACGCACAGAGTGTGCATATAATCTGCACAATTTCTTTTTGTTCGCATCTACTTGGAAAAAATCACTGTTATTACATTGTGTACTCTTTAAAAACTATTCGACATTTGTCTGAAACAATTTTTGGCATGATTCGTGGTTTACATAATTTTTAAATAGATTTATTTAAATGGGACACCGTGTATAGTGGTCAAACAGATTTCTTCGTGACGCGGATAGAGAACGATGTACTTGAGTCTGTTGACTTTATCGTCGTCAGCGACATTTCCACAGGTATTTCTTACACTCACCGCATTAATACGCAGAGGGCGTATGAAACACTCGAATTTTTTTCGAGGTCGGTATTTCAGAGCTGGTGACACGGAGTCCCATAAGATGATCGGTCTATCCTGTACCTCGTCTGTGGCAAAACACTGCTCTATTTTACCGTAAAGGTGTAACCGTCGGAATACTTTACCTCCGAAACTTTTAGCATCGGTCTCTTCTACTTGCAATTTACTCATAACTAACAATGGCAAATAATTGTACTTCAGAATCAGTAGATTTAGCAGAACAAGAAAATTTGGGAGTATAAGATTATTTTTGTAACTAGTCTCACAAAAGATTATTCAATCATTAAAAAATTAACATATCATTATATATTTTCAATGAAATTGTACTTACCTAGATATATTCCTTGTATGATATACAACACCACTGGTAAAAAATAACGATGATGCGTGTACATTTTGTAGCTGCAGCAATTTTTGAATATGTACTTTTATTTTTGTATGACTCAATTTTTCTTTGATTTTGTGTAGAAAAAGTATTATGGTAAAATGGTCGAGAAATGATCAGTGTATAAGATACTTCAAATAAATATCTTTATTAAGTAAGATGCACAAATGTTTCTTTATTGGATTCCAAATATTTTATAGATTGCCTTTTTATTACTTTTATAACCAAATCGAGGTAATCTTTGGCTACTGGTATGCAATTATTTTTATTCATTCTTCTTGGCTTGCCATCATTAAATTTCATCAATGAAGACATTAAACATATGATCACACATTTTTCATACGTAAATAATGCCTAGTCAACGATTTTATTTTATTCAAGGTCGTGCTGGTAAATAGATTTATGAAAAGAATATGCAATTATTCTATGGAATTTATATAAAATAATTAGAAATACACGTACATTTACAGAATGTTAAAAGAAATGTACGACATTTTTGGAGGGTACATTTTGTGTATCAAGAGAAATAAGAATTTCATGTCCAATACTGTTGATGGATGCGTATTTTACAAGTTGTAAGTAATTTAATTTTCAGCATAACACACAGCGGAATCGTCTGTAGGCAGGGAATCCACCTAGGTTGTTGATCTAGTGACGTAAAAAGAGACAAAACAGATAACAGAAAGATAACATGTATAAAAACCAACTAAACACAATTGAGTAGTTAAATAATACTATTCGAAAATTCATTGTAAACATACTCTCTGAGATCTATCAAAATGTAATAAAAAATATGATTGAGAGCAGTAGTCGGAAACGTAACCCGTATCGGTTTCGGTTCTCAGAAACCTCCCGTAATATAGCGGGTTATTGAGAACCAAAAACGATGTGGGTTACGGTTAACCAGTCATTACGTGCGTAAATGTAACCCGGTTAATCTGATAAGAGCGGGTCTTCTAATCAGAAAATGAGAAAAGTTTTAAATCTTGATCAAGAATTGTAATCCGTGTAACCATATCTTGAATTAGTTTTCGAGTTTTAATTCTTCCAATACTAAATAAGAGATAACTGCGTTTGTTTTATATCAAATACGAAAAAATACGATTTCTTTTATTATTGTTCGATGCACATGAGCGATTTTTTGTTACACGATCGTATGTTTTTCCTTGTTTTTTCAAATGAAAACAACAAAGACAGATATACGATTGTGCGGCGGAAACCTGCTCGTCTGGCGTGAACCTAAATCATTTAAAATGGTAAGCATCTTTTTGTAACAGGCTCTGAGCGGGTTTACCGTGGTTTTAGCTACACATGGGAACCGTTCTCTGGGGTTCAATATGGGTTACTATAATCTACACAAACCTTTCTTGATTAACCGGGTTACGATTTGGGTTAGGCAGAGGGTTAAGATCAATTAAAAAAAACTTTTTTTATTTTATTTTTTTATTATTTATCTTTATTTTATGTCCTAGTGTTGAAGGTACAACCGAGGAGGCAGTAATTCTACCTAAAAAAAAAACTAAATTGAAAATGAAGAATAACATTTTCTCATATAGAATTACTCTCTTCTTGATTGTACCTTCAATACTACGACACTCTATATATTACCCATCCTATGTAAATGAAAATAGAATAAGTAGGTAAAGAGGGAATATCAAAAGTATTTAAGAGCTCGCATAATTTAATCTCACTATAATATATTTAATAATAGGACATTCTATTGACAGCTTAAAGTAGTACGCATGTATCACATATTATATATGTAACGAATAACATCCTTTCTGCTTTTACGTATACGTGTGCGCATGCATGCATATACATACATACCTACATACGCGTAAATGCAGCTAAATTTAACGAAACGATCATTTATTTACTTACACGTCACAAAACTTCGTCAATGCAACAATTCCCTCCACAAGTATTTATGGTGCACTGTACGAGGGCATAGTTCATTGTATGTCGAGTGAATTTTAATTTCTTAGTGAAAACAGTTTATATCGGCCTCGACTAACGTGAATAACATGTTAGCTCAACACTGTAGGTCTTTTTTCCATGACTATGCGTTGTTAATACTTTACAAAACTATATACACTAAAGCCTTTTATACTCTATAATACGTTTTCAAGTTTCTAAACAGTAACACTTTATCTTTTTGCTTCATTTTTTGTATGTACTTTAAATATATGTGGTAGTAATTAGATAGTTAATCATTGGATGTGTTCAACGTGTTAATACAGCATTAAAATAGGTCATGATAGACGTATCGCGAATCACTAGCGCAATTACAACCTATCTAATACAAAGATCGTACTTCTTTATCCTTCTTTGCATTTACATTCTAATATTGTTTAAGCAGCTATTTAACGTCCATAATTAATTTAGAATGTAACGAGATCCATATACATGGATTTTATTTTACATTTTTCCTCATTTTATCTTGTAGATAGTCCAATTTTTATTATTTCTTGTACAAACTTTTGAAAATTTTGTTTCGACAAATGTTACTATTTCTTTGTCTCTTTATATTTTTGTGCCGACCTTTCGTCACAGATATCTTGACTGCTAATCATCACAGAAACACTTCATTTTCCTTCACGTACACGCAATAAAGTACAATTCATTATTAACTATTATCAATAACTAAAATGCAGAAACACATCAGCACATATTTCAAACAATTATAATTTCTGTTTCACTTGGATAATATAATCTGACGGATTCGAATTAAAAATTTTATCCGTGTTTTGCTTTTCTGTGACAATCTTTCTATTAATCTCTTACGATTAAAGTTTACATCTCAACGTGTGTTTAAATTATGTTTACAAAAACATTCATGTTCCAACTTAATAATCGTTTGGTGATGAAAAAGCTGCATGTTCTGAAATGAACTTGTTTATCGGTGCGACAAGAACTTCTACGCTAGTTTCTCAGTTCTAATAGTCATTCGCATCTTTAGCACACTTGTTAAAACGATCTGGCGATAGATTGATCTAATACAAAATACAGATAACAGGGACACGTCAAGGATCGCTGAAATCTTGAATCGATCACCCCTTTTCTCACCAGTATCACTTAAAATTATCTTCGTCCTTGTCAATGTTATATTTTTTTTTATCGAAATAATAAGACAATACTAGTTATTCTAAAACATTAGTCTTAGAATTTGTAACATACGTATTCGAGGGAGGGGCGAATTTCAGGTACATTTTCAGTCTTTTGCTGGTAAACATGGCTCATTCTCATCTAGTCATATTGTAAGATAGTAGCTCAGATATTTGTATGTGTAACAAGAAGGAGAAAAGAGAAAATTACAAGTTTACCGTACTTTTATGGAAACTGAAATATTCTGAAGTTACTAATAATATATGTTTTCGATACTTGAAAAAATGTTAATGCTGTACGAACATCAACTATACTTTGTCAAAGAAAGGAATAATGTTACTTCGTTTCCATTACTAGTTTTCAAATTCAAAATAATCGATCTTAATTGACTCAGATCAAATCTGAGCCAGGCTTACCCGTAAATTACGCTATACTTTAAGTTATATTTGTACTATTGGCGAATCTAGAGATGGAAAAGAAATAAAAGATACACTCTGATTGTTTTGCTTTGTACAGAATTAGTGAAACATAAGGTACTTTACTTAAAATGTTATGAGCAACACGATCAATTCTACAAGCAAATAAAATAATCTTTTTATCGTAATTCTGTTCCTGCTTGCCTTTATCCAGGAATATGAGAGCCATTAATAGTCTCTCGTAATAATATATTTTACAAGACATTTTATATCACAAATAATGGCATTCAGCTTAGAATAAAAATATAACTGAGCTACGCAGAAGTTTCATACCTGCATTTACGGCTTTTAAAATACCTGTTGTATGTATGTATATTACAAATTATTATATGATTAGTGCCTTTAAAAATATTAGAATTATAAAAAAATATCTTGTAAAAAGTACCCAACAATACATCCGTATTTCTCTCCAAAACAATAATATCAAAATAATTGTAAGTTTTCAATCGTTATATCTTGTACTTTGTTGTCATTTCTGAACACTGTTTTTTATATTCATAATACTGATACTATTCACGCGTGTATGCAGCAGCTAATAAACAAATAATCATCAACTCATACACACGTTCATTATTATAATATTTTCTGTTTTTTCACGAAATTATCATTTTAACAATTAACATCAATATTATTGGAAACCTAAAGAAAGCGTGGAATTAGATGGCGCTTAGAGATTCAGGATACAACGATCCTTTCGATTGCCCCTTGTACAATAACAACATCTTTAAATGATAATGATTAGAATGTAGTACCTATGATCCGTGATTAAAATTCTAACGACGACAGAACTATAATGTGTATTATGTATGTATATAAAATGCCTCCGCAAAAAGAGAACATAAATTGTCTTTTGATTCGTTTCAGAGTTTATTTATGAATAACTGTTGCATGCTTCATCAAATGAGACATTTTAAAATGCAGTGTATAAGTGAATTGTCTTCATTCACGAATAATCGCAGTTCGTAAATAAGACTCAGTCATACGACATAACTGTCTTTGCTAATGCCATGATTACCAGAATAATCTCAATAGCTATATCGTACTCATTATAATTCGTATATTATATTCATTTTCGTAGAGACTGTAATACGTCATTTTTATCTTATTATTAACTACCTATTTTTCATAAGGATGTTTACAATAGTTAAATTGAGCTCTTGAATTAACTGTACGATCGTCATGAATACGTTACATTTCTTAAAACTAGCCTCAAGTGCCCGAACATTTATAGAGAATATATTTTTAGCTCTAACCAAATAATTCCAAACAACTGTTGCCTCAAATTTGACTATATTAACGAAATTAAATTGCCAATTTCAATTTTGACATAAAGTACATAGTGAATAATCTATTGCACCATTCAAATTAATATATACCAAACAGCAATAATATAATCTTGAAAGGTGAAATTTCACTGACTTCCGTATCCAGTTTTTCTTTTATTAAAAGTGAAATAATCAATGAAATTTATTAATATGCAGTAGCAACGTTACGATTTCATTCTTTTATTTTGTATCATGATTATTAATCAAATCTCTGTCATAAAATCTGTAATCAAATCGATTCCTTTTATTAATTACATTACATTTCCTAGAGCGTGATTTTTTTTTAGCATACGCCATTGTTTAACATATTCATTGTATTTCTGCATATTTTGTGGAATATTTAAACATAATTGTATAGGTAAATGTGTTTCTGTAGGATTATTTTTCTAATTGTTACAATATAATAAGACATTTCCATTATAGTATTTAATAAGCATTTGAATAAATTCTCGAAAGAGGGAAACATTGTATTATCAAGCTTTAATTGTAATTTTCTTAAATTTCAGTTAATTATTTAGGGGGATCTTGGTACTGGGGCAGTAACAGTACCGAGAACCCAGCAATACTAGACACTACACCTAAAAGAAGTGTCTTTAGACAACAAGATTCGATATCTTATGTAACAAACAAACGAATCGTTATTATTATGCTGTTATTTCGTATTTCCTCCTTTCCTTGGTTAATATTAATTTCATTTAATTATGAACAATATGTAGTAACGGTTTACGTACTGAGTTTCTACGATCGAAGTGGAACAGCTTTGTTTTATCTTTACTCTTTAAGTTTAACCATTAGCAGGCCGTTATAATTTCAGGCCGTGAGCGAGCTAAAGTTACATTAAACACTTGTCATTAGACACTTATAATGTATCGGATAAACGTATGACTAACACTTAGCTTGAATAACAATCAAAAATTACGATATTAAAGTGATCTTCTTACAAGCTGCGATCTAAATCACTTATACGTCTGATGCTGAATTTAACGTTTTAAATTATTTCATGCACCATTAGGACAGTTGTAAAACCTTTTTCTATCAATACACTTTCTTTTTAATAAAAACTCATCAAATGGAAGTATTTAAACTGAATTTCTTTGTATAATAAATCAAGCAAAGGATTTTCTATAATACTAACAAAGTTATTTTTGTCTGCTCCCAAGTAGTATTAAAGAAATTTGCGTGCTGTGGGAGCGGTCAATGGGCTCATAGTTAACTGGCACCCTCAGAACGCATTTTTGCGTTTAATACTTTTCTAAAGTCGAATTCCTTAGAGATTTTACTTTCCAAAGATGCATGTTACTTTATCAAATGTTACTGCTCTCTTACTTAACGGGGAAATAATTTCAAACAACATTTCAATACTACATTATATAGCAGATTAACAGTTATATTTGCGTTTGTTACGTTATATCGCATCGTTCTATGTAGATCAAACGAATCCGCGTCATAGTTTAGTGTATTAAGGCAAAATGATTTGCTCAAACTTATATAAATGCAGAAGAAAATGAACCAAAATTTCGTATGCATTCTTGCGTGAAATTTCATCATTTCAGGCAAAATGAATAATAAAATAATTCCTATATTGACATTAATTACATTAATCATCATGTTTTGTTGAACTTTATGCTTACGAGGTTCTGTGGCATTCGTATATGTAAATGTCCTTTTTTTGTAGCACTTTTAAAGTGTTCTCAAATTTGTAGTCTGTCAAAACAGTTTCGTTTGTATGATGAACATTATGGATAAACAATAATCTTACCATCTGATTGCTTATTCCGTCTTTCACAGTTACCTAGAAGTTTAAAAAAAATAACTGCACAATATCTCTAATAATTCGGGCACTTAAGACTCGGTAAAGTGAAGTAAAATGAAAATTGAAGTTGTGAATGTTTATGTGTAAAATGTATGTTTAGTACCAATGCCAAGTTATAAATAACCTAAAGTTGCATAGGTTTTCACATAGGGTGCATCCACTCTACAGTTTTCCCTGAAACAAATCATGAATGTTAAACAGTTTAGTTAATTTAAATACGTTAAGCGTTATAGTAAGTTTACGTTAATTGGACGCACATCAAATTTAGCGGCGCTGAATTAACGAAAACTTGGTAAGTTACTCTAAGCTAGGGAAGAATTGCTGTAATTAGAATAAGCCTTATCGGTATGATTAATTACTACACTACGTTAGTGAGTGCAGGAATGAGTTCTGTTCTTCAGTAAGGGAAACATAGTCTTTATTTTTAATGAATTTTAAATAATAGTTGAAATATCTTTTATTATTATCTTTCATATAGTTTTTCACCATCTTTCAGACATTCTCGGCATATACAGTAATATTTGCGGCTCCTGAACATTAAAATCTTTCTTAAAAAATTTGTAATATCCTTTGTTTATGGGTGATGGCCTTGAAGAGTGAAGGAAAGGTTCTTCCAAGCCCGCCGCATATAACACCTACATGCGTGCCCCTCTGCAGTGATTCACCGCTAATAATACCTGCGAACCAAGAAGCGCAAGCTTCGGGACCGCAAGCCTGCTATTTAGGCACGAGCGGCTGATATGACAATCTGTCTTGTTGCAATCCACTGACTCGCCTACGAACACAGGCAGTGATCACCGTTGATCTTCTTCGCCGTTTTCGGCCAATAGCGATCACTGCCTGTGTTTATAGGCGAGACAGCGGGCAGCAACAAGAATGGGAATGTAAACACACTGTGCCTTCTTTCGGTGGATGAGTAGTATGTCTCGGTATAATCTTCAGAGATGCGATAGTAATATTAATACAAGCATATGTAATCGTGGAAGTGGTGTTCTTATTACGGTCGGTAAATCTAACAAAAGTTAACAGATTGATATAAGCGAAACTCATATCGAGCAACTATTTATACGAACTAGCAGTTCTAAATACAATTGCATAATTGGGATCGTTTATTTGCACCTATCAGCTGACACTCAACTATATGACAAACACTGTCGAACAGTGTATGAAATCATAACGTAGTACCCATAATGTTTCCAATACAAAGGACACTTGGGTTTTCCTATTTTATTGGAGGGCACGGCCAGCCGGGTGCGCCGGGCGGTGCGCTTACCTGAATTGCCGTACATCCCGGTATTTGTCGGGCTGCCCTGACCATAGTTTTTGAGTGTCCGCCAAATAAGAAATGGATTTTTAAAGAGAAAAGAACAAAGAATACAGGCAAATTTTTTTCAATTTTTTGAATAAATTTACTAAAATGTAACCACATTACGTTAACACTTTGCAAAAAGAATTCACTGAATACTACACTAAACAACGTTGTCATACCCCAAACAAAACAAACAAAATATCTAGGTTTACACCTAGACACAAGACTTATGTGGAAACAACACATTAAATCTGTAATAGAAAGTATAAAAATAAAAAGGAAACAAATGTGTTGGCTGACTAGTAAAAAAATCCAAACTTAGCGTGGAAAACAAGTTAAGAATCTATAAGACAATTATAAAGCCCGTGTGGACCTATGGAATTCCTCTTTGGGGAACGGCAGTAAAGAATTATATATCAAAGTTAGAATCATTACAATCGAAAATAGTGAGAACAATCGTTAATGGACCATGGTATATTAGAAACGAAGATATATGTAACGATCTAAACATTTTAATGGTTAAGGAAGAGATAAACAAACATGCGGTTAAACACAAGGAGAGAATTGTAGTACAGCCTACTCAACTAGCTGTAAAAGCGTACGAAAAATCGGCAGAAAGAAGGTTAAAAAGAAAGCATCCTTCGGACTTTGTAACCGAATAATAAAGTACCCAGAACTATCTTGTGATGACATCTTAATGGGGATTGTCACCCACGTGCTATAAAACACACGTTAAAGGAATTTACCAAATGTCCATCTGACAAATTGTAAAGCTGTAATCAAAACCATTAAAAAAAGAAAACAACAAAGAAAAAGATATGGCAATATCTACTCATGGGAAGGTACTAACGAACGTAAACCTGACCAGTAAGGGGTTGGGGCAGTTACGTGACTTTCCGGTCGTGCGATACGACAGAGAGTTGACATTACCGGCAAATTTAGAAGAAACAAAGCATCGAAGTTCATAAAGACCCTAGAGAGCCAGCTTTCCAACTGCGTGAGCCCAAGAAATTGATACTAAAGATTTTACTATAACGTCTAGAAATTTGTAGTCATGTGTGTCGTGTCGATGTGGCATACAGTACTTGAGTTGACCATGAACAAAAATAGGCACGAAGCTGTTCAAAGAACGGCCTCATATCTATGATGCTGTAACATTTCTACAAAACCATCTCAACGTTTTATTAAACTGTAATAAATGAAAATTTCAAAGGCATCTCATCTTACTATTTGATTTGTAGTTTATGTAAGCAGTTACATAAAAAATGATTAAATATCTTAAAAGGAAACCTAATAAAAAAAGATACAAATAGGTATTTGAAAAAATAGTTTGCACAGTAAAATTTGTCTTTAAAAGATATGCAATTGTCGTATAAACAATTTTTTCCTAGACTGAACAGTTTTAAAGATACTTACATATTAAAGAAAATATGGTTTACACCTCAACTTAGAAGTGACCCCCAAATTGTATAACTGCCTGTTTTAATTATCTTTATTTATTCATGATTTTCAAAAGTACATATAACAGGACATACATACAGCGCGTTCGGTTTATTTTCGAACTACTGAATATGTCGAAACATGCGAAAGATACGGCAAAATATTTTAGGTAAGAGTTATAAGGTATCAAGGGGCAATTATTGTGCCCAGATTTTTTTGACTTTTGGGTGACCTTGAAATGAAACAAGACGATTCAAAGTCCGTTATTTTACCAAAGATTTTTACAATTTGATTTCCGTACACTTGGCTGAAACTACATTAACATAAAAACAACGAAAACAAAATACAATGTTGGCATTTCTTTTTCAGATGAGTTGAATATAAATGACGTAGAAAATCATGACGTTCTGCGATATTATGTGGTAAAAAAAATGACATACAACATACCTGAAAATTTTTTATATACAATAAGTACATGAAAGCAAATGTTAATTCGCTTAAAGTTGGCAGAGAAAATCATGTAACCGGGTTGAAAAAACGTCGTTTCGAGAAAAATGCGTTCAAGGTTTTAAGTTAATTTATTTTGTTCATAAATAAAAAATTATCATGAATTTCCATATCTCGCTAATTCCAAGGCCATATTAGTTGCCATTTTTGTGCGCAGTTTACTATAATAAACTCTATAAACTTAATTAAATATGTACATTTAGTAACTAAAAAATTCTTAAATAATGCCCAATGTATGTATATGAGGCCTCCTTCCTAATGAATTTTATAAAAGATTTACAAAAAAAACGTTTTTCTTAATCTCCTGTGTTATCACCCCTTAATTCACTTACTATTTAAATTCGATATTATTAGACAGAATGGGATGACTATGTAAGTATGGAATTACTTTCGGTATTATCAGAGTTAGTATCATAAAGGATGTTGCATCTTATCCGATTAATTGTCTGTAGACAAATTTGTACTTACTCATCTTCCCACGGGCACACTTCGTTAACGTTATTGTCACGCTTTTGCTGAAGAGTTGGTTGGGTGACAGGTGCTATTTGGTCGTCTTGTCGGGTGTCCGGCTCCCAGACAGGAACAACCTGCGCCTCTTCCAACGATTCCTCGGTTTCCGTTTCCACTTGAGTCGAAACTGCCAAACTTCCTTTGGCGGTAACTGTTGCTGCATCATCTTTATCAGGTTCTTCTCGCTTTTTTTTCTCGACTTCTATCTCTTCTTCCTTTATCCCTACTGCGTAATCATCAACTGTCACATCTTGGACTTCAACTGTCAAGCTATCGCTCGCTAGATCTCCCACGATTGCACTAATACTTATTAGTGGAGCCTTAGTCATAGTTTTTGTTGTCAATTCCCTCTCAGGCGATGAGGTTTTTGACGTCGTACTAGTTTCAGGTACCTCAGCAATGCCTTTTCCTACCGTGGATATCCCTGATCTATCTGTCACGTGAGTATACTCAAACGAATGTTGTGGTGACGGATAGTTACAAGACGAGCCAGATGGCCGACCAATCTCTGCAAGCTTCACCCTTCCACTTGTTGAGCCGACAGAATAATTTCGAGTTATACCAGGTCCGCTGCTCGTTCGTTCGGTGGATATTGTTACACCAGCTGTGTTACAAAATAATTTTGGTAAGATTGCATGCTTCATTACATATTGATTATTACATATATTATACGTCCGCGGTAAGTTGACCGCCGGGTCGGCACAGGGGCAAGGTGGACGTACTGATGAAAATGCGGATCTGATTCGTTAGAGTGCCTGCGTCTCTGACACATTTATAAACAAATGTCACACGTATTCGCATAATTGGCGGAAACATTCGTAGCAAAGGCAGGGATGAGTCACACGGACAAACAAAAGTTAACAAGTTCCGCTGGGCGCTTGTCCTGGTCCCCGGCGGCCAACTTACCGTGGACACTACCACGTATAAGTATTTGAACACTTTCGTACATTTGTAGTAACATCATATAACTGTTACTAAAATGTCTAAAGTAACGATTACTCAATGACTAGAAGCAGTAATTGCATATTTAAGCTTTCTATTTAAAAAATTATTTCTATTCATGAAAATTCTATTTAAAATCATCACTGAAGAGTAGAAAACAATTTTTGTTAGTACTTCTATAGAAAAAGTGAAGAGGGCGAATGACAGAGAAATCACTATCGAGTAATTTTATATATTTTAAATTTTTCACTGTCAAATTATCTAAACCAGTGATGAGCGACCGACGCGACGGCCCGCGGGCCGCATATGGCCCGTCAATTAATGTTGCATCTTATTTAGCTGAAATATAAAAATCATAATAATCGATATCGAAAATAACAAATATGACTGCATGAATTAAAATTTTTGTATTAATATCTCAGGTATAGGAGTTAATTCGGTGTCATTTTCCACAAAATTCAATGCTTATTTGCACAAAAATCAAATAAAATTTTAATATTGAATGACTATCGAACTTTAGATGCCTGTTTTGTATTTACAGGACAGTTGAAAAACTCTTACTTTGAAATACAACCGAAGTTTTGAGTTAGTTAATTCAATTTAAAAGCATCGAATTAATTTTTACACACTTAAGTATTTGATATTGCGTTCATTGCGGTCCGTATGGAATATTATTCCATATTTCAATAATTCTTTTTTTTAATACTGTCCTGGAAGTTGTGTTGCAACTTTGCAATTGTTTTCCTCCTGTTGCCCATAAATATTTAATCTGATTATTTCTAATTTTCATACAATTTTTCTGTGGTAAGTATTTAAATAATTCCGTGGGTTATTATATATTGTGAAATTTATTTTACTTCAATTTGTAGTGGAGAAAACATAATTGCTCCACTTTTTCTTATATTAATTTTGTTCTCGCAGTTCTGACAATATTGCCAGTGTTAAAAAATAATCTTTAACCAAATCTTGTATGTTAGATTTGGGTACCTGAAATTTACAAACTTTTATGTTCTCGACCCGACTCGACTCGAGTTGATTTCAATTTCAAGTACCCAAAATTTACGGGTATCCGAAGATTATAAACTTTCGAGTCTCGAGTGAATCCCAAGAAAAATTCCGGACTCGATTCGAACCCAAAATCTTGGGTATCCACAGACACCTAGTACTGAAACATTATCCGGAAAAAATGTAACAATAAACATCATTCAACCAGTTAAGAGATTTCACGTACTGAAGTACATACTGTAATGTAACTAGAACGTTGAGGACCGTTATCGAAAGGCATTGCTTCATAACAATACCCGTCCTAATTTCACTGTATTAATTATTGACACTCAGAAAATTTACTTTGAATGTATCGAGCATTCTCTCTAAAATCGTTATATTCGCCCCTTTAAATTAACAATGTATATGGTGCATTCAGAGCGGTCTTGCAAACTCAAATACTTTTCATCGATAAGTAACTGAAGAAAGCAATGTATATTTAATTTATTTTTCAACCAAAAATGTTTTATTCACGGGCAATCATAAAGTTTGTGCGTTGATGGACCAAGTGTGTCTGAAGTTAACGAGATCGTTACGAAGGACAATGCTTTGATAAATTTTACTTACTCTCGTACTTAGTTTAGTTATTTTATTTAAAGATCTATTAAACAAATACTATTAGCGTAACATTTACCTGTACTACTACTATGTTGCAAACTACAAGACTTTCGAAGATGTTCAGAAACTTCTGCTACCGCTAAACTGATGTCTGATGAGGAACTACAGGAATCGAATTGCGTCGAATTCTTGCGAGATGCACGTGCAATTTCAATACAGTGTGATTGTCCGAATAATGTGCTGCCTTCTTCTGCTTGGTTTTCAACCAACGACGTTATTCCAGATGACACTAGATGCTGTGATGGTGTGGACTCTATGGCGTGTTCTATACTCGGTCCTGGAGCCACGTCCCACGGGCAAACGTCGTCCATAGGGCGAGCCACCGCTTCCGATGTGCCAGCATCCCTGACAACATGAACTTTATTATATGATTTAGTTTTTACTTTTTCCTCTCGGCGAAATACCACGGCGTGTTTTGTTTCAATGTGTCGGTTGTTCATGCAAGCATTTTTTTGTTTAGTAAGATGGAAAATACGCTTTTCAAAATTACTTTGGAGCAGAAAGAAACCATAACTGTCATTTCTTCTTAATTACTGATGGGGGAGTTAACATAGTTATATTTTGAGAGAAAGAAAAAAACGGTTTTCGACGACAACCAATGGACAGAATACAGTTGATCAAAATGGAATTACTTTAGGGGTATTAAATTGAAGCGCCAAAATCTATAAACTATATATCTTTACAGTGTCTATATATCTTTAAAACTGGACACTGTTCGAGCTGTTCACATAAAATATAAAAAATTAAACAAATGATTTGTGTAGCGTTAGAATAATAACTATGTAGCACGACCACACGGGGTAGTGGTCATACAAGATATTTCAATGAACGTAATCATTGTCGTTTTATAACTCAATATAAGATAATTTCGATTCAGTTTTGAACTTGACCAACTATTAATTAAGTACGTGGTACAAAATGACGTAATTATTAAATGATCTTACTTTTTTTTAGATGTTCCATTCCCTTAAAATACTGATGAATAATTCATTTCTTGTAGAACGAATTTCCATAACTTGGTTTAGAAATCAAAGATATCACATATGACAGCTGCTATGCGAAAATTATTCATGTACATATATTACATGATATTCACACAAGGAAAAGCAAACATTTATAAAATAATCTGATATTTACAGGAGACGTTATCGACATTCCATATACATTTTTTAACACTCTTGGTATAACATTATAATGTTTCAATAAATCCAGTATTAAATAATTTCATGAATAATAATAAATTTTCTTATAATCGCCGATTTAACCACGATTTATGATTTTATAGCACCATAACTGAAATGCTGAAAACATCCCACGTACCCAATTATAGGACAAAAAGGGAGACAATTGTTTATCTTGAATTTGTATTGAAATCATACGAAATATCTTATATTTGCAGTAGCTGATTAGACACATGACAAGATTAAATAGTGCCGACGAAAGGTACTAGTACGACATCAATAAATGAGAATGGGAAAATTGATATTTATAATGATGTGATGGCGTCACAATAATGGTAAAGCGATAAAAAAAACAGAAAGTAAATGATATATACAGAAGACACAATACTGTGATTCAGATAGTTAAAATGCAGAAATGAAAAAGTTTTTAGAAAATATAGTCAAAGTACGTCACCCTCCACACATTGAGAATAATTGTAGAATATTAGAAAACATTAAGAGTCTAATAAGTTTTGCATACATAGAATTGTTTTTTCAGAAGTGCTCAACAACATCTTGGAAAAACACATTAAATAAGAGGATTCGTTAAAAATTGGAACAAATCAAAAGATTCGTATTCGCATACTTAAGTAAGGGAGCTATGGAGTTGTTTCGAGGACTTACTGAACTCTATGTGGAATAGTCCTCGTAGGAATCTTTATAAGTCGAGCCAGATCTCCCCTGAAAATACCGCACTGATAACATCTATTTAACTAAACTACTGATTATTGTTCAGGAGGCACGATTCCGTTAGACTGTACACAGTAGATCTGTTTGCCTTTCGATTATGGGTCATGACAATAAATAACACACACGTAACATTAAAAATAGGGTAAAGAAGCCGATTTTAAATATGTACATATACGTTAAAGATAGGTCAAATTATATATTTTCCTAAATGACAGTCATTTCCTAATTAGTTACTATTATGTTTTACTTCTATAACTTTTAACAGATATTGCAGATTTTAGACTTTAACTATATCGGATTTTGTAAAATTACATACAGAGTGTCCTATAACAGATGGTACCTTCAAAACAAGGATGATGCTTGTGAAAAGGTAAATTGAAAATACAAAATTAGATTTTTTCATATGAGACTTTATTCTCAAGAAAATTGATTTTGAATAACTCTTTGGCACGTGAGTGCTTATTTTATTCTCCCGGATCTTTATGTTTGTACCCATGGGCGCTGCCGATGTTATGATAAATACTTAGAAATTAGGTAATTACATAGAAAAGGAGGGTGGGGGGGGGGGGGGGGGTGTCTCACCGATTTTTATGATTTTTAAATATATTGTAGAAATCAACATTTTAAACAACTTCTTCCTATACATATAACCGCCGCTCGCCCTTATCGTTAGTTTCTAACATTATTTCCAAAAAAGATCGGTACTACTACATTGAATTTTGTCTATACGTACGCGTTCGTGGCAGCGTATGCGTAAGTGTTCGATCGGCGATTGTCTACGTTTCTATATAGGGTAGATGTACCAATTATTGCCACTTATTTAACTATTTTAGAAATTATTTAATCGCTCTTTTATTTATGAAACATCCTTTTTATACGTTCAATATAATAATTTCATTACTACGTAATTGAAAATGTACAACAAAGACCAATGTCCTTATTACCGTCACTTGAAAAGTTCTAATTTAAATAGAAACACGTTTTACATTGTATATTAGCACGCCACTTTGTGTAACAGATATAAGATATATAGTAAACGTATCGCCTTATTGAATTATACACGTTCCATACCTTATAATTATATTGGTCATGTTTCAATATTCAACGGCACATTTACCTCCGAATATTTATTTGTAAATATTAAGTGTAAACGAATATACAATGTCTATTTGTTGTTATGTAAACCGAAGTCCAAATTTCGTATGAAAATTTGTTTACTTATGATTCTTTATACATTACTTTCCTATTAAATAAAATAAATAAAGGGGCAGTTATACGAACAGTGACAGTAATGGGGCTATTTACCTTACAACAGCGTAGCAGCCAACGAGGAATAATATAGAATGTGTGAAGTTAAATGCAGAATATGTTGCCGGTTGCCTAACGGTGGCCGGAATAAGGACACCGGCCCGAACCTAACTCGAACCTAATCAATTAATTTGGGTACTAGATAAAATAGTTAGGTTTGAATTAGGTTCGGACCGGTTACCTAGTAATAGCAATCATTTTTCGCACATATCTCGGAAACTAAGGCCGAGCAGCGATTATATGTAAAGGAAAAAGTTGTTGAAAATGTTGATTTCTACAATATACTCGAAAATTATCGAAGTAGACGAGAACCCCCCTTTTTTAAATAATTACCAATACTATAAATACATTTATTAACCATTTCATTAATTTATATGTTCATGATTGGTCAAATTTTTAAAAGTTACATCCTTATTAACGCATGCAATTTTTCTCTCTATGAACCAAGAATTCGTGAGCTAATGCTTATAGTGTTTTGGTACTTTAATTGTTTTCTCTAATAATTTTATTCTATATTTTCAACCGATTTTTTCATATAAAATCACCTCTTCTCAGTTGTACTGTGTTACGGAACCCTGTACATAAGCCTTAATTCATTTTTTCTAAAAAAGAAACAAATTAATTATAGAATCGGTAAATAAAATAGGTAAAAATAACATATTCAAACTTAACGTGTTTATTATACAAGGTCTGTCTATATGTCTATCTGTCTAATACTGTAGTGGTAGATTCAGGATCCAAAAGTAACTAAAAAATCGGTGGTTTGTAGATAGAACACAGCGACATTTTAAACTGATTGTGATAGTTTAACAAAGAAACGTTTTTAGGAAAAGTGTACTGGTATTAAATAAGATATTTATCGACGTGAAAAATAAAACTTTGAAAGTACTCCTTTTTAATAAAATATAAAATCATTTTATGCGTTTTGAACAGTTCCATAAGTTTCTCGTTTTAATTTTCTTAATCAACAGAAAAGAACGAATTCAAGTATATAGCAACGTGTGCTATTAGTTATTTGCTTATTAATCATAATTATTTGATAAATGCTGCAATGTTATTAAATTTGTGAGTATTTTTATGTAAATTAAGAAAATGCAAAGAAATATACATGTATGTATATAGTGCTGTTTGAAGAACGCTACAACTGTTTTATAATCAAAAAGATTCTTTTAAACGTTCGTTTCCTATCAATGAATTTTTCATTTAATACCAATATATTTTTAATATTAACAATAAACTTTCTATTAAAACGTTTTTCAAAATCTCCCAAGTTATGTAGGGTGTCATGTTCTGATGATTCAAGTAAGGATGTGGTGATGCCACACGAAAAAGTAAACTGAAAATGTAGAATTAAACTTTTTCATGCGGGACTTTTTTCCAAGAAAAATAACTTTGAATTTTTGTTAAGTACGCGTGTACCTACATGCTTATATATAGTTACATTCGCTACAAGCCATACTGCCGAAATTATTGAAAGTTTTTTGTTCATGAAATTCAGAATAGTTTAATTTTTCAATAGGATGGGGCACCACTGTACTGCAGTTACGCTTCACACCTCGTGAAGTACTATGTAAGAAAGTTGTTACATGAAAGGTATCGTTACTAGATCGGTTGCGGTGGGAGAATGTTGGCCATCACAATCTCCAGATCTATCACTTGTGGATTTTTGTTTATAGAATCATGTTAAACCTATTGTGTATACTAACGACATATCGAACAATTATTGTATTATTTGCAAACTTAAAAATGCAAAATAACACCTTAGAAATGGTCCGCAAAAAATGTAATAAGAGCACGATTATTTATGCAACAATGACGACATCATTTTCAACTATTCTTAAATTAAAAAAATACTTAACAAGTACACATTCAGTCCATTTAATCTATAAAAATATTAAGATTGTTTATGAACACGAATGGAAATTATTAACAACGAAATCCTCTACACATGAGATTATCTGAGAAATTTAGATGTAATTAAGTGCATGCGTATTTAATAAAAATTCAAAGTCATTTTTCTCGTAAACAAAACCTCGTATAAACAAATTTCATTTTAAATTTTCGGTTTAATTAGTCATGTAGAATCACCATATCCTCACCAATCGCAAGACACCCTGTATATCCATTTACAAATTACCTATCACATGAGCACACTAAATCTTGGATTTGTATGATACATAATAAAGAACCTGCAGAGTCACAGAAAAAAGTGACATTGGATAGGTAAAATGGTGAAACAATACTAACAAATTGTAATTCTATTGTATGAAAATATTACATGAAATACCATGTTAGTATTTGATGAAATTTTTGTTATTGATATAAGAAGTTTAATATCTTTTTTTAAAATTGTTTGCGTAATTTTCTAATTCTTTTTTACTTTAATATATTATACTGTTTACCAATACAATTTTTTGCTGGCTGAACATAGCAGTATAGTTTGATATTCCTAAGTTACTGTTTAGACTAGTAAACTAAAAACAAAATAGTAAATTGTTGACTTATGACCGAATTATCCTATACAGAGTTAGTACACTGCCTTGACCACTTCGCTATAGCGAAGTAGTTAAACATTTTTACAAGATCGAATGCGTGAGCGAATTATTTTAAAAATTTTTACCTTTTTAGAAATCATAAATTATTCTGCTGATTTTTTTAATACGTATAGCAGATATCATCATACTGAAAAATGTCATTAACGTCTGTAATTTGTACTGTGTATAAATTGAAAAAACAGAAGGATGATCAATAAATGTTATTTCTAAATATATTACCTGAGATTGAAAATATGAATAATAGAAATAACGATAAACAGAGCAAGAACGCTTAACCAATAACTTATAACGTTAATAATTTACTGACTTACGGATGATGTTGCTAAGACCGGAAGTTGTATATCAGCAAAAACAGTTCCACATATGAAAAGATCTCGTGGTTTACACGTTACAAGTTTGAATTCGACAAATGGAAGGACTCCGTGCTTAGCACATCAAAGTTTGGAGTTTCACGAATGGAAAGATTCTGTACTTGACACGTTACAACTTAGAGAATGTAACAGGCACCCGTCATAAAGATGCGTTACCGCTGGGATACCGAAATACTTGTACGCCAATATCGATACAGCGTCACCGAGCCGAACAACGTTTGATTTGATTCAATATCGAGAAATGATTGAAATCAGCCTTTTATGAAGAGTTTGAGGCGTTGATTGGACGATTGGGCATTCGAGAACTCCATTTAAAGATCTGTTTCTTGAGATAATAGGAGAAAAAGCTCCAGTTGGTTTTACCTTCGCCTTCATTTTTGAAGCGTACTATATCAACGTAATATGAGCCGTTCAGGAGCCAAACTGATTAAGTACTTAAACTGAGTTAATTTAATTTTTCAGGTGTTTAACACGAATTATGTATCTAGCGACAAAATTCGGTTAGAAAAAAGTAGAGTTGTTCGCTATTTTTTTGATTTATCATTAACAAGAAATTTATACTGATTTTTTTCGTAGTATACCAAGCCATCTGGAATCATGATGCCGTCACCACTGACTTGCCGACGGTTTAAACACATTCCCTCCTTTCCCCAAACATGGAAGCAGTAACTCCACTCATCAAAATCATCTAAATCAGTAATGTAAAACTCATATATGAACGCGAGCCGTCAAACGCAGGTTTGGGGAGTCTGTGGGCTTGAAGAAAGGGTCCCTTAACAAAATTTTAGTGAATACAGAGGTGACCATAAAACGGTGTTCTTTATAATATACCTTCGATTTGCAATGCTTTAAAAATGTATTTTATATTTTCTTCAAATATATATAATATTATCGTTTTAACTCTGCTAGGATTTTTGTGATCGCGTTCCCATTTTTCTAAAACATTTAACAGTTTTAAGACAAATGTAAAAAAAGCTGTCATTAATATTCGTAAATGTAAGTTTCAGTTTCTCTATTGACGCTGTCCTTTCTCACAATTAGAAATTGTTTCTGAAGAAAGAAGAATGTGATTGTATTGAATAGAATCTTAAAAACAGTAGTAGGGCTAATAAAATCATCTTGTAGCTTCGGGCCGAGGGCCACATTCTAGGTATTGCGGGCCATATACGGCCCATTGCATATGGTTTCGAGTAAATTTTAAGTGAGCTCCTTTACGTTTCTTATCGTTCGTTACGGTAGATTGTGATTTCCATTTTTCTCATTTTCTAAGTTTGTAATTTTAATTTAATTTTTTTTGCTTCCATGATTCGTACTAAAGTTCTGTGAAAGTCGTGTTTCAATATGGTACATAGCTCCCAGTTATTGACTTATTTCTATAAGTTTTTGGATTTATCAACAGGTTATATATGGCATTACATTCTTATTTACTAATTTATCAACTTTTGTGATAGATACTACGACTTTCTAATCGTAAAAGAATTTGGTTGATTTCATTACTTATGCTTTTCATTGTGCCATCCATTACTACTTTTTACAATAAATACACTGATACTTTTGATGAATTTTACTTAACAGGAGCGAACATTACTTAAGAAACATGCACTGTGTAACGCAACGAAATCACATACATATATTTAGACATAACAGGATACGCAACATTAATATATGATACACTGAAAAATGTACACATAATGAATGTTTGTGAGGTTTAAAAAAATTACAGTTGTATGAAGCGTGCTTATTTTTCCGTTCCCTTCTAGTGTCCTTGGGTTCAGGGAGAAATTGTATAAAACAGTATTGGTCAGTTTTCTGTACGCGTATCTGTGAGTGTACGTGTGCGCAATCGTCGTATTCTAACAATTATATGAAAATGAAAAATCTGGACTTTACTAATATACTTTGTCAAATGGTTACTCATAGGTACCCAATAACTTCTTTATTATATATCACACAAACCTAGGATTTTGTGCACACACTCTACAAAACGTATCTAATATATAGGATACATAAACTGAAGATGCTCTTTTAATTGCTCGTAACATATAATGTTTAAAGAGCTGAACAATTATGTTTATTTATAATGTTTATTTTATTATACACTGTACGGGGAAGCAAAGTATTCAGATCAGAAAGTAGTAAAAATCGGTTGCGACCTTAGTCTGTCGCTATTATACTCTCTACATTTATACGAATCACCTTGCATAGGGCAAGGGACTTAAAACAGACCACTTAAATAACTCTGCCTTGTAGTAATAAAGGAATGTTCATACATAAATACGATGAAGGTAGGGAAAATAAAGATAAAGAATAAAGGTCAACTCGTTTGCTTTTTACATAATGTGACGCACAGAGTACCCAAAGATTGATTAATACAGGTTTCAATGTACTATTAACGAATTAAAAAAGGAATCAGAAACATAATAAAGGTGCGTGAGCAGGTGGTTTCGTTTTTACTGTAACGGGTTGTCGAATGCGAAAGTAGCCGACACCCATAAAGAATGAGAAAAATAAATTGAGGATTGCTCATTAATGATGAGTTTGAGTGGAGTAGAAAGTTAAAAGCATAAAATAAGAGAAGGATAGCAGTATAACTTTTGTGTGAAGTTTCACCGTTGATCGAATTTCTAATAAATTCATATACCGAAACGTCGGTAAATCTACTTTTAAATATGTACTGATGCCCGAGATCACCGTTTCAATCATTTATAGTAACATTTAATGACATTTACATTTACCTACAACTCCTGCATATGTTGTTGTGTCAAGGAATATGACTTTTTCAATGATTACGTGTAATGGTATTGTCTATTCATTGCTATAACACATATGCCAATTGAAAACAACTGAAATATAATTGATATGTATTGAATAATGCTCATGATCAATCACAGTGGGATCCATAAGTGTACTTATGTATATATAAAATTTATCTTAATTATTGAATTGAATACATTTTGGTGAGAAGCTTGCCAAAGAATCACAAGTACACTTTAATAAAACTTGAAATTTTATTTTATTAACTAACAAAAGAAATAATAGTTTACTCCAAGAATTCAATAAATTTCTGAATTATTTTATATTGAGAATTAATTTTGAAACGGACAACTACTTACGTACATGTGAAACATTTGTTTATAACTGATATTAAATTTTAGATGTAATATACTAATATTTCTAAATGTTTTTGTCATAAAATAGTAGCATATTTCCGCAGGACAGAATCAGAATTTTGTACATATATCAAGAAATATTGACTTCCATGTTTCTATTAAGCTGTACAATTTTGTAACATTTCTCATTTTTCACGGTTTTATATACTTATTTAGGTTAAGGAGCTAGATCAGTCACGCGACTTCTCGGCTACGCGATACAACAGAGAGTTGACATTACCGACAAAATTAGGAGAAAAATACATGCACAGACAAGATATATACAATATAGACTTATCATCTTATGGAACTTCGTGTCGCACGGTCTGAAATACCGATAACTTACAAAATCAAAGTTTTCAGAAGAATATCTTTCGTTTTATTATCCGACAAAGAATTTAGGCACTTCGGAAGTATTTTAATATACAAAATGTAAAAGCAAACGTAAAAGTTATACATTTTAGACAATTGAAAAGGTAAGAATGAAAATAATAAGGAGGTCTCGAGACTCCCAGATCATCTGACAGAAAATACATTGAATGTTACGGTATGTTACCGAGCGCAATGTTTCGTCCTTGTATCAGAAGATTTTGGATCGAAAAATAGCTTATTTTAAAGGTGAAGCTTCAATACAGTGCGCATTGGTCCCAGTTTTATTGAGAACATTCTCTCCGTATTAAAAAATGCTTAGATTCGACGGCTGTCAAGCTGTCAACTTTTGTTCTACATTACCCACCCATATTATTATTTATCAATGTTAAAAGACGTTTCATTTTTCCGAAATTATTTATCGGTCGCGAAACACGTGTTCGGCTGGTGTACGTGCCTAAAACAATTTCGGCTCGTCCACAGATCGAATGATGACCGCGACGGTGACTTTGATTGTTTTCGATCTTGTCGTGAGTCATCATCCGTGTACACGCGGAGTCGGTCGAGCTACCTCCGATTTGAAAAGACTGTTCGAGAACGCGTTGGATGCGAGAGCATTAGAGAGGGGGAAGAAGAGTTAGACAAATAAGGATAGTAGATCAGCGCTATTAAAGCGCCGCGGACAGCTGAGCGAGCTCTCTCACCTGGTAGTCGCACAGAGTAGCTCGCTGTGCGCGCATCGAATTTGACAGCTCCCCTTCGGTGAGAATAAAGTGGTAACGCTTGACTCCCGAAGTGTCGAATTCAGAATCCTTTGCCTTTCCTTGCGATCTGCTCTCCCATCGGCTTGATAGTAGTACGAAGTTACCGTACGAGATCGCCGACTGCAGTACGCATTTTGCGGTAGTCGTCTCTACGATAACTGCAATTAAACTCAGCGGATTCTCTAATTCGCTTCGAGTTCTAGTCGAGTTGCTATTCGACATCGGGGCACCGGAGATCACTCTCTGTGGGTCACCGATTGACTGTGCACTCCTCACTCCGCGCCAACGTGAGAAAGTTTCCTTATTCGGAAACGGACTCCGTTGGAAGTGTGCTGTAACCACGTCTCGTTTGAAGAACGTTGAGTTACACGCCCGCGCAAAGTTCTTCGGCCTCCACGTGTTGGTAGTGCCTAAGAGATCAGGAGTTTACAAGGGGTATTCGAACACGTTTAGTGCTTCGTGCCACACTTCTGATTCTCTGCACTTCGCGTCGTGTGAAGAACGGACAGTTGAGATAGGCTGCCGTCATCGGCCCACCGGGACTAGTTATTCCTAGTAGCTGTGATTCTCCCCGCTCACGGAATCAACCTTTTGGAGATTTACGACCTCCACTAGCGGTGACCCGTTCGAGGCAAGCGACTGTTTAAGCATTAGAAGCCAGGAGTAAGTTACTCTCCGATTGGCTCCGTTCTCGTTTGAGGAACGTCGATAATACAGTCCACACCTCTACCTGCATTCTGCAGAGAGATTCTGTTCCCTGCCCAGCACGATCTTCGTTGCACGGCGTGTGCGAACAGAACTCGTGTTAGAACGCTTACGGTTTCGTAGTTCTTTCTAACTGCACCGTCGTTCTTTTGTTTCGGGCCACAGAAACGCCCACGTAACAGGAGGCCGAAACCCCCGCAATAGCGGAGAGCTTCTCTTCTTCTTTTTATTTTTGTTTTTTTTTCTCAAAAAATATATTTGAGTTTTTCATTACTGCTTTTATTTTTATAAATAAAAGGCCGACGATAAACCGTCGGCCAGCAAATAAAAACTCTCTCCAGATTATTTAATCCCTCCCCCTTAATATCCGAACCTACGTTAACGAGCAGTGGAGTTCTCTAACACACTGCTCTATTTAACAATCAACGTAATCTGATTAAACCACGACCATGGCGTACTGCGTTGAACCCTCCCGTTTTGAATTAGCTATCTTTCGATCCAAAATCTTCTTATATAAGGACGTCCTTATCTTATATAAGGAAGTCACGTCCCATAATATGTATTTTTCTCCCAATCTTGTTGGTAATATCAATTCTTTATCATATCGCACCGTCATTGGAGTCTAATTCCTTAATCCACAACATTTTGATGGAATTAAGGATAAAGTTCCAAAGAGCTCAAATCACCAATTAAGATGAAATTGGGGGGGGGGGGGGTAAATCGTAAATACCAAATTTCAATGATAGTTTCTTGATGCTTTCGAAAATACTAATTAGAACACTACATCGAATTTTACCTATACGTGCACGCTTGTGCCAGCGTATGCGTACGTCTGTAACTGCTATTTGGTTACTGTTCCTGTAAACACATAACCCTCGCACTTTTGCTGTTTCTATAACCACAGGAAGGAATACATATAAGAGGTGAATTAGTTCGAATTTTTTTATTTCTACCACCATCGATAACACTGGTGCCTGCAAACCAATGTATTATAATTTAATCTAAACCTAATTATCAACCATACTCAACAACTTACCCCTCTTATTGCCGTTAGTGTTTTCAGATCAGATTAAATCCGCAAGAAGGTATGTTCTTAACTATTTACTCGAAAATATACGAAAATGCATATTTTAAAATCATCAGGTATATTGCAGTAGATAGCTACTTCTTGTTAGTCAGCCGTTGCGATCAGCAGCAATTTTGTGCTCAAGTAGGTACACGCATACGCTGTCATAGGCTCATGCAGGCTTACGGATACACTAGCACAAGGGCACACGTATAAGAAAAATTCAATGTGTTATTCTAATTAATATCTTGGAAAGTAAATGCACTGACTAAAATGATTCATATACAGGGTGGTCCACGCAACGTGTGCACCACCGTTATAACTTCCAAAATATGCGTTGCACGAAAGAATGTTATATACAAAAATTACATGGTTTAAAAGGGCACACTATGTAGTGCGTTAATTTTTTTTATAGGTGGAGGCATTTCGGAGATTTTAAGGTCAACTTTGTTTTTTTAAACAGAATACTATATTTTTTATACCAAAATACGGTAGAGTATCGAATTGTAAGTAAAAAAGTATTGACCGTTATTAGCCCTAAACCTAATAGCTAACGAGTAATTTCACTTTATTACTTGAAAATTTTCTTCACGTAATATGAAATTAGAGATTCAACCTTATATCACAGATTTCCGCAGGACGGCGATGTTTACGTGACAGTGTTTATCAACACAACATGTATCATGATTCGCAATCTTCTACATGTTTGTAATCCAGTATTGAAGTTACCTTCGGTGTTTGTGTGTAATTACCAACCAGATAAAAGTAAAAACGAAATTTTGTAATAGCGAAAAAGTTGATATGCTTTTAGTTTATGGTGAGTGCCATAAAAATGCAATAAGAGCCAAAGTCATGTATGCCGAAAGGTATCCTAAACGAAATCAGCCATCTCGAGCCATATTTGAGAGAATGTGTGAATCGCTTCGACGAACCGGAAGTTTTAATATTACTAAGTGTAACATAACGAAAACAGCTACTTCTGATGCAAATACTATTGCGGTCCTAGCAGCGGTAACAGGAAACCCCCATATTAGTACACGGCAGATTTCACGAGGATCTGGAATTAGCAAAACAAGTGTACTACGAATTCTTCATAATGAAAAACATCATCCCTATCACCTAGCACTTCATCAGGAGCTCCATAGAACGGATTATGAAAACCGCGTTCGATTCTGCCAGTGGTTCCTGCATCAAATGAACAGTGATAATTTTTTTTTACAAAAAGTTTTGTTCACTGATGAAGTTTACTAATCGCAGGCAGATTAATTTGAAAAATATGCATTATTGGGCACCAGAAAATCCTCACTGGATGAGAGAAGTCGACCACTAACGTCAATGGAGCGTTAATGTGTGGTGTGGAATACTGGGCAACCAATTGATTGGGCCATATTTTATTAACGATCGACTAACAGGACAAAAATATGCTAACTTTTTGAATGACACTTTACCATCTTTATTGGAAAATGTACCTTTAAATATTCGTACACAAATCTGGTATCAACATGATGGTTGTCCTGCACATTACGCACGTAATGTAAGGCAAGTACTGGATAGAAAATTTCCTAATCGATGGATTGGTCGTGGTGGACAATTTCTGTTGCCTTCACGCTCACCAGAACTTACTCCTTTAGACTATTTTCTGTGGGGCACATTAAAAGACACAGTGTATCGTGAACCACCAACAACACCTGAGAATATGAAACATCGTATTCGTGAAGCATGCATTACACGCAGTGCGGATATGATTCAGAATGCAGTTTCTTCATTAGTTAATAGATTGCATCACTGTATTAATGCCAATGGATATCACTTTGAACACTTACACTGGTTGCGTTAAGCCACTAGGTCACTCATATTAGTAAACACTGTCACGTAAACATCGCTCTCCTGCGGAAATCTGTGATATAAGGTTGAATCTCCAACTTGATATTACGTGAAGAAAATTTTGAAGTAATAAAGTGAAATTACTCGTTAGCTATTAGGTTCAGGGCTAATAACGGTCAACACTTTTTTACTTACAATTCGATACTCTACCATATTTTGGTATAAAAAATATAGTATTCTGTTTAAAAAAAACAAAGTTGACCGTCAAATCTCCGAAATACCTCCACCTATAAAAAAAATTAACGCACTACACAGTGTATCCTTTTAAACCATGTAACTTTTGTATATAACATTATTTCGGGCAACGCATATTTTGGAAGTTGTAACGGTGCACACGTTGCGTGGACCACCCTGTATTTGCCATAATTGCGAGGTCTAACATGTGATGAAAGAAAATATAATTTTTTATTTTACTTTAAACTTTTCATCTTTTTACGTACAAAATATTAATTTTGCTTTTTTTATGCACTATTACAATTTAGTTTAATAGATATCTTGATTTTTTAAAATTAAACTTGTGTTATTATCAAACCCATGCAATGTTACAAGCGACCCAGTGTCCGCGACGGTTATAATATTTTCTTCGCTTGCCATTTTTTATGAATAACTTGGATATTACTTAAGATACGATGAAATTTCTGTCCTAACGTATTTGTATATTAATTTTTGTTGCAACTGCAATAACTTTCGCCTAAAGGTGTTCCAAAATCAAAGTGTTATAACCAACCGTGCTGACCCCCATCCGTAATTACAATTATACGTGACTAGAGAAATGATGATGTAGAACACGCTGTAAAATTAGTTTTGTATATATTTCAGAACAAAGCATTCTCAAAATGTTTACAAAATGTTTTTAAATAAATGTCACTTATTGTAATATAAAAAATTGAAATTTTGCGAAATGCAAAACCACAAAAAAGTTTGCAGTGGTTTTCCATTTTGACATCTTAACAACTTTGCCAACCACGCCGTTAAGAGTATCGTCGATATTTTAGGATGTAGTCATAAAATAGATTCAACAATTCCTTTGACTGTTGTTACAACTATTTCGATTTATACATTGCTCGGTTTAATGTAGAAATATTAAAAATTACATAATCTACACACTATATGTAGAAAATATAAAAATTCAAGATAAAAGTTACTTTCTTTGCGCAAAATACCTAAAAAGAGTTGATTTTTTATTTTTTAACTACGGTACACAGCAATGCGAATATGAAATTTGCATTTTTCAGCCTCTCTTATTTTTACTCCATTTCTTACGTCTAATTGTAAGATTTGTAACACAAAAATATAAAGTATTTCCCTAACACAAGCTACGATGTCTGTAATATTTCAGATTTTTTCACAACTTTTGTATGAAATTAAATAGGGAAATATGTCAAAAACAAGTAATTCAATGTTTTCATGGAAGTGTTCTCCTGGTCATAATAGAACGCTGAAACTTGCTATGTTTTCTTTTAGTAAGCTATTGAACCGAATTTAAGTGCTATTGTTCATCAGCAATTAAATTCTGTTTAAGAAAATATTTGTCGCCTGTATGTGACTAAATCTTTTATTCACCCTTTAAAATTATCTTAGACCGGCGGTTCTTAAACTTTTTTAGGCATGGAGCTTACATTTATAGTACTTTTACGTGCTTCTCAAAAAAAAAAAAAATATATTCAATTCAGAAATTAAAATATAATTTATACGTAAGTATATGACTATCAGTAGATATACTGAAATAACAGTTAAAGTTAAGTTCTATTGCAAATTTAGTGACTCACGATTATAAAATTATGATAAAAATGATGCTTTACTACAAATAAAGCAAAAGAATTTATCATTCTATTTATAAGACCGAAGTTGACCTTCATATATCTTTTGTATCTCCACTTATAAAACGACTATCAGGTGCGAAAAAAAGTTCGTGCGAATGTTTAGATTAAAATTTAAATATTCATGTCTTTTTCAAAACGTAATTCTATTTATTGAAGTAATTGCCACTTAATTCTACAACTCTTACCCATCCTTCTACATTTTTATTCATTCCTTTTTTATAAAATACTTGAGATTTTCTTGAGGACTTTCAAAAACTAAATTTACTGCTGTTTTAATCTCGACATCATTTTTAAAATGTTTATTTGTAAGAAAGTTTGTCATGGATAAAGACAGATGGTAATCACAAGGAAAGAAGTCGGAACTGTATGAAAGATGAGATAAACTTTCCAATCCGACAACTATTATTTTTTCACGAGTCGAAGATGCAACGTGATTTGCAACGATGCAAGTATCTTCATTTATTTGCAGTGAATGTCTGCAGAAGTAATCTTGCTACGAGGAAGAAAGTCAACATGAGCAACACCACGTGTAGTCCAACCAAGGGCGATTGAAACCTTTTTTGAGTGCAAACTCGTTTTCGACACTGTTCCTGTTGAATTTGACCCCTACTCATATCATTGAACAGATCGTCATGTATTGTTCCAGCTTACCCATTTTTGATCGCAGGTTAAAATTCGGTCGATAAATAGGTTAATTTCAAACCGAAAACGCAAGTTATTGCATATGTGGTTAGTCGACAGTATTTGTGCTCCTCCGTCAAACAATACAGTACTCGTATCTCCAATATTTTCCAGAATCTAAGTGAATGCAATCGTTTAAGAATGCAAAGTTTGAACGGATATATTTAATCAATTTTTCATCTTCACAAATGGACGTCTAGAACCCGGCTCTCATGTAACAATTAATTTCCTTTTTTGAATCATTTACTCCATTTTTGTGAAACAATTGAAAACAATGAGTCATGAATACGGGATACCAACTACAAAGACTAAACTTCTTACTGAATTTTGATTTTATTTTATTAATAATGGAAAATCCGCACGAACTTTTTCCCGTACCTAATATTCACGTCTGAAGCTGTCCCTCTATATACCAAACAACATTTGTTTGAATGTTTTTTTTTATCATTAAAAAAAACAGTTAATCGGGTAACTGGTTGTAATCTTCACTGGCAACACAAGTGGATTACGATTGCCTGTAAATCACTTGAATAGTTGAACAGCCGTTCAAATGCTTATAAACATTTATACGCATTCTATAAGACTGGTAGAGCTCAGCCATTAAGTTTCATACTTTATATGTAATCACGTAGATATAAAATACATCTACAATAATAGTAATACCCACTGAGAATTTAAAATATTTGATAACAAAGGAATTTAGGAACTTTTTCATATGCTTCTCAGTATTTCAATTTCTATTTTTTTTTAACATCTATTTTTTCTCTTTTTTACGTATAATAATTGTTTGTTGTAAAAGCTAAACTAGAAATTAATTTAACAAAAACTATTATTGTTAACGTAAATATAACAATATAAAGGTAAATATATAAAAACGATACAAGGGTATTTATGTATACACTCAGTGAGTATCATTGAGTTTTAAAAATATATGAAATAGATCATTTACCTATATGGAATATCAGCTAGGTTCGACTGACTGTGAGAATGCGGCACTCTAGGCATTGTAGTTGTATCTCGAACTCCACAGACAGCCAGTTCATGTGCGGATCCAGAAAGACTTCGATCACTTCCCCTACGTTTACTACTGCTTCCTCCGCTACCTACGGTATGTTGTAGAGTAGTAGTCGTTGGAGCTGAAGTCGAAGACATTTTTTTCTTAGCTTGTACCCCGAAACTGAAAAACCTGTAACATGTAATTGGAAAAACAAAGCTACATTGGTAAAAATATATATGATTACTGTAATATAATTACTTTTACAGTTAAATATAATCACGACGCATTGCATTCAAAGACATCAACAAAAGTTAGAAAAATAAATACAAAATTGATGCGAACATACCACTTTTTTTGCAAAGGTTGCACACCGGCAGCTAATAGATTTCGATATTGATCGGAACGAATAAATCTAGGATAACAATCCTTTTTCAGAAGTAATGTATACACATGTTCAGCGGCAGAGTCAAATGTAAATCGATTAGGACTTTTCATTTCTTGGTGTACTTTTTCCATTGTTTTTCCATCTATATTTATTTCGCAAGGAGCTCCAGGTGCCAGGAATTCTCTGCAAGAATGAAATTGATTATTTTCTTACAATACGTATATATATATACTTTATAATAATTCACGTATCAGTTAGGAAAAACACAATACGTACTTAAAAATTTCGCTGACTTTTTCAGTTATTTGTGCTTGATAACTATGTCTCAAATCTTTAACTGCTAACCAAAATCGTATATTTTCATGACTGTATTCTTTTCTCAAATAATTCGTGAACTCTTGCAAACCTATAACGACATAATAAGAAAAATAGATATGACAAAAAATTTTCAAAAATAATCCCATTGCAAATTAATATAAATTATTTGTAGTATTACATATGAAAATTATACTGCAGAATGAAAAAGTGAAAGATATTTACCTGTAGGATCGGACATTAACTCTTCCATCGATAATGCCCAGCGCTTGACGCGCTTTTCCGTAGGAACTTCCACCCTGCACATTGTAAATGGTACAAATTAGAAGAATTTAAATTCAGCTTATATTAAAATTTTTGCCGAAATATTTGGATACTTTACCATAGAACATACATATTTACATAAAAAGTTTTAATTACATTTGAAATACTAACAGAGGACTGTTTAGCTGCCAGAATGTTTGATCATCGGTGATCCATGGGTTGGAAGGTTGTGGCTGTACAAACATTGGATCGTATTCCACATACGTTTCGAAGTATGATTTCAAGTTCTCGATTGCAGCCGAAACCTTTATTCTCGTACGAGTTAAACTGTTCTTCAAAAGGGCCACCTAGCATTCAATAAAAATACATGTACCACTACTACAGAAAACATATATTTGCAATATTATTATATAATCTGCCACCGATGTTTTACTAATTAGAATTAATTTAAGATTACCATTCCCCTTTATGTATATACAAATTATAAATACAATATAAAGTACTTCTAATAAAATTTAAAAGTGCTACCTGAAAGATCAGGTCCATATCTGACAAATGAACACAAATGAATGCAAATGAATATAAACAAAGACACGCAAGAAGGAACGAATGCATTTATAATCTACAATCGCTTGATCTGGTTTTGTAATCATTAAATATAGAAGTTTAAATGAGACGCAAATACTGAACATTCAGCTATTATGCTTACACAATATAATTTTAAGAATTTTTGCATGTTCCAGTCACAATTTACATTGCTCGAAATTAATCTTTTCTTTCATTCCTCAGAGATACAATCCACGCGCTCACAAATCCTCACAAATACCTCTTCATTCTCTTGAAGAAGATTTGAAGTTATACATTTACATACATAAATATGTATGTCTCCCTTTTAATGGTCGGAACTATAATGTGATTGAATTTGTCTTATTACCCTCCGTTATGCCATGGAAGAAAACGTATTATTTAAAAACACATAAGTGTACACAAGTGTACCAGTGTTATTTTGCAATTTTTAAATTAAAATAATCACGTATGTTCCATGCGCTTCTACTTACAAATCAAAGTTAAGCACATTAAATTATGTCCCCTTGAAACCAATAAACCTTGATCTGAAACATTCTTTCAAACAAGGAATAGTTCAGGCGATATCATGACCACCTCAGTAATTGTCGTTATTAGTCAACCGATCAAAATTGTATATCATTCATAATACAATTTCGAAGGACCTTCATGATGATGACATTTGAATTATTCTATGTTTTTTGTTTAATTAAATGTTCAAAGTTACTTTTAACTATTTTGATGTGTAAATTTACAATGTTTTGCCTATCAGTTAGCTAAACATCAAGAAGGATACAACAAACTTAAAATGTCCTTTATCAAACTTCCTTATCAGAGAAAGTCAAACAGTTAATCGAATTTTCTTGGGCGCTACATTGGTCGTGGTGGTGCGGTAAATTAGTTGTCCGATCTTTGGATTTTACTTGCTTGGATTATTTTTGTAGACTACGTTAGTAAGTGCACTAAAATGTCCTAACAATGGTAGAAAATATGCACGTTTGTCATTAAATCAGGACAACATTGTGATTAACCCTTTGAATGCTACGGACGCATATATGCGTTAGTGAATCTTTCTATTTCATTAAAAATTACCAATGTTTGACTACAAAAAGTATTCGTACACCACTTACAGCAAAATTCACTAAATACAAAAGTCCTAATTTAATGAAAGTTTGTACGCTTGTAGAGCATAATGGACTATACATGGAGTAATTTTTATATTGGTAGGAAATCCCTTTGAGGACTTGCTTCTTAAAGTTCATCAGGTTTTAATTTTTTAAATACAACTTTGCCTGAAACTGTTTTGCAACAACGTGATACAATATTAAAAACTGAACATTTCTTGTACAAAAAGTTTTGCTTCACCTCTCACCAATACTAAGTTACGTTTAAGGAACCAAAGAGCAAATGGTATTATAAAGGACTGATTTCATCCCTGATTTCCTAATTTATAATACAAAGACTTTTATTTTACCCGTATCTTCGTAATGGTGCGAGATAGAGCAAAACTTTTCGTATAAAAATATGTTCACTTTTTAATTCTTTATCGCCTCAATACAAAAAAAGTCCCAGGCAAAGTTGCATTTAAAAAAATGAAAACACGCAGAAATTTTAGAGTGCTGATTTGAACCCCTGAAAGGGATTTTCTACAGACAAAAATGTTGCTCCATGTACAGTCAGATGTATGAATTTTCATTAAAATCAGGACTTTCGTATTCGGTGGATTTTGTTATGAGCGGTGTACGAGTACTTTTTGTAATCACTAAACACATGTTTGAGAAAAGTATAAATATATATTACCAAAGTAAATAAATATAATAGTAACTTTATTGAACATTTTGTGTAAAAGTACTACTTTTAAATAAAAAATGCTTCACACTCAAAGGATCAAAGAAGTTGTATGCATTTACTTGTTTATTGTCGACATAAGTGCATAAAATTACACACGAGGTAAATGGATAGATCTATCACCCAATGTAATGTTTTATCCCGTGAATTCAAGAACTCGCGGGCCCCCTTAACATTTTCATGTCATTTTCAATATTATCAGGGTGTTCACGTAAGAACTAAAATACAGCAAGTACGTTCATCGACACCTCGTTATAATACTGGCAGCAACCAAAAACGTAAACCGTAGAAGTAAAATATCTATTTGTGAACAATAAAATCATATTCTGTAATTTTATTAATAAAGAATTCTTACAAATATAATGTTATCAGAAACTCAAATTTTATTTTACTTCTGATCTTATACGTACATTTTATGAATAAACTCATCTCGACGCACGCTTTCACACAGCATAAAAAAATACGTAACATTACACATAAAAAATTGAAGGTCACTCTCATTTTCTCAAATAATGCAAATAAAGAAAATTAATATGATTGATATGTAGATACACTGTTCTATTGGCTACAGAAAAGTGCAAAACTTTTTCCTCCGTCATTTTTTCTAATCACTATAATTTTCAATACTCAAGGTGTTGAATACTTATTATTTTATGCAAAAAGTTTTTCTTCTAATCGAAAATTTTAAATAAGCTTTTATGTCGCAGTTGTCTAAATAACGCATTGTTAATAATTTTAAAAAATGTCATACAATTTTGAATTTACTTTATAACCAATACATTTTTTACACATCTTATCTGAACATTAATTTCAAAATTTTTCCTATGCATTCATCCACATAAATTACTTTGTAAATTGACATACAAAGCGACATTAACTTCACGACAATTCGCGTAAAAGAAACAACATGATGGAGACTAAACTTCAGAAAATGTAATGATCTCACAGATTAAAAATACGGTGATATGTTGGAGAATTTTTGTTTGCAGAGCTTAGATGTAAAAAATGAAACACCCTAAAAAATCTGAAAAATGCAGATTTCGTAGTGAAGTTGTAAGAGCACTACTTTTATATTTTTACGATAACACCATATTATCATAACTATTGTCCCTAATATCTTCCAGATTTTTTGGAAAGGTGCGCCGTAATTAAAAAAATTAAAATCAATTTTGTACAGGTATTTTGCGTGAAAAAGCAATTCTTACTTTAAATTTTTATATGCCCTTCATGCAGTGAGTACATTCCGTGATTTTTAATGTTTCTATATCCGGAAGAATAATATATAAATAACAGAAATAATAGATTCGATCAACTGATACTATTTCACTTCTCTACCTACTAAAATAAGAAAAATGATTTTAATGGATAGATTGGCACAGTGGTTATGGGGTCTAGCTGTGAATCCCATACCAATTATTTTGGTCGTGAGTTCGCGCCCCGCATAAGTTAATTTCACTTTTCCTATATTTTTTTTTATTCTTAACTACATGACAATTCTGTTCTCTCCAACAGTTTTATTATTCATATGATTTGTTAATTATGGAATCATATAGCTTCACTGACACGTAATAAATAAAAGAAGTTTGTTGTAATAGTACATATCGTTAATAAATATGGTGGGATTGATTAGATTTATGATTGAATTCTCCAACATATATCACCCTATTTTTAATATGTGAGATTTTTCTCACAATTTTTGCTTGCCATTAAGTAGGACAAATATGAAATATCATTTTTTTGCCCATTACTACCCCGCAGATCGAGGTAGAGGGTTGAAACTTGATGCGAAAGGTTTTTTTATAGATATTTTATCGAATGATACATAACAAGTCTAATTTAGTTCAACGGCACTTTTGACCCCCTTATCTGTCTATATCCTTTCCGTCTGAAAAATTTATTATATGGCAAGAAACAAAAAATTCCAAAAACACGTATCGCCTATTTTTATCCGTTCTTCGCACACGTACAGTTACATGAAAATTGATTCAATTTTAACAAGAGAAGTGGTAATAAAAAGTAGTTTTTTTAATATAACTTTTAAACAAATTATTTTTCCATAAATTTCACTATTGGTCATTTGAAAGCATACAGTTTGAAAAAAAATTGTCCTAGATCCACTAGATCTCGAGATATTTCCAAAAATATGTTTTCGGCGCCCAAGTTTAGGGGCTGTTTTCACCCTTCTACCATGGATCATGGCCAATAAAAAAGAATATGTGTCAAATATTTTTTGGAGATCTATCTACCCAATAAGTTTCATTAAAATTGGCGACTGTCACTTAAATATGTTCCCTTACTAGACCAATCCAAATATACGAGGCCATATTTGTACTCACTTTCAACCGTGGAATATTATGAACTTATTGTTAATATCCTCGTTCTACTGTGGTAAAGAATATGAAAACAACATTTTATTGGTATCTACTAATGGACAAGGTTTTGCCCTATGCCTGTGGCCTGTGCTACAGATTGACAGAAAACACATTTCGTGTTTGAGATACACCTGTGTATCTATCTCTAATCTTTACATGTAGATGTATAAAAATAACAAAAGATAATATTTTCGCATCTACTTCAGTTTTAAGTAGTTGGATTGAATGGATATGTAGTATATGTAGTTTCCAAATTCACTTCTTTAAACCGCAGAGAATGTAAGACATACTGACTGTTTTCACGGTTGGTATATCAAACCATGGGCACAGTCCCATTCGGTTATAAATCTATCCTCTACTTCGTCTATGATAGAAGTTAGTAACTGACATTTTGAACACCTATTATGAATTTAAATAAGTTTCTAGCTCACAATTATGATATAACATATTATGTAGTTTGAACGAAAATGCTTGTTTTTGAACCCAACTCGTCTCGTGACCTGCTAGTTAATGGACAAAATAATTGTAGGGTTATACATAAAATATTAAGAATGAGTTTGAAAACTAACTTAAAAAACATAGAGAAAATCGAATGATATAAAGTTAAGGTGGCCATGTTGAGTATTTCACCCGGTATATTTCAAATATATTAAAAGATAGTGATAAATTGTTATGGGTAATAAAGAAGAAATTATCTTTTTGAAAAAAGTGATTTATTACTAGCAATTACACAATACTTATATATAAAATATTTTTATTATTAACACACTGTTTCAAAGAGTTACTCTTCTGACTTTTGATTTTTCTATTCTGTTCTTCATTTGATTCGCTTATTAATCATTTGCTTGATCTTTCTTCTGATCTGTTTTGGACAATTTTACGTCACATCTCCCTCCTTCTTTCGACCTGGACTTCTACGAAAGTGTTTCTACCATCGTATGATTATGGGGAAAATAGTTCCTGTTCTGGGACTGTTCAACTTCTCTGGAGATTTCAAAAATTCTTCTGTGCGTTTAGTGCAATCGATGGGTGGTCTTATGTTCACAAGCTAGCTAACATATCTAATGCATCTCAAAACTTTATGTATTATGGAGATTGCGTTCATCGTGTAGTTAACATCGATTATTACAGGTATAGCTTACATCAGCTATTATTATAATTGAATATTGTTTTTTCTTCAAATTATTTCATTGTAACTTTGTATTTAGGATCATTGTCCTATTGAAATGTGAAATTGTTTTCGAAGCTTATTTTATTCGTATAATTGAATAAATTTTTCTTTCAATATGTCTACATATTTAATTGCAATTAATTTATCGTTAATAACCACTACTACATTTCTCAACTTTCAGGTACTAAAGTATCGCCAGGTCATGATCGAACTATGCACCTCTGAGCCGTTTCATAGTCATATTAAACATTGCCTGTTTTAAGCACTTCTTTCGTTTTTCTCCGAACAATAATGTCGTCTCTTATCATTCAGGATTTTAAATTCCGATTCATCAATCCATATGATAGTTTGTCAAAAATTCATCAGTACATTTAAATGTTCATACGTGAATTATAATCGTTTAGCAGCGTTAACTTTTAATATTAACAGTTTCTTGCAACACTATGCAACACACACTATTGTAATACTCAGCATCTATAATTTTTTGTTTTACACGTGTCGAATGAATAAGCAAATCTAATGTTTCTTTTATTTCCTCCGTTCTCACTAACTGATTTTTTTTATTTCACAAATAATTAAGTTATTCTCATGTTTTGTTATTCGTCGCTTCCATCTGATTCTTTGTTTCGTCTGAACATGTCCGGTCTTTTGAATTTTATTACAAACTATTTAAATGCCTATTTTTTATGGATTACTATACTCTGCGACTGCTGATCAGAAATAATCAGCCATTCTCATTTCAAATATATTTAATATCTCTTCTACAGATCGTTCTTCTTTCCTTGTCATCATTCGTATGTTACTAATAGTGGTCAAATTGAATAGCTATACTTGTGAACAATGTCTTAGATTTAAGAAAAGGATTCACTTGAATATTACTATACATAAAAAAATATAATTTATAGTATCGTTAACTTCCTTTCTGTTTTTCGAAGATGCTCTGATATGTTTAAGATAAATAATATTTCGCCAAAGATGCTGCAGTGGAGCCCGATTTATCCAGGTTGTAAAACATAATTTCTATATTAGAAGTAAGAAAAATATGTGCAAAATATTTTCATATTAGTAAGCGCGAATATTTTTGTTCTGCTAATTACTTAATAGTATTTCACTAAATATTATTTCTTTAGATACTACGAGAACTATAGCAGATTTATGTTTCCTTTATAAGGTTATTCATGGTATTGTGAATAATCCACTGGTTACATCTAGTATTAACTTTAATGCCCCTTCTAGATTCGCTAAAAATCCGTTATTGTTTCACCCTTCCTTGTACTCTTTCAATCTAAGACAAATTGATCCAGTTTGCCGATTATGTACAATTGCCAACAATATTTGTCAAAATATTAACTTTTTTTTCTTTGAATATTAATATATTTAAGTCCGAACTCTATCATTCTTTTTACGTTAAATTATTTGTGCTCGCACACTGTACACTCTTTATATTATCTTTGTTTATATGTAATGGGTTTTTGCCCGTAGAAATAAATAAATAAATAAATAAATATTCTGAATCTACGTTTACGCCAATGCCATGGGGTTGTCACTCTCTATCTTATACTTCATTGTAGTTTGATGCATTTCTTTGATAACATTTGTTGCAAAGACAGGTACTATGTATTGTTTCGCTGATTTTCAGTCATTTTCAATCTTTTATAGAGTATACACGTCTACACTAATAAAATGAAACATATATAAACTTTGTTATTTATGTCGTTAACGAAATTTCCCGATTATGTGGATCAGATCCGATCCCGTTTGTGTCGGATGAACGGGGTTCCACTGTACTAAAATAAATGTCGATCATATTACTAATGCTTCAGTATGTGACAAAATAAACGGAAGAACGTCTCGTTTCATAGGAACAAAACGTTCATCTACTTTCTTAAACTTCAGTTGTTTAGAGAGAACGTTAAGTTACTTTCCGAGGCAATTATACATTCCTGAAAAATTTGAATTTTCTATTTGATAATTATTTATGGAAAAGTGTACTCCCTTTAAATGATCCCTTAGCCAAGCTACTTTCTTTTAATCAACCAGAAATATTGAAAGCAAAAAATGGCATAACGGCCTACATTATTCGAGCATTAGAAACTTTGACACTTAACATTTGTCAAAATAAGTAAAATCATTAAACATGGGAGACCACAATTTTACGCAAGTTTTTACGCCATCAACACATGTAATGAATTTGAACGAAAAATGAGTGACACAACGGTGGAAAATGTGGGATTTTAAGTAGAATGGCTTGTGCGCGCTCGCAATACACCGTCCGCATTTATTCATTCATGTCTATTTTAATCTTCGTTTAGGCTTCAATTTTAATGCTAAATGTAAAACATTTATCGTACATATACATTGTAACTACACAACTGAAATACGTCTGAAGCAAAACAGTACTACATACTACGATAATTTTTTTAAGAGATTGATAAATTTAAAGGAAGAAATTTACCTCGCGTTGTAGATCGGTTAAAGTGCGTTTACGCGATGGAGGACGTGAAAGTCCAGGACGAAAACGTGTAGGTACAGGTGCTACTTCAAGACTACTGAGACAACCAGGTGGTGGCCTGTATACTCTCCAAAATGCTCGTTCTTGAGAATCGCTTACTATCTTATCCCCTTTTTTTCGCTCCTTCGATAAGCGTACCTGAACCCACAAAATTAACATTTCAAGGAGTCACACGCTCGAATCTACAAGTCTCTAATTATGTATAAGATGAGTATTTAATAGACATAGGGTAAATGGCCCAATCACTGCCACTGTAAGCTATTTTATCTAAAATACCAACGAAACCCTAAAATGTTATACATGAAAAAAATCTAACATTGAATTCTAAGTGCAGTGAATATAATAAAAGAAAGCAACACTTAACATTCTTTATCATTTTTTTTTTTTATATAAAATGATAAAAAAATGTATGTCGATTAAAGCAGCGAGAACGACGACTGTTCTACTATGAAATTTATGGTAATAGTTGAGTTACAAATATAAAGAAAGATCATTTTTTAAAGTCCTATAAGCTTCGTAGAATATACGAATAATCGTAGTTTAACGATTTATTTAATATTCAAATGACAGTAAGTGGTAAAAACTATTTACGCCTTTTACACGTACCTCCATGGCAGTATTCGCTCTTGGAAACGAACGTATATACTGTTACTGTCTGCAACGGTTACTATATACAAGGAATATATATTCCATAATTCAGCTAGTTTAATTCGAGGTTTTTAATAAATATTTTTGATAGGTGACAGTAAATGAGGTGCCAGTAATTGAATTAGGGATATCAGTATTAGCTCGAGCATAGTTTTCGTTAGATTATTGAATTTATAAATAAAAATAGGAGTTTTAGGAGTCTTCTTTTTTTTCTTACAGTAGAGACACTGGATCGTAACAGGCAAGAACAAAAACACGTGATTTTGATAAATAAACAATACTAATAGTGCAATGAAGTCATAGTTAATCATTCAGGTGGCAGTAATTGGGTCATTTACCCTATGGGTTAGTATATAGAACACGTTTTTTCAAGACTAACACAATTTAAAATTTGCCATTTTACGGCATGTCCACAGTGATCCTATTCCAAATATTCTACTATAAATTTAATGCGAGCAACATTTAAATTTTGTAGTCAGATGGCAAAAGATGTGTGCTTCTCCTAATTTTACACTACGGTAATTTTAAAGTTTCTTTATCATCTTGTTTTCATTTCAATTATATGCTACAGTGATCTCATGTTCTGCAGAATTCTAGGCCAATGCCACCGAATCTTCTTTGAGCCGCGATCCCTTTCTATAATACCTAAATCATCTGCGTCCCTACTTTCCAAAGTTTTCATCTATTTCAGAATATAATTTTAACTTAATATTTAATCATCTCTTTTAATACATACGTTGAATATATTTAATTATTTTATTTAGTGCAATGCCTCTACTATATGGAGCTATTAAGTTGGCGAGCGGAACGTCACAGGAACAAGAAGAATGTGTGCATGTGTCTCTACGTGTGCCTTCTTCTCTTTTTTGCTTTGTAAAGTTTTGGCCAATGATACAAATACATGTGGCCCAATTTTATAATTATATCGGAGAAGGTGGGTTCGTCACCAATCAAGCTCGCACTCCTTAGACTCGTCAACTTGCCAGCTTCACACAGTACCTGCACCTGGTATACCACTTTTAAAATTCGCGGTTGAACGTTCCTTAAGGCCAACTTTAACAGCTTCGCCTCTGTAATTATACCAACACTAAAAGTGTACTTATACTGACTATGTCACCAGTAATCGGCGACTATCGCCACTATGATAGCTGAATATGAGAGTTAAAACCAATAGTATCCTTGTTTAAAGCAGGAGTTGAAAGTAGCTCTCTTGCTTATAAAAAAAAATCAGCGTTATATCACGAATAGAATAAGGTAATATTATTATATTAAAATACATAAATTCTAAAAGTTGATAATTAAAAATAATCGCCGCGACTTCCTTGGGGGTTTCCCACCGGTTGGGAACCAAGGATCTAGACACTCATGGAACAGCACAGCCCTGATGAAAGGTAAACATATCACATTTTGTCATCTGATTACAAAATTAATTATTAGCCTGCTTAAATTGCTGCTACATTTAATTTGATATCTATTGCCAATAGTCAATTGAATTACATAACAGTAAGTTTTGGCAAACATATGCTAATATAATCTATAACAGTGATTAATTATTCACCTGTTCTTCAGCTTGAAGTTGTATAATATCCCATTTGTTCTGCAAGTTCCTACGTAGGCTGTTTAAAGCTTCCTAAGAGAATAAATCATTTACTAAGGCGAAAAAAAGAATGTACACCGACTATTTGTAGAACAAAACCATTCAAATTTACATACAATCTCGTAATCTTCAAGACCATGGCGTTGCTTATTTCTTAGAGTTCTCTTAGCCAGATAAATAGCGTATTCCACATTATCAGGGGTTCTATGTTGCCACGGCCAATAACATGGAGTCTATTCATTAGATAAAAAAATGATCTATTAACAATTTAAATAGTAAGTATAAGTATATAATAGTAATCCTAAGACTTGTCTATGAAACATACTTCAATATTGTTTTTAATACCTACTTAAGGAGTTAGATTCCGATGACCGCGCGATACGATGGAGATTTGACGTTACCGATCAAATTAGAAGAAAAATACAGATTACAGCACTTTACAGGACGCGACTTTTCGTCTTTGTATACAAAAATTTTGGGTTATAAGTTAGCTCTTTCGAAAGAAAGAGGTTCACCACAGCGCGCTCTGATTCCGGTTTAATCAAGTTACGTGGATATTTAGTAATATGAATGTTATAAAGTGGAGCAAAAAATGATAATTTGACAACTGTCGAATCTAAGCATTTTTATATTTCGGAAAAAATATTTTGAATGGACACCGGGCCCATACCACGATGCGTTAAATGCTGCCGTTTCGAATAAGCCATCTTTCGACTCAAAATCTTCTTATATAAGGACGAAAAGTCGTATCCCGTAATCCGTATCCTTCTCCAAGTTTTGTCGGTAACATCAACTCTCTGTCGCATTGCGCGGCCCTAATAAAGTCACGTGACTACCCTAGGACCTTAACATTAACCATTTATTACGCTGTCTCAAGTGGCTGAGGTTACGAAACGTTAAAGTGAACACCTCGTAAATGAAACTAAATCTACTATTTTATTGCGTACCACCAAGGAAATCTGTAATTAATATTTACTATAAAACAATAACTCATTTTTTTGTTCATGTTATGCGAGTTTGTTGCTTTGCGAACATATCAGAACAGGCCTGGCTAACTTCGTTCAGCCGCGGATCACATGTCCCCACCATTCATCCAGAGAATTCCCACTCCTTGCACCTTGTTACACACACGTAGGTAGACTCGCGTAAAATACAGAAACAATGTCATATAGTTCCTTTGCGGAAAAACAAATACTATGTATCTGTTGGTCATGTCATGAGTGATGTTGTGAGTGATGTTTAATGTCAAATAGTGGGGATTAGCTAAGGAGTAAGTAAGTGGAGGAAAAGCCAAATGTGGCGCCAGTTAGCCAGCCCTGTAATAGAACATCCTTTTATAAAACTAAGATGATATAGTTCATTATTTAGACTATATGATATGACTCACTTTTATATTAGCCTATAATATTTTTTCAATTTTTTTCTTTGAATATTTTTCGCTTTTGGTTGCTTATACACCATTCTTTTTTATTCATTTCATTTTTCATTCACTACATAGGAGCTAGGATTTTTGTATACATAGTTCGTTGTTAATCGGAACATTGTTAAGTAGCCCATAAGTGTACAGATACAAGGTGTTTGCTCCTGCTCTGACAGACTACAGTAGTAAAGTATATAAAAATGTAATATGAAGTTTGATTGTAAATACTGTATTACAAAATTATAAGCAAATACCTACATATTTTGATTTCCAGTTATGGAAAACTGACAAACAATTTACAATACAGGAGTAATTACGTGTGAAAAAATAGTGCAATGAATTAATCAGAAAAATGGTGTTGTAATTAATTACATATTACACCGATAATAAGGTTCTATCAACATACTAGAACAACATCTTGAAATGAAAAATTAACAGTTTTAAAATATTTCAGTTAGTGCTATTAACTATCAACCACATTGAATCGTCTGAAGGTACGAAATTATGTATGTACGTATAGACGAATAACCACGGACGATCTTTGACCTTTTATAATGCAAAATCCAGTGCTACGTGCTATGCATGCCTCACTTGGTGACATGCGAATGTCAGAGGAGGGGACACGTGGAGCAAGCGAGGAACGCAAGGAGTGGAGGAATCATTCTACATGTCACGTGAGGCACGCACAGTACATAGAATAGCGACCCTTCTACGCTTACCATCAGAGGTACTTAACCCTTTCGCAGTTTATTACGAGAGAGACTGCGGCAAATTGTCGAATATAGCATTCTACATTTTAGATCATAAGTTGTATTACGAATAATATAATTATTAATCTATATTACGCATGAATAAATGAAAATACGTATTGTTTATTTGTATTCGACAATTAAAATACGAAAAATGTTCCAATAGAGAAAATAAACATTCTTTATATCGACTTTCTTTTATTCTTCGTTATGTTATTAAACCTTAAAAGGGTTAAATTGAACTCTTGTAGGTGCATATCAAACTTGTTCATATCATACACAGTAAATTTAACTTTTTTGCACAATTTTTACGTTTCGTAGAAAGAAATCAATCAAATTGCTAGATGTACAATTTGAAGTGACACTCACTATTCCCGAACCTTCGACCTGATCATCTCCAATATCCCAATATCTAAGACACGAGTCTGCTACTTAGCCTTACTTCAGTAGGCCAGTAGCAGACCTAGGACGAAACGTACTATCATTCTTTTTCCACCTCCTCCCTTCTCACTCTTTTTCTTCCTCTCCTTCCTCAATACCAGTTCCACAATAGCAACTCCATATTGTTATCAATATTTGCTTATAACCTTGTAAGGTGTTTACAACCAAAGCTCATACATTTTTTCTGATTTCAATTATGTAGTACATTATGATTCTGCAATTTGTCAGAAGAAACATAAAATACTTTATATTTAAAAATACAAAATAATTAAAAAATTATTTACTTTGCTTATATTTTTTATATCTTATCGAGCAATCTTATATCTTTCCAAATCTAATGCTTGACTAATATAGTGAAACAGTGATATACTGCATAATATGCACGATGCTTTACGAGAACCAGAACCAAATCCAATTATCTGAATATCTTCTTCGTTTCAACAAAAGAATATAATGTATTGTAATAAGAGTTATTTTCGAGGTCATACTTTTTGTATTTTTTTGAAGTTACCAATTCTTCTTAGCATGATCGTATCTTTCTATTGCATATTGTAGGAGACGCAAAATAATGTATGATAATGTACTATGATCTCGAAGACATCTTGAACATTGAAAACATGATTAAGTTCTAAGATGCTGTTAAATTAGTACGCAAACTTATTGGTCACATTAGTTCATTTGTATCAATAGCATGTATGTGCGATTTGACAAATTATGGAAATTCACAGTTGAATTTAAAATACAGTAGATCATTTGACCGTATAACCTAAATTTACTTGTTAAATATTTGTTATATAAAAAAATGTTTCAACCAAAGGTATTTGATATCAAGAGGCGTATATAATGAAATAATTAGTGTTTTGGTATTTCACTTTTTCATTAAGATGTGAAGGTTATATTAGATTTTTCTTAACAGAAATGTGTAACATTTGCTCATGCGATTCGAAACAGTACTGAATTTAGTTCATCAAATCGATCCCCATCAATCGAACTTGGACGGTTGGTGTGGTATAAATGACAATAAATTAATAAAACCATAATTTATTGGGAGATCGTTAACAAGATATAAATATTCCATCTTCTTGTGTCATACGCTACCCTCCATGTTACAAAATTTATTGTTACAAACAATATCAGCAATGAAGTATCAGCATAACGGTTGTCCTTTACATAATGCTCTAGAAGGATGTCAATTATTGCAAAAATTATTGGGTAATCGATGGATTGGACGAGGAAGAAAAATTATATGGTCGACCTGGTCTACGATCTTAACGCCGTTACATTACTATCTTTAGGAGCGTTTCAAAAATGAGATTTATCACAAACCACCTACAATTTCTAAAAATATGAAGGATCACACCGTTAAAGCATGTAACAGTATAACTCCGGGAATACGCATGTAACAGTATAACTCCGGGAATACACATGTATCAATTGCTTTAATTGATCGTCTACGTACGTGATTGTAATGGACAACATTTTGAACATTAGCTACTTGTACTAAAAATCAATGAAAGAATATCGCGATAATTATTAATTTTTTACCCCATATATCTTTATAACCTTTTACTCACCACTCAGTATTTTTCCGCATTACATGGTCAAATGGTACACGTTACGGCTAAAAAGCCTAAGATGACCTTCATATTTGGATAAAAAATTAAAATAGCAAAATACTAGTTATTGCGTTGCATGCTCCTCTTGTTAACCAATAACTTTGGTTGGAACATTTTGTTATACAATAAATAAATATAATTAAACGACTCACCCTATGTAACCAGATAAATCCTGAAATCAAAATTTCTAATATTTTGAAGGAGTAAAGTACTATCAATGTTTCCTAAAAATAGTGTATACAATAATGTGGTTTAATGGTTGGAAACATACAGATTTCTCTAGTTAAGTTTCTTTCATAGATTTCTTAATTAAAGATCTTATTTATACCACGATTTTTGTGCTTTCCATAATGATAAAATAGTTTTGTATTGTTCCCTCCTGTTTAAAGACACAGAATCTTTGTTTGACATTTCATTACTGCTTAAGTAAAACTTGAACTTAAAAACATTATCACTAATAATAATCAAATGGTAAACGATGTAGGTGTAAAGAAAAATTATTTTTGCAGTACAAAAGAACGCAAATCTTATTTTGAATACGAGGGTAGACGCTGTAAGAACTAGATTAATTAAAATTAAACAACATACATTACTAAATTACTGTGTAATAATTAATAATCCATTTTTTTTAACTTTCTTCATACTCTTGACGTACACTCATGTCTGGTACTTGCATTGTTTACCATTTAAACTCTTCTCCATTTATTTCTAAGGCAAATGTATAATGGTTACATACATAGATGATCTTTCATTTCCTGAGACAAATGGGTAACGGCCATCCAGAACAGCCTTTCGTTCGTTAACCTTTTCGGTACTAATTAATAAGGTAAAAAGTTAGGCCGTCGAATCGAGCCAATTTGGTCACTCATTAAAAAAATAATACAATAACGTATATTCGTATTTGAAGTCACTTTCCTGCTGCACGAGTTTTCCCCATTTAAATAATAGTCTTCTGGATGTAACGTAGTTACTATCAGAAAGTCTTGTGTTATTTGCATCACTTGTAGAACTGTATAATTGGAGATTAAAACTGCACGCATGGATATGATTGTAGCTAGAAAACTGAAACGATACTAACTTCTATCTTATAAATAACAATGTCAGAGTTTTGCCTGAACGCGGTATCATAAATCGATTGCCTTATGGTTTGTATACTTTTTCTTTTGTGCTGAAATAAAAGGCGAAGCTTCGGCATAAGATTTGCCATGCTGCAGGCCATTGTTTCGATGCAGTCAAAGTCGGAATACGGCTACGGGTCTACAGAAACCGAAATCGTCTAAAGCGATAATTATCATCACTTACGTGAAGACGGAAAAATTCGACACTAGGCTCAGCGGCACAAGTTTTCTCGAACGGATATATCCGTCGATAGTACCAAAAAGGTTAAGGCTTCATAAATATACAAAATGGTAATTGTTAACGATGTTTCCATATTGCCGAAAAGTACATAACAGCGACCGACATTTGTGACATTTTAACTAGTTCTGGTGTAATAGTGACACATATTCTAATTAGGTCATCTATTATGTTTTCTGAAGTAATAAGTTGGATTTATAAATATTGAATACGCTTAGTCAGTTACGAAAAGACTTGTTCAGTACGTTGATCAACGTTTTGCTCATAAAAATAAGATATTGAAATGATTTATATGTGGAAACTCAGCAGCAAATAATGTTCAAGATCATTTCGTGATTTATAATGCAGATATAACGAAATGCACTTTAACACCCACTATAAGATATAATAAAAAATATATATATAGGTATGTTTTTGTATAAAAAATAGTGGTGACTTCAATAAAATACAAAAACTGTGTTTATTGCATTCTCTTTGAAATCATTAAAATTATAACTTAAACAATTATTACCCATAAAAAAATGAAAATCTTTAAATGTTCTGGTTCCGATGGGTCACCTTGTGTACCAAGATACTAATTCAGAATAACTTCTTAAGCAAGGTTAAAAATGTTGTTGAATACTTTGCAAGTTATCATATAAGTGTTAGAAGCCTACATAACTGGAAACAATTCAATACCTTAAAAACTGCATAACCAGATCTAATCGTTTTGTTCATAAATTATATAAATTCCAGCAGTTTGTTTTGCCTTAGAGTTATTTTCCGATTATCTTTCATAAAACATTTCTATTTCTATTATTTTCAGAATTTACATTGAAAAACAAAGCTGTTTACTTAAAATAATGGTTTGACCTTCAAAGCACGTTGTCAAATAAGCTGCAAAAGGCTTCCAAATTATTTTAAGTTATTTAAAACAACATAACCGATTTTACTTTTTATTTAACGAATACATTTTATAATTTATGAATCAGTAACATTAACATTCATTCTAATATGTTACTGAACATTATGTTATCTATTATATATAAAATCGTAAGTAGTTCTTTTTTTCACAAAAATTCAGTGCATATTGTATGCAATTTCGCTACGGCATAGTGAAAGTATATATTTTTCGCTGCGTACGGTAATTTTTCTAACTGTAACTTTTTCCTGTTTTTATTTCAGACTAATGAAAAATCAATTTTTTTAGTTACTAATTTATTCCAAATGTCTGGTAAGAACTTGAATTATGTAAGATAATTCTCTAAAACTTCCATTTTAAAGTATGCAGCCTATAATTTAAGATATTCCTACAAAATGCATGAAATCCTCAATACCACTACACCAGCAGGTATTACCACTTAATGCTTCTTTTTAAGACCACACTATGTCGCATTTATCAATTATAATTAAAATAATATAAAAATAAATAAATAAATGAATAAATATGCAGTATGATGTACGATATACTTCAACGTCTAGTTAAAGCAACATATTGTTCTCAGATTCTTCTGTTTTGTGTTTAAAAGTGAAAAAGGTTTCTGGTTATTTATCTGCAATATCTCTAGGAATCGTTATTCTACGTTCATCATGAATTAAAAAAAGAAGAATCGTTGAATAAAAACTTTAAACAAATGAACAGAAAATTTCGTTCTCCCGGTCTGATCATTTGAGTTTTTTATGTAGATACGAATAATGATATGAAGCGAGGTATAAGAGAAGCACAATAATTTTCTGAATGTTTTCCTGTGTTAGAAATAATTTACTTCTTCAAGTAAATAAATATTTATGTATCAATGATTAATAAATTGAATTCCATATTCAACAATTTGCTATTCTACAATTTACTTTCCTTTAATTAATTCCATTCCAATCAATTATTTCAAACTTTAAATATTTGTAGCTTTTAGGAGAATACTTTTGGAAAAGAATACTATTGACAAAGGTTACTTACTTCTTAATGTATGTATATTATTTTGTTTTATTTGGGTTTTCAATTGAATTTTCTTAGTTAACAGACTTTCAGAAACTTTTTAAATTATACAAGGAAGCAAAACAAGTTTAATCGGTTGTGTAAATTTCGAAATATTGAATTATTTCCAGTTATGTGAGATACTTTGTATGTATATAATCACGTATAATAGATATAAGCTTAAAAATTACTCGATTTTCAAGCATAATAAGATAAATACGATACCTGAAATCTATACAGAGAACTATCATCCCTTACGGTGAGTGTCTTGGAGTCATTCACCGGGAAGAAGTAGCCATACTGGCAGAGTTGATTGGCAATATGGACCGCCTCTACTGTCAACATAACAATTTACTTTCATACCTGACATAATCGTTGAGTTTCACGAAAGACACTAAGAGATAGCTAATTATGTGCAAATTATCTAGCCTTTGCCACATTGCGTATACAGTATACAATGGGTAACAATTAACGCACAGCCATTGATTCCGAGCGAACATTTTGAATAGCTACATGCGGTTCAATCATGAGAAAGCTATATTATTGAAGAAACTGATTTTTTTTAACTTTCACTAGAAAGCTGCTACTACTTGTTTAAAATTCATTACAAGGACGCTCCTTGCAAACAAGTTGCAAGCTTAAAGGAAGTTTATCTTACTGCTTTGTGCATGTTTGTATAAACTAAATTTAATGAAAATATGCAAATACACAAAACAATGAGGTGAAATACAAAAAAATTTAGCAAATGATCTAGATATTATATTAAAAAGTCTAAAAAATACAATGAAAATAAGGTAGTAACAATACGTAATACAAATATACAGAATGGAACAAAAACAAGTGGCGAATTCTAAGGACATAAACACATATCGCATAGTGTTACGAAGTATTTTCTCGAACATACATAAATATAGCAAGAAAATTCGTTCTACAATTTTCATAATGTTTTGGATTTCTTTATAATGACTATCATTGTCAGTTGCCTGTTTTCTTTTCTTTTTTTTTTTAACTAAATGGCATATAAAAAATTGTTTTCATTTTTGAGCAAATATCGCTTAGTATGATAAGATTTAGTTATGATTATTTTTTACTCAAAAAGGATATTCAAAATATTAAATTCTTTCTTTAACTTAGAAGTATTTTATTTATTATTATTGCCCCTGCTATAAATTGACTTTTTTCTGTAATTTTTTAAGTTTTTTTACATACATAATTTGGAATATACATACGTTATTATACTTCATTTTCATATAAAAATAAGTATCATATTAATTTCATAATTACTAAATGATAATATGGCAATTCAAGTCTGATATACTAAGCATCAGTATTAGTGTCCACAACCTGAGTGATAGTAATTAAGGAGCAATTCGTATAATTTGAATATAGGAATCAATTTCTTTCCTTTCCTATTTTTTATGTGGAAAATTGTATCCAGCTAAAAGAATTTTTCAAAAATTCCAAATGTTAATGAAGTTACATAGGTTTAATACCAAGTGTGTACCTTATTAACATTTTTACACCGTTATATTAAACAGTGAGTAATATTTGCTGATATACATGTTCTGATATGCAATTGCTATGAACGGTTCTCTTGGTTGATACTTATACATTCACGACGCCGTTAGAAGAAGAATAACAACTTTCAGTTTTTCTAGTAAACCGAGGGTGTTTGCAAAAATTTATATTTTTATAAACATAACTTGTAAGATAAAACCTAAACAGAGATTTGTTTCACCCTTTAAATATTATAACGCATATACAAGATGCAGCCGAATAACATATACAAATAGGCCGGAGATGGTTTCTTGTGAAGAAATAAGAAAAAATAAAGAATAAAGTTTTTTCCATTTTCGGCTAAGTCCTCGACATAATGAAACTTGAAAATTCACTTCGTACGTGTGCAGTTACGGCTAAAATATGATTCATCGATCGAAATATACTGTCTTCAGACATTCAGAGCTAACACCATCTGGTACAACGGATTCATCACACATTTGAAAGATTAAAAAATGAAATCATTACCTGGAGTCTATTCATCTGTAATTAGGAATGGCAACGATACATCAATGTTCTGAAAACTGTTCGATATATCGATGCTTTTACCATCGATGTTTGGAAATGGATATCATCGAAACCATCGATGTTAGGTGATCGATAGTACCGAAAATAAAAAGTGGTGGTTTATTTTGAACATTAAAAATTCAACGCTAAATCTTTACGATTGATGAAACACCAATGTGTTTCCATTTAAAATTTGTTAACTGTAGACGTAGTCTCACAGTTTACTGTTTTGTGGCCAGCAATATTTTTTGATATATTTTCACATACATACGTATGTATATTATATACGGTGTCTCATGATTAAGTGATCCCTTCAAAGATTTTATCAGCTAAAACAAACCATACAAAGACAATAACTTCTCTGTGTTTTAAAAAAAATGGCTTTCATCGTTCGGAACGAAAAAATTGTTTTGGAAATATTTTGCTAGGAAATTTTTCTAAATCCGATCTAACATATTTATTCTACATGAACAAGAGATGTAGACGATGTAACAAGATAGACTTTTTTCCAAATCTGGTTTAACAATAACACAACCAATTGTCGAAAACCATGTTAGGTAAATTAATACTTGTGAACAGTTTACCTGATAAATATAGGAATGAATGGAAAAAATATTAAAGTTAAATTCCAAACTCAATTTTTCTTTAAATTCATTAAAATTCCTTTATTTGAAACGTTAATAAAAACAAATATAAAACATCAATATTTCGATTAACGTCGATGGTACTCTTACATTAATATATCGATGTCTTTCCATTTATGTAATTCCTATCTGTAATTAGACGGGCACAACTTTGCATACGAGAGAGAGACAATCAATTTCAGCAATTTTATAGTAGAAAAAAACTTTTGTGTAGAAAAAACTATATTTGATCAAGAAATTTGCACACCAAATAGAATAATTTACTACAGTCTACCACTTAACTTAACCTTAAGATCCTCAATGATTGGTAAAAAAATGTTCACAAAACTGCAATCCTCACTTTTCTTTATAAAGTAATTTTCGCAGGCTGCCAACAATTTAATTTTGAATCGGAAAGTAATTATACTTGATGATTTAAGTAAACGAGTTAAATGTGTTCATTTTTTTTTTTTTTTTTTTTTTAATTAACGGCTATATTTGAAGTGGTACAACATTCTTGGACTTTAAAGCTTCTAACACCTTGAGTGTTCTAAGGTTAAAAACAAAGAGGTTCGGGAACCTTAGAAGGAGTTTTTGTATAAAAGAATTATGTTTGATTAAAAAGTATCCACGCTTAACAAGATAAATAATTACATCCTGTCCAGGGGTTTAATACAGTTTGGTGTACACTAGGGCATTAGAAAGGGAACAATCCTACCTTTGGCAGCTAATAATTCCAATTGCGAAAAATGGTAAATCTAAAGTTAATTCTGCCAGTTTTGTGGTGGTAACTAAACAAGCTGTCAATAGCAGTTAACGTCATTAAATCAGTTTGCTGCGGAAATTTTCTCTGACGCCTCAAACTCAGCTTGTGAAACTACAAATGAATTTATTGATACTTTCGATTTCTGAGGTGATAAACAAAGGAGTTAAGAGGTGCTAGCGAACAATTTATTTAACTGTCAGGTCCTTTTCTGAGTGGATAATAACATGGCTGTGTCTTATATGACACTCAGACTATTAACAGGTGGATTAATAAAGGATGAGATAGATAAGTCCCATCGATTTTCTTGAGTCACTCGACGAGGCATGCAGCCACATCAGTTACACTGATAAAAGGGGTAGATTTATCTACAATTGGAAAGTCTCGGATGTTTACAACTGTTTATAATAGACCTTTAATTTCATATAATTATGAGTTTGCGTCAAAAGTTACTCATTAAAGTTAGTAATTGTCGATACGTTTCCCTACTTTTACTTTTTTTCTTCTGTTGATACTGTTAAAGATTCATCGATATATAGTTATTCTTAGAATTAGTGTTAACATTGAACTTTATATAGATCGTTAAATAAACAGTGATGCTTAGAAATCTTGTTATGATTTCAAATTAAGAGGCTCAGTGGAAAACAGGCACATACCAATTTAATAATTTTAGAGGAGAATATATTCAAGAAAATTTCATTTTCACACAAAATGCGGCACAGGATCATATTCATTTTAAGCGATATATAAATTAGATAGGAAATAACGATTGCTATTGAATTTTAAGTACAAAATTTATTGTATTATTACTTTTTCTATTAAATTTTACATTGACTGCTTCCTCGCTTCATTCGCTTCCTCTCAGCAAACTATTTTGTTTACGGGTGAACAACAATTCCTAGTAGCTTTATAATTTCTAAGAGTGGCGTATACCCACTGTTGAAGAAGCAGGCAGCAAGGAATGCAGTTATCTCAATGGTTTTTACTCGTCAGTGCGAATTTTTTGGTGCCAAAACCCATACGCTTGATTTAAAAGTTTCATTATTATTTTGTTGTATGTTCCATCCAGTACACCTTTCCAGCAAATTATGTGATGTTAACTGTTCGTACACCGGACGAATTACTTTTATAATGTCACCATTTAGCGGTGGAAGATGAGCCCTGAGAGTTAAATCCATGCGACGGCTGCCGCTTAGAAACCTCTAACTTTGTTACGCTTTAGAATTTTGAAATTTTTTATTAATACATATTCTTCAAACATTAACAGAGTAAAAAATATAAAAAAAGGTCAATTTTATTAAAGTTCTAGATCGGAACCTCCCCTTAAAGCGCTCATCTGGAGAGGGGTGTCGCGGTGTCCTTGTAGGGGTGACGACGCTGCGTACCGCGGCGTCGGCCGCTAAAATCATTTCTGGTCTATATTTTCATGTTCCCATTCCCCTTCGCTGCTATCATATCGCAACTTATGATCAAATAAAACAGGAGGAATAAGTTGCATTAAAATCTATAAATCTCTGAATTTTGTGGTCTTTATTTTGAATTCCACAATACGTGATGGGTAATACGCATCGTCCAAGATTAGAAGAACAGAAATGTTCTATTTGGAGACTATCTTCGCTGGTTCAAATCATTACTTTCTATACTTATTATTTCCATCTTGAAGAATGTGGAAAAGCTGTTATGTGTATCTTAGAAGATAACTGAATGCTGCTGAAGTCACGGAATTTTTATATAATTTCGTGCAACCACTCATGTATGATTTGACAATAATCATGACAATGAGCTATGGAATGAATCAAAGACTATGTAAACAAATTAATAAAGAAAAAAACCTGAATAGTTACATTAGTAATCTATTCGAACGAGGCTTCGTCACATACTTGCGTTCGAATTTCATTTACAACTAATTGTAAGTTCGTTTGATCGCTCAATTTTACGACCTTTCATTGAACGAAATGACTTTATTAGCAGCTTGTTGGGTTTGTGTTAACACAAACACTATTATCTTATTTATAAAAAGTATAACATTCCTTTTAAGAAAGTTAACTTCGTCTTGAAATATTCTCCTCTTGTTCACAAACAAAAATATATATGTTAAATTATGTCTCCCTTCCTACCAAAGAATTTTTGTAAAAATCTTTTCTTTATTTTTAATCTTTTCTGAGGTATTCGACCCAGTACAGATAAAACAGACATCTTGAATACTGCAAGTATTTAAAAAAGTAGCATATACGCAAACTTGACATACAAGTATACAAACTGTATACTTTCCTCTATCGACGGAAACAATCAAAACAATATTTCTAACAGCAAGGTAACTAGCTCCTGGTGTGATGAAATTTAAATGAGATATAAGTACACTACCGCAATAAAGTTTGGAAGTAATATGTCTCGTGGAGAATAGAACAGCAAAAAGATAAGCAAGTTGGTCACTTATTGTTCGTCTTGCATGATATAGTACAGTTACACCAACAAAGTGCGATATAGTGAACTCAATTTTAGCACCCTCTGAATTTATTATTAAGTACTGATAATCATATCTGAATAATGTCCATAATTTATGATGTCAACGATATATAATCTGGATTGTAAAATAGTCGAATTAGTTATTAAAAAACGTCGGATGGAAAACGTGGTTTTGATTTTGTTGAATGATTATGACCTAATGGATAAAATTTGTCCCAGACAATACTTCCAGAATTATTCAAGCATAAATTTAATCAACATTGTAATTGATAAGGAATCGAATAGTTGTTTAAAAAAGGACAAGAAATACTGAAAAACCCTAACGATTCCAAACTTCTGGTTGATAATGTACATTACACAGACTATAATTTTAACTGTTTTATATTATCCTGTTCCATAATATCAAGTTCTCATGTCCATGAAAGGAGTACTATCAATTGTTAATCTTTTATATCGTATCTGTATCATATAGGTACTATATGCATAGTGCTTACATAATGATTTAACCAACCTAATTACAATCTACAAACATTAGAAAATATGATAACTCTCCCATTATCAACAACAAATCAAAAAACAACATACTAAAACAATATATCTGTATTCATTTACAGTCTCAAAGGACTAAAACATTAAAATTGTCAAACACAGTGTACACTACTGTTTTCAAACCTGTAATAAGTAAAAATGAAGAGATAATAAAGAAACAATGAGGTTCCAATCTAACCAAATCTTATTATTACTCGATTGTAGTAAATTGTTTGAGAGACAAACACTACCTAATACGTTTTACTTTTGAGCTAATGGTACTAAGGGAAAGTTGCGCATTCGTATAGTACTGATCTTCTAAACTGTACATCACTGATTTCTCTGTAATTAGTAAACACAAACAATATCTAATGATAATGATATTAAGTAAATCAGTTATGAGAAATATAAACAAAGGATTTGTAGATTACATCATATTTTATGGAAGCTTTAAATATTCTAAATAATTAAATATGCTTGCTATAACTTGTGACAAAGGGCATAGCCGGATAAGGGGGTCAAAAGTGCCCTTAAACCAAATTAGACTTGTGATGCACCATTCGATAGGGTATCCAAAAAAGCCCCTTCACACAAAATTTCAACCCTCTAGCTCGATCTGGGGGGTAGTAATGGCGAAAAAACGAAATATCAGTTTTTGGCATATTTCTCCCACTTAGTGGCGAGTAAAAATTCTAAAAAAATCTGGCATATTAAGTATATTGTGCCACATGTTCGAGAATTTTTTCGTATTTTTTTTATGTAAAGCTTGGGTACGAAAGATGAAAAACCCCCAAAAAATCAGAAAAATGCAGATTTCATAGTGAACTAGGAAGAGCACCACTTTTATATTTTGACCGTAACAACATTATAACATAACTATTATCCTCAAAAAGTTTCATATTTTTTTGAAATCAGCAACATACTCGGAAAAATGAAAAACCGATTCTGTCGACGTATTTTGCACGAAAAACTAGTTTTTACATTGAATATTTGTATCCTCTTTATTCAGTATGTATATTAAATGTTTCTAAACATTTCTGCATTCGTCCAAATGGTGTACAATGGAAAGAAATTGAATTAATTCAATTAATTGATTTTTTACCGTGTCATAGATCATGTGGAACAGGTAAAGAATTTCCAACAAGTTCGGTGGCGGAGTGGTCTAGGGCGCAGTTTTAGTTGTGGAATCGCTGCGTACTTTTTTGGTGTCAGTTCGAATCTTGCCTAAGATAATTTTTTTTTTATTACATTAACGATTTTTTTTATCCTAACTGTATAATATATGTAAATAGTATGTATCGTAAAACATTTTACAAACATCTCAACAATATGTTAACTCTAAATATACATATAAATAAATAAATAATAATTGCGAGCCACTTTTAATTCCATTGTTTATCTAACCTCGTATTCTCTGAGTTAAACTTAGGTAAGCTTTAAAAATCTCTGTAACAACGATAAGTGAAGGGAAAGAAATTCTTCCTCATTCAAAGATTTATTTTTTGCATTTCCTATCACCTTTTCAATACACAAGACTTACTAACAGGCAATGCGTCGAAAGAATATAAGTATTTGCCATCGTATATTATTAATAATGTTATGAAGGTGATGTTTATGACGCGGATAATTGGAACCATTTAAGAAATGATGGGCGAAGACAACAATGTTCTTTGTTTGGAGGATACAAACAATATTGTTCCATATGAAATCAGATCGCGCTACATTAATAGCAAATCTTACCGGTGCTTTATTCATTATAAATCAAATTCAATTGGATTTTCGGCAATAGAACGCTACTGTTGTGAATGTGCAAATAGTAATCGTACCATAGGATGCTGCTTACACGTAGCAACAATAATTTATTACTTATCGCACGCACGGTACCTATCCACAATTGTCAGACCTACTGAAATATTATGTAAAATATTTAACAAAGGAAATATAATACCAGTGATTAATGACAATAATGACGAAGACTGAAGATACTACATGCGGTTCTTGTTCCAAACTGCGAAAAAATAGAGATAATTATCTTTAATACAAAACCGATTAAATACAAGCAGAAAAGGATAAGCAATTTATTAACCAACAGAACATGCGAAAACAGAAATGGTGAAAAGAAGAAGTGCTTAGGATGTATCGTCTTTGCTGCAAATCACACACATTTAGTAAAGATAAGTATCTTTAATACAAAATTGATAAATGTAGCAATTGAAAGTGCCTCACAATTGTTACTTAATTATTTATATGTATGTTTGGAGTTAAAATATTGTTGAGATGTTTGTAAAATGTTTTACGATACATACTATTTACATATATTATACAGTTAGGATAAAAAAAAATCGTTAATGTAATAAAAAAAAAATTATCGTAGGCAAGATTCGAACTGACACCAAAAAAGTACGCAGCGGTTCCACAACTAAAACTGCGCCCTAGACCACTCCGCCACCGAACTTGTTGGAAATTCTTTACCTGTCCACATGATCTCGGACACGGTAAAAAATCAATTAATTGAATTAATTCAATTTCTTCCCATTGTACACCATTTGGACGAATGCAGAAATGTTTAGAAACATTTAATATACATACTGAATAAAGAGGATACAAATATTCAATGTAAAAACTAGTTTTTCGTGCAAAATACGTCGACAGAATCGGTTTTTCATTTTTCCGAGTATGTTGCTGATTTCAAAAAAATATGAAACTTTTTGAGGATAATAGTTATGTTATAATGTTGTTACGGTCAAAATATAAAAGTGGTGCTCTTCCTAGTTCACTATGAAATCTGCATTTTTCTGATTTTTTGGGGGTTTTTCATCTTTCGTACCCAAGCTTTACATCAAAAAAATACGAAAAAATTCTCGAACATGTGGCACAATATACTTAATATGCCAGATTTTTTTAGAATTTTTACTCGCCACTAAGTGGGAGAAATATGCCAAAAACTGATATTTCGTTTTTTCGCCATTACTACCCCCCAGATCGAGCTAGAGGGTTGAAACTTTGTGTGAAGGGTTTTTTTTTGGATACCCTATCGAATGGTGCATCACAAGTCTAATTTGGTTTAAGGGCAATTTTGACCCCCTTATCCGGCTATGCCCTTTTCGAATCAAAGAGGTTCGACTGTACCTAAAGCATCTATCATAATATACAAAAATAATCTCTGAACAAATTAATATCAAATAGGAAACATAACATATCTTAAATAGCACTATTTACGTAACTCTTTTTTGTATTTGAAAAGAAATAAAATAGCACCATTAGCTATTGTAGGATATTATAGTGTGAAATTGATCAAAAGTGAACACTCATAGTTTGTCCGACAATGAGAACTTTTCAAATGTAAAACCCAATACGACTGACGAATTCATCAGTCACTCATACAGTACTATACATATAAATATTGTGAACAATTTAAACATTTACTACATCTGACGATGATTGTAATTGTGCTATAAGGACTTCCTTCAAGCAGATCAAAGGCTAACCGAAATACATTCAATATCACACTATTATCCGACGTATGCTTATAGAAAATAATTTTCTTCAATATTAACCCCTTCTGCTATTGCTACGAGTCTGACTCGTGGTACCGATTATAGGCCAAACATAAAAACCACGAGTCCAATTCGTGGTAGCGATTGCGGGGCAAGCGTGAAAAAATTTAATTAATGCTTAAATATCTACATATATCTAGCTTGAGCTTGTTTCTCGAGTGATTACATTGTTCATTTGGGTCCACGCGCTGCAATATATCTGCGTAACGGAAGGGGTTAAATTTTTACCAAATTTAAAACGTAACATAACAGGTTGATAATAACAAGTTCCTTAATTGTTTTTTTATATAAAAGATTTAAGAAATTTTTCGTATTTTTTACTACTTCCATTTGTATTGTCATTTCAGTGAAGAAATGACGTGATTGTGTTAATTTTAATTGTCAGATAATATCAATTTTGTCATCTCCCACCCCTATTAAAGAAGCGATGAGTGCATTAACCTTACATCCATAGTGTTAAGTGAATTAAAGGATGTACAAATGCTTGGCAAAAATATTATGACACGGTTAAACAAAACGAACAAAATATAACAAAGCGTTAATAAATTGGAGTGATGTAACAATTTTCCATATTCGGGTGACATTTTTTTTAATTATAATCTGAGTATAATAATAATAAAGCATTCCGATTAAAAACTAACTCTGAAGTTCAAATACAGGGTGATTCATAAATACGTGCCCATACTAGGAAGTAAAATTACACACTAAAAGAGGCAAAAAATGTCATACGAACATATGTCCTACATTTTTCTTAGTTTCCGAGTTATTGATGTCTTATTTTTATATTCATGTTTGCGCACAATATTGCCGATTATGGGATTTACTAATCCAAATTAGCAGTCAATATCTCAATCTCAAGAGTTTACTACAGCTCTAAAAGCAGCAAAATAGTCGTGTACTTGCAGTTTTATTTAAATGACTAACATACATTTCACGTATAGCCATGGTAACGGAAGTGAACGTAAAACACGTTAATTTTCCACGACATAGAACTGTTATACTAATTTATTATATTGTTGTTATTATTATTATTATTATGCGAATAAAGTGTGCAGTGGCAAATGTTCAGGCCCGAAGTGGACACACCGAACATTTTTTTCAATTATTCACAACGTGGAAACTAACAAATATAAAACATAGGCTCATATGACATTTTTTTCTACTTTTAATTTGTAGATTTACTCCCTGTAGTACAGACATGTATTTATGAATCAGCCTGTATATAATGTATATACCCACTACTAGGATCTAACATTAAGAGATATTCTACTCTTGGTATAACGACATATTCTGTGAAACAATAATTTCAGACGTGTGACAAGTAAATGCATACTCTGCTTTGAAGTGTGACTTTTATACTATTTTTATTTTTTATACTATTTTGTACTATTACGTACATGTATGTGCCAAAAAAGAATTACACGTACTCGTGCAACGTTATTACAATTAAATGTTTACTAATTAAAAAATTCAATAAAATATCTATAATTTTATCAAAATTTTGACTTATTTTGACATACACAAGTACAAAAGTTTAAGTAGTTAGTGCGACACAAAATACGTGCATACATCTAGTAGGGAATTAATATAAAATCCTTGAAATTCTAAGTAAGGATATTATATACTCTATATCTGCATTGCTATTCAGTTTTATGAGATATTCTTTGACACTGATAAAATGGAATTACATACAGTTATATTTCGAGGCATAATAATTCAACACAATTATACAGGGTAAGTCACGTAAAACGTTATAAACTGTTTTCTCCGAAACTTTTGCAAATATCAATATTTTCATTTAAATTGGATAATTCAGAGTATTTAGGATATAAAAAGTTTGAAGGAAAGGGAGTGCTACTGCAGTCTAAATAGTTAACCTAATTTTCAGCGGTTTGCAGTGGTTTCGAAGAAAACAACTTGTTCCTTACCCTGTACACAAAATTTTCACTATAGTACATATAAACTTGTAGAAGGCATATATAAACATGTATCATAAATTCAAATTTCTATTACTTTCTTCATTCTGAATTCGTAAAAATCAATTTTTTTTTATATTACAAAAAATTCAAATTGATAAAGCATAATCATTTATTAAAAGTAAAACAAGATATTTCGTCAAAATTTAGTTAGTTGTATGCAAAATTATTGAGTATAGTGCTTTATAGACAACGAATGAAGTAATCATATTTTTTCGTATTATTCTAATTATTTTACACACTCTGAAATAAATGGTCAATTTTTTTAAATTTCTTTCTTATGGACACAGAAAATTAAAAATTAATGCAAATAGTGACCTGCATGTCGAAATTAGCGATAGGTACTAAAGATCTGTCCAAATTTTTAACTCGTATAACGAGATTATTATTAAATTTACATTTAATGTTACAGCAAAATATTCCAATAATTAATTAATAAAATTCATAGAGCACCGGTGATAAAATATAATTTGGATGTAAGGCAATTGCAATTAATTACGTCTATAAATGTTCCTATAAAAAGTATTCAAGGTCCTTGGAAAATTGATTTGGCCAAAACTTTATGTTGTAACAGTACTACCTGTGAGTAATCTGTGTTATGGTAACTTAATAAAATGGACACGTCAAATATTTTTAGGAAATTGAATCTCAGAAGGAGGAACTAATTATGTGAAATTATAAGTGTATGCCAATAAAAAAACTATAATCACGGGAAAAGTACAAGGTCTGATCAAAAAGCTCAAAGACAGCACTTATAAAACGCGTTGGAGACGATTCGCAAAACTGACATTTGGAGGAACATAGGTTTAACTCACTTGTTACGAATCTTCTAAATTTCGTCAGATTCGCTCCTCTGTTACTCAAGGTATCATGATTTTGCGAAAACATGTTTTGTATCCACTGCAGTTTTTCATAATGATCAATTACAAAACGTGCATAAAATTTTATTATAGATTTAGAAAATTTAGTGCAGACATATTATAAATGATTCAAACGGAACTTAGGAATGCTACTGTGAAGCGCTCAAAAAAGATCAATCGCCATCGATTAAAAATCATTCAAACTTTAAAATGCGGTTACTAACAAGAAAAAGAAAAAAAACTAGATACTGTCCTGACACAAACGGACTGTAGAACCGCTATAAGAGAACTAATAAAGGATATGAAAAATTCATTCATATGATATTAAACAATTTGTAATAAACTTTAATGCGAAAAAGTAGCGTCAAAATTTGTTTCATATATTTTAGCAGCAAAATAAAAGGGAAATTGAAAACAATTGCATAAGATTTCCTACAAAGAACTGAAACAATTGAAAATTTTCCAAAATCAATCATTATTCATCTTACGCAGATAGTAAAATAACCTGGATGTTTCGTCATACGTGAAATGATAATCGAAAAATCACAAGAAGGGCTGAACTTGATTTCGGCATTTGCCTGTCACGTTGTTTACGAAGACTATAAAAGATTATTTCAACGGTATACAGGCAGAAGAGAAGTGGAAGTGATTGTATGTAGTTATTTTTACGATTAATAATAAACGGTCTATAGATAAAGTTTCCGAATTTTTTTATCAGGCCTTGTAATACAAAAAGATAGCACACGCCATGTCATTAAATTCATAATATTTAAAGTGCAATAGCAAAAATCATTATGCAAGAAACAGTTGACATTATGTTAATAAATATAAACGGTATCTGTAAACTGTTATAAAATTAAAGTGGAATGAGTATATAGATACGTCGGAGTTATTATTTTCGTGTAGGTAACTTAAATACATTAATTCTAATATAGTGTTTAATCACTTTTGAGAAGAAATTTAAAGCATGTATTTACAAGCCAAGTCAAGGGGAAAATCGAGAATGACATATTCGAAATCAACTTATTATGTCGTTTAGGTGCTAAAATTCCCGCATTTAATCGGTGTAGAAGCAGGCCAGGAGACGAAAAATCGTCACCGTCAAAAACAAAATTACAACTCGGTATTCCATAAATCAGTTAAAGTATACTGTTAAACGATCGCTGTTGTTTTAGTAACATCGTTACTAAATTGACATATTACAAGATACATTATGTATGTACATCTGCATTTATACTTATCGCAATAATACTATTTCTTATATTTTCTATAAAGAGTTAAATTTTAATACCTAAGCTATTTTAAACAATAGATTATGAAACGCTTAATTCTTTGTGTAGTCCATCTTTTACAAAGTATTTAATTTCATTGTAAAAAATTTCTTTCATAACTCTTCAATTTTGAAGCTTGAGTTCTCAAACATACTTGCATGAGTTACACCCTACTATTTTACTATAACATTACTCATAGGTAGTATTATCATTATACAATAGTTTATGAAAAGGAAAGGAAATTTGATAAGCTGAAGACGTTTCTCACAAAAATTAGAAAATATCTCTTTTTAAACTAATATTATTAACTTCATCTTGATTCCAAAATCTATTAATCCATAAACTTTAAATATTTATTAAATGTAAAAAATATTGACCTATGAATTATTGTTGTTAGTTAATATAGGAGCGTATCCTATACATAGCATACTTCAAAAAATGATAAAAGTAATGATTAATTGTCTACCAGCATAAACTTAATGGGATTACACGATGCATTCGCGCCAAAATACTATTAGAAGTTAAATTGTAGATCAACTAAACGTAAATTCAGCAAAGAGAATACCACTTATAAGAAGCCAAATAAAGTGGGAATGAAAGAGAACTAAATAAGAATGAAAGAAATCAAAAACTGAAGAAACCCGCCTGGAATAATGATGATATTTCGTTAGATTTTAGGGAAATACTTGAAATTGACCAGCGATGGAGGTAAAGATGCAACAACGCGGGGTACATGTTGAAATTCCTCAGCCAAAACTTAGTATGTCATTAAAACACCACGAAAAAATTGACAAACATAAGCTCAGTATACATACAAATTTCGTACCTGTTTCCTCGATGGAAAGCCGCTCCATCAGCCACTCGATAAGGTCATAACCTGCAACACGCAGGCAGCCTATTGTAGTGTCCTGGCCGTGATGGCCGCTTATGCTTACTCCACAACGCAGGTACCGATGGCACTCACCCATGAAAGCTGAGGGGATTGAGGTGAGAAATTGTTTCTGGCTGCCCACGGGCACCCCGTTTTCAGGGTCTTGCATCTCCCGCACCAGCCCCTCCATCTATAACAAATATCGTCAATCGATTGATGATATACCCTGGTTGTCTGTTTAGTATTACAACTTCCCCCCATTATCTATCCCTTTAATGTGAAGCTTATTAGGTTGATAAAAAAGTAATAATGGTTTTGTAGATATAAAAGCGAATCATCAATATTGACACTAGTTTACTTAATCGACTGCATAATGTTCATTACATCCGATGACTCCAATTCATAAAACTTTGAATATTTGAGGCCTTTCAATATAATTCTCGTAGAAACTTGGCTGACTTTGGCATTGTTAACCTGTTTAGCTCTAACTTATACGATGAGTTTCGAAAAATTGTTAGCCACTCATAATGAAGGCACTTATGGGTCCGCGATGATTTAATGTAGATAGAATTATATTGGATGAATGCAAAAGTTATGATGGATCTGCAGTATAAACAATATTTTGCGCAATTAAATGGGTACACATTCTCAAATATTTATACAGATAGAATTACAGCAAGGTCGAAGCGTTGTAGATCAAACGCAGACGGAGACTATAAAGACAATCTAATTGATCCAAGATCATGATCACTTGTTTTATTTACTGAATGACATCATTGACTAATAATAAGTATTATAGGATAGACCATTCATTTATAGGAAACATTATAAATTTCAAATTGAAATGCCAATCATGCAAAAAAAACGAAGTATTCTTTACGCCCGTTATGATTTAGAGTAGTGATTTTAAACATTATATTCAATCCAACCACTAAAAATGATAAAGTTAATCCTCTATAATACCATGTAACTTAAAAGTTATATATCCGTATATTTAAATTTGTTGAATTTTATCTGATTTACATATCACTGTATTACACCATTTTTTATCGTTATATTGATGCCAATCATTTATACAGTAATTATTAATTCCTGGTTCTCAGATTGAAATGAAAATTTTAACTTAATTATAATTTCTTCTATCGTAAAAGTAAATAAAATTCGGTTTATGGAGGAATAAATGATGGAAGTCCAATACATATGAACATATACATATATACATATTATGATAGATCTGGATTTTAGAGATAAATTATGTTGAAAACAGTTGGTTATCGCAATATTTCATTGCAATTCCCACTGTTATCTTATCCTAGTCTAAACTAGAAATGTCGCATGTGACATCAAAATGATAAGGGGCCAAATAGCCCCTAGATGATTCTATATGAGAATGAATAATCTATCCTATTCTTCGTCAATGGTAACACCTAAGCATAGTGTCACGATGAATTTTGATAATACAAGCAGCTGTTTAGAATCTTTAGACAAACTTATGAGTTGCATAAATAAAATTGATAGACATTTATCCTTGTGTTACTGAACATCAATAATTACTGTTACAGCGTACGTCTACGCGCATTTCTTATAGTCGCGTAACTTTCACAATAATATTACTTAATAATACTAATAATTAATATTATTTTTATTATAATACTAATAATTAAATAATACTAAAATAACTTAAAGCTTATTCTAAATATGCAAAACTAACGAGCCGTGGAAAATGTCTGTCGACTATTTTGCAATTTTTTTGTAAAGTAACAAAGTTTACTGATTTATAACAAATCCACTAAATGTATGCACTCACCTAATATTTTCAACCTTCTAAATTCTATTTGAACTTATGTTCCTAATTGAGGTATCCAATTCCTTAGTACAAAATTAATCTTTAATTGCCATGGCAGAGGGGTAACCTAGAATACCCCAAACGGTATGAATATCATGTCTTTCTCAACTAGCAAATGATACCAACGATAATTGTCTCTAAGCTTCAATTAAGTTGAACCTTATAACCTGTCATTTCTATGTTTTCAGTATTTTCTCGCCAAGTGCTCGCGGCTCGGGATCGGTCGTGAGTAGTTAGCGGTTGGGCCCACGAAACCCAAGTCTCTTTTAAACTTTGCTGTCGTAGAGAACAGCGAGTGAAAGGCAGAAAGGGAACAAGAGTCCAAGTATCCCAAGAAGTTTAAAACATTTTTATTGTTAAATTTTTTCTTAAAATAATTCATTTAATGTATTAATAAAATTTTCTGATTAAAATGAGATCAAACATTTTTACTTAATATTTGTCGAATTGTTGTTCCGACAAGTCACAAAAACGGATTGTTATATGTTGAGGGTCCCAATGTTTCCCGTACCAATTCATATGTATACGACAATGCGGACCGCCGGACTGCGGCAGGGTGGGGATGCGGCCACCAAGCGCGCGAGACAAAACGATGTACTACACTTACAATCGTCGAGTACAGAATGTTACCACGTAGAAACCTCAACGGGTCCTTATATCTAAAATATATACTCTTTGTTCTATTTATATAATTACATATATGTATTTTGCTGTGTGCTTAGTTACCCACGTGCATAACTCTAACATTATATGTAATTATACATATTATGTAATTGACTTGATCTTGACGTGGCGCTGTTGAGAAGGTGAAAGATAGGAAAAAGGAAGGGTGTGCGTTTCGCTCTGGGCCTGCTAGTGAACTGATCAGCATGGCTACCAAGCAGACCCCGTCTTAGATGTTGGGATATTGGAAGGTAGGTTAAATGCGGTATATATATGGACGAGGTAATTGAAGCGAGCGCTTTCGAGGAAGTCCTATTTAGTTCGCCCATTTGGTGGTAGGTACAGGATGGCCGCCACAATCTGATTTGAAAAAGCTAACGGCATGAAAGGGGGTGAGTTGTTTATTATGGCTGATAAATAAGTTTAGATTAAATTATAATATAATGTAACGAAGTTTATTTCCAGAATGGATGCTAGGTCGGGTTAGAGTTCGGGACAGTTGTCCGTGGTGGGGGTGCAGGGAGAGGCGGAACTCCACCCCCCAAATTTCATAGAACTCGGCGACCTGGAAACTCTTTAAAATTTTATCCGAATTTATTTAAAAACTCCAATGGACCGGTTACTTTGGCGGTATGAAAGGGAGTTCTAAAACGGTAAGATGCTCGGAAATACATTTATCTGCCGCCAACTCCATCTCACACCATAAGGTGGACGCCGACGCATAAATTCTAAAGGACAACAGCCAATTAATATAAACACTTACTACATGTGTTCCAAGAAAAATAAAAAATAAAAATACAGCTTTACTCTACAATATATATATGTAAAAAGATACGGATTTGAAATATTTGTACAGGATACGAATCACTTTCCTGACATATTCTGACACGTGTGTTAAGTGGAATATGTTGATACAGCTCTCAAAATTGTAGGGTTATTAACTGAACTATTATCAAATATAAGGTAATGTAAACAGAAGGTAGCTACATAAGAGTTACAATGAATTCTAAGAACTAGTGAAAAGTTGGACAAAGCAGAGGAGTCTGACAAAAACGGGATACTTGATACAATAATGCGATTCTCACGTGCTTTCGCTTTTTAGCAGAAGCTTCTTACTGTCTTCTATTATTTCCAATAAGTTGATGATACGTATAGAAGGGACTTCAACTACTATCAACTAAATAGTTGCGCATACGAAAGCTATAGAATTGGGTATCCTGTTTTATCAAACTATCGCATTTTGTCTCACTCCTCCCCACATACATTACTAAACAAGATAACGCGTGACGAATCAACGTTAACATGGTAATTGTGTAAATAAATAATTATATAGTGCATTACAAAACATTAAGAAACTATGAGAAAGTTTTTAGAATATAATAATGAAACGTTTGAATGCTTAATGTAAATTTAAAAAAAATTGAGATATCTTGTAAAATATTGACTTCTTAATGAACTTTCCCTTATACGTTTTATTTGCAGAATGAATCGAGAAGTCAAATTATGTAAAAGAATGGAGTAATCACATTTATAGTAACAGGGCAATTACAATGTACACCAATGCACTTCAAAAAACGGTGATATAGCTCGTTAAACAGCGCAAATTATTCCTTTAAGACTTTTTTTCTAACTTCATTTGAAGCAAAACTATAGCCTAGCCAAGTTGTTATAATTACTCTGTACACCAATTACACTGTGCAACACGAATTTGGGCCTCTAATAATGAATAGACAATTCTCGTAGATTTTTGTGCGCTGAATACGAATCCGCAAACCGTTTTCCTCCTACACGTACAGTTTTTGAGAAATTTGATTTTGAAAAAAAATGCAAATTTTCAACTTTGAAATGATTTTGTGGTTAAACGATAAGAGTTTTTCGGTTTCAATCAACGCAGAATTATTCTAGGAACTCTCCCAAATAAAATGATATAAGTTATTGTTACATCCAAGACATGTAAATATGTTTAAACAATGATCAAAGTGAAAATGACACCCGAAACGCAGCAATTTTCGCGGATATTCTTCAATTTATTTTCAAAACTAAAGCTGTAGGAGGGAATCCAATCACACCACGCGATAGAGCAGACATTTTTCCTACGGAAACGGCCAAAGAATACTGTTGGCCCGCTTTTGTTTCGAATACAGAATCAAAATAGTTTGGCAAAACGCGTGAGACCGGCAGTGATACTCATCGCCGGCCAGCGCCTCTCCTGTCGCTCAACGTAACAGAACCGACAAATGCGTGCGCCGCTCTCATTTAGATACAGCATTGTACTTATTATTTATGTATTATTACTTTTTTTATCTATGAACTATTTGTTGACAAAAATACGAATTTTAAAGTATATATACCTAAAAGTGCTTTCTCCTTGCCTGACGTTTATGTGACCCTTTTGCCTCCCTTTTTAACTGCCAACAGTAATCTGCTAACATTGCAGCACTATCTTATCCATAATAGCGGTTTTCTATCACAGATATACCTATAGATACATAATATTTCAACTGCATAAATTCTCACATTGACACTTCGTATACTAAGACACAGATATATTGATACATCATTCCATTTATGAAAACGTCTGTTAATTTAAAATAAACAGGATTTACGTATTTTCGAAAACAGTATAAGAATGATCTGTCTTCGCTAATATAATTTCTAGTTTATGTAGCAGCGTCAAACACTTTAGCTATCTTCAGTACATTAAAAATAACAGACTGTGTACACCTAACACGACCAGCATGTGCATTTCCCATAAATATATTCTCAATAAGAATCAAACACAAAAGTCCAATGTTTTACGTGTAACTGTCGAAGGATTTATGATAGGGTCAAGAGCTGACAACGGTAAATGCAGGGATACATATGGCGCGCACTCTTCTGCTTTCGAGTGTTTCTTGACAATCCTGTAAACCTTTTGAAACCAAAGCAGCCCACCCTTAAAAAATATAGTATGGCCAGATTCTGTACAATTTCCTGCGATTTTCTTCAGTTTCGTTTAAGCAGTCAAGCAGTAGTGTGCCAAAGTAAATTTCTAAAATCATCCAAGACTTGTAAATTTCGTGTATAAACAATTCCTATATATATTTCACTTATGGTTTAGCGTGTGTGCATTTTATTGATAAGAGTTTTAGTTATATTTAGCGGCAATTTAAATTTAATAATATTTTCTTTATTTATAAACAGTTTTAATATAGTGCAATTAGTGTAAGTGACAATGTCCCGTGTATGTGTAAATAGTCCAGGTAAGTTCTGCTATATATGTGGTGAAATAATTTTAAAAAACTTACAAAAAAAGATTACGGAACCGATTAAAGAAGCGTATGAAAAATACTTCAACTGTAAACTTGGAGATCAAGATAAGGAATGGGCACCTCACGTGGTCTGCAATAAATGCACTAAAAACTTGAGGAAGTGGAGAAAAACTGGAAAGAAAACAATACCGTTTGATGTACCAATGATTTGGAGGGAGCCAATAGATCATGCAACAGATTGCTATTATTGTTTGACAAATACGAGTGGACACACTAACAAAACAAAAAAAGGAATTTCGTATCCGAGTGTCTCTTCGGCTATACGCCCGGTACGTACAGATGATCAAGCAGCTTCACGTGTTCCAGACACGTTGATTTCCATTATTGCTTCGAATTCCAACGAAAACACATCTGAAGAAATCGATGAAACATCTTCGTCAAAGGGTCACGTTCATTTCATCAATCAAGCTGATTTAAATGACTTGGTACGTGATTTAAATTTACCAAAAACAGGCGCCGAATTATTGGCTTCTAGATTGCAACAATGGAATCTTCTTGCACCAAATACACATGTTACGCATTACCGTAAAAGATGTGAAATATTTAAACCATATTTTCTTTTGCAACAAAATTTGTGCTATTGCCCTGATGCTGATACCTTATTGAAAAAATTAGGTTTTAAACATACAGCCGCAGAATGGAGACTTTTTATAGATTCCTCTAAAAAAAAGTCTAAAAGCAGTTTTATTGCACAATGGCAACACTTATCCATCTGTACCAATTGCATACGGTATAAGAATGAGGGAAACGTACGAAATTTTTAAAATGTTATTAAATAATATAAATTATAAAGAATACAATTGATTTTACAGGTGATTTAAAGGTCATAGGTTTATTAATGGGACTTCAAAGCGGCTATACAAAATATTGTTGTTTTATGTGCGAATGGGACAGTCGGGCAAGGTCAGACCATTACAAAGTTAAGAAATGGCCAATGAGAAGAAATTTCAATCCAGGAGAAAAAAACATAAAATATCCTAATTTAGTTGATCAAAACAATATATATTTACCGCCATTACACATCAAATTACGAAGTATGAAAAATTTTGTAAAAGCCATGGACAAAAACGGAGCCGCATTTCAGTATTTAAAGACAAAATTTCCAGATTTATCGGAGGCAAAGATAAAAGAAGGTATCTTCATAGGACCGCAAATACGAACACTAATGCAGGATACACAATTCGATTGTAAAATGGTACATGAAGAAACAGAAGTATGGAATGCATTTAAAGAAGTGTGCACACATTTTCTTGGGACACATCGATCACCGGATTACGCCCAAATAGTAGGAAAATTAATTAAAGCCTGCGAAAAATTGGGATGCAATATGTCCCTCAAAATGCATTTCCTACATTCGCATTTGGACTTCTTCCCTGAAAACCTTGGTGACGTAAGTGACGAACATGGCGAACGATTTCATCAAGATATATCTGTGATAGAAAACCGCTATTATGGAAAAGATAGTGCTGCAATGTTAGCAGATTACTGTTGGCAGTTAAAAAGGGAGGCAAAAGGGTCATATAAACGTCAGGCAAGAAGAAAGCACTTCTAGGTATATATACTTTAAAATTCGTATTTTTGTCAACAAATAGGTCATAGATAAAAAAAGTAATAATACATAAATAATAAGTACAATGCTGTATCTAAATGAGAGCGGCGCACGCATTTGTCGGTTCTGTTACGTTGAGCGACAGGAGAGGCGCTGGCCGGCGATGAGTATCACTGCCGGTCTCACGCGTTTTGCCAAACTATTTTGATTCTGTATTCGAAACAAAAGCGGGCCAACAGTATTCTTTGGCCGTTTCCGTAGGAAAAATGTCTGCTCTATCGCGTGGTGTGATTGGATTCCCTCCTACAGCTTTAGTTTTGAAAATAAATTGAAGAATATCCGCGAAAATTGCTGCGTTTCGGGTGTCATTTTCACTTTGATCATTGTTTAAACATATTTACATGTCTTGGATGTAACAATAACTTATATCATTTTATTTGGGAGAGTTCCTAGAATAATTCTGCGTTGATTGAAACCGAAAAACTCTTATCGCTTAACCACAAAATCATTTCAAAATTGAAAATTTGCATTTTTTTTCAAAATCAAATTTCTCAAAAACTGTACGTGTAGGAGGAAAACGGTTTGCGGATTCGTATTCAGCACACAAAAATCTACGAGAATTGTCTATTCATTATTAGAGGCCTAAAAAAAAGTTAAAATTTGTTGCACAGTGTTATTTATATATTGTACTAATATATGTAATGTTAAGTTTTGTATGTATAATGTAAAGTAAAGATCCATGTAAAGGTTGATTACGATTTCTTATTGGGGTACTTCAGGATGGATTAAAGGTTTAAGCATTGGCGTAACTAGTTAGGGGGCCGGGTGGGCCTGCCCCCCCCCCCCAACGCGGACTGGTCCCACCATAGGAAATATCGAAATAAGTAAAAAACATTCATCTGTTCGTAAAATTCTATCTTATAAGAAACAAATATTTTGACCGAAATGCTATATGCAGCGCAATTAAATAGAAAAAGTGCAATAATGTTCTTATTAGGTTAAATTATGAATTAAAACTGTTAGAATTAGGCCGGCGCCACATTTGCGTTTTGTCCCCGCGGGCAAACCGCAAGCGGTCGGTTGAGAACAAAATGCAAATGTGACTAACAATCCAGTAACATCAATCTGTAACAATCGCGAATTTGCGTGCCACGAATGAAATTCAATGAAGTTCGCTCAAGTCGCTTCTACCTTTTATTTATTTATTTGGTTGCCATGTTCAATTTTATTGTTTCTTGAATTAAATGGATTTATTTTATGTAGACGAGTTTTATTTCTCCTCTTAATAATACAAACTACAATCGTTTTAATCAATATAAAATGCACGGGTACGGCTTCCTTTTCGAAAGATCGAGCTCTACTGCGTAGCCCTGCTTCCGTCTCCAGTCACGCGACACCTCCGCCTTTTCCTCGTCGCGAAACCGTCATCAACTGTTTATCCCATTGTTGGGTTTCGGTTTCATCGACGGCGTTACTCATCTTAGCATTACTCGTATATTCAATTTTGTGTCGGTAAACTCTAGTAATTTTACATTTTCAGTTAAATATAAACAAATACTTAATGTTATTTTGTTTTTTTTCGTTAATTGTCTGTTAAACTGTACTAATAAATATATACTGTGTTCTCATTCTCAAATATGCATGATTTAACTAATTTTTCCGCCAATTTTCACTGCCAACATAGGTGTATGCTCAATTTTGTGAGTAACTGTATGTACATCTTTTTCCTAGGGTTGCGTGCAGATCTACAACACAGTCTTTCCGATACACTCGTACGATACGCATCTTCCGTGATATTCCGGACATTTTATACTTTACGTTTTTCTTTTACGTTATTGTTACCAGTTATTGTTATTTGTTATTATTGTCGATAGATTGTTAGCTTTGTTTAGCGGGAAAATTGAATTACTTGCATTCAAGCACCTCAAATTAAAAAATGAAGAAATTCAAGGACATAAGAACCTTGTTTAAAAATACGAATAGTCGTCCTGAAGAGATAACTAATGATGTTGAGACAATCAATAGGAAGAAAACGAATATCACTATACACCCCGATGTATCACCAACAACGTCATCAACAGACGTAATTTGTTCAGGTGAAGAAATTGGGACCAATTTTACTAAGAGACAACACTTAAATCTCACTACCAAACCCTATTCGTCACCAACAACGTCAGCAGTTGGCGCGGTTGTCACAGGTGAAGAAGTTGGGATCACAGTTACTGAGAGAAAAACAAATTTAAATCTAGGCACCCTCGAGACTGGTCCATTAACGGGAATATAGAAATATTAAAAATCACGTAACGCAGTCACTGCATAAAGATCACATAAAAATGTAAAGTGAAGATTGCTTTTACGCGCGAATATTTCAAAAAGATTGGTTTTTGATTTTTATAACTACGGTTCACATTTTCAAAAAATCTAAAAAAATTGGGGATAATAGCTATAATAATATGTTGTTACCATAAAAATATAAAAATAGTACTTTTACAGCTTCAAAACGAAATCTGCATTTTTCATATTAGTGTAGAGTATTCCATATATTATACCTAAGTTTTGCGATAAAAAAATCCGAAAACATTCTCCAACATGTTACCATACATATTACTTTTCAAAATTTAAAAAAAATGATGGTACGACTACATTGAATTCTGCCGATGCGTGTGTCGTGGACGCGCTGCGTTGCGTTGCGTCTAAAAGGCATCGCTGCTTGTTTTGCTTTTCCGTAAACAAATCACGGTGCCGCTTGCTGAGCGCACAGCAAAACGTGCGGTAATCTTTTACGGGAGGAAAGCGTTGGCAACACACGTATAGGCAGAGTTGAATGTAGTGGTACGTCGGACTACTCCTCCAGTCCCAGCCAATTCTCGGTTGGTCTTTATGATTAGGCGCCCCTCGTGCATTTCAGCTGAACTAAACTTGATACGTATTTTGCTCTGTTTTATCGTCAATATGGCGAATTCATCCGAAAACGCATGCCTTTACGCGATACAACTTTTCGTCCTTATATGAGAAGCTTTTGAGTCGCAACGTGGTCAGGTATTCATTCCATGCAGATCATTCTCTCCGTATCAAAAAAATGCTTATATTCGACGGCTGTCAAGCTGTCACTTTTTGCTCCGCTTTACACGCTCATATTACTATATGTCAACATAATTTGACCACAAAACTACCTGACCACGTTGCGTTGAAGCCCCCTCTTTCGAATGAGCCCTATTTCGAGCCAAAATTCTCTCATATAAGGACGAAAAGTTGTATCAGGCAAACCCATATTTTTGGCCCATTTTGCCGGTAAAGTCGACTCTCTGACATGCCTGGCCGCCATTGGGGACTACCGCCTTAAAGATTATACGAAATTATATGTAAGTGTAATACTGCACTAATATTAAAATGAAAAATGTTCATATATACCTTGTCGAAGGCGCAAGGTCTATGAACGCGTGGCTCCTTCTTCTGTTGTTGATTATTAGAGGCCTCCATCGCGATCGAGGCGGACCTCTGCGACGCTGGCAGGAGCTGCGGCGATATTGATGGCGGAGGGGGCTGGGGAGTTGGGCCGGAGACGGGTCTACCCGAACTCCATGGGGCTCTGGCCCCATCCCATCACTCCAGTCACCCCCGCACGCCCACTGAAATTTTCAGCAAATTATTTCTTTCAAATTGCATATATGTATGTATATATTATTTATTTTTAAGCTTAGATTAAGTTACAGTGGTATCTGCTTAGTATTCATGCATTACGGATCTTATCATTATTGGGGAAAGTAGAGTTCCACGAAGTACTAAATAAATTGAATAGTAGAGTGAAAAATATTGAACATAAGCGAAGTACTAATTAGTAATAGAATAATCATGAGTATGGGTTCAGTTTATTTATCCAATTAGGTAACAGACACCGTGAGTGATATTTCTCCGAACTAATAAGAACAGCATATGTCTATTAATTGAGCACGAAATGTATATAATATAGTTTAATGCAATTACAATAAGCCGATTCTTTGCTTTTTACTGAGTACTGAAAGTTTCCGACGTTTGGATCATTCAGCTTGAAAAAATAGCTTTTAAATGACAAATTACGACGCACAATAGGGTATTTCAGTGATCTAGTTACCAAAAATTATTTTTGTTATTTAGTAATTAAAAATATAATTAACTATTGATTTATGGTAAAATTTAACAATGCAGTTTACCGAAGTAATAATCGCCAAGTTTAGCGTAAGCAAAATATTAGACCCGTATTTTTTTTATCTGTCATCGTTCATGGTGAAAGGGTAAAATCGACTGCAAAGTGTGGATGGTAAAATATCTCGTAAATTACTAGAGATAGGCCAATGGATCATAGATAAATTGATCAATTTTGTATATTCTAATTTTGTAGTCAATATTGAATCTGACAAGGGAACATACTCCAGTGACAATCGCCAATTTTAATGAAATTTATAGGGTAGATAGCTCTCAGAAAAATATTTACATATCGATTTAAGCGAATAGATTGACAGCAGAGTGGTAATGGGGTCTGACTGTGAATGCCGTACTAATTATTTTGGTCGTGAATTCGCGCTCCGCACAAGTTAATTTTTTTTCCTATATTTTTTTTTAATTCGTAACTACATGACAATTCTGTTCCCTCCTACAGTTTTACTACTCATATGATTTGTTGATTATATAATCATTTAGCTTTTCTGACACCTAATAAATAAAAGTTTGTTTTAATAGTATTTATTGTTAATAAATATAGTTGGCTTGATTGGATTAATGGTTGGATTCTCCAACAAATATCACCATATTTTTAATATGTGAGATTTTTCTCAGAATATTTGCTTGCCATTAAGTAGAACAAATATGGCAAAAACTGATATTTTCTTTCCTTTGGATATGTTATCGAACGGTACATCCCAAGTCTAATTTGGTTCAAGGGTACTTTTGACCCTCTTAGTCAGCTGTACCATTTCCGTTTAAAAATTTGTTATATGGCAAGAAATAAAAAATTCTAAAAACACGTATCGCCTATTTTTATCCATTCTTCGCACACAAAAAGTTACATAAAAATTGATTCAATTCTAACAAGAGAAGTGGTAATAAAAAATAGTTTTTTTAATATATTTTTTAAACAAATTATTTTCATTATAAATTTCTCTATTGGTTTGCGCCAGCATTTGAAAACACACATTTTGAAGAAAATTTTTGTCCTAGGTCCACTAGATCACGAGATATTCCCAAAAATATGTTTTCGACCCCCAAATTTAGGGGCTGTTTTCACCCTCTTACCATAGATCATGGCCGATAAAAAGATACGTGTGAAATATTTTTTGAGAGCTATCTATCCTATAAATTTCATTGAAATTGGCGATTGTTACTTGAATATGTTCCCGTGTGAGTGTATAAGTAGATTTGCAAGAAATTCATTTGTTTAAATAATAAATACAAGAATTGATTTTTTTATTTAATTTCTTCCACTAAACATTTACGTATTTTCTTCTATATTTGTATACAGAATGTATATACCCAAATATAAAACATGGATAAATAAAAATGTTGACTTTTCTAATAATGAAAAAATTAATGAACTTGCAACTTTTTTGCTCTTTAAATTGAACAATGTATTTGAATGTATAAAGTCAACAAATCATGCATTTATTATATTTTGCAGTAATTATCTTGTAATAAATCGATTCCTTATAAGAGCTGTAGGTATTATCAAACTTTGAATAACTTGAAGTAACTGTTTAAAGGAAAACTGCTTCAGATGTTACTTACAGTTTGCTTAACTTTTAACAGGTAATATCTGAAGCTATTTATATGACAGATTTAAAATTCATAAAATTGATATTTCTCAATACAAAATTATGGCATTAAAGTCGTTGCTTTGCTGTAAGCATTTCATACCTTTGAAAGCAAATGTTCAAATATGCGTGTTTCCGATATGGCTACATAGATAATAGACCAGAAAAATTTGGAGATCCTGTAAATCTTTGTACTTTGGATTCATAGACTATGACTTTCTCTGACCATCGATGCAATAGTGGTATTAGTGATTTTAGACATAGAACTCACTTCAACTAAAGGTATTATGTATGAAGCCCCAACATTTTACTTGGTTGAATTTCTCTTTTATCATATTATCATATAATAAGGAAATATAAACATATGCATCACGCGAAATTTCTCGTTCAGGCCATAAAGAAAGAGCATCTGACCTATGTTTGTTACGTTAACTCGTTAAAATAATATTTATTGCTTTGTCCTGTAATATTATACATCTTATATTCTTCACCTTTTTCTTGATAATCACGATTTTGGTTATATTATATATATTGTAAAGTGTACGTTAGAAACAAAACTACTACACACTCATAATAACGTGCAGCGTATACACCCCACGTGGCCTAAACGGAGTCGCCAAAATTCGGTCTGGCACTGAACATGTTAAGGATTCAAATTAAATTGACAAAATTAAAGAGAAGCTTTCTTGAAAATACGTTTTGTTCTAAGTTTAATGTGATAAATGGCATTATTTTTTCCTGGCATGAACTTCTTTTATATTTGATGTTATCGAAGACAATTGCAGTTTAATATCTGATTACGCATTTAAATGATTGCGATATTTGGTCTTAGGTTTCATTATGCATGTACATTTGTAAGGCCAAGCTTTCCACATTTTCATAGTAATTCATTTCAATGTTTCCTGCATTAACTCGCAGAGCACCCACAAATGTCACTCGGAGCATAGCGGCTCCGCGGATCACAGTTGGAGAATCGCTAAGTATTTACAGTTTCACTGAAATGCTTATGGTACAAAAATCATTTGCGTTTTTACCATTTCTTTGAAGAACACCATTATTATGAAAATTGTAACAAATAACTTTCATCAGTCATACAAAATTATAATTCAACATTCCACTATCAGATACCTATAACGAAGGAACAACTCATATATCACTTGATACAGAATTAAAACTAAACATTTACGTATCTACTATCACAATTTTTAATTGGGAAACATTAATTTTATATATTTTAAATCTATCATATAAATTGTTACAGATGTTGCTTATTACAAGTTAAGAAACTGAAAGTAACACCTGAAACAGTTATTCTTTAGAAATTTATTTAAAGATATCCAACATTTGATAGCACCTGCAGCTTTAATAACAAATCGATTTATTGTAACGTAATTACTGTTTGACTTACGATTAGGGTGCAGTCACGCGCTATTCATTGACTACCATCGACTATCATTGAATGCTATCGATCGATCAACAAAAATAATACATACGGTCAGGCTGCGTTTACCGAACGGTTAATGTCATTCACGAATGCCGGTTGACAGTCTATGGTTATTTTGAAAGTACTGCGCAACTATTCATTATAAACAATTACCTATTAAGTATTAATATGAGAAATAGGTAACGGATAAATAAATAACAGCATGTGGAGCTGTGGAACGGAGGAAGAATGGGAAAAAGGAAAGGTGTTGCGTTTCGTCCTGGGCCTGCTAGTGGACTCATCGGTAAGGCTACCTAGAAGACCCTGCCTTAGACGTTGGAATATTGGAAGGAAGGTTAAAGGCGGTATATACAGTACTGCCTTGGATATTGGCCGAGGTTTTGCCTTGGATATTGACCGGTCGCTATCCCCACCAGTTCTTGGAACTGGCTTAGGAACTGTTCCGGTGGCCAAGTACATATGTTTTTACACCTACCGTGAAATGTCGATGAGCCCTGCTGTGTGTCTCTATCTCACTCGCTCTCTATGAAAAAGGAGACACTTGGGATATCCTGAAAGATCTACCTCCCTTCAACTTTGGCCAGATTCGGTCCCGAACCTCGGCCAATATCCAAGGCAACACTGTATATGGATGAGGTAGTTGGAGCCAGTTCTTTCGAGAAAGTCCTATTTCGTAAGTCCCTCTAGTGGTGGGTGCAGGAGAGCCGCCACACAGCAAAATACGGTGAATACCATAAATGTTACCACATTTGTTATCGGGCTCCTATGAAGGTAAATGTGGTAAGACAAATTTATAAACCAGTGAGAAATGGTTAATAGTAAACGATGGTCACAACGTGACCGCAGCTACGTCATTAACATATATTTATCATATATTATACGTAAATATTTACATTTATGTCAACCAAGAGAATTGTATAAAGAAAATAAAACGAACCATCTGACTGCAATACATGTGACAACCTACTATCAATAATATTTTATTCGAATGCAGAAAATTAGAATATGAGAGCCGCAAATGAGACACCGCACTGACTGCTGCCCTTTCATCCAAGAAACGTTCATCACAAAATCGAAATAACCGATCTGTAAGTCGCTAATCAACAAGATATCGATGCGCTGTAAAACAATGATGAAGAGGAAGAAAATACATAATAATGTTTGTGGATTAACTATATGATGATTTATTTATTAGACAGATATAGTACAGTAGTGAATCTGTCATTTTTATGTTTGAAATTTAGTTGGTTTTTGTCGATGGTAGTTGGTAGATAGTGCGTGACTACACTTTTATTCATTCAAATGCATTGTTCAGCTCAAAATGCGGAAAAATTCCAAAGGGTGTAGCCAGATAAGATGGTCAAAAGTGCCCCTAAACCAAATTAAGTTTGTGATACATCAGTCGATAGAGGGCATAAAAAAACACTCTTCGCAAATTTTCAGCTCCCTATCCCCATTTTTAGGGTAGTTATAGGGTGTATTGTGATTTGCAGTTTTTGATTCATTTCTCTTATTCTCTTCAACAGAAAATTCTGAAAAAATTAGGAATATGTTAGCTATCAGAATACATATTTGTTAATTTTTTCAGAATTTTATGTTACAAAACCAAATTTTAAAAAATAAAAAAAGTTTTAAAATGCTGATTTCCTATAGAAGGCATAAAATGACTACGTTTATATTTTTACCGTTTTAGCACCTCTTTATGATTCTTAACATATAATTTTTTCAGATTTTTCCTAGGGGGGCACGCAGTCAAAAAAATAAGAAACCGATATTTTCTAATATTACTGACGGTGTCAGTATTTTAACTATCTCAATATTTATCATAGTTTCATCAGCTCATTATGATTGTTAAATGAAAATTTTTTTGAAAGATGCATCATATTGGAAAAAATTGCGAAAGTTTATTCTTTACTTCTCTCATGCTCGTATAAGTACCACTTTCGTATGATTGATAAAGTTAATTTCTTACATGCATATTATATCAAATTCTAAATATTGTGGATGTACATTACTTTCTAGGTAGGAATTATTACCTCAATTTGTATTTAACAAGGAATATGTGAGACCTGATTTTCACCGATATTAATAATATTTAGCAAGTTTCATACGTACAATAATCGTAATCAGAATTATAGCTAGCGATGGCCAATAATTTTTATTATTTTTCTTTGTGTATTTTTTTTTAATTACTATTAGTAGTTAAAAAAAATAAATTAAGGAAAAAAATAAAAATGGTCAATATCATTAAATCTTTCTAATCGGGCGTTAAAAAGTAATATAATATAATATGATTAATAAAAAAAAAAGTGAAAATACAATTCGACGTATTAGTGAATTGGAAACCGGGACAAAATCATTATTAACCTCTTACACTTACCTCTACTCTTTAATCATACTGTTACCAAATGATCTATTACTTGAATATACCAGCATAATGATTTTTCCAAAAATCACACTTATTTTTTTCATAACTAACTGGTCATTTATGGCTATAACTTCAGTTACGATTATTGTATATGTGAATCTATAAACCTACTAAATGTCATTAAAATCAGAGAAGTTCAGGTCTCATATTTTCCTTGTTAAGCACAAATTAAAGTAATAACTCCTCCCTGGAAAGTAATGTACATCCACAATATTTAGAATTTGATATAATATCCATGTAAGAAATTAACTTTATCAGTCATACGAACGTGGTACTTATACGAGCATGAGAGAAGTAAAGAATAAACTTTCGCAATTTTTTTTCAATATGATGCATCTTTCAAAAAAATTTTCATTTAACAATCATAATGAGCTGATGAAACTATGATAAATATTGAGATAGTCAAAATACTGACACCGTCAGTAATATTAGAAAATATCGGTTTCTTATTTTTTTGACTGCGTGCCCCCCTAGGAAATATCTGAAAAAATTATATGTTAAGAATCATAAAGAGGTGCTAAAACGGTAAAAATATAAACGTAGTAGTTTTACGCCTTCTATAGGAAATCAGCATTTTAAAACTTTTTTTATTTTTTAAAATTTGGTTTCGTAACATAAAATTCTGAAAAAATTAACAAATATGTATTCCGATAGTTAACATATTCCTAATTTTTTCAGAATTTTCTGTTGAAGAAAATAAGAGAAATGAATCAAAAACTGCAAATCACAATACACCCTATAACTACCCTAAAAATGGGGATAGGGAGCTGAAAATTTGCGAAGAGTGTTTTTTTGTGCCCTCTATCTACTGATGTATCACACACTTAATTTTGACCATCTTATCTGGCTATACCCTTTAGGCTGTACTTTCGAATGAGACTAATGACTAATCGACACAAAGTTTGAAGAGTGTGTTAGAGAAAGAGGATGTATCTAAAATATTAAATTTTAACTTTAGGTGTTTCTTAATTTCAGAGATATTCGCAAAAACTTTCGATTTTATACATTTGAATTCTCTTTAGACGTAGGTATTTACATACGTTTTCATGGCAGCATATGCGCGAGCATTGAACTGTTGCTTATCTATAATTTCTATAAACACACCGTAGTGGCCGACAAAGGAAGCGTATCGCGATTGAGTTTGTAAACAAAAGAAAGGACAGTTCAGATTGTCGCGATGGAAGTGGCAATGCATACTGGCTAATGCCCTAGCTCGGGCATTCCACTCATTGCAGAAATCTACTTATTTTGATGGGTAAAATATCGGTGGTTGGTTGGTCACATTTTCTTGCAGCCGTCACCAGGTAATTGGCCACGCAAATCAAAATGCATAAACATTGAAATCGGTTAAATTTAATTCTTAAGTTTACCACTTATACGCATTGTTTGTCAACAGCCGCGATATTTTTATAGAAACAGTACTGAAACGTGGCAGCCGACCTATGCCTAAGCATTGGCTGCCTCAAACGCGTACGGATAGAGAAAATTTAATTGTGTAAAACTAAAAGTTTTTTGCTAATATCTCTGGTACTTAAAAATATCCGAAGCGTAACATCCCCCTACTCCATCCCCGTTGACTTTCATCTTGATCATCCCTAAGACTCATTCGAAAAAATATCCTAAATTTAACTTTTTGGTTATTGCGAACATCAACATTTTTATTTATCCGTGTCTTGTATTTGGGTATTTGTATCGTATATACAAATATAGCAGACAATACGTAAACATTTTGCTGAAGAAAGTAACTAAAAAAATCAATTTTTATATTTATCACTGAAACGAATGGACTTTTTACACATCCGCTTATATAGTCATATTCACTATTAAACACAAAATTAATCCATCTACGCCAAGACTCAGAAAATTGCGGTTCGCGAGCCGCACGAGGTTCTTTTCCCGACTCGCCTGCTTCGGTGAACGATCCTCACCATTCCCAGCTTACTTCTAAACTATAGATGTACTACACATAAGTATAATTTCAAATGTGCCTGTTGGTTTTTTTTATTTAAGAAGAGAAAGTTTTCTTACTATTAACAAAAATCATCGACGGCATGTTTCTTTTTGATACTCGACACACAAGTCAAGAGGGTGCAGCCGTGTCCCTTCTTGGCTTATTTAGACAGAGTAGGACCGATAGGGTCTGTGGGAACGTGACGAATTCTTTGTCACTGACCTATTCATTCTAACAGTTTGTTTCACACAGAAAAGATGTAACCTTCCTAGTGCTTCAAATAATAAAGTCAATTTTAGTTTACAGTATTCAAACGGAATTTTGTTTTATTTCATTATACATAACCTACATTACCAAGCGTAAAACATTAGCGTGGACCACTATGTATCCCTATTTTGGGGTCAGTTGTCACCTCTTTAACAGGAACGACATAAATAGAAATACAGATCGAATATTTTTAACTACTCTACAATTGTGCAAAGTTTTATCATTAAAACAAGAAAATTAAAAAAAGAATCGGTGATTAATGCTCCCTTAGAAATTAACGACAAAAAAACATTATAGTGCTTTTTTCAACTGTTTAATAGTTTTCGTTAAACCGATAATGTATATTACCAGATATAAATAAAAATATATATAGGGTAGATGTCCCAATTATTGTCAGTGTCCCTATAATTGTCACTTTAATTATTGTATTTAATAGCGAGGTAATGTATGAAGAATCAAGACTAAAAAAATGTCAGTACTAAATTTTGACTTGATTATTATGCAACAACACGTGGTCATTGCATATATGTCTATATTTAATATTTAAAAGTAAATATTAGGAGATGAATGTATCGTTTGAGCATAAAAATGCAAATAATGTACTGTAAGTAGAAAGTATGGAAATTTTTATAACGCAATAAAGGCGATGATTTTACGATTTATCTTATATCTGTTATACAAACTAAATTGGTAATATATGTAAAAATCATTTCTATTTATGTGACAACTTTTCAAATTACAGTACGAGATACATTGGACTTTGTTACATACTTTCAATGGATTAGTAATTAATACGTCATATTTAACATGCAAAAAGTCGTCATAAATAAAAAAGATGTTACCTAATGTTGTGCTCCAAACCGGAACGATTATTAGGTTAAATAACTATCAAAATAATTAAATGAAGTTGCGCGATAAGTTTAAAGTGGTAGTAATTGGGACATCTACCCTAAATAGATAAAGTATAGGGGAAAGTCGTACAGCGCCGACAAGCTTACAGTACCGAACAAACTTGGTATTCATTTCTGTCAGTAGATGACAGAACTTCTCAGGCAAAAACAAATCATTATTGTATAAAAATCTAACATAGTTCGAAACCATAACGTTCCCCCACTATTTCCGTAATTTATGAAGCGATACATGTCCACATTGCTATTTCCGTGTGTTGAAAGTTATTTTATAAGCTACACACATTACTTCTCATGTAAGTAAATGATTCTATTATTTTCTTACAACTATCTCTAGTCTATTAAGAATAATTTAAAACCATGATTTGGTAATTTTTTGTGTGCATTAATAATATATAATCTAAAATGTTCCCACGTATCTATCGTGCAGTACCAATCACCCCGCTGTCGTACAGTACGGACTAGACTAGGATCAGCCAAATTGTTTTACTTGTACATACAATCTATTGGTATTTCAAAATTATTTACGGGGTAGTTCTCCAGTTTTCATTTCGTCCTTTCACACAGAAAATCGTCGTGAATTTCAAAAGAAAAAAAGGGACAATGGTCCGAAAAGAATATGAATGCGTCGATGAAATCGATTCTCGAAAAGGATTTTATAGATAAACTAAAGCAAAGAAAAGGGCTGCAATAGTGACTATAAAGCAAATTAATACATTGCCGACCAGTAGTTTTATTGCTAGCTTTACCCAGTGACCAGCTATGTTTTTGGTGAATGAATACAGAAAAGGTTTTATATAAATTTTAAAGGCACGTTTTAAGATTAAATACCCATTGCATTTTGAAGTTATTTATTACATATTCTTAAAAGCTAATATACTTTTAAAGTATAATACTTTGTAAAACACTCTGTAATGTAAAACTACTGTAAAACCACTATCAGACCTTTCATCACTATTGCTGTCATCCTCCTCACTTCTTTCACTTTCAATATCATCTTCACAATGATCAATATCTTCACTTTCATTTGGGGACAAGAAACTGCATTGATTAATGCATTAAAAAACTACTGATTGTGAGTCAACTTTGTCCTTTGACATACAATAACGCATTTTAATTCATTAATCACTTAACCTTCTTTTACTCAACAACACAAAAAGATATTTTACACTCCTCACTGTCGCATTGCATTGCGTCAGTCGACTAAGCTTGTTTGACCTTGTATGCTACTGAACAGATACGACTATTACAGAAATTCTCTTCCTCCCAGGACGTTACTGTCAAATAATGGTCGCTACCATTATCCGCTGATAGTTAAAGTCTTTAAATTGATGATGTTAATTTATCTTTGAATTATTCATTAAATGTATTTTATTACGTGGATACTCCTTCCGCATGCCCTCCATTGTTCTTAATGCACTTTTCTAATCGTTTCATACATTCCACTTTCCATCCAACACACGCATTTATGATTCTTCTGCGTAAATCATTCAAATTTTTAATAGCAATTTGAAATACAATGCGTTTCAAACAACCCTATAGAAAAAAAACCATAATATGAAGGATTCGGAGAGTTTGCGAACCAGTTTATAGGTTCACTATGTCGAATCCACCTGTTTCTAAATATTGCATTTAACCAATTACGCACCGCCGCAGCATTACCAGGAAGAGCGCCATCGTGCTAAAACCACAAACTATTACGTACATTTAGCGGAATTTCTTCCAATACATTCGACAAATTAGTTTCCAAAAAGTGTAGGTGAACTGCATCATTTGTGAGCTATTCAAAAGGATAGAGACCAATTATTTTTCGATTGTGAACACCACACTACGCCATAAGGGATTGACGCTACTGGTTATTATTTTCTTCGATCCACTATGGACTTTCTGTAGCCCACATTCGCAAAATTTGATGATACAGTAATTCATTGGTAAGAAATTAGGCACACCTATGTTGCATGCCTCTCTTGAACATTTTCTTGCATATTGCTAGTGATACAACTGGGAGTGTTTATGCGTCCCCGAGCTGACCGTTCTGCTAATTGTCCAATTGGCTGCAATGCTTTTTTTGTTAGTTTGATCCTTTGCAGCAATTGGACTATGGATTAAAATTATGGGGATAACTTGACATATAATTGTATACGTAATTAATTTCCAAATATTTGGTTCGTGACTATTAGATGTCACTTCCAAAATGACTTTCGAATGAGTTGCATATAAGGTCTTGTTCCGAACTTGTTATTGGTGCTGTTAATCCTGGATGCCTAAAAATCTGTGACTATTGTTACTACCGTAGGCATTGCTAGAATCTGGTTTTGATACATCCATAATTAAACCTACTTTATTCTTGAATTTTTACTGAATTAATAATTTTCTCTATTTTATATTTGCTTTTTCATCGTATTATAGTAGCTATTTTTTGGTAAATAATTTATAAATTCAATGGTTGATAGTCCAAATTGTAACGATTCTTCATTTATTTCTTTTCACCCTATTAAAGTGTTAAAATTGATCGATGTACCTCCGCAACTATAACGTTTCACTGTGAACCTTGGTATCAACCATAGTAAACAATCCTGAGTGTTTGACAGATAAATTTCGATCTACCAAAGACGCTTCGGTTTGTTCTAGTGCGATAGTAATATATAATTGGTGATATCGACAGATTTTTTAATGACCCTAACTCGCATAGAACAACAATAACGTGGAAAATAAGGTGTCGCATTCTACTAGATGATCCTTGTGTTATTTGCACCACAAGTTAATTGTGATGGCACAAACGAACTTTGAAAAATGTTCGTGTCAGAATCTAAATCATTATTAACACTACGTTTGCGGACGTTAATTGTATAATTCGACAGACTTCCAGAAAAATACGTATACTGCATATAAATATTCGAAATTAGAAGATTGAGGATGAAGAGAATCAATCAGAATACATATTCATACATATCATTTTATATATACTTAACACATCATTTTTCAGATTCTTCCTAGTGGGAGCATGTAGTTAAAAAAAAAAAATGAAAAAAAATAGAAGAAAGTTAAAAAAATAAAATTGTAAAAACATAAACGTAGTCATTTTATGACTTCTATAGGAAATCGGCATTTTAAAAGTATTTTTTATTTTTTAAAATTCGGCTTTGTAACACAAAATCCTGAAAAAAATTACAGATATGTATTCCGATAGCTAACATATTCACAATTTTTTCAGAATTTTCTATTGAAGAGAGTATGAAAAATCAAGCAAAAACTGTAAATCACGATACATCCTGTAACTACCAGAAAGGTGGAGATAGGGAGCTGAAACTTTGCAGAGGGGGTTTTCTCTGTGCCCTCTATCGATAGATGGATCACAAACTTAATTTCGTTTAGAGGCATTTTTGACCATTTTATCCGACTTAACCGTTTCTGCTTATATTGTGACTTACAGGTTAAAGTTTTGTATCTTGTTCTTAGAGTCATCTTTGTTCTTCCAATAGAACCATATACCTTTTTATACACAAAAAGAGCACTTTTATTCTTGTTAAAAAACTATTATAATACGCGGTCGAAATATAATTTGTATCACATCCACAAAAAAACAGTAGCGAAAACGAGTGCATCATATCATCTACATAAAAATTAAAAAATTTATAATATTAACAATTTTTTTATTTAATAGATTACTTGTACTGCAAAAGATACTAAAATAGTCTGCCATCACGCTTTATACATTTTTCTATCCAGTTTTTCACATTTTTCAGAATATTAGAGACTTAAAGTGATGTCACTTTAGATATTTTTATATTATACGATTTTTAGTATCTTTAATCCTGTTAATACACCTCGTCCTTCAAAAATACCTATGGGAAGAAATTGCGCGGCATTAAATCAAATGAATGTGGGATTTATTTTCTTAATTCTAGAGTACTAATCCATTTGGGGACTGACCTATGCTTTATTTAAGTACTTTGCTATAATTTTCTAATCATGTGTTGGCACATCATCTTATTGAACATACTTCAACTTTTATTGGGTACACAAAAGGGTATTAAAATTTTGCAAAAGAACCAGTAATTATAATAATAAAAAAAAACTTGTTGCTTCTGTTCAGTTAAACTTCCGTTTAAAAAATAGAGTCTGATAATTTAGTTACAAAATATGTTACATTACATATTCACATTGTATCTAATTTGATTGTTAGTATGACTCCTTAAATACGGATTTTCTACGAACTATAAATATTCAGTCCAACGATTGAACATTCCATTATGGATGAATGATCTTATCCAGAAGATTTGAGAACAGCTTGGAGAGCTTCTTGAATTCATCTCAAAAAGTGGTAAGAAGTTTTAATCCCACGAAGTCTTAAAACTTGCCCAACACTAAAGTCGGAATGCTCAAAATCGATACTTCACGTACAGAAGCTTAAGCTTCAACGTACGCAAGTACTGATACAATGTATTATCCATTCTATAGATACTGCACTGACACTCCGATTTTTGGAAAGACTCGTACTTCTTTCAATCATTTTCCAGTTTTTTTAAAATACACGTGATGATAGTGCTCGATTCGGATATCTTTTACAATACAACCTTACAGTTTTTTGGGTACTTCGATTACAAAAAGCAAATGCATACATTAAATTCATCTTCTCAACATTTGTAAACGACATAATTTCGTATGATTATAATAAATACATATGAGTAAAACGCGTCGAAAAATATACAAGTATAATATAGTTGCTTGTTAATAAACGCAAGAGGAAAGGTACTGAACCCTAGACACAAATATTTCGATATTGAAAAATTCTAAGTTAACTATTCTTCGACCTATGTACTTTAACACATTTTCTAGAGAATAAAGAAAGAATCAGTTGATGTATAAAAAAGATACATGGTTCCATTGAAAAAAAAAGAAAAAATACACACGACTATTAGATGACAACGATAATGAATCACTCGAAACCATACAATTTTTAATAATGAAAATTTGTTCTATCTTTTACTCATTTAATGCTATGATTTGGCCCAGTTACGTAGGATTATGTATAGTAGTTAATATCGTCCTCGCGCTCCACTAATGTGAAAGTATTGTATTTTATCCTTTCTCATTTAAATTTCAAGAGAGTTATACAATTTGAAAATGAGTAGCTCCAAAGCAACGAAAATTTTCAGAATGACGCAATATTTTTATATTGTACGTATATAAATATGGTTCACTGTAACGAATTATAAGCAAGTTTCATTTTATGAACTGTACTCGTTCGTAATCAATGACTGTAATACTTAATTAAGTTTTGTATGTTTCATGCTCTTCACATTATGTTACTTTATATGACTACTACTCATAAACAATTACGTATCTACTATCGAAAGAATTGGGTTATGTTGACATAATGTAAGTATTTGATATAATTGTATTCACGTATATTTAGATTTCTGTGCAAAAATGATATGGGAGGCAACTGTGTAGAAAGGGAAATAAGCGAAGAAATATAAAAACAAATAATTGCACAATATTATTTTGCAAATTGTTGTAACTGGAAATAGACATTTTATATCCTTACTATACAGTGTAGAATAAGATGGACAATTTTGTTATAAAATTTATGTATTTAAAATTTATAAATAAAGTAAAAGTTATGACATATTAAGTTTAAAATAGTATATAAATTATAAAAATTAAAATATGATTAGAAGAATGCAGAAGAAAGCATAATATTGGGTGTTCCGATTAGTTTTGAGGGATTTTTCGCAAAAGGAAAATGTTTATTTTAGAAAAACGGTAAATGATATTCTATTTAAGACATTTTCCGTTGCTAGCTATAACTTTTTCCAATTTTCTTGGCAATAAATATATTCCGCGATAAAAGAAATGTTTCAACAAAATTTTCACTCATTCATTCTCAAAACTAACCAGAACACATACAATAGATCTTACAAAGAAATTAATTATTCGTAAACAACTGTATGGTGAAAGATGTTTTACATACATTAAAACTTTGCATTTTCATTCATTAATAACGATTAATACACAGGATGTCTCGTTTAAAACAGATCACTTAAGCATCTTCTTTAGTGGTGATAGTATACTACATATTTCATACGTAATTTGAATAATTTTAAAGAACGAATTTTTTATAACAAACATTTTTCTGCATAAATGCACAATGTAGAAGATAATAAAGTGGGACACCTAGTATATACAATCAACATAGTCTACATACATATTAAGTTGTCCCAAAAGTTTTTTTCTACATATGAGCTGGATTTTGCTAGGCAAAGCGACGTTACGAGAATTCGAGAAAATAGACTCACGGGCTTCTGAAAAGATGGAGAAGGAAGGTACAAACAAAATAGCTCTGCATATTTTATTAAATTATATTGTTCGTGAAATATTCTGCACTTGATATCCAATAAGAAACCGGATATTTTTGAAGCAACCTAAATATTGGTTTGTAACGTACATTTGTGCTATTCTTATTTAATGTTTTTAAAATCATTTAATTGTGAATTTTAAAATAAATTCAACCAATTAAGTCTGTGTCATTTTGATCGATCACCTTCGTCCATCTTTACAGCGGTTAAAGAATTTCTAGAACTTCAAAAACATTGAAAGTTGTGATCGTTACAAAAGTTAAACAAACCTTTTAAATTGTTCAATTAAAAAACAATAGGCTATTAATCCTAATCCTCAAAAAGTAAATGATTTAACATACATATGTACGTATTACAGATTGACAATCAATATACATCTAAATTATTCCCGTTGCTGTTAATGGTAAGAACAAATGATTAAAATGGATTTAAATGGATTCAAGGCAAGCATTTAATGGCGACAAAGAACAGTTCTCTGAAGATCGTCTTAGAGGTTATTTCAAGGTAATCGATATTTTTTTGCTCTTTAATATTTCTTTTTCTATGTCGTAGTCAACATTATGGCAAATTCTACGACTTGATATCATGACCTCGACGAAAAATAAGTTTAAATTGAGTCAACGTAAAGACTACAAATCAGCTTATAGTTTAAGTATTTGAAGTGCGGGTCGGTATTTCTGAATACCACTCACACGCTGGAATCGTATTCCATTTAGATCTGCCATAAACCAATACCATATTTATTTTTTCTTCTTTGCTATAACATTTTGTTACCAGTGAATTTCCAAGCATTCTAACCAAAATCTTTATCTTCAATATATTCAAATTGTACTATTACATTTAGTGTATTTGTATTAAACTATCTATCCAAGTTATTCCATTGAACACCTTACAATGTTTCAATTTAAACTCATTCTTCTTAGTGGAGGAAAAGATACCATAGGTCGTTTAATTTATCTTAATGTCGACTACAATGTCGCATTATAAAAAATAGATATTTATATACAAAAAAAATATCGATGACCTTGAAATAACTTAGCATACGACAACTTTGATGGAATTTCTAATATCAGCATCAGATGCACCGCTTCAAACGATTTAAATCCTTTTTCGTCGTTATTACTTATCCTTAACATCTGCGTAAATAATTTAAGTATTCGCGTTAAGGGGTTAAACTCCAATGGCGACGCGATACGATTGAGAGTTGAAATTACCAACAAAATCAGGCGAAAAACACAGGTTACTGCATGCTACGAAACGCGACTTCTCGTCCTCGTATAAGAATATTTTGGGTCGAAAGGTTTAATCAGATGACGTTGATAAATAGTAATATGAGTTTTAGAAAGTGGTATGAATACAACCGGGATCAGAGTGCGCTGCATTGAAGTCTTCCCTTTCGAATAAACTATCTTTGAACGCAAAATCTTCTTATATAAGAACAAAAAGTCGCGTTCCGTAACATGCTGTAACCTGTATATACTTTTCCACTAATTTTGTCGGTACATTAACTTTCTTTTGTATTTCGCGGCTGAGAAGTCACGTGGCTGCTCTAGTCCTTTAATAATAATTTAATAATAATTTAAAATGGTAAAATTGTCGAACTAAATTATTAATCCAGAAATTTTGCTGTTAAAAACTGTTCCCATAATATCGTTAAACCACTACCGAAATACAGCAACTCTTTGTTTGTTTATTAAGTTTTGATATTTATTGTCTTTTACTATGTACATAACAAATAGGTATAAAGCAACCTAAACTGATCAATAGCAGAATTTGTTGGAAAAATTGAATTTTTTAATCTTTCAATAAAAAATCGATTTCTTTAGATACTTTTATTCTGCTGTATTAAATTTGTAAACGTACTTTTGCTCTGACCAAAAATAATTTTTAGTTAGGTTATAAATATGACACAAAGTACGATAACATCTTATAAAATAAAAAGGAGTAATCAATTAAACACCATAAGCAAGTGTAAACCAGAATAGATGTACGGGGTGAACAAAAATGTTTTGTCATAGATAGCATAGACAAATTCTACACCTTCGGATTGGTGGAGATTTGTTATAAAAAAAAGTTACCGCAAGATTCACCTTGACCATTTTTTTCAAGGCTAATTTTTTTTAATTTTTTTGTTCTGTTCTACTCAACACAACGAACAAAAGTCTCAAGGGAGCTGCATATATGTCTATAAGCAACCGTTATGCCAGATATTGATATTTGAGTTCCTATCATCTGTGGGATAGATTTTCTTCGTAGTTACTTCGCATTTTTAACAAATTTTGCACCATGAGGCGTGACTTCTCAGGACGAGAAAGTAAACAAACCGTTATATTGCTATAGTAGTGACCAAGATATAGTAAAGTCATAAATTAATTTTTGTTTATCTATACGAAACAATGTAACATAATAGATAGAGTTTGAAGGAATCGACAACGCATGTGTAATACTATAACAGGTCAAACTATTTTCCGTTTCCTTATTCTTTAGTCTTTGTCCAGCTGTATTTCTGAGCTTCTATATACTGCGTGCTTCTGTGCTTCTACTTTCTGTTCTAATCCAGTGTAGAATTTGTTTCTATAATGGTGCGAAAATACGTCAACGTTCGACTAATGCTTTGAGCAATAGATGAGGCAATAGGAAACTATACTGAAGCTCGCGAGATATTGTATAAAGCATGGGTTCAATATCTTGGAAGGTCTCCTAGAGAAGTTACAAATCGCCGCGACTTTCAATGATTAGATCGTTGTACATTTCTTATCGAATATTTGCTCGATATAACAAAAAATTCCTTTTATATAAGAATTTCAATAAGGTTAAAATTCAAGGTAAAAATAAGAAATGTTTAATTTTTGTTTTAATCTTGATGAGTTTCCTCAGTTACAGTACAACTGAATTCGCTACATTCAAAACGTGACGAAAATACCTATTGCTTCCAGGTTGCACAAGCGCGTGACCAGTATAGTTTAATTATCCTATTGTCGTAGAATAGAGAAAATTGTACACGTTCCACTTATTAAAAACCACGATTTTTTTATGTCAATAATTGATTCTCTAACCATGATCATCCGAAATGATTCTATAACGCATAGACTTATATGCAGTCAGGGAGAAAAGTAAGTGGGCAGGTGATGAAAATGGATATCAATGAAATTTAATCAATATAGCATCATAATTACATGTTTAAACTTTATTTAACATTTATCTTTATAGTATATAGATTATTTGAATAACAATTAAAAGTGATATTTATAGCTGGTGCAAATCCAAATTAGTTTTAAACAAAAAATCAACCAATTATCGGAAGACAAAAGTAACTGGACACTACCAGTAACGGCTAATTAGTATTTAGTATTGCCGCCTTTCGCTGCAATTACGGCCTCTAGTCGTCGCGGCATACTGTTTATGAGATTTTCTCTATAATCTTTGTCAAGTATTGTCAAAAGCTGATTTTAAATTATTAAAAAAGTCTATTTTATTCTTTCGCTTGTCCAAAGGAAGTTTAGAATCCAATACACACCACAAATTCTCTATCGGATTCAAGTCAGGACTTTGTGCTAGCCATTCGAGCAACTTAATATCTGAATCACTAAAATATTTCATACTCTTTTTGGCAACATGTTTTGGATCATTGTCCTGTTGAAAAATAAATTCTTCCTCCAAATTCACTTTTACTGTTGCCTCTTCCAAATTTTCGTTGATTGTGCTAATGTATTTATCGGCATTCATAATACCATCAACTGGTATTAAGGTTCCAGTCCCGTTCCGTGAAAGACAACCCCACACCATTAATGAACCACCTCCAAATTTAATCGTTGGTGTGATAAATGATTTTTCGTATGTTTCATTTTTCTTTCTCCAGACTTTTTGCTTTTTCTTCAATCGCTGCATCTCAAATTTTAATTCATCAGACCATACTATCTTTTTCTAGAACGATATAGGCATATTAACATACTTTTTAGCAAAAGCTAAACGTTTCTTCATGTTCTTTTTATTAATATGAGGTTTACACCTTATCCTACAAGATTTTAGTCCCATTTCGTGCAACCTTCGTTTTATAGTTTTTGTCGACACATCTAATCCTACTGCATTTAAAATTTGCCGTGAGGAAATCGTTGACTCTTGTCAACATTCTCGAACAATTCGACGGTCTTCTTGTATAGTAGTAGTAAGTACAACGTTTTCGTCCACAGCGTCTTAAATTCTCTGCAGTATTATGTACTAAATATTTTATCCATATTTTTTCCACCGCACTTTTTGATATTTTTTCCTTTGGGTAACAACACGGTAACTTAACTTATTACGACAATCCGAAAGAATTAAATTACGGATTTGATGTGAAATTTCTGCTGTTTTTTGGCATTTTGATATTGTTAAACACTTAATCTTACTTGTATGAAGCCTGAATAAGTACTGGAAAATTCGTTCAATGCCGCTGTGTACAAACATGAGTTACGTATCCATTTCTTGTCTCGCAATAATATATCAACTGAGTATCCACTTATTCCTGTCTCTCTGTAATTGGTTGATTTTTTGTGTAAACTTAATTTGGGTTTGCACCGAATGTTAATATTTATTTTAAATTTTATTCAAATAATCTATATACTATAAAGATAAATGTTAAATAAAGCTTAAACATGTAATTATGATGCTATATTGATTAAATTTCATTGATATCCATTTTCATCATCTGTCAATTTACCTTTGTCCCTGACTATGTGTGCTAGTTGAGCACATATTTTCAACATAGCGATTTTCAAATTAACATCTGTCGTATTATTTCACCCTCTGCACACAATCTATGCGTGCTAACTAGCGTGACAAATTTAATAATAAATCTATATTCAACTCCAACTTTTCTTATAGTAGGCATTTCGAATGAAAGAAATTTTTTTATTGTACTGCAAAATATTGTACTGTTCACAATTTAATATTCAACAATTCTATTACATGGCGATTCTAAACGCTTTTTCTCAAGTATGTCCTATCATTAACGTAAGAGTAGCTGGAAATTTAAAAAAAGAACCTTTTGATAACCAACCGCGTCTTTCTTATTGTCGCCTTTTATTTTGTACCTCGTTCTGGAAAATCATCAATTTTCTTCGTGTCCTTAACTTCTTCACAGTTTCGGTAGTCGCAATTGTCCATCACCTGTAGGGGAAAGTGGGGCAAAGTGAAACACTTAAGGCTCAATGATAAAAAAAAACACTTTTTTACTATTACTTGTACTTTTACTACATTGTATCATACGCGTTTGTCTTCCAAAATCTATCATATAAAAGCTTTGTGATTTTTAGAACTTAATAGAATATGTGTCTACAAAACCTTTTATTAGCTTTGTTAAAAGATAGTGCACGATTTTTAATTATAAAGTAGTAGTCTTTTAATAAATATAAAAAAACAATACTCGATAATGTATTGGCTATTTTAATCTACAATCTTACGCCAGGTCTTCATAAAATCAAAGTTTTACCAACAAGCGAAGTTTTTAAAAGATTTAAACAAATAATAATCTGAAGATGCCAAGACGCGGTAGTATAGAGGGTGGATGAGAGCATCCCAATTCAGTTTCCTTAGTTTTTGTCAAGTCTGCGTAGGGACGTGTAATCTCATATTATCTTGATGGAATATTACTCCTTCCCTGTTCAGTAAGTTCTGGTCGCTTCTTTTCTATATCTACCCTCAAATGATTTAACTGAAGGTAATAGTCTGTGAAACTGATGGATTCATTGAATAACAGAAGCTCACAGTAGAGTATAGCCTTACATGGGAAACTGTTTTAGGAATAGTTAGTGGATATAATTGCACACCCATATATGTTTTTCGCAATGCATTATGGTAAATGTTCACTTTCTCATGTCCCGTAATAATCTCCTTCAAAAATAATTCGTTCTGGAGTTTTCTCAATAATAAATCACACGCCGAAATTTGATTAAATTCCTCTCAGTCAAACTATGTGAGACTCAAACAGCATATCAATAAACTATTTCAAATCGATGTAAGTAATTTCCAAGTGGTTCTGAACGCGATCTCCCTTATTATGTAATGTGGATTATTTTGAGTTAAACTTGATACCTGATCATTAACAATTTCAATAGCTTTTCCAGAACTTACACGATTGACAAAACGGAGATCTTCATCACGAAAGTAACCATACGTTCGTTAACAATATTATCACCATGCACTTGACACATCTCTTTTCAAAAATAAAAGAGTATGATTGTACGGAAGTATAATTCCTCGTCGTTTATCTTCAGTACAGGAATACATTAAGAAAATTAAACTATGCGTGAAACTATCAGTAATGAGAATACATTATAGTAATATTATAATGTTAGGAACGGTGATTATCATTGAAAAAAAAAGAGTATCATTTACTACGGAAATCTATCTTTACCTTTTGACTAACAAACAATTGACTTTGACTAACAATTCTTTTACTTTCTCCCAGGTGATTATAAAAAAAAAAGTAAAAATTTAAAATAAAACTTATAATTTAGAATGATTGTTAATATGTTGAAGTAATGGGTCAACATATCGATGTATATACCTACCGCCTTTTCATGGATTTCAGCGGGACTGTTTTTAACCACCTTGTGACATATAAACAACAGAAAAGATAATATGCTATGGTCGGAAGCAAATGACCTCGAAAGAAATGAAATACCGCAGACATTCGTATTATCCGAAAAAACACTACGGGGAGATTATCGGTCGGCTTTTGCACACCATCTTGTGCATGCGTACGCGCGTGCGCGTGTGTATCCGAAGAATAAACAAATCTCTCTATGTCCATGTAGTTGCATCTGCTTAAGTACTGATGTAGAATTTTGTTTCAAGTTGGCCATTTAAACGAAAAATGTATTCATTCATTCAAATTAAGTTTGGATTAGGTTCGAAACTATGTTTAAGTTTATGAAACTGTAGATTTTTAGTATTTTATTTTTATAAAATCATCGAGGTCATTGTGGATCACCGCACACATGCATGCATGCACGCACATACGCAAGCACATGATGTACAAACGACAGCCTCCCTATGGTGCTCCCCGCCGTCACAGTTAATACTAATGTCTGTAGTATTTCGTTTCTCTCAAGGCCACTAGGGTTCGACCGCAGCATATTATTTTTCTTATTGTTTGTATGTCACGAAGTAATTAAAAAGGCTCCTTTCATATCTATAAAGAGGCGGTACATTAACTGTTTAACCAAATAATGCTAACTTGATATAGTTTTGTATCATATAAATGACAATTTAAGAAACTGACAACTATAAAAATACGACGTTATTTACCTGGATTCATGCATAAAATGTGAAAATGCCAAATAAAAATTCTAAACAATTCTCTCCACCAATAAAAAATCGGGCAAACGGGAATAACTTGTTTCTGTAAAGTATATATTTATATACTAAACTAGCTGCTACCAGCATTTATAAAAGAATATTTCACTTTACCCCACCATTTTACCTTGCTCTGACTTTCTCTATTCCTTTTGTGGATTTTATTAGAGTTCAAAAGTACACAACCAAAAAATAAAACAAAAATTTCCAGGTTTAATTTTAACTCATTATAAGAAATTTATGAGTTAAGGGTTCGATATACATAGTTTCACAATCCAAGATTTAAAGATGGGGATCCCAAATGAATCTGAAAATCTGTTGACAGAGAGCGTTGATGACCTCTGAGTCATCGATTTAGCTGAAATTTTAAACACTGATAGATTTCGTCATCCTATCGACGGATATACACCATTATGGATGAAATACCTAATATCTTTAAAAACATTCTTGAAGTTTCGATGTGTGAAAATAGATACCTACAGTTTAGTTGAAGTACAGAATAAGCACCGCTGGATTGTACAGATAATGTATTTCGAATTCTTATAGAGGTACAGTATCTTAGAAATTCTTTCCTGCTCCCCTAACAAAATAATTAAATTTCACACCCATAGAATGGTTTTGGTAAATATTAACCGCAGAACACAAACGTTCGTAATTTTTACGGCTGACAAATTTTATGGTAATCCCAATAATGTGATTTATTATATGAATGTTTAATATAACAAATGTCTAAATATAGTGTGCAATAAAAATATCTTGAAGGAGAATATCGGAATGGAGGGAGATAGAAGTTTGGCGAAAGTGTAGTCCAGAAGTAAAAAGTGATTAGGAAGGAAAATAAGACTGGGAGTTAAAAAAGGTGAAGGGAGGTGGTAAGGTAAAGTGCAAGGAGAGCGCGTGAATGTTTGTACAGCCAGGGTGTGGAAAATAAAGACAAAATCCTACGAGTAAGAACATACAAAAAGTTGGAGGTTAGAATTAGTAACGAGAAAAATGGAAGACGAATAACGTGGGTGGCAAATAGGTGAACCATGTCAAAAGTAGAAAGAGCGGTCGGTAAGGGAGGGAAAGAGGAAGAAAGGAAGGGAAACGGGAGACTGACAACGGTAGAAAGGATGAAACGACAAGCAGAAGGTGATAAATCCCTAAGGAAATTACAGATAGAGAAAGAAGGGGAAACAACAAAGATATTTTGGAGGGAAGTAATACGAGAGAACAGAACCGAGGTGAGAAAGACGAAAGGGAAGAGAAAGGAGTGGAGGGAAGATACTCAGAAGAAGAGAGTCTAGATGAATGGGAGGCGCATAACAATGATGGAAAGGAAATAAGAATAGAAGAAGTGTCGGGGATGGAGAAAAGGATGAGTATCTAAAAGCAAGGAAGAGAAATAAGATCGGAGATTAGGAGAGAAATACATCGGTGGAAAGAAGTATTTAGGGATGAAATAGAGGACCTGAGGAAAGACCTGAGAAGGAAGGAGGAGAAATGGGAGTCGGAGAGAAAAGGATTAGATAGAAGACTGAAAAAACTGGAAGAGGAAATGAAAGAGGGAGGGAGACAGGAGGAAGACTGGAGAAAAGACATGGAAATAAAAATAGAAAGCATGGAAAATGGTGGAGGACAGAAGTAAGAGGGGATTAAGGAACTAAAGGAGATAAGGAGAAGGATGGAGTTGAGGGAGAGAAAGGAAAGAAGGACAAATATAATAATCAAAGGCTTACAGTCGGAGCAAGGATAGGTTAGGGAAAGAGTAGAGGAACTATTGAGTAGCAAACTAGGAATACAAGAGAAAGCAAAATCGGTAACAAAGATAGGAATGGGAACGAACAACAATGTAGGAATACTGGTGAAACTACCCACCTTGGAAAAAAAAGATTGATTGTGGAAAAGAAGAAACAATTGAAAGGGACACAAATCTTCATTAAAGACGACCTCACAAGAGAGGAGCGGGGAATACTGGCGATAATTAGGGAAAGGGTGAGGGAGGAACGTAGCAAGGGTAATAAGGTGAGGATCGGGTATCTAAAGATGGAAGTGAATGGTACATGGTGGAAATGGGACGAACAGAGAGGGGAATTGAAAAGGACAAATTTTTGGAAAAAGCAAGGACCAGAGGGGGAGAGGGAATAAGAAGAGTGGTATGCTGGAACATGGCGGGGTTAAACAGGATGAGAGAGGCATGGGAACACCTAAGGAAGTTTGATTGGATTCTGTGCCAAGAGACGTGGGTAAAACACAAGAATACCAAAAAAATAGTAGATAAACTAGATAGGAACTATGACTGGTAGGTTAAAAGTGCAATAAGGGAGGAGGTGAAAGGGCGGGCAAAGGGAGGCCAAATATTAGGTTTAAGAAAAGGCAGTGGGAATTGCAGAGTCGAGGAGTGGGAATATGGCTTTGGAATAAAAGAAGAGTCCGCTAAAGTAATGATAATAACGATCTACAACAACGTGAGAGTCACAGCAGTACGAGAGAAAATAGAGGGCGAGATAGAAAAAAGCATATAGGACTATAAAGAACTGATGGTGATAGGAGACTGGAATGCTAGGATCGGAGGAGAACAGGTTAGGACAGAGATGATGGAAGAAGAGGAATGCGAAAGGAGCTCGGAAGATGAAGTACTGAACGGGGAAGGTAGAAAATTGTTAGGACTATGTAAAGAGTATGGCCTAACAATACTGAACGGAAGAATGAAAGGTGACAGGGAAGGTAGGTGTTCTTACATAGGTTTAAGGAGTAGCTCCGTGTTGGACTATGCAATAGTAAAGGAGAGAGAGTGGGAGAACTGATGGAGCGGAAGCTGGTAATAGGAGAATGGGGAGAGTCGGACCACTTATCGCTAGAAATAGAGCTGGACCTGAACGAGCCAAGAAACGAACGATGGGAAGCGAAAGAAATGGAAAGAAACAAGACCCACTGGATATGGAAGGAAGAAAAGAAGGAAGAATTTCAAGAGAAACTGAGAGGAAGATGGAGAGAAAACAAAAAAGGGCAAGGAGATGTAGAGAACAGACTCGAAGTTTTTAATAGGATAATAAGGGGAGCAGCGAAGGAATCAGGATTAGGGAGTAGAGGAGCAGGGGAAGAAAGAAGAGTGGTAAGAAGACTGCTGAAGAAATATCGAAGGTCAAAGAGAGCTGAAGACAGGATGAACTTGGTCGGAGAAAGACACAAGCTGAGAAAGTTACACAAGGAGAAAATTAAAAAATGGAAAGAAGCGAAATGGAAAGGCTGGAGAAAAACAGGGACATGGCAAGCTTTTGGAAGGAGCTCAGAAGCTTCAAACCACACAGGCGGAGGGCGGGCCATGGAATCAAAAGGGAACGATGGCTCCAGCACTTTATGAAACACGTGGAGGGAGACGAGGAGAGAACAAGAAGGTGTGAACAGAGGAAGGAGAGAAGAGAGGGAGTATTAGAAGCATCAGAACCAGGGGAGATGAATGAGGAATTTAGCATGAGAGGTTAGTGCAGCCATAAAAAGGATAAAGAATGTTAAAACACCAGGAGAGGACGGGCTCATTATTGAACTCTTCAAGGGCATGCCGGAGGACATTCTGAAGGAATACACTGAGGTCATGAATATCATGTGGAGAACCGGGTCATTACCAGAGGAATGGCGTAAAGCGATAATCTGCCCAATCTACAAGGCGGAAGATGAGGGAGACGTAGGAAACTACCAAGGGATATCCCTCCTGAATGTAGGATACAAGATACTAACAACAATACTGAATATGAGACTGAGGAACTGGTTGGAAAAGAAAAGGCTACTGAGAGAGAGAGAGAGCCAGGCAGTGTTTCGAAAAGGACGAGGAACAAGGGATCACATATTCGTATTAAATGCCCTGATAAACAATAAGCTGAAGAGAAGGGGTAAGAAACTATATGTCACTTTCGTGAATTTTAAAGCGGCCTTCGACAAAGTTAATAGATGCATTATGATGGAGAAGCTGGCCAATAAGGGAGTGCGAGGAAGAATGCTAAGAATTATACGGAGTATCTACGAGAGGACGGTGAACACAGTTAGGACGGAGGAGGGATTGACGGAGACATTTCTAACAATGAAAGGACTAAAACAGGGTTGCCCACTAAGTCCTATGTTATTCAGCGTGTTTATAGACGACATTGAGGAGGAATGGGAGAGGCATAATGCAGGTGGTACGGTAATAGGGAACACGAAGATATTTGCGTTAAAGTTCGCGGATGACGTGTCCTTGGTGGCAGACAAAGCAGACGGCTTAAAAGAATTGCTAGGAATTCTAGAAAAGTACGTCAAGAGAAATGAAATTAGAAATCAAACGAAAATTATGATCTTCAGTAAAGGAGGAAGAAGGAAGAAACAAGAAAGCTGGAAACTGAATTTGGAGGGAACTCGAGGTGGTTGACAAATATAAGTATCTTGGGTGCTGGTTCTCCACTAGAAACTCATTCAGGCAGCATGTATTAACAGAAGCTAGCAAATGCCAGAAAGCGATAAACGCCGCCTGGGGCACGATGGTGAAAGCAGGTCTAAACACGCTTAAAAAAAGAGAGTACCTGATGGACACCTTGGTAAGGGCGGGGTTGCTTTACGCGGCAGAGGTTTGGGGGTGGAGAAAATGGGAAGAATCTGAGAGAATACAAAACAGGTACATGAAGATGTGTATAGGACTGGATAGAGACACGCCAACTTACATATGGCAAATGGAAGCAGGAAAGTAGAGTATCGAGATCCAAGTAAGAATCAGAGCAAGCAAATATTTATTGGAAATAATTGGATTGGAAGAAACAAGATGGCCAAAAATATGCATAAAAGAAGAAATAAGAGGTTGGATGAATGGGGTAGAATCGGAATGGATGAAGTCCTTAAGAAGGGCATGCGAAGAGGTGGGAGCTGGAGAAGTAATAGTTTTGATGGAAGGGGAGATGAACACGGAGAAGTGGAGGCTAGTGAAGAAGAAGTTAATGACAGGAGTAGAGAGACGGGTAGAGCAGAACATACAGGGAAGATGGGCAAGAACAGTGGGATCAAGTTACTGTGATAGGTACAAAGAAATAAAGAAAGAGCTGGGACAAGAAAATTACTGGAGAGACAAAAATACCAGAAGCAAAGATAAGGAGCAATGAGCCCGACTGAGATGTTAGAACGTCGAGAATAAGAAATACAGGAACAAGGAGTATGAAAGGTGCATTATTTGTGGAAGCGAAGAAGAATTGTGGCCACATATATGGAAATGTGGGGGAATGAACAATAAGATGGACGGGGAGATATTAGAGTGGCGAAACAGCCTAGGAAGAAATACAAATGGGTTGGAGGTAGCAATTTGGGAGCTACTTGTAGGGGACCTGAGTGTTAAGGCGTGCGAGTACACGAGGAGGTACAAACAGGAAATAAAAGGAAGGAAGGGGGGAGGGATGATTCGATGAAGGAGGACAGCAGAGAAGGGTAAATTTGGCGATATCGCAACGTAAATACAAATATGAACAGAAGTGTTGTAAATATGATAAAGTGTAAGATACAAAATCCGAAAACGTTGTATAATGTATGGATAGAGAACAAATTATAATAAATAAATAATAAAAATATCTTATTAATAAAATTTTAGGGAGAAAATAAAAAATAAAATGTACAATATTGTGACATATAGAAACAAAACCTGAGGACTCGTAAATTTATGCAATGTTTGCATGCCAACGTTAAATAAATTTTAGTAAAAATATAATCGATGTTTCTATGATAAGTAACAGTCTCAACCATGTATAATGATAAGTACTGCATTTTATTATTTACTTTTCGTTTTTATGGTAAATAGTCTTCTTATATACAGGGTGACTTACCTAAAGTATGACAAGCTAGTCTTTCTGAAACTACTATAGGTATCTATATAAGTCTATTTTAAAATTAAATGGTGTTAAGAAGTTAATCATTTCAGGCACAACAAAGGGTATAGCCGGTTAAGGGGGTCAAATGTGCCCCCAAACCAAATTCAACGTGCAATGAGTCATTCGATAGCTTATCAAAAAAAAACACTTCGTGCAAATTTTTAGCCCTGTATCTCGACCTGGAGGGTAGTAACAGGGTGAAAATGAAAATCACGTTTTTACGTCATTTCTCTTATTCTATAGCATGAAAAAAATAGAAAAAAATCAGAGGCATTTCTGATATCGGCTTACGTATTTAGGAATTTTTTCATATTTTTAAATTGAATAGCTAAGTTGTGAAAAATGAAAAACCGAAAAAAAAGCGGAAAAATGCCGATGAAGCATTGATGCAGTTCCAGAACTACGATTATATTTTTACAGTAAGTAGATATTGTTGTTACTATTATTCTCAATTTTTTTCAGATTTTTAGTTTTGGTGCGCCGTCGTAGTCAAAAAAATTAAAAACCGATTCGTTCGTTATTTTCTGCGTGTTAGACGTCGAATTTTTTGATGTTCTTTGGTATATAAGTGCTCCATGCAATGTTTAACATTTTTACATTCGGCAGAATAACAGAGGAATTATAGAAAGTAAATAAATCCAATTAATGAAAGTTCCGATGACAACGTTATCTTCTGAAATATTAAGTTAGTTTCCAACAACGGCGCTGGCTCGGCGGCAAAGTATGTTACTTCAGAACGACTAGACCCTGTTTCGAGTCTCTTCTTGGGCTTTTTACCTTTTTATTTATTATTTTTTTTTTCAATTTCTAATAATATAATAATGATCAGTATCGGTTTATAAATGTGTTAAAAATATTTTAACCTAAAATATGTATGAAAATAATGTTAGAGCGCTTTTTACGACTCCGCGTCTTTTCTTGCATATCTTGTCCTATTGTACTTCTATTGTAAAAATATTACTAAGAATTTCCGCGGGACGTACAATTTCTGAGAGGTACCGAGCACGTGACAAATAATAAATTATTACTGCAACGTGTGAACAGCATCCGATGGTTCGGTTACCATTTGCACATTCACAACAATAGCATCTAATTCCGCAACAGCCTATTGAATTTGGAGTGTACTCAATATAACATCTATACGTTTTTCTACTAATATGGCACGATTTTACTTCGAATTTAATGATATTATTTTTTTCTATGAGATACTGGACGGCAAGGTTACTATCTTCGTCCATAAGCTTTGCTAAGTAAGATACTGCTTGTGATAATTGATACGACCAAGTAAAAAAAATCTTCAAATCGTTATCTGTCATCTCCGGAAAATCAATAATTTCGGAAGCTGAAAGCTGTTTGAACCGCGACTTTCGCCTATTCCCGCGACAAACTTTTTCACAATCAATTAGACAATAAATTGCTCCCTTAAGTAGGTTTATTTTGTAAAGTAGCAGGGTTTCTTAAAAATATGTTTGGAAAACGTTTAAATTCAGATGTAGGGCTTTTCGGTGAAATAGTGGAAAGGATGGTATCCGAACCACTGAAAATACATTAGCGATCGATGCAGAAACTCATCACTGGAATAGGCGAAATCGCTTAGTAATATTTTTACAATAGAAGTACAGTAGGACAAGATATGCGAGAAAAGACGCGGAGTCGTAAAAAGCGCTCTAACATTATTTTCATACATATTTTAGGTTAAAATATTTTTAACACATTTATAAACCGATACTGATCATTATTATATTATTAGAAATTGAAAAAAAATAATAAATAAAAAAAGTAAAAAGCCCAAGAAGAGTCTCGAAACAGGGTCTAGTCGTTCTGAAGTAACATACTTTGCCGCCGAGCCAGCGCCGTTGTTGGAAACTAACTTAATATTTCAGAAGATAACGTTGTCATCGGAACTTTCATTAATTGGATTTATTTACTTTCTATAATTCCTCTGTTATTCTGCCGAATGTAAAAATGTTAAACATTGCATGGAGCACTTATATACCAAAGAACATCAAAAAATTCGACGTCTAACACGCAGAAAATAACGAACGAATCGGTTTTTAATTTTTTTGACTACGGCGCACCAAAACTAAAAATCTGAAAAAAATTGAGAATAATAGTAACAACAATATCTACTTACTGTAAAAATATAATCGTAGTTCTGGAACTGCATCAATACTTCATCGGCATTTTTCCGCTTTTTTTTCGGTTTTTCATTTTTCACAACTTAGCTATTCAATTTAAAAATATGAAAAAATTCCTAAATACGTAAGCCGATATCAGAAATGCCTCTGATTTTTTTCTATTTTTTTCATGCTATAGAATAAGAGAAATGACGTAAAAACGTGATTATCATTTTCACCTTGTTACTACCCTACAGGTCGAGATACAGGGCTAAAAATTTGCACGAAGTGTTTTTTTTGATAAGCTATCGAATGACTCATTGCACGTTGAATTTGGTTTGGGGGCACATTTGACCCCCTTAACCGGCTATACCCTTTGAGAATTGCGTTTCAATACAGAATATGTTTCTGCTAGTATCTTTTGATACTGATCGGAAGTTTTATTATGTAGAGTATTCTTCGTTATAATCTTTTAACTAGGCAAAAAAATGTTTCAAGTGAATATTACTAGGTTTGATGACAGCTACCTAGATAACACAAAATTGATGTATCATCCTATTTAAAAAAATAAGGGTTACATCCCCTTAACTCCTTGAAGATGCAATCATCGTGTCTTTATCACCTGAAATAATTAGACCCTCAATTCCATCTAAATTAAAAAAAAAATGATATAAATACCTATAGATTTTGTCACACTTTAGGTAACTCACTCTGTGTAATGATAATCACATTTTTGCATTTGTGTATAGCTTAATACTTGAATACCTTAATAACATTTTTACAAAAATATATTAATGATAAAATTTATTTAACAATTATCATACATTTGTACGTGTGAAATATGTCTATTTTGTTATAGATAAGTGAAAACAAAATTGCAAAGATCTTCATTTTTGCAAAGAATAAAACCTGGCCTTCCCTTTAACAGTTCAGCACATTACAAGAATCAAGGGACTATTGGAACTTAGCGAATATCTTGCAAACTATTAAGTATTTGTCCCTATAATGGTTGTATACTTGGAAACAAAATCTCGTGCAAAGTCTCAACTAAATCAGTGACCCGAATGGCATGAAAACTCCTCCTTGTGGGCTAATTTAGGTGAGGACCACAATTTACCCTCGAAACCGCAAATGTGTTAAAATACTCACTCATTTATTTACAATCATTGTGAATTTTTTCCTGTTTTACAACCGGTTATCATAACGTTTCCAAAACGTTAGCATGCATACATAAGAAAAAGTATCAAAACGCTTTATTAACGCATACGGTATCATTGGTTAAAAATATTATTTTCTTGCAAAAGTTAGGGAAAAATTAAAACATTTTCTACAACGAATCATACAGGAAGCATCTGATTACCTTACTATTCATAGATCTCCTTGGTAATTACTTTCAGCTAAACATTGTGCCGGTCGTGCCTTTGTTAAACAGACTATATAAAATCTTCTTTAACATTTGTTCACATGAAATTCAAATTGGAGCATATACAAGAGATAAAAGAAAGCTTTTAATTCAATTGGATTGGCAATCGTAAAATATCATCTTCCTGCAAATTAAAATAAAACTGTATAATGAAACAGATTGGCTCAAGAAGAATCAAAGATTATGTATGCGTGAAAGAAATTTGTTCTGGTTCAACGTTAATATTAATCTAAAATTGATTCCTTTTTTATTAATCTCCTTATTTTATGAAACGCTTTAAATAAATTGTAATACATCGTTCGTTGCTCATAAATGATGTTATCGAGTACCTTTATTCTTAAATATGAATACTAAAAAAATAACGGTAGTAGAATGAGACAAAAAGTAGTTGAGAATAAACAAGTCTTTAACTTTTTCATTCTCAAATTATTTAGTAATTACAAAAGAAGTTTTTTTTTGTTAATCTATATACTATATACCATATACGTGATTCACACGAAGATTGAAGATTAACAATATCCTAAGTTTAGGACTCAATTAGAAGCTTTAGAATAAAAAAAGAAAGGTATACAAGGCAATAAGAGAATGTTATATATTCACAGATATGAAAAAAGTGGAATATTAATATTTGATTTTACAATTTAACATATGTATACATATGGCTATAGAAAGAACGAATGGGTTAATTACAAAAAATCAGTTAATTAGAAAATGCGAGAACCCACCCACAAACAACAATATGAAATATTCGAGGCGCTCATATTTTCACAAATTAGACCTCAGTTTATTACTTATACGCATGCACCATTACATCAGATAAAATACATTAGCATTATTCTTATTGTTTTACTATCGTCACGTGTTAATATATTGTAAAAATTAATCTGAGAACAAGAAATATTAGTTTGAGTAAACATATAATGTAATTTTTGTCCCTTGCTACATTCTCATTTGCCATATAAATATTTACCTCAATGTTTCTATTGATCCTTTTATACCATGTATATTTTGAAATACCATAGTGCATTAATTTAAAAGATATTTCCAAGATGTTTATGTTTTGACATTTATGTTTTATAAATAATCAGATATATAAATCATAGACAGTAAGTATTGCATTAAAGGTCATACATAAATGTATGAGGTATGTTGCAAAAGTTTTGCTAGCATCTTCATTACACAAAAATAAGAGATGAAATCTTACAACAGAGTTACAGAATATCCATAAATGTTTTGTTTTAATTATACCCAAAAAAGTAAAATAAAAATACTAAAAGATATTGTAATATTCTTGTATCATAATTTAAAACCAACGAGTTTTTCCAATCACTTAACAGATATGCAAATAGTTTCAGCATAAATACTCTTTTTACTGTGACCATAAAAAATATCTGTTTTGAAGTTAATGATATCTAAAACACAGTTGATGAAATATTTAGATTATAATTATATTTAAAATTGAATTTTCTCCTTTCGCAAATATGTATAAAACTCTAATGTTCTTATTATATGCATAAGTATCCTTATTATTTAATACATATACTTATTTATATCATATTATAATTATTTACATTATGAGTCAAACAATGTATAACTTATCTCTTTCAAACACAATTTTAAACGAAAATATATATTATGTTTTAAACTAACTTTCTCATTCTCATGAAAATAATAGTTCAGAGTTGATACATTTTTACATATATCTCAAACACATGCACATGTTGTTGTTTAACAGAAGCTAATGGAGTTTAAATTTAAGATGACGATAACTTTGTCATAATATACCAAATTTGGATTACTAACTGGAAAAAATGGGAAAATATCTTAAAGTTCCTCACAGAGAGCATCACCTAACTGTAATCAGCCGACTATAATGAAATTAAAAAATATTGGGCACGTATTTTTGATCCGTAGAAGTTGGCAGAAGTTTATAAGTGGCACTATATGTGTACGAAAGAGGCACATTTTTTTAAATATTTGTTATGCAATGCGATAATTTTGTATACACCTGTATCAGCATAATCTACAAAAGATGCAACAATAATGTGATGTACTCGTTATTAAGAAATAATGAATTTTAATTATTGTCTGCCGTATTCCCTCAAAATTAGTGTTCGTGGTTTACAGGATTTTATAAAAATAAAACGTTATATATAACATTAGTTCAAGTTATCTTTCGCCTTAATTCATGTCTAATATAATCCTCCGGTAGGGTGAGTATAGTACTTTTCGAACAAATATTCTGAAATAGGGACATAATTACTTTTCGTGTTTGGGCGGTATTCAATCACTATAAAGGGATATCCTTCGTTTTCTCATATAGTATTAACCTTAAGCAGTAATACAGATTTACATACACAGAACACTTTAAAGTTGCAGTCATTGATATATAATCTGTTTTCATCTCCACATTACAGAATTTATTTAAATATTCATAATTAATACAAGATACATAGATATAACATCAGATACAGTCGGCTCCACAAGTATTTGTTCACTTACTGCATTCGACATAATATATATGTAAACAAAAGAAAAGACATCTCTACATAAACCTTAAATGAAAAACACATAAGTTAATCTTTATTAATATAGAATTAGCTAATATTCCTAAAAATTGTCGATTTCAATGATATGAATGCATTTTTATTTGCTATTATCTGACACAAGTTAAGTGTGATAAGTGGACGATTACTTACGCGTTCAACTGTATATTTGAAAATCTAGTACCATTTTACTGTAAAAACATTAGAAATATTCCGTTTAAACAGCCGCTACTGTGTAACATTTAAATCGTAGGTGTCATTTTAGATTTAGCATTCTTTATGTCGTTTGGATGTCTAAGATAACTTATTAGTAGATACACTTTTATATTCTCAATAAGGATGTATCTTTAAAATAATTGGAAAGGAGGAATGTATTGCATTGTTGCTATTATGACAGAACCAAAACATCTGATAAGGCCGATTTGAATTTCTTGACTTAAAATTTCTTACAAAAGATGCAACAATAAAGTCGAAAACAATATCTTGATAGATTAAGAACTATCAGTACGTAAGACTAAGAACGTTGATAGTCATATGATGTCACCCCCCCCCCCCCATGCCATTCACCCAAATTCTTTATTTCTTAATAACAAGTAAATTTCGATGATTTTAAAAAAATTAGTTCCTGTAATATCGTTTGTAGATTATGTTAAGTATTATCACATTGAATAAAAAATATTTAGAAAAATATGCCATCTTCACATATAGCAGCGTTATCTATGAAGTTGCGCCTATTTTTCTGTTACAAATAATTATTCATCATAAAAACTTGAGTGACTTTTCCATTTAAAATGTTTTTCTATCTTTATCTATTCTTAAGTTATTCAAATTAATATCTTTACATCTCTCGATTTTAAAGAGTAATTTTGCACCCTAAACATGTTTCTCCGTCCATAAAAGAATGCGTATCGAATATTTTTTTAATTTTCTAGCCGTGTGGTTAAATATGTTACAGTTGGGTGATCTTTCTTGACAGTATTAATTACATTTGGTACTAAATAAAACAGTTTATTGCCTTAATAAAATGTCAAAGAGAGTTTTAAATTAAATTACATCAAAATGCAATTCTTGTCTATATTCAATAGCTTTTGCATTTGGATTAATGTTGAGACGTTCAATGAGGTAGACTGAAATCAGGTGTATTTCATTCCAGATACAAAACAAATACGGTGATCCTTAGGTTAATGTAAGTTCGGCATCCTTGCCACATTTCTACTTCGCTTCACAAGAGTGATGGAAACGGACGTGATTAATGTTCTATCTTAGTCTTCATAGTATCATACTTATATATGTTCTAGTCAAAAAGATATATCCTGATTTACAAGAAGAACTCTTTAAATATAACTCTCCAACACTGATAAATGTTTACATGTCGATAAAAAATTGGAAGATGTCCGATCATGTTCAATTTTAGGTATCGTCAATAGCCACCTAATGGCTTATGAGATACTTAACAATAAAAATTAAATTCGACCGCTGGTCCAGTAAAAGCCTCTAAAATAAGCGGTTATATCAATCCAACTCTTAACATGACGGTGGCTTTAACTCGGTAAGACGAAAAGTCTGTGTTTGAATTACCCTTGTATTGGGAAACAAATCAAAGAATATCCACTTTTATTCTGTTAGGTTTCACTTGAAGAAAAATTGAAATAATGGAAAACAATTATAACTGATTCTATCGTTTACTTCCTGAATTCTAATTAGACTATGAACAAACAAATGAAACATTAAATACTGATTTTCTCAATACAGCTATTTTGGGACTCAATGTTTAATTTTTATGTTATGTTTGTCGTAGTAATATTTTTAACCAATAACAACATTGAAATATTTTTATAACTTCTTTAATATGTATGTATGTTATACACATGAATGATATTTACTGCAAAAGCAATTAAATAAAAGACAACATCAATTTTTTGAAGTGGCTTTGGTTTATTAATATAAAAATATATAAATTTAATTACTTAAATATTAACTATATATGTATAAATTTAAATACATTTTTATATAAATCTACTTCAAAAAACTACACCAAAAACAACGTTACTGCCATTTCGACCATACGTGCTTTATTATATTTTGGGATGTAGGCACAGATAATTAATTATGTATTAACGTATGCAATTTAATACAATTTTCTGTAGCAGATATATCACGATTGTTTTTCGACAAAAGGTCAGTATTTTAAAAATTTGTGATATATTTTTTTCACCTGCGATGAACCAAATCCACTTCAGGAAATAAATTGTGGTGTCTTTTAGTTACAGTAGATTCCCGGTTATCGGGTTCCGCTTTAACTTGGAGCTACATGAGCGTTTTCTTGACGGACGTTTGTATGTTTTTCTTTTTTTTTTTATTAGACTGAAAGGAAACGAAGAGACATATGAACGTTCGTCAAAGTGACGCTCGTCTGACTCTAGCCTTAACCGGCCACATTTTTGTTAAGATAAGAATAATTGACCAACAGGAAAATTATTGAAACTACGATGAAGTATATTAAACGACAAGATAATTCACCTACAATTAATATATTATTTTAAAAAAAGTGGCGTGCATTATTTAATATACATATATTATATAAATTATATCTAATTTTTATAATATATACATGCAAACAATTACTTTTTTCATTAACAACTAGTGAATAATAAGTAATTGATAAATATTTTCCGATTAGCCGGCCATTCGTTTATCCGGCCAGAGGTTCGGTCCCATGAAGGCTGGCTAAGCGAGTTTACTGTAATTCTTTTCATAGTAACATCCATAGTATGTAACATATATAGATATATAACATAAAATTATAAAAAATATCTAAATATTTCATGTGTTCCGAACCTAATCATAAAAAACAATACGGAAGTTAAACTAAAACAGTGAACAGAAAAAACATTTTGAACGCAAGGTAGATTTCTAACACAGATTTTTCGATTACCAGATTATAGCTACAGTTACTACTGTAAGGACCAAGTTGGGGGTGCCGCTTATTTTAAGGGATTTTACCGCAGTAGTGGTCAAATTTAATATTTATTGTTAAATACCTCATAAACTATTGGGTGTCGACATCAAAATATCTATAAGTAGAACAGCTTAACCGTTGTACCAATGACATCTCTGACAGTGTTGTCGATACTTTAAGATATAATGCATATAACAATTTTAGTTGATTGGATTAATTTAACTTCTTTGATTTATATACTATTTTCCTAATTGTATGCATGTTAAAAAGCGAGTAGCATATTTACTGAATAATGAAAGTTTAGAAACTCAAAATAAAGGTTAATTATTTACACGAGATACATCCAAAAACTCAGTTTTTATTTTTTTATCTACGGCGGATCTTACCAAAAAGTTTGAAAAACTGAGGTGGTATGTCGTTACCATAAAAATATAAATATAATGCTCTTATAACTTATAACTAAATCTGCCTTTTCGTAATCTTTTAATGTTTTCCATTTGTTACAACGAAAAAAATTGTTTAAATTCTCCAACATATCAGTATATTTGTAATATACCAGTTTTTTTTCCAGGATTTTGTATGTAATTCGATTTTCCCCTGTCTCTACTTATTGTATATATTTCCTTATTTCACTGTCCTACATTAGTGTTTTATAATACATTCACTTTTAATTATAATACAGATAGAATGATTCTACATTGATTATAAGCATACTTTATATTACAAATATAATGCACCTTATGGGGATAAATGAAGAAGAGAGAACAGACGATTTTTAGTATCAATTACTACACATTTGTTAGAAGTCCTTCCACATATGTATGTATATGTCGAAAAAAACTGTTGAAAAGAAGTGAAAATTTATCATTTTTACTAACCGATAGATTCACCAGGACTATAAATATATACTATTTACAACTATTAATCATTGATACTACTTGTTTGTATACATTGAAAAAGGGACGCACTTTAAAAAGTTTGTTTGTCCTCAAACTATTATAAACTATTATAGTTTAGACTATAATATTAACTACAAAGGAAATACTTTAAAATAAAATACTCATAGGATGAAATAGACGAATGAAATAGGAAGATACTGTTTTCAACGGATAATATCTTTTTTAACTATCTATTCGACATCCAGATATCCAGAAATCTAGGAAATCATGAAAAGCACTAAAAAATATTCGTCATTAATAATGTATAATTATATTAAGCCTATAAAAAATAGAGTTTTGAAATGCTAGTTTAACCACTATTTAAAGAAGCTATGAAAGCTAAACTGAACTTTGGATTAACTAATTAAAATTTTCAATTATAGTCCAACCTGAACCAATAAAATTTAAATTGTATTAATGAATTTTGAATATTACATATTCTTTAGTAGAACTAGATATAGAGCGGACAACGGTAACGAAAAGGACAATCACGAAGTATCCGGGAAGGGAGGGTGCAGCTCGATAATACGGAAGTACATTCGCATCGTTCGACTTTCGTTGAATCGTTACTATAGCAATGGCGATACCAAATACATGCGACAACAATAATAGCTTTTAATTTTAATAGTGCTAGTAAATAATCCTAACGACAGACTTATTCTTTGCATTTTAATTTCAACAGCAAAACAGACAGTTCAATGGTCAACTAACCGCATAGTACGTGCACGTAAATATGTAAAATGGATTGAGATTCCATGTCACTTTTTCAATAATAACATTTTGCATTCAGTATTACGCTTTGTAAATTTTTCCATGTTCTATCTATTTTGGAAACGGGCATCGAGAAACTGCGTCGTGACCCGGTTCACTTTCTTTAAGCTTTCGTTCATCGTCGGAATACGTGGTCGATATTTATTGTAGCTCCTTCCTACGATATTTTCCGACTTGCGTCTCATCTATTACCTTTCTTTACGTGAAAGAAAAAATGTCAGAAACACAAAAAAAGTGACGCAGCACATCTCCAGAATTATTAATCATAACACCATGACACAATCACCTCTTTCTTCTACCTTTTGTTGTGTTCAATAGCTTTAATAATTAATTAAGGTTCATTTTGTAATTGTTTCAGTCACAATGCAAAAGATAATAATAAAAAAGGAAAAAAGATAGAAAAATAGTATATATACAGAAAATATACACCGGTTGACATATGTATATATACAGGCGAAATTCCTTGATAAATATGAAAATTTGTCCATGAAAACGCACAATGACCACGACATTCTTAGCATAGAACGTGTCACACGCGTAAAAATTTGCGGAATTCTCACGGACAAGGACGAGTTGATTGTTGACAGCGTTCGCGTGAGATGGTGGGTAAAAGATGGAAAGAACAGGGAGGAAGCAGAATAGGAGTCTTCTAAACGATTGAGTTTAATGAAAGATCGATCGTTGCGTTTAGCTGAAGGCCTAGCCACAGTACGATAATTATTACTCACTCGACGAGTCAGGGCAGTGTAGCTTCATATACGCGTCTCGTAGTGTATATCAGGCCATCGAAGCACGGCCGAGCTCGCGGCCTTTCTTCCGCAGCTTCGAATCTACAACCACCGTCCGCACTGTATGCCGTCGAAGCAGCACCGCGCGCGCACACCCGCGCTACACCATCCTTAACACGAGCACCAGCACCACCAGCAGTACCGACGCTAGCACCAGTACCAACCACGACAGCGACGCCGCTAACGCTTCTATGCCGAGCATATTTTCGATGGCAACAGCAACGGCGACGGCCACTGCCGGCCAGACGAAGATAGATATATTAAGCTGTGAGGTGGGGAGGACAGATCCGCGAGGAAAGAAGCTAGCAAGAAGGAAAGAGAAAAGAGGAAATGGATAACTGAAACTGGTCGGGGAACGCTTTGCCGCGCTCCACACCCTTCTGCTGCAATTCTTCGTGTTATATCCGTGTATTCGTGTGTGCACAAATCTGTGCTATACATACATACAACACGGCAGTCGCACGCACGCATGCATGCACGTTCTCTACAGTTATGCGGGCCGTCCACGTTCATGGAGACGCAACACACTTGAATATCCAAATTGCACACTACTAAACACAGGCTCTCTAAATGATTTGTCACCTCACTTTTCACCGCCACTGTCTTCCGTAGTCGCCAATGATAAAAATCAGTTGTTAACCATGCGGAACTGTCAATGGCGATATCGTATTCAAATTTTGAGGCTAGCTTGGCGGTCGAACCCCGCAGACATGTCGTCGTCGTAGACCGTCCTTTGCTCGGTGCGGCTTCGGATGTTCTCGTGCTCGTTCGCCGAGCGTTACCGTGCACTTTCGGCCGAGAATCGGAGTTACTCGACACCCCTTCAAAGCTTCCACAACCTCCCCGTCTGCTCGATTCCATCACCCTTTCAGCAAACGAGAAAACCGCGCGGCCGAGTTACTCTGAACTTCATCGATGGCAAACGCATGTACTACAAGAATTTTAATTCATAATGTATAATTATTATGTCTGACAGTACAGAAGCCACCAGTATCCTAACTAGGATCACATGTTTATATGAATATATTTGTTGAATTACTGAAAAACATATCTCATTTGTACTATATTGTTCCTATTAAGTGCAAATGTTTGTCAAATATTTTAAACACAAATATTGAAGCAAGCAATTTTCGATTACGAATTGTATTGAATGCACAAACTTCCTTAACATATTGTTTGTTTATTTAAACCAGAAAGTTTATCATATAACATTATTAAACATTAGATTTTAATGATATAACTTGTAGCAAATTAAGGAAATTTCGTTTTTAAATTTTAAAGATGATCAACAATTTCATAGTAAATCTAATATTTTACCGTAAGTACTGAAAATGTAGAATCATATCACTCTTTTAACATTTTTCAATTTTGTGTTCCACAAGACCCCAATTTTGCAACTATCATATGTGAAATATAAGATTCTACTGTCCCTTTGTCGATATTGAAATTACGGTGTTCCTGTTGTAAATAATGTTTAATCAAGTTTTGTAAACCTGCTTTTTCATAAAATATGAAATAATACACAATACAAGATGTTTCCAAAGTCGTGGTTAAGCAAAAATACCTCATGCAAAAGTAAGTAGAACATGAAATGAATTTCTTTTCTTGTAAGACTGTTTTCGAGACAATTGTTCCACGCGAAACAGAATTTTGCGAACATTACCGGAATTTGACCATCACCACATTTCGTATCGACCAACCATTTCAAAATCGTAATTTATGAGGCAATATTTCACCATCAATCACCATAGAGAAAAAAGGGCACAACTTGCAGCCTGCGTCGCACGTGCAACGCAGGTACGGCTTTCCCTAAATTCAACGCGACCCTTGGGAGGGGGCCTAAGAAGTCGCTGGCCAGTAAGCCGCAGGCAATTTACAAGTTGCAAAATTCCCCACCACCTACGACAACAACCCGTCAGGCTGGGGGACCAATCCAGTGTTTGTGCATTTACAAATATCCCTGATTGGTTTTCCAGTCGACAACACCAGGAACCTGACCACCCCCTCCGAGATTTTCTCGTTGACTCCATATCAAAAAAAGTTTAGTTAACAGCGAAGACTCAGAAGAGAAACATTATCTTCTCCTCACTTACACAAAACGGGAAACATTATCTTCCCTCAAAAGTTGTACATTCGGCATTACACATGTGACACATAGACTAACAATTATTTATTAAAGATCTGAGTTATCATATCAATTCGCAGTTAATCCAAATTATTATCCCCATCTTCTGAAAGGGTCGTAGGAACATACGCGAGCAACGGTGTCGATATACATAAATTGAAGCGGGGACTTACAACCTCCGCTATACTCGGCTCTCAAAGTATCCGGTTGTATCATCGCGGCCGCGTATTACGTATAAAACAACAATCAAATTTAAATATTTGTTAAATACGGATGTAATTGATCAGCCATAATCTGTACAGTTCGTACAATCTCACATCACTATTTTCATTCGTGTGTATTTGTGTAAAAATGTTTTCATTTAATAAGATTTAAACTAATGCAATAAGTTTTCATAATGTGTTTATTTTATGTTTAGTCAATTAAAGAGCTTTGTATGGAAATAGGTAGTGTTGCCAAATTTTTTATTGCTTTAAATATCTGTATTGTCTTTATTACCATTAAGTTAAAAATGATTTTCAGTATTTGTATATATAATACAAATACTGATTTGTTCAACGTGAGATCAGAAATGATCAGTGGTGTGCACACATGTCGAAAAAAAATTAGAACGTGATTTCGAATACTAATTCTTATACAAACAAATTCTATATTATTCTCCTGGTTGTACAATAGAACCACGATTATCCGAACCAATTAATTACAGGAGGACCAAGCAATCGAATTTTTCAAATAATCATATGGCTTACATTACAACGTTTTTTCTTCGATTTCTAAATTATTCTTCTAATCTTTGTAAGCTGTCAAATTACAAATTTTCTTCTTACAAATATCTTATTAAGTTGTAAACATTTTTCATATATTATAGAGCCAAATATAGATTTTTGTTCATTTATTTTTGGCAAAGTCACTCAAACACAGCTATGTTATACATTTTGTTATCAATTTCAATGCTTTTTCGCTTTCAAAATAATGAATGTTTAATATAATTAATAACACACAACTCAAAAAGAAATTTCACATTTTCGTCTTTTTATATCACAAACTGTTAATTTTACAATTTCATAGCAGACTATTATTTTATTTACGGTTTTATTATTATTCAGATAAGTCAATATTTCGTGTTTTTTTGTAATGTTAAAGCGATATGTTTACGTTTAGTTGATATATTGGTATTTAATGATAAATTGAGAACAATAATTTGACTGAACAATAAGATATTGCTAGAGAATGCGAGATGTATCTGGAATATTTGTTTTCCGTTATTTCCCAATATTGTTCGAATAATTAAACTTTCAAGTAAGCAGTGTTTGGATAATCAATCTTCGTAAAATGAAAATCCTGCTATACGACGATTTCAAAAACACCTTATATATAGTAGCGGACCAAAATTGAAGATTAAGACAAAGAACAAAAAGAAACAAAAATCGGAAACAGTTATATTGTTAATAGTTTAAGACTAAAAATTTACAATTAGCAAGAACACATAATGAACCTCTATTACTTTAAAGAGAAAATTGAACGAAAGGGCGGTGTCTATACACAGAATCTTTGGATAATCTAAAATTACACGGTTTTCTTCTGCATTTACATATACGTCCATAGTTTATTTACTGTTAGTTTTAATCATTTCGTTAAGTTTATATTCTCATTAATTTTTATCGATATATAAAGTATTGAAGTATAAATTTGCTACCCAATTAGCAACCGAACGATTTGGTATTGAGGAAAAAAATTTATATAAAAGTTATTCTGTTCAAGTAGACATTTGCGACGCATACATTTTTTATGTGTAAGTAGAGCTAAGACCTGTAAGATACGTTCTTTTTTCTTTTTAATAAAGCAGTATGTTGTGTTTAGTAAAGTATGTAATCGAGTTTTATCATTGATCTATGATATGGATCTCTTAAGATCATTTCTGATCATTTAAACTATAGCTGAACAGCCACAAGACTTTATTTACCGGAATAATTTGTTAAGTCGATCGTAAATATGACGCAAACTCACATATATTTTTAGTTAGACGGTGGATATTTATGCATTTATGGGAAATTTAAATGTAAAAAAATACAGAATGTACATAATATGTAAAAATATGCAAAACATCCACAGTACACGGTATAATATTTAGATGGTAAAATAATTTCTATTTAGCCTTTATTTCTTTAGTTCTGTTTACAAAAATATGTAATCATATAAACACTCGTAGTCTGTTTATCACATATAATGGTATGATTTATCACTTGCGACTTACAATATTATCCTACATTAAAATTGTCGTTTTCAAAGTAACTCCTTTTAGTTGCTATATGAACGCCCATTGTCAACACATTCTACACGTCTGGAAACATTTTTTACAGACATTTCTAAAGATCGCTTTTAGATCAGCATTCGTATGTTCCTTTACTATTTCAATCTTTCGAAAATGACGTTCTTTTAATGAATTTTATAGCTTTAGAAACAAGAATAGATGACAGGACATTAAATTAGTTGTGTATGTTGAATGAGAAATTAGGGAAATTTTACTTCCAACCAAAAATTGATGATTATCGTAATACGATATTCAGGATTCATTTTTCTGAAGATTAGGTAACCATTACCTTACTGACTCATACAACTGCTTTAAAATTTTAAGATAAAAATGTTGAATCAATGATATTGTAGCACAAATTTTTGTTACAATTTATTCACTAGTGACACGTTTTTACAGTCTTAGTATCATTTTAACACATATTACTCGTTCTTCGTTGTGGTTACGATAGAATGTATAACAGTAGATTGTATAGATAGAAAGAGAAAGTAATATAAATACTTCTGAACTTTCTTACAGAGCATCCTAATCAAACAAAATTTGCCGAAAACTGTTTTTCTCCTTTAATAATACGAAAGCTGAAACTATAGATGTCTGCTGACAAACTAGTCCAACAACTTTATTGGAGGTGAAACCATCATACGGGGGCAGAATTAATGGACGTATTGGTACTCATGGTCAATCTCTCGAATAGAAAAGATAAGGAAAAAACTTTGGTGTTTATCAGAAATAGACTTTGGACGAAAGTAAATAGCCTTGAGCGACCTCACATATCATATGTCACTGAACCCACCTCGGAATGAACTACACGCCTACCTGAGTAAAAATATACTGTTCCATTTGCAACAAATAAAGGTCTCATTGATATCTTTAAACGTTATCACATATCCCTAGAAACAAAGCAATATTGACAACACTTGTATGTACAATGAACGTTTCTTATATAAGCGGATAGTAATATAGCAAAGTTCAAAATAATTAATGTTCTAAAAAGTTAAATATTTTATTGAGAAAAAAGTTGAATGATGAGAATAATTTAAAAAAATTTTAGAAGTCTAAAACTAAAAAAAACTAACTCTATAGTAAAAATGGGTATAAAAAAATGATCTGGGTGGAACATTTCAAAACATTGCCGACGTCAAGTAAATAGCCAACATTCTAATTAAAATCTTTTCAGTGACCGCGGCGGGCGAAGGAGGCCTTTGAAAAGAAAACTTAAAGCTATAGTTCAACCAACCACTGACCAAAGAATAGCGTAGTGATGATGGACTCATAAGAAATAGGACATTGATACAACAGTATGTTATATACGTTACTTTGTTATGTATTTGCAGCTATATAAGTTATTCATTACATACTATTTACTGTTATTAAAATGGAAATAGAACGAAATAGATAATAAATAAAGTTTTACAAAAAGGCAGAACTATAGAAAATGTGAACAAGGAATAATTTCTGCGGGTCCTGCTTGACCTTGGCACATCAATGGCGTCACACAGGCTAGTGAGCTATAACAAAACTTTCTGCACATGTGCGGTGTAGTTGATGAAATATCCTGAAGTAGTGGCGTAACAAATTACTTGCAATTACTGTTTAAATTGATACTAATACTTGTCTTATTCTAATTCCTTATACTACGCCTGTATCGCAGAAAAAAATTCTAGAAAAAAAATTCATGCATCATTTATATATACTATTCTGAGCACAAATACCTTGTGAAACTTTATTTCACATATTTATTTTGTTATTACATTAAAAAGCAATGTTCTTTTGTTAATGTCGTCCATTTTTGGCCAATATATATTGATACTATCATATTTAAATACGTACAGTGTTAGTTTTATTTTATTTGTAATATTTAATTAAAAGCAATTTGAAACATTTCATGACCATTTGTATTATTCATATAATAATTTCGTTGGTAAGTAGCTTTATTATTTTGTATTCACGCATGAAAATATTCATTTAAATGACTCTAATTAATAGCGCAGTACAGCATATTTCGAGTTCGTAGGATAGGAATTAGAGCCTCAAAGGATATAAGTAAGTTAGCATAACTCAGAAGAATAATAAGTAATGACATTTTATACTGGGAACCTTTACGTTAACACGCTACTGCTCTGGTGACTTATTGATCAACGATCAGTATATATATGTACTGAAGTTTTGCGCACGCCATTCCATGGAACGTGACTGTCGGTTTATAGCTCCTGACGTTCCATCTTCTGTCTCGTAAGCAGACAATTATTAACCACTTTGCGCATAATTTTAAATTTAATTAATAAATTCCAAACTTCTAGATTTAATAGGTTCCAACTTAATAGATTCGACTTATTCATTAGTAGCTAATAATCGATTTAAATAAATGCAGGAATAGAAGATTGAAAGAATTACTTGACAGTGGCGGAGTTTGTATACACAGATGTTGGTATGTCGTTTCTTAGCTTATTTCATAAGCTTCGTATTATATTTATATTATATTGATGTAACATTTCATCGAAATGAAGTTTACTCGTCTATTTTTTAAAAAAAAGCCGAATTGTTAAATATTGTGTAGTGTTTGTAGACTTATGGCAATTGTCTGATTCTAGAAAAAGAATTGTTTTCACTTAAATAATTCATGAATCCTATTTTAGTAATATTCAATAACAATCCACACTGTCGTGTTTGGATATTATTTTAGTTGAAATCAACTTATTTGTGTAACACAAGATATCCTATATGGAGTAAACAGAGAAATTGGTTGAATGTTGTAAACATTTGAAATAATGATTAACCTTATTCCACCAACAATTAATAAGTGCTATTTAAAATATGGTTTCCTCTTATAAATATAATTTCAACAATAACTTAAGGCTCCTATGATTCTTAAAATTTAGGCGGTAGCATAGAAATGCTACCTCGTGATGGTATAATTAACATATGTAAAATTGATTTTCGCGATTTACTTTTTAATTTTTCATAGTAATTCAGTTCACATACATAAAACAAAAATAGGTATACACATCACTATCATTCGTGAAAAGATTTGAATGTTTGGAAAATCAAATTGAATGTATACTGTGGAATTTTTCTGAAGAATAATTCATTTATAATTCTCATGAATGTATAGATGAAATGTATAAATAAAACTATAAACATATCACTTATTTAAGTCATACGTTTCTAAGCGTATAAATATGTTTGTATATATTGAGTTAACGTTTCAGGGGGAATTCTTCTTCTTATAGACTTCTATATTTCTGTTAGGTTATTTTTAATTTTTTGTACGTTATTTCGTATTTTTGACACAAAGATATGTTGTTTTATTAACAACAATAGATCTAGTTTCAATGTTAACGTAAAAAATATATTACCTTTGTTTATATGAGATTTTTATTGGACGTGTTAAATCTGCAGACGCTAATTTTTATGAACCTTTAGAACATAGTAGTTTTTAAAAAAATACTTGACAGATATTTTTTTTACATAAATGTTTCATTTTCGCCTGTCGAGAAACATATTTTTTAATTTGTAAGAAATCAAAATTCTGATTTACTCGTATTTTGCGTTTGGGCCAGCAAATTACACAATTCTGATTATATAGTCGAATTCTTAATTTAAAAATAGGTTTGTTTACTTTATTTTTCCATCATTCCCGATATATTAGACGAAATATATTTTCGATCCGTAACTTTAAAACCAATTCTGATCCCTTTAATGTAAACGATTACCGACAAAAAATTTCAAATCTTGGATTTAAAATGTTTCTGGACGGGACTATTTCTGGGTGAACTAGACCTATTCAAATTAGACCATTTGATTAGGCCGTTTGATTAGACCGATTCGACTTCCAATATCTAGGCTAAATGCTCCGATATTGCGTTTTTTGGTCTTCAAGGTGTCCTTAAGTACTAATAGTCGCTGTTGCGGAGCCATAGGTCAGCAAAGCAGAGGGTGCTTTTAATTGATCAGCTGGTCAATTGAAACACCGGGAAGATAGTGTGCCATATTTTGTTTGTATAGTAGCCATTATCCCTGTTCAAGTTGTTAGGTCGTTTTAGAAACTTAGTCTAGTCGAGTTCCAATAAAACTAGCCCAACCAGCATACATGTCAAACATATCTTCAAAAAATCATACAGGTATAGCAAACTTTAGAGCGGTCGGTACTGCACGGCTCTTCCGTATCAGTATTAGTCTGAAGTTATTGCAGTTCTACCGTATGCAGTCAGTAGGATCACAGACGAGATACAGGATAGACTTATCATCGAATGTATTTTTTCATCACACGTTTTTGGGGCTACGTAGCCCCATTTGCTACATTCATTTTTACATTTTTGACTGCATGCAATCTATAGTTTTACATTTATTTCTACAGTTAGCATATTAAAATACTTTAGAAGTATTAACATTGCCTTCCAGGTAATAAAAAAGTAGATATTCTTCCGAAGTCTGATTTTTTAGATTATTTCGGTATATATTTATATATTGCTCATATTTATATATCGGTATTTCAGACCATGTGACGCGAAGTCCTATAAAATGATAGGTCTATTCTGTACCTAGTCTGTGGTAGAATCTAATTTTGAAATAAGTGTATTGTAATGTTGCTTAATAAAAGGAGAGAGATTATTTTTGTGAAGTTAAATGATAAGAATTAATATTTCGAGAAAGTAAAAAATTTGTAATAAAAATTGACTTCCAGTACCAACCAACTACATAATTGATAAGCAGATTTTTAATCTAAATGATTAATAATATTAACGAAAAGATATCTAAATGTTACTACAGAAAATTTTTATTTAAACTTTATTGTTTTTATACATCTTTATCATATCATTGTTTATTGTAGATATAGATTTATCACTCTGCCAAATTTCGTTAAAGTTAGTATCAACCATGTCTGATGTTTCCCTTGTAATCTCACCTTCGCGCTCGTGCAGCGGTGAAATTGAGAAGGTTACTCTCCCTAAGTAAGTTAAGGGGGTAGTCCCAGGCATGGCAGAGTGTCGACTTTAGCGACACCATGGGCCGAAAATATGAGTTTGCCTGATACAACTTTTCGTCCTTATATGAGAGAATTTTGGCTCGAAATACGGCTCACTCGAAAGGGGAGGGTTCAACGCAATGTGGTCAGGTAGTCTTGTGGTCAAATTATGTTGATATGTAGTAATATGAGCGTTGTAAAACGGAGCAAAAAGTGACAGCTTGACAGCCGTCGAATCTAAGCATTTTTTTGATACGGAGATAATGATCTGCATGAAATGAATACCTGACCACGTTGCGTTGAAGCAACGTCCTCCTCTTTCGAATGAGCTATCGTTCGACTCAAAAGCATCACATATAAAAACGAAAAGTTGTATGGCGTAAAGGCATGCTTTCTCGGATGACTTCGCCATATTGACGATAAAACAGAGCAAAATACGTATCAAGTTTAGTTCAGCTCTTATGCACGAGGGGCGCCTAAGTATAAAGACCAAATGAGAGTTGGTTGTGACTGGATGAGTAGCTCGATGTAACACTGCATTCAACTCTGCCTATACGTGTGTCGCCGACGCTTTCCTCCTGTAAAAGTTTACCGCACGTTTTGCTTTACGCTCGACAAGCGGCACCGCGATATGTTCATGGAAAAGCAAAACAAGCAGGATGCCTTTTAGACACAACGTAACGCAGCGCGTCCACAACACACGCATAGACAGAATTCAATGCAGTCATACCATCATTTTTTTTTACATTTTGAAAAGCAATATGTATGGTAACATGTTGGAGAATGTTTTCGGATTTTTTTGCTGCAAAACTTAGGTATAACATGAAAAACTCTACACTAATATAAAAAATGCAGATTTCGTTGTGAGGCTGTAAAAGTACTATTTTTATATTTTTATGGTAACAACATATTATTATAGCTATTGTCCCCAATTGACTTAGATGTTTTGGAAAAGTGAACCGTAGTTATAAACATAAAAAACCAATCTTTTTGGGATATTTCGCGCGAAAAAGCAATCTTCACTTTAAATTTTTATATGTTCTTTATGCAGTGACTGCGTTACGTGATTTTTAATATTTCTACATTCGGTAGAACAATATATGTATACAGCAGACTCTCGATTATTCGGCCCCTGCGGGACCAGACCTCGGTTGGATAAACAAATGACCAGTTAATCTGACAGCATGTTTTATATATTGTTATGTTTATACCAAAAAATTAATATTAAATATATTTATAATGTTTAATATCTATACACACGTATGTACATACGGTACATATATATAATCACACCACCTCAATATAATGCTAGATAATATGTATGTAATATTTGTTTAATGTCATTTTTCATATAAAAGTTGGTAATCTTTTCTGTTTCTTTTATTTCGTTTCGTTTGTTAATGTGATGTCACGCCACTTTCTCAAAAATGATATGTCAATTGCTGATGAATCTTCTTCCTGTTCAACATACTGCGTCGCAGATACAAGTGCAATCTTTCCTTTTGCATGACTCACTTTCTCATCTCTATCTATACTCTAAGAAGTGCGGAATATTGTACTCAGAGATTTGATACGAATGGAAAAAAATTAATATGAGGATGCGTATTTAAAGTATGACAAATACATGTGACAATAATTATGCAAGAAAGTGAATAATTACAGAATGTGTATAATATATACAGAGGCAGGTTCAAACGGGGCTGGATAATCAGGTGTCTATTGTAAATAGAAGTTGTAAATTCAGTTAACTGAAACTATTTTACATATTTATAGTTTTAAGTTTGAAAGATAATTTTAATGATTGGATTGGCAGAGTGACTACGGGTTCAGACTGTAAACCCATACTTAACATTTTGATCATAAGTTCGTTATTCACTTATTCGTAACTATACAATATGTCAATAAGTGGCAATAATTTCAAAACATGTTAAAGAAATTTTAAGAATATTTTACTCTAAAGTATACGCAGAAATAATTTTGGAACACGTTTTATGCGATTATCTCTCTAGCCACGGATTCTTCTACTTAGAGTATTACTTAGTATTTCCTAGATCCAATAAATGTATGAAATGATACCACGCACCTGTACTTCAATCCAACCATGTTTATTAACGATAAGTACTATTCAAATCGATTTGTTTTATTTATGAGGTTTCAGAGAAGCTAAATGATCCTATAATTAATAAATCATATGAATAGTAAATCTATCGAAGGAAACTGAATTGTCACGTAGTTATGAATTAAAAAAAAATATAGGAAAAGAAAGATTAATTTGTGCGCGGCGCGAACTCACAACCAAAATAATTAGTATGGGATTCACATTCAAACCCCAAAACCACTCTGCCAATCTACTCACTGAAATGGTTTTTCCTATTTTACGATATACTTTCCTGAAATAGTGTCAGTTGACTGAATCCATTATTTTTGTTATCTATATATTACTCTTCCAGATGTAGAACTATTAAAAATCAAATACGGTACTCGCTGCATGAAAAACATAAGAATTTAAAGTAAGGATTGTTTTTTCGCGCGAAATATCTCGACAAAATTGATTTTTAATTTTTTTAACTACGGCGCATAATTCCAAAAAATCTGAAAGATATTGGGGACAATAGTTATAATAATACGTTGTTATCGTAAAAATATAAAAGTAGTGCTCTTACAACTTCAGTACGAAATCTACATTTTTCAGATGTTTTTAGGGTTTTTCATTTTGTACACCTAAACTCTGCAATATAAAAATCCAGAAAAATTATCTAATATATATCACTATATTTTTAATAAGTCAGATTTTTCTCAGAATTTTTACTTGCCATTAAGTAGGACAAATATGGCAAAAACTGATATTTCATTTCTTCCCCATCACTACCCCCCAGATCGAGATAGAGAGTTGAAATTTGGTGTGAAAGCTTTTCTTTTGCTAAGTTATCAAATGGTACATCAAAAGTGTAATTTGGTTGAAGGGCACTTTTGATCCTCTTATTCGGCTATACCTTTTAACTTGTGCAGAGCGCGAACTTACGACCAAAATATTTCGTACCGATTTCATAGTCGGACCACCAACCGCTCTCATGCTATCGTTGCGATGAATTGTCACGGCGGTAATGCGGCAAAGCTGTCTCCGATTCTTGGCAACGCTGCTCCCTGAGACGATTTCACCCCTTGCTCCGCTGTCGCACAATAAACAGCTGTGAATTACTTTAGGCGTTCGTGAAGGAAAACGATAGTGGCTTCGCCTCGTATTCGTCAGACAGCCATATGCTTGTAAGGAATGATCTTACTGTAACGAAATCTACCACTTCTACGAAATCTGTGACGTCACGTGTTGGTCCCTAAATGGCGACCAGACACGGCAGAGAGTTGATGTTACCGCCAAAATGGGACAAAGGTATGGATTTGCGCGGTACAACTTTTCGTCCTTATATAAGCGAATTTTTGGTAAAAATATGGTTCATTTGAAAGGGGAAGGTTCAGCTCAGTGCGCTCTAGTAGTCTTGCCATCAAATTATGTTGATGTACAGTAATATCACAAACGAGATACAGGATAGACTAATCATCTTATTGGACTTCGTGTCACATGCTCTGAAATACCGGTAACCTAAAAATTCAGACTTTTCGGAAGAATATCTTTCGTTTTATTATCTGACAAAGAATGTAAACCCTTCTAAAGTATTTTAATATGCAAAATGTAAGAGCAAACGCAAAAGTTATACATTTTAGACATTCGAAAAGGTAAAAATGAAAACGGATTTGGGGCTCATGAGCATCAAATCCGGGTGACAAAGAAAAGCATTGGATAAGTGGTCTATCCTATTCCTAGTCAATGGTAATATGAGCATTGTAAGGTGAAACAAAAACTGACAGCTTGACAGCTGTTGAATCTAAGCATTTTCCTGATACGGAGAGAACGTTCTGCCCGTAATGAATACCAGAGTGCACTGCGGTAAGGCCTCCCCTTTTGAATGAGCTATCGTTCGACTCGAAATCTTCTCGTATAAAGACGAAAATTTGCATCCCGTAAAGGCATGCTTTCTCGTATGGCTTCGCCATATTGACGATAATACAGAGCAAAATACCTATCAAGTTTAATTCAGCTGTTATGCACGAGGGGCGCCTAATCATAAAGACCAAATGAGAGTTGGCTGCGAGTGTAGCAGTAGCTCAATGTGCCACTACATTCAATCCTGCTGTCATAACACGATTCTCTCCTTCCCGCACTATCGCGGAAAAAACAGCTATACGCATTCGTGAAAGAAAACGAAAGTGGCTCCGTTTCGTATTCGTCAGAAAGTTACATGCATGTAGGTAATCCTCTTACTCTAACGAAATATCAAAAGTCACGTGGGGAGACTACCGCCAGTTGTCAGTTTTTAACAACTCTTCTGCAACTATTAGGTTGTATGTCTCCTTCTATTTCGCTTTTTTGTTTAAGTGCTTCATAATCTGTGTTGCATCTATTAAATCTATCTTTTCTAATTGTTCTATTTGTGTTAATCTTCATCATTTTATAAGTTCATTTGAATTTCCCAGATTAATGTTTTCCATCGATATTACTAAAAATGATATGCCACTTCTTGATCTTACCGTTAGATGTCTCTGTAAGGTTACCTGTTTTATCCATCTTCTCATCTGTGATGCAATCATTGACTAAGAAGAGGATAGACCACTCATCCAATGCTTTTGTTTGTCACACGGTTTTGGGGCTCATGAGCCCTATTACCATTTTCATGTCACTTGCGACGTTATCGATTCAGCACCTGAAAAGACCGCAGAGCCATTGAAACGACGAAAAGGACAATTAAATCAAGCGATAGTTAATAACCTTTTAAATCTACAGAGTGGCGAAAAACTATTGTCATTGATTAAGAACAGGATAGACCACTCATCCAATGCTTTTGTTTGTCACACGCTTTTGGGGCTTTTGAGCCCCATTACCATTTCCGTGTCACTTGCGACGTTATCGATTCAGCACTAGAAAAGACCACAGAGCCATCGAAACGGCGAAAAGGACAATTAAATCAAGCGATAGTCAGTAGCATTTAAATATACAGAGTGGCGATAAACTATCATGTATACTCGGCCGCCGTATACATGGATTCAATAGTTCGGTCATACGATGCGGTTTCATTTCGTCAGTTAGTTTACCGAATTATCCGATTTACTGAAGTATGTACAAACTATTGCATTCATGCAAATCAATTATTTGCTGAATCAAATTTTTATCACCTTTCGAAATACTATTTATATTTTGTATGTATATACACGATAAAATTACTAAATCGGTTATTTTTTATGGTTACTACTGTCACGTATCGGAATGCCACCTGTATCATATATACCATAAAGTGCAATTATACTCGGCGATAACAAAATCATATAGGTATCCAAACAACATATCCATTATGTATACGGTAAGTTCGAGCTAAGTACATTAAAGAACGTAATTTAAAAGTAGTACGTAGTTATTACATTTATCTAAAGATAAAACTGAGAACGAGTCAGCATGGCAACCAATTTAGTAAGTATATATACGCATGAAAATTAAATTTTCTGTGGAGACATGGAAGTGTGTGGACACCGTTTTCGGTTAATGTTGATGTGGTAAAATAACCGAGTTGGTCAAAAACCGTATTGTGTGAACGAGCTGTAAATAAACCTTTACATAGCACAAAAAAGCTGCCAAAGCTCAGCATAAATGAATGAGAGCCAAAAATCGTATCTCGCGTATAGTAACTATATTAAAGTGGTTTCAAAATTTGGACTCCTAATAAATGAGTAACTATATCATACAAATAATTTTCGAGTTAAACTTTTGAGTTCTTTCAATACGGTTTACCAGTAAAACAAGTACAAGTGATATGAATATGTAATAATCCCTTAATATCGTTTTCGTAACGCGAAAATAAATATTATGGGAATTGAAATTTTTGTCTTCATGTAACAATCTTTCTTATCATTATTCGTTCATGTTGGATTAACGGTTACTATTGATCACAGCTACGTTTAGGACTCTGTGATCTAATCACAAATGTGAATGACCTAGACTGCAACAATGTGTTACGGCTGCCGTTGCCGTGACGTGGGTAAACGCACAGGCGTAGTAGCCGGGGTTAAGGCTTAGATAAGGATGTGATAGGAATTCGGACAAACCGGTGTCTATTTCACCACCGGGAGCCGAAGGATAGACGAAACGTGGATGAGCCGGTGTCTGTTTCATCACCGGGTGTCACGTTGGTTAGTTTCGTGGATGAGCCGGCGTCTGTTTCACCACCGGGTGCCACTAGGCAAAGGGTTTTGGAATTGTCGTTTGTCCATATACCTCGAGCGGTAAAGGTATATCTTGTGCAGAATACCGAAGGTTGCAATACTGTAACTATTGAGATGAATTTTGTAAGAAAGTGAACTGATAGACTTATACAATCGATATATATTATAAGAATACACTTAGTTACGCTATTCTTAGATTATTCTAACGGCGAGAGTAACCTTCTCGGCATTAACGCAGCACGAGCGCGGGGGGCAGTCTTAGACGACCCGACTTGAAAACTCACGTAATCGTTCAAATATGCTCGAAGGGGACTTCAACCCGATCTTGCTCAGAGTTTCGTCGTGGCGTCGTACTAAGCTTCTACTGAACCCCCGAGCCTTGTTTCTTGGCTCCTTATATACCCAAAAATCCGTAGATTTTGGGGGACGGATTGTGGGGGTATCTCCTACTATCCACATTCCAAGGCTTGGGGGCATCTGTGATCAGCCACGTTCTTAGAAGTAATTACTTCTTATCGCACGGCAGAGCCCTGCGCAGGGCTGTACGCTGCCCGTTTCGGTACCCAGAGGATCTGTACGTAACAAATGTAACGTCGATTCATCTTTACAAGTAGTATGCTGTGCTTTAAACTAGGCACAACAGGTTCGTGTCGGAATTCTAAAGAGAGCTCATTTTCAGCATGTAAGGTTTGTTTAATATGTGTGTATATAATTCGATATGTATACATACGTATATCGTACAATTGTTACAATATTTTCTCGCCAAGAATTCGAGCGATTCCGCGGATAAATACGTTGAGTTGAGCCCTAACGCCTATTGCGGGGGAGGGGGAGCTCCACGTCCATCGCTACACAAATGCCGAAACATACATTGTACGTATAACAACACCGCAAACATAAAAATTATCAGTCGGATCAGTCATCGTAGGACTGATGTCAGCGTTGCCAAATTTGTCGTGTTCTAACCTACAGCAGAGAAGGCCGTGAGGAATACCTCGCTTGGAACCACGATTCACGACCGCCGAAGTAAGTTCGGCTCACCTTTGATCAGAGCCGAGCGGTTTAAATCCCCAATCAATGTATGGCTACGTTAATACAAGATAAAAAATATTTTTTTTATTTTTTTCTTAATAAATTTTCTTTTAAAATATTCGTGAAAGTTTTCTGGTTAAAATAAGACCAAATACGATATAATACGGATTACATTTACATATTCAAATGTAAAAGTATTGTATTAATAGAGGAGATAAGAAAAGTAGGATATGGAAAAGAAGTAAATCGCTGGAATAGATGTATTGTATAGAGTAAAAGAAAGCTATAGGGAGTGAAGTGCGTAGTCCATGTATTGCACATATCAGCTACCTTTGAAAAACTTATATATTGTATACTTTAAGTAAGTACATCATATCCAATGCCATTATGTTATTAAATTATGTACTCTTCTAGAAACAATTAATTTCTGCAATTTGTCAGAAGCTACAAAACAGCGTAATTATTCCATAAATGTTAAATAAAAGTGGTCCGAATTATGTCGTGTTTGGTTTCATTTTAATAAAAAAAATGCATTAATATGATAAATAAATTACCTTAAAGATAAAAAAATAAAAAACTTTTAAGTTTGCATTGTATTAGCGCAGCGATACATAGGCATTTAAACTTCTTCGAATGCGCGGATTCTCATTCTCACTTTGTCTTTCGCTCGTTGTCCTCTCTGATGACAGAGATTAAACGAGGTTTGAGTTTCGTGTCCTAAGCGGACTTGAACCCGGCCGCAAACTCTTGAAGAGAAAACATTGTATGTGTATGCTTCGGGCACCGACATCACTCATGGGTCGTGTATGATCACTACGGTGAGAAACAGACAGTAAATGACACGATATACAATGTACAGTTGTCCCCAAAATACGCGGGAGTTCAGAACATTGATGTATCGCGTTAATGAAGGTTCGCGTAATTTTGAGACTTCCCTTCTCATTCCCACCACAAATTTATATTATATATGTACATAGTTATAGACTGGGTAAAAGTTTAGTTATTCAGACAAAGAGGAGGGACTGGGGATGATATTAATCGAAAGATATGCCTGAATAATTACAAGGTAATTATTTACAAAAGGGGGGGTCTCACCAATTTCGATGATTTTCGAGTATGTTATAAAAATCAACATTTTGAACAACTTTTTCCTATACATATAACCGCCGCTCGGCCTTCGTTTCCGAAATTTGTCTCAAAAGAGATCAGTACTACTACATTGAATTCTGTCTATACGTACGCGTCCGTGGGGGCGTATGCGTAAGCGTTTGATCAGCAATTGTCTACCGTTTCTAATCATAATAGCGTAGCGGCCAGCGACGAACATTATACAATGTGTAAAAAACTTTTTCGAAATAATGACTGAAATGTTTACAACTTCGGATAATATCAATAAAGATCATTAAAACAGAAATGAATGTGTGGCTGGCCGCCTTACGGCGGCCGGAATGAATGATTCGGCCCGAACCTAAACTTCATTAAATTAGTTACTAGATAAAGTAGTTCGATTTGGGTAAGGTTCGGGCCGGATTATTATTCCGGCCGCTGTGAGACGGCCGGCTACGCGAATCGAGTTCGAAAGCACTCCCCTTATACGCGTCCGTTGCGGGCCGCCTCGATGCGTTTAAACAAACAGTGGGCAAACAACGTTCAACCGTTTGCGCATACACTGTCACGGACGCTTACTTATAGAAAGAATTCAACGTAGTAGTACCGATCATTCTTTGAAAAAAATTTCGGAAACTAAGACCGAGCGGCGGTTATATGTATAGGAAAAAGTTGTTTAAAATGTTGATTTCTACAACATATTAAAAAATCATCGAAATGCGTGAGACCCCCTCTTTTCTAAATAAATACTAATTTCAATGGTAGTAACAGGGTTCTTGTATAGGTTCCAAGATATTAACAAAAACATATTAGTACAACTACATTGCATGCTGTATGTATATATATATATATATATATATATATATATATATATATATATATATATATATATATATGTATGTATATGTACACAATGCGTACACAGCCAGCCGATGCGTTAGCCGCTTCGCTTGCCGGCGGATTTGGTTTGCTTACTTTTCATCTCGTCGCTAAGCGGCACTCCGTTTCTGGCACAATGCGACTGCATTATTTGTGGTCTCCACGTTGCTATTGTACGCATAGGCAGAATACAATGCAATTGTACTAACATATTTTTGCAAATATTTCTAAACTTCTAAGTTAGAACCACTACTATTTCGTGACACATAAGCTTCCGATTATTAGGATATACCGCCTACCTCACCGTGGAGCCGCATACTATTGTTTAGAAATGTTAAATATGTGTTGCATTTTGTATATTTACTAACATATGTATGTTAAGAAAATAATAATGTTATTGAAAAATTTCCAGACTCGAGGATCTATTCTTTAATGTCGATCATGGCATAAATCGGGAAAAGTTTCTCAAAATGTTAAATTTTACAACATATGTCAATTTCATAAAAATCGAATAGGCAATCCTAATATAAATATATACCCAGGTGTAGCCTAAATAGAATTTCCTTCATCTTTTAGATATTATACAATGTACTGCGTTTTGAATATTTTACATATTTTTGCATATTACGCGTATTCTCCATTCTTTCAAATATTTAAAGTTCCTATAAATGCATAAAAATTTGTAGTGAATTTATTATATATTGTATACATATGTTATTCATATTTCACGAAAGTATATTGTAATTTTTGTGATTCTTCACAGTCGCAGTGACTACAAAGATGACAAAAAACCGCGTTTTTCAAAACTGCGTAAGTACTTCGAGGAATAATTATACCTCTGCTTACTTTTTCCTAGATGTTGAAGAACAAGCCTTGCATTGAGGCATAACTCAGATAATATATTCTGGTAGATGAGTCTTAAACAAATTTTCAAGTGATATTTTTATGTTTCTAACACAATGGCCTTACAAGCATAATAAATAAGAGTTATAAGAATTACATTTGAAACTTTTTATATTTTAATTTCATGGTTTTATATTTTTTATTACAAGCTTCTAGAAATTTATGAGAAGTTTGTGCTATCTTCTGCAATAATGGTTCCAAGCATATAATTACGACATTACAGTAACGTAATTAATTTTGTAAGTTGATAACGACATTATAAAAATATACTCCAGCCATGCAAAGAAATTAAAATTAATTAAGTGGGCTCGGATTTTTGCTTATCTTTTGCAAGAAAAATGTTATCTATGCATTGACAACATTACTGTGAAGTATTACAAAATGTAAGAAGATAAATCATAGTTATATTTGTTTTATACGCACAAGTGTGCGTATAATTTCCACAATTTCTTTTTGTTCGCATCTACTTGGAAAAAACCACTGTTATTAAATTGTGTACTCTTTGAAACTATTCGACATTTGTCTGAAACAGTTTTTGACATCATTCGCGGTTTACAAAATTGTTAAATAGATTTATTTAAATGGGACACCGTGTATAGTAGTCAAACAGATTTTTTCGTAACGCGGAAAGAGAACGATCTACTTGAGTCTGTTGACTTTATCGTCGTCAGCGACATTTCCACAGGTATTTCTTACACTCACCGCATTAAAACGCAGAGGACGTATGAAACACTCGAATTTTTTTTGAGGTCGGTATTTCAGTGCTGGTGACACGAAGTCCCATAAGATGATAGGTCTATTCTGTACCTCGTCTGTGCTATTGTGTATACTCGGCCGCTGTATACATAGACCCCAATATTTACAGTCATGCAAATCAGTTATTTGCCGAGTCATTTTATCACCTTTCGAAATACTATTTATATTTTGTATGTGTGTACACGATAAAATTACTAAATCGGTTATTTTTTGTGGTTACTTTTGTTACGTATCGGAATGGCACCTGCATCATGTATAGTGTTTCATTACAGGGTGACAGTGCTAATGACACAAGCTTTAATGATGTCTTCAGATGATATTATATTATTCTTCATACAAGATACATGCTTTAGCTCAACAGGATACATACTGACCAATCATCGCCTTGTATGGACTACGGCCTACATACACACATTAGCCAACTTTATAACACTTTCCCCGTTTACAAATACTTTCGATTTGGCTTTACAGATCTTAACAGGCCATGTTACATATTGAGTATCATATTGAGTATCATTACCCTCATTCTAGTTCTGATCGACATTGTCATTTAATGGCACAATCACTACAGATTGACACTCTTCATAAACTAGATCTTTTTCCAGTGGCATATTTACAGGATTATTCGTAAATCTAACATCACCATTATCAGCACCACTCACTTTACTATTCCTAATAAATATGGTATTTCTCCTGTACTCTTTATTAAGACCTTGCACAATGTGTGACCTTGGTGTAAAATGTATTTCCTTGATTACCCCTTGGTACTATATTCCATTATTTGCCTTCTGAAAAGAAATTCTTTGACCCACCTTAAAGTGTACTGAATTTCTGCTATTTAAATCATACTTCAGTTTTATCATATTTTGTAGGGTTTTACGTTGCTTCTCAACATTCACTACTTGAAGTTTGAACTTAACATCATGCATAGGTAACTGTACGTCTAAGTAATCTATACATCAACATCCGTGCAGGGGAAACTCCCAGTCCGCTTATTGGAGTATTTCGATACTCTTGCAATGCCTAATAAATATCAATATTGGGGTCTACAGATTCCTTAAGCAGCCTTTTAGCAATATCAACAGCATTTTCAGCCACATCATTTGACTGAGAATACAGAAGACTAGTTGTTACAATATCCATGGCATTGTCTTTGGCAAAAAGTTTAAATTCATATGACCTAAATGGGACATTATCAGCAACAATTGTTTTTGGCCACCCATGAGTAGCAAACAACTTATTTAACTCACCTATAACTGTACAGGTTTGCGTATTGGACATTTGTATGATATCAATCCACTTAGACATATAATCAACAACAATTACATAATCTTTTCCATTGTGGACCTGTAGAGAGGGGATATGATAAGAAAAAGGAAGGGTGTTGCGTTTCGTCCTGGGCCTGCTAGTGGACTCATCAGTAAGGCTACCTAGAAGGCCCTGCCTTAGACGTTGGGATATTGGAAGGAAAGTTAAAGGCGGTATATATATGGACGAGGTAGTTGGAGCGAGTACTTTCGAGAAAGTCCTATTTCATATATGTCCCTCTAGTGGTGGGTGCAGGAGAGCCGCCACATCACCCCCCTGCCAGTGATGAACGATATCTTGATTCCAGCGTTTTAATTATCCCTTCGATGTTCGAAATTTATGCGTCGTGAGGCTGTGTCTGCGACGGTGGATGTTGGAGCCAAGATACATAAGTGCCTTTATAGCTGCTTATTGATACTGCGGGTACGCGTTGCTCTGAGCCACGAATTGAGGCGAGCGCATGAGAGTCCGCGAAAGCAGTCGTGTACATCTGCTGTCCTAGCATGGCCACATTGAGGAAAGACTCGGAGCTGCGCCTAAGACATCCCAGTGATCGGCGTTGTAGACCTCGACGTGAATGCTGCGATCTGCTGGGACCGGCGGCGTGGTCGTAGTACTCGAATGCTGGGCCACCCTAGGAGAGGGGTCACGAGACCCAGCTATGTAGAGGGGCTGTATCCAAGTCCGTCGGATTTCTGCGTAGTGGTAGTTTCTGCTGGCCTAGGTAGTTGACGACTTGTATCCTCTGTGCTGGCAGATTCGTTGTTCCTCCGTGAAAGGCTACTGTTGTTGTGTTGTTCCTTGTCGCGGTCACCAATTGTGGTGCTGTAGAGAGGCGATATGATAGGAAAAAGGAAGGGTGTTGCGTTTCGTCCTGGGCCTGCTAGTGGACTCATCAGTAAGGCTACCTAGAAGGCCCTGCCTTAGACGTTGGGATATTGGAAGGAAGGTGAAAGGCGGTATATATATGGACGAGGTAGTTGGAGCGAGTACCTTCGAAAAAGTCCTATTTCGTATGTCCCTCTAGTGGTGAGTGCAGGAGAGCCGCCACACCATTAAGTTCTGCAAAATCGATACCTAGTTTCTGATATGGTAGCTTTGACACTTCATGCTGGATCATAGATTCTTTAGTTTGGTTTGGTCTATACTTATCACGGGTGGAGCAATATTCCACCTTGTTTTTTATGTCAGTGAACATTCCTGGTCAATACAGGGCTTGTTTAGCTCTGGCCACAGGTTTTTCAACAATAAAATGACCTACATGCACTAAGTCTAACATTTGTTTCCTCATACTGGACGGTATAACAATTCTCTTATTTAAAAACAAAATACCCTCTTCTACACACAAAACATCTTGAAACTTAAAATACATTCTGAGTGGATCATCAACGTCCTTACTATTCTTTAGCCATCCATTTTGACACAATGAGATAACTTTAGCTAAAGTTTCATCTTTGGAGGTTTCAGCTTTAATCTTTTTTATAGCTCTTTGGCTTGCTAGTACTTCTTTAATAATTGAATGCACACACACACTGATATCCTCATCACTATTTGGAGTACTAATGGGCAAATACTGTCGTGACAAGTCTGCCACATACATTTCTTTTTCAGGGATGTGTACAACATTAAGATTATACATTATCACTTTCAGTCTCAGTGCCTGTAGTCTTTTAGATGCAATTTGACACATTTGTTTATTAAAGATTGACACTAATGGTTTATGATCAGTATGCACTATTACACTTGACTGTCCATACAAATATTGGTAAACTTTTCTACAGCTATATACTATAGCCAACAGCTCCTTTTCTATTTTGGCATACTGTTTCTCACACTCTGAAAGACTTCGTGATGCAAAAGCTATGAGTCTACCTTCTTGTAACATACATGCTTCCAAGACTGATTGTGATGCATCACACTGGATAAATACAGGCTTTTTTGGATCATAAGTGCCCAACACTGGTGCTTTACTAATTCTTCCTTTTAATTGGTTCAATGCTTCATCATGAACTAGCAACCACATCCATGCTACATTTTTACAGAGCAAATTCCGTAATGATTCTACAAGTGACGACATATTTGAAATGTATGGTCTTACATAATTAAATATGCCCAACACACACTGTAACCCACTCAAATTTTCTGGAGGCTGTATTGCTGTCAAAGCCACCACTCTATTTGGGTCTGGTTTCATTCCTGCACTTGAAAAGACTTGTCCCAAATACTTTACTTCTGACACCCTGTACTGAACTTTACTTGGGTTAAATTTTACATTTAGCTCTCTAGCCCTAATTAACACTTTTTTCATAATTGCATCATGCTCCTCCAATGTATCTGCAGTCACTATCAGATCATTTATAACAATACATGTACCTTGGATATCCACAAAGTTTTTTGTAAATTTATAACATCCAAAAGGACTTGAAAATGTACACAAATCACTTGACTGTTCATCCAACTCGAATTGTCAAAAGCCATCTTTAAAATCTAGAACACTGGAGTATTTCTTATGATTGACATTAACAGCTATATTCTTCTACTGTTGGAATAAGATATACGAGCCTAACTATAAACTTATTCATTTCTTTTGCGTCCAAGCAAATTCTAATATCTCCATTAGGTTTTTCCACAATTACAAGATTGTGAACCCATTCAGTTGCCTCATGCACTCTTTTAATTATTCCTAGTGAACACAACTTCAACAACAAGGCCTGCAATTTACCCAACAAATGATATGGGACCCTATGTTGGATGAACACTTTTGGTTCAACTTTGTCACTTAGTTTAATATTAGCTTTTTGAGGCACCTTATCTATTCCTGTAAATACATCAACATTTTCTGGAATAAACTTAGCTGCCGTTTCCTCATTAGTCATTTTGAGCTCTCAGTCATCTGGTATCTTAACTTCTTCTTGAATAATTGCAGACTGTCTTGGAATTATGTACAGTACTTACTGGGATTCCCTGAACCAACTTTAACGCCTTAGAAACTTCTGTACTAAGCAGGGTCTGTACCTCACCCTGTACCACTACAAAGTCACGCTTAAGTAACATATTTCTAGTTATTATTTCCAGGGTTACTACACCTAGGGACTTGGTTACAGTATTATTAAATGCTCGTAACACTATTTTACAATTGTTATTCAAATCCGGTTTTGGATCTAATTTTCCATGGAGGTTTTCTGGTATCACAGTAGCTTGTGATCCTGGATCCAACTTTGCTTACTACCTTCACATTTTGAACATATACTTCCTCATACCACAAGTCATTTTTTTTACTTATATTGGAGTCTACTTGATCAACTTCTAAGCCAGTCTCATGTGACACTTCAATTAAATCACAGTCTACATATAAATATTCACACGAGGCATTTTCTTGATGATTTTCTTCATTATTTGGGTTTGGCGTTTCTTGATTCGATGAACTCATTGTTTTGCTTTTACAAAAAATTACCCAATGGTTACATCTATTACACACTGAACACCTGGTGTTACACGCTGGACAGCTGTGTGGTTTGTGGTTAGTTCCACACCTATTGCAGTTGAAGGAGGATTCTTGCTGATTTTTTTCGGGTTGCTTGAAATTGTTTGGATTGTTGTTGGGATGTCCCCGATCACTGCGTCCTCCTCGTCCTCTGAATTCACGGTAGTTGAATTCTTCCTCACCACGACTGTTGACTCCACCTCCACGATTGTTGTATCCTCCTCATTGTCCAGTTCCGACACTATCGACACTGGCTGATGAACTTGGTGTGGAGGTGACTTCTTCAAACTGTTCTTGGTTGGCCTCTGCTAGACCGCATTTTTGGACTGCCTTTTCTAGTGTAAAATCTGGAATTTCAAACATAACCTCTTATAGTCTTTTGTTATTTGTCCCCATCATAATGCGGTCCCTCATTAGAGAGTCTTGGAGGGTATCATATTCACAGGTCCTGATGAGTATTTTCAGATCCTTATACCATTCTTCCTTCCATGACCAAGACCATCCCTTCGAACTCATCAATATTTTTGTCCTCTTCTACTCCAGCAGCATTGACTACTTTCTTAGTGGTTGGAATCACAAGGGTTTCCAAAAGCTCTCTGGCATCCGGCCCCATGAAGTTCCTTATGACCGCTGGCTTGACTCCTGCATTTTCTTTTGCCATTTTGCTGCCCATCACAAAGTCGTCGAAGTCTCTCTTGAATTTTTTTCAATTAGCAGCCATGTTGCCGGACAAGGACAATTGGTCCGGCTTGTTTAATGGTAAGGCGGCCCTGTTGCTGATCTGTTGACGTTACCTTCCAATTCAATCCTTCTGATTTCTTCGATTCGTCAATCTTCTTGTTCGTAGCTCTTCATGTTATTCGAATCAGTTACCGGCTGCGCCATGTTTCATTACAGGGTGAGAGTGTTAATGACACAAGCTGTAATGATGTCTTCCGATTATATTTTATTATTCTTCATACACGACACATGCTTTAGCTCAACAAGATACATACTGACCAATCACCGCCTTGTATGTACGACGGCCTACACACACACAGTAGCCACCCTTACAACATATAGCATGAAGTGCAATTACATTCAGTAATAACAAAATCCTACAGGTATCCTAATAACATATTCATATATATATATATATATATATATATAGAGGGGTTCCGTTTCCAGTTAATGGTGAATAAGCTGTATAAGAAGCGAAATAAGATATTTTTGAAGAATCTAAAGAGACTTATGGAGAAGAAAAGACTGAAGCGGGTGCAGGAAGAGAGGAAAACGAAAGAGAAATGAGAAAAGAAGTGGAGAGGAAGGAAAGTCGAAGAGTTTAAGGGAAAGGTAGAAGTGAAAAACTAAAGAGTGAAGAGGTTAAGGGGGTAGTCCCCAATGGCGGCCAGGCATGGCCAAGAGTTGACTTTACCGACAAAATGGGCCAAAAATATGGGTTTGCGCGATACAACTTTTCGTCCTTACATAAGAGAATTTTGGGTAAAAATATGGCTCATTCGAAAGGGGAGGCGCTCAGGTAGTCTTGTGATCAAATTATGTTTATATGTAGTAATATGGGCGTTGTAAAGTGGAGCAAAAAGTGTCAGCTTGACAGCCGTCGAATCTAAGCATTTTTTTATACGGAGAGAATGATCTGCATGAAATGAGTACCTAAGCGCACTGCGCTGAAACCTTCCCTTTCGAATGAGCTATCGTTCGACTCAAAATCTTCTCATATAAGGACGAAAAGTTGTATCGCGTAAAGGCATGCTTTCTCGCATGGCTTCGCTATATTGACGATAATACATAGATAGAGGATTAACTTTCGCAACTTTTATGTTCGAATTAAATAGAATTCTTATAATAACTATTCTAAATCGCAAGGGGCGTAAAAAACCTCTGCTTTTTTACACAATCCGAATTTTAGTTTGATGTTTCTTATAAATGGATGGTCTATCCTGTACTTAATCAATATTTTTATTATGCAGGGTGATTCTCCCAGTACACTCGAAAGGAATACCGCCGCTTAGACTTTCCTACTCTGACCCTCCTTCTCCTACTTTTTGAAGGAAAATTCCAAGAAGGTCCTCTCGTCTGGAAGCCCTGCTGTAATGTTTAAGCGGTGGCATTGCTTTCGAGTCTACTGACAGGAGAATCACCTTGTATCTAATTGGTGGTCAGAATTGTTAAGACTCCTTATACAATTATTTTGGTATGTGAGAGGAGGTACATTACATGATGATCGTCTTTTCATAAGGTAGTGATCGCCGTCAATGACGAAGCTGCTAAAAATTATTGGACAGAACCTAGCAAAACGGAATGAAATGTCCTGAAGGATAATAAACGTTATTGTAATAGTGAGTATTATTTTAATTTATGCGTCACTTTACAGTATAAAGCTAAATACAACGATCACGTGCTGATGAAACATTTTAACTGGTTTTTCCAATTATTGCAATGATCTGGTTACCTTATTAGACTTTGAATTCCGTGTAAACACTCATCAATATCTTTTTATAGAAAAACCAAAGTAGGTTACATTATGCTATTAAGAGTTACGAATAAATTCAAGGCTTCTAGTCATACTGAGAGCTAAGTTTTCTTGTTCATAAATAAACACATGTAAAATATTATACTTATAGGTCAAAAGAATTCTATTTGTCACATAATCGTTAAATTACTTTTGTTAAAATTCTATATTTTGTAGAATATTTTAAAGACAATTTTTAGCTCATTAAAAATGTAAATATCAGACATTAATACATTGTTATAATTAAATATCTAATCAAATATTGTATAATTAAACAAGAAATTAAAAATTGAAAAAAGATGAATTACTTCTTGCATACAATTTTAAAATCTTTGATAATTGTTTGAGAACGCATCTCCAAATTTTGCTCTATATTATATTGCATATAATTTTGCTCATTTACTCTATATACACAGATTACAAGTATGTTTACATATCACTGTATTTACTTTAGCATTTAAGTAATAATTAATTAAGCCTAAAAGTAAAATCCTATAAAAAAAATGACCCAATGAAAAATGTCACCACATGCAAATACTTTTACAAACACTGCATATTATATTACCTTGACAATGCCAGTAGTTTTGACAATAGCAAAATAGCAGCTAGGACAGATATTATATCCACTACATTAAACTAAAATATTGATTGTAAATATTGAATCATTTTTAAATATATGTATACATATACATGTATAAACTTATTAAAATAATTATAATTTTAATTTTAACTACTTATTTTATAAAATAGGAATGCACAAACATACGTCAATTTTTTAAAATGGTATTTTCTAACTGTATTCATTATGAAACCCATAGATGTTTGACACATATATGTGCACAATATGGTTGGAACATATGGAAAATACTTTTTTAATGGTACAAATTAAAAAATTTAATGCAACTTATTATTAATGTGTACATTCATAGTAAGTTAATCCAACTAATATAATGAGTCAATAAGTTAGGAACCAATATGCAAGTACGCAATAATGTGTCTTTATTTATAAAATTTTTATCATTTTTACATGTGTAATTTCAATAGATAAAAATAACTAATCCATATAATATTAAGATTTGTAGGCATTATTGTTGTACTTTCATATATTATTCATTTGCTGCAACAGTAATATACCTGATATTTGTCATTTCTGAGTTCTTGGTATTAAAAGGATAATAAATACGAACCCATGATACTAAATTATCATACCTTAGGATTTTATTTCAGTTCAGTATTTTATATGAACAGTTTAGGGTTTCAATGTTTTCATAATATTGTGACAATTCAAAACATTTAAGCTCATCTTCTAGAAAGTCATGATTTTTAAGTTGTGTCATTATTGCAGCAAATAAGCTATATTATGAAATAATATGTAGAGTATATAAAAAATAAGGAATACTATTTATTGTAACATTTATAATGAATTCCTTTAAATTATTATTTTCTTCAGTTTTGGCAATACATAGAAACTGCAAAAAGATGTTTTTATGTATGTGACTATATATTTTAAATATAAAAAGTAACTTTGACTTCCTACTACTAAACAGTGTGTATAATGTTAAAATTCTTCTTATAAATTTGAAAAATTGAATAATACTGGTCTTTTTAATAACTATCAATGTTAAATTCAAGAGAAATCATGTAATAAAAGTTATTACAGGCTTATTTACATTTGTTATTACAATGTTATTTGTTATATAAAAAGTATCAATATATTTCAATTTCCATGATATATTGTTCCTTTGTTGGTAAAACTGACTAACTCCACCCAAAAACAAAGTACAGAATAGACTTATCATCCAATGGAACTTTGTATCGTATGGTTTGAAGTACCGACATCTAAAAAGGTCAGAATATTCAGAAGAATAATTTTCTTTTTATTAATAGAAAAGAAATGTAAACACTTTTAGAGTTTTTTAATATATAAAATGTAAAAGCAATTGCAAAGGTACAACTGAAAATGGTAACCAGAACTATATCATCCCTGGGATCTATGGTACAAAAATACATTGCATGACAGGCCTATTCTGTACTTTGTCAGTGGTCCATCCTTCTCTTATTTTTGATAGTAGCTTTGGTATAGTAGTAAATTCAAAGTTTAGTCAATTACATTAAACTCTGTATTGGAAACTATTGCAAACCTATATGTTTTTTGTTACATAAATTATTATTAATTTATTGTTGTAAGACTTAAAAGTGTCAAATACTATTTAGACATCTCTGCATTTAAAAACATATATATATATAGTAATAATTTGTATTACAGATGAAAATTACAAATAAAACATGAACAATTAAAGGATATCATGCAAAAGCCAATCAGTTCTATTGTTTGACATTTTATAATATCCACAAAGAGACAAATATTTACAAAATTAGCTGATATTTGCACTGAAAAACATTAAAAAGAAAATCTAAAAAGCTATTTAGTTAATTCCATTATTTTGATATTCATTAAAATTACCCATGTCTAATATTAAAAGATAGAACATAACAAACAGAGGAGTGAATTTTTTGTAAAAATGAAACTAACCAGCTTTTGCGCTAAACTCTTTAATTTTACTAGAAGCTAATACAACATTATTTTTTTAATAATATAATCGTGACTACAAAGTCATAATATATATGAAAGAATATAATTTACATATCAACATACACATGATAATGTTATGAATTTTTATATTATCTAAAAATCCCGACTAATAAAATGAAAGTCAAAATACACATATTATTATACTAAAAGCATCTAATAAAGCTATTAAGAAAATTAGAGTATTAAAGTAATTAACTTTCAAGTGTGGAATTTAACATGTATGTTATATGGAAGTTATAAGCGTACAAAAGTAATGATTTTAAAATTAAATACATACATATATGCTTCCTCAAAATAATATACCATTTTAAAATAGGTTATTAAAGTGATGCTATTGCTCACGTATATTTTTTACAAAATAAAATCAATTGATAACATTATGATAATTGATGAAAATGATAATTGAGCATGGACGTAATTAAAAACATTAATAGGTGTTGCAAAGCGTTTCTAACCTAACTTGTTAAAGGTAAAACTAACCATAGCATTACATAGTGTACACACGAACGAGAATAAAGAAACTTAATAATTACATAATAAGAAAAGAAAGTAGAAAATAAGTTACTAAAAATCTAAACAACAAGGGAAGATAAAGATGGTAAGGTATACAACGTATAAGCAGGACAGTTCACAAAAGCATGAGAAAGATAGAGCGAGGGGTGGTGACGTGAAATTAACCGTACGCTACTCGTGGCGTTTCAGTCACTGGATCGCTCGCAGAATGTTAGTGTTGTATTGAATGTTTTGGCCGGTCTTGATCAGTGTTAGTTAATGCTGTCTTTGTTTGAAAGTGAAGATATATGAATAACATTGCTGAAATATTGTTGCTTTACTTTTGTATTCAATGGATTTATTGTGCTAAAAGTTTTTAATTGTTTTGTTATTTTGTTAGTGTACATTTAAAGCAGTTACACGCGACGTTAAGGTTATGAAAATTGTTAGATGATTTAATATATATAAAGTTGTGTATAAATTGTCAAAGAACAAAACGTTATAATCAAACATGTTTATTGTGTGATCGCGTGAAATGAAGTGGCTTAATAAACTGTTATTCTTGTTTGGTTGAAGAGTCCAGACTGCAGTTTCAGTGGCAAACGTAAGAATTGAAACTGTTGGTGGAAGCAGAAACAGGTCATGCGAATGACGTAAGGTAACGGTTCTCCGTATGGATAAATAATTTATAGAAACAAACATGATGAATAGAAAAAGAGAACTTTTTGTTACGTTTGAAGTGAAATAATTATATGTTCTTACGCACGTGTTATTCTTTATATTTTATTATAATTTGTTTCGCTTGTCCAGAGATTCAATTCGCGTCCTATGTATTTGTAAAAATTGTTTTTATTTTCGCATCTAGTTGATATATATATTTAGAAAAAATTTAAAAGATTTTACTGAACCATATTTTCTCGATATACACGTATATGACAACCTTCAGCGCTTATGTATACACGATATAAATCACCATTTGTCCGTTATCTTTTTAAAAACAGGCGTAAGTGTAAATTATTGAATATTCGTTATTTCTTATGTTGTATTTTACAAATTCTTGAAATCTTTGTTAGATATTAAGCAGTCATTTACAAATGATATAAGTGCAAATTTAGCAAAAGTTTTAATTACGTATAAAACGTTTAGATATCCATGACATATTGCTTTTAACCTAAAGGTAAAATTATAATATTCAGCAGATAGAAAAACGTACTTTGAAAGTTATGTCCTTTTCTGTTTATAGGTTATTTACAAAATATTTAGTAATTATTAAGTTTTATAAATATATGTAATTATATTGATGAGTAGATTGATTGTGGACGTTTATGTAAATTTATATCTTTATAAACATAATAAAAAAAAATGAAATCTAAATAAATTTATCCTTTAAATTGTCTTCTAAATAATATATTACTTTATTTTTGATATATGTATATATTATTGTGCATTTTGCACTTCTTTGCACATTGAGATTTCTCCTAGATAAATAAACATTTGCAGTTTATTAATGAAATAATATTCTCCTGTGGTTGGTGCACTTATCAATAAGAATTTCTTTCATATCCAAAAAAGTACATATGAGTAATATATAGTTTAAATTTAAGTTTTAGTAATATTTATATTTAATATTTCCACTAATATATACATTTTAAAGTGAAAATTAATAAAAATAATATATTTAACGAAATTATAGAAATAGCTTTTTCTTTGTAATATATTTACAAATATAATTAATATAAAAATATTTACTAATATGGAAAATATAATTTATGTATCCGGATATTCCGTTTTGAATTAAATATATGATTTTAGAGCTTATCTTTTGTTACAAAGAAGTAAATATATGATTTGTGTGCAACTGTTAACAATAAATAATCATTGAAAAGTTAATTACTTTGATTTATTTTGCATATATTTATTGTTTTTTGTTTAAATCTATTTTTTATGGTATGTTTCGGATTAACATGCTATATTTATGTACCGCACACAATTCTTAGATAATATTTATTGTGTAAATCTTATATAAATTATGTGTTATACTTATTTTAATGTACCTTGCAAGCAATAGATACAACACACCAAATTTTTTGTATCATTTAATATCAAAGTTAAACAGTTAGGTAACAAAATTAGTAATAATTCAGAACCGTAAATTATTTTTCTTATAAATAAAATGACACCTGATTTTTTATAATTCAGTAATATTTTTGTGGTATAGTTCAATGAACTGGTTTTGTATTTTGCATTTTGAATCTATATTATTAAACTTGTCTGTAGTTCAGTAATGATCGTTGCTATAGCTTTAGTAAGTGTGTCGTGAAGCGTGCGTATAAATTTCACAGCGCAATAGTGAAAGGGAATATAAGGGAAACTCGGACTTGACCTAAACGCGAGAGAGGGGCGTATATCCGTTTAAGTGGCTTTCATCACATTGGGCCAAAACTAAATTGTAAGGTTATAAATATAACAAATACATGCAAAACAATCAGTATAAATGACGTTTGAGCGCGCATATTGTACAAATTAATAATGCATTTTATCGCCAACCATACACTTCAATACGAAGTGTATATAACCGAGCATCACTTAAATTGATTTGTACGAATTCGATAAGGTTCATTTTCGTTGTGCATTTTCAATACATTTCACAAATGCGTATCATGCGTAAATTATTACAATCTAGTGACATATTCTTGTATTGTAAGAAATCTTTACTTTTCAAGGTAGCTAGAATACGTAATAACGTTGAATAATATCTATTGTATTATATTACTTATTAGCATGATTTATTCTTTAGTACAGAGACACAAAAAGTTGAAATAAATCTGAATTGTCTTGTTATACTTTATAGTCTTTAATCTTTCATATTTTGCTTTTTAACATGTAATTGCCTTATAAAAGCAATTACACTAAAACTTTAGAAAAATTGGTAGGTACCTGGTAAAATATTTTAAATTTCAGATAAATCGTATGTTTCATTTAGAATTGAGCTTGTTAAAGATACATATATTTATGTGTATTAGTGGTGGCTAAATATTTTTATGAAGTGGTGCTCTTTTGTTCGAAATATTTGAGAACTGCTTTTTCTATGCATACAAATTATTTGGGAGCGTTATTTTTCAATTTGTATCACTATTTAGCAGTCTGTTCACGGTTAAGATAGTTTTTCAGTCGACATGCATTTTTAAACATTTTTTGTGATTTTTTTTAAAGAAAAATGGTAAACTGTTGCGGATTGAGATTCCAAAAATACATTTAATAATGTTTTGAGTATACACAGTATTTTTTCAACTAAGCATTTCAAGATTTCAACGAGTTGCGGGTCACTGAAGAAAGTTCGTATCTCCACCTGGCTGAAGTGATTCCAGCCGTTCTGTTAATATAAAAAAAGAGGGACAAAGTACGTTCCTTAGAAAGGGTGCAGTTATGGCATGAACCAGGGAAAAATCGTGGTAGATAAAAAAAATGGCGGCACTTCAAAGTTAAAGTTTCGATATTATAACAGTTTCTCGTCCTTAATATATTAAAAAAATTAGTAAAAATCAATATATTTTAATAATCCTGATTCGTGTGATAAAGGAATATCTGCTGCAAATTGTCAGCAAATTTGAAGTGAATGGGCCGAGTAGATCTTGAGATATCACGTCAGCCAGTTAAAAAAATGGGAGCTACGTCAATCCCCTGTAGCTAATATAATTTGCGTTATTTTTATTTGTAAAAAATATTTAGTACACTGGAGATATCAATAAATATATGTGTGAAATCTCAACGTAAAACAATCTTTATTTCTTAAAAAAATTTTTATTTTTAAAAAAATCACAAAATTTGCCTAAGAAAATGCATATTTAGACCGAAAGACTTTCTCAAGGCGATATTCTAGTGTGAGCTTTTGGCAAAATCTACTTAACTAATTGCCTTCAAAATTTAGCTGCACATTCAGTATAGTTATACCTATAACCCAAACTAGAAACAACCCAAAATTTTTATTTTTTTTTGTTTTTTTAAGCCTCTAATATTGAAAAATCAATAGGAAAAATCGATAATCATACTTCCAAGTGTCGCTATTTTTTTAATTGTTTACTTTCTTCTTTTGTTTTAGTACCTGCTATAGCCAAACTCATACCAATTAAGAATCTTAAACGCTTTTTCATTTCAGATAAATAAAATGGTTGCAATCATGGGTACTATAGGATGATCTTTTTGAAACGCAACTATATTTGAAAGTGTCCAATGCCACCAATTTTCATTTTTTTCAACTCAAGCAACTTTTAAATATTATTCAGACACGTATAAATAAACTCTGTAAATTTGACTGCAAAGGATATTATAGTTTCTTCGCAAAAAAAAAAAACGTTTAAAAACGCTCCTCACACTGGGATACCCCTTTAAGTTGTAAATATACGGCATTTACTGTATTAGGGCACTATAGTTGTCGCTCGAAGTATGCGAGGGTTCGGACACTGACTCGTCCCACTGTTACCACAAATTTGTATTACATACATAAATTCGTATTTTTAGTAACAAGATTAAAAAAGCGAGACAGAAATAAAAGGTTGTTTCACCATTTAAATATTCTAACTCCTACTGTATGTTACATATCTTGTACAGTTTTGTATATTCTATGTATTATGAGCATTTTTGGATATTTAAAAACTTCCAAAAGTTTTTTAAAATATTAAATTTTACAACATATTTCAATTTCATAAAAACCGACTAGGTAATCCTAAGGCACAGTTATTTCCATTCGTATTCGTACATTTGCAGTGATTTACTATAAATTAAAGAAAAACATGTTCCTTATGAATACTTTTCATTTATTTTCATCAAATGTTGTTTACTACATCAAGCTATTCCTATTTACGAAGCAATTTTGTTTTTCATTTAATAAAAAAGGCGGGAAACACAAATGAATATAATTCATCTAAATTCATAAAAACTATCTCTCACCCGTATACATACAGTCAAATTTTAATGGTAGTAGTAGTAGTAGTATTTATTTTTGTGTTAAACTTTCGCCTATTACAAACTTTCATTACAAAGTGGTATATATAACTAGTTCTATACTATAAATCTATCTGTTGTATTTTACATATGTATTTCAATTATAACATATAAATTATAAATTTCAACGCTAATATATAAGTTTTTCTAGTTTTTTTATTGGATATAATACTGTATATTTACCAAGGTTTATTCCTATTTTCTTAAAATATAATTGTTTTTTTTTATAATTACTCTTTGGTTGAATTTAATCTAGATTTGGAGACACAACTCTAGGTACATTGCATGAAGTTCCAATACTGTCAATATAAAATGGCATAGGATCTTTGCATCCTCTTTCCTGTCTATAGTTAATATTTGTACATTTAGCACTTTATAGATATCTTGTCTCGTTCCATTGTAGGTTTGGCGTTCTTTCAGGATATGTTCTACTGTTTCCAATTTGTCCATATTACACATTCTACATCTTTCTTCTTCGTCAATATGTTGAAATGATCCATTGCCATCTCTGTGTCTACCTGCTAACCTAAAAGATGAGCTACAATTCTTTTGAATTTGATTGGAAGTTTCATACTTAGGTACTCTTCTGGTTTTGTTTCCTCTTGTATTCTGATCATCATCTTGTAATTTAAACTGTGTATGGAACTTTCTGCTCTTGATGAATCTTCGCTTCGTAGTCGATCTTTTATTCTCTCAAGCACTTCTTCCCGGTTGCTGATTAATGCCTCTGTGGTCAAGTTTGTCAATAGTTCGTTACAATTATATTTTTCAATCAGTTTTCTTAACTGTATAATCCAGTTTCTTTTCGGATCCAGGTTTTTCTTATCTATTTCCAATATATTTAAGCATCTTTTCGGGAATCGTAATTCTCCCATTCTTACTATTTTTGTTAGGTAATTTAATGCTCTCTTGAGTATTTCATATTCCAGCCCTATCCTTCTGACCTCCAATCTTATTAAATAACCGGGGGTATGTTTGGGCATATCCAGTATCCTTTTGTAGAATTCTGTTTGAGCTCTTTTAACCATCCCTGTGTTTCTTAATTCCCATATGCCTAGTTCATAGCTTAGAGTTGCAAGGACTATCGTCTCAAATAATTTTGTCGCAACTTCCCAGCTTGTGCACTTTGTTGTTATGAGGGGTTTCCATATGCTTCCCAATGCCATTTTCGTCTTGGACAGGACACGATTTATTGCTTCAGTGTTGACTCCGGTCTTGACGAACGGGATGCCCAAATATGTATAGCGTTTTGTATAATTGATTTGTTTACCATCATAGTATATATTCTTCACTTTGCTTTGTTTACCAGTTTTATTATATTCTATTATTTGAGTTTTCGTTGTATTGACAATAAGTCTGTTTTCTACGCAGTATTTCTATAATGTTTTAATTTTGTCCTGCAAATTTATTATATTCTCGGCTGCGAGGCAAAGGTCGTCAGCAAATAGGAGGAGTTCCATTTTGTTAATTATATTTCTGCAGCCTTCTTTTAGGAAGAATTCATCAATATCATAGAGCATTAGGGAAAACAGAATTAGGCTTAGAGAGTCCCCTTGTAAAACACCTTTAGTGATCTCTATCCTTTTTATCATCGTGTTTGCGTTTATTATGCTTATGCTTGCTTTTTCCTAAATGGCGTTAATCATTCTTATTATGCCAGTGCTTATGCCAGACTGATACAATTTTTGTCACAGTCTTGTGTGTATCACTGTGTCAAAGGCCTTTTTAAAGTCTATAGGCACTGTATATATTCTGCCCTTTGGTTTTTGTAGTGCTTTAGCCAGCTTATATTGTAGGATAAATATGTTGTCTTCGCATCCTCTCTGGGTTCTGAAGCCTGATTGTCCTTCTGATAGGATATCCCAGTTTTCGCATGATAAACTTAGTCTGTTTGTTGTTAGAGCAGTTAAGATTTTTAAAATTACATTAGCTAACGCTATGCCTTTATAGTTTTCTGGATTGGTTGCTAGGGTCTAATTTTTAAAGGTTAATATATGTATATCATAGAGATGTTTTTTTGCTGTATCGGGTATTCCCCGGATATTGTTCCGAAAAGTTCTTCTTTTGTTTAAATGTAAGCATTAAGTTAGTTACCATACAAAATGGGAGGAAAGATACAAAAACTTTCGTCGAATTTTGAAAATTAATTATAAATCATCACCAAAATGATATTGTTAATAAAAGTCGATCCACTATACAGTATATTATAAAGCGTTATAAAGCAGAAAATAGAGTAGAAAATAAAGTCCGGAATCTCAATAGAAAGTTATTGACTGATCGTGACGAGCGGAAAATTTTGAAAGAAATGAAAATGCTGCTGAAAGTGCTTCTAAAACTGCATCGATGATAGAAAATGAAATGGAGAAAAATATTAGTCATGAAATGGTACGACGTTGTGCAATTTGCAAACGAATACGCCAAAGGGACCTATGACAAAAGGCTTGTTTTTTTTTTATTGAACCGACAAAGTAGAGAAACAGACGTTGTACCAGCTTAAAATTGCATTTTTCCGATAATGTATGTGCAATCCACTTTCCTTCTTTCTGTATCTTTCTTGGTTATTTCAAACGTTTTCAAGTGGTAAACGTACTGATTCTAGGTTGAAATTGATGTGTAATTTGAAACTATACCGGTTAATTGGGTCGGGTCTTTCTTTAACATCAATTGTAAATCATCCGTTTTCACTTCCGTTGGCTATTCACTTGCATTCTTTATTGGTTAAATTGAGGTCTCCATTTCTGAACTGCTTAAATATACTGCACTTACTATAAGTTTCACGTGCACAACATATTCTTGTCACGTGGAATAGAATCTCACTAGGACGCTATGCATCTATGTGCATTTTCAGAATTTTTCAGTCAATTTCATAAACACAAACAACTCTATCTACGATCACATACTTATCTGCTGCTCGGGTTACACATCACTTGCTATTTCACGCTTGATACGTGTCACTAAATGAGATATATCTCCTTTACTTTTGCGAATTTGACTTTGAAATTTTTGGAATGTGTTTTTAAAATATTGTACTTTTGGTTTAGGCTGAGACTACATCGACGTTTCTTACGGCGTTTTGGACGCCGTGTACAAAATGCTCGGCAAATCGCTCGTGTTTACAGGCGTTTTATACGGCGCCTTTTTTACGCGGTGTTTTCTCCACCAAGATTGATAAGCATACTGTGATTCGCTCGCGAAATGTTATTTGCCGGACACAATTATCGAAAAATGGTGAGAATGCGATATATAGTTTATCAGTTTGACGGCAATTCCTTTGTACGGTATACTCATACTGTTCGCATGAGTAGACAAGCGTTTCAATTAACATGTTTGATATGGAGAAGTTTATTCTTGAGATCGAGAAGCGATCTGCAATATACAGTAGGTCACAAAAGTAAGTAAACAGTTACCATTATTGCGAAAAAGTGTATACATAATGGTAAATACTTATTTTCATACAGTAAAATTAATATTTATTCATACTATACAGAGGCACTTAAGCAACTAAATAACAAAAATTTAAATTACTTAATACTGTATCTAAAAAAAAATAAGTAACAACGCAAAACACGTCATGAATGCATGTCAAAAAGATAAGTAAATAAAAATTTTGTACAGGGATTAATATCCACAATGCTGACCATTTTGAAATGACATTTTTGCTAATTTATTTGGCAAGGAAAGCGTATATTTATTGCATTCTTCAATGGTAAATAATTTTGTAGCTCCGCTAAATTACGTGGTTTACTTTCTGCAACATGAAATTTTACAATAGACTACATGTTTTCGCTAGACCTTGGCGATTTTTGTTTTATCTAAACACTAATTTTTTTATCGACATCTGCCGATATTTTTTTGTGGATGTGAACAGCAGTAGTTCTGAATCTACCAGCTTGCGATAGACTATGAATTCTACGCTCACTTTTTTCATCAGCTTTTTGAGCTTTTCCTTACGAGGAATGTTGTTTGGAGTTCCATAATGTTTAATGTGCTGTATAGCTGGTGACACACCGTGACGGATAGTTTTAATTTCACAGAAATCTGTCGAAATGATAATCCATCTCTTCGAAGCTGTCGCACAAACTGCTGCTGTTCTAGCGTGATGTTTTTTCCTTTGCTCATTACAGTACTCTAGCAATACATATAACAATACTACACGGCAGATACCAGTGAGGATTACATTGTCCAATGTTTTCCTGTAATATCCACTAGGTTACCGTTATAGAGTTTTCTGCCTTAAACAAGAACCCAGATCCCGATTTCCTCCATGATTCCCAGTTTTCGAAAAACACGAATTTTTGTAAGAACCCTTGATTTCGGTCTAACACAAGATATTACGAGAAAACTAAAGCAGATAGAAAGGTCTAGTTTGGCTTAAATGATAGAGGAGAGATTCCTGAACATGTCAGTATCGATAGTTACAATATTTTAAGCTTTTGTATAGCTGTAAATAGTCGTTAAAGTTTGAATAAGTGCCGAAGTATGTAATTCTTACGCTATATTTTTGCATTTCTATGAAATATTCGTTGCCTTACACGAATATTCTATACGGTATCGGATTCTGTAAACTTTTCTGAAAAGGAAACTGCCTCATACGAATGTCAAAGCACCTTTGGATTTGAACAATTTGAGAAAATATCCGTCGACAATGCGTACACGGCCATTTGCCGCCATACGGCTCGTTATTCGCTTGTCTCGACTGGGCAGTACCCTAGCTACGCGTAATCGACGTCGATAGTAGGAACCGAGTAGGACTCCGATTTGTATATGTTTAATGTTTAATCTTGTCGTGGATTCTTAAATATTAAGCACGAAATGATAGGGAACTTTTCCCGATTGCTCTTAACTTCAAACAATTTAACTGTAAAGAATTTAAGTAGCATATAATGCATGAGTACGAAAGAATTTTTTCATAATGCAACCTCATTAAAGAATAAATACAATTCGTTTTAAAATAAATAATTACTCGTAACATGGATCACAAATTTAAAAACTGATCTGCTGAGCAAATAAGGCTAACATGAATATGTAGCAACCTGTACTTAATTCGACCATCACCAATCGGGAGGTCGGACCATATAACATCACGATCCGCTTCACACATGATTGAAATTTCTATTGCAAAAATATTTGAACTATTTCACTGACGAATGCAGTAAGGAGGAGCGGACAGTACTAAACCTCAAAAGTATCGCTCATCTTATATTACTGAAGAAACAAACCATACACAGCGCCACCTGTGCGAACTGTTAGCAACTAAAAATGCCTCATTCAAATTTTCGTCACGTCACAGCAAAAATCAGCACCCCCCATCCCTAAAACATATTCATGTTAAAATGTTTCGGTATATACAAATGCGATGGTGACAGGCGCCTCTTCGATGGAACCTCGGAATTTGTCCACGACCCAGACTACTGCCAATGCTTCTCGTTTCGTGGTTTGAGTAGTTACGTCCCGCTGGCGTCAACAGTCTGCTGGCGTATTCGATGGGATGTTCCGTTTCCTTCTCGCCTTGCAGCAAGACTGCTCCGATGGCGTAGGCGCTGGCGTCGGTGCATACGATGAAAGGTTGTTTCTCGTCGGCGCACTGTAGGATCGGCGGGGTCGTGAGGGCTCCTTTCAGATGCTCGAACGCCCGCTGTTGACTCGCTGTCCACTCCTAGGTCGCCTTCTTCTTCATTAGCCGGGTCAACGGTTGAGCAACTGCAGCAAAGTTCGGCACAAAATGCCGGTTCCATGAACACGTTTGTAGAAATGAGATAAGTTGTTTCAAGTTCGTCGGTGTGGCCATTTTTTGTATCGCCTTGACTTTCTCGGGGTCAGGGTGGATTCCTTCCACTCTCAAAACGTGTCCGAGATATTTGATTTTTGGACAATCGAAACGACATTTCTGTCGATTCATTCGGAGGCCGAATTTGCGAAGACGGTCGAAGACTGCTCGCAGGTCTTCGAGGTGATCGGAAGGTGGTCGGCGCATTCTTCAAACCGAACGGCATCCTCTTAAATCGGAAAATTCCGAACGGCGTTATGAACGCGGTCTTGTTCTGGTCTTCGCTTCGTACGCCGATCTGCCAGTAACACTACTGCAAGTCCACTGCAGTAATAAATCCTACCCTCTTGACGGAGTGGAGCAAGTCGTCAATCCGTGGCAGGGGGTATGAATCGATAACTGTGACAGCGTTAAGTTTACGATAATCCACGCAAACTCGGATGCTGCCGTCCTTTTTTGGTACCAGGACTACAGGTGCGGCCCACGGATATTGGCATTCCTCGATGATTCCCCCCGTGATCATCTTCTAGAGTTCCTTTTCCATCAGTTCTCTCTTTGCGGGTGGTATGCGATATGGTGACCTCCATCCTCTTGGCCTCGAATGAGCTGCCTTTCTTCTTTCGGAGGCAGTACAGCTCCTTACTTGCGACACTGCATTTCGTCCCTGTCTCATAGAAAGCTTGTCCGCGCTCCCCAGCGATGGCGATCTCGACCGCCGGACGTTGACGAGGCTGCACTCACAGTGCAGAACGCTTCAAAAGTCCGGTGGCTTCAGTCACTTGTTGCAGTTCGGGCACTTGCTTCGAACGACCCCTGGCTTGCCACAACCGTAACACTGCAGCGGAGTGCGGATCCTTGGGTGTGTGCGGGTCCCGGTGGTGGTAGAGCTGGAGTGATCGGCGGTCGTGGCCCGGGCAAATTATTTTTCTGGAAATGACACTCCGTCGTGCCGTGTCCTGGGCGGCGATCCCGCGAATACGGATATGGGGCGGCGAGTCTTTCCTTCATCCGTCGATAGTGCGTCGGCGATGGTCGTAGGGTCTAGGCCTCCCTCTCCAGGTCCTCCAACTCCCGGGCACGTTTCATGAGTTCTGCGAATGTGACCACTGATTCCCGAGGTATTTTGGTCCGGAGCAGAAGTCGCAGGAGTCCGTATATCATATCCATTTGAACTGCTTCCGGATGCGGCGTTGGGAGTTCCGCCAGCAGGACCCGCTTCTTGCTGATGAAAAGGTCTGTCGGTACATTTTCTCCCTGCGTTGTCCGGAACAGTTCAATGTATATTTGATACGCCGGGCGTCGAAGCACGAACATGGCGCGAATCGCCTCCAGCGCCTCCCTCCAGTATGTAACGGTTCCCTGCACTCCCCGCCACCAAACTGATGCGTGCCCCTCGAGCAGCAGCGGAAGCCCCTTTAACGCGTCCTCGTCTCTGATAGTCTCGATATTCTTAAATATCGTTATAGCAGCGACGAACGCGTTGACTTTCATGAAATTATGAGACCCGTCGAAGCGTTCCCTGCACCTCGAAAAGTTTTCTCGATCATTAAAGCGGTAGACCCATTCGAGTGACATCACAGATTTCGTAGGCATGGTAGATTTCGTTACAGTAAGATCATTACCTATAAGCATGTCAGCCTGACGAATATGAGGCGGAGCCACTGTCGTTTTCCTTCACGAAAGCGTAAAGTAATTCGCAACTGTTTATTGTGTGTTAGCGGGGCAAGGGGAGAAATCGTCTGAAGGCAGCGCAGCGTTGCCATGAATCAACGGCGGTGTTGCCGCGTTGCCGCCGTGACAATTCATTGCAATGATTGCACGAGAGCGGTTTATAGTTCGACTGTGAAGTCCACACAAAATGGTTTGGTCGAAGGTTCGCGCACCACACAAGTTAAATTTTTCTCTTTAAGATTTTTTTTCAATTCTTGACTTACAACTTTACTACGAAATATGCATGTTTCAGATTTTTATAGGTTTTTTCATTTTTTACACCTAAATTTTGCAGCAAAAAAAATTCGAAAACGTTCATCAACATATATTACCATATATCACTTTTGAAAATGTAAAAAAAATGATTGTACAATTACATTGTATTCTGTGTATAAGTGTGCGGGGGATGCGTTGACAACAAGACAGCGCCGTTCGTTTCGCTTTTCTGTGCATAAACATATCGCGGTGCCACTTGCCGGGCTGAAAGTAAAACGAGGGGCGAGCTATTGCAGAGGCGAAAAGCGTGACGACACATGTACAGACAGGCTTCAATGTGTAGTAGTACATCGGGCTGCTACTACATTAGCGCCAACTCTCATTTGGTCTTTACGATTAGGCGCCTCCTCGTAGAGAACAGCTGAACTAAAGTTCACACGCATTTTGCTCTGTATCATCATCAATATGGGGAAATCACACGGGAAAGCATGCTTTTGCGAGTTTCGACTTTTCGTTCTTACATGAGAAGATTTTGCGTCGTACGATAGCTCATTTGAAAGGGGAGGCTTCAGCGCAGCGCGCTCTGGTCCTCATTTCATTGAGAACATTCTCTTTGTATACGAAAATTGGTTAGATTCGGGTGCTGTCAAGCTGTAAATTTTTGCTCCGCATTACTACGCTCATATTATTGAGCATCAACATAACCGGATCAAATGGCGACCAGAGCGCGCTTTACTGAAGCCTCTCCTTTCAAATGAGCTATCGTTCGACGCAAAATCTTCTCATATAAGAACGAAAAGTCGAAACTCGCAAACCCATATTTTCGGCTCATTTTGTCGGTAACCTCGACACTCTGTTTTACCGTGAGTCTACCCCCTTAAGGTATTTTCCACTCAACGATCTCAGGAGTTGCGAGAATTGGCTGGGTGAAAATTTTACTGTCGGAGTTGAACACAGGTTCGGGGTTGAGGTGGAGTCGGTGTTCTGGTCATGAGCCTCGGTCCCACGTTGGGCGCCAACATTTTGTAGGGGATTTTAGGAACGATTGGAATATGGATCTGGGAGAAACACAGGGGAAAAATATATTTGGACATTAGGATTGGTTTTTCAATTTGTACAATGGTATCCTTGGCAGCGCCGACAGGGCTAACGATAATATGTCGTTACAAAACTACAAAACTACGAGTCTCCGCCATCGGGCGTTCGGCTTATTCCCACCGTACTCTCCCTCGTGCCATAAAGCAAACGCAGTGTTTTTAAGCAAATATAGTGAGCGGCTTTCAAGAGACATTATATTTCCTGAAGAAATTTTGCAATATTTTTCCGGAAGATCATCAAGAAGAGGACGTCCACCAAAAAGCTTCGAAGAATGTTGCGAAACCGTAAAACGCAGAAAAACGGAAGAAATGTGACGACCACATTCTTCTACAGAAAATGTGTATGCAGCTACAATGAAATTGAGAGAAGAAGCGTGGGAATCAGCTGCCAAAATATTAAAAGAATACACCGCACCTTCACCTACTACATCTCCTGAAAAACTTAAGAGGAGTAAAAAATCTGAACCTCTAGAGTCAAAACTGTCTCCCGAAGAAGCGTTATCTCTTACAATAACGCTAGATTTATCGAAGGACGCATACAAAACTCTACGTTCGTCAGCTAATATTCATGGACATCAATTATGTGTATATCCATTGTACTATGAAGTGTTAAAAGTGAACAAACAATTCTATCCAGAAGGAATAAGTGTGACCAAACAGAGAAGTGAAGTGCCGTTACAGGACTTATTGAACAAAACGTGCAAAAGTATAGTGAATACAATTCACTATACTTTCATAGTGTCAATCACCAGTTGACAGTGATAGTGAAAGTGAATGTGAGTTAACTTTATTCTGCAAATGGGGTTTTGATGACAGTTCAGGGTTTTTATCGTACAAACAGAAAATGGACACAGACAATTTCAAAGATGGAAGCCTTTTTATTACCTCCTTTGTTCCGCTTCGCGTAATAAATAATAATAACAAAATTATATGGAAAAATTCCATACCATCATCCACGCGTTTTTGCAAAACGATTAGAATGCAGTGGCTTCAAGAAACAGACAATATGTCTAAGCAAGAAGAATATATTGGCGAACAAATTCGAGCATTGCAACCATATGCATCAAAAGTAGGAAAAATCTATTTCTCTTTATTTTTGACAATAGTTGACGGAAAAGTTTGCAATGCGTTGGCTGGCGCATGTGAAATGCGGTGTCATATGTGGAACGCTACAATATCGGAAATGAGTTCGATTAAATCGATGGAAGAAAGACCGGTTCACGCATCCACATACAGATTCGGTTTATCTGTACTTTATGCATACATTCGATTTTCCGAATATCTTCTTCATATTTTGAACAGATTGAACTTGAAGACGTGAAAGGTTCCAAAAAGTAAGAGACCGATTTTTGAAGAAAGGAAGAAGCTTATCCAAGAAAGATTTCGGAAAGACATGGGTCTCCTAGTTGATGTGCCAAACCGGGATATGGAACTACACGTGATGGCAATACCGCGAGGAAATTCTTCGAGGATGCAGAACTTTCACCACAAATAGCCGGCATAGATAAAACTTTATTAAAACATTCTGTGTGATTCTGCGCGTAATTAATAGTGGATACAGAATTAAAACAGAAGAATTTGGAAGATACTGCTTACGAACTGCAGAACAATATGTAGAACTGTACAGTTGGTATTATATGCCAGTTTCCGTACACAAAATTCTAATTCATGGATCGAACGTTATCGAAAATGCGATCATACCCATTGGAGAACTCTCCGAAGAAGCTCAAGAAGCAAATAACAAATATGTGAAATATTATAAAGAACATCATATCCGAAAATTATCGCGAGTGAAAGCCAACGAAGACTTGTTCCATCGTTTAATTTTAAGTTCGGACCCATACTTGAGTGCCGATGTACACCGAAAGCATAAGAAGAAAGAAATAGATGAAGAAATGCTGAGCCTGATTTCTTTACCGATGGATGAAGATTAACCAGAAGAAAAAGATTTCGAAATCCGCGTACCGTAATCATCAGATGCAGAAATATAATGGTGATGTAATTATTTCATAATAATTTCGATAATATAAAAATTTGATTAAATTTAGTTTAGTAATTTTCGTAAAATGCTTTTCATGAATTATGTCCCAAATACAGTGATAAATTAAGTAGTAGCTGCAACTTTTGACCTCAACAATTGTTTGGACTTGATCTCACTTTTATACGTTTTAAGAACTTCGATGATGATGAGATTATTATTGTAAATAAATGTTACTTGATATCCTCTGAGGGGTGATTGTAGGCCACACATGAGGCCAGTACAATTACTTTAAATATAATTAGAATTCAAATTAGACCTTCTACATGAAAATGGATATCAAAATCAGATTCTATGGCTTAAAAACCTTAGAAAACCACTCTTTTTATAGTAAATAATGGAAAAATAAAAGCGCCACGAATTTAGTTCGCATTTTTACGGATCCGGACCACTGTGCGCCGTGAGTTCTTTCGCAAATCGAGTTCTGAAGCACACTCGTTATACGCGTTCATTGCCAATCACCTCAATGTGTTTAAAGAAACCGTGGACAATCGCGGATCGAACGTTTACGCATACGCTGCCACGAACGTGTACGTATAGACAGAATTCAATGTAGTACTACCGATCTTTTTTGGAAAAAATCTCGAAAACTAAGGCCGAGCGGCGGTTATATTTGTAGGAAAAAGTTGTTTAAAACGTTGATTTCTATGACATATTAAAAAATCATCATTGAATTTTTACTGTCGGTACGATCACATCCATATCGTGATCGCAAGTTTTAACAGCGTAGGGATGTGCTCTTCCATTCGTTACTGTGACCAATGCATTACCAAGATATACGCCGTTGAGTCTTTTTGCCTTTAATCGCGGAACATACCCTTGTTTGATTTCTGGTTTTGCTGCTATAACATAGACCCTCAATCGCGATCTTGCCTAAATTCGAACATGTTCCTTAGTTTCGAAAGGAATTTTATCATTGTAAGCACCCCTTTTCGTAATCTATTTGCGCTTTATATTGCGAAAGAAAATCGGGACCAATAATTCCTTTCTGCCCTATAAGAAAATTATTGTGCACCAAGTGGAAAGACACATGTTGTCCTAAAATATCCAAAGCTACTACGCCCTTAGTGAATACGTGCTGAGTGGTAAGTCCGGTAAGGTGGAGAACGTCGTCTTTATTAACTTGCACCGAGGGGTGTACGGAGTGTTCTTTTAAAAGGTTTGGACCAGACCCGCTATCTACCATAAAATCTGAAGGAGAAACTGGATGCAAACTACTCAATCGAACAATGCGCACATAATTGACCTGCGTAAGGTTTACTCTTCTATTTCGAATCCTTCGACGATTTCTGGTGCTATTGGACGAACTGAGCGCCCTGCCAAATTTCCACGGGATGCGTTCTGTCTCGTGGCGCTTTGCAAGTTTCCCAGACCACTGTGTAATTTCTGTGAATCATATGTGTCACCTTTCCCGCTAGTTTGATAGGTCAGTTTTCTACATTCATCGATGTTATGTCCCGGTTTTTTACAATATCTACAAAACCTTCCGCCCTTTGAATTAGCATCGCCAATTCTCTTAGATCTATTATATTCATACTAATTTTTGGTTCTGAGTTCTCGAGGACTATTTCTACTTTGTGAAAGTTGCTGTTGTACAATTACCAAAATCGACTAATAGGGGATAAAAGTTGTGCAATTATCGTACACCTCTTGCGTGCGTTTATCGTGGGAAGTCTGCACCGCATAAACAGTATTGATACAGTAGCATTGTGCAAAAAGGACAGTTTTTTATATTATTAATTGTATTGACTATATATTGTACCATAACATTAGTAATAACCAAAATAAATAAACAAAATGTAGTAACAATTCTCTGTAAGTTATAACAATTGAAAATTCATGTTAGGTTAATATTTCATCGTGCCAAAGTATTTACACACTGCATTAATTATTATTTTTTTTATTACAATTTGTCCCAGGGTCAGCATCGTATCCACGATCGTGTCCGAGGAGGATTCTCTTATTTCGTTATCAAGCGACTTCTTGTACTGTGAACATGTAGGACATACAAAACAACGTATGCTCAGCATCGTCTTTTATACGTAGACAGTAGAGGCAGTTAAGTGACGTCATTTTCTCGATCGTGTTTAGGTATGACCGAGAATATCCGTGTTCGCTTATGAATTGGGATAGATAATAGTTGATTTCCTCGTGTCATCTTTTGAGCTATAGCTTCACCAATTTTGTTATTTTGGTTGTCCAACGCTCTCGCTTCTCTCGTTCTGAGGATGCCTGTCACTTTTTTAGGGTTCGCGTCCTTTAATCCCGGCTTGCAGTCTTCCTGTAGATCTCGTCCATCCTTTCGCAGATTACCTTCTGCTATTTGATAAGAGCGTTTCTGCAGGCTCGGAGATAGTGTGATACACAGACGCGACTCGAAGTGCACTTCTTTGCGCCCCCCCCCCCCCCTCCTCTCACCGGCCTAGTTTTATAACTTTCCTTATTCAGATCAGTCCAAATTTCTGCCCCATATAAGTACCGGCTGGATCGTCGTCATCAGTAATCGGCGCTTTCTAGGCTTCGACTCGTTTAAGTTCACCATAAACCTACTGAGGTTGCTGAGTCCTTTGTCCGTCTTATCAGCTGAACGCTTAATTTGTTCCTAAAATGTTAGTTTTGTATCAATCATAAAGCCCAGGTATTTGACTACTGCTTAGATGGTGACTGTTTTTCACCGACTCCCATACGAAGACCAGCCACATTGATTCTTCTCTTCGTCAAGATGACCACTTTGGTTTTGTTGGTGGCTTGCGTTAGCTCATGAATCGTCACTCAATCGTTCACCGCTTGCATCGTCTGGTTTAGCTTGATTTAAGCCAGCTTTAGATCTCGCGCCACGATAAGGGTGTCTCGTTGTCCGCGAATTCCACCTGTGTGGTTTTCTCTGACGTCCCCGTTCGCAGCAGACTGTTGTCATTGGCGTTCCATAGACCAAGGTCCAATATGGAACCCTGTGTCATCTCCGCCGTGATTTTCCATTGCTCCCTTCGGTCTTGTATAGTAGGGTATATTCTACCATCACTTCTGGTTTCGACTTTGCCTATATAAATTTACTTTTTGGACACTGCTCCGTGAAATACACACCTCCTCGCAACATTGACCAACTTGTTTCAAGGTATTCATTCCTACAAAAAATGATTGTAAATTAATTATACACTTAACTTTTTACACTTAGTATTACTGTTGCGTCCTAGCACCGCAATTTTTCGCGGAATTTCACGGGGTTGTAAATCCCGTTTACGCGGATCGCGACGGTGGTTCAGACGCCGACTGTATCGAACCTTAATCGATTCCAGTCTGGTTAGGGTGGGTGAATGAATTGACACTCACGTAACTTAACGGTTGTATATATTAATCAATATAAACTTAACTACGAAGCTAGTGGTTTTCTAAGTGTGTGTTGCGTGTTAATATTTGAAGACGACCCTGTATATATTAATTATATATATATATATATATATATATATATATATATATATATATATATATATTAAAGATACAACCCTCCTTCATTTGAGGTCTCTCACCAGTTCTCTTATCTCCTATTTCTTCTCCGCCAAAATCACTACATCGTCTGCGTAAGATAGGTACACAATCTTCATTCCAGCGATTCTTACCCCGCTCCACCAACCCTTCTGTAACTCCTCTTCCATGTCTGAGATCAAGATATTGAATTACTGCGGGCTTAGCGACCATCCTCTTGACACAACCCTCTCGCAGTCCAAAAACACTCTCGCACCTGTCTATTGACTCTAATTTTACTTCTTGTTTCCTTGTACATTCGTCTTGTCCTGTCTATTAATCCCTTGTTAATTCCTTTTCTTTCCATAGTCTCCCACAATTTCTTCCTGTCTACATAGTCAGAAGCTAATTTGAAATCCACGAACAGGGTTATCACGTTTCTTTTCTCTTTTCTCACATATTTGTTCATTATGCAGTTTGCCGTGTAAATATCATCCATAGTCCCTACTCCCCTTCTAAAACTGTAGTGCTCTCTTGCAAAACATCTTTTCCTTTCCACCCCTTCGACTAATCTTTTCGCCAACGCCGTCACACATATTTTATATATCGAATTCATTATGGTAACCCTTCTGAACTCCTCCACCTTTCTGCCTTCTCCTTTCTTTTTTATAGGTACGATCATACCCTTCTTGTAATCCTCTGGCCAGAGTTCTTCTCTTCAAACGCACCCGCAAAACCTCCAGATCCAGTCCAGGACTCCTTCTCCTCCATACTTCCATATTTTTCCTGGGATGCTGTCCACCCCTATCACTTTATTCTCCTTTCAGTTCGACACCACTTCTCTCAGTTCTTACTTTTCCAGTTTAGTTGACTCTTTCTCCTTTTCCTCCTGGCCAGTCGTTGTCCCCTACCCCAACAGAACCCTCCTCTAAACACCTCCTAACACTTCCATGAAATATCGTTTCCACACATGGGCTTCGACCGCTTTCCCCGCTGTTTCCTTCTTTTTTGCCTCCCTTTAGCACCCTCCAGACTTCCCCATCACGCCTCCCCGTTTCTGCTTCCCTTTTCAACTTCTTCCATGCCTCATCCTTTCTTCTTTTACGGAGCTCTTTGTATTCGTACCTAGCTTTCATATACCCAATTTTCTCTCCTTTACTCTTTCTCCAATTCCATAGCTTCCTTCTAATGGCATGTGTGTCCTCCGGTGCGAGCTTCTCAAGAAGACGGAGGAATATTCGGAAACGGTGCTGAGAACGAGAGCCAATCTGTACGCAAAAAGTCCTGATTTGAATTCTCGGTGGTCTCAGTACGACGCTTTCCTGCCTCTCAGCGCTCCCTCGCTCTTTGAGTAAAAAGCAAGCCTTTTGTACCATTTGGGTAGTTTAGGCTACATAATCACAGCCGTCCTGACTACGGAAAATTCGAATGGGAATATTTTATGTGGTGCGATCAAAAGGAAACCGAACTGTGTTTATAAAAATATTTGTTAGGGATGCGAGGACTAATTTTCGTGTTCTTGGATATTGCACATTACGTGCCGACTGACAGGTTGCTCGAAAGACCACCCGAAGACTGATTCTCCGGGAACTATGTTTACTATTAGCCTAGTCTGATTGCCGGTTAATAATTACGAGTCTAGCCTAAGTGCTGTGACTCTTGTTGCGCACTGACTGGCAACTGATCGCTATGGTGTCTGGTGTCTAACAGATGGTTTGTGAGTTCAGGATCCTAATTGAGGCCTGAAGTTGTTGACTAACTGATTAATACCTTGTGAGTCCCGTTGGTGACCTTCACTGCTGATCGCCAACTCTCCTATTTTCTAAATGGTCCGCTGATTGGTTCCTTTTCATTTTTGGCAATAACCAATCAGCGGACCTAACTAAACGCCGACACTCCTCTTTTCGCCCTTAGCGTGCTCACTTGCAGAGGAGTGCCGCGGTGCTCGTGTGGGGGCGAAAACGTTTGACAATGCTGGGGGAAATTCGTCTAGGTAGTGGATCTTCGGTATCTTAACCGTTACACGCACGTGTCCAACTACCCTTCGGAATTTCCCTGTTTATGGCATGGGCACGGTTATTGAGAGACGAGAGAAGCGGATTTCTAAAGCTCGTGCATTGTACGTCGTAAATGACCTTTTCTCGCCGGGAATATTTAGGACTCTAAATAGTTGGATTGTAAAGTAAAATCCCAAATCTCTAAAATAGCCTTTCACACACGTCCATGACATAAACCGTGTTACTGACGGACGCTAACAATATTATTACTCAACAAACCTAAATTTGGCTTCCGCCCTCTTCGAAGTAGTTCCCTCCTGCATTAATGCAGCGATCCCAACGGTGTTTCTGTTACGGAACGCGCGAGGCAGTTTTTGCGCATCCGTAATGGGTTTGCTTCGAGAGTCGAGTTAGTGGGCCGAGCAATGTTCGCTAGGCCCCGGATTACGCTCGATTAGGAACTAGATAGAATTGGTGGACGAGCCGATATATGGCTAACGTCGGGAGCCACAGGATGGATGTAGAGTTCGTGGACGAACCGACGTATGGCTAACGCCGGGAGCCACTAAGGACGTGGACGAACCGGTGTATGGCTAACACCGGAAGCCAGAGGTATATTAGGGTTGTGGATCTCAATGCAGATTGATATACCTCGAGCGGCAAAGGCATATCGAGGTGCTCTTACCCGTTAGTGTAATGTTAATATAATTCAGGATAGGGTTCTAGTGAAGAGATAGATAAACAGTAACAAGTATAATTTGAATAGTAAGGAGTTACAAATATGTTATGCTTATGAAGTTAACGTTACAATAGTGTACTATTGGCGGCGAGAGTGTCCTTCTTGGCTTGAACGCAGTGCGAACGCGGGGATAGTCTTAGACTATTAGACTTGGAAACTTGTGTAGCAATGTATGGATTGCTCGAAGGGGGTTTTAACCCGATCTCGCCCAGAGCTTCGGCGTGACGACGTCCTAAGGTAATACTGAACCCTAGAGCCTTCTGATTTGGCCCCTTATATACCCCAAAAATCCGTAGATTTTTGAGGGAAGGGGTAGTGGGAATATTCCTCAGCTAGGAGCATTCGTTAACTAGAAGCAGCTGTTCCTGATCGCGTGGGAGAGCTTTACTCAGGGAAGTACGTTGGGCTAAACGTTGTCCGTTTCGGTGCCGTAGAGGATCCGTACGTAACACTGCCACGCCTTAACCTATTTTTGGATGTCATGTTCTCCTAAAGCGTCTAGAACCTGTTGCGATTGATTCTGTATTTCCTCCACAGTGTCGAAACGTCGTTCCTTGTGCTTCGATTTTATGTTCGGAAATAAGAAGGGGCTAAATCTGGTGAATACGGAAGGTATGGAATAACCGTCATCTTGTTTTCCGCTAAATATCTTCGCGTTGCGAAAGCCGTGTGTGCAGTAACATTGTCGTGATGCAGCTAGTTCTTGTTTTTCCACAGCTGCAGCCTTTTTCGACGAATGTCTTCGCGTAGTCGTCTCAAGACGTTACAATAAAAGTTTGCATGAACTGTCTGTTTAGAAGGAACAAATTTCCGGTGCACAATTTCTCTAATATCGAAAAACATAATCAAGATGTTTTTCGTCGAACTTCTCACCTGTCGTGCCTTTTTTGGTCTTGGCGACTGTGGTCGCTTCCATTGGGACGACTGTTGCTTCGTCACCGAATCATAGTCGTAAATCCAACTTTCGTCTCGTGTGATAGTTTTCGACAAAAATGTAGGGTCATTATTGTCCTGATTACGAAGATAAATGGTAATGCGAATGTTACTTTAAAAAACTAAAAACTATAAAAACTATTAAAGAAACTATTAAAAACTATAAAACATTCTAAATAAACTTTAAAATGAAAGATTCCAAGACAAAATGTCAATAACGGCACTCTTCTTAGAACTATCCTCCAGTCATCATCGTGCGATTTTATAACGTTACCATTTTTTACTACTTAATTTAACGTTTACAATTTTTGTGTTAATTCAGTGTTAGTTTACTATTAATTCAGTTTTAGTTTCATGTTAATTTACATAGTCAGCTTAGTATTAGATTAGTATTAGTTTAGTGCCAGTTTAGTGTTACATTAGTGTTAATTTAATGCCAGCCTAATATTAGATTAGTGTTAGTTTAGCGTTAGTGTAGTTTTTGTTAAATTAAGTGTACAACCCGATCTGGCTCGTAGAGTCTGTAGATCGACGGACCGTGCGTTATCGTGGATTCGCGGTTATTTCCGGGCGGTGCGGATAAATTACGTGGACACTTAATGTTTGTGTATATAGTTTATTGCACACTACGTAATGATCCTATGTATTTACACTATGTTACAAAAGTTCCTCAGTTCTCGCGGAGGGAGAACTGCTCGGTCTGTTCGCAGGTTCCGAGCCGAATTACTTGGGCAGGAGAGGGTGGTTGTCAGGAATCTACTAGCGATAGGTCCGTGTTAGGTCCACTCTGGGGAGCCAGTATCAGAGCCTTGTAGCTGTAGGTAAGGTTTCAGAAGATACTGAGATATATTTTGAGGTCTGGCGCGGTCCACTCCAAGGAGCCGTTTCAAAGCCTCGCGGTCTGCAGTCAGGAAAGTGTTCCAGTCTATGGACGTCCACTCGTGGGAGCGTCTTAAGAGCTGGTGGTAGTTTTTCTTAGTATCTGGCTTTTTGGGGCTTGCGCTGGCCTTTTTATACCCGTGCCGGTGCCTAGGCTTGGGCTGGGTGCGTAGTAGGGGTAGTACGCGAGGGTAGGGGCGCTGGCGTGGCGGAGGTGTCTCGGTAGTCGGCACCGGGGCGCTACTCTGGTGGGCGCTCGGGGTAAACAGGGGAACCGCGAATGGGCGCTACAAGTGTATAAAATATAGTTCCAATTATTCAATCGCGTGAAAATGGTAAGACCGTTTTGTGATGCACGAAAGCTGGTGCGTCTACTTATTACAAAGAGTGACGAAAAAGTTAGCAATGGAGTACTTCTATCAGTTGCATCAACTAAATCAACGGATTGCTGTATATACTGGTCTGTCTGTTCGAACCATTTACAGAATTCGAAATGAAATATCTAAATCCGAAGAAGACAAATCGTTATCATCACCAGGAAAGAAAGCGACCCAAGAGCAGCGTAAACAAATTTTACCGCTCTGAGGAGGATAAAAAAGTGATACGTAATTTTATTTACGATTTTTACGTGACAAAGAAGATACTACCAACTGGACAAAAATTATTGGTGGCAATCCGAGAAAAAAGTAATTTTCCATGGGAAAAAGCCACGTTGTACGGTTTATGAAAAAACGGAATTTGTTTGGACAAAAAGTAATAGCATTCGAACAATATTAATTGGAAGACCAATATCGTGGCGTGGAGAGAAATGTACTTGAAGGCAATGGATTGCTATAGGAAAGAAGAGCGAAACATTGTATATATCGACGAAACATGGATTTACAATACACTTTCCTTTGGTAAGTGTTGGCAAAGCAAGACAGAATTAGGCGTGCTCCAAAGCTCAAGTTCTTCCCATCGGTTAATAATTGTTCATGCGGGTGGGAAGAATGGAGTTGTCAGAAGGGCTGATTTTATTTTTAAATCTCGCAGTAAATGTGGGAACTATCACAGTCAGATGAACGCTGTACATTTTGAAAAGCAGACACAAGAAAAATTGTTACCAAATATTCCACCACGTACGGTAATCATAATAGGTAACGTCCCTTACCATATACAATATGTATCGATAAAGCACCTACAAACTATGCTAAAAGAAAAGAAATGATAGACTGGCTAAAAAGCAACAAAATCTCCAATATCAAAAACATGAAAAAATGTAAACTAACGAAATTCATAGCAGAAAATAAACCAAAAGAAATACATAAAATTGATGAAATTTTGCGAATGTTTGGACATAATGTCCTACGGTTGCCACCGTATATGTGCCAATTCAATCCCCTTGAATTAGCCTGTGCTGAGATGAAAAGAAAGATTAGGGAGAAGAACATGTCAATCCTCTCATTTGAAGAGCTCGAAACATATACTAAGGAAGCAATTGAAGAAATTGGACCAACTTTGTGGCAGAACTATTGTCGTCACGTAGAAAATATCGAGAATAAGTATTGGGAGAAGGAAAGTTTACTAGAAAGCACCACGATTTTTTTACGTTCTGGCCAATGATGGCCACCTCTTTTTCGTTTTCTATCCATTTTTACGATAAATAAAATGAATATAACACTTCCTTACTTCATCAAATATGGCAGAAATGTATTTTCAAGCTTCTGTGGTAGTGTTCAGATATTGTACACTTCGTCTTACGGCCGGCAGCACTCCATCGACGCAAAAATTTAATTCCGACAATCAGCACAGAAAAAAAATACACTTTCAATCTATATTTATATTATACTTATAGGAAATCAGAGACGAGGTGGGAGTATCAGTTGTGGAATAGGGCTTTAAAATAACAGGCGAGCTGTATACTGTACTAAACAATTATGTTAATTTTATTTACTAACTAATTTAGCCTAATTCTAATAAGTATGCCTACAAAAAACCTCCGTCTAAGGTATCGACCGAACATAGACTCTTCGACCGTATCGTCTCGACGTTGTTTTACGACTCCCGCCTGGCTTTTCTTTTTGACCCTTCGGCCCTTGAAAACTGAACAAAACCGGCGACTCGCTGACGCCGTATCCCGCCGACCGACCGTTCAACGGGAAATCTTAAATCTAAACTTATACTTAATGACACACAACGTATGTTTATTTTAGCACTCCACATACTGTTGCTTAAGTAGTCGATCAGTGTTTTCAACGTAATCAAGGCAAGAATTCTGCTGCCGTCACAAATTTATTGCTGTATGTACAGTTCTAGTAGTACAGTTGTTACATATGCGAATGCGTGTTGTTGCAAATGAGGTAAGCGCAACAATTTGACATCTTTAAATTAGTTTTTGGTACAAAATGAAACTAACTTGTACATTTTATGTTCTTTGTTTATCACTGTCTAAAATTGTTGGGTCATTACAAGAGGTACAGTTTGGCCCATAAGGCATATCCGCGAAATCTACAAAAGGCGGTATCTAAAATAAAGAAAATTGGTGATAATCTGAAAATATGTAATGTCACCAGTACGCTTTTGTTTTACGATTCATAACGTTGGTTCCGTTATTTAGAAGTATGTATGTTCATTGAGATAAATGCTGTATGCGCTAAATGCTTTTAAACTTTTTGGATTTCATATCACAAAGGAACGAATAACGAGTTTAATAGATGCGGCAAAGTATCTACTATGCGGAGCTGGAACTATATTAGCTCCTACCTGCTCCTACACAATTAAAGAGATATGTTACACACATTTTCCTTATTAGTCGAATCGTAGAGGTGGACATATTTTAATTTTGGAGCTTTATTTGTTTTTACGGAAGGCATAAATTAGTATTAACGGTTTATTTCTAAGAAGTTTTAACTTATACATTAGTGTTAGCGATTTTACTTATTTTAAGGTATGGAGACCTTTGTATTTTGTTTCAACGTGCAAATTTTGTAATGGAGAGCTACTTACGTACGTTGCGGTAGTATACAGTTGAATATATATATGTCATCGTCTGCTGAACAGTGTGAATAAATGAACATATTATAAGATATTTCACGATAGTACTAGCATAAGTAATCGACGACAAGTGGATATAGACAAAATATAACGCCAGAATAAGTGCAGTAAGTGGAACAACTTCGTAATACTGGAATGTCTGTGTCAATTGATTTTTGTCAAATTTGGTATACGTTGTGATCCGTTATGGCAACAAGTTATACAACACACTCAACGCCGTGTAAACATAATACTGTCGTAAAGTGGAATTTCGAAACATCACTATTACAAGTAATCATAAAATTCACATTTCGTGGAAGTGAAAAAAATTGTATGAAAAATTGATTACTTTGTAGAACACTCATTAAACATTCACGAAACATATATGCTATCTCTATTTTCAGACAAACTTCAGTCAAGAATCGAAAATTTGTATAAAAAAGTGTACAGAATTCTAAGAACCAGAACCACTTCTCGCAGAAATCAACTACTAAAAACCATCGTTCGTCGGACAACCGTAACATAGAATGATCAGGCGTAAAATAGTGCATTCATGCAAACTTTGTAAGCCAACTTGGAGAAGCAGAAAGTCAGAATTAAGGGACATGCACAGCATAACGCTTCCATTTTCCCTATTATGCCACGACATCGCTGAAGATTTCTGGATGAAGTAATGATAAAGTTCCTCCGCTAACATATTCGGTCAAAATAGCAGAATCGCCACCTGGTTGAATAAACGGACTTAATGAAAACTGACAGAAGTACTTCTAGATCTGACAGATTAAAAACGCAGTTCATATCTATAATAATGTAACAGCGAATCTGCATATAAAAGTATGTATTGGAACGGTCCAAGGGAGGCTAAATGAATTTCAGCTAAATGTTCGTGTTATCTAAAAAGAACGGTTCACACCACAATAGAATCATTGATCCAAAATCGTCCTTGTGAACAGATGTTTGAACTGAACGTTCTTACAATGGTTCAGTATTTTTGCAGATAAATGTAAATTTAATCAATTTGTATCTCATGTAAGACAACTGGCAGAAAGCTAAAGATACAAGTGGTTAACGTATAAATGGTTTATTATATCCGCGAAGTATCTCTGTCAAAAGCTGGGAATCGAAAGCCACAATCGATCTCGCATCCTTGCTTATACATATACCAGTTATTTATTCACGCACATTCTGGACGCCACACGTTTGATAAACGCGAGATCACACAAAATTAGTATCGGTGTTTGATGATTGACTATTTTCCATTGCACCGTTACCACCGAAATATCACAATCTTAGAAGAACTGTGACATTATATAGATTGGATCGGATCTTCGACATGCTACGCTTACAAAAGAATTGTATAAAATTAGTTGTGGAAGGTTGTGATGAGTCGATACTTGGATGGAATTTTGTGACTACGAAGAGAGTTATACATGAATTAAAAGGAAGTATGGATGTATTTACGTACTTGAAAATTGTTGTATTGCCTCTGTTGGCCAAAGGGCGGCCAGAAGAATTGATCTATCAATCGGATAATAATCCAAAACAAACTGTTCACTTTGTCAAAACAGTTTCAAACAAGTGTAAATAATATAAAAACTGGCCAACACTTTCACAGATCTTTATACAATAGACATGGTTTAAACTAATGTAAACAAATATGGAAAAATGCAGAAGTCGAAGAATATCTGTACGCTAAAATACAAGATGCTTGGAATACAGTATCTTCTAATCGATGTGTATTACTTGCAACGGACACTAAAATATTAAAATTGCAACTCTAAGAATGCTAAGAAAATAAAATTATTGTGATACGTACGTGCATAAGTATGTATCTGTGAGAAATTGAATTGTTGACTAAAAAGTGTGTAAAAAGCTTTTTAATTATAGCAAATTAAAAAATACTGCTTTGCCGTTTCATAATGTATGATATAAACCTATGACAAATGAAATTGAATTTATATGACTGTTGAAGATATAATTATGCGGGTGGGGTGGGGCGGATAGAAGTAGGAATGAATTAAGGTCATAAAAATTACTTATTCTTCCATGTATTCATCTTGAATTCCAACATACGTATTTATCAAATTTCTTTGACGCTTCCAAAGAAATTAAAATTGAGCTCTATACCCCACCGTACCGCTCCGATCCGTAAACAAGAAGTATAATTTAATTTTATATTATAGATATAGTATATTAAAGAGAATTCCAAATTAATACGTACAATAGTATAAGAGGCTAAATATGCCAATGTACTTCATATTTCCATGTATATAGTGTAAAGGTACCTAATGGGGACTAGTAAAAGTTAAACTGCTATCGCTTGAAAAAGTAATTTCTATGTTTGCATCTAATTGTTCTCAAAATAAGGAAATATTATGTGTAATTCATATAGAATAAGTGAGAATTATTAAATTCTATACATTTTTAATTTGGATTAAAGAAACATAAGATATATAAAAAAGACAAAAAAGTGTACTTAATATGGCCTATCCAAGAAGTATCGATTAATTCAGGTGTATGTGAGTTTAAAATTCTATTTTTACACATATCTTTATTACTTATTGGCATATAAATGTTTTTAAACAATTTTTTATTAGAATTAAGCTGTAAAAAGTATTTTTATTATAAGAATATAGGAAGAAGTACACTGTTACAGAATTTCATTTCTTATTTTTAACGCTTACTTGTCAAGATATAGAGTGACCATATTAGGAACATGACCTTTATTAGGTACATTCACTCTAATTTCAGTACTTATATCAGGACGTATATTTAGGATTCGTATAGAAAATGGTTGAGTCGCGTATTAGATGTGATTTTAGTCATCGCTTAAACCTTAGTGCCACGAATCTAAGGAAAAATTGTTACTTCAAAATGATAGCGACTTTTGATACTGAAATTATGCCTGTAATCGTCTGGTTAAATAATGTTCCTTTATATGTATACGGTATTAAACATTTAATGCTTTTACAAAATAATTTTAGCACTTGTTTACGATATAACGCTCTAACATGGACTAGAGTCGATCAACGGTTAGGCAGTCTCGCGGTGGACTCGCACGCATGCATACACATATGATAAGAACGTTCCAGAGAAGGACGAATATGGTTTACAAAATTGTGAATATGTCTAATAAGCGATGTCGCAATTAATGACTTAGAAAACATCTAACAAATGTAAAATCAATTTAAAAGTTTATAATGTGGCAAAAGCTTAAACAGAAGCGTATTGCGAAGTTAAAGATAGTAACAGAACCTATTTATACGGTATGGGAGTTGCTAGCTGATAAATTAGTTAAACTGGCACCAAAATTATATTAAGCTGTATTTAGAAATAGCAAATATTAAGTTCATTGTTAAATGAGTACATAAAAACAATTTTAATCTACTTTTGACTTGTATGTAGTTTCTTCCATGACTGATTAAGTTTTGTGAGAATATTGCAGCTATTGTGAGGCAAACTGTAACTTAAGTAATGAATAAAATTTTAAATTGTATCGACTGGGCTACAATAAAAAAAAATTAAATGAAGCGAACAAACGTACATCAAAAATCATAGTCAACAAGGAAAATGTATTATAAATTGTGAAATAAAAACTATAATATAAATAATGTTATCTGACGCGCATGCTTATTGACAATCGTGTCATAACAACTTAATAAAATTTGTGACAGCGGTAGAATTCTTACCCAATAGAGAGAAGACTTGTGAGGTTAGTAGAACGATGCTGTGCATACACTCATTCTTCGTTTAGAGGCCCAATGTCGGGACCGCTTTGGCCCTCTCATGAAGGCTTTTTGTTCGTCACCGGCAGCGACGTTCACAGAGGAGAACGATGAATAAAACAGGAGGAGGGTCAGAAAGTCGACACAGACGGACTTGATTACAATGTTGCTTATCGGTGAGGTAGCACTAATGCAACGACAAAACCTTTTCATTTTTTATTCTTTGTAAATACTAACATATTTATGAGATTTTCCGATTAAAATGAGATCGAACATGGTATAGTTTGAATTAAATTTATTTAGTAAATGTTAACATTTCTTCCATTATACATATGTAGCTTAAGCATAATCAAAATTATATCTTGTTTAATGTCATCTTAAGCAGAAAACTTCTACCAATACGTTAGTAAAATTTTTATTCACAAAAAGCCAAAGATAAAACAGTTTTTACCTTTACGATTGTCTAAAATGTATAACCTTTGCGTTTGCTCTTACATTTTGTATATTAAAATACTTTAGAAGTGTTTACATTCTTTGTCAGATAATAAAACGAAAGATATTCTTCTGAAAAGTCTGAATTTTTAGGTTATCGATATTTCAGAGCATGTGACACGAAGTCCCATAAGATGGTCGGTCTATTCTGTTCCTCGTCTGTGGTTCAATTAGCATTGATTCGCAGATACGATCGCGATTCGGATATTAAAGGAATGCCGTAACTGCTTGCTTTACTTGTTACGCGATCTCTTCCCCATTGGAAGGGATGAGTCTGGGCGCCTACTAATGTGGAGCTCCAGATCAGGCGTTGCCAGACGAACAGAATTTTTACAATTTTGTTCTGAGAGTCGGACTAGGTGTGGGAACATTATCCCGTTCATGTTGGACGCATAGTTGTCGCATAGGCGTCGTTGTCATTGAACTGCAGTATCTTACTATTCCTTCACTCCAATTCCTTTCCCCCTGCTTCCCGACGGGATCTATAACTGTATCTATAATCAAGCGGAAACAGATGAGGAAAGAAATGTAGTACGGCGAACTAATTTTCTTTAGTGTGTCTTGAAATGTTGTTATATAGGTGTTCAATGAACACGATATTGTGGAGGAAAGTGGAAGAGGTGCAATAGATAGATCTTTATTGTTTTCCCCTTGGATTACAAAGGTTCCGCCCCTTCTCATTCTTTATACATCCTTCTTATACATAAATTCTCCTTATACCTAATTGCTAATCTTAATTAATATATACAAATAATCTCTAAAACTACATCTTTCAACTTAATTTAACTATGTAATTATTTAACTAAGTTACTTATCACTTAATATATAATATAATAGCATAAAATAAACCAAACAGAACAATAGAACAACCCATATATAACAACCTATGACACCTTAAGCGTAAACTGCCCTTATATATAAAATCAACCCTACTCCTTTCCGACTCCCCATCTTTGGTTTTACCCTTTGTACCATAATTACACTTCTTCCCTTTCTTGCCTGATCGTCCTTTCCTATCCATTCCTATCCTGCTTCTTCGCACACCCTCCACACTTCTCTCTAATCCTCCGGACTATCCTCTTTATCTTCTACCTCTTCTACACGAGATGTGTTCACCAGTTCCTATAGCTCCTTCCTCATTCCTCCCATTTCTCTTATCATTTAGCCGTTTCAACCATCCTTCTCCTTGTCCTTCATCCCCCAAAATTCTTCCGAAATTCGACTGCCACCCTCCATTCTCCTCCCCGCTGATTCCACATACCTCCCACACATGCTCCCATGTCTCCTGTTCCGTGTGGCATAGTCTACATTTTCTTTCCTCTTCGGCTATCCAGTATCTCCCTTCCTTAACTTCATTTCCTAGTCTATACCTGGCGAGCCTTCTCACTCTATTCGTATTCCATTTGCCCTTCAGATATCTCGGTAAACTCTTCTCCTTTATAAATTTATATCATTTGTTGTATTTTGAGTTTAAGATCTTTTGCCACCTTTCTTTTTTCTGAATTTTCATGTCAATCCTCTCTATTTTCTTATATTCTATCTCATTCCCTCCATTCATCCGTTCGTTTCCTTCAATTACCAATCCCCTTAACCTGAAGAATTCCTGTTTCTCTTCCCACCAGCCTCCTTCGCCTTTGCTTCTCTCCCTCCCTCTCAAACTATCCTTCCAACACACCCTCGCCAATTCCCCTCCCTTCCCCTCCCTTAACTTTTTATTTCACCCCTTAAAGAAAATGCAAAATTATCTTTTTTGTCGAATATCTCGAGAACGGTGCAAGATATTGAAAAAAAGTTTAAACAAAAGTTGAATGCTATTTTTATGTTTACAAAAATGCAACAAATTTTTTTTAAAAAAATCGATATTTTTTGCGTTACCCCTTCCACCACCCCTTAAATTTAATTTCTTGATTTTTTTACATTTAGGTTCAAGTGCTTTTCGGTACCCCCTATCCATTCTTCTAAATAGTATTTTTGTGTATATTTTTTATAAATAAATAAAGCGTCTAATATCGAACTGAAAATATACTGTAGCATTTTTATTATTAGAGTGGTTTCGCAACAGACAACTTATGTACATTATCACGTATATAAATTTCAGACTGTAATATGAAATTCTATAAATTAATTGTTCACGTGTACGATTTGTCATAGCAGCACATGTAGGCATGTGTACGTGAATTGCTTAATGTGATATATTATTGGACTGTTTTTCTCTTAGAACACGATGCATTAGAATGTGCTTGAATATTTTGAAGTAAGGGTATAGCCAATTAAGGGGGCCAAAAGTGCCCTTCAGCCGATTTTGATCGTGCATGGATCATTCGATAGTTTATCAGAAATGAACAGCTCAACTAAATTTTCAACCCCAAATCTCACTCAGGGGGGTGGTTACGGAGAAAATTCGATTTTTAAGGTTAGTATCTATGTATTGTTCGAATATTGTGCTAAGGGAACCTATTAGTTAACTCTGTTGTGTCAGGGCTAGTGCCTATTTCTGACTGTGTTAAATAGGCGAAGTTACTATCGGAAGATCACGTATGTAGGTGTTATATATAGCAGACTTAGGAAAACTCTGTTCTCACCACTCATCGAAGGATCATCAAAGAGATAGATTGTCCCTTGCGTGAAGTGACCCACCTAACCGTTTGGTCGGAAATCCGGAGATGAATCCCTAGATTACCGACGAAACGTTTCCAGCGGGGCCCACGAGGAGGCAGGGTCATAGCGCGAAGGTCGCTTTACACGATGCATGTCATGTAACAGTTCGATGGGGGATTTTCCATCCTTCCGTCGCAAGCATCGGTGGTTCAGTGGTAGAATGCTTACCTGCCCTTCGTCGCAACAGTGGGGTATTTACACCGAAAAGCCGGACATAACTATTTTGAAATTTGTTAAATCTTTAAATACCGTAACTTCGTTAATACTCAACCGAATTTGGTAAAAGAAACATTTTAAAGCTTGAGCTTTCTACTTTGCAATACATTAAAACATTTTTATTGACACAGCTGCCCAGGAGATAAAATCAGCCTTTAGAAAGGAGTGTGTAAAATTGTAAAAATTTGTCTATGTTTATGAAGTACAAATAAGTGCAACCAATAGGTTTCGCAATTTTTACGTATACTTACTATCCAAAAGTATAATCATTTGCACTTACAATTAGAATAGCATCAATATAGCTGTTAGTCGAAGTTCATGGAAAGAGCATGCTTTTTTAGTGTTTTTGTAATGTTCTAATGAACGAACCTTAATCCTAGTTAAGTTAATAATATATTATTTTTTCATGACATACATACTTGTTGTCAACTTTCATTTTCATTTTTTCCTTCATTTACCTCATCATTATCGTCGTCGTCGTCGTCGTCGTCGTCATCTCCGTCTACACAAATTGGGATGTCAGGAGGCGATTGTAGATCCATCTTTTTTTTATTTTTGAAATGTCAACTTCTTCTTTGATGGTGCTCTTATACATGATAAAAGTGGGTCAGATGTAAACAGTAGCGTATTTATGACATCCTAATTATATGACTCCCTCGAAACTTTTCTAGCATAATTATATCTGTATTTTTAAGGGTTGTCGAAGGCAATTAGCCTGACGCTATTTCACATTCGTACGATTTATGATAGAGACTTAGCCTGCGTGCGGTCTGAGAGGGTGCTTGTAAGAATCTGCAGTCCAGACGTTCGACGATGGCTACTGACTCGAAGTCACGTAGCCATTGGATTGATTGTTTGAAAGGAAGCATGGGAATATTTGGAAAGGCAGGCAACCCGACGTTGCATTGCTTTAAAGAAATAGGAACACTGTTCCTTAAGGAGCTCGCCACGGAGTGAGGAAGGCGAAGGTGCCTTCTGGTAAGAGGACTGTGAGTGACCGCTCGGCACTTACCCCAGAACCGTTAAAGAAACGATATCCAAAAATTTTTGCTAGCAAATGCTTCTTTCTCGCCTCAGCTGCCTCTTCGCATAACTGTCCAATCGGCAAAATTGCACTTTGTATCACAACTGGACTATGAATTAAAATTTTGTGTATGGTCTGGGTCATTGGACAACAGAGATACAGTTGTACATATAATTGTACCGTATCTGCGACATATGTTTTGAATTTTGCGATATTAATTTTACAGCCGCTCGATATCGTTTCTGATATGGTCGTATGCCGATATATTAGTTGAATATTAACCCTAGTAACGGTAGCCGATAATTCGTAATTTAAAAAGAATTTACGGCTACTGTGCTCATCATTGGAGTTTCCAAAACCAGGTTTCGGCATATTTACAAGAAGACCTAATTTTGACTTAAACTCTTCTTGGATGGACCTCTTCCTTTATTGTACCACATCTTTATCATTTTGTGTGCTTATTTGCCATTTTTTATTGCCAATTTGTATGATAGGTGCTACAAACTCTCAAACAATCTAATCCTTATATGCAAAATGGATAAACCAAATTACAGAGTATTGGATTTATTTCGTTCTTCCTAGATAAATCATTAAATTGTTTGGAAGTAGCATCGCATATGTAACACTTCATAGTTGACATTACATACTTTACCGCCAACCAAGGTAAATAATAGAATATGTTTAATGTTTGTGGCAGTTTCTCCTTCAATTTCGATTTTCCTCAGCTCACTTATTTTTGTCTTTATATAATGTATTTCCTCATTGGTAAGGTCTACCGATTTCCTCACAAGTCTTATCCGAATCTGGCGACAACATCTCGAAGTGATGGTGTTGGATTTTGCCATGTTATTTTATTATTTACTTTTCAAATTAATTGTAGTCGAACGAAAGAGCTTTGAAATATAAAAGAATCGGAATCAATGCTGTTTAAAAATTTTGGTTAAACGGTATTAGTTGGGATCTATCGCAGCCTCATTTGCTTATTGCTTCTAGAGCATTGGTCTCATTTTCACTTAAATTTGAAATTACGTTTTCTTAATATAGTACTGAGCGGCTAGCTGTGTGGTTCAATAAATCCTGTAAATTTATTTCAGCAGTTGTCTCATTTATTATATATGACTGGCGAATAGAGTAACAATCGTTTTTCGCTTTTTGTAATATGTAGTAATAAAGAAATAATTTTTTGTCGCTCTCTCGAATTATTTCATATTGGTTTTCTTGACAACCTAGCTTCTGCGAATCGAATATTCAAAGTGCTTTGAAACTCGAAAGCCGCTTTCGCACTTGTTCTTTATAACTGCATGAATTTTTTTATATTTTTCTGCCCATTTAGGAAACTTCGTTATTTTTTTCAATATGGTGTATTATGATGTTCTTAACTTTGTACGAGTAGCGATGCGTTAATTCCTCCGTGCTCGTATTTTTTTGCAGATCTTCAGTTCTTCTGCGTTTGCTTCCTTCACATAATTCCGTGAAGGGTTCCGTTTTCTTTTCCACTTTCCGATTTGGTTACAGATATTTCTATTATACCTTAAAGCGACTTCTCACTTTTTATTTTAAAAGCGTCTTCTTTATAAGAAACTATCACTCACCTACGTTTGAATTCTGATTTAGTATATGAGAATTTCTGCTTAAACGCGTTCTTCTGTATAATTTTGTTGAATTAGTAAATATTGCTCGAGATATTCCAGTTTTTGATTGACATTTTTTCCTGTGTACTCCTGCATTATTTTAAACAGCTGTTTGTGTGTCATCACTTTAACTCCCAATGTGTGTGCCGAAGAGTTTACTCACATTTTAATACCTATATGTATATACAGTCAGGGACGAAATTAAGTGGACAGATGATGAAGATGGATAGCAATGAAATTTAATCAATATAGCATCATAATTACATGTTTAAGCTTTATTTAACATTTATCTTTATAGTATATAGATTATTTGAATAACAGTTAAATGTAATATTTATAGTTGGTGCAAACCCAAATTAGTTCTAAACAAAAAGTCAACAAATTACCGGAAGACAAGAGTAAGTGGACACTATCAATAACTGCTAATTTGTATTTAGTATTGCCGCACTTTGCTGTAATTGCGGCCTCTAGTCGTCGCGGCATACTGTTTATAACATTTTCTATATAATCTTTGTGAATATTGTCAAAAACTGTTTTTAAATCGTTAAAAAAGTCCATTTTATTCTTTCGCTTGTCCAAAGGAAGTTTAGAATCCATTATACACCACAAATTCTCTATCGGATTCAAGTCAGGACTTGATGCTAGCCATTCGAGCAACTTAATATCTGAATCACTAAAGTATTTCATACTCTTTTTGGCAACATGTCCTGTTGAAAAATAAATTCTTCCTCCAAATTCATTTTTACTGTTGCCTCTTCCAAATTTTCGTTGATTATGCTAATGTACTTATCAGCATTCATAATACCATCAACTGGTACTAAGATTCCAGTCCCATTCCATGAAAAACAACCCCACACCATTAATGAACCACCTCCAAATTTAATTATTGGTGCGATAAATGATTTTTTGTGTTTCATTTTTCTTTCTTCAGACTTTTTGCTTTTTCTTCAATTGTCGCATCTCAAATTTTGATTTGGTTGATTAATTATACGCTTTTAACGATTGATTTTAACGTAAGACGGTATGGTGGTACTGCAATCGGTGGGTGGTTTCCTGTGCCGATTCTGTGTTCCGCAAATGTGGTATGACTTCCATTGGACTGGTCGAAATCCTCATATTCTTGTAGTGACTCCGAAAGTCGCTCTTCGTGGTCATGTTGAAGATTGGCGATTCTTTCATCTCGCAATGTCGCATCGACAAACGCTATATCTGTACTGAAGTAAGAGAAGCACCGGTCGAAAAGTACATCGATAATGTCCTCTTCCTTCTTTGGTAATGCCACTAACAAATTCGCTGGTGTCGTAGATTTCTTCAGCGACACTGGTATCGAGCTGGTGACGATCCTTGGTGGACGTTCGATCTCGGATAGTATAGTTGTAAACGTTACATCTTTCTCCCGCTTAGCCCGTTGCGTTCGACAGTTGCTCGTCCATGAATAAAAAAAGTGTACGATTTGTCTCAGCATTAGACACCACTAGAAACGGCATTCTGCTATTCTGACCGTTCAAACTGATGTTCAGAGATGCACAAAGAACGTTCTTTATGCGGGGGTGTCCATCTGCGAGCGACACTTGCATCCGTTCGTCGCGAAATTTAACACCTTTCGACATTAGTAGTTTGTAGAGTTCATTACTTGCCACACTGACTTTGGCGACAGTATCGAAGAAGGCACGTCCTCTATGACCGTTAATCACTAACTGCACCGTGGGTCGATTTCCGGTACTATCATTGCTGATCGCACAGAATTCACTAGTTTCAACGCTTGCAACGTTCTTTTTCGCGCAATCAGGGCATCGGCTACTGACATAGCCTGCTTTACCGCATTCATAACATTTTAACACTGGTGCACTTGATGTGTCCTCACGTTCAACAAGCTCCTTGCTTGGAACAGTTTTCCCATGGTCCACGGTATATCTTTCCCTTGTGTCATCGTCGATGGGTCGTTTCTTGCGGCAGTCATCCGCTGTGTGGCCTCGCGTTCTGTAGCGTTTACATCCCACTTTTTGGTTTTTCGACTTATACAGTTCTGGTTTCTGGCCGTCCTCATTCTTCAATCCTCGTTCCAATGCTTCCAGTAGCGTTGCCTGCTGTATTAGGTCTTCGTCACTTCCGATTGCGCTTCGCGGTCATTTTTGCCGAATACTTAATTTTAGGAGGGAGTACAGCAAATTAATATGCACTGTTTCGCTGTGTTAATCCGGAGATTCTGCAAACAGTGCCATCTTTTGTGCCAAAAACACATCCGTTGGGGTGTGATCCTCTTGTTTGATTGCAACGATATCCGCGTATATTAAATACGCCAGCCTTTTCGGCACAAATGCTGCCCGATGCAAATCGACAGCTTTAGCCCAATTCTTCATCTTTGCTTGCACTCCTTGCCACCATAAAGCTGTACCTCCCACTAACAGCAGTGGAAGTCCCTTCAAGGCGTTGGTGTCGGAGATATTTTCCACGTCCTTATAAATTATTGCAGTCGCCAGGAACTCTGGCAGCACTGCTCGGTCCCTAGTACTATTGTATCGCACAGAGCATTGTGCGAAACTGCCTTGTGGTGTTGGTGGTGCTGGAGCGCCAGCGGTGGACAGGGAATTGATTAAACGAGAGAACTGATCTTCCGTTATTTGTCAGCGTCATCCTATTCCTTGGGCTCCTCCTTGGGGTTGTCCTTGATTGTGTTGCCGTATTGTGTTCGTGTTTGCGGTCTCGGATTGGGCGCCAACGTAAGCGTTACAGTGAGTCCGTGTTTAGTGGCCCCATGTTTGGGTGCCCATGTAAGCGTTACAATGAATCCGCGTTTAATGGCCCCACGTTAGGCGCCAATGTAACCGTTAGTCTCACGGTATAGGGTTTAAAGTCCCTTGATTTGCTTAATAGACTTCTGGTCGTGGTTACGCAAACGACGATTAAATACTATTCGCGGCAAAACTTCCGTTTAAGTCGGAGGTGCGAGCGAAGGGAAAAGAGGACGGATCGCCTTTCTATCTTTCTTCAAGTCAGTAAACTTAGACTGGTTATAGAAATATGGTTTGTGGGACAGGAGTGAGGAAATCCTTGCTGATCCAAGCTGGTAAACCCAAGTTAGTGTAGTACCCAGGAAAATTTGATAGGAGCGGAGATCCGGCTTCCCGAGTTGTTCCTTGGTAGAACTCCAAGTGCCAACTACTACTCGTTTTAGTCCTAGGTCACGCCTTTTTTAACCCTTTGGAGTCGAGGCCTTTTCCGTTCTAACGAATTAGCAGGTCGAGACAATTTTCCGTAAATTTGGTAAATTTCTTGCAACTAACTTCAAATGATTTCACATATAAATTAACGTATAAAACTTTTACATTTTAATATTTTATTGTACATTTACATCTCAAAGAAGAAAATTTGTTAAATATTAAGCTCTGTATTGTTGCTTTGTGTGGTATTTTGTGAAACAATCTTCAAGGTGCATCCCCGTCTTGTCGATGCAAGCGTCGCAATAATATGTGGTTTTATATGTTCAACTGGATTTCTTTCGTGGAGCGTAAACCTTGCAATCCTTTCTAATTCCTGTTAGAATGATATGCAGCCTTCCATTCGAACGGATTTCTCAAAAATGGAAGTCGAAGTAGAAGGTCGATCACGAGTCTGGCAAAAATCTCCTCTCAGTTTGTCAACCAAGGCTTTTAGATACCGCAGATGACTAAGCGGCCGTTCGTTTCTCTGCTTTTTTACTGACTTATAGAGAATATAAGAGTTGATTAAACATATCTCTGGAACCCAAAAAAATAGTTTACGCCACCATTTCAAAGACTTTCTTCGAAAGTAGTATGCCGAGGTATATTGATCAACGCCGCTCATATATTTTATATAGTTTATAATAACAATGGGTTTTTTTACAATAACTTCCACACCACCTCGCCAAATCCTTTGTACGAGAGTGATTCCCGCATTATCTCAGGTGGTCAAAACTGTGACGATCATTTGTCTTTTCACACCACAACTAAAGTATTACCTTTACGGTATGCTACCGTGGATTTCTTGTAGAATTTTGGGTTTTCTTATTAGCTGTAGCAACTCCTTCCTATTTGTTAGGACCGTCCCGATTAAATGGCATTTCAGGTGTACTCATCTACACAAATCTGTTGTCCCGGTGTAAAATAATTCAAGAATTTTGAATTTATGTAATCCAGGAAGCAATTTACTAGCTGCAAACGTGTTCTTGGATATGTGTTGTTTGTCAAAATTGTCTTCAAATGAAGCATCCAAAAAATCTGCCTGAATCTGTCTCTCATTATTTTTACTGTAACAAACGTGTAACAATTGTATTGTATTCTATTTGGTTTGTTAATTATTCATTTATGCTTCTGACTCAATTTTGTACCGTATCGTAGAATGCACGAGTTTGTGGCTCTACTGCAAAACCAATATTGTTTCCATTGTCACAAACAGGTCATGTAAAAACATATTAACAGCAGTTTCCGGCATATCATTGGAGATAATACATTAAAACTGACAGTTTCTTCACTACGAAGCTTATAACGCAGTATGTTTGAGAGGCGATAATTTCCTCATTAAAAAGAGGAATTTTTACTCGCTATATCTCTAAAAAGTATACAGTGTCCTAATCAAGTGTATAAAGAATAAAAGAAAAGTATCCTGGCAATATTGCCGGGCTTTTCGCACGACAACTATAGGAACCTTCACCACAAGATAAAAGGAGTCTTGTAAGTTTGTTCTGTTCTGGGGTCATAAAATCAGCCGTAATGGTAAGAACAATATTAAAAAACACACGAGTATGTAGTATTCGTTGAACCATACAACGAGGTTTCAAAGAAATAGGTGTTAAGGTAACCGCAAAAAAGGAAAAATAGAAGCTCCGTAAGAAAAATATCAAAGCTCACTTGGTAACCGCAAACTTTTTAATGATCGTTGGAATCACAAATAGTAAATTTGCTTTCACCGCAAAATAGAACATAGCATTGTGTCCAAATTCAGAAGGCTTTGAAATGTAGTCTTTTGCGAATTCTACTCCTTTTCTGTTAATTTCGTTTACGTACGGATCATTCCACGCCAAATCGATCACTTTTGTACTCAACGTCTGCAATTTTGTTCAAATTGAAATATGTTATAGTCTATGCGAAAATAGGGGGGTTTAAGTCATCATTTTGCTTGTTTCGAAATTGTATAAAAAATACAGACCCTGGAAATTGGCAATTTTTGTCCATTTCTACGAAAACTATCTTCACAAAAGAATTTTTATCTCTGAAACTATTAAAGGTATGAACTTCATTTTCTTTAAGTTTTAATCTTTTCAATGATTTTTTTATCTCATTCACAAGTTCACTTTTTATACAAAAAAAATTTCAAAATATTTTTGTTTTGCAAATTTGAACCCTGCACCCAGAGATTCCAAAAATTGAAAAAAATATGGCTATATTCTTTGTTCTTTCCTCTTCAAAAATCTGTTTCTTATTTCGAGGGCACTCATAAACTATCGTCAGAGCAGTCCGACAAAGGTCGTGGTGTACGGCAATTCAGGGAGACGCACCGCCCGGGCACGCCCGGCTGACCGTTCTTTCCAATAAAATAGGAAAATCCAAATGTCCTTTGTATTGTGAACGCCATTAATGAAAACAAACAATTATTCTTATTGTAGCTGTAATGTACTTCAAACTTTCATAAACGTATTAATGGTGTAAAATGTATCTTTATATTAATTTGGTTCCCACTCTTTGCAAATTACACTTTCTCAGCCATAATTTAGTTTAGAAGTGTTAAGGGCTACATACACCTAGAGGTAGGAAAAGTTGAGTACATTTTCACTAATTCTTTTTTTTTTATGAAAAAAATATTTTATTGAAAGAGCTCCAATTACATCTTATAGTATATTTAGAAGTCTTCAATAATGCGTCTGGTCAAAGTTATTCTATAGGGGCTGTTGTGTGGTAAAAACTTCTACGGTGCCCATGATATTTCCTGGAGTTTTTATCTGAAACAAGAAATAAACAAATTTTCTTGAAGTTCATAAAAAAAGGAAGTTTTTGTCGTAGCCAATTTTTTAAATGTTGATTTTTCATGAAATGACGACCATTACAATGTGGACATATGATTTTCTACTGCAAAAATCGTGCTTTTCCTGTTCATAAAAAAAATTATAATTTAAAAAAAATCCTACAACTACTAGACAATTATATAAAGAAACACTGTGCAAAATTTTAACGAGATTGGTTCATTACTTCTTGAGATATCTTGGGCATCGTTTTGGAAAGCATGATTTTAAGGAAAACGCGTTTAAAGTTTCGATCATGGATGTCTACACAAGAAATTGTTTTTCTTTTTTAATACTTCCATTGAATCATCGATTCCGGAGTCATATCATTTTCCTTCTGTGGATGTTGCAGCTTGAATTTGATCTTTTTTTAATTTTGTTGACATCGTTCTGGCCTCTTTGGTTAGAACTCTCTGTAGTGCACTCTGCCAAATTCAACCGGCGATCGTCTTCGGATGAAGCCCCTACTGGTGTGCGTTGACTCTGGTCTCAATGTCCATTACCTGCATTATTTTCAATAATGATCTGGCACAGTCATTAAATACGCCTGTAGCAATATTTGAAGCAATTTCAACTATAGTTGAGCCACTATGAACTTCTTTCGGTGTTATTTTCCAGGTCAAATTATTTAAACTGTCATTGTTATTTTGCGTATATCCGCGTACACAACGTTTTAACCATTTATCATGACTCAGTTCTTCATATATAGGTTCTATTGCTGCCAGAACCTTAGAAGGAAGTGTCTTTTTTGTATCGTGTTTAGAGATGCCTATAGTCTCCTCTGCTTTAGCTTTCTGCCATGTGCACCACGAGTCAATGCCTTCAGGACAGAATAGGAGTTGAGAATTTTCATCCGTTGAACTTCAGTGCTAAAATATGGCCCAAATTGCATTTTTCATTGTTTTCAATTGAGTCATAATTTCTTGGTATAATGAGATCATAATAAACAGATACCTTATCTATCATTTTCCCTGCGAATTTATTACGACCACCGAGACCTTTGTTTTTCTTTACACATTGTCGGAGTCTTGTATCCATATGTTTTTGGACATGGCCAATGCACTCTTTCTTGTTTATTTAAATATTTCCATCATATGGCTTAGCATCAATTGAGTTCTTTTTATGTTTTAGAATCACCGTCCCCAATGTAATTTGAGTAGATAACCCCATAATGTTCTTGTTATCTCATAAACATTTCTTTTACTACGTCGACCTCCATTTTTCCTGCAGATCCTTCGTGATTGATAGCGAAGGTTTTTTCAATGTTCCAGTTTCCAATCTTCATAATCGGCCGTATCCGTTCTTGATAACCAGTATTCGCAAGATTTACAATAACTTGATTTTACTTGTATAGCAAGAACGTTTTCACTATACCATCTAATAAGACTTAATACGCCGAAGAGTGAAGAGCGTTTCTTCCAAGTCCCATCCCCAGAAATTGTTAGATGCGTACTACGATTACTATTATTGTGTGCTGTCAATGTCTCCTTTTCTTTTACGGCATTTCTAAATAACAGTTTACACACCACGGAAGACGCTCGATGTATGTTATTCACTTATTACATCGTATGTGCTTTATGCAATAGGAACTGGTAAGTCCATTATGCCACAAAACTTTTTAGCGCCATTTAGACCAATACTTAGTAGCATCATTGCATAAATAAAATATCTATTTATTCCATAAAACGTTAATACGTAAATAAACGTAAAAAAAAAACAAGAAAACGTAAAAGATTCATTATAACTCGTTTTTCTGCAACTATCAATCAAAATTTTTCAGTTTTTTGTTACAATTTTTTGCATTGAACTGTAAATTATGTATAGTCAAATAAGAAAGTTTGAAAAATCCCTTCGTTTTCTGATTATTTAATTTCACAGACTAGGTACAGGATAGATCTATCCTCTTATGGGAGCTTCATGTTACACGGTCTGAAATACCGATAACCTAAAAAATCAGTTCTCGGAAGAATATCTTTCGCTTTAGTATCTGACAAAGAATGTAAACGCTTCTAGAGTATTTTAATATACAAAATGTAAAAGCAAACGCAAAAATTTTACATTTTAGACAATCGACAAGGTAAAAATGAAAATAGTAGGGATGTCTTGAAACTCCCTTATCATGTGACAGAAAAATAGATTGGGTGATAGGCCAATTCTGTACCTCGTCTATGTTCATTCCTTTTTACCACATTCTTCACCGAGCAAATAATATGTAGATCCACTGTATATCGAATTTAATCGAATTCAGAGGTTACAAATATTCTCAAGATTATATTTTAAAGAAAAACAAAATAATAGGCTTGCCGTTCACTGTTCTTGCACACGCCCAGCCTTACAAAACTTCTACGCAAATTGCACAGAATGTACTTACGTGTTCATCCTATCGAGTCCGTAGCACAAGAGAGCGATAAATTTTACGATAACGCAAGGCAACGGTCGATGTGGCACTTCTGAGACATCTGTCTCGTCATTCGTGTACTAGTGTATTAAGGCGGTTAACTCCAAGATATACTTAAGAGAGTAAATTAAATAGGGGAAAACATAAGATTTCGGGGCGCGACTCTACGTGCTTGTATAAGAAAATTTTCGATCGAAATGAAACTCACACGAAACCGGAGGGTTCAGTGCAGCGCGCTCTGATCGTCGTTTGACCAGATTACGTTTATATTTAGTAATATAAGCGTTACAAGCTGGAAGCACAGATTAACAGCTTGACAGCCTTCGAATCTAAGCATTTTTCTGATACGGATAGAATGTTCTGAACGAAACCGCAACCAAAGCGTCCTGCGTTGAAGCATCTGCATCTGCGTTCAATGAACTACTTTCGATCCAAATTCTTCTTATATAAGGACGAAAAGTCGCGTCTCCTAACTTCTATTTTTCTACTAATTTTGTCGATTACAGGACGCAACTTTTCGTCTATATATAAGAACATTTTGGGTCGAAAACCAGCTCATTCGAAAGGGGAAGCTTCAACGCAGCGTGCACTGGCCTTGGTTTCATCAGAACATTTTGTTCGTATTAAAAAAATGCTTAGACTCGACGGTTATCAAGCTTATTTTTTACTTCTTCTCGGAAAGGTACTTGATTCACATTTAGGAATATTTCTTTCGTGAAAATTAATTTCGTTGCAAACCATGCATATTTCAGTATTTTTTAATAAATTAGTGTATATAATTGTTGATGTATGGCATGAATTTTAATACCACCAGATCTGCTCGTAATGTCGTGACCGGTTGCGAGAAGTTCACTGTGGTTCTGAAATCGTGCTATGTAGGTTTTGACTTATCTGTAGAATTGCACATCACAAGGCTGCCAGAGCGGTATACATTTTGAAGGAATGATTTTTAAATGATAAGTTAGTGAATTATTCTCATCAACGAATATTTTGTCGTATATTACAGGATTTGTTGGTGTTGGAGAAATGATTCAAAGAAACGTCACTTTTGCATCCACATGTATTATAACATATAGTGACAGTTACAAAATACTTGGAAATTAATTTGTTTCTTCGTACATAGCGTTTTCTTCGCTACTTCACACTGCGGACACACTCTTGATACTCTTGCTCCTTTTCCTTTCTTTCCTTAACTAACTTTCAGTACACAACATTCACACGATACACATACATACATTACCAACCTAGGTTGCTTCGCTCGTCGACATTCGCAATGTACTGTTACATAAACTGATGTACTAGTATATGTAAAAATTGTCTCTCTTTAAATGACAACTTTTCAAGTGACAGTAACAGCGTCATTGGACTTTATTGTACATTTTCAATTAATTACTAATTAATTCATTACATTAAACATATAGAAAAATATTCATAAATAAAAGAGATATCGAACAATATTATGCTCCAAAGTGGGACGCGTTTTAGGTCAAATAATTTCTAAAATAGTTAAATAAAGTTACGCGATGACCTTAAAGTGGCAGATTCATTTACCTTATTTCATTTAAAAACAGTTGATACGTGTACTTCGACATTTTGTCAGATTTTGTAACAGTTATGTACATGAATATTGTTAAATTGTGTATACTGCGCCCGCCACAAGAAGACACAGCGTGTTTACATCCCCACTCTTGCTGCAGTCTGCTGATTTGCCTATGAACACAGACAGTGATCGTTATTGGTCGAAGACGCTGTACGAATGTAAACACGCTGTGCCTTCTTGTCGCGGACAGATAGTACATAATTTTGAATTTAAGACTTTCGCGGATGGAACTGTTGCTGGTGGGGCTAGTCCTATGGGTTTCTTCGATGATCCTCAAAATAAGGGTATCGAACTCTAACCATAACATCTGCAACTCTTAAAATTCGCCGCGGTCTTAGCTATCGGTTACCACCGATCCTTTACCCGATCACAGACATAGGTTTTCGACATCGGCACCTTAAGACCCTTGAAGCATAGGTCGAAGCCCGAGGGTACAGTGACCCTGACACGTGTATCACCCTTGCACACGGGTTGACGCTAACACGTTTTATATCTCTTGTGATAAAACTTTAATTTAAATTTAACTTATTACTATCTTAACGATGTTATCCGTATATCCAAATGTCGATAAAATTTCGATATTATTAAGATTTATATAAAATGTTCTCAATAGCAGCACTTTTAGTTCTGTTGTAATTTATGAAAAAACAGATAAGAATGGTTAAAGTAAATTAAGAAACTGTAACATTAAAAATCAATTACATTCTTCTTGTAATAACTGTGAAAAGTAATTTCAGGGCTATATCGCTGTAGAGTTTGTTGGAACGTTTGGTTACCAGATTTAAACTAAAGCGTGGTACAGACTGAACAAAGCTGAATTTTATTATTAATACACTAAATATGCATTTGTATCACTTGACAGACAAAGCTAGAAACAGAAAGTAATCGCTCAGTAACTGTGCGCACTAAGTTAGTGTCATAACACTCACGTCTTTGTTTATGATTTGTTACAGAATTGTCAAACTAGACTCTAAGGACAGGTTACCGTGTCCTCGTACATGCAAACATAGAAGGGAAATAAGAAATTTTTAAGAGTCAGTTCAAAAGCGTAAGATGGGCGAACGTCGAGGCACGAAGGCACTAGAACTTTGGTGTCGACGAATAACTGAAAGTTATCCTGGTGTAAATGTGCAAAATATGACAACTTCTTGGAAAGACGGTCTCGCCTTTTGTGCAATGATTCACCATTTCCGACCTGACCTCATGTAAGTAGAGTAGCAATAAGTTCACTTATCTAATGAATTGTCCTAGCAAATTTCTAATCGGTTATTGTAAGTAAAGAATGTTTTTCCTTGCTAATAAGAACAGAAGTAATAGGGCCAAATATATTGGATTTTTTCATAAGTTATTGCACATTTAATTCCACTAAATTATCGATAAATACTTTACTTTCTTTTATAACTATTTCCCATAATATAATAAAAAAATTGAAGGTATGTAATGTGGTAGTTGCTAAATAAATGATTGAAACTTAGAGCTTAATCAATATGAAGTCTTAGAAAAGAGTTCGTATTAAACCGTGAAAGAGAGTTATTTAAACAATATCTTGAATTACTAGCCAACCAATTATAAGACTTTTTTCAAATTGAAAATTTTAGTCAGATCCCAGAATAATGGGACCGGATGTACCAACAATTTTGTTTTGTTTATCTGTTTGAAACATTGACAAGAAACGTCATTCTACTATGAGAAACCGATTCATGAAATTTAGCACACACTTTGAAAATTAAAAAGATATTGGATACATCCTTTTTTTATCGCCAGAAAAACATGTTTAGAAGATGAAACTACACTTTAAAGTTGAGGACCATAACGCTATTAATTAAAATAACTCATAAACATGTTAATCGTATACGAAGACACTTCTTGTTTTCAGAACATATTTGTTTTACAGAATCGTCATACTTTATATTTAATTTCTCTCAATATATTCTTTGGCATTGACGAAATTTACCATACACAAATTGTCTACCTTTTGAAAAAGTTGTTTTTGCTACTTGATTTATTTTATTATCTCGACAAAAAATCGATATATGCAACATATTTAGTAAATTGAGTCCACTGAATCTATATTTCTTCAACATTTCAGATGTTATTCATTTTCCGAGTTATTGGACTACTCTTGTTTAATTAAAACAATTTTTAAAAATGCTTTTGAATATTTAGATGTTTTTTCCAGTTTCAGTATTATAATTCTTAGAGTCGCCGTTACTGCGTTATCGCAATGTAAATAATTATAGCCATGTAAACTGTTCGGGCCCGGTTTGTACAAGATTTATGGCAGGGTTTAGAAGCACAGCTATTTTCGAGGATTCCTTAATTTAGTTTTCTGCTTTCTGGACGACACACGACAGATGGTACATTTTTACAAATTTTACTCTTTGTCACGGTATTTGTAGATTCCAGAGTTTTTTGCACGTATTTTCTCGTTCGTCTCAATAGCTACTACCCTGTCGTAAACCTTGACGGCCTGAGCAGCCAGCGAGAACAATGGGTCACCCAACGGTTTCCGCGGCCGATGCAAAGGTCAGGAAAACGTGTCTGGTGTTGACCAGATGTGTCGCCCACCACCGTCGAATTCTAGCGTTTCGCCCCCCTGGAAAAGTCCGCGACCCCTTCCTCAAGGAAACACGCCGAGGGCGTAAAGAAAGGTGTGCTCTTCTTACTTAGGCTCGCTGATTGGATTTTTCCAAAAATTGGAAAGAATCAATCAGTGGGCAATTGCAAATCCCAAGGGGGAGGGCAGAGACTCTCGCGAGCTAGACACACAAGAACCGCCGACTAGGAAAGTCACACGTAGCAAACCGTAGACGTTAGTCATTTTAACCGCTACTTGTAAACCACCGAAATTCTTTAAAATACAGTCCACTTTGTTCGATAAGTCGCGAGTTTCACGGGACAGAACGCGACCCAACATAAACAATAGCCAGCCTTTGCATGTGCTACTAAAAGAAGGATAACTTTTATATTGATATATATAAAACTTGTTTATGTAGCATTAAGGTTGAGAAACATTAAAAATTCAGAGGTGTGATAATCTTGTCACGCAATGTGTAGTCTTCTTGTAAAAGTTTCTTTTACGTCTTCTAATATTTCTACATTCTTACTATTATATAATTAGCAGTACTTATTTTTTGTTCTTATTCTCATACTTCAAGTAAGTCGTAACATATATAGTGTTATAGCTTTTTGCGATTTCACTATCTTATAATCATTTACAGTAATACACGCTTAAATTTCCATATAATTGTAACGCCTAAATTTCCATTATTTAGCTCCACCATAATCTCACCAGTAAAAATCTTGAGCCTGTTGACAAAGACAGCGAATAGTAGTAGCGAGAGTAAATAGTAACAGTAAAATCCTCTGGCTACAAGTATTGCAATATATCTCGCGGAAGTATTCCTAGAACAAAATCGCTACTTGTAACGCGAGAATTTCAACGCGGACCCTCATTGAAGTTTAAACATGTACTGCTGTATAGTGGTATACTTATATGCTATCTTTAAATTTGAAATTTAGTATGTAATTACTATCATCAGATTATACAATATTTACGTTACGTTAATTTAAAATTACTTTGTATAACATTGTTGAATTCATAATAATAATCTACCATTATATTGGCTAAAAAGTCTTCTCGTATATTGGAAGATAGTTCAAAGACAAGTTTTACTTTATTGAAATTAAATTCAATTAAACATTGCATTACCCATTTTATCCTAGGATCAGATGGAACACTTCATTTAAACGTTTGATGGCTTAATAACCAAACATAGCTCTGTTGAGATATGGCATCTTTTTTCTTAACCGATTTTGAATTTTTTCTGATTGCAATATTTGATGTGCTTTATTACACGCAGTATTTCTCTGATTAAAGTGTTTAGTTGCTTATTAGAAGTTCATAATATAAAATTCGATTTCAATCCTATCATTATATATATATATATATATACTTTTGGAAAGAAACTCCTGGATTAACTCATTTGGTTCAAATCATTTGAAACATAAAATTATTATAATTAGTTTTTAGATTTGTTCCCATCAGTCAATGTCTCGAGCTCAACGAACCTGAATATTATACATATATCGATGACGATAAAGAATAGATGTAGGGTATATATACCAATTACTGCCACTTTAAGGTTATCGCCTAACTTTATTTAATTATTTTAGAAATTACTTAACTTAAAAATCTTTCCAGTTTGGAGCATAACATTGTCCAACATTGAGTTTATGAAAAATGTTGTATATGTTGAATATAATGCATTAATTACTAATTAGTTGAAAATGTACGACAAAGTCCAATGTCCCTATTACTGTCACTTGAAAAGTTGTCATTTAAATAGAAACAATTTTTACGTATATTAACCATTCAATTTGTATAACAGATATAAGCTGTACAGTAAACGTATCGCCTTTACTGAATTATGACATATCTCATACTTTATAATTACATTGGCCGCGTTTTAATGATAGACAGCACATTTACTTCCTAATATTTATTTATAAATATTAAGTGTAAATGAATATACAATGTTTACGTCTTGTCACTTAAACCAAAGTCCAAATTTAGTATGAAAACTTCTTTACTTACGATTCCTTATACATATTAAGCGCAGACAAATATACAATGTCTATGTGTTGTTACGTAAACCGAAGTCCAAATTTAGTATCAAAATTTGTTTATTTGCCATGCTTCGTACATTACTTTGCTATTAAATAGAATAACTAAAGTGTCGGTACTCCATTGGGTATGCTTACATTTGTATGTATGGTCCTGATCTTTACAAATGTAATTGAAGAATGCCGAAATCCATTTTTCATTATTTGCCATTATTCACTTCTAAACTAGATTATTATTATATTATTTAAGTATAAGTGATACGTTGAAAAAAGGACAAAAAGACTATTTGACCAATCCAGTATAATTATTAATACTACAAATAATCTGTTCATTATGTTGATTGCAGTGACTTTGACGGTTTAGACAAGAACAACGTGTACGGAAACAATGAATTGGCTTTTAGAATAGCGGAACAGCATCTTGGAATTCCAGCACTTTTGGATGCAGAGGACATGGCTTCCTGTTCTGTACCTGATCGATTATCAATTCTTACCTACCTTTCACAGTTTTATCAGACTTTCGGTGGTAAGCTTATGGACTTTATTATTTTTATATATAACAAGAAAGTATTTTCGTTTTTGTGATATTTTTAGAAATTAGTTTCCTCCCATTTACAAAGATAATAATTACCGATAGTAAAAATAGCACAATACAACTTGAACTCCATTACCACGTTCACGACGGCGTGTACCACCGGTGGCTCGCACTTATGTACGTATATGTCCCATCGGGCGGCGAGTACCACCGGTGGCTCACGCTCGAGTCCAAAAATGTACCACCAAAAATGTAGTTCCTTTAGTAACTAGAAAAAATTGCCATATAGTTGAAAATGGAAATTTAAGGTATATTAATTGAAATTTTGTTTTGCGTGTCTTAACTTAACAAAATAAGTACAGTGTTGAATAAGCGGTAGTAGCGCCGCCAGATGAAGTAAAGCATGAATACGAGCGCTGTATTTCTCCCACTGCGAGAAACACAAATAGCAGCGCCGCGGCGTCGTGAACGTGTTAATAGTAATTTTCCTAAATAACAGCTGCCAATATTAACATTAGAGTGACAGTTAATATTGTTAGAGACCGAGTATAGGCTAGTAGTAAAAGTTCATATAACATTTATCATTTATTGTACTTATCTATTGTAGAGATTAATATAACGAGAAGTAGAATAGAAAAAAACACGCGTAATAGTAAATGGTAGTAGACAGTAAATTGTAAAAGTTTACTTTAGCTGTTTCTTCCAATTTTGCCTGTTTTATTTTAGTATCATATCTCGGAAACGAAAGCCAACTGCACATTAAATGTATGATAGTTGCTCAAAATGATGCCCATAACAATATATTTCGAAGTTTTTAAAATCTGGAATAATTATCAAAAGGAATTATTTAGTTCGATACGTTTTTGAAGAAAATAACACAGAATATATTAATTTTTCGAAATTTCCAGTCAGATTTCTTATTATAGTGATAAAATGGAGTGTTTTACATATAAAATAGCAAGACAATTATTAGTGTAAAATCGGGAAAAGCCGTTGAAATAAACATTTACCTATAATTTGAAGTGGTTACAAACGTACCCTTGATTGGGTATATTTTTGTTCACCCTTTCGACACTTTGTTAAAACTGTATCATATAGTTCTGATTTTACCGAAATAATTTAAAGAAATGTCCCATCTAAAATGAGTTTGCTCAATACTGTTTTTATCAGTTTGCTTTTATTCTCCGATATAATTTCACTTTTGTTGTCAATACGTTGATTTTTCGAATCATCGATGTAGTCATTAGTAGGTACACTATTATATTCATTAATAGAATTCATCATTCGAAGTATGTAGGGTGAACGTAATTAATAACGCAGATGCTCCTAGCATGGCCTGTCGTTATATTTCGCGAAGTAAGCCTTAAAATTCACCGCTTTGCTACTGAAGTAGTGCTCAAACATGTGTAGAGTGACATACTGTAGTTGCAGCGTTATACAGTCGACATATAGCAATGGAGAAGTATTCCAGTGAACTTTTTTAAATGTAAGAATTTATGAGAACGCAATAATTTTCCATCGCATTCGACAAATATAAGTATAAAAATTCTGTGAAGACATGTATATCTTCTAAAAATCTATGATTAACTTTCAATTACTAACATGGGGTCATTGCAATTTCAAAGCATCTCTTGCCTCTTGTTTTTTTATTATTTTTATAAAGGTTTATTCTTATTATTTATGAAATTTCATTTACACTTTCCGTTTCAAAATACTAACAGAAATCCCAATGATGTTAATAAACATTTAATTTTAAATGAAAGTCATTTTATTTGATAGGAAACTTCGTGTCTTGTTGGGGTTGTACTAGACCCCATGCAAGACCCCGTTCAAAAAACAAGGTGCGAATAATTAAGGGTTAATAATGTGTACTTGAGTAATATGCTATTCTCAGCATACGCATTCCTAATGTGAACTATTTCGAACAAAGGGAGAATATTATTTATTTCATTTATTAGTTATTAAATTAAGCCGTGACAACCATCATAGTCTTTCAATATATAGGATGTTAATAAATTGTGCCACGAGTACCATAGATGGATTCTACACCTTTCATTTGGTCGAAAGTGATATAGAAAAGGTGCCGCAAAATTGACCTTGGCCGGGTTTTTCAGGGTCAGAAATTGTTTTCTTATATAGCATTCTACGCGTCACAAGGATAAAAATTAAAATTAAAAATTAACTGTTTTCTGAAAAATTATGTTAAAGTTTATTTAATTTGTAAATTTACTTTATTTACGTTTAAAAATCAGATAAGATCATCAAAATCGGGTCTGCGTTATTGCTTTTACATTTATTGGTGAATGTATCCACCATCGCTGTAACTTCTAAGCCTAATTTAAAGTCTTCATTTATATTTTAAAGTCAGATATAGTATATAGAATTATCCAATCAACTAATTAAAAATCAACTGGAAAATAGAAGCTTAAACATAACAGGTTTACGTAAAAATGTTATGAATGCCATAGAAAAATCAACGCGGAAGATATTACGAACAAAGGTAGTAAAAGGTGTTGAACCAGAAAAAAGTGGAAGATGCTACCAATGTATAGTAGAAATTAAACAAAAAAAATAAAAAAATAAAATACAATAGTTTATGAAAGCTAAAACAAAGTTGCCAAAAATGTAAAAACTGTATCGGTAAAAAGCATTCAACAATCGTAGTACTTTGACAATCATGATTGATGTCAGATTCATCAGATAAAGAATCAGACTAGTTTCATGTAGGTACAGTACTTCACTGTATAACCTCGTTCTATAACTACGTATAAATAAAACAGCTCAATGAAAAAATGTATTTCTGTGTTTTCCAGAGCATTGGCTCTTTCATGTTGGTTTGTACAATTGATATTTGTTGTGCTATATCCACTCTTTGGTAGGACTTCCTGCTTGTGTGTTTTAATTCTTCCTCTAAAGAATCAGGATATGTAATGGTTGATGATCTGTAAGCTCACGACAAATGCTTTTTAGGCAGGATGGTAATGCAATTTAATGTTTAAGTAACGATCCGTGTGTGTTGATTTGCGATGTACTCGGTTGCTCAGAGTTCCGCCGGAATTTCGTTAAACCAACACATATAGGAATAAGAGAATGTGCTTGTTCTGTTCTATTTCCATTGTCAATTAAATGTTGGTTTGTTGGGTGTTTAGAAAATTTAAAAACTGTGTAAGGGCATCCTTGCCGTGGCTTCAGATCACAAATCTGTCTTCGACGTATCGGAACCCGGACAAAAGTTTGGGGAGAGGGGATCTTAGAGATGTTGTTTTTAAAATATTCCATGAAAATATTGACAATAGTAGGCGAGAGGAAGACCCCATTGTTGATTCTAGACGCGACATCCATCCAAAATCTAAATGGACCAGTTCCACCAGAATTAGTCCCACTATCAAAAAGCTACAAGATTACCTAATAATTTTCGTATTTTATGAAATTTCCTTTTGATTCTATTATAACCTGAAACCCTTTTGACGCTGAATTTATAGAATTAGCAGTATTCAAATTTTACTCTTTTACGGGACGCGCGTCACAGGTCGCGTGCAGGTGTGGTTTGCTACAAAAGTCCATGTAGTGAACTGAGTGTGGTACACTAGGCCCCAGATTAGGTTCGGTAAGGAATAGACGGAAAATGTGAACTTACTGATGTATGGCTAACGCCGGGAGCCACAGGTGAGGTTTTACATGAACGAACCGACGTATAACTGACATCGGTAATCACAAGGTTAGCTTTTCATAGATGAACCGATGTGTGTATGTCTAACACCGGAAGCTGTTAGAATGAATTTAGAGTGCGTGGACGGGCGGACCTATGGCTACTGTTGCAGTTACAATGAATGTGTTTTCGTATGAACTGCGTTCATGTGCACACATGTTCACATGTGTCACTCTTGTCTAATAAAATAGATGAAATGTATTCGTCAGAACATAGTTCGTACGAATATGCATCCACTGTAACTGCATCCTAACGCCGAAAGCCGTTAACGAAATGGACAAGAATGGACAAGCTGCAAAGGTATATCGTTGTCTAATTCTTCTAGTGTTCTAATAAAGAAAGCGAATACAAACTACCAAAGTATAATTAACAAAAGGAAAAAGGTTGAGTTACAATAAGTTACAAAATAATAGTTTACTTTATTAGGAAAAGTATCCTTCTCGGCTTTAACGCAGCGTGAACGTGGGGGTAATCTTAGACGGTAGATTGGAATACTCACGTATTGTACAAATATCGCTCAAAAGGGTTTCTAACCCGACCTTGCCCAGTATATCAGCGTGACGATGCACTAACTTCTAGCTGAATCCTGACTGAACCTACAACCCTTAGAATTTGACTCCTTATATGTTCAAAAAATTGGTAATATTTTAGAGTAGGGGTATAGAGATTTGTCAACGTGCAACAGCTGCTCGTATATGTTGTGAGTTAACCATATTTGGGTTGTGCGCAAGACTAGACAGACATTGCTCATTTTGGAGCCGTAGGTAATCCAAACGAAACAACTGTATTCCTCTGCAAGTACTAAGTTCATTCATTTTGGACGAAGTATAACGATTCTTTGAAATTATGAAAAGCATAATTTAAAAAAAGTCTTATTTTTACTCTTTTCAAAGCAGCATTGATATGTTAGGTTCTAATAAAATTATAAATTTAAGTACATTGAAATTTGAAAAAAAGATCTAGAATACAAGAACTTAGAATAAAATTATACTTCAATGAAAAGATGACTGGTTTATAAAATGAATTCTAATATGACTCAGATGTATATATGTACGTGCCTACATATCATTTCTTTTTTATCTTTTCAGGTTCGTCTCCAACACGACATCCAGTGACTAGAACAGCGGAGGCCATAGAAGAAAGAATCGCACAAGTGCCTGAATCTCCGAAAGAAAAGGTACAGAAGCCTTTGTTGTACGGAACGTAGAAAATCGTTGGACTTTTTTTAAGTTAATTCAGACTAGTTTCGAAGAATTTATCAAAGAATGTCAATTTTATACTTAAATCAACATAGCATATTCAAAATCCCATTTACTATACTTGAGTTCACGGATATGATTGCTGAATGTCGTTAAAAGGTAATTCCTACTAAGCTACTTGTTTAGATGCTCGGCTATTCTTTTCTCAAAGATGGAACCGAAATGCACTCCTCTTACTTCAATACATCCCTTCGAAGCAACACAGCTTTATAGCTTGACTGAGCAAAATTGAAGTCTCGGGAAGAGTTTGGGTCAAAAACATTAAAATAGAAAGATTTGTGAGATATTTTCAACTATTAATAGACCAATTACAATAGGATGTTAACGGATGCAATTAATCAAATTAGTGAGGAGAGGTAGAGTAGAGTATTTTAGGAATCGTACGAAATACGAAAATGGTGGGGACCGATATATTCGCGCTTTTTTTTACCGATTTCTTCAATCATGCGCGTTGACGCGAGATTTTACCTTTGCTTAATCAAGCTAGATGTAATAAGCACAGAATCATTTCGCCTCAATCACTGCTTGAAAAAGTACGCTTAAACGACAACTATCTGCGAGCTACAGTAGAATATGTGACTGCAGGGCATTGATTATATAGAGATCAAATTAGCATACTGATTCTATGGACGTAAAAGTATTTTACTTAAAAAAAAATAATGCTTTACACTTTAAGAAGTAACACTTATTGATGTACAAAGGGTACATTTGCTCTCTATTTATGTTTTCCTAACTACATTACATTTGTACGTTATATATACTAATCATAAAAGTAATTGTTAAGGTTGAAATATTTTGACGAAAAATTGAAATGACATTTACAAAAGTTTGCACTCTTTAAGTTAAGTTTTATTTTATTGATCTGATTGACTTAATAAAAAATAATGGTTCATATTTAATATTCTGTTCATTTGTGTTAATTCTATATTACTCATATTTTAATGCATGTACATATTGTATATTGATATTGTATGTACACATTTAAAAATATCTTGACATTCCATAGTTTTGTACAGAAGTAATATCTGCTATTATATGCATTTTTTAAGTTTCTGTAATAGTAAAGAGTTTTTTACATATAATATTTAAAGAATAGTTTACTAATATCTCTTTAGACTAAAAAATTGAATAAATAATATATAATGTATAATAAAATTATGTTAATTTCTACCTTTTTGAAACTAGACAAATATTACTGTATCGCAAGTGATAAAACCGTTAGCCATAGTTAGACTGTGCTTATTGTTAGTAACGCAATAGTAAAGCTATTGATGTGTAGCAACCAAACGTTTCTGTGTACAACTGATCTACGCTAGTTGAAAAGTTCATAGTGTAGTACACAGTAAGGTTCGCTACATTCTCTAAAGAGTCATTACGCGTGCTTATTTCCTATTAAACACATGCGGGGGGGGGGGGGGCTTGAAACTAGTGGGTTTTTCTTTTACAAGTTAAAATACGTGAAAGCCACAAAACAATTAAATATTTTTATACAAGAGGCAACATTAGTGCAGTGATAAAACCTTTTTTATTTTTGGTTATTCTCTTATGGAAGTGGTATTAAAATATTGATTCCATTCTTCCTATTGGCATAAGATACAACATGATACGTATTCAATAATTTCCAATATCCTTTTTTCATTATAACGGCTAAGAAATTACAAAACCAAATTGTGAATTACATTTGAAATAATGTTAATATGGTATTGGTAGTCTTTCACGAAATACAGTGTTTTCACGTCAAGAGCTCGCGGTTGTAGACCGACTACGAGCATTTAGCTGCTAAAGCCACGAATCTCAAATCCCTTTTAAACTTTGTCGTCCTAAAGACTGATAGCGAGTGAAAGACAAAAAGGAAACGAGAACCTGAGTATTTGAAGAAGTTTAAATACCCGAGTATCGATGTACTAATGCAATGCAAAATTAAAACTTTTTATTTTTATATTTTTTATTGGGGGCGGGGGGGGGGGGGGGGCTCTATGATCGCGCGATACGACAAAGAGTTGACGGTACCGACAAAGCTAGGAGAAAAATAACACAAACGTGACCTATCATCCAATGTATTTTTCTGTCACATGATTTGGGGGTCTTGTGACCTCCTTACTATTGTCATTTGTACCTTTTCGATTGTCTAAAATGTATAACATTTTCAACTTCACTGATACTGTTAAATTAGTGTTCCCTAAAACTCATGATTTGTTTTGACACCTAAATATGTAGAACATATCAACTAAACTCTGTATACTATGCCAATTACAGAAATCAGAAGAATGAATTTGAATTTCAAACGATTTCAACATTTTGGTAAATCAATTATCGGAGTTACCGAATTGGTATTGACTCTCTTAACATCGTATTAATTAAAGCCCACATATACTCGATGTCATTCTAACATAGTAAAACATTTAATGTATGTATTAGTAAAGAAAATTGGCAGTGGACTAGAAAATGTTATTACAACTATACGGATGTGGTGAACGGGCTGTTGGGTCGGTTACTTCTTCCGTATACCAATCATATTGATATTTCGGAGACACTTCACACCAATATACTTACAATGAAGTTACCTATTGTTTCGCCAAATGTTTATTTTACAGCGGAATTCTTATTTATAGAAAACAATGACGTAGTATGTTGATTACAAGAGTATTACAGACAGCGAAATATCGAAATTTACATGTATCCTTTATGATTTTACTATCACTTGTGAAATAAATAATTATGCATTTCGAACTCCTCAAAACCGATGAATATTTTTTTAAAAGACTTAGTTGACAGCCAAATTAAAAATTTACTAATTTCCACCACTGCCTTCTTCGTAACATAATAACCAAAAACAAAAAGTTTCATCGTTGTTTTAATTCTGCCTCATTGATACATAGCCTCTTAATCTTTTCGACTTCTTGCCCATCGTTTTTTTTTCATTGTCCCTTTTTTTGTTGACAACGCCACCAGTGAAATAGAAAGACCAGTTGCGGGAGTTTAGGTCGAAGTTTATAACATAGGAAAATTACTGTAAAATCTTCAGCGCTTTACAACTTCATACCTCGAATTAACTCTGTGTACTCACTTGATTAAGATAGTCGAATTTATTTAAATAATAGAGTGTATAATTTACATATACAGAGTGTTTGGTAATAGAGTCACGTAAACTTACTGGGTAGTTGTATATTCTATTCCAAGGTGAAAGTCAAGAATAAGAAAATGCTATTAAGCCTTCCTTTTTAATTATAAGTAGTTGAAAAGCAGTGATTTTATGGTAAAAGATGAAATCGAGACGGGATGCGCAGAGATCCTCACATTCAGCGATACACAACTAGCAACTTATCTTGGAATTCTTTGTAAAAAAGAATTTTGATAAATGATTGTAGACTAAACATTTCGTACACGAGTGTCCACATGTACATTTGTAGGTACCCAAATAACTTCCATATACGGCATGAATGCTTACAAAAATGTTCATACATCTGCTTTTCTATCATCTGGGTGTGCAATATTCTCAAGGGTTTCTTTTGGGAGAGTTCTAACGTGGATGTTGGTGAAGTTTTTTTTAAAGGTTTCTGTGAGGGTGTCCGCCATGTCGTTTGGGTTGGTTATCATGTTGTTGTTTCCTACGTCCAGGAATTGAATGACCGAATGATAGGATTTTCTGCGTAAATTTCTTATTTTATTCCATACTTTTGCCATGATTGCTTTTTTCTTTCTTTAATTTGTAAGAGGATTGGAATAGGTGAAAACGCCAACCTATTCTGGAGGTCACGCTGTATTGATATACATATACAATGTTCTCGCTGGGCAAGGCCGAAAAGCAACTGCCTCGTGTCCTCATTTGGGGGGGGGGGGGGGGGGCTGGTCAGTCGACGATCTCCATCCAGACGATTCTGAGTGGATGATGATTCCAGAAACGGACGACGCGACGCATCGAGATGGTTCTAGACGCAGGTGTTACGCATCGAGGCGGTTTCGCCCGCAACGCGCGTCTCGACACGTGTCCACTCACACACGCATATACTTACAAATTATTCTTCGAAACTTTGTTCGTAGTTTTTTTGATAGGACTAGATTTTCTATTGTACGTTGCTTTTTTGCTGTATTGAAAGCTTTATGACTTTCTTTCATGGCACTCTGACAGTCTTCATTCCATCACGCTATACTTTGTTTCTTAATTGACTTGTGATTTTATTGGGTCGGATAATTTTTTTGCTGTTGTTTTTATGATTGATTCTAGTGAGGCTACTACGTAGTTTATATGTCTGCGGTTGATTTCTTCGTTTATAATTTCTTGGAGGTTGGCAGTTATTTTTGCTTTACAGTTGTCCCAGTTTATCTTATTAAGGCTCCATTGAGGAAGTGATTGACTTTTTGTGGAGAGGCGGTTTTTTCGTATGTGACTTTTATTGGAAACCTATCATTACCATGGAGATCATCTATTGTGTCCTATTTCATGTATTGTGCCAGTTTGCTGTTACATATTGTTAAATCTATTGAACTTAGTTTTCCGATGCTAATTGTGAAATGTGTTGGATTTCCTGTATTAACACTAGGTTTATGGACGTTAATTGTAAAATTCGACAGGCTTCTGGAAAAATACGTATACTGCATATACATATTCGAAATTAGAAGATTGAGGATGAAGTGGATCAATTAGAATACATATCCATACCATTGTATTAATTAAAGTTAACATAAAGTACTGAAAAATAATATTTATGGTCTCTATAATTTTAGGTATGAAGTCTAAAATGTGTCAAATTGACGCGTTCCTTAGACCTAGCGTTAAGAAGGATAAGTTATGCATTTTCGAGGATGCTTTGAATTTGTTTCTCGCGGCTGTCTACTTTATGTGAGCCCCAGATATAGTGGTGGCTGTTGAAATCACCTCGTAGTAGAAAAGGCGAGGAAAGTTGATTTGTTAAGTTTTCTAAGTCAACTAGGTTGAGGGTTTAGCTGTAGGGATGTAGACGTTGCAAATACAGATTTCCCACGATAATTGCACATCGGTCAAGACTGAGCGTATGCACTTATCGTAACCGTTTTATGTTCTTTCCGTTTTACCGAGTGTGTCGAACGTAGAAAGAAACAGCAAATGAAAAAGAAAGAGGAACTGAGACTGGAGTGAGATAGCCACAGGCCGCGGCTTTCTTTCATGATCTATATCACTTTCGCAGAGCCAGACATTGTTAATACAATCACACAATTTTCTTTATTTTTTATTTTTTGTTAATATAACTTTTACCAATGTACGTGTGAAATATTTCTGATTAAAATGACACCAAACATAATATAATTTACATTATATTTACTTATATTATATCTGTAAGTTACGAATTTACTATATAAATAAATACAATCCAAATTATACCGTGTTTAGTCTCATTTTAATCAGAAAATTGTCACGAATGCGTTAAAAATATTTGTATGAAAAAAAGTCAAAAATAAAAAAATTTGTGATGTTACATTTACATTGTCTCACACGGATACTCAATCCCGGGTCGTATTATACTATTCAGTGGCCGAGCGCCGCCGTGCTGCCGCCTGGTTCCAAGGGGAAAATCCCCCTAGTAGAGGGGATAACATTTGCGCAATTATCGTAAACCTCTCGTGTGCACTTATTATGGGAAGTCTACATGTATGTTGTTTGAAATTGAGACGGCCGCTGCGATAGCTTCTAAGCTCATGTTGAGCGGTATTTCGGTGGAATTATATATTTCTGAAATCGCTATAAGAGAATCCTTTAGGTGCAGGGTGTTGGTACTTTTTGAAATTAGTTTCCTGTAAGTAGAGGGCTAATATAGGGTTTTTGTGGTTATATGGATCATTATTTTTTATCCCAAACAACTTCTTATGGGCAACATGATAACGTACGTCAATTTTCTATATTTGTAATATTTTTCGAAAAATGGCCTTTAATTTTTTAAGTGAAATGCTATATAGTAAGTTCCCATATAATACGAATGTTTACAACGCGAATTCCTACAAACGCGCTAAAGATTCTACAACAACTTTTCTTTCATCAAGCATATTATAGCTCATTAATAGATAGTAGCCATCCCAACCATGTTCTTTTATATTATTCGTGTTATATAAGGAAAATTCTTATATAACATGATTTCCTATAACGCGATTTTGTACAGCGCATAACGTATCAACACTAGAACTGCCGGCGACTAAAGTATAAGTACTTATTTGTACAAAAGAAAGAAAAATGACACACGATTGACACAAATATATGATGCAGCTGACATGAATCTTTATTCACATTTTGTATAGAAAATTATAGAATGTTCTAAGAAATATGCCGTTGCAAATTTATGATTTTTATGGTAAATTAGTGATCCGCCATTTTGACAGCTTTGGTGATTCTAGCGTTAACCAACCGCGTTATACGGAAATTTATATAAGGTGTTCGGTTAGTCGTGAGGGAAACTTCAAACGATGAGTCTACAAACCAAAATAATATAAAAACCAAGAATAACGAAATCGTGTTTGAATCTTTACTGTATAATCATAAGCAGTTAAAAATAGACTTTTACAGATGATGCACGGTACCCTTATATCGCGCTCGAAATCTCAGGGAATAATAAATCGAAAGGTAGATATTGTGTGGAAAGTTGGGCTAGCCTGACAATACTGAATTAAATATCATAATTTATTGTTAACTTTTTCGACTTAATCGTCTTATACAATCAGGGATACAAGTAAGTAGACAGGTAGTGGAAATGGGTGTTAATAAAGTTTAATCAAGATATCACTATTGTGATATAAGTAAATCTTATTTATTACGTATCTGTATAGAACATAAATTGCGTTTAATGAATAATATAAACAAATGTGAAGTAATAAAAGTAAGAGGACACTTGGTAAAACACATAATATAGAAAAACTAATATTTTGTATTACTACCTTTTGCCCTAATTAGTGCTACCAAATGTCGTAGCATACTATTTATTAAGTGTTGAGGCTGGGGCTTATAAATTATGAACACCTTTATGCTCTATTCACTATGTACGTATTTGTGTTCAAGATAACCGAAATAAAATACACAGTTACTCAGGCATTACATGTTTCACGAAACAAAAAACAGATTGATTCTGGATTGCGTGACAGATATGTGTGAGGTATGCGATCGACTACCATTGATATTCTTTCCTAAATTAAGTTTTCGATATAATCTTTGCTTGTGGTTTCAAATACCAACAGCTAATTGTTAATTACTTTTGCAATGAGACTTTAGCATCTGGTATACACCATAAACGTTTAATTGGATTCAAATCAGGCCTCTGAGGTGGTCATTCAAATAGTTTTATACACGAATTCTTACAATTTTTTTTTGACTTTTTAGTTACGTGCCTTAGGGTCATTGTTTTGTTGTAAGACAAAGTCCTCTGTTACGTTTGTAACAAATCTCCGCAATCATTCCCCCGTTCTCGAGGAAAAATAGCAAACCTAACAATGGTTGAAGATAACCAGATGTAGCAGCCCAGCATTTCCGAGCAGTGCATCGGGGGCCATCCAGGTTCAGTGCCCCAAATAGATGGGATTACTGCACGCCACTCGAAGGGGCATAAACCTTAGAGACCTTGGCTTTCGAGGATTTTGTCCATTGAAGTGTCGCGGCTGGTATCTGTCTTTTGGGTTCGCCCACGGTACATCATAGGTTGTAGTGCCAGGAAATGATCTGGGGAAAGTCTGTTTTTTGTGTGTACCGGTTTGTGTATGGGAGAAAAGATTAATCCTGAAGATGATTTAAAAATCTCATAAGACAGGATTTGATATCCTTTTGTGGATTTCATCGAATAACTAGATTTAATGTTTATTGACTGATTTCTTATAAAATGCCACAGGAGAGTTTGTGACACAGAATTTCAAAATTTCTTTCTGTAAGTGTATTGAGGTAATCTGCTAATCGTGCATCGTTGCTTTTGGCGATGACAGTACCCTCGTCGTTTGACAACGGTTAGTCACTGTGAAGTTACGAGTCAGACGTGTAGAAACACATTTTTTAACTGATTACAAGTAAAATATGAAGCTTCAAACGCGAGTTTGTTAATCTTGATTTTCGTCTTATTTTGACTCATAGAATCATCCCTTGAAGTTTCTCCCAGGGCTTGCCGAACACAGTATATGTATATTGATACATGTTGAAAAGTTTTATCGCTTGCTGGGAATACACAAGATTTTATAAATTTGCTAAATATAAATAAATTACACAAAAGTTGCATATTTTTTTAATTTAATAGAAAGTATAAACCTTTATGAGTACAAAGATGTAGTACTGCGTACTACCACCCGCAGGTGCCACGGTAAAATGTATTCAACTAATTTTGAAGAATGAATGAGAGAAAAATTATTACCAAACACTACCCCCAACTTAGTAGTTGTTATGGATAATGTTCGGTACTATTCAGTGTAAGTTAATAAGACACGCTCGAAATATGATTACCTAGTTATTTGAAAATTATGTTTCATGTAATAAAAGTATGATAAAATATGGACTGCATAGACTTATTGAACATTTCAAGAAGCCTAGAAAAAAATTAAAAGCAGACAAATTATTAAAGTCACATGGACATAATATGTGAGATCGCTGCCTTATATTTGCGACTTCCACCCAATCGAACTCGTCTGGGCAAACATTGAACTAAAATTTCAAGAGCAAAATATTTCTACTTTATCCGGATATGAATTGAAGAACCTAACATTTGAAGCGATGGAGACAATTACATCACTTGAATGGAAAAAGTTCTGTAATTATATAAGAAAAATAGAAAAGGAATATTGGGAAATGTTAATTTAATAGATGATACAGTAAAAAAGAGGTAGAAATGCAAAGTACTGATTCCGAAGATATTTTATCTGAGACTAGCAGTATCACTTTACAAGATTAGTAAGGTAGGAATACGGTAAGTTGATATTTAATATTCTGAATTTGTGCCTGTGACAATGCCTGTTTGTTATTTGTCATCTGTTCTGCCCTGCTCAGCTCCGGCGCGTCTTATTGACTTTTCTCATCACGTGTTTCTACCAATCAGCGAAATACGTAGTATGTGCCGTTTTTCTTTATTTGGCCGCGGAGGTTACTACGTTGCAGCCAATTAAGCTTTCTAGCTTTTCCTCAGCAGTCTGCAATACCTCCCTTTCCTGTATTCGACATCAAAACGGAAAACCTAAAGAAAGATCCTCCATCTAGCAATTTGAGGCACTAAATTTTCTTATGTTGTGTGTCTTTAGTGCGTTGCATTGAGTTACAATTTTAAATTGTATTTCTAGTAACATACGCGAAAATATATGATTTATTGACTATTGCTAAGGTTTCTAATTCATACGAATAATACTGAGATTCTTCGAATTGAAATACGCTATTACCTAATTGACCGTCTACGTTTTGGAAAAGTATTCCACCATCTCCAATTAAATATTCATCTGTCGCAATTCGGTTTTCCTTGCCGGGTCAAACATGTAAGAAGAGGTTAATTGCTACGTTCATCTGTTACATATTTTCGCGCCTCATCTTGCCCTTTTCTCCATTGCCAGAGCTCATTCCCTTTTGTTAATTTGGTAATGGTTGTTGCATGAACGGCAAACTACGATACAAATTTTTGGAAATATAGCTTGCCAAATTAATAAGTTGATGGACTTGTTTAACATTTCGTGGAACGAGCGGTTCTACCAACATTTTAATTATTTTTCCAACCTCATTTTATTGAGAGACACTTCTTTACCCAAATGCTCCATAGACGTTTCGAAAAATGTACAGTTTTCTATATTCGAAGAGAATATGGATTTGTATATCGCTTGCAATGTTATCTCTAATTTTTGTACTTCATCTTCTATAGTTTCTGAAGAAATGGAAATAGATAAACTAAAACAATATTATTTCTCAAATTACCCAGGGTAGCGTTTGTAGCATTTTGGAAAGCAACAGACGCATTATATAACCTAAATGGTATACGAACATATTAGCCATACAGGGACAATGTCCCAAAGGCAAAGATAGCAACAATGTAATTGCCTTCATTACCACCTGAAAATTTGTTGCCGCTAACATACATTTATAAGTTCCATATGCAGTTTGTACCATGGTGACATGCACGATGTTCTCCTCCTGTCGGTGGATGACACTGACGCGACACAGCTTCTTGTATAATGAATATGCTGTCTTCGAATCGGGTGAATTCTCGTAAATGTCATTTGCATGTTCTGTGGAGTTTCTGCAATTACTCAGTGTGCCATCTTTTCCAAAAATGTTGTTTAAAACACACAGATAATTTTCTGGTGTTAATTTCTGCAAAGCCATGTTCTGGTAAGATGCTCAACAAACCACCTACTATGAAAAAGTAACTTGAAGTGAGCGCAATGAGATTGTCGAGAACAGAGGAGATTGGGAAGAGTAATCAAGAATTAAGGATAGCTTTAATCTGAATCACTAGCGTATTAAACACTTCATAAGTAAATTTGAACACATGTTGACACTCTTGTAGATCATAACGTGGGGCAACTTTCTGAGGGAGCTGAAATTAACACCCTACAATTTCAGAATTTTTTCATTTTTTAAATGGAATTTTGTCTGGGACTTTTTTCGCAACAGGGCGATGGAATACTATAAACTGGACATATTTTATACGAAAAGTTTTGTTGTATCTCGCACGGTTACAAAGATACAGAGAAATTAATAGTCGTTACGAGCACTATAAATTAGGAAATCAAGAGTACAGTTAGTTCTTACAATGTCATTTGTTGTTCGTTTTTTTTTTTTTTTTTTTTACATAACTTCTGCGTTTTCTACAGTAGGTTCTTACGCGCATATTTTTATCTAGTATTTGAGTTATGTGTATTAAGAAGGTATCTCAGCATTCGACTGGCTACTCTAATGGTTTTAACGCATTAACGTGCATCTGAATCTGTTCTGATAACTTCTGAAGAGTCATTTGTAATTTCTAAGTTGCTATTTCAAGTAATAGCTTTAAATGGATATTTACAATACGTTGCAGTTTGTTACTGCGATCCTCTAATAAATGCAATTACGGATGTGACTTTGTCATTGAAGTAAGCTTTTAACAAGTGGAACTTCTATACGGCAGGTAGTTCTCCATTGTTGTGAACTAACGACATAAATGTACCGTGCAGGCTATACCAATCAATAGAGCTGCCATCAAAATGTTTCGTTTCGATTTTCAGCGAAAACATGTACGTATGTTTCGCTATAACTATAAAAATTGTACAACCTCGGAAATGACGTATTTTGATTAAATTCTTGTAAAGCTTCGATCTACTTTTTCAGCAAACTATACATGATATAATGGATTGAAGTTTGAATTAGTCTCGTTCTTTAACGTGTTCAAAATTTGTCTTTATCCCTCTATGTCGAATTGAATTTTGTTATTAGATCTTTCGAGTTCTTCAAGTTTAACTGTCGAACTCGTTTACGCAAGGGGAAATCCACGTAATGTGGCTCGCGTTCGGCATCTTTCTGTCACAGGTGGACCATCTGTTATAATCCTATGGACGAATTAACATTTCGGTAAGTTAAATTTTGGAAATTACTTTGTTATGTGTGTAAATTCTTGAAGTAGATCCGTTTATGACATTGTTGGGTGGGCAGTTAAAAAATTGTGTAGTCAAAGTCTGTAGTGGTTGGTGTTTTGTTGTCAGTAAAGTTATTGCATTACTTGCATTAATTGTCGGTCTTTTAAATCAGTCATAAGATCATAGTGTGTGAGGAAGACGGCTTCTATAATGGCTGCATGCGCGTCTGCAATTATGAACGACCACGTACATACGTTTACGTCGAAGATTGAAGTTTACATTTATAACTATTGTGCCATAGATGTTCATTCTGGTGAAATTGGTAGCATAAAGTTTAAAGTACCCTTGTTCTTCCCCTGACTGAATCTAGTGGTTGCCACTATAGACACCGCAGGACGAGAGCTGGTGAAAAACTGTTGATTTGAATGTCTGTCGTACAGATATAGGCGTAACTTTCGTTGAGGATTGTTTCTGATTTCGTTGTTGCCACTACCACATATCGCCTCAATTTGTAACAGTGCAGTTAATTTCCCTGGTTGTCCTGGGTGGATTTATATAGTGACGTACATTTTCTAGTATCTGCTTCGAATTTCTGCTGGCGATAACGTTACCGGTTTAAATTTGGTGTAGTTGGTCCAGGTCTGCTCAGAGGCCTTGGTCGATTCCTCCACCGTTAATTTTGTTGTAACTTCAATTCTTCAACCTCCTGTAAACATATTGCAAGTATCCTCTACATTTCATCCAATCGGGTTTCCACCTATCTAACGCTGGGTCCTGACAGTGGCTATAGTGGTTAGCACGTATGGTTTGGGAATGATATTCAGTATCCGGTCCACTATTTCTGCCACTGTATTACGATCGAATTTTTCGAACATGGCTAGGAATGTGTTGATGTTGCTATGCATTCAGTTTAGCCTGAAAGTATACAGGAGCCCATCTTTAACTTCCCCAATAGTGAGATATGTCATTTCTCTTAAGAACTGTGACGAAATTAAGAGAAAGGTCCATGAGCAATTTGTGAATTTACTGTTGCTTTGAATCAGAAAGGCGTTAAATTGTCTGCATCCAAATCTCCGATTTTGGTGTTGAATTTCGCTTTATCGTTCCGCATTGGGTTAGAGATGAATTCCGCTTCAATTTTAAAGAACCATATATCCAATCAGTCTTTCAAAAACGGCGGTAATTACGGTTTTCTGATTATTGAAATTATGTCTTCCTTCACAAGGTTTGATTTGGTTGGAATATATGTTTACAGCTCGAGAGTTTGTACAAGAGTAATAATAACAGAGCCCGTTGTTCCGTAAGTTTGGAAAGCTAGAAAAAAGGGTAGTGCCTCACGCCTCCGGTAAGTGCGTGAGTGATACTGATGGGTATCGTTCCTGATGGGGGCATGCCAGTAGGGACTATGACGCCACAGGCCGGACACGTTAGGATTTAGTTTAAATTGTCCGAAGTACCGCTGCGCGAGCTCAGCTTTGCTGGGTGGAACGATTATTTTTTTACTTGATGTATGGGGGGGGGGGGGGGGGGGATTGCTTCGTTAAAACATTTTGTTCACCTGGTGTAAGGGGTATTAATATTAGCAACGGTGTAACTAACGAATACCTTCAAGGTAAAAAAAAATTGACATCCTAAACATCAAAAGTTCTGACAAAAGTATCGTCTCTTTATGTTACTCTGGTAGCCTAACTCTACACAGAACTTTTGACAGCTCCTGCTTTTATAATTTTATTGCTGGTAATCAAAGCTAATGAAAGATAATCATTTTAGCATCCTTTACGCTCACCAGTGAAGATGAACTGTTCTTTACATCATACCACAAAAGATTTGAAGTTGAAATTTTCTCTAGATTGTAAGTGGTGTTCCCAAGCTGACTGTCACGGACGCATACGTAAAGACAGATTTCGATGTAGTGGTAGCAACAGCTTTTTGCAATTATATTGAAAATTAAGAACGATAACCTATTATTGTAAAATGAAAAAGTTGTTAAAAATTGTGTCTTTTATAGCATATTGAAATTTTATTAAAATCAACGAGGTCGTCCCTAATCTGTAAATTTACCAAAAATTTTAATGACAGTTACAGTTTTGAAATCTAGTGTCTGTATTATGTGCAGTTGTTATTGAAATACGAGCATACTTAAAAATGTTTAGAATGATGAAAGGGAAAGATATACGAAGACCTAGTAAAATTATGAGAGTGGTTCACCACAGTGGCTTTCTGAACGTGTTCTCTCTTCTCGAATTGTATATTCGATTATTTGATTAACAACTGAAGTTGGCGTCTATGATTCGTGTTTTGACGAAATTGTTGGATTTCAGATTATCCCACTTCTAACATTAAATCTTGTATTGTATTCCTTTTTATATATTTACAAAAGGTTTATTTAAGCGTACATTGCGAGATTCAAAAAAGTTTTATGTGGAAGGAATTGGAGAAGGCGTGGTGCAGAGGAATTTAGGAAAAGTGTGATTAGTGACTAAGGTTTGTGTATAAAATATTTGGAGCAATAGCTAGTAACAATGGGACGGGGTTTACAAGGGATTATGTTGCTGTGGGTTGGTATCTATCAGACTTATCATTAAAAATATATGTACACTCTACCGGAAAAGCTTTATCTACAAGTGATTGATACTGATGTGCTGTTGTTTACTACATATTAGATCGCGTTAGGTGGGTGTCCAACAGCACACGTTTTAATTTTTTCTTTTAATCTTTTATGCGAAACTATATTTCCATGTATGACTATTGGTGATGGTGTTTTTATTCGTTTTTCCCTTTTATTTCATATTGCTTTTTATGGTAACTTTTTTTTCATTATTGTTTAATATTGCAAATCTGTCCCTCAAGGAAATTTCTGTTTCCTTTACTTTCCTTTTCATTTTGAGCTGTTCAAATGTTGTCACTTGCCTCTTGTTATTAACTAATTGGTAAAAGATTTGCTTGCCATTATTTCCGTTGATATGGTCCACTCACAGGCTTCCATTGTTAGTGATTTTATTTTCCAAATCCATGCTGGATACTTGTATTTTATTACTCTCAAATGTGTCGTATCCTATATGAGGCGTTATAAGCAGGAAACGCGAACTCGGTAAATATGTTTTACCTTATTAAATTCGTTTATGACACTTAACACGCATTCTTATTAGTGTGTGTTGCAGATTTTGTTCTTTTTTCAGTAAAAAGCATTTTTCTCGAAACAAGAGTGTGTTGACTACGCTCATACTACTCGTAACGCCTGATATTATACTGCACATTTATAATATTTTTATTTGCTTCTACTTATATCTGCTCTAGATTGTTCGGTTATGTGAATACATACAGTCGAAAGCGCAAGCCAAGTCGATGAAATAATGGCACTCCACGCAGAACCACTGCAGGTTACTCACTATGGATAAAAACTTAGGACCTCTAATTGTGCAATTTTAATTATTTATACAAAGCATACATTGGAATAAAATATTGTACAGAATATTATCCTTTCGGCCTGTACTTTCATATCTACAAATTTGATAAAAATCTCCGCAGAATTTGTTTAACTCTTGTAATCATTACCCGTACAGCCTGTGACCCTTCATCTGCGAAACGAATAAAACCTACGCTGAGACATATTGATGAAGAGTTAGGTTAAATAAACATTTGTTTTGGGACTTTTTTTTGTTGTTGTGTACCACACGCACTTAACATTTCAAACTAATTTAAAATATTAACATATGAAGAATTAATGGCGTATTCAAAATAACAATGTAACGAAAGTTGTCAGGTAACATTAACATTACTATCAAGATTTGATACTTGTTACAACTTTTTATTATCATAATCGAATTCAGTTAAAGTAATTATAATTGAACATTCAACTTTCTGCGAAAATTATCTTTCTTAAAACTTTAGTTCGTGTAAATTTATAGTATTGTAGCATATGCCTTCCTCACTAGGCCCTTAAATTATAGTGTTCATCCATTAAAAACATAATTCGGAGCTCAATGAATCCCAGAATATAGAAATATTTCTGTATTTAAATTTTTAGGATTTAAATTGAGGTTACACTTACAAAATAGTGTTTTCAACATTTTTGTTTTGCAGCCATGACTAGGGGTAAAACAATAAAGTAATTAAAGAAAACATTTATTTTAATTTTTAATTTTACGGTCAAAATCGTATCAAATAAACATTTATATGTTTAATAATCATACAAATAGAAAATGCTTTTATAAAAGTAGTGTTTGAAAACTCAATAAAAATTGCCAACTTTATAAGTATATGCTATACACTATATTTTTTAAATAATTTGAAAACCAGTGAAATAATTACGTATGTCCCGATTCTCTATATTTACACAGCCTACAATATATTTGAACAAATTCTCAGTTATTAAGTAGTCAATTTAGCATGGAATGAACGTATACATTAATTTTCGCCTTGCAGATGGAACTTTTTGACTATAATATGAATGCAATTTTACTTGTCTTACTACATATTTTTATTCTTCAGGAGGAAAGCTTGGACTTAGTGGGACAGTATAAACCTGAAATATTCTGCTAGAAGGTAATTTTGCTTTCTCGTTTATCGTTTTGCATGTTTATTTTGTTCACTAAATAGTATCAAATTCTTGCGTCTCACTGCATGAATTTAACTAACAATACCCAGCATTTTTCTATGCGTATGGTATGAAGCGTTTGTACGTATTACAAGTAATATTGCATAAAGAGAACTTTGAACGAATTCTTAAGCCGGATCTATATTACGTAACAAAACATTGTTATATAGCAAAGTTTTTTGTAAGTTTGTTGTACAACATATCGTTATTATAAATTTTGCTTTATAAATTCTGTCCGTCATATTTTTATCCTAACTCTTCCGCGAAATTTCAGTCTTACTTGGTCAAGTTACAATCCCATTTAAAGGAAAAAATACTTGTGACCTTGAAATCTCGAAAAATATGATATGACTTTAAGAAAAATTGCTTGTCATAATATTTGTTAAGGCGTTTGAAGGACCACATTTATGATGCATATGTGATTCATCTACTATTGGGAAATATACATGTTTAGTTAAATTAGTTTATTTATCTGCCTACTTAAATTAATTTATTAGTCTATTAGTTTATTAGAGTCACTGAGCCAAAATTACTTATTGCCTGAAAAATTCTGATTATAAGAATTAGCCTACAAGCATACAAATTCTCGAACTCTAGGATCATGAACGACCCAGTATTTACTGTTACCTGTGTTTCTCCCTAACATGAATGACGGTACACCTTTTCGCTACTCTTAAGGGCGGTCTTTTGTTTGTGGGCGTTAACAACTTTTGCAAACTAATTTCTCATTGGTTAGCGCCCAGCCGCCTATTGGAGGGAAGGAAGGTACACCTTCGAAACTTGCGAAAGAGGAACGGGGGTGAGGGCTCGATACTAGTTCGCGTCAAAATAACAGATTAACAAAGAGTCAAAATTCAAACACCATAACAACAATACCTCCACTAAGCTTAGTTGTACTCCGCTGTTGCTAAACCTCACGGTTCATTTTATCTTAACTTAAATATTCCACACAAAGTACATTCGGTGTGTGGAAGTCGCAAGCACTAGAACATTTACGTGATAGATTCGCAATGCAACAATATTCTTTTGAAACACATAATGTGTTCTGGTATTTTTTCGAATCATTAAAAACAAGTAGGGTATTGCAAGTGTTCAAACTAGATATGGTAAATTGTATGTAGAATATTTGCTAACTTTCTTTGAATTTTACTGACACTCAACGAGTAGCATTTAATTTGCTATATAACAAGTAAAATGTTATTCAGCATAATGTTATGTAACAGCTTCCTTTTTACTTTTTCAATTTTATTTTATATAACTTCGTTGTATAACATGTTATGTTATATATTATAGATGAAGTTTTACTTATACTTGAAGTTTATAAAAGTGTGAAGTGCATAGAAGTTGCAATTATCTAAAATAGTATAACACCTATTGTATATACTTGTTTCAACCTTTCATATAAAGTTAATTCAATACGTATTTAGTTCAATGATCAAAAACATGTTATAAATATATTGGGTTACTATAAATGGTAAGAAATATAGTGATGTCTGCCTAAGGGCAAATCTTTGTAACTGAAAAATTGCACTTATAGCTGAATCTGGCACGTGCTAATTTCTTCAGTTTTCCGAGACCTAATAGTGATCTAGCTTAGGCTAGTCAACAAAAATAGTTGTATTCAAGTATGGAATTAAAGTCGCCGTCACTCAATTATTAAAGTTAATGAATAACAGTGATCTTTTGTCTTACAAGAGATTGAATGTTTATAACTTTTATTTTTTCTCGTTAAAAGTCGCGAACTCAAATTAGCAATACTTGCATGTGCGATAAATAATTCGACCTATCAAAATAATAGGTTTATAGACAGAAACTTCTAACTCATCGAGCAAATTGCTACTCTCATTTGATTTTATCTTTCTTCGGGAGACAATATGCTGTCTTTGCCTTTTTTCTTATGCTGGTGAGCATCTTTCTCCGCTCTTTGGTTAACATTAGACTTCCTTCGCCACTTAGGACGGTTGGAATGAAGAATACAGTGGGATATCCTACAACGAACGACTGCACAACGAACAAACCCTATAACGAACGATTTTTTGCATTAAATCAAAACACTTTTAGCGAACGAATAAGTAATAACGTACGCGGGAAAATGTATAAAACGGGAAAACATTTTGGTTGTATCAATAGTTTACACACTCGATTTGAATATAAAAGCAGTTGTCGTATCTGATACTGCCCTCTAGCCTTTGCGGCAACAGAATTCATATTGTTTCCCGAACTCCCAATCCAGAGATATTCATATACGAATTCATAGACTCACCCATAGCAAATTATACCTTACACATGTGACAGAACCGATAGGTAAAAGGTCACAACGAAATTAAGTCCATCATCTCTAAGTGACACTTTCACTATCTGAATGTTTTCTACACCGAAACCGATATTTTTCCTATCGTATGTGCAGAATTATAGGTCGGATTTGTAAATGGAAGAAGAAATTAGTCGGGAACATATTGGCAGACTTGCAGCGAGTGAACCCCGATCTCTTTATTTGATTCCTTATTTTGGTTTTGGGATACATTGAGCGGTGGGGGGGGGGGGGGGGGGGGTCATTCGCGATGTTACACATCCTGCCCTCGTTCCATTTTGATGTACCATAGCATTTTTGGCAGCAAACATAAATATCTTTATTCTGTTTATTATCGTTGTTTTCAGTATCTCTACTGTACGTACCCGTTCGTTATTCTGTTCAATTTTGCAGTTTCCATTCTTTTCGATTCTTGTTCTTCCTTACGATTTCTAAATTATGTTTAAACTCCTGTTCATTGAGAGGTAATTCCAACTTTTTACATATTGTGTAAGATTGGAATAATATCAATAAGTGATGCAGTTGTAGTGTGGAAATACACAACCAAGCAGACACACCTGTGGCGGCACACCAGTGGTCTACACTACTTTGCGATCCTATGCTGTCTCCGCTAAAAGGGAAACCGCCGGGTAGACCAATTAATACGTAGAATGTTATACGTTTAATTTTTTAAGTAATTGACACACATAATTCCGTTATAAATAGCTCGTGTTTAGATTTATTTTTATCGGGAGAATGTGATAAAACATAGGTAATAATTTCACAAATATTCAGTTGAAGATACAAAAGTTTAAATTTCTGCCAATGGATAACTCACAGAGTGTTCGGCTTCACTTTGTGTGATGCCGACTATTCATCCGAGGCACGAAATTATTGTTGACCATGCGAATCTTTTTTGAAAAAGAAGAAATGATAGGACTGATGTGAACTCATAGTTAGAGAATGATACGACACTGTTACATGAAGCGAATTGATTGTAAATGTCTGACTAGCAGTGAAATGACTAACACAGGAGTTCCAACTTCTAATCTATTTCCAACGTTGCAATTCTAAACTCCACCAGAGTCTCTACTTCTGCTTAGTCAAGCAATAGTGTTGAAGAATAAGGTTTTAATATAACAGCAGCTACAGCTGCTGCTTATATGCAGACATTTCTTTTGTAGTTACTTATCTTATCAACAAAAAGGGATATATCGACTATTTCAAACAGATTTTTGTTAGTAGTAACAATAATAATAAAATTTATGTAACGTTAGTTCTTAAGATTTCTTATCTGATGCAGAAGAGATATGTTGCTAAAAGGAGACAACTGTAATTTTTTGTCCTCCTAATTCTCTTCCCCCATATTGGCATAATGATAGAGACGAAGCATAGAGCGTCAGTATAAATAAATTTGCTCCTATTTCCACATAACAACTCTTGCTAGTTTCAGGCAATTTGGATTCTTGAAACAAAGTGAAAACACGGAAAGAATTTTTGTTCAGTCATTATATAATTTTTTATCTGTAATATATATTTAAAAAACACCTATAAATTTACATTAAAAAGTTCTTATGTGAACAATGTCGTGTCAATCTGAGAAAGGTCGCATCCCTATTTGTCTTTTTAGTTAGAAGTAAGTTGTTAGTGTGACCGTTGAAAATTACAACTAACGATGAATGAATGATTCGAGCATTTAGTGAATTACTGCTGGTCAAAGCAATAACGATTCAAATATGCAGTGGCTACAAAAAGTATTGATACAATGCTGTACCTTTATATTTATGTACTGCATAATCAGATTTAATTGTGGTAAATTTTCTATTGTTTAATAGTATCTCATGTGACTACATTTACGTTCAATAATAAAAAAGTTGGTATAGTTAAATTGGACTAAGTAACTTAAATGTTAAGATACTGTGGTGTACAAATACTTTTTGTAGCCACTATACAACAAATTTAAGAATAATGGTTAAAAATACAAAGTTCAAAGCTCATGCTTTCAATTTCACAAATTTTAAAAGTTCGGTATGTTCTAGATGTTTACAAGTTCAGAAGTTTAACATGGTTTAATGGTTTAGTGCGTTATACAGTCGGTGTGGAAAGTATTCGTACAGAGACCAATTTCAAATAAAACTTGTGCGTAAATGTCAGTTATAAATTTTAAGCGAAAAAATGATTAATAAATATTCTTGGGTATTTGTAGAAAACATTTCGTGAAAACTAAATTTTATTTTCTTCAAGATTAACAAAAATATACAACAAGCATAGATAAATGTAAGAAATAGACGCACAGAAAGTATTCGTACAGTTATGAATAATGAAAAATAAACTAAAAAAAATACAATATATTTGTTATATTTTAATAATTTGAAGGATTGCCGTTGGATTTTACAATAGCTTCGAGTCTTCTTGGCATGGAATTTACTAAGTTAGATGTTACAGCCGGTTCTATTTTATTCCACTCCTCTAATAAAGCGAGTTTTAAACTTTCTTTCGATGAAATATTATGATTACGTATTCTTTTTCAAGATAATCCCATAGATGTTCAATAGGATTGATATCTGGTGATTGAGGCGGCGTTTGCAAATATTTTAGTGTGTTGTATAATACCCATTGCCTTGTATTATATGCAGTGTGCTTTGGATCATTGTCGTGGGTGAATATAAAATTGTCTTTAAGACCCATTTTATTTGCACTAGCATGGAGATGTTCTTTCAAAATATCAATATAAACTGCATGGTTCATAATACCGTCAATAAAATGTAGAGATCCCACTCCATTTGCACTCATACAACCCCAGACTAATACAGATCCACCGCCGTGTTTTACCGTTGGTTGCAAATTTTCTTTTCTGAATTGTGTATTTTTCTTCCTCCACGCTGTAAATTTTTTTTTAGAGCCAAATATTTCGAATTTCCTTTCGTCAGTAAAAATTACTTTATTCCAATATTCGATTGGTGTATTAATATGTTGCTTAGCGAATTCTAATATATTTCTTACGGTTAGTTTCGTTTACAAAATACTTTTTTGTGCTACTCGACCATGATATTCGCTGCTTCTTAAATAGTCACGCACAGTACTAGCTGACACATCTATGACATTGTTGTTTTTAAGTTCTGTTGCAATTTGTTCGGCAGTTATACATGGATTCTGTTTCACTTTGCGAATAATTGGTCGTTGATCATATTCGTTTATCTTACGCGGACGCCCACTTCTTCTTTTATTTGAAACAGTTTTTCGTTCTCCGAATCTATGAAGTATACTTTGAATGGTAGACCTTGCTCTATTCACTATGGAAGAAATTTCACTAAGTGATTTACATTGATTGTGTAATCGAATAATAATTTTTCGCTCTTCTTCCGTTGTTTCACAACTTTTACGACCCATGTCGTAGTATATTACAAATTTAAAACTTGCTTCTATTAGTACTCTGTACAAACTAATAATCTTTGTTGATATTCGTCACATTCAGAAGGTCATATTATGTTTACATCTCAAGTAAGCCCAAGAAATGAGAGATGTACGAATACTTTCTGTGCGTCTATTTCTTACATTTATCTATGGTTGCTGTATATTTTTGTTAATCTTGAAGAAAATAAAATTTAGTTTTCACGCAATCTTTTTTACAAATACCCAAGAATATTTATTAATCATTTTCTTCGCTTATAATTTATAACTAACATTTATGCACAAAGTTTTATTTGAAATTGGTCACTGTACGAATACTTTCCACATCGATTGTAGATATACTCTATGATGTACAATTCAGAGGCAGTCTTCTTTCGCATCCTGAAATTTCTATCCATTGATAGGATTTGAACGACAAATCACTCGCGCAGAACGTTGTCCCAAACAGTGTACCGCCTCTTGACCTCATATCTTCGTTTTCTCATGTAGTCCACACAGAACATTGTACAGTACTTTCTTTTACTCAAGGTCAATAACTAGTAAACTAGTGCCGATACTCAGCTACCGTTAAGCGTAAGATACATCAAGTACCATTGAGACCGTCACGGTTGAAAGGTGCAACCTGTTTTCTATCTTCGAAGTGGAACTGTTATTTTTCAGCTGTGTTCAAGTTCTTAAGAAAAATAAAAAAATAAAGCATTTGACTGAATTTCCCAAAAATTATACAATTGTTCTCGACTGCTGCATAAACCCAAACACATGTCTAGATAATACTGGACAATCACGATTTGTGAGTTTAACCAACTTAACAAACTGTTTTAATTCTTTATACATAGTTTAGAAAATAAATTTCAATCAACATTATTATATACGACCATTTTATTCGTCTGGGTATGTAAAATCTATCTCCTCAAAATGTTTCACATCTTTTACCGCTCCCTGTATATGATTCTCTAATCAATTAAATTTGAATTTGCTCTTACACTCTATTTCTAATCCTGTCTCTATCTTAAGCAAGTCTATGATATTTACGAATAACACTTGAATTTGTTTTTAAAAATAGTTCTAATAGATATTGTTGGAAGATTTACTTTGTTACTGATATCAATGGAAGCATTAAAACAACAGGGGAATGAAGTAGTTAAAATACTAGTGGATAGGGATAGGCAGGTACAGGAGCAACAAAAGTGGGTGCAAAATTGATGGGGCAAGATATAACGGGAGATACAAGTACATAAGGACAGGTCTTAGGCCAAGGTATTTGGAAAAGAGGGTAGGGTATGGATAAATGCTGTTTGGATAAACAGCAGAAGTTGATAGCGAGAGTAGGGTGCGGAAATGTAGAAGATTTGAACAGATACTGGCTAGAGGATGATACGAGAGTCTCTGTGCTGTGTGAAAGAGCCAGGAGGGCGCTAAAACACTGGTATGGATAAATGTGAGAAAATAGAATGAGTAATTATTACAGAGGAGGAAATGGTAGAAGGCAGAAGTAACGATAGAGTAACTGATTGATTAAGAAAATTAGATAACAAAACGAAAGGAGTCCTGAGAGCCAAAGAAACCCAGCGAAATGCGAAATCCTAGTTGTAAGTGCAATAAAGAGAATATCATAGTTTATTTATTATTATATAGGCTAGTGATTAATGTGTAATAGTCCATAAAGAAATGTGAAATGTGAGGGAATGCAATGTGTGCTGGATGAGAATAAAATAAGAAAACCAAATATGTATTTTCAAATATGTATAAAACCAAGTCCTTTTCTTAGACGTTAAGGCAGAAAATAAACACACATATATATATAGATTACGACACGTTACGAGACGCGACTTTTCGCTCTTATAGAAGAAGAATTAGGTCAAAAGATACCTCATTCGAAAGGAGGCGATTCAACACAACGCGTTCTGGTCTCCATTTTATTAAGAACATTCTCTCTGTATTATAAAAATGCTTAGATTCGAGCAGAAGACTAATATTGTCGGTAATGTCAACCCTCCGTCGTGTTTATGTTTCAAAATGTATACAAAATATGTATAATGTATATTATCGGTATACGAATGTATGTTTAAATGTATTAATACCAACGTATTAGTACTTATAATATCAATTACCCTTTTCATATACTGAAACAGTACTAGTAAAAAATATAGAGTAGATGCATTTCATATTCTGTAGCACGTAATATCACCACTCATAATATTTCGTTGAAAGATTGTTAATAGATATTGATAATAAACTAAACTATATATAATAACAAAGCATGTGTAGGAAGACATTTTGCATTTATAACTTGTCGGTGTAATGAAGAAGTGTTTTAATGAATTTTGATAGTATGACATTTTTTTAAACTGTGACGATTTAGTGACAAATTGGAAGAAGGCAAGTTTTGAAATTCTATGAACGCATGGAGATTTATTGGGAGTTTCTAATTAACGATGTGCTTAAACAATTTAATCAAGTCCAACACTTTTGTTAACAAAAGTAGCCTCTTTTTGGACAGCATGCACTCAATATCGCCTACCAGTAGGAACATACATTTCATTTGACAGATGAAAACAAGAAATTTTGGAAACTATAGAATTATATTTCGTCTACTTGTGATGTAAACATTATCATCTTCGGCCAAAATTAGAAAAAGCCATTGAATTGTATATTTAGCAACAACATAAATATTTCGAAATTGTATTTTTCCTCTTTTATAGTAAAAACATTTTTTGAACAGAATTTCACTAAACAAAGTTGATTAGATACCTCTAAAATATTCATATGGTTATAAATAATAAATATACATATAGACATAATTTTATAAGTCCATAAATACATGAATTAATCAATGTTTGCTTCTTAGGTAGATGATATTACGTGTGCTTTCTCAAAATTCAGATTTTTCTCTTCGTTAGTACATTTTTTATTGTCTTTAGATTTCAATGGTATTAGCCTGTTGTATATGTAACAAAAAATACTTTTTTTTTCATCTGACAGTAGCTACATATAAAAATATCAATTACCATTCAACTACTTGAATTTAGTAAGACGAAATTAAGTGCGTCAATGCTACATTATGAAGAAAAAATCTAAAATTATTTAAATTCCGTAGGAGATGTCGTATCCGGCTGTGCGAAAGGATCTCTGTGCAGTGTGCCGTCTTCCGATTTTCCTAGCAGAAAAATTGGTACTTGCTCGCGTCGCTTATCATCGAACCTGCTTTCGTTGTGCACGATGCAATAATCAATTAACCCTTGGTAATTACTATGAGACCGAGGAAGGACAGTATTGTTGTGAAACATGCCCAGATGAAGAAATTCCGCCATCCACTATACAAAATTGGGATGACTCTCTCACACTTAGTAGAACTGAAAAAGGTGAAGTTGATACAAGTTGCAAGACATCTACTAGCAACGATGATAGTGTAAATGAGGGAATGTTTACTTACAATCCTATTAAAAAGTTAAATCACGAAGTTTCGCCTATTCCTGATTTAATTGCACAAACTTCTCGACTACGTCTGAATTTTATATCGAACCAGCTGTTATCAGAACAAAGTGATAACTCACAGACGAATGAAAATTTAAGCAGTTCTGAGGAAGATGGCACAAATTTAGAAGCAGAAAGTATGAAATCGGTGCAGTCAGTTAACGATGAGTACGAAAAGCAAAAGAAAGAAGACAAAGAACATAATTGTCTTGTAGCTTCCTTACAATTAGAATCTCACGGTAGTAAAAGTACAGTTGAAACAGCAAGCGGAAATTTCATAAATACGAAAGACGACATTCACGATCAATCGAATACTGATAAACACATGCGGAGAGAAGAATCGACATCTCCTGATATAGTTAAAGATAAGTCAGTGTTTCGTAACGACATTAAAAAAGTTGTGGAACAGATCGAACAAAGTACACGCGCCGAGAGCAGTTTATCTTTAGTTCAGCAGAGGCGTAGGATATTCGAAAAAGAAAAAGATTATATTGAAAAAAATAAGAACGATGGCAAAAATACAGGAATATTAAAATTGAAGGTTCAAAGAGATGAACCTAGTGTAGCAGAAAATATCGAAAATTCGGTAAAAAATACAAATACGGTGAAAGCAATCATCGATCAGGAAGATGTTTTTAGAAGGGACTCAGAAAATTCCAATGCGACCAGTTTACAGATGACCTCTTGTGAAGAATCGTCATTAGATACATGGAAAGCATCTAAAAATTCATCAATGGCATTTTCATATAAAGAAAGTAGCGAGAATCAAGTGTGTACAGATGCTGTGAACGATGTAACTGTAACAAATATAAGCGCTAATTTAAATAAGGAATACCCGGAAGATTTAAATCCTTTTAAAAGCGACGAAGAGGAAGAAATTGCTGAAAAATCTGAAGATTTAAATCCTTTTGGAAATGAAGACGAAGAAGAGGAAGAGGAGGATGTAATAGAAAAAAGGGGAATCACTCCGCCAAAACCAGCTATGAGAAATACTTTCAACAGTAATAAAACTAATGAAAAACTTCTCATAGAAGGGCCAACAAAACGTCGTTTAGCCGCGCCACAAATCAATTTGAATCCCTTTTGGAGTGATGAAGATGATCATGATAGTGATATAGAGCCTAAAGAGAAAACATCGGAGGTGACACCTGTTCCTAAACCACGCACTCTTAAGTACGTACAAAAATTACAAATTTTTAAATCACTTTTTCTCTGCTGTGATATGTTGCTGAAAGTGCAGAGTACAGTAGACTATTGATTATTTAAATTAATAGAGAATTCTTGTAAAAAAAGCTGCTTCTTTTATAGTAGAATATTTGAGTGATAGATTCTTTTTGTCTTAACACGTACAAGATATTAAACTCGAACGTTTGAAAAAAAAAGAACACGAATTCCAAGATGTAAACATTGTTTAGATACGTGACTAACTCTATATTTCAACAATTGATCCTTCAGATAGTTAATATTTGAATAATCGGTGTTTCGGTTAAGCAACATTCTACTGTATTCTGTCCTTATGCACTTCAGACTACAAAAGTTATTCGTATAATGATAAGTCGTTTATTAAGATCAGTGGATCTTATTACCTGATGAAATTTATTAAAATATTGCTGTCTCTATGTTTTATTAACTAAAGTAATGGTCAGTAGCATAAATGATTGTTTCCCACTTCTTTAGTGAAAGTTTGATTCTACGATTAAAAGCGCTGATTCCTCAAATGTGAAATAGTTATCAACTCACTTTCTCACTTTACTAGTAATTTTGAAATGCTATCTTTACTGTATGTTTTGCATCTTTTAATATAGATGATGGTCTAAAAATGCAGTATCGGGTGTGTAGTCGGGGCAGAGAACTTCCCACTGTATAATCGGGCCGTGGAAATTGCCTCCTGAGTAGTGGGAAGTTGGTCTGTATCCACCAGGGCAGCTTACATGAGCAAAGAGTGTACAAAACTGGCTGAATTGTCACTTACTTAATTTCTTTTGTAATTGTCATTGTCGCAATATACACATATTTATTTTTCATTTTTTATGACAATGCGCATTAAAAACCTTTTTTTTTTTTAATGAACATAACAGAGAAACACACGTGTTATACCGGATAAAAATTGCAGCTGTAAACAAAACTTACGGTACCCACTTTCCTTTCCTTTGTGCCTCTGCGAGCTGTTTCAAACACTTTTAAATTTCAGAATCCATTGACTGATTTCTATTTCTATTTAAGGAATTTTTCTGATTTTTTGTTGCAAATCCTAACTACAAAAAATTAAAAATTGATTTTTGAGATATTTTACACGAAAAAAATAACTTTTACTATGATTTTTTATATTTCATTTATCGACTAAGCATATCACGCAATATTTAACACTTTTACATTCAGAAATACAATTAATATTAATACAGTTAATATGCTTCTTAGTACCACTCGATCGAGATAGTATTTTAAGTATTTTCTGCCAGTAAGCTATCAAATGGTACATCACAAGTCCAAAGAATTAAGATGGAAATAAAGTAGAATGTTTTCTAATTAGTGGATTTATAAAGTGTGTTTTGTTCTAGGTACATTCAGGAAATAAATACACAGGGACCAAAATCGGATCAAAGTTACGAGTCCTTACAAACATCAAATAGTCCTTTAAGAAGTCCGGAATCAGGAATAAGTATTGGTGGAACGTATAAAAAGAAGAAACCAGCGCCATTACCACCTAATAGGAAGGTATTGTATCCTTTCAATTAATGTTTATTTTTAGTGTCCCACAAGAAAGGATTTTTAAGTGTTCGCCATTGATTGCTTTGGTTCTCAGGTATGTTATAGGGGAGCAAAAATAGGAAATACGTGTTTGTTTATCTCGACCTGTTTTCATATGTAAGAGGTAAAATCACCCCTCAAAGTTAATATAACATGAATGATGCCCTTCTCGTCGGAGACCCTTATCATAGGGTAAACTATCTCTAATTATTTAAACGCACATTTATAAGACTTGAAACCTGCAAGAAGATTCATAAGATCTTTATGAAACCTCAGATAGTGGTTTTATGATTTTCCGCTCTTCCGGTGGGGTAAACCTAATTACATTTGTCTTACTAGGGCCTGATCTAATTCGAATAAAGACTACTTCTTGAAAAGTGACTTCCAAATGACAACGACAGTTACATATAGTCTCGCTTTCTGATTATAAGAAAATAAACAATAGTCCAGTTACCTACATAACCGTAAGCAATGAGCACCAATAAATATTCTATTATTCAAATTTTATTCTGAATTGTTTGTTAGACGTACATACACAGTTTACAAATTGATTTACTTTAAATGTATACTGGAAATTTTATGGCTCATATTTGTCACAGAAGTGGTATTCTTGAAAAAGACGTTTCAGACAAAACGCTTGTATACACCAGAAGCAACAAACCATCGCTATTTCGCCACATAGTGCACATTTCGTTTGCATGTTTTGTTCGAAAGCGAATCTACCGAATTCTCAAAATCTCCTAATCCGCTTTCTATGTATCCACTTTGGTACCAAGTATACTGAAATAGATATTTATATCATGATGCAGACAACTGATTATGAACAAGCAGTTGCAATTTAATTATATTATTTCTTAAATGAAGGTTAATGTCGTAGGCATGTAACAGTGTATCGTCAGAAAAGCGCATAACATAAGTTTTCCACACCCTAAATCCATATATATCTAAAAGCTAGATTCCTCCAGTGAAGCATTTTGGTATCGTTTTAATTATAATTTTTTTGCCGGCTAGTTTCGCATCGTGTACATCCGCTTCACAGTGTCCACTCCAAGAGTCTAGTAACAACACATTTGTGGTTCTAGTTTTAGGAAAAAAGAACTCTTCCGAAAAGGTTTTGGAATGAGGTACGACCGAAAAGATAAACCCATTAAATGACAATAATTAAATAATATAATATCAAAATATACATTATCTGAAGTGAGTTTCTCAGATTTTCTTGTAGTTACATTACACGGTTATCGGCTTGAACAATGTTTTTTGAACTGTTGGTATAAATTATCTGCTTCCTTTTTCTAAGACCAGACAGATTGCACAAGGCATTTTACTTTTTCTACGCCTTCCAGATGTAAGGTTTGTCCAAAATGAGAGATGTGCAAGGAACAGCAAATGTTGGAAAGCCGAGGGTCGGGAAAGATCGGGAAGAGATCGAATCGTGTCGGGTTGGGTTCCTGAAGCTTTCGAGACTTCCGAAAAAGACGGGATTCCCGAGATTGTTCGGATTTCTTGATAGAGTTGAGATTCTTGAGAAGGTCGGAATTCCTGATAGGGTTGGAATTCCCGAGAATGTTCGTGTTTCCCAATAGAGTCGGGATTCTTGAGAGGATTAGGATTCCCGAGAGGGTCGGGATTGATCAATGAATCAGAATTCTCAACAATGTTCAATATTTTAGTTTGTTAGCCTAAAATGATACGGATACAAAAACTGTTAATTGAAAATAATGCACCAAATATATGACTGAAGAATATACTTTATTTTAGATTATCATGGAGAAAAGCTAATTTCTTCACGTTTCTCGAAAATAATTTTGTTCTTTGGGTGTGATAAATTCAGAGACATACTTATGAATACCAATACGTATCAGTTCTCGAATACCCTGATATGGTATCAACCGCGTATCAAAATAATTTGTAACTGGTATTGGTAAAATATGTCTGATGTCGTCTTATGCAGTACCGGTTCACAACAATTACGTAGTATTCATGGAGATATCCGTAAGACAAAGGAAAGTGTATATGAGTAATGATCAATCTGTAGTACGCGGGCCACATATGACTTGCTGTAATTGTTTAAGTAATTTCAATAACCAAAATAAAGTATTTTTCTAATTCATGTCAACATCAATCTATGAATTAATTTTCGACAAGATTGGATAATTTCAGTATAAATAATAAGTAAGATAGAAATGATATAATCGACAGTAGAGGATAAAAGAATTATTAGAGGTTGAATAAATTTAGTTATTTTTCGTGAAACAACGCGATAAACTTTTTTAAAATTATATAACCATGTTCTGGAAGCTACAAAACCCATATTATTGTTATTCTGTTCCGCATATATCTTCAGTGCCCATCATTAAATATCTCTATCATGCAAAAAATAACCGATATCAATAGCCGACCTGAAATTTTGTATTACATACTCGGAAATATCTGTTAAACTTTCTCGTTTAGTTCCTCCTGCGTCAATTTGATTAGCCCATCTGCGTAATTGCTGTTCAGAAGAAGCAATGTTAAAATTATGTTGAATTGTATTAAGCTTACGTTTTTTCTCTCCACCTTTCCAGAATGTAACTGCGCTTCTCTTATATTCAATATCAACATTTCATCACACTGCGAATTAACTCCTGTCATTCATTATCATTTTGATTGCCAGCTTTAACTTCAAACTCTTTAAATTGGCCGAGAAAGTCCAACGAATTCTCTTCTGAAATTTCATTTGCATTAAATTTAAGTATGCTATTAATCAAAATTTTGAATCAGAATTTTGAGCGACTCCATTAAGTACATTGTTTTGAATGTGGCTAATACCAAATTCAACATGTTTATCGGATTAACAGTCATTTTTAATACCGGGATAAGAAAATCATTTCTATAAACACAATAATTGACTGAGACGGAAGAGAATATAAACATCTTGCCGTTTTGCCAGAAGTAATCAAGGTGTTTAAGTTGTGAATCGCACTTTATTTTTCGATTCTACTAAACTGGGCTCGGATTTGAGGAAAAGGAACTGAGGTTCAATGAACGAACACTTGTTTTATTTTGGCCGTCTGTTTCTGGACGGCCGTTTATTTCATAAGCACGATAATATTTAAAATTGCTGCGCTCGTGGGCCTGTAACAGAAACAATTGGTGTAAACACCGAATTCCTTATGTTATTATCAGGTTATTGCTCTATCAGTGTGTCTTTCCTCTCTTTCTCCTGATCACGATATGCGTGACAGGTAGTGAGGGCACTTATTCGTGCTGCAAGACACAGTAGAGGGGGGTGGACTGTATTATCCGACGTTTCCTGCGTAACGCAAGGAACCGTCGTGTGCAAACGTACAGATTTAATTTTATATCCTGTATCGGATGCAACAGTCGATTGCCTCGGACCGGCCTCTCGCTAATGGAGGTTGTAAGGCTCCAAAAAGGAGGTGCCGTGTGGAGGAGAACCAGCGGTTACTAGAATACTAGTTCCGGGAGATGGTTGAAACTCGGAGTCTCACCGCTTCGTCTCACACGACGTTCGCTATGACATCGTGAAAAGACACTGGAATTTCAGTAACCTTTTGGGTGCGCTATTACTGTCGATATACGACACAAGGTACCGCTGCCCGAGAGATAGAAGGTTGTGACCTGTCACTCGCTGCCTGCCACACGTGCTCTTAGGCGATAATTGTTGGACTTACAAGAGTATGAAGGTCACCGCCACTGCATGTGAAAACGTATCGGACGTTTTAACGATGAGTGCACCGATAACCTTGATATCTGCCACAGGGGCTGGTCTCCGATTGCTTCTAAATCAAGGAACAATCGACAAAAGAATCGGGGTAAACCCACCGATCCGATTGCTAATTTGCTCGAATTTAGGTTTCAATAATTCCTCTTGGGTGCGTGCAAGCTGAGGTGACGATTGTGCGACGGAAAGCCGTTTCGGTACATATCGTCTCTTTCTCAGCGCACGTCTTTTATACTCTTACTAACAGCCTTAAGGCGGTAGTCCCCTCGCGTGACGTCACAGATTTCGTAGGCATGGTAGATTTCGTTACAGTAAGGTCATTTCGTACAAGCATGTAGCTGCCCGACGAATACGAGGCGGAGCCACTATCGTTTTCCTTCACGAAAGCGTAGAATAATTCGCAACTGTTTATTGCGTGTTAGCGGGGCAAGGGGGGAAATCGTCTCAAGGCAGCAGCGTTGCCTTGAATCAACGGCGGTGTTACCGCGTTGTCGCCGTAACAATTCATCGCAATGATTGCACGAGAGCGGTTTATGGTTCGACTGTGAAGTCCACACGAAATAGTTTGGTTGCATGTTCTCGCCCCACACAAGTTAAATTTTTTTCCCTAAGTTTTTTTTACAATTTTTGACTACATGATAATATTGTTTCCGTCTGCAGTTTTACTATTCGTTTACCTTGTTAATTAAAGAATTATTTAGATTCTTCGACACCTAATAAATAAATAAACTTTAATTCAATAGTACTTATCAGTGATAAATGGAGTTGACTTGAAGTAAAAGTACATTGCATCATTCCATATATTTATTTGATCTAGAAAATGCGAAGTAATACCCATAAGTAGAAGAATTCGTGGCTACAGAAACGATTGTGTAAAATATACTCCTAAATTATTTCTGTGTATACTTCAGAGTAACATATTTTTAAAATATCTTTCACATGTTTTTAAATTATTGTTATGTATTTGCATATTGTATAGTTAAGGATTGAAAAAAATGTAAGGGAAAAAAATTGCGCTTGTGCAAGGCACGAACTTATGACCAAAATATTTAGTACGTGTTTTAGTTTGACACCATAGTCACTCTGCCAATGTAACCATTGAAATTAATTTTCTAACTTCGAAATATAGTCATGTGAAATAGCTTCAGATAAACGATAAGGAAAGTCATCGAACTTAAAAATTCTGAAACTCGATGCACAAGTAAGTACTGTAGGACCCAGTAATACTAATCTATCTTTCGTCGGTGTTAATTTTCATTTTTAGGGGGTGAAATCAATCCCCAAAGTTATAGCATTTCTTAGTTTTCTCAGTATAACTTTATAATGGTAAGAGATAGGACAAAACTTCAAAAGAATAAATTATACAGTTTTCTTATAATCTACAACCCTGCAGCAATAAAAGTTATCCCTATCGTCCAATTTGTTTTAAAGAAACAAATTATTTGTATTTGTGCATAACGGTAAATCATAGAAATGATTATTATATACTAAAAAGTTTCTATTTTGAGCGATTTAACGAAATATAAAATGAAATAATTTTTTTGTTTGCGTCGTTGTTAAAAACAATTAATTACCGTTATACGCATCTTGATATGTTTTTGGTCGATTCTTCATTCTATTTGCATTTTTCACGCCAAAATATGTATTTTCTATTATACTTCATGGTCGAATATGTATTCTATACTTAAAAATTCATATAAAAAATTGTATTACACGTGTACATGAAATATATTGCAAAAACGCCTATTCTCGAGTGATTATCGCGATCAGCCTCTCCCACATATAAAATATTATGCAAACATCTTCTGAACATCCATATACATGTTCAGTATGGGTGAAGAGCTTTCTGCTCGTTTGAGAGGGAGATCCTGATCGTGATGGTTCCGAATAATCACCCGAAAACAGGCGTTGCAAAAAGTTCCATATACACGAGCAATAAATTTTTTTAAGTAAATCTTTCAAAATGAAATATATACTAGACCTTCAAATATGATAGAACACACCTACTTTATGCTGAAAAGTACAAACACAGTGATGAGTCGAACAAAAACGTAGGTATATACGAATAACAGTAATTAATTGTTTTTAACAACGACGTAAACAAAAAAAATGATTTTATTTTATACTCCATTACATCGTTCAAAATGAATACTTTTTGTTATATAATATAACCATTTCTATCATTTACCGTTATGCTATATAAAACGGAGAATTTGAGTATTTAAAACATATTGCACTATGAGCATACCTTTTATCGCAGTGGGGTTGTAGAGCATAAAAAACTGAACCATATACCACTTTAAAGTTTTTTCCTATCCGTTATCATTACAATATTATAGTCAAAAATATAAAAAAAAAACTAAAACTTTGGGGGTTGATTTCACTCCCTAAAAGTGAAAATTAACATTAACGAAAAATAGCTTTGTGTTACTGGGGACCTACACTATTTGTTTACCGAGTTTCAGAATTTTTGAGTTTGGTAACTTCCTTCGTGTAGCTGCAACTTTTTCTGTTTATGTATTTTCCTTCCAAATGTAGAAATATTAAAAATCACGTGCCTAACTCACTGCATAACGGACATATAAAAATTTGAAGTAACGGTCCTTTTTTCGCGTTAAACACCTTGAAAAAGTTAGTTTTTGATTTTTTGAACCATGGTGCACTTTTTCAGAAAATCAAAAAAAATTGGGGATAATAGTGTGTTATTATGATAAAAGTATAAAAGTAGTGCTCTTACAACTTTACTACGAAAGATGCATTTTTCAAATTTTTATAAGATTTTTCATTTTTTACACCTAAGTTTTGCAGCAAAAAAAATTCGAAAACATTCGTCAACATATATTATCATATATCACATTTCAAAATGTAAAAAAAATGATTGTACAACTACATTGTACTCTGTCTATAAGTGTGCGGGGGACGCGTTGCGTCTACAAGACAGCGCCGTTCGTTTCGTTTTTCTGTGCATAAACATATCGCGGTGCCGCTTGCCGTGCTCAAAACAAAACGAGGTGCGAGCTATTGCAGTGCGAAAAGCGTAACGACACACGTATAGACAGGCTTCAATGTGAAGTAGGATAGCGAGCTGCTGCTACACTCGCGCCAACTCTCATTGGGTCTTTCCGATTAGGTGCCTCCTCGCGGAGAACAGCTGAACTAAAGTTTACACGTTTTTGCTCTGTATCATCATCAATATGGCGAAATCACACGGGAAAGCATGCTTTTGCGGGGTTCGACTTTTCGTTCTTATATAAGAAGATTTTGTGTCGAACGATAGCTCATTTGAAAGGGGAGGCTTCAACGCAGTGCGCTCTGGTCCTCATTTCATTGAGAACATTCTCTTTGTATACGAAAATTGCTTAGATTCGGCGGCTGTCAAGCTGTAAATATTTGCTCCACATTTCCACGCTCATATTATTGAGCATCAACATAATCGGATCAAATGACGACCAGAGCGCACTGCATTGAAGCTTCCTCTTTCGAATGAGCCGTAATTCGACCCAAAATTCTCTTATATGAGGACGAAAAGTCGAACCCCGCAAACCCATATTTTTGGCTCATTTTGTCGGTAAAGTCAACTCTCTGACATGCTCGGCCGCCATTGGGGACTACCGCCTTAAGAGAGGTTTCGAGAGCTAAGAATTGACCTTTGCTCTCGAAATCTATTAGCTACTTGGGCTTCGGGAGCTGGTGAGATATTCTCTAGTAGCAACCACGAAGAACTTTCCAAAAGCTGACTTCGGCAGCACAAAAGACAGGGCTCTGGCAGTATCCGACTCCCTGAAAGAACCCTGGAAAACTGACTGGCACACTGCCGGCCGTGATTACGGGAATGCGGTAATTATTTTCTAGCCGGCTGGCGGCGCTGTCTATTTCATCATTGTGTCTCTTTTCAACTAAGGCACCTTTCCCTCTCTCTATGCCGACGCGTTTCACCGATCTTTCTCAATTTTTAAGGAGACACAGTTTGCCTCCGTGCAAACAGGTAGTAAAAAACTATGGTCGAAGTCGCTATTTTTACCGTTGTTATTTGGCACGTGAAGGGCCCATTTAACCTCGAGTTTACCATTTCACGTATACTCCAAAATAACACTCGGATTTCGCGATCGTGGGAATCGAACGAAAACGCGAGTTCTTCAAACACAAAGTGACTATATATTATAATCCTTACGAGTGAAAACAAGCATCATTTGATTAATATTTAATCACTTCAATGTTTTATTTCTTTCAGTATCTTACTTTCGATTTGCATTTCAAACAAATCACTTGAAAAGTGACTTCCAACTAAATATTACAAGATTAAAAATTATATTATTTAGAAAGCATTGTATTAAATTATTGTTTGGAATAAAAGTCGAAAGTAATATTCTGAAAGAAATAGAAAAATTTAAGATGATCAAAAATGTTAATGAAATGATGCTTGTTTCCATTTCTACGAATTACAATATATAGTCACTTTGATTTTTTTTATCATCAGAACGTTATCAAATTACATGTTATTCAAGAAATAATGTACTTGAATTTGATCAGCTCCTAGTAAGACAAATACAGTTGAACAATCATGGTTGATTCACCGTCCAGACAGGGTGGAAAGTCCTAAAACCACTAATCTGTTATCATACAATCAAAATATCTAAGGCTTCCTAAAGATGTTATGAATCTTTTTACATGTTTCAAATCTTATAAATGTATATTTAAACGATTGGAGGTAGTTTACCCTCCGATAAGGGTGTCTGACGACAACGGCATCATTCATCAACCAAAATAAGATTAAAATTAAATTTATACCAAGTTGGATAATGATCCTTCAGTGGAATTTAGGCTATTTTTCGTATTGTATGTTATCAACTTTGAGGGGTGCTTTCATCCCCTAAATATGAAAACGGACTTATAAAAAAAACACATATCTCTGATTTCGTGGTCTTCTATAACATACCTGAGATCCAAAGCAATCCGGGACAGACACCTAAATCCCGTTGCCTGTAAGATTTCAAAGTATTAATTTTATCCACGATTTGTAAAAAATTCATCATAGTGTGCAAGTTCAAAATATTCTTATCAGAATATCAAGTCCTTAGGATACTGCTTCCTGCTGAAATAGTATTTACGTACAGGGTGTCAAGATATGTTTTGTCGTGGCTAGCATAAGTGAATTCTAAATCTTCCGATCGGCGAAGATTTGTTAGAAAAAGTTCCCGCAAAATTGATCTTGACTGACTTTCTGGCGGTCAACATTTTTTTAATTGTATCGTGTTCCACTTATTACAAAGATTAAAATTGTCAAAGGAACCATATGTCCCATATCATTTGTTGTATAAAAAATTATTGTTAAAATATTAACATCTATAGGATAAATTTTATTCATGGTAGCTCCATATTTTTATGTTAACTGTGATGTATGAAATGAAAAACACACAAAGCGAAAATATAAACAAATTGCCGAAGCACTGAAAGTGATATAAACACAATTTAGCTTGTCTATCTTTCCAATCAATTTATACTTCGATTTTCTTTATTTGCGTAAATGTTTCAGTCTGTATCCAGCATTGGTCTTGTTTCCGTGATTCTAGGACTTTTTTCACAGTAGAGTGATGCAACATTAAAAACTGAATATTTTTTGTAGGAGAATATTTGCTCTATCTCGCACCATTGCGAAGTTATAAAGAAACTGAATGTCATTGTAAGCTCTTTAATCGTATGAAACTACCTGGAATCAGCCTTTACAGTATCATCTTTTTTTCGATTTTCCAAGTACAACTTCGTAATGGTGCAAAATAGAGTAAAACTTTTCATATAAAAAATGTCCGGCTCTTAGTATTCTCTCATTCTGTTGCGAAGAAGTGCCAGAAAAAATTGCACTAAAAAATTACAAAACACTGAAACATTTAAGACTTGATTTGTCCTACTGAAAGAAATTTTCGGTGGACAAAAAATTGCTTTATATATGCACTATTATACTCTACATGTATAAAATCTTTCAGTGAAACTAAACCTATAAGATATGAAAATTTTTTTATAATAGAGCGTTTGAGTAATTTCGTTTGCCACTGTAAGTACTATGCAAAACTGCTAGCCTACCTACATAATATATTACTAGTTTTATGATAAGTGAGAATGAATTTTGAAATATTACCTATATTGTATGTGTCACTCTTGCTACATATTGTTACTTTGTTTTACTGTCATGATTGCTTGGTCGTTCCACTCTTAATTACCTTATTATTATTTTGAGGCTAACAAGTATGATATTGAATGTTCTCGTTATTAGGATTCACCTGCACATTCAACACCTAAAACACGTAAGACAAAGCCAGCACCGCCACCACCAATTCCAACAACATCGAATTTTGAACAGACTCCTATGAATAAAACTGATGACGTAAATACAGAACACAACGTATGGGAAGATCAAAAAATTAATAAGGATGAAGCAAATAGGAATAGACAAAGTTTCACGCACGTGTCATGTGAAGAAAACTTCCAGTATAGAGCATATTTAGATAAAAGCGTTGAAGGAAAGTGGAAAAGAAAGAAAGGACCTGCTCCACCTTGTCCAATACCACATAGGAGAAAGGTAAGTGGAGTTTTACTTCACATCATTATAATTATCATCAATTTTATTGCATATCGATTCGGGTTGGACAGCTATCCGAGCGTTAGGTCAGGGCCAGCAGAATGTGATATTCGATGCGGGAGTGTTTGGAACTTCATACATTTTCATTTCAAACAAAACTATTTTTCACGCATTGCTTTTTTTCTTGTGGATTCTTATATTTGGCTACACGCAGAGACGAATTTAGGTACAGGCTGAATGGTTTTATAGCCTAGCGTGGTGGTTTTTATGGGGTAGTGATTTTGGGAAAAATGTTCACTTTATATTTTTCTATATACCATCTAAAATTATGATTTTAGTTTTACTTCTTCATAAACTGAACAAATATTTATTATTACTTGCATACTGTATTATTTAATTGAAAATGAGCATTTACTTGGATGGGGCTGGAGGGAGGCAAAAATTTAGATTCGCTCCTGGCTACATTTCAAATATAAAAATGCTACGAGACTTAAAAATTAAAACTGGTCAGGAAAATTGTGTTCCGAAACATAATCGGGTCGCGAATACGATTTCGAGTATCCGCTCACCCCTAATTTCAATCGTTAAGTGGACAATTGTTTTCTCTTTATAATGTTTCTTATCCTTTTTACTACTTTTAATCATTTTTCCAACTATTCCGAAAAATATGAAATTTTAGTAAAAAAAATGTTTTCTTGTGTTTTTGAAGATTACAGTGAAAGAGTTGATATGTCATTACGAAAATTCAATTCATAATACTATCATTCATACTTTTGAGCAAAATATTATTTTGATAGTGACTGTCAAAACTTTACCAAAATATTTTAGAAGCACATTAAACATCAAAAATATGTAACTATTCACCCCAATCTTTTAAGTATTCCAAACACATGATGTGAGCTTACGTTTTCTTTTGTTTTATCAAAGCATAAAATAAACAAATAATATTAATTAAGTATCTTTGTAATATTTTTCTTTGCAATAAGTAACTATTCCATTAATTAATCGTTGAGAGAATGACTAAAACAATCGTAGCTAAGGGCATAAAACTATATATCTCACTGTTTCGGATATTGCTGACTGCAATTGTTTTATTTACATGTACATTTACTAAGTTAGCAAAGTCATTATGCAGTATTTTGACTGTAAAGGACTATATTTCATTTTAGAAGTGTATAGATCATTGAGCACAAGTTTGTTGAAGACTATGCCTTTTCTTAATTACCTTCTGTATAAATTCGAAACATTTAAAACAAAAACTAAGGAATCAGGACTTACAAAATAGTTAAAGATAAAACTCTTAGGATTAATTGCTTATCACGTACGTCATCAATAGGTTACTTTATTCTTGGAGAAGAATTATTTAGAACTTTGAAGAAATTTGCAAAAATGTGATCAACATTAGTTATCTGAGAAAGAGTGACATTTAATCATTTGGAAATACCATTGCAGTAACAGAAAACCCGACATTAATTATGTTCGAACATTCCGTACTTGTTCCTATATGTAGTCCGTAGACAATCTGCATAAAATTTCAAATAAGCTAGTAATAGGTGATAGTGTACACACTATCCTCGAACTTTTACAGATTTTTACACAAACCAGAGAACTGAATCTGAGTTGCAATATGATAAAAATTATCGGCTAATCCGTACCAATTCATATAATTTTTTTAATTTTTTTATTACAAAACTTAAGTATACAACTGCCCATTTCACATAAAGTAATTTACTGTTAATGTCATCGTTTACAACAATCGTCAACAACAAGCGGAGACATTGACCGCTAAGGAGTATTCTTAAAAGTGATAAGGATTACCTTCTGAGACAGTTAACATTTTAGTTGAGGATCTTTAAGGATTTAAAAACTTAAAGAAGTTATTATAGTATTATATTATTATAGTATTATAGTATAGTGGTCATACAATAGTTTTTACAACATTCTAGGGCAAATCGAGGTCAAAAGTAACACGGGCCAGTTGTAACATATTAAATAATTTAAAATTTATTGTACCGCTAATTTAAAATTTTGGATATATGATGCAAAACCACAATTGAAGTACACACATTCTTGGTCTAACAATATAGATACTCAATAAACAAATATATTGAACAAAATGACATTTCGACATCATAAAGTATCATTTTCTTAGTGCGTTAAAATTGTGATATAAATGTTCCCCGTGCAAGAAAGGGGTTTTTCTTTCTTTTAATCTTTAATCTGTTACTCTTTTAAATGAAATATTGACCGTTACTTAAACCTCTTAAGTATATTGTTAGTGACAATTTGTAGAGCGAATTTAGTTCAACAGCGGAGTTTAGGACAATTGTAACACCATTGTTGCAAACGACGAATAATTGTATGCACCTTGCTTACTCGCGTTGCAATTTCCCGCAATAACTTAATATGGCAAGGAAGATTCACTGTATGGTGTTGTGTTATATAATTTATTCACATATGTATTGTGTGATTTGTTTAAGTGATTTGTTCTGGTGGTTGATGATCTCGTGTCGGTGTCGTGTAAGCAACTGATTTAGCGTGTGTCCTTCTGTCTTGGCTTTTGGTAGAGCTATGGGCAGGATCGAAGTGGGTTTTGCCAGGTTATTGGTGGGAGAAATCGTGGAGGTGTGGGTTAGCAGGATGCGTGGAGGTGGAAGGATTTTTATGGCAGTTTTTTGGGTTAGCGAGTTTCGTCACCGAGGTCCCGCGTTGACCTTGCTAATGGGTTTTTAATGAAGGGCCATCATATTTTGGCCATCTGTGGATTCCCAAAGTCGCAGGCCCGTGGGCCAGTCTCTTTTGAACGTCGTTTATGGGGGTGCCTTCGCGAAGACAGTACCGTAACGCTCAACAACTATCGATCGGGATCGAAAGTAACATAACAATCGAACCCGACTGTAATGTAGTCTAAAGTAACAGAAATGCACGCGTAATCGTATTTGAAAAAAGAAAATAAAAAATACGGTGACAAAACGCAAAGAATGTTATTGCTCTGTGTTTCTAAATTCTTATAACCCCAACAAGCTGAGTAAGAAATGGATAAAATGCATGCAATGTAAGAATTGAACACCCAAAAAGTGCACTAACAATAAGCAACACGACCTTCATATATGTTTGTCAAAATTGTGAAAGTGAATGATATATATACATAATTAGTTTTAATCTTCTTTAAGAATTTGATTTATATTTGGTCTTTTTTATGGAAACAATGTTTATTATCCGCATCTTTGTTTAATATTATGTTAGTTTAATAAATAAAGATTTAATTTAATAATAGAGTTTAATAAATAAGTTGATTTCTTTAAAGATTAAATTGTGTTACTATTGACCTCATGCCGTATTACATCCACCCTATGATAATGGGCTGTTTTAACATTTCTTGTACATTTCATTTTTTATTATTTAACATGCAGTAAAGTAGTTGTGAACGAGTAATTTCAGACAATTAAGAAACATTTCTCTATAAATTTTTTTGTTCAAAGTATAATATTTTTTAAATTAAAGTGTTACTATTGAACCCAAACTCCATTACGATTGGTGATGAAAGCAAAAATATAAGACGAGAAGAATAAAAAAAGGGTAACAGTCTTACTGTCTTAAATCATGATCCCACCTCATGCGTATCAAATTTTATCCACTATTTTCATATTAATTAGTAGAAATTTATAAATGGATAGAATGGTTATATTTCACATGTGTAGGGATTATTTTAATTTAAACCCCGCGTGGATGGGCCCACGATACATGGAGGTAGAAAATGTCTCTTAACAATGAAGTAAATGTTTATTAAAGATAAAATAACAGTAACGCACAATATTTCTCACTCACAAAATATGTACTCTCATAACTCGAAACGTCTATCTCTCGGAAACACTTTCTCTCTCAACTCTCACACGCACGCTTTTCACGCATCCTATATCTTCGCACGCATTCATTCTCTCTTATTCTATCTCTCTGTTTCTTTCACTCATCTGATTGTCAGACATTCGTAAGATCCAGTCACGATCACTCAAAAAAAAATCTTGCATAGCCACACACCCTCCGTTCATACACCAAAATCAAAATACGGTCCCAAACGCTCTTCAATCACGCGGCAATTCATAAACATTCACGCGACATTCTGTCTATTACATATGTTTCAGATAAAAGTAATGTCCCTTAAAGATGTTAAGGTGGAGCTTGATGAAATAGAATTACAACAACAGGGCTTGGAAAAACAAGGTGTACGATTGGAACAATTGATAAGAAATAAGTGTGAATCCGGATCCAGAGCTAACGGTAATTGTATTTGTTATGACGGAATAGTATTTTATATACTCATACTTTATAACCATAACAAGTACATAATATTATAAATATTACAGATGTTTCCCTTGGAACAGATGTTGAAGAATTAGTCCTAGAATTATTCGCTTTGGTGAACGAGAAGAATGAACTGTTTAGGCGCCAAGCTGAGTTAATGCTTCTTCGAAGACAACAAAGACTAGAAGAAGAGCATGCTGAGATAGAATACCAAATTCGGTGTTTAATGTCTCAACACGAATCAACTAAAACGGACTTTGACAAACAACGGGAAGAAGCACTAATACAGAGGTACGATTTTTTATTTATTTATTTGTCTTTTCTTTTAATATTCATAGAGTTTAGTTACAATTAAAGTAATATGGTGAAATATGTTAACTGGTGAAGTCAATTTTTAAATCGTCGCCTTTTTTATGCTGATAAATAACATACAAAAATTTACGACAGTTAGACAGACTTCACTTATAAGGTCCCATTTCAATTAATTGTTGCGAATATTTTAAAAACTCTAGATGCTAATGAAAGAAATATTTCAAATAAAAGTAGAATGATATTAAGAGGGATATAATTTGATGTGGTAAATAAAAATAGCTGTTCTTCCGAAAAGCAACTGTGACCGATCGACCTGAAATTTAGATTGAGGAAAGGGGAGAAAAATATAAAATTGTTGCTTTGGGAATCAAATCATTTACGAGATATTAATAAAAAACTGTCGGCACTATACGTTGAATTCTACCAATACAGACGTTACTAATATAATTGTCTTTGCCATAGCAGTCGTCATCGTCACCAATTGAACAACTGACGACACACTCGATATTGTCCTTGGTATCTACAGAGTATTCCGTGAAAAACTGGCCCAACGGCCAATTTTCATTTTATCAACTTGAGCGATATTTTCATATCCGCCAATGAAGCCACTATTGTTAGTGACTTTATCCAGTCTCAACATACAAATCTCCCCACTCAATGTTAACCATGCATTTAACATCCCCCCACACACCATTCAATGGTAACCACGCACCTAACATCCACCCACACATCATCTAGTGATAACAGCATATCTAATATCCCACTACTTATTGTAGCCGAAAATTCAACGTAAAAAGAAGAGCCTATATTGCATAGGGCATCCTATCGAAGGATGAAGGCCAATATCGCTATTGTGTGTTCAGTTGTTCGACTAAACAACGATTGTTTAGTAATGTCTGTATAAACAGAATTCTACGTATAGCACCCACATTTTTTATTAACATGTTTATTTTTATTAATATATATATTTTTATTAATATTTAGGATTTACTTGCCCTCTCCTTTCACTCTTCTAAATGTCTATTGGTCGCGGATGCCATTCGAAAGAATATCTAAAAAATGTATTTTGTTAAAACTATGTTATGATTTTTACAAAGGACAAATATTATTCTTATACCTTTACACAATGAACACAAACAACATTTCTTAAAAATTCTTACCGGTGGTTGATTTTAGGTTTCTCCACAGACGAGGTACAGGATAGACCGATCATTTTATGGGACTTTGTGTCACATACTCTGAAATACCGATAACCTAAAAATTCAGACTTTTCGGAAGAATATCTTTCGTTTTATTATCGGACAAAGAATCTGAACACTTCTAAAATATTTTAATATACAAAATCTAAGAGCAAACGCAAAAGTTATACATTTCAGATAATCGAAAAGGTAAAAATGAAAGCGGATTTGGGGCTCATGAACCCCAAATCCGGGTGACAAAGGAAATCATTAAATAAGTGGCCTATCCTGTTCTTAGTCAGTGTTATTACAATGTTCTTCTTTCTGCTTTCTCTTCCCCTCTCTCCTCCTTCATCTCTAATTTCCGAACTCTTTCTTCCAAGTTTCTCTTTTCCTTCTCCCATTCATGTATTTCTCTACGTTTCTCCATCATTTCTCAGGCTCTCAATTTCTTTCAGGTATTTCTAAAACATTCTCTCCATGATTTTCTTCAGCTCTTCCCACACTTCCTTCTTTATCGGCCCTTCTTCTGTTGTTCTCCTGCCCGATTGGTATGCCTTACTTCGTTTTTTCCTTACAAAAACCTTTCCGTAGTCCGGGCCGCTTCTTTCTCCTTTGTTTTGGGTTTACTTGTTGCTGCTCTTGTCGCCATTTATTCTCAATCTAAGCTCTTTCGCGTTCTGTTTTTTTTATTCCTATCTCTTCCTTCCTTCGTTGTTTTCTTCCTATCCTTTATTCTTTATCTTCTCTTTTTCCCCTTCCCTTTCCCTGTACTTTCCTCTCAAGTACTTATACACCAGCGTTCTTTCTTTGCGTCCACACCGGAAGTCCTATTCGACACATTATATCAATGTGCAATAACTTTTTTAACATACTTTCGATTTGTATGTAGCTCTTTATATATCAAAGTATTTTTCGCAAGAATATCTGTAGTACGCTCTTGTGAAATATACATAGATGTTCAGAGTGTTCGATCATCATACCGATAAACTTAATCGCTCCCTTTGTTTTGTTGACGTTAAGACAGCTGTTTGTAAATTAATTTTTTATGGCAGATTGGTAGAAATTGTCGAAAAACGGAATGAAATTGTGGACTGTTTGGAAATGGATCGTCGTAGGGAAATAGAAGAAGACCGAAGCATACATAAGCACATGGATTTATTTGCAGGTAATTAAATACTTCTTGTTAATTTGTTTTCATACAAATAAATTATTACATTCATATTCCCTTGATAGCCAAGAATAAAAATGAATCATCAAGTAATGAAATGGATACAGTCGAAAAGAAAAAACGAAAACAAAATAAACAGAAGGAAAAAGCAAAGGAGAAAAAGCTAAAAAAGGCATTTAAAAAGGATATTGATAAAGATGTAGATGAAATTGAATTAACATTAAAGCGGCATACTAAGCGGAAATGGTTCTAACTTACATTACTACTCTAAGTACTATAGTGTAAGTCATTAGAAATAACTACCTCAAATTTTTCATTCGAAAAACACTGATTCACTTGAAGTTGCACGGTTGCGTACAGGATACATAACGATATCTTCAAACGTTTCATTCAAGAAATCTTTAAGATTTACAAACTTAAGCCTATACATATTATTTATATGAAATTAATGGTGTAATATATTATGGTTGGGGGTCCCAAAAAATATTGTGTACTTAAAAACACTAGTTTACTTAGGTTAAACAAATGATAAAAATGTGATGAGGAATATGCCATTATAATTAGCATGAAAAACGTCCAGGCAGTGTTCCTTTACCACTTCAGTGTTCGTGATAATTTCTGCCAATTCTTAACATTGAATTCATGAAGTGAGATCCAGTCATTCCATATATAGACGCATGATCGATCCAGGACTCTGGACTCTCGTCTCGAAACATCTACCCGCCCAAATAAGCAATGAGATATGATCTCGATCTGTGGACGCTTATGCAGGCAGTATTATATATATATATATATATATATATATATATATATATATATATACAATGTGTCCAATTTATCTACGAACGGTTGAAATGGTCGAAACTTGTGAAAGATATGAAAAAATGTTTCAGGCAAGAGCTGCAAAGTATCGTGGGGCACATATTCTGCTTCGACTTGTTTGACCTTGGGATCACGTCGGGGTGTCCCATGAAAGTCACGTTTAATATCTTGAATGAAACCTTATATTTTTTGTTCTATATTCTTGTAGCTGACATTAAAACATTTTCAAAGCATTACATACGCATGTATTTTGCGTAAGCCAATTTTAAGATACGAGACGCTTAAACAGTCCCATGGTAAAGATGTTTTTAGTAACAGTACGGGCATGGCATAGCTAGAACATAGGTGTTTCTTAATTTTTCCAGGATATGTATGCAGTTAATCTCACAAATATTTTCGTTGGAATAACAGCTTCTCCTCACTTTGCATTAGCAGCAAGAACTTTGTTCACAATTAATTTTAAGGCGAATGAATTGGACGTGGTCTCTACAATCACCAGATTTTCCGCGGGTAAGCTTTTTGGAGCTACTTGAAGCAAAAGGCTTTCATCACGTCCGTTGATTATGTAAGTGAACTACGTATAAGAATTATAGACGCACTTGCAACTTTCAAAATGGTGCTCCAAAAGTGCAGAAAAGAAATTTTAGAAAAATTGGAAAATTGATTCTTTTCGACAACAAACGTATCGGAGGAGTATCGCGACTAAAATCGGCTCTTTTTAAAGCCACCATAATATACTACAGCCAAACAACGTTCTCGCAAGGTACTCACATTGGGTAACGCTAATGGCAGTGGCACGTCTACTTTGGCGTTTCATTTCTCAAAATTGACTTATGCAAAATACATTTGTAGACTGCATTTTGAAAATGGTTTAACGTCAATTACAAGAATATATAACAAAAAATATAAGGTTTCATTTAAGATATTAAACCTTCATGAGACATGTCATACCAAAATATGCCCCCCATTCCCCCGCTTCCGATACTCTACAATTCTTGTTTGAAACGTCCTTTGTTATTTTTCACACGTTTCGAAATGTTCAGTCGTTTTGAGATAAGTTGGACACAATGTATATGGTAAGCAACAAAAATATTCGAACGACAATAATATATTTTATATGGGTTGCACACATGTAATTTTTCCTTTTCTTTAAATCAATGTATATTTACTTAATGTATATCTAATATGATAGTATACATCAAGTTATTTATATAAATTGTAATATTTTTAGTAAATTTTGCACAATGAATTGTTTATACATTTCTGTTCGAATATTTTCGTTGCTTATTATCTCAATATTGCAATATTTTATGGGACACTTCTTTTTTTATTAATAACGCACACTGTAGGTTGCCACCATTATTGTTTACAAAGAGAAGTCTCCAAATGTTCTATTTCAATTTTAATGAACTTTTGCTGTATTAACAATCTAATATGCTACACAAATGTTCATATTAGGCATTGTCTATAACTGGTTATATTATTGTGTATTATTTATAATTAGTAATTAAATTTGGATAATATATGTAATTATACTTTACGTTTAACCATTCAATGTTTGGTGAACTATTAATCACTTATATTTCACACTACATCATCATACAAAAACACATGAAAACTGGAACGTAACACTCGGAGAACTCTTCTTGTTCTTTGTATTCTAAAGTTTCACTAAATTATTAATGAAACCTGAAGTATGATTTTTTCAAATTTATTCATACTTTTAGTATTTAAGTTTAGTTTATATTTGACATTGTATGTTTTGAAACAATTTTCCAATGTTAACAAATAAACATATAATTATCTGAGTATATATTAATGTAATGCTTCAATAAGATTATAGTAGTTTTCAGGGGAATAGCATTTTCTATCAATAGCGACTTGGGGATAGGGCTAAGAATTGAATGAAGAATAAGATTGATTAAGAACTGAAAATCTGACGTTAATCTTTTACTGCTGTATACGACAGTAAAGAACTTGGTGATTAACAAGGCGTTCATCGATAAGTACCGTTTGAAGTATATAAATACTAAACGATTGAGTCTCTGGCAAAATGTGTCGAACGTATTTTTTAAAGTTTTCTGTGTAGAATATGTTAATGCCGGGTAAAAGATTTTTGGCGAAATTTTTTAAGGTCTATTGCAGGATGTTTCATTCTCTTTAAATAGATTGCTATATTTTTGCTTCACTACATTGAAAGAGCGTATTAAAGCGAATTCAAAGCGCTACTTACAAGAGACCTTAAATTAACATTCAGCGTAGTGAACGCATGTGAAATCGTAATATTTTTGTACATGACTTATTTATACATATTTGGAAACCAAGCGAAAAAGGAAATTGTGGGTACATTCCATAAACAGATATCAATATCGGTATAGACATTATTTTATGCTTTATGAACAAATACGTGAAGCCTTCGAAGAATGGTCCAAATACTCTCGTATATCAATGATTTCATTAATAATTCTGTATCAATGTTATTTGACACTGTTCCCTAATAACGAGCAAATAACAAATTATAAATAACAGAAATATGTATAAAAGGATTAAGAGCAAATGTTTACTTGAATCTGGCGCCTTAGATCGCACGACCATCGTGATACTAAAGCAGCCTACAGACCGACGCTGATGCATGCATCAGTGCAAGCGGTGAGTTTAAGTATTAACTCTCGTGTCGCCGGAAAATATGCTGAAATAGAAACTGTTAAGCGAAACTGCATTTTTTCGCAGGCCTAATACAGACACGCAGCTTTCCACGTTTCTTCCACTTTTGCATCCGTTCTCTTACCTTAAACGTACCTCCGCATAACACAGTTCGACACCAACAGTCACACAAGTCAGTTCACCAAACGATTTCATCTACGTCACTTCATCCACGCACCATATACACGTCGCGAATCACATCGACAATCAAATCGAACAAATTTATAATAGACCTACATATTTTAAACGCTCGCGAGTGTCATTTTACTCTCCTAGAACCACCCGTCATCTTATTATCTTGAAATAAGGGCAGCGTTGCCAGTTGTCCATCGCGGCCGATACGGTGACGCAACATTCATCTTCAAATTGTGTGAATATGCTTTTAACATATTATAGCTTCGATTTCATAGAAAACTGAAAAATCGATTTTTTTTAACTTGTTACTCGACAATTTCCCTTAAACTACTATATAATTTTCTTAAGTATAGTATAGAGTATTTGTATTACACGAAAGTTATTACAAAAGAGGTGTAACTTAATTATCCCATGAAAAATAGTTCAAAACTGTCTACAGAAGATCAAGTTGGTAACTTAAAGAGCCGTTTTACAAGTTCGATAATGAAACGTAGCTGAAGATCTGTTTGAAAGTTCAAATTGCTACCTTCGAATCCTACTCTACAAATTGGACGATCGTAAAGTAGAAATTACCACACGTTAGGCTGTAAGAAATTATCGACAACGGTAATTATGGTCCGTATGGAATATTAGACCTAATATACATTACAACGTTGGATCCTTTTCAGAAACGATACTATTTTCTTTATTTTCTATTAGAGCCGTATATCTGTTTGTTTACTTTTATTTGTTTTACAATTTGGAATAAGAATAATATATAAAATGTCTAAAAAATCCAAAAAGGTAACCAGAACACAAAGACTCGTGATGTATTATCCATTACATGATCGCTTGTGAGATGGCATTGTTGTCTCGATATTTTTTAATTCTTGGTTCTCTTTTTTTACAGCTACTATGCGAAGATACTTCGACATGTTTTTATAAACACTTACGGCTTTTTTATGCGTAGTCACATTTCTGTTAAGACGATGACATCACAGGTTGGACTTTACTTTGACGATGCTCCACGGTTGTCGCCCACGTTCCAGCACATGGTTTCCGAAAGCGCGCTACATCAAGAGTTACAGTATCAGTCTGACATCATACTTTAAACTGTGATCACACGAGCGTTGAAAATATGAAGACACATGGATTTTGACGACAGCTCCATAAGAATATGTAGAATGGAACAATGTTCGCAACACAAGTTCATAATATATACATAATGCAATGTTACGTATTATTTAAATAAATACAGTGTTGCATATAATGTTATATTACGACACACAAATCATTGATATACGAACTTATTTACTTATTAACTTATTTACCCGGGTTGGTGGTACTCGAGGATTTTCTCATATCGCTACATGTTTCTTTCTATATATCACAATATACAGTTAAATAAGTTTACATACATACATCCTAACTACTGAAAGAGGTTTCCTTATTTATTTTCTTCTCTATTTTGCTTATTTTTCCTTTGTTATTCGATTTTTGGTGTTGTTCTACTATTCTATATTATTTATAATTCTATCTATAACTACAAATTAGGTTCTCTGCAGAAAGTTACTAAGCTTCTTAACATATTCACTGCTAGTCAATTGTAACCAACACGAAATTTTACATTTACAGCTAATCATGTTATAAATATATGAAAATAAATACGACACGCAATTACTTATAATTGTACGATTATAACTATTTTCAATAACACAGGTAGAACTAATATAGTATATTGACGAACGAAACAGAATTTATTAAAATTTTAGACATTATAAGAACTTGTTATGATGCTACTTATTGATGTAATTTAAGCTCATTTAACAGTACAACACCTGCTCCGTATCAGACCAGCACCAGACATTCACATTATTACATGTATTTTCATAGAAGACCATCCATTTAACGATAACAGCATGGCATCAACACTTCTCCGTTTGCTGCTCGCATGTTAACAACGAGGCAATTATCAGTAACGCGTTAATAACGAACAGTACAGACCACGAAAAATTAATTGAATTAGTCCTGGAATATCTGTTTTTTTTATGGTATAAGTCATGCAAAATGTAGTGATATACAAATTAAGAAAAAAACGTGCAGTGAAATTGCACAAAAATTGAAGCAATCACGTAATTAAAATAATTAACTATAAAACATTCCAATTTAGCAAAAATCTTATTGTATAATTATCTTATAATTTAGTTACTATCTTATAAATTGTTATGTCTTAACATTAAATGATTAAATTATGAATTAATTACGAGTAATACCCAACTTATTACATATAATGATAGATAACTACAAATAATTACACCAAGTAAGTACATAATACAATGAAACAAAAAATAGGAACGTGATAATTAAAATACTTATTTAATTATGAATATTATATCAATATTAATAAATATTATTAAAAGAGTGAAAAGAATGACGTCTTGACGCGTCACACGTCGCCCGTTAGTTAATCGTTGCCCGCGTAAAAATGGCAGAAGCGGAAACACCGAGGCAACGTTTCATACGCGCGCAATTTAGTTTTACGTGAAAGACTAGTATAAATATGAACGACAATGAGAAAATTATTGTCGTTCATTGAAATAAATATTTTCAGAAACCTACATTACCCTTTCATTTACTCTAATCCTATTCCTATCCGTACTCCATAATTATTGTCGGATACATCACCCGATGCATCATTTATCTCTTATCGTTTTTCTGTTTTCGAAATTACTATACTTTATGTTAAGTTTGTAAAGTATTAAACTTTCATCCTAAGACTAATCGCACGCAAAAATCGTTATCCCTATACGCATTATTTGTAATAAAATTAATAATCATATCATATCGTCATAAGCTACGATTATTAATTCACGCGGCGCGTCTTCATCTCTCATACTTTCGCATACTTCTAAATTATGAAATTCTCGCTCTAAAAATAAATAAGTATACGCAAAACGAGGTATTTCTATGCGCATTGTTTGCAATACGGTCAATAATTGTATCACATTGTTATATGTTACGATTATTAATTCATGCCATACATCTTCCCGCACTATTATTTTCGCCATCCTCTAAACTCTAAATAATTAAACTCTCGCTTTAAAATGAAATATACGCAAAGATTTGTATCTTTACGCGCAGCCATTCGCTCGCTACTATTTGCAATATAATCAATACGTGTCGCATATTATCATACGCTATGGTTATTAATTATACGGTAAATATTAACGATTGCCCAGGTCCCACCGATCGTATTAGTTGCTGCGAAATAGGGACCCACTCTAACCACGATCCCATCCACCCTCCTTTTAGTCAAATTTTTAGAAAGCATTTTATATTATCCTTTTGATGAACCTTTGCAAAATGTTCGCTGTCCGATCGTTTTGCAAAGCGGACCGCAAAAGGAAGGTGTAGACAATCGCGATAAACTTATAGCTAAAAGTAAAATGCACCCTAAACCATACAATTAGCTTAAACTTACGCCCAAGTTTAGCTACGACATATGATTAAAGATCTCTAATTATACATATGTATAACTCTTAAACTTAAAGCATACAAATCAGCTACAAGTAAGTTTAACTTAAAAGTAACCTTCACACTACTTATGTGCGATGCAACTTAGGTTAACTTAAAAGTGACCTCCGCCAACTACGGATGATGCGACTTACGATTAAGCTAACTTCAATGTATACTTCACCAACTACAGATCATGTAACTTACGATTAGGCTAACTTAACGATAACCTCCACCGACTACAGATCATGCAACTTACGATTAAACTAACTTAAGGCGGTAGTCCCAGGCATGGCAGAGAGTTGACTTTACCGACAAAATGGGCTAAAAATATGGGTTTGCCTGATACAACTTTTCGTCCTTATATGAGAGAATTTTGGCTCGAAATAGGGCTCATTCGAAAGAAGAGGCTTCAACGCAACGTGGTCAGGTAGTCTTGTGGTCAAATTATGTTGATATGTATTAATATGAGCGCTGAAAAGCGGAGCAAAAAGTGATAGCTTGACAGCTGTCGAATCTAAGCATTTTTTTGATACGGAGAGAAAGATATGCATGAAATGAATACCTGACCACGTTGCGTTGAAGTCTCCCCTTTCGAATGAGCTATCGTGCGACGCAAAAGCTTCTCATATAAGGACGAAAAGTTGTATCGCGTAAAGGCATGCTTTTTCGGATTAATTCGCCATATTGACGATAAAACAGAGCAAAATACGTATCAAGTTTAGTTCAGCAGTTATGCACGAGGGGCGCCTAAACATAAAGACCAAATGAGTTTTGGCTGGGAGTGCAGCAATAGCTCGATGTACTACTGCATTCAACTCTGCCTATACGTGTGAATGATTACCGCACGTTTTGCTTTGCGCTCGGCAAACGGCACCGCGATATGTTTATGGAAAAGCAAAACAAGCAGCGATGCCTTTTAGACGCAACGCAACGCAGCGCGTCCACAATACACGCATAGGCAGAATTCAGTGTAGTTGTACCACATTTTTTTTTTACATTTCGAAAAGTAATATGTACGGTAACATATACTGGAAAATGATTTCGGATTTTTTTGCTGCAAAACTTAGGTTAAACAAATGAAAAACTCTACACTAATATGAAAAATGCAAATTTCGTTGTGAAGTTGTAAGAGCACTACTTTTATATTATTATGGTAACAACATATTATTATAATTATTGCCTCCAATTTTTTTAGATTTTTTGGAAAAGTGAACAATGGGATAAAGTAAACGTTTATTTTCTTGTAAAATCTTTTATTCAATGGTATACATTGATTATTCTGGTTTCACCTACTCTTCCTCCACCTGCTCTGCCTCCATCTCTTTCACCTCCTCTGCCTCCACCTGTTCCACCTCCTCTGCCTCCACCTCTTCCGCCACCTCTTCCGCCTCTCGCTCCTCTTTGGCCGTACTTTGTTTTTTTCAGTGCCTTTTTCATCTGTAAAACATTAAATAAATTTAGTACATAATTGCCAAATTGCGGATGTAGGGGAATGTAATTGTAACCATTGAGCGTGTACTCGTTTATGTATGTAAACACGTACTTGTTTGAACATCAGGAGCATCTGCATTTCTATCCTGCCCACCTCCGTTGCGGCTCTGTATGTCTCCTCGGTTTTCTCTTTCCTGCCGTGCCTTCTCTCCTTCTGCCTCTCCTCGCTCAAATCTCTTCTACGGCGCCTTCTCTCCTTCTGCCTCTCCTCGCTCAAATCTCTTCTACGGCGCCTTCTCTCCTTCTCTCTCTCCTCACTCGTGTCCCTCTCCTCCCTAGTGTCACTCTCTCGTGTCACTATTTGCTCCATCCGTTTCTTTCTCTCTCTTTCCTCTTCTCCCTTTCTTCTCTCTCCTCTTCCTTCTGACTTGTTTTCTGCTTTAGCTTCCATCTAGAAATACATCAATGAGATAATATAATTAAAAGTTAAAGTTTACCTAGGTAGCTTTACCCTAAATAATCTTTTTCCACGGTTGTTTACAAAAAAGCCTGAATTTTAATATTGAAAATACATATAGATCGAGTTACACTCAAAAAGTAATCTTTTTGTAACTACCTTCTTCTGGTAGAAACATAAAATTTTAAAAACTGTCTGATTCTGTAGATTGATCCCGATGATTTTGAAGTATGTTACATAGAGCGAGATTCTGAGCAACTTTCGTGTGAACAATCGTTTGCCTGTTCGTCTTTCTTGAACAATCCGGGAGAAAGAGATGATTGACAATAAAATCACTAATGTAAGCTTTTGCTGAACACACAATTTCATACTACACATTTGACTTGAATTGTAACACGTAGGAGAGAGATCCGATAGATAACGCATCAGAAATGAAAATAGATTATGAAAAAAAAGCGAAAAGATCCGCTTCGCAGTACAATAAAGAATTATACGACAAGGATTATGGCCCCAGCGCAGCGAAGCCAGATATGGAGGAGACAGTTTACTCCTCTGAATGTGAACGCCACCTCAACACATTCCGAGAGTGGCAAACCGCAAGATACAAGATCGAAGCGGAAACTCGCCACCAAGCAAACAGCGAAATCTGGATGATGTACAGGAAGAAATTATTAACTGCATCCAATTTCGGCAAGGTATGCCGTTTGCGAAAATATACGCCTCGGGCAAATACTCTGAAGAGTATAATGTATCCACAAATAGAGAATCTCCGTTCCCTGGAATACGGAAGGGAGGACGAAGTCAACGCCTTGCGACAATTAGAAGCACAATTGGGAATCCCAATTGCATCGTGTGGCTTGTTTATCGATGCCATCGTGCCATATCTAGGTGCAACGCCTGATGGTCTCCTGCGAGATGATACCATCATCGAGGTGAAATGTCCAGAATCCGCAAAGAACTTATCACCCGATGAAGCAATACACCAGCTTCCAGCCATACGACGCATCTTTCGAGGTGATGGCATGAATGAAAATCATCACTACTATTATCAAGTCCAAGGACAACTCCACATAACAAATAGGCACACTGCTCTATTTTGTTTGTAGACCCCGAAAGGGATGAAAATTGTAACGGTTGAAAAAGATGATCACTTCTGGGCAAAGGAAATGCAGGATAAATTAAAAAGATTTTACGAGGACTGCATGCTGCCAGAACTGATAGACAGCAGATACAACAGAGAGCAGTCCATCAGAGAGCCTCCGTACATCCAGAAAGGTGCTCCATCCACAAGTGCAAAGAAACATCCAATCTCCGATGGTGAGGAAGAAATGTCGGCATCTCAGCCTGTACGGAAGAACTACTCTCCTGCACTGTTTGGAGAGGCGAATATAAATGAGCGCATATAGACTATTGCGACCGCACCGGCGAGTGCGGCGCAGCGCGCCTGAAGAGCTGCTTATAAAAATTCGCAAATGCACCGGCGAGTGCAAGTCAACGCAGATGAAGGGCTCCTTCATCGTCTATTGCGACCGCACCGGCGAGTGCGGTGCAGCGCATGTGAAGAGCTGTTTATAAAAAGTCACAGTTGCACCGGCGAGTGCAAATCAGTGCATATATCACTAGAAAGGAAGTGAAAAAAAGGAGTAGGAGGGTAAAGAGGACCGTCTTTGACGGGGATGGTGGTGGGTCTCTTTCTACACTCCTACTCATTTTACTATTTATTATTTTGCACATTATGTATATAGAATTGTATATATTGATAATTATTATATATAAATTATTTTTTATGAATTATTCTATAATTTGCCTACAGGGAAAGCGATTTGGAAAAATGGAATCAACAAACATTGTTGAAGCTGTATGCATGTATGTCTGTAGAAAACAGGAGTAGAAAAATGTGCAACACATGCAAAATGGTAAATAAAATATTTCTGTTTTCATTGTCTGCATGCAAATTAATTTAGAATCTTAATAAATTTATATGTATTTCTTTCGCAGGTCCACATCATGGGAATAACCCTCTCACATGAATTGGATATGCCATGCATGTAACAGTAAGTATGACGCTGTTACGACTGTCGTTGCCGTGGCGTGGGTAACGCACAGGCGTGGTATCAGGGTAAAGGCTTAGATCGGGATGAGATAGGAATTCGGACGAACCAGTGTCTATTTCACCACCGGGAGCCGAAGGATATGTGAAACGTGGATGAGCCGGTGTCTGTTTCACCACCGGGTGCCACGCTGGTAAGTTTTCGTAGATGAGCCAACGTCTGTTTCACTGTCGGGTGCCGCCAAGGAATTGCGTGGATGAGCCGGCGTCTGTTTCACCACCGGGTGCCACTAGGTAAAGGGTTTTAGAATTGTCGTCGTCGATATACCTCGAGCGGTAAAGGTATATCTTGTGCGGAATACCGAAGATTGCGTTACTGTAACTATTGAGATGGGTTTTGTGAGAAAGTGAACTGTTAGAATTTTACAGACTATATATATTATATGAATATACTTAGTTACACTATTCTTTAGATTATTCTGACGGCGAGAGTAAGCTTCTCGGCATTAACGCAGCACGAGCGCGGGGGCAGTCTTTGACGATCCGACTCGAAAACTCGCGTATTCGTTCAAATATGCTCGAAGGGGACTTCAACCCGATCTTGCTCAGAGTTTCAGCGTGGCGTCGTACTAAGCTTCTACTGAACCCCCCCGTCTTGTTTCGAGTCTCCTTATATACTCAAAAATCCGTAGACTTTGGAGGACGGATTGTGGGGGATCTCCTACTACCCACATTCCAAGGCTTGGGGGTGTCTCTGATTAGCCGCATTCTTATAAGTAATTATTGCTTCTCGCGCGGCAGAGCCCTACGCAGGGCTGTATGCTGCCCGTTTCGGTACCCGGAGGATCCATACGTAACAACGCTAATACGATCATTATATATACAATCGAATCCAAAATCATGATTTCCTATATGTTTCTTTTGCAGGTCCACATCTTGGGAGTAATTCTCTCATGTGAAATGGAAATGATATGTACGAAATTGTAAGTACAATATTTATATCTATTTTGAAAGGAAATGAATCGACATCAATATCCATTTTCTTTTCACAGTACAAAACCTACTGTATGTGTATATTGTGATGCTAACGCTGCCTGAAGTAGAAGAAAAGTATCACTACAGAAGAAACAGGACACAGAAAAATACATATATATAATATTGTAAATATTAATAAATACAATTACAAATGTATAATTAGATTTTATCAAATAAATTGTAAATAATATTCAAAATGTATTTCTTTCATCGAATAGCCTATATTCTCGCGCAAGAATAAAACCATAGACGAGATACAGAATAAAGTAGATTTATTATTCAATATATTTTTATGTTACACAGTCCGTAGGCTATATAACCCCATTTACTACTTTCATTTTTACATTTTTGATTACATACAACCTATACTTTTGCGATTGCTTCTAGATTTTAAATACCGATATACTTTAGAAGTGTTTACATTCCCTGTCAGATAATAAAACGGAACATATTCTTTGGAAACCTCTGAATTTTTAGGTTATCACTCTTTCAGACCATATGACAGATGTCTATTATATATAGTTCGACCATTGCTCGCTTTCACCCACCAAATAGCTGAGAATTTCTATATGCATCGCGATAGGAAATGACAGTGGCTCCGTTTCGTATTCGTTAGCACAGACGAGGTACAGGATAGACCTATCATCTTATGGGACTCCGTGTCACCAGCTCTGAAATACCGACCTCGAAAAAAATTCGAGTGTTTCATACGCCCTCTGCGTATAAATGCGGTGAGTGTAAGAAATACCTGTGGAAATGTCGCTGACGACGATAAAGTCAACAGACTCAAGTACATCGTTCTCTATCCGCGTCACGAAGAAATCTGTTTGACCACTATACACGGTGTCCCATTTAAATAAATCTATTTAAAAATTATGTAAACCACGAATCATGCCAAAAATTGTTTCAGACAAATGTCGAATAGTTTTTAAAGAGTACACAATGTAATAACAGTGATTTTTTCCAAGTAGATGCGAACAAAAAGAAATTGTGCAGATTATATGCACACTCTGTGCGTATAAAACAAATATAACTATGATTTATCTTCTTACATTTTGTAATACTTCACGGTAATGTTATCAATGCATAGATAAAATTTTTCTAGTAAAAGATAAGCACAAATCCGAGCTCACTTAATTAATTTTAATTTCTTTGCACGGCTGGAGTGTATTTTTATAATGTAGCTATCAACTTACAAAATTAATTACGTTACTGTAATGTTATAATTATATGCTCGGAACCATTATTGCAGAGGAAAGCTCAAACTTCTGATAAATTTCTAGAAGTTTGTAATAAAAAATATAAAACCATGAAATTAAAATATAAAGAGTTTCAAATGTATTTCTTATAACTCTTATTTATTATGCTAAAAATATCACTTGAAAATTTGTTTAAGACTCATCTACCAGAATATATTATCTAAGTTATGTTTCAATGCAAGGCTTGTTCTTCCACATCTAGGAAAAAGTAAGCAGAAATGTAATTAATCCTCGAAGTACTTACGCAGTTTTGAAAAACGCGGTTTTTTGTGATCTTTGTAGTCACCGCGACTGGGAAGAGCCACAAAAATTACAATATACTTTCGTGAAATATGAATAACATATGTACACAATATATAATAAATTCACTACAAATTTTTATGCGTTTATAGGAACTTTAAATGTTTGAAAGAATGAAGAATACGCGTAACATGCAAAAATATATAAAATATTCAAAGCGCAGTACATTTCATAATATTTAAAAGATGAAGGAAATTCTATTTAGGCTACACCTGGGTATATATTTATGTTAGGATTGCCTATTAGATTTTTATGAAATTGAAATATGTCGTAAAATTCAACATTTTGAGAAATTTTTCCCGATTTGTGCCTATGATCGGCATTAAAGGATAGATCCTCGAGTTCTGGGAATTTTTGAATAACATTATTATTTTCGTAACATACATATGTTCGTAAATATATAAAATGCAACACATATTTAACATTTCTAAACAACGGTATGCGGCTCCACAGTGAGGTAGGCGATATATCATATTAATCGGAAGCTTATGTATGACGAAGTAGTAGTGGTTCTAACTTAGAAGTTTAGAAATATTAGCAAAAATATATTAGTACAATTGCATTGTATTCTACCTATACGTACAATAGCAATGACAACACCACAAATAATGCAGTCGCATTGTGCCAGAAACGGAGTGCCGCTTGACGACGAGATGAAAAATAAGCAAACCAAATCCGCCGGCGAGCGAAGCGGCTAACGCGTCGGATGCCTGTGTACGCATTGTGTACCTATACATACATATATATACATATTGAAACAGCATGCAATGTAGTTGTACCAATATGTTTTTGTTACTATCTTGGAACCTATGCAACAACCCTGTTACTACCATTGTAATTGGAATTTATTTAGAAAAGAGGGGTCTCACCGATTTCGATGATTTTTTAATATGTTGTAGAAATCAACATTTTAAACAACTTTTTCCTATACATATAACCGTCGCTCGGGCTTAGTTTCCGAAATTTTTTTCGAAGAATGATCGGTACAACTGCATTGAATTCTTTCTATAAGTACGCGTCCGTGGCAGCGTATCCGTAAACATTTGGTCGGTGATTGTCCACTGTTTCTTTAAACGCATCGAGGCAGCTCGCAACGGACGCGTAGAATGGGAATGCTTCCGAACTCGATTCGGGTAGCCGACCTTCTCACGGCGGCTGGAATAATAATCCAGCCCGAACCTTACTCAAATCGAACTCTGCTATCTAGTAACTAATTTAATGAAGTTTAGGTTCGGGACGAAGAATTCATTCTGGCCGCCGTGAGGCGGCCGGCCACACATTCATTTTTGTTTTAATGATCTTTATTGATATTATACGAAGTTGTAAACATTTCAGTTATTATTTCGAAAAAATTTTGTACATTGTATAATATTCGTCGCTGGCCGCTATGCTGTTATGTATAGAAACGACAGACAGTTGCCAATCAAACGCTTACGCATACGCTCCCACGGACGCGTACTTATAGACAAAATTTGATGTAGTAGTACCAATCTCCTTTGAGACAAATTTCGGAAACGAAGGCCGAGCGGCGGTTATATGTATGGGAAAAAGTTGCTCAAAATGTTGATTTTTATAACATACTCGAAAAGCATCGAAATCGGTTTAGAAAAGGGGGCTTTTCTAAATAATTACCTTGTAATTGTTCACGCATATCTTTCGATTAATATCATCCCCACCCCCTCCTCTTTGTTCAAATAACTAAACTTTTACCCAGGTTATAACTATGTATGTACATATGTAATATAAATTTGTAGTAGGAGTGAGAAGGGAAGTCTCAAAATTACGCGAGCCTTCATTAACGCGATACATAAATGTTCCGAACCCCCGCGTAATTCGGCGGGACAACTGTACATTGTATATTGCTTTGCTTAATGTCTGGTTCGGACCGTATGGATCATACATGATCCATGAGTGACATGGGTGCCCGATACATACACATACAATGTTATCTCGCCAAGCCTGCAGCTGGGCCTAAGTCCGCTGAGGACACGAAACTCAAACCTCGTCTGATTTCTGCCGTCGGAAAGAACAACGAGCGAAAGACAAAGTGAGAATGAGAAGCCGAGCATTCGAAGAAGTTTAAATGCCCGCTGTGCTAATGCAATGCAAACTTAAAAGTTTTTCATTTTTTTATCTTTCTTTAAAGTAATTTATTTATCATATTAATGCAATTTTTTTATTAAAATGAAACCAAACACCATACAATTTGTACCACTTTTACTTAACATTTATGGAATAAGTACGCTGTATTATAGTTTCTAACAAACTGCAGAAATGGATTGTTTCTAGCAAAATACATATTTTAATAACATTATGGCATTGAATATGATATACTTACGTAAAGTATACAATTTATAAATTTTTTAAAGGCAGCTGATATGTGCAATACATAGACTACGCACTTCACTTCCTGTAGCTTTCTTTTGCTCTATACAATACATCTATTCCAGCGATTTACTTCTCTTCCATTTCCTACTTCTCTTAACTCCTGTATTAATACAATATTTTCACATTTTCGTAGGTAAATATAATCCGAACTATGTCGTCTTTGGTCTCATTTTAACGAGAAAAGTTTGGCGAATATGTTGAAAGAAAATTTGTTAAGAAAGAAATAATAAAAAAAGTTTTTTAGTCTACATTAACGTGTTCATACATTGTATGGGGTTTTAAACCGCTCGGCTCTGATCAAAGGCGAGCCGAACTCGCTTCACTGATCGCGAATTGTGGTTCCAAGCGAGGCAGTCCTCACGGCCTCCTCTGCTGTAGGCTAGAATACGAGAAAGGCAACGCTGGCATTAGTCCTACAACGACTGGTCGGACTGATGATTTTTGTTTGCGGTGTTGTGACAGCGTATGTTTCGCCTTTGATATAGCGACGGACATGGAGCCCCCCCCCCCCCCGCACATAATAGGGGATTCGACTGAAATCTACGCATTTATCCATGGGTTCGCTCGAGTTCTTGGCGAGAAAATATTGTAATAACTGTACAGTATATGCATATATACATATTGAACTATACACACACATATTAAACAAACTTTCCATGCTGAAAACAAGCTCTCTTTGGAATACCGATACGAACCTGTTAAGTTGCATAAAAGCATACACTCTAAAAAATCCCCATAGTGCTTGGTTTAAAGCACAGCATACTACTTGTGAAGAAGAATCGACGGTACATTGTTGCAGTCTAGGTCATTCACATTTGATATTAGATCACAGAGTCCGAAACGTAGCTGTGATCAATAGTAACTGTTAATCTATCATGAAAGATTAATGGTGAAAAAGATTGTTACAGAAAAACATAAATTTCAATTCCCATACGTTTCATCTTCGCTTTACGAAAACGATATTAAGGGATTATTTCATATACATATAACTTGTACTAGTTTTACTGGTAAACAGTTTTGAAAGAACTCAAAAGTTTAACTCGAAAATTATTTGTTTTTAATAGTTACTCATTTATTAGAAGTAAAAATTTCGAAACCATTCTTCGGGATACGATTTTTGGCTCTGATTCATTTGAGTTGAGCTCCGGTAGCTTATATTTGGGCTATGTAAATGTTTATTTGCAGCTCGTTCACACAATACGGTTTTTGACCAACTCGGTTATTTTACCAAATCAAGATTAACCGAAAACAGTGTCCACACATTTCTCCATCTCCACAGAAAATTTAATTTTCATGCATATATATACTTCATAAATTGGTTGCCATGCTGATTCGTTCTCAGTTTTATCTTTAGATAAATGCAACGTCTACGTATTACTTTTAAATTACGTTCTTTAATGTGACTAGCTAGACTTTACCATATTCATCATGAATATGTTATTTGGATACCTACATGATTTTGCTATTGCCGAATATAATTGCACTTTATGGTATACATGATACAGGTGCCATTCCGATACGTGATAAAAGTAACCATAAAAAATAACCGATTTAATACGCTTATCGTACACACATACAAAATATAAATAGTATTTCGAAAGGTGATAAAAATTTGATTCAGCAAATAAGTGATTTGCATGACGGCAATAGTTTGTACATACTTCAGTGAATCGGTTAATTCGGTAATCTAACTGACGAAATGAAACCGCATCGTATGACCGAACTATTGGGGTCCATGTATACGACGGCCGAGTATACACGATAGTTTATCGCCACTCTGTACATTTAAAGGCTACTGACTATCGCTCGATTTAATTGTCCTTTTCGCCGTTTCAATGGCTCTGTGGTCTTTTCTGGTGTTGAATCGGTAACATCGCACGTGACACGGAAATGGTAAGGGGGTCTCGAGACCCCCGAACCGTGTGACAGAAAAGAGCATTGGATGATTGGTCTATACTGTACCTCGTCTGTGTCGTTAGGCAGCCACAAGCTTGTCGGTAATACTCTTACTTTAACGAAATCTACCATGCCTACGAAACACGTGACGTCACAGATTTCGTAGGCATGGTAGATTTCGTTACAGTAAGATCATTTCCTACAAGCATGTGGCTGCCTGACGAACACGAGGCGGAGACACTATCGTTTTCCTTCAGGAAAGCGTAGACACAGACGAGGTACAGGATAGACCTATCATCTTATGGGACTCCGTGTCACCAGCTCAGAAATACCGACCTCGAAAAAAATTCGAGTGTTTCATACGCCCTCTGCGTTTTAATGCGGTGAGTGTAAGAAATACCTGTGGAAATGTCGCTGCAGACAATAAAGTCAACAGACTCAAGTACATCGTTCTCTATCCGCGTCACGAAGAAATCTGTTTGACTTCTATACACGGTGTCCCATTTAAATAAATCTATTTAAAAATTATGTAAACCACGAATCATGCCAAAAATTGTTTCAAACAAATGTCGAATAGTTTTTAAAGAGTACACAATGTAATAACAGTGATTTTTTCCAAGTAGATGCGAACAAAAAGAAATTGTGCAGATTATATGCACACTCTGTGCGTATAAAACAAATATAACATTTGTTTTCTTACATTTTATAATACTTCATGGTAATGTTATCAATGCATAGATAAAATTTTTCTAGTAAAAGATAAGCAAAAATCCGAACTCACTTAATTAATTTTAATTTCTTTGCACGGCTGGAGTGTGTTTTTATAATGTAGCTATCAACTTACAAAATTAATTACGTTACTGTAATGTTATAATTATATGCTCGGAACCATTATTGCAGAGGAAAGCTCAAACTTCTGATAAATTTCTAGAAGTTTGTAATAAAAAATATAAAACTATGAAATTAAAATATAAAGAGTTTCAAATGTAATTCTTATAACTCTTATTTATTATGCTTGTAAGGGCATTGTGTTAGAAACATAAAAATATCACTTGCAAATTTGTTTAAGACTCATCTACCAGAATATATTATCTAAGTTATGTTTCAATGCAAGGCTTCTTCTTCCACATCTAGGAAAAGGTAAGCAGAAATGTAATTAATCCTCGAAGTACTTACGCAGTTTTGAAAAACGCGGTTTTTTGTGATCTTTGTAGTCACCGCGACTGGGAAAAGCCACAAAAATTACAATATACTTTCGTGAAATATGAATAACATACATATGTACACAATATATAATAAATTCACTACAAAGGGCATAGCCGGATAAGGGGGTCAAAAGTGCCCGTAAACCAAAATAGACTTGTGATGCACCATTCGATAGGGTATCCAAAAAAACCCTTCATACAAAGTTTCAACCCTCTAGCTCGATCTGGGGGGTAGTAATGGCGAAAAAACGAAATATCAGTTTTTGGCATATTTCTCCCACTTAGTGGCGAGTAAAAATTCTAAAAAAAATCTGGCATATTAAGTATATTGTGCCACATGTTCGAGAATTTTTTCGTATTTTTTTTATGTAAAGCTTGGGTACGAAAGATGAAAAACCCCAAAAAAATCAGAAAAATGCAGATTTCATAGTGAACTAGGAAGAGCACCACTTTTATATTTTGACCGTAACAACATTATAACATAACTATTATCCTCAAAAAGTTTCATATTTTTTTGAAATCAGCAACATACTCGGAAAAATGAAAAACCGATTCTGTCGACGTATTTTGCACGAAAAACTAGTTTTTACATTGAATATTTGTATCCTCTTTATTCAGTATGTATATTAAATGTTTCTAAACATTTCTGCATTCGTCCAAATGGTGTACAATGGGAAGAAATTGAATTAATTCAATTAATTGATTTTTTACCGTGTCCTAGATCATCTGGAACAGGTAAAGAATTTCCAACAAGTTCGGTGGCGGAGTGGTCTAGGGCGCAGTTTTAGTTGTGGAACCGCTGCGTACTTTTGTGGTGCCTGTTCGAATCTCGCCTAAGATAATTTTTTTTTTATTACATTAACGATTTTTTTATCCTATGTGTATAATATATGTAAATAGTATGTATCGTAAAACATTTTATAAACATCTCAACAATATTTTAACTCTAAATATACATATAAATAATTAAATAATAATTGCGAGCCACTTTTAATTCCATTGTTTATCTAACCTCGTATTCTCTGAGTTAAACTTAGGTAAGCTTTAAAAATCTCTGTAACAACGATAAGTGAAGGGAAAGAAATTCTTCCTCATTCAAAGATTTATTTTTTGCATTTCCTATCACCTTTTCAATACACAAGACTTACTAGCAGGCAATGCGTCGAAAGAATATAAGTATTTGCCATCGTATATTATTAATAATGTTATGAAGGTGATGTTTATGACGCGGATAATTGGAACCATTTAAGAAATAATGGACGAAGACAACAATGTCCTTTGTTTGAAGGATACAAACAATATTGTTCCATATGAAGTCAGATCGCGCTACATTAATAGCAAATCTTACCGGTGCTTTATTCATTGTAAATCAAATTCAATTGGATTTTCGGCAATAGAATGCTACTGTTGTGAATGTGCAAATAGTAATCGTACCATAGGATGCTGCTTACACGTAGCAACAATAATTTATTACTTATCGCACGCACGGTACCTATCCACAATTGTCAGACCTACTGAAATATTATGTAAAATATTTAACAAAGGAAATATAATACCAGTGATTAATGACAATAATGACGAAGACTGAAGATACTACATGCGGTTCTTGTTCCAAACTGCGAAAAAATAGAGATAATTATCTTCAATACAAAACCGATTATATACAAGCAGAAAAGGATAAGCAATTTATTAACCAACAGAACATGCGAAAACAGAAATGGTGAAAAGAAGAAGTGCTTAGGATGTATCGTCTTTGCTGCAAATCACACACATTTAGTAAAGATAAGTATCTTTAATACAAAATTGATAAATGTAGCAATTGAAAGTGCCTCACAATTGTTACTTAATTATTTATATGTATGTTTGGAGTTAACATATTGTTGAGATGTTTGTAAAATGTTTTACGATACATACTATTTACATATATTATACAGTTAGGATAAAAAAAATCGTTAATGTAATAAAAAAAAAATTATCTTAGGCGAGATTCGAACTGGCACCACAAAAGTACGCAGCGGTTCCACAACTAAAACTGCGCCCTAGACCACTGCGCCACCGAACTTGTTGGAAATTCTTTACCTGTTCCAGATGATCTAGGACACGGTAAAAAATCAATTAATTGAATTCATTCAATTTCTTCCCATTGTACACCATTTGGACGAATGCAGAAATGTTTAGAAACATTTAATATACATACTGAATAAAGAGGTGTTACGTGTGGGTAATATTTGAAAATATTATTTCGTTCACTGGAATTTCTTCCAGCTCTCGTCTAGAAAGGAAAATGAAAAGACGCACTGTTTAGAGTTATCTCCCCCGATACGAGTAAGCTTGCCCCCTAGATTGCTGGAAGCAGAACTGACTCAACGTCTAACCCTTTCATACATTTCCTTATATGGAAATCTTCAAGAATTCCTCGCTCGATTTCGGTATATATAAACCCCCGAAATCTAAGCCTCGTGGGCAGTACCAAGCAAGAAGTCAGGACGTTACTCTGCTTCGCGTACATTTGAGAATCGTCTGTTCCAGCAAGATCGGGCGCAAGTTCCCTTTCGGACCAACATTAAACCATATAGGATCCGCGAGTCGGTATAAATCCTATTACGGCAACTTCTACAATCGTTTCTCGAATCAAACCCCCGCATTGCCAGTGCGTCAAAACCGAGCATCAAATAGGTAATATATTTTAACTTCTCAACACTCTACATTCGCGACACTGACAATTGTATAACACTATTCAGTAATATATTGTTCATTGCCCGTGATAACTTAAGAGTCGTTAATTAAACCCAACCTTCGATATCATAATCCAAATTGAAGTAACGATCCCACACGATACAGCTTTACCGCTTGAGCTGTATCGATATATTAAATAATTACTAGTTACGAGGCCTTTACTAACAATTCTTGCGACTCCCTGGTTTCGCATCAGGTTCGTTCGCAACAATCTATATCCAAATTAAAGCTCATTCCAACCTTAGTGGCTCCCCGATTTCGCATCGGGTTCGTCCACGCAACTCGCCCATCCTAGCGGCTCCCTGATTTCGCATCAGGTTCGTCCGCATCCTAGCAGCTCCCCGATTTCGCATCGGGTTCGTCTGTGAAATTACCAACCTCCCAGCAGCTCCCCGATTTCGCATCGGGTTCGTCTGCGACGTTGTACCAACTTCCTAGTAGCTCCCCGATTTCGCATCGGGTTCGTCTGCGCCTTCACCCTCCTAGTGGCTCCCCGATTTCGCATCAGGTTCGTCCGCATCCTAGCAGCTCCCCGATTTCGCATCGGGTTCGTCTGTGAAATTACCAACCTCCCAGCAGCTCCCCGATTTCGCATCGGGTTCGTCTGCGACGTTGTACCAACTTCCTAGTAGCTCCCCGATTTCGCATCGGGTTCGTCTGCGCCTTCACCCTCCTAGTGGCTCCCCGATTTCGCATCGGGTTCGTCCACGACGTTTCAACCTCCTGCGGCTCCCCGATTTCGCATCGGGTTCGTCCGCGCTTAAACCACACTCCTAGAGGCTCCCCGATTTCGCATCGGGTTCGTCCTCGTCGTCAATAATCCTAGCGACTCCCTGGCTTCGCGTCAGGTTCGTTCGCGCACCAAGCTAACAAATTCACACCGTATTCCTAAACAAAACTCCGCCGGCCTCTCGCGCTGCTCGCGGCCCGGGCTCGTAACAGAAACTGGTGACAGCGGTGGGATACTTCAAAATATATTTGGATTAACGTTGAATTCTGGGTTTATAATTAACGTACTGCCCTGAATAGAACGTCGGTCATATACTAGTTTTCGCTAGTCAACCGAACGTTTTGGCAATATACTAGTTTTCCTAGTTAAGCCGCCCTTTTATATCTCTTAGGAGAATATTGACAATATACTAGTTTTCGCTAGTTACGTCGCCTTTTTATCACTTTTTAACAAAGTGTTACTAGTTTTGCTAGTTACCGATTATATACTAGTTTTGCTAGTTACCGATTATATACTAGTTTTCTCTAGTTAATCGACCCTTATAATTTACAATGACGAGCTCACAAGTAAATTCGTCAACCACGGACATTCTGAATTTGACAGTTACGCTGGCAAATTCAATGTCTCTCCTTACCCAAAGAACTTGCTTACAAAACATCGCTTTTACTATACCGAATTTCGACGGAGAAAACCCACTTTTAACGCGCTTTGCGCAAAGTGTGGAAGATGGTTTAACGTTGATTCCGGAGGGTTCAGAAACCCAATTTCTTGCTATAATCTTGACTAAACTCATTGGCCCAGCACGTAGGTGTACGCTGGAACGCAAATTCGAAACTGTACGAGCGTTAATAAAACACCTAAAGAAGAGATTCGCGCCGGGAAAGAATCTATCTTATTTCCGACTAGAAATCGCGAAGTTACACATACGCGAGGAAGAAAGCCTCCGAAATTATATCGATAGGACTAGCCATCTCGTGTATTGCGCAAGAGGAGCTATAAAGGAAAAATATCGGGACCATGTCGACGAAATTATCGAAGATATGGAAAAGGACGCGCTAGAAAATTTCATTGACGGTCTACCGGATAAGATTTCCTGGAAAGTATCAGTGCAATCGCGAGAACTACGAACACTTGAAGATGTCTACGACGCGGTACTCGAGATCGAGAGAAAATTAAGGAACCGCCGACAATTTTTACGACACGCGTCGCCTTCAAGAGGATCACGCCGAGATCACTCGAACGAAAGGTCCCCTTATCGCGACCAACAAGTGTCATACCCTCAATCTCCAAACAAATACACCAGACATAGGGAACGACAGAGAAGAACATCTGGCTCCGAAGAGGAACGAGAAGGGCGACCGCGTACGCCAGCTTGGACCGTCCGTCATCGCAACCGTTTAAGATCTCCTTCTGCTCACTCTGACTCATCATACATAGACGAAGAAGAAAAACAATATTCCATACTGAAAAACCCTGATAAATACCGTAAACCAAGTTTGTATTGTTGGGACTGCGGAATCAAAGGGCATGATACACAAACATGTAGAAAATCATCGCGCAAGTCTTATTTGCGTGATACGTCCGCGGAATCTAACAAGTCTTTAAACTCCGAACGCGCTCACCGTATCGGCGACACGATGAGCGAAACCGAAAAAGCTCGCCAAAGCACGGTTCGTTTCGAAGAGAATTTGTCCTCAAGGAAACTCCCGCACCACGTATCAAATTCAAAGTACCAGAATTAAAATCCGGAATTGGAGAATTTTTGATTGATTGTGGGGCATCCATAAATTTAATAGTTCTCAGCGCTCTTGCGAAGGGAACCCCAATAGATTCGCGAGGTAAGATTGAGATAACCGGTCTTACCACTTTATCCGTTCGCACCATAGGAACTACGATTCTTCACATCCAAGAAAATCCAGCTATTTTCTACGTAGTAGAAAGTCTAGCCATTGAAGCCGATGGATTAATTGGCAGCCCATTTTTAAAACAAGAGCAAGCCGAAATTTCTTATCACCACGGAACCTTAGTTCTCAAGAATGACCCTATTCGCCCCATACCGTTTTCAAATTACCAAGATCTCTTTCAGAAGGAACAGTCCCAGATAACAAAAAGACATCACATCGAGGCTCGCACATCAAAGCAAATATCTATTCAGTTGGTTAACCCTAAAATCAAGGAAGGATATTTACCGCGCATCAAAACACACGCACAGCTGTACATAGGAGAAGCCGCAGTAACTAACGATAAAGGAAAATGTTATGTTATGGCAACAAACACCAGCGAAGAAGACCTCGACGTTGAAATAGAACCACAAACACTTGAGCCCTATGACATCTTAAGCACATCGGACGAAGAATTTTTCCCAGACGCAGACCACCCGCCTAGAATCCGAACCAGAGAAGACAGGATACACAAAATAATAAATTCCCTAATCTGCGACCACCTAAACAAAGAAGAGCTCAGTTCTGTCACTGACCTCGTCAATGAATTTCCCGACCGATTTTATCTTCCAGGAGATAAACTTGGAAAGGCTTCTAGTTTTAAACATTCAATACACACTATCGACGATATCCCAATCAACACAAGGCAATATCGTTATCCGCCCGTACATCAAGAGGAAATACAGAAGCAAGTCAACGCCTTATTATCTGAAGGTATAATTACCCCTTCAAAATCTCCTTACAATTCACCGTTGTGGATCGTACCGAAAAAACCGGATACTCAAGGAAACAAACGATGGCGCATGGTCATAGATTTTCGTGCACTTAATGAAAAAACAATTTCCGATAAATATCCATTGCCACAAATTACAGAGATTTTAGATCATCTGGGAGGAGCCAAATATTTTTCAGTCTTTGATTTAGCCAGCGGTTTTCATCAAATCGAAATGAATCCAAAGGATAAACCAAAGACAGCCTTTACTACCCCACACGGACACTACGAATTTTCTCGCATGCCTTTCGGTTTAAAAAATGCACCACCCACTTTTCAACGCCTCATGGACCAGGTTCTCACCGGGCTCCAAGGAGCGGATTTATTCGTTTACCTGGATGACATTGTAGTTTACGCATCATCATTGCAAGAGCATAACATCAAAGTTAAGAAACTATTAAATCGTCTCAGAGAATTCGGACTAACTCTTCAAACCAATAAATGCGAATTCCTTCGAAGGGAAGTCGCATATCTTGGACACATTATCACAGGAAACGGAGTAAAACCCGACCCCAGGAAACTACAAGCAGTTCAAGATTTTCCTACACCCACCAATCAGAAGAATATACAACAATTCCTGGGACTCATAGGTTATTACCGAAGATTCATACCAGACTTCACCATAAAAGCAAAACCTTTAAATAATTTATTAGGCAAAGGCATCAAATTCAAATGGACCGAAGAACAGGATAGAAGTTTCAAGGAACTTCGTAAAGAACTCAGTCAACAGCCCATATTACAGTATCCAGATTTCAGCAAACCCTTCCTTGTTACAACAGATGCATCTGAATACGCTGTCGGTGCTGTGCTTAGTCAAGGGGAGATAGGAAAGGATCTTCCGATTGCTTACGCATCCCGCAGCCTAAACAAAGCTGAAAGAAACTATTCAGCGACAGAAAAGGAATGCCTTGCTATGGTTTACGCCGTTAGATATTTCAGGCCATATATCTACGGAACTAAATTCACTCTGATAACGGACCATCGACCGCTTGTTTGGTTACACTCAGTAAAGGACCCCACATCTCGGCTGATGAAATGGAAACTCAGGCTCTTAGAATATGAGTACCAGGTTGTTCACAAGTCTGGAAAGACGAACAAGAATGCAGACGCGTTATCGCGCAACCCTACATCCTGCCTACCACTTATTCCCAGAGAACTACAAGACCCCGATTTCAAAATTCATGTGCCGAAGACAGAAACGAACATTGATTCTATAGGTCATCGGATACGACAGCTACGCCGAGACCGAGAAGCACGGTCTAAACATCAAGAGATAAGCTATAGCTCCGATGAAACCGAGGAACCAGCACTTGGAAAGGTTCAACACTCGCCAATAACTAGCAAAGCTAGATCTCTGCCCAGCTTATCTAACGAGATTAGCTTGCCTGATGAACAACAAGAAGATAATTTTTTACCCGCGGCTAATTCTACACAGATTTCATCTCCCAGGGAAATAGAAAATTTAATATCCTTTGAGGAACACTTAGAAAATACCGTAATAGAAAAGTCAATTACAGGTCAACCACAACAGCAAGATTTTTCCACACCACAGGAAAATCCTCAAATTACAGGCGATATTTTACAGCCCCCTATAATTCATCCACTTGCTGATGAGCAACGACTACCTGAACTTGGGTTAGGCCGGCACGATCTGTCTGACCGTACGCCAGACCCCTACTCCTTACACTTGTCCGAAACCGATACCGACCAGATGGAAGAAATTGACCTGAGACAACCCCTGGCAGAACAAACACAAGTGACGGTAGCACCACCAAAGATTATTATTTCACCATATACCCTTACTGTCGAAGAAGGACATTATGCACATTTCATGTCTGCTGATTGCAAGCTGGTAACCCCTACAGGAAAATTATTGTTAGATACAGAACTTATAAACATAGAAAATCTCCTGGCAGCACAACCAAAAAAGGGACACGTGATAACTTCAGACAACGGAACAAACAAAGTCTTCAGCATAATAATCTCCGACAATTTCTACGATAATATCGACTCAATCGACGTAACTACTGGATTAAGGAACCTTAGACATACCTTAAGATATAATCAAATTAAATCCTTCCGAATCTCCACTACTGAAGATTTGCATAAAATAAACATCAACGATTTTATCAAAATCTTAGAAGAAACCTTCACCGGAACGGTTCAGGAAATCATCTTATGCAATTGCCCTGTTACTTCACCATCTACAGCAGACAGAGCAGAAATAATTCGCGAGGCACACGACAGCTTAATTGGAGGTCACAAAGGAGTTACTAAGACTTATAAACGCATTCGATCTAGATATCATTGGCCGGAAATGCGAAACGAAATTCAGGACTACATCCGGAAATGCCAAAGCTGTCAGGAACAGAAATTGGTGCGTGCAAAAACACGCCAACCTATGCTAATCACCGATACCCCCATGGACGCTTTCGATAAAATTGCATTAGATACAGTAGGACCATTACCAATTACTCCAAGTGGAAATAAATACATCCTCACTATGCAAGATAACTTGACAAAGTATTGCATAGCTGTAGCGATCCCTAATATCCGAGCCACAACAATAGCCGACGCATTCGCAAGACATTTTATTGCAATATACGGAACTCCCCGTGTAATATTAACGGACAGAGGAACCAGCTTCATAGGAGAACTTATGGCAAATCTCGCGGAAATCTTCGAAATCAAGCAAGTCACGACTTCCGGATATCGTCCACAAACCAATGGATCGTTGGAACGCAGTCACATTGTACTCACGGAATACCTCAAGCATTATATGGATAATTATGAAGACTGGGACTTGTTAATACCTTTTGCAATGTTCTCTTACAACACATCCGTTCACGAAGCTACTAATTTCACTCCCCACGAGCTGATCTTCGGACGATTGGCGCGAGAACCAAGCTCTTTTCCAACCGGTGAAAACCTGAAAACATATGGAGACTACCTATCAGAATTAATCACCCATATGACTCGTATCCGCGACATAGCAGCCGATAAACTAATTAAAGCAAAAACTCGTTCAAAGGGCTATTATGATAGACGTTCAAACCCAGTCAAATTTAAAGTAGATGACTTTGCCTACGTAATGATGGAACCACGTACTAGTAAATTCGACCCGCACTACATTGGTCCATTTAAAATAATAGACGTGACTGACCTCAACAACGTCGTATTACAAACACCCCACAAAATAATCACTAAGCACCAGGATAAATTAAAACACGCTTATTTCCCACCCACAACGGAAAATAACACGGAAAACGCAGTACCAAAACCCAGTGCCACAATTTTCTAAGACCTTTTTCCCCTTCCTTGCTACTACCGCGTGCGGCGGTAGAAGGGGCACGCAAGGGTCCCCAGAAGTATAAAAGGAACGCGCAACCCTTGGAAAATCAGTGTTCTAAGACAAATGTCGAAGAGCCACAAAACAACGCAAACTATAGCAGCTGAAGGAACACGCACTATCGCCCTGCAAACGGGAGAGCGAGGCACTTGGCAGCCAAGACAGCGACCAGAACAACTTATCACCCCCACACCGTACCAGCAAGCATCCGGCGGACCAGTGGTCAAGGGAAGGTGCTCAAGCACCCAAACCTCGCGGAAACCAGAGGCGGCCACGCAGACGACTCCCAACAGGATCTACGAGGAGCTTCACCAGCTCAAAGAAATCACTGACTGGAATATAAAAAACTGGATACCAGGGGAAGGAATTCCGGAACCACCAGCGAAAAAATGCAGGACCAAGCACGCTGTGCAGTCATCTGCGTGGAGACCCTGACGCAGAGACCACATGTACAGACCCCGCTGTGACACTTTAAAACCAGGGCGTCTAGTGGCGCTGCGTATCAACAGCACTCACGGACCATGGGTACGGGGCGTCATCCAACAGGAAGAGCCATCCCACACTTACAGGATATTCCTCATGGACCATGGGAAGACCGTCTCCAGACCGTACGAGACCATACGGATCCTGCCACCGAGAATCCATAACCTACCCGGACAAGCCATCAAGGTTAATATCCGAGGGGTCAGGCCCAAACAACACCACCGCATCTCCAACAAAACCGAGCTGGCCCAGACAATCATGGAACGCCGCCTCGGCACCCTGCGACGTATTACAAAGGAAGAAGGCAACATAACCGCCGAACTCTGGTTAGACAGACTACCGGATCAACCCTTGTTAAATGTGGGAGAGCAATTAGTTCAGCTAGATTTAGTAGCATCAATATAAAAATGTAAAAAAAAAAAAAAAAAAAAAAAAAAAAAAAAAAAATATAAAAACTATTGTAACGTTATAGTATCCGTCGCAAACATCTTAGAATTTAGAACGACATCCACACAAACACCTCACACTACACCCGCCTTTCGTTAAAAACAATAGACATTTTCCTTTCTCGGCGAAAGCATCCCGATTTCGCGATGTTTCGTTTTAGGGGGGGAGATGTTACGTGTGGGTAATATTTGAAAATATTATTTCGTTCACTGGAATTTCTTCCAGCTCTCGTCTAGAAAGGAAAATGAAAAGACGCACTGTTTAGAGTTATCTCCCCCGATACGAGTAAGCTTGCCCCCTAGATTGCTGGAAGCAGAACTGACTCAACGTCTAACCCTTTCATACATTTCCTTATATGGAAATCTTCAAGAATTCCTCGCTCGATTTCGGTGTATATAAACCCCCGAAATCTAAGCCTCGTGGGCAGTACCAAGCAAGAAGTCAGGACGTTACTCTGCTTCGCGTACGTTTGAGAATCGTCTGTTCCAGCAAGATCGGGCGCAAGTTCCCTTTCGGACCAACATTAAACCATATAGGATCCGCGAGTCGGTATAAATCCTATTACGGCAACTTCTACAATCGTTTCTCGAATCAAACCCCCGCATTGCCAGTGCGTCAAAACCGAGCATCAAATAGGTAATATATTTTAACTTCTCAACACTCTACATTCGCGACACTGACAATTGTATAACACTATTCAGTAATATATTGTTCATTGCCCGTGATAACTTAAGAGTCGTTAATTAAACCCAACCTTCGATATCATAATCCAAATTGAAGTAACGATCCCACACGATACAGCTTTACCGCTCGAGCTGTATCGATATATTAAATAATTACTAGTTACGAGGCCTTTACTAACAATCCTTGCGACTCCCTGGTTTCGCATCAGGTTCGTTCGCAACAATCTATATCCAAATTAAAGCTCATTCCAACCTTAGTGGCTCCCTGATTTCGCATCGGGTTCGTCCACGCAACTCGCCCATCCTAGCGGCTCCCTGATTTCGCATCAGGTTCGTCCGCATCCTAGCAGCTCCCCGATTTCGCATTGGGTTCGTCTGTGAAATTACCAACCTCCCAGCAGCTCCCCGATTTCGCATCGGGTTCGTCTGCGACGTTGTACCAACTTCCTAGTAGCTCCCCGATTTCGCATCGGGTTCGTCTGCGCCTTCACCCTCCTAGTGGCTCCCCGATTTCGCATCGGGTTCGTCCACGACGTTTCAACCTCCTGCGGCTCCCCGATTTCGCATCGGGTTCGTCCGCGCTTAAACCACACTCCTAGAGGCTCCACGATTTCGCATCGGGTTCGTCCTCGTCGTCAATAATCCTAGCGACTCCCTGGCTTCGCGTCAGGTTCGTTCGCGCACCAAGCTAACAAATTCACACCGTATTCCTAAACAAAACTCCGCCGGCTCGTAACAGAGGATACAAATATTCAATGTAAAAACTAGTTTTTCGTGCAAAATACGTCGACAGAATCGGTTTTTCATTTTTCCGAGTATGTTGCTGATTTCAAAAAAATATGAAACTTTTTGAGGATAATAGTTATGTTATAATGTTGTTACGGTCAAAATATAAAAGTGGTGCTCTTCCTAGTTCACTATGAAATCTGCATTTTTCTGATTTTTTTGGGGTTTTTCATCTTTCGTACCCAAGCTTTACATAAAAAAAATACGAAAAAATTCTCGAACATGTGGCACAATATACTTAATATGCCAGATTTTTTTTAGAATTTTTACTCGCCACTAAGTGGGAGAAATATGCCAAAAACTGATATTTCGTTTTTTCGCTATTACTACCCCCCAGATCGAGCTAGAGGGTTGAAACTTTGTGTGAAGGGTTTTCTTTGGATACCCTATCGAATGGTGCATCACAAGTCTAATTTGGTTTAAGGGCACTTTTGACCCCCTTATCCGGCTATGCCCTTTTTATGCGTTTATAGGAACTTTAAATGTTTGAAAGAATGAAGAATACGCGTAACATGCAAAAATATATAAAATATTCAAAGCGCAGTACATTTCATAATATTTAAAAGATGAAGGAAATTCTATTTAGGCTACACCTGGGTATATATTTATGTTATGATTGCCTATTAGATTTTTATGAAATTGAAATATGTCGTAAAATTCAACATTTTGAGAAATTTTTCCCGATTTGTGCCTATGATCGGCATTAAAGGATAGATCCTCGAGTTCTGGGAATTTTTGAATAACATTATTATTTTCGTAACATACATATGTTCGTAAATATATAAAATGCAACACATATTTAACATTTCTAAACAACGGTATGCGGCTCCACGGTGAGGTAGGCGATATATCATATTAATCGGAAGCTTATGTATGACGAAGTAGTAGTGGTTCTAACTTAGAAGTTTAGAAATATTAGCAAAAATATATTAGTACAATTGCATTGTATTCTACCTATACGTACAATAGCAATGACAACACCACAAATAATGCAGTCGCATTGTGCCAGAAACGGAGTGCCGCTTGACGACGAGATGAAAAATAAGCAAACCAAATCCGCCGGCGAGCGAAGCGGCTAACGCGTCGGATGCTGTGTACGCATTGTGTACCTATACATACATATATATACATATTGAAACAGCATGCAATGTAGTTGTACCAATATGTTTTTGTTAATATCTTGGAACCTATGCAACAACCCTGTTACTACCATTGCAATTGGTATTTATTTAGAAAAGAGGGGTCTCACCGATTTCGATGATTTTTTAATATGTTGTAGAAATCAACATTTTAAACAACTTTTTCCTATACATATAACAGTCGCTCGGGCTTAGTTTCCGAAATTTTTTTCGAAGAATGATCGGTACCACTGCATTGAATTCTTTCTATAAGTACGCGTCCGTGGCAGCGTATCCGTAAACATTTGGTCGGTGATTGTCCACTGTTTCTTTAAACGCATCGAGGCAGCTCGCAACGGACGCGTAGAATGGGAGTGCTTCCGAACTCGATTCGGGTAGCCGACCGTCTCACGGCGGCCGGAATAATAATCCAGCCCGAACCTTACTCAAATTGAACTCCTCTATCTAGTAACTAATTTAATGAAGTTTAGGTTCGGGACGAAGAATTCATTCTGGCCGGCCACACATTCATTTCTGTTTTAATGATCTTTATTGATATTATACGAAGTTGTAAACATTTCAGTTATTATTTCGAAAAAATTTTGTACATTGTATAATATTCGTCGCTGGCCGCTATGCTGTTATGTATAGAAACAATAAACAGTTGCCAATCAAACGCATACGCATACGCTCCCAGGGACGCGTACTTATAGACAAAATTTGATGTAGTAGTACCAATCTCCTTTGAGACCAATTTCGGAATCGATGGCCGAGCGGCGGTTATTATATGTATAGGAAAAAGTTGTTAAAAATGTTGATTTTTATAACATACTCGAAAATTATCGAAATCGGTGAGACCCACCTTTTCTAAATAATTACCTTGTAATTGTTCACGCATATCTTTCGATTAATATCATCCCCACCCCCTCCTCTTTGTTGCAATAATTAAACTTTTACCCAGTCTATAACTATGTATGTACATATGTAATATAAATTTGTAGTAGGAGTGAGAAGGGAAGTCTCAAAATTACGCGAACCTTCATTAACGCGATACATAAATGTTCCGAACCCCCGCGTAATTCGGCGGGACAAATGTACATTGTATATTGTTTTGCTTAATGCCTGGTTCGGACCGTATGGATCATACATGATCCATGAGTGACATGGGTGCCCGATACATACACATACAATGTTATCTCGCCAAGACTGCAGCTGGGCCTAAGTCCACTGAGGACACGAAACTCAAACCTCGTCTGATTTCTGCCGTCGGAAAGAACAACGAGCGAAAGACAAAGTGAGAATGAGAAGCCGAGCATTCGAAGAAGTTTAAATGCCCGCTGTGCTAATGCAATGCAAACTTAAGAGTCTTTCATTTTTTTATCTTTCTTTAAAGTAATTTATTTATCATATTAATGCAATTTTTTTATTAAAATGAAACCAAACACCATATAATTTGTATCACTTTTACTTAACATTTATGGAATAATTACGCTGTATTGTAGTTTCTAACAAATTGCAGAAATGGATTATTTCTAGCAAAATACATATTTTAATAACATTATGGCATTGGATATGATATACTTACTTAAAGTATAAAATTTATAAGTTTTTCAAAGGCAGCTGATATGTGCAGTACATAGACTACGCACTTCACTTCCTGTAGCTTTCTTTTACTCTATACAATACATCTATTCCAGCGATTTACTTCTCTTCCATTTCCTACTTCTCTTAACTCCTGTATTAATACAATACTTTCACATTTTAGTAGGTAAATATAATCCGAACTATGTCGTATTTGGTCTCATTTTAACGAGAAAAGTATGGCGAATATGTTGAAAGAAAATTTATTAAGAAAAAAATAATAAAAAAAGTTTTTTAATATTATATTAACGTGTTCATACATTGTGTGGGGTTTTAAACCGCTCGGCTCTGATCAAAGGCGAGCCGAACTCACTTCACCGATCGCGAATCGTGGTTCCAAGCGAGGCAGTCCTCACGGCCTCCTCGCTATAGGCTAGAATACGAGAAATTTGACAACGCTGTCATTAGTCCTACAACGACTGATCGGACTGATGATTTTTGTTTGCGGTGTTGTGACAGCGTATGTTTCGCCTTGGATATAGCGACGGACATGGAGTCCCCGCGCCCGCCCCCCCCCCCCCCCCCGCCCCGACCACAATAGTGGAAAGGACTAAAATCTACGCATTTATCCACGGGTTCGCTCGAGTTCTTGGCGAAAAAATATTGTAATAACTGTACAGTATATGTATATATACATATTGAATTATACACACGCATATTAAACAAACCTTCCATGCTGAAAACAAGCTCTCTTTGGAATTCCGATACGACCTGTTAAGTTGCATAAAAGCATACACTCTAATAAATCCCCATAGTGCCTGGTTTAAAGCACAGTATACTACTTGTGAAGAAGAATCGACGGTACATTGTTGCAGTCTAGGTCGTTCACATTTGATATTAGATCACAGAGTCCGAAACGTAGCTGTGATCAATAGTGATCTATCATGAAAGATTAATGGTAAAAAAGATTGTTACAGAAAAACATAAATTTCAATTCCCATACGTTTCATCTTCGCTTTACGAAAACGATATTAAGGGATTATTTCATATACATATAACTTGTACTAGTTTTACTGGTAAACAGTTTTGAAAGAACTCAAAAGTTTAACTCGAAAATTATTTGTTTGTAATAGTTACTCATTTATTAGAAGTAAAAATTTCGAAACCTTTCTTCGGGATACGATTTTTGACTCTGATTCATTTGAGTTCAGCTTCGGTAGCTTATATTTGGGCTATGTAAATGTTTATTTACAGCTCGTTCACACAATACGGTTATTGACTAACTCGGTTATTTTACCAAATCAAGATTAACCGAAAACAGTGTCCACACATTTCTCCATCTCCACAGAAAATTTAATTTTCATGCGTATATATACTTCATAAATTGGTTGCCATTCTGATTCGTTCTCAGTTTTATCTTTAGATAAATGCAACGACTACGTACTACTTTTAAATTACGTTCTTTAATGTGACTAGCTAGACTTTACCATATTCATAATGAATATGTTGTTTGGATACCCACATGATTTTGTTATTGCCGAGTATAATTGCACTTTATGGTATACATGATACAGGTGCCATTCCGATACGTGACAAAAGTAACCATAAAAAATAACCGATTTAATACGTTTATCGTACACACATACAAAATATAAATAGTACTTCGAAAGGTGATAAAAATTTGATTCAGCATATAAGTGATTTGCATTACGGCAATAGTTTGTACATACATCAGTGAATCGGTTAATTCGGTAATTTAACTGACGAAATGAAACCGCATCGTATTACCGAACTGTTGGGGTCCATGTATACGACGGCCGAGTATACACGATAGTTTATCGCCACTCTGTACATTTAAAAGGCTACTGACTATCGCTCGATTTAATTGTCCTTTTCGCCGTTTCAATGGCTCTGTGGTCTTTTCTGGTGTTGAATCGATAACGTCGCAAGTGACACGGAAATGGTAAGGGGGTCTCGAGACCCCCAAACCGTGTGACAGAAAACAGCATTGGATGATAGGTCTATACTGTACCTCGTCTGTGGCGTAGAGTAATTCACAGCTGTGTATTATGCGTCATCGGGGCAAGGGGAGAAATCGTCAAGGGGCAGCAGCATTGCCAAAAATCATAGACAGGGTTGCCGCATTGCCGCCGTGACAATTCAACGCAACGATAGCATGAGAGTGCTTTGCGGTCCGAGAATGAAATCCGTATGAAACATTTTGGTCGCCAGTTCGCGCCCCGCACAAGTTAAATAGTATAGCCGGATAAGGGGGTCAAAACTGCCCTTGAACCAAGTTAGACTTTTGATGTACCATTTGATAACTTAGCCAAAGAAAAGCTTTCGCACCAAGTTTCAATCCTCTACCTCGATCTGGGGGGTAGTAATGGGGAAGAAATGAAATATCAGTTTTTGCCATATTTGTCCCATTTAATGGCAAGCAAAAATTCTGAGAAAAATCTGACATATTAGAAATATGATGATATATGTTAGAGAATTTTTTCGGATTTTTTTATTGCAAAGTTTAGGTGTACAAAATGGAAAACCCTAAAAGAATCTGAAAAATGCAGATTTCGTAGTGAAGTTGTAAGAACACTACTTTTATATTTTTACGATAACAACATATTATTATATCTATTGTCCCCAATACCTTTCAGATTTTTTGGAATTGTGCGTTGTAGTTAAAAAAATTAAAAATCAATTTTGCCGAGGTATTTCGCGCGAAAATGCATTCCTTACTTTAAATTCTTATGTTCTCCATGCAGTGAATACCGTACGTGATTTTTAATAGTTCTACATCTGGAAGAATAATATATAAATAACAAAAATAATAGATTCAGTCAACTAGCACTATTTCCCCACACTATATCTTAAAATAGAAAAAATGATTTTACTGAATACATTGGCAGAGTGGTTATAGGTTCTGCCTGTGAATCCTATATTGGTTATTTTGGTCGTGAGTTCGCGCCGCGCACAAAATTAATCTTTCTTCCCTATATTTTTTTTTAATTCATAACTACATGACAATTCAATTTGCTTTCATAGATTTACTATTCATATGATTTGTTAATTATAGAATCATTTAGTTTCTCTGACACCTAATAAATAAAAGAAATCTATTTCAATAGTACTTATCGTTAATAAATATGGTTGGATTGAAGTACAGGTGTATGGTGTCATTTCATACATTTATTTGATCTAGCAAATACTAAGTAATACTCGTAAGTAGATGAATCCGTGGCTAGAGAGATAATCACGTAAAATGTGCTCCGAAATTAATTCTGCGTATACTTCAGAGCAAAATATTCTTAAAATTACTTTAACATGTTTTGCAATTATTGCCACTTATTGGCATATTGTATAGTTACGAATAAATGAATAACGAACTTATGACGAAAATGTTAAGTATGGGTTTACAGTCTGAACTCGTAGTCATTCTGCCAATCCAATCATTAAAATTATCTTTCCAACTTCAAAATATAAATATATGAAATAGTTTCAATTAAATGAATTTACAACTTCTATTTACAATAGACTCCCGATTATCCAGCCCCATTTGAACCGGCCTCCGTTTTATCCGGCCACATTTTTGTTGATATGAAATATTCTGTAATTATTCACTTTCTTGCGTAATTATTGTCACATGTATTTGTAATTGTTTAATACGCAACCTCATATTAATTTTTTTTTCATTCGTACTAAATCTCTGAGTACAGTATTCCGCACTCCTTAGAATATAGATAGAGATGAGAAAGTGAGTCACGCAAAAGGAAAGATTGCACTTGTAAGTGCGACGAAGTATGTTGAACAGGAAGAAGATTCATCAGCAACTGACATATCATTTTTGAGAAAGTGGCGTGACATCACATTAACGAACAAAACGAAATAAAAGAAACAGAAAAGATTATCAACTTTTTTGTGAAAAATGACATTAAACAAATATTACATACACATTATCTAGCATTATATTATATTGGGATGGTGTGATTGTATATATGTACCGTATGTACATACGTGTGTATAAATATTAAACATTATAAATATATTAAATATTAATGTTTTGGTATAAACATAACAATGTATAAAACATGCTGCCAGATTAACTGGCCATTTGTTTATCCGGCCGAGCTCTGGTCCTGCAGGGGCCGGATAATCGAGAGTCGGCTCTATATATTGTTCCTCCGAATATAGAAATATTACAAATCACGCAACGCAGTCAGTGCATAAAGATCATATAAAAATGAAAAGTGAAGATTGCTTTTTCGCGCGAATATTTCAAAAAGATTGGTTTTTTATTTCTATAACTACGGTTCACTTTTCCAAAAAATCTAAAAAAGTTGGGGATAGTAGCTATAATAATATGTTGTTACCATAAAAAATATAAAAATAGTACTTTTACAGTTTCACAACGAAATCTGCTTTTCATATTAGTGTAGTGTTTTCCATATGTTATACCATTGACTAAGAACAGACTTATCCAATGCTTTTCTTTGTCACCCGGTCTCATGAGCCCCAAATCTGTTTTCATTTTTACCTTTTCGATTGTCTAAAATGTATAACTTTTGCGTTTGCTCTTACATTTTGTATATTAAAATACTTTAGAAGTGTTTACATCCTTTGACAGATAATAAAACAAAAGATATTCTTTCGAAAAGTCTGAATTTTTAGGTTATCGGTATTTCAGAGCATGCGACACGAAGTCCCATAAGATGATCGGTCTATCCTGTACCTCGTCTGTGGTTATACCTAAGTTTTGCGGTAAAAAAATCCGAAAACTTTCTCCAACATGTTACCATACATATTACTTTTCAAAATGTAAAAAAATTATGGTACGACTAGATTGAATTCTGCCTGTGCGTGTGTCGTGGATGCGCTGCGTTGCGTCTAAAAGGCATCGCTGCTTGTTTTGCTTTTCCGTAAACAAATGGCTGTGCCGCTTGCCGGGCGCACAGCAAAACGTGCGGAAATCTTTTACAGGAGGAAAGCGTCGGCGACACACGGATAGGCAGAGTTGAATGTAGTGGTACATCGGACTACTCCTCCAGTCCCAGCCAATTCTCGTTTCGTCTTTATGATTAGGCGCCCCTCGTGCATAACAGCTGAACTAAACTTGATACGTATTTTGCTCTGTTTTATCGTCAATATGGCGAATTCATCCGAAAACGCATGCCTTTACGCGATACAACTTTTCGTCCTTATATGAGAAGCTTTTGAGTCGCACGATAGCTCATTCGAAAGGGGAGACTTCAACGCAACGTGGTCAAGTATTAATTTCATGCAGATCATTCTCTCCGTATCAAAAAAATGCTTAGATTCGACGGCTGTCGAGCTGTCATTTTTTGCTCCGCTCTACAACACTCATATTATTACATATCAACATAATTTGACCACAAGACTACCTGACCACGTTGCCTTGAAGCCTCCTCTTTCGAATGAGCCCTATTTCGAGCCAAAATTCTCTCATATAAGGACGAAAAGTTGTATTAGGCAAACCCATATTTTTGGCCCATTTTGTCGGTAAAGTCAACTCTCTGACATGCCTGGCCGCCATTGGGGACTACCGCCTTAAGGTAGTCCAAGGTAGAACTATTAAAAATCACGTATGGTATTCACTGAATCAAAAACATAAGAATTTAAAGTAAGGAATGCATTTTCGCGCGAATTACCTCGACAAAATTGATTTTTAATTTTTTTAACTATAACGCACAATTTCAAAAAATCTGAAAGATATTGGGGACAATAGATATAATAATATGTTGTTATCGTAAAAATATAAAAGTAGTGTTCTTACAATTTCACTACGAAATCTGCATTTTTCAGATTCTTTTAGGGTTTTCCATTTTGTACACCTAAACTTTGCAATAAAAAAATCCGGAAAAATTCTCTAACATATATCACCATATTTCTAATATGTCAGATTTTTCTCAGAATTTTTGCTTGCCATTAAATGGGACAAATATGGCAAAAACTGATATTTCATTTCTTCCCCATTACTACCCCCCAGATCGAGATAGAGGGTTGAAACTTGGTGTGAAATCTTTTCTTTAGCTAAGTTATCAAATGGTATGTTACGAGCCTGGGCCGCGAGCAGCGCGTGAGGCCGGCGGAGTTTTGTTTAGGAATACGGTGTGAATTTGTTAGCTTGGTGCGCGAACGAACCTGACGCGAAGCCAGGGAGTCGCTAGGATTATTGACGACGAGGACGAACCCGATGCGAAATCGGGGAGCCTCTAGGAGTGTGGTTTAAGCGCGGACGAACCCGATGCGAAATCGGGGAGCCGCAGGAGGTTGAAACGTCGTGGACGAACCCGATGCGAAATCGGGGAGCCACTAGGAGGGTGAAGGCGCAGACGAACCCGATGCGAAATCGGGGAGCTGCTAGGAAGTTGGTACAACGTCGCAGACGAACCCGATGCGAAATCGGGGAGCTGCTAGGAAGTTGGTACAACGTCGCAGACGAACCCGATGCGAAATCGGGGAGCTGCTGGGAGGTTGGTAATTTCACAGACGAACCCGATGCGAAATCGGGGAGCTGCTAGGATGCGGACGAACCTGATGCGAAATCAGGGAGCCGCTAGGATGGGCGAGTTGCGTGGACGAACCCGATGCGAAATCGGGGAGCCACTAAGGTTGGAATGAGCTTTAATTTGGATATAGATTGTTGCGAACGAACCTGATGCGAAACCAGGGAGTCGCAAGGATTGTTAGTAAAGGCCTCGTAACTAGTAATTATTTAATATATCGATACAGCTCGAGCGGTAAAGCTGTATCGTGTGGGATCGTTACTTCAATTTGGATTATGATATCGAAGGTTGGGTTTAATTAACGACTCTTAAGTTATCACGGGCAATGAACAATATATTACTGAATAGTGTTATACAATTGTCAGTGTCACGAATGTAGAGTGTTGAGAAGTTAAAATATATTACCTATTTGATGCTCGGTTTTGACGCACTGGCAATGCGGGGGTTTGATTCGAGAAACGATTGTAGAAGTTGCCGTAATAGGATTCATACCGACTCGCGGATCCTATATGGTTTAATGTTGGTCCGAAAGGGAACTTGCGCCCGATCTTGCTGGAACAGACGATTCTCAAACGTACGCGAAGCAGAGTAACGTCCTGACTTCTTGCTTGGTACTGCCCACGAGGCTTAGATTTCGGGGGTTTATATACACCGAAATCGAGCGAGGAATTCTTGAAGATTTCCATATAAGGAAATGTATGAAAGGGTTAGACGTTGAGTCAGTTCTGCTTCCAGCAATCTGGGGGACAAGCTCCCTCGTATCGGGGGAGATAACTCTAAACAGTGCGTTTTTTCATTTTCCTTTCTAGACGAGAGCTGGAAGAAATTCCAGTGAACGAAATAATATTTTCAAATATTACCCACACGTAACAGGTACATCAAAAGTCTAATTTGGTTCAGGGGCAGTTTTGACCCTCTTATCCGACTATACTTTTTAACTTGTGCGGGGCGCGAACGGCGACCAAAATATTTCATACGGATTTCATAGTCGGACCACAAAGCACTCTCATGCTATCGTTGCGTTGAATTGTCACGGCGGCAATGTGGCAACCCTGTCTATGATTCTTGGCAACGCTGCTGCCTCTTGACGATTTCTCCCCTTGCCCCGATGACGCATAATAAACAGCTGTGAATTACTCTACGCTTTCCTGAAGGAAAACGATAGTGGCTCCGCCTCGTGTTCGTCAGGCAGCCACATGCTTGTAGGAAATGATCTTACTGTAACGAAATCTACCATGCCTACGAAATCTGTGACGTCACGTGTTTCGTAGGCATGGTATATTTCGTTAGAGTAAGAGTATTACCGACAAACTTGTGGCTGCCTGACGACCCAGACGAGGTACAGGCATTGACTAAGAACAGGATAGACCACTCATCCAATGCTTTTGTGTGTCACACGGTTTTGGGGCTCTTGAGCCCCATTACCATTTCCGTGTCACTTGCGACGTTATCGATTCAGCACTAGAAAAGACCACAGAGCCATTGAAACGGCGAAAAGGACAATTAAATCAAGCGATAGTCAGTACTATTTAAATGTACAGAGTGGCGATAAACTACCGTGTATACTCGGCCGCCGTAAACATGGATACAATAGTTCGGTCATACGATGCGGATTCATTTCGATAGTTAGTTTACCGAATTAACCGATTTACTGAAGTATGTACAAACTATTGCATTCATGCAAATCAATTATTTGCTGAATCAAATTTTTATCACCTTTCGAAATACTATTTATATTTTGTATGTGTATACACGATAAAATTACTAAATCGGTTATTTTTTATGCTTACTATTGTCACGTATCGGAATAGCACCTGTATCATGTATACCACAAAGTGCAATTATAGTCGGTAATAACAAACTCATATAGGTATTCAAACAACATATTCATTATGTATATGGTAAAGTTCCGGCTAACCACATTAAACAACGTAATTTAAAAGTATTACGTAGTCAATACATTTATGTAAAGATAAAACTGTGAACAAGTTAGCATGGCAATCAATTTAATAAGTATATATGTATACGCATAAAAATTAAATTTTCTGTGGAGACATGGAAATGTGTGGACCACTGTTTTCGGTTAATGTTGATGTGGTAAAATAACCGAGTTGATCAAAAACCGTATTGTGTGAACGAGCTGTAAATAAACCTTTACATAGCACAAAAAACTGCCGAAGCTCAGCATAAATGAATGAGAACCGAAAATCGCATCCCGCGTATAGTAATTATATTAAAGTGGTTTCAAAATTTTGACTCCTAATAAATGAGTAACTATTACATACAAATAATCTTCTAGTTAAACTTTTGAGTTCCTTCAATACTGTTTACCAGTAAAACAAGTACAAGTTATATGAATATATAATAATCCCTTAATATCGTTTTCGTAAAGCGAAAATAAATATTATGGGAATTGAAACTTTTGTCTCCATGTAACAATTTTTTTACCATTATTCGTTCATGTTGGGTGAACGGTTACTATTGATCACAGCTACGTTTAGGACTCTGTGATGTAATAACAAATGTGAATGACCTAGACTGCAACAATGTAACGTCGATTCTTCTTTACAAGTAGTATGCTGTGCTTTAAATTAGGCACTATGGCGATTTATTAGGGTGAATGCTTTCATGCAGCTGAACAGGTTCGTATCGGAATTCCAAAGAGAGCTTGTTTTCAGCATGTAAGATTTGTTTAATATGCATGTATGTAATTCGATATGTATATATACATATATCGTTCAGTTGTTACAATATTTTCTCGCCAAGAACTCGAGCGATTCCGCGGATAAATACGTAGAGTTCAGCCCTAGCCCCCATGGGGGGGGGGGGGGACTCAACGTCCATCGCTACACAAAAGCCGAAACATACATTGTACGTATCACAGCAGCGCAACATAAAAATCATCAGTCCGATCAGTCGTCGTAGGACTGATGACAGCGTTGTGTTCTACCCTACACTAGAGAAGGCCGTGAGGAATACCTCTCTTGGAACCACGATTCACGACCAGCGAAATAAGTTCGGCTGGCCTTTGATCAGAGCCGAGCGGTTTAAATCCCCATTCAATGTTGGGTACGTTAATACAAGATAAAAATTTTTTTCTTGTATTTTTTTCTTAATAAATTTTCTTTTAACATATTCGTGAAACTTTTCTGGTTAAAATAAGACCAAATACAATATAGTACAGATTACATTTACATATTCAAATGTAAAAGAATTGTATTAATAGAGGAGATAAGAGAAGTAGGATATGGAAAAGAAGTAAATCGCTGGAATAGATATATTGTATAGAGTAAAAGAAAGCTACAGGGAGTAAAGTGCGTAGTCCATGTATTGTACATATCAGCTACCTTTGAAAAACTTATATATTGTATACTTTAAGTGAGTACATCATATCCAATGCCATTATGTTATTAAATTATGTACTCTTCTAGAAACAATTCATTTCTGCAATTTGTCAGAAGCTACAAAACAGCGTAATTATTCCATAAATATTAAAAAAAAGTGGTCCGAATTACATCATGTTTGGTTTCATTTTAATAAAAAAAATTGCATTAATATGATAAATAAATTACCGTAAGGAAAGATAAAAAAATAAAAAACTTTTAAGTTTGCATTGCATTAGCGCAGCGATACATGGGCATTTAAACTTCTTCGAATGCTCGGATTCTCATTCTCACTTTGTCTTTCGCTCGTTGACCTCTTTGATGACAGAGATTAGACGAGGTTTGAGTTTCGTGTCCTCAGCGGACTTGGGCCCGGCCGCAAAATCTTGGCGAGAAAACATTGTATGTATATGCATCGGGCACCCACATCACTCATGGATCATGTATGATCACTAAGGTGCGAACCAGACGTTGAACGACACAATATACAATGTACAGTTGTCCCTCGAAATACGCGGGAGCTCCGAACATTGACGTATCGCGTTAATAAAGGCTCACCTAATTTTGAGACATCCCTTCTCACTCCTACCACAAATTTATATTACATACATAGTTACAGATTGGGTAAAAGTTTAGTTATTGGGACAAAGAGGAGGGAATGGGGATGATATTAATCGAAAGATATGCCTGAATAAATACAAGGTAATTATTTACAAAAGGGGGAGTCACACCGATTTCTAAGAGTTTCGAGTATGTTATAAAAATCAACATTTTTAACAACTTTTTCCTATACATATAACCGTCTCTCGGCCTTCGTTTCCGAAAGTCTCAAAAGAGATCGGTACTACTAAATTGAATTCTGCCTATACGCACGCGTCCGTGGGAGCGTATGCGTAAGCGTTTGATCGGCAACTGTCTACCGTTAATATATATAACAGCGTAGCGACCAGCGACGAACATTATACAATGTGTAAAAAACTTTTTCGCAATAATGACTGAAATGTGTACAACTTTGGATAATATCAATAAAGATCATTAAAACACAAATGAATGTGTGGCAGGCCGCCACACGGCGGCCGGAATGAATACTTCGGCACGAACCTAAACTTCATTAAATTAGTTACTAGATAGAGGAGTTCGATTTGACTAAGATTCGGGCCGGATTATTATTGCGGGCGCCGTGAGACAGTCGGCTACCCGAATCGAGTTCGGAAGCACTCCCATTATGCATATCCGTTGCGGGCCGCCTCGATGCATTTAAAGAAACAGTGGGCAACGTTCAAACATTTCCGCATACGCTGCCACGGACGCGTACTTGTAGAAAGAATTGAATGTGTAGTACCGATCATCCTTCGAAAAAAATCGCGGAAACTAAGACCGAACGGCGGTTATATGTATAGGAAAAAGTTGTTTAAAATGTTGGTTTCTACAACTTATTAAAAAATCATCGAAATCGGTGACACCCTCTTTTTTCTAAATAAATACTAATTACAATGGTAGTAACAGGGTTCTTGTATAGGTTCGAAGATTTTAACAAAAAACATATTAGTATGTGTATGTGTATATGTGTATGTATATGTACACAATGCGTCACAGCCAGCCGACGCGTTAGACGTTTCGCTCGCCGGCGGATTTGGTTTGCTTATTTTTCATCTCGTCGCGAAGCGGCACTCCGTTTGTGGCACAATGCGACTGCATTATTTGTGGTGTCCTCATTGCTATTGTACGTATAGGCAGAATACAATGCAATTGTACTAATATATTTTTGCTAATATTTCTAAACTTCTAAGTTAGAACCACTACTATTTCGTGACACATAAGCTTCCGATTATTAGGATATACCGCCTACCTCACTGTGGAGCCGCATACTATTGTTTAAAAATGTTAAATATGTGTTGCATTTTATATATTTACTAACAAATGTATGTTGAGAAAATAATAATGTTATTCTAAAATTCCCAGAACTCGAGAATCTATCCTTTAATGCCAATCATAGGCACAAATCGGGAAAAGTTTCTCAAAATGTTGAATTTTACAACATATTTCAATTTCATAAAAATCGAATAGGCAATCCTAATATAAATATATACCCAACTGTAGCCTAAATAGAATTTCCTTCATCTTTTAGATATTATAAAATGTACTGCGCTTTGAATATTTTATATATTTTTGCACATTACGTGTATTCTCCATTCTTTCAAACATTTAAAGTTCCTATAAACGCATAAAAATTTGTAGTGAATTTATTATATATTGTGTACATATGTTAGTTATATTTCACGAAAGTATATTGTCATTTTTGTGATTCTTCACAGTCGCGGTGACTACAAAGATCACAAAAAACCGCGTTTATCAAAACTGCGTAAGTATACCTCTGCTTACTTTTTCCTAGATGTTGAAGAACGAGCCTTGCATTGAGGAGGCATAACTTGGATAATATATTCTGGTAGATGAGTCTTAAACAAATTTTCAAGTGATATTTTTATGTTTCTAACACAATGGCCTTACAAGCATAATAAATAAGAGTTATAAGAATTACATTTGAAACTATTTATATTTTAATTTCATGATTTTATATTTTTTATTATATCCTTCTAGAAATTTATCAGAAGTCCGAGCTTTCTTCTGCAATAATGGTTCCGAGCATATAATTATGACATTACAGCAACGTAATTAATTTTGTAAGTTGATAACGACATTATAAAAATACACTCCAGCCGTGCAAAGAAATTAAAATTAATTAAGCGAGCTCGGATTTTTGTTTATCGTTTACATGAAAAATTTTATGTATGCATTGATGACATTACTGTGAAGTATTACAAAATGTAAGAAGATAAATCACAGTTATATTTGTTTTATACGCACAGAGTGTGCATATAATTTCCACAATTTTTTTTTGTTCGCATTTACTTGGAAAAAATCACTGTTATTAAATTGTGTACCCTTTGAAACTATTCAACATTTGTCTGAAACAGTTTTTGGCATCATTCGCGGTTTACAAAATTTTTAGATTTATTTAAATGCGACACCGTGTATAGTGGTCAAACAGATTTCTTCGTGACGCGAAAGAGAACGATGTACTTGAGTCTGTTGACTTTATCGTCGTCAGCGACATTTCCACAGATATTTCTTACACTCGCCGCATTAAAACGCAGAGGGCGTATGAAACACTTGGATTTTTTTCGAGGTCGGTATTTCAGAGCATGTGACACGAAGTCCCATAAGATGAGTGGTCCATTCTGTACCTCGTCTGTGGGGGGGGGGGGGGGGGGGGGGTATATTTTTTATAATTGAATAAAAAAAAACAATACAAAGCAGTTTTTTATGCCCCTTCTCCTTTAATTTAATTAATAGTAGTAATTTGATTAATCTTATTATATATTATATTTATAAAATGTTGTTAAAGCTCCGATGGTATGGTTTATGACACGGTCAGGTCAATAGCTATTTTAGCTGAATTTTAACGCTTCGACCATCTGCGTGCCATCACTCAGGTGGTACGTGACTCGTAGCAATGTAGCAGATTAAAGGTATGTATTTTAGTTTCTTAGCTTTGCCTACCATACCTCGATAGCAACGACCCTGTCATAAACCAGGGAGTTCCGAATGTGTCGATCGAAGACGAAGGGTCACCTAACGGTATCCGCGGCCAGCACAAGCCCGCGGAAACCTCGTCAGGGTTGACCAAAGCTCTCGTCCACCCTCGTAGGGGAAGACCTCTGTTTCCCTTCCAGAAACATAGCGCGCTAAGGGCGAAATGGAAGGGAGGACACGAGGTCTTAAAAACTCGCGTAATTAGAATTTCTAACCAGATTCTCGCTTCTTGTCAGACTGTCATTGTAAATACTAGAGTCCACTACATTGTCATTGGAAATATACAAATTTTGTTGAAGTACCAGTGCAGTTGTACAAATTAATTATCGTCGGTTCCCAAGTCCGAAACTTGGGTGGTCCTTCGGAATCAATTAGTCGGCACACCACGTGCAAACGCCAACAAGGCCCGAAAGATCGCTGGATCAACCGTGGGCGTAAACAAATATATAAAATTAGTTTTATAAATAATTTTAACAAACCCAGATACTAAAAGTAATTAAATAATAATACTTGATATTATTTCATTAATTTCTTTCATAATAAATGAAACTATTGATATCAATTAATCATTTTAATTTTTAATCATATTCAATTCAACCATCAAAGTTCATAAAGATAACCCCCTATCGTTGTTGACTTCGTCACATTAGCATATCATTGTGAGATTCCCATTTTTTTCCCTTTTCGATTCATTCACTTATCTTCACTTATACAGTATAATAATTAATTCCTGATTTCTAGTTTAAAATGAAATGTTTCGCTTATATTTCTTATTATATTGAAAATATAATATACGTCTCTCCTCATACGTCTGTCATGGACGCGTTGCGTTTACAAACGATCGCCGCTCATTTCACTATTCTCTAAACATAGTGTGGTGCTGCTTGCTGACACAAAGTAAAATGAGCGGCAGTCTATTACAGGCGGAAAGCGTGACGACACACGTACAGACAGGCTTCAATGTGGAGTAGTACAACGAGCTGCTGCTACATTAGCGCCAACTCTCATTTGGTCTTTACGATTAGGCGCCTCCTCGCGGAGAACGGCTGAACTAAAGTTTACACGTTTTTGCTCTGTATCATCATCAATATGGCGAAATCACGCGAGAAAGCATGCTTTTGCGGGGTTCGACTTTTCGTTCTTATATAAGAAGATTTTGCGTCGAACGATAGCTCATTTGAAAGGGGAGGCTTCAACGCAGTGCGCTCTGGTCCTCATTTCATTGAGAACATTCTCTTTGTATACGAAAATTGCTTAGATTCGGCGGCTGTCAAGCTGTAAATATTTGCTCCACATTTCCACGCTCATATTATTGAGCATCAACATAATCGGATCAAATGACGACCAGAGCGCACTGCATTGAAGCTTCCTCTTTCGAATGAGCTGTATTTCGACCCAAAATTCTCTTATATGAGGACGAAAAGTCGAACCCCGCAAACCCATATTTTTGGCTCATTTTGTCGGTAAAGTCAACTCTCTGACATGCCCGGCCGCCATTGGGGACTACCGCCTTAAATGCTACTGACTATCGCCTGATTTAGTTGTCCTTTTCGCAGTTTCAATGGCTCTGTGGTCTTTTCTAGTGCTGAATGGATAACGTCACAAGTGACACGGAAATGGTAATGGGGCTCAAGAGCCCCAAAATCGTGTGACAAGAAAAGCATTGGATGAGTGGTCTATCTATACTGTTCTTAGTCAATGCCTGTACCTCGTTTGTGCTTGTAGGTAATGATCTTACTGCAGCGAAATCTACCATGCTACGAAATCTGCGACGTCACGCGACGGGTCTACCCCCTTAAGGCGGTAGTCTCCAATGGCGGCCAGGCATGTCAGAGAGTTGACTTTACCGACAAAATGGGCCAAAAATATGGGTTTGCCTGATACAACTTTTCGTCCTTATATGAGAGAATTTTGGCTGGAAATAGGGCTCATTCGAAAGAGGAGGATTCAACGCAACGTGGTCAGGTAATCTTGTGCTCAAATTATGTTGATATTTAGTAATATGAGCGTTGTAAAGCGGAGCAAAAAGTGACAACTTAACAGCCGTCGAATATAAGCATTTTTTTAATACGGAGAGAATGATCTGCATGAAATGAATACCTGACCACGTTGCGTTGAAGTCTTCCCTTTCGAATGAGCTATCGTGCAACTCAAAAGCTTCTCATATAAGGACGAAATGTTGTATCGCGTAAAAGCATGCGTTTTCGGATGAATTCGCCATATTGACGATAAAACAGAGCAAAATACGTATCAAGTTTAGTTCAGCTATTATGCACGAGGAACGCCTAATCATAAAGACCAAATGAGAATTGGCTGGGACTGGAGTAGTTCGATGTACCACTACATTCACCTCTGCCTATACGTGTGTTGCTGCCGCTTTCCTCCTGTAAAAGATTACCGCACGTTCTGCTGTGCGCTCGGCAAGCGGCACCGCGATTTGTTTACGGAAAAGCAAAACAAGCAGCGATGCCTTTTAGACGCAACGCAACGCAGCGCGTCCACGACACACGCATAGGCAGAATTCAATGTAGTCGCACCATCATTTTTTTTACATTTTGAAAAGTAATATGTATGGTAACACGTTGGAGAATGTTTTCGGATATTTTTAATGGGGTAGTCCCAACACGCGATGTCACAGATTTCGTAGGCATGGTAGATTTCGTAGAATAAGAGTATTACCGACAAGCATGTAGATACCTGACGAATACGAGAAGAAGCCAGTCATTTTCTTTCACGATGCGTATAGAAATTCTTAGCTTTTTGTTGGGTGACAGCAAGCAATGGTTGAATTATATATAATAGACATCTCTCAAATGGTCTGAAAGAGTGAAACCTAAAGAATCAGAGGTTTTCGAAGAATATGTTCCGTTTTATTATCTGACAGGGAATGTAAACATTTCTAAAGTATATTGGTATTTAAAATGTAGAAGCAATCGCAAAAGTATAGGTTGTATGTAATCAAAAATGTAAAAATGAAAGTAGTAAATGGGGTTATGTAACATACGGATGTGTAACATAAGAATATATTGAATAATAGGTTTACTCTATCCTGTACCTAGTTTTTAGTTTTACCATTGACTAAGTACAGGATAGACTATTCATTTATAGGATACATCATAAATTTCAAACTGAAATTCGGATTGTGTAAAGAAAGCAAGGCATCTTTATGCCTCTTACAAAGGATTATTTGAAGAGTTATATTAAATCCATCAAAGTTAATAAAATTAACCCTCTTTTCCTGTATTATATATAATTACATCATATAAAAGTAAATGAAATTCGGGTCGTAGAAGATTAAATTTTAAAAGTCCATTACTTATGACGATATACTTCTATGCATGTTATTATAAATCTAGCTTATGTTAGTAAAAGATCCAGGTGAAAGAAATACATTTTTAATATTATTTACAATTTATATTATAAAATACAATTACATATTTGTGAAGGTAATATATGTGTATTTTTCTATTTCGTAACCTTCTGCAACAAGACTTTTCTTTTACTGAAGACAGCATTAGCAACACGATGCATTGATGTGGATGCTTATGTACTGTAAAAATAAAATACATGTTGATCATTCATTTCCTTGTAAAAGTAGGTACAATTATTGTACATACTATTCGATGTATGTCATTTCCATTTTGCATTCGAGGATTATTCCCAAGATGTGGACATGCGAAAGAAAAATAATACAAAATCATTATGATTTTGAATTTGATTACGTATATAGTAAAAGTATTAGTCTCATACTGTTATATGCACATCATTTCCTATTCATATGAGAGGATTATTCCCATATCAGGGCCGCCGCGTCGGTAAGAGTTGCCTGTGTGCAGAATTTGTCGGGGTTGGGGCGGGGGTGTGGGGGAAGGCGACACGGCGCCCCTTATTGTCGTGACATGCGCCTTTTCGATGAAGCGCCCGAGTGCGGCACACAACTTGCACGCCCGCACGCGGCGGACCTGCCCATAATGTGGATCTGCAAAAGAAATCCATATAAAATTTCAAATTACTTCACATGCCGACAGTGAAAATAGAAATATTTTGCTTGCCATTTTACACGTGTTGCAAGTTTTTGCACTTCTGTTTTCTACCGGCTTACGTAAATGTACTTACAAAAATCTGTATTCCTTCCATTTTGGCAAATCGTATTCCCTGTAGGTGAATGATACAATAATTCATAAAATGTGATTTATATACAATAATTATATATATATATATTTATATATTATATATATATATATATATATATATATATATATATATCATTTATAAAATAAAAAATAGTAAAAATGAGTAGGAGAGTAGAAAGAGACCCACCACCACCCCCGTCAAAGACGGTCCTCTTTATATCTCTACTTATTTGTTTACTCCCTCTGTTGGGATTTTTCATCCACTAGTGCACTTACCAGATGCCATGGTGCAGTTTTTCATCTGTGTTGACTTGCACTCGCCGGTGCAATTGCGATTTTTTATAAGCAGCTCTTTATATGCGCTGCGCCGCACTCGCCGGTGCGGTCGCAATGGGCGATGAAAGACCTCTTCTCATCTGCGTTGACTTGCACTCGCCGGTCCAATTGCGATTTTTTATAAGCAGCTCTTCATGTGCGCTGCGCCGCACTCGCCGGTGCGGTCGCAATGGGCGATGAAAGACCTCTTCTCATCTGCGTTGACTTGCACTCGCCGGTCCAATTGCGATTTTTTATAAGCAGCTCTTCATGTGCGCAGCGCCGCACTCGCCGGTGCGGTCGCAATGGGCGATGAAAGACCTCTTCATCTGCGTTGACTTGCACTCGCCGGTGCAATTGCGATTTTTTATAAGCAGCTCTTCATGTGCGCTGCGCCGCACTCGCCGGTGCGGTCGCAATGGGCGATGAAAGACCTCTTCAACTGCGTTGACTTGCACTCGCCGGTCCAATTGCGATTTTTTATAAGCAGCTCTTCATGTGCGCTACGCCGCACTCGCCGGTGCGGTCGCAATGGGCGATGAAAGACCTCTTCATCTGCGTTGACTTGCACTTGCCGGTGCAACTCTGATTTTTTATAAGCCGCTCTTCATGTGCGCTGCGCCGCACTCGCCGATGCGGTCGCAATAGTCTATATGCGTTCATTTAGATTCGCCTCTCCAAACAGAGCAGAAGAGTAGTTGTTCCGTACAGGCTGAGATGCCGACATTTCTTCCTCACCATCGGAGATTGGATGTTTTCTTGCACTTATGGATGGAGCACCTTTTTTAATGTACGGAGGCTCTCTGATGGGCTGCTCTCTGTTGTATCTGCTGTCTATTAGTTCTGGCAGCATGCAGTCCTCGTAAAACCTTTTTAATTTATCCTGCATTTCCGTTGCCCAGAAGTGGTCATCTCTTTCAACTGTTACAATTTTCATCCCTTTCAGGGTCCACAAACAAAATAGAGCAGTGTGCCTATTTGTTATGTGAAGTTGTCCTTGGACTTGATAACAGTAGTGATCATTTTTGTTCATGTCATCACCCTGAAAGGTACGTCGTATGGCTGGAAGCTGCTGTATTGCTTCATCGGGTGATAAATTCTTTGCCGATTCTGGACATTTCACATCCACTATGGTATCATCACGCAGGAGACCATCAGGCGTTGCTCCTAGATATGGCACGATGGCATCGATAAACAAGCCACACGATGCAATTGGGATTCCCAATTGTGCTTCTAATTGTCGCAAGGCGTTGACCTCGTTCTCCCTTCCGTATTCCAGGGAACGGAGATTCTGTATTTGCGGATACATTATACTATTCAGAGTATTTGCCCGTGGCGTATCTTTTCGCAAATGGCATGCCTTGCCGAAATTGGATGCAGTTAATAATTTCTTCCTGTACATCATCCAGATTTCGCTGTTTACTTGACGGCGAGTTTTCGCTTCGATCATGTATCTTGCTGTTTGCCACTCGCGGAGTATGTTGAGATGGCGTTCACATTCAGAGAAGTAAACTGCCTCCTCCATATCTGGCTTCGCTGCGCTGGGGCCATAATCCTTGTCACATAATTCTTTACTGTACTGTGAAGTGGATGTTTTCGCTCTTTTTTCATAATCTATTTTCATTTCTGATGCGTGCTTGCGTCGTTCTACCATCTTCTTTACAATGATTGTCGGTTGCTTATCCATTGCAACACTTAATCGACTCAACGCCTCTTTGGAGTTGAATTGCACAACAGCAGCGGAAACTCTGCCCTTATACGATCCTTTTCGGCCGAAAGTTATTTGTTTTCCATCGATGAATTTATCGATAATATTATGGAAGCATTCGACAGCATTACTGTTCAAGTTGTACAGCAGACTTTCAGCCTGAGCAAAAAGAGGTTGCTTCCTCAATGTTTCCGTAAATCCCGCTTTCCTTTCGTTGCGGGACGTAGTCGTTCTCCAGCTCGGCGTATTTCTTACAGAAATATGCCAACTTCTCACACTCCTTGTGTTCGCCGAATACGTGGCTCAGCACAATTCTCAAATCTTCTTTCAAATTCCTGATTTGATTAGAGAGTCCTACTTTTTGTGGAAATCGGTATTCTGCAGCTTTTTTAATTCCAGTGCGCAAGCGGAGGGCACTTCCTTTTACTATGGCGCGCAGTTCCTTATGTCGGCCTTTTGTGGCTATTTCATTAATCTTTCTACTGAAATTGCGAAGAATTGTAGAAGATGATTAGTGCACTCAATTTTCCGGACGTGCACCATGAAATCCTTGTACGGATCATTATCCAATATCCTCTTATAAACGCTGCTGTCGCCATCAACAACTAATATGGAATATATTAGGCTGTGCATTTCTATGCTGCATTTGAAACCTTCTACAAAATTTTACCGGAATTTCCATTCCGGTGGAATTTTGATTACGGCCCCAGTTTTTGAAGCACTGGTGCTCGCGCGCTTCTTCCTTCTGTTTCGCTGCTGTTTGGCAAATCACGCAAAAGTTCTTCACGCCGATGTATAACACTTTCTTCGTGTGATACCCGACGATGGCTCCTACACCAGACGGAGAATTGTAGTCACCGCCGCGGTACGACCTCTTCATCCAGCTACCGTCCGCGATAACGGGGATCCATGGTATATTGGAACCCGGGTGTACGTCTCCTCTTGCTACTGCAAGTTCTTTCTCCTGTATTGCAACAGCATGCATTTCTTCTTGAGCAGCCAATTGAAAGGCACTGATAATTTCCTCTTCACAACTGCGATATTTCCTTTTCGACATGCACGGCACGTTCATTGCGGCTAGCAGCTCCTCCACAGTTGATTGTATCCGCCGCCTGTTACCATCGTTGCGGATACAGTGCTCTGATTGATGTCCATAGTGCCATCATTTGTTTGCAGGCACTGAATGTACTCGTAGTGATTATACATTTGGCAACGTACGATGTACACATTTTGCGGTCCATTATTTTGACATTCAACTATCTCGAAGTGCTCTATGCCGCAGCCCATCTTGGAGTGTTTTACAAGCTCCCTTATTTGATGGAAGACGTACACAAAATCCACGAGGTTTATGCTTTCCGAAATTGGTTGTTGCAACTGCTGTGATGTAACTCTTTGTATCACCCAGTTGCAATCGGAATCTCCATCTTGCCTAAAGTCTACTTCTTCTATTGTCTCAGTTGCTTCCCTTTCCTCAATTCTTTCTTCGTCTTCTTTGTCTGTTTGCAGACAAATTGTAGCGGATGTTGTCGGAAGCATTTCGTAGGAAGCAGCTTCGAAAGGCAGTGCTTCCATTGCGCTGCATATATTTTCAGTGGTTTTGTTTTCATTCTCCAACCACTGATGCGCAGCATTCTCCATCGCGGTCTGCAAACGACGTCTAACATAAAAGAAATATAATTTCATTAATAGTCAACATGTGGAACGGGAAATACGTAACATGCAGGGGGTTCGCTCAGTTTTGTGAGAAACTACAGGGAGTGATACTATGATAGTATTGGTATAATGATACAGATACCACTATGATATACGAAGACGAACACTAACGGAATTGCGTTTCAGGCTTATAAATCTACTACATACGTTTTATATAAACATAGAATGTATGTAGAACACATGCTAGATAATATGTAACGAAAAAAAGGTCGATGAAATCTCCTGCAACGGCAACCGAGCTGTGATCCTTCTCGAGCTCGACGTTTCACAGTTTATTACCGACCAGCTGTTGTGCAGTAGGTCAATGACCTACTCTGTTGACCTTCTGTACAGCGGCTGTCGCTGTAACAGCGCCGTGCCTCAATCGCGTGGAAAGCTGTTTCTCGCAAAGCTGACCGAAGACCACGTATGATGCACAAAATAAACATAAGTGACATTTCTGGAGAACAAAGACGACATGATATTCCGCGCTTGTGAAATGCGAATTCAATAAGATAAGAAATTTATTTATTGCTCGAAGTATTGAAAGTTACGAAACTTTTCGCAGAAATGAGACCAAACACAATATAATTCGGACTACTTTCAATAACAGTTTACACTTGCTACTTTTTTACATCGCCCCAAAAGTATGATACTTTCTTTTACAACATTTTTGAAGAAAGTAGAACAAAGGGGTTACTTGAGCATCAAATTATAGTTGCAATATGATTTCATTGGGGGAACTCCAAATTGAACAGACAAATTAGTAACAAATTACTGTTATTTGATTATGCTGATGTCAATAGAAGTTACATTCACTGAATCGCATTTATTTTCATTCTTCAGCTGAGAAATGCTTAGTGCTGAAGTGAGATAGCATGTACTATACTGTTCTTTTCTAAAGAATAACATCGATGCTCGGCCGACGGCTTTACGTTCTGTCGATGGGGCAATTCAGACGAGCTGTTTGCGGGGTTGCCATACATTGACGGAATGGCAATACACCTTGACGGCAACCATGCAAGGCAGGACGGTAGGACCTGCGATTCTTTTACAGCAGATTGCCGTGAAGTTACCACAATGTATGAGTGTTTGTATGTGTATCATATAATATGATATTATTGTTGGTCGCATTTCGATCGATGTAACCCTTTCATTACAGTCATTTGTACCGATAAGAAATGCAACACGTTCACGCCTTTAGCTTTGCAAACCTTCAGATTCGAGTTTTTCAAATAGAATAGATATTATACTATATATATATATATATATATTACGGTATCCCGTAACTGGTGGTACAAGCGAGTAGGGGGTGATTCTACGTGAAAAATTGGATAAAAAATTTCGAATAAAATTTTTTCATGACGCTTTATTTTCGAAAAAAGTAAGTTTGAAAATTTGTCTTGTTTGTTGTGAAAATTTGAAAGTTTGAAAATATATATAAATATGCAGGATCAGGAGAAAGGGGGAAGAGAATATGAATCGTGGGCTTTACTTTAAAATTACTGCTATATTATAGACTAAACTAAAGTATGTCTCAAACTACGCCTCATCTATAATTAATTCAACCCGACTATGTCTATCGACCGGTGTAACGATAGGCCTATTTGTCACCGATTTTTCGCCCACGACAATTGCTTTTCGACTCTGATCTTTCGCCCACGATAATTATTTTTCGACTGACTGTTATTATCGCCCTTTTACGATCCGCGCCTTGGACGGTTGCGTTGACAGAAACGCGGTTCAATGCACCGGCCTTTGTTTCGGCGTTTCAGGCATTAGCCTCTGCCGAACTCGCACGTCTAAAATAGTTGCAGAAAAACATCATTCCTACTTTCGCTTGTTTACGCTCGCGTTCGTTGACCCCATTGTTCCGGCCGTACCGCGGACACGAGCACCTTTTTTTTTTTTTTTTTTTTCGCTGTGGAAATCCTCGAGAGACACCGCCCACCGTTCGGGAGAACGGCGAGCGGTAGTGCGGGACTCTAACCCGCTAAAACCACAGCGGCGCCTTAAGGACGCTCTGCCACATCAGGCAGTACTAGGGAGCCGCGGGAACTTTCCAAAGAACTCCACCGCGACTACCTCTTACCATGCCGACCCACATTCAAGGGCCAGCGCGTCCCGGGGAAGGTTGGGCATAGAAGAGCCTCCCTCCTACTTTGAATGCAAGTGCAGGGAGGTCGCGCCCTGCACTGCTCTGCCGCGTGATCGCGAAAGAGGAGCGCAAATGCACTCCACCCCTTTTGGTCGCCTCTTACGATGGGCAGGGATACCGTGGGAGTATTCTAATCCCCTCCTCAGAGGGAGAGCACCTTTTTTTTTTTTTTTTTTTTTTTGTGACGTTGGGGAAATCTTCAAAAGACATCCGGGGCCAGTGGGGCCCTGACCCAGGAGGGTGTCGGATTCTTACCGACTAAAACCCCAACGGTGATCGCCCTCCCTCGAAAATTATTGGGAGCCCCGGGAACTCTAAGATGGCTCCGGTGCCCCCTTTTCGTAGCCTCAAAGACAGTTGAGGACTGTCGAAGCTTCTTTCCCAGGGGCGTGGATTGAAGATCTTCGCCCCCGAATCCCTACGCGTGAGTACGACGTCGCACGGTCACGTTGCGATCGGCGGCGTCCCTTCCCTAGGCTCGCTGTGCAATGGTAGCCTCCTGCCCCAGCCTTGGCTACCTGCGAATCTTTCAGCGGCTCCCCTTTAGTCGCCTCGTACGACAAGCGGTAGACTACTGTGGACCTATTCTATTCCCAGTCTACAGGGTGTATGAATGTACCGGGTCGCAGGTCGCGATCCCAGCCAAGGCCGCTGCACTCGATTACGCAGGGTGCCGGCGACCGCGCGCGCGACCCCTGCGACCTACCCCCCTGCGAGCGGGGTCCGTGCGCTCACGGACCCGCTCCGCCTCCTCCTTCTGCAGCATGACGGTCTCGCAGAAGGAGGACGCTGCCCCCCAAGACCTCTCGGACGCCAGCATTTCCGCGACGATTGATGCCGGCGTGAGGTCCGGCCCGATCGCGCCCCGCAAGGCACGGCGCTCCCGCTCCCATGCAGGACACTCTTCGAGAGTGTGCTGCGCCGTGTCTCGCTCCTCCCCGAGAGGGAGAGCACCTGGGCCCCCGCCTAGATGCCCTGCGATCACTGGGATGGCATCGCAGTGGTCGGAACACCGCTTACCACCCCATTTCAGCCGGCCATCTAAAAATTAATGGGCAGTCAGCAGGCGACCCAGAAGAACACGGTCGCCCGCTGCCCTCTCATTCCGGGGGGGGGGGGGGGGGGGCCTACGGCTACGCCCCCGGTCCCTACGAGCAGGGTCCGCAAACTCGCAGCCCCGCTCCGCGGCTTCCTTCTGCAGCATCACTGTCTCGCAGAAGGTCGCCACCGCTCTCCAGTTTCTCTCGCTGTCCAACATCGCCCCGATGACTGCCGACAGCGAGAGATCAACCCCGATTTTGGAGCGAAGTACTCGGCGCTCCGCTGCGAAGGCGGGACACTTCTCTAGCGTTTGCCGCGCAGAGTCCTCCTCCTCGAGACGGCAGTGATGATACCCTGCCGTCTCCTCTCGACCGATGCGACGCAGGTATGAACCAAAGCAACCGTGCCCGGTCACGACCTGCGTCACTAGGTAAGTGAGTCTGCCGACTCTCCTCCCCTGCCATCGCTCCAAGTGTTAAGGGTTCCCGGGACGCGCTCGGTAGCGTGGGTTCGAACTCCCCACGCCACCGGAAGAAAGCGCGCCTCCGGGCGAGGTTTTCAAAACCTCTGACAGCGTCCGGCCCCGGCGGCTGCCCGCGTACCCGACTTACAGCGCGTACGCGTGCGTAGAGGAAAGCGCGTACCGCTGCCTGGAGCTCAAAGGGCAGCTCCTCAGCCAGGGCCATCGCCGCGACGAACGAAGTCGTACGATACCCGCGGATGACCCTAATGGCCATCCGCCTCTCGAGCCGGCGCAAACGCTGGCGATTGCGCCGGTTGCCTAATACCACAGGGGCCCACACTGGTGCCCCGTAGAGAGCCATCGACCGCACGACTCCCATGTAGAGTCGACGGACCCTATCCCCGGGTCCCCCAAGATTGGGCAATAGGCGGCCAAGAGAGGCCGCAGCCCTTTCCACTCGGGGGACAAGTCGTTCCATGTGAGGCTCGAAACACCAGCTGGGGTCCAGTGTGAGGCCCAGATATTTCATCCGGGACCCCACCTCCACACTGGTGCCGCCCACCCTCACCCACGACATGGGAATCGGCCGAGACCGAGGTCCGCTGTGAAAGCAGATAGCCTCGGTCTTGCCCGGCGCGATCTGCAATCCCAGGTCGCGTATCCTCCGGGCGACAGCCGCAGCCGCCACATCGGCCCTACGGAGAGTCATCCCCAGGGATTTCCCAACGGCAACCACCAGCGTGTCATCCGCGTAGCAGATGACGCTGGCGCCGTCGGGTAGGGACGCCCTCAGGACGATGTCGAACCCGAGGTACAACAGTAACGGGCCCAAGACGGAGCCCTGTGGAACCCCGCGGTCGACCCCCCTCCGGCTCCATCCATTGCGGACAGGGAAAACGATGCCCCTGTCGCGCAAATACGCCCCGACCACCGCCCTCAGGTAACGAGGCACCTGGTGTCATTCAAGGGCCACCCTGATGGATGTCCACGGTAGGGTGTTAAACGCGTTCACTATATCGAGAGATATAGCGACGCACACCCCGCCCCTGGCGACCGCAGCGTCCGAGAGTGACCTAAGGCGGACCACCGCGTCGGTGGTTGACCGCCCCTCTCGGAACCCGTACTGCCAGTCCGCCACGTCCGGACCAACTCGAGCCAAATGCTCGACAAGGCGACCGGCGACGATGCGTTCAAACATCTTCGCCGCCTCGTCGAACAGGCAAATAGGCCTGTAGGCGGATGGGGAATCCGCCGGCCTACCCTCCTTTGGCAATAACACGAGCTTTCCCCACGTCCAGAGAGTGGGGAAAGCACCCGTACCCGTCTCGAGACAGGCCGAGAACAAAACCCGCAACCTGTCCCCGAGCGAGCCCATGGCTAGAGCCCACGCCTTACCGGGTACTCCATCTGGTCCAGGGGCCTTACTCTTCCCCCGGAGCCATCGGACCACCCCGGCCATCTCTTCCTCGGTGACCCCCAGCTCCTGGGAGAATGAACAGTTATCCTCCTCTTCGGAACGCGGGCGGGACGCCTCCCCACGATCAGGGGGAAAAAGCGTGCCCACGACACGCCCGAGGAACCGGGGGTCTAGACCCTCCGTGATCGGGGGGGCCCAGGGACGAAGACGTCCCATTACCAAACGGTACGGGCGCCCCCACGGATCTCGGTCTAATGAACCGAGAAGAGTCCGCCACGCGTGAGATTTTGCCTTCCGGATGGCGGACTGAAGAGCAACTACCTTTTCTCGGTAGGCTCCGTACAATAGTACCGTCCGGCCAACTTCCTCGTGCCTCCGTCGGCGCGTGCGGGTGTACTGGCGTCGCGCACGGACGCACTTCCTGCGCAAGTCCGCGATCTCGCGAGACCACCAGTACACCGACCTCCGCGGGTGGGCCCTGGCCCGGGGCATAGCCACGTCGCACACCGACGACATGGCAACGCGGAACCACAGGGCCTCCATTTCGGCGTCCACCGGCCCCTCCGGTGGATCAATCCAGGCCATTGCCTGTGCCGCAGCCGCCAGGGCGTTCTCGTCCAATTGGGCGAGCGCCCATCTTGGCTGCTGCCTACACGACCGGCGTCGGGGGGCCGACTGCGGGGCAGCGGAGAGAGCGAGAACGATGCATCCGACAACGTCTGTCTCCTCCGCCACTCTCCACCCCGTAACACGTCGCGCGGCCGGGGGCGTTGTCCATGAAAGGTCAACTATGGAACCCCCGTTCCACCGCACGCACGTGTGGACGGAGCCCGAATTAAGTAACCGGAGCTTCAGTCCCGCCGCCCATTCAAGGACCAACTGCCCTCTGGAGTCCGTTCGGAGGGACCCCCAAGCCGTAGTTTTGGAGTTAAAATCCCCCAACACGAATACCGGACGAGGGAGGCAGCGGAAGACGCATCTTCCGACCTCGTCCAGGTATCGCTCGAACGTCTCGAGGGACCATCTGGGCGGCGCGTAAAGCGCCACCACAGATACGTCCCCCCACTCGACTGCCAGGTATCCCGCGCCGTGCTCGAAAATTTTGCACGCCGGTGAACCTGGCCTCCCCCCCCCCCCCCTCCAAACGACAGGAACGGAGCCGACCGCGTGACCCACCCAATGGGGGTGGTCCGGTATGCGGTACGGCTCCGCCACGACGGCCAACCCGACACCCCGCTCGACCATGGCCTGCATGAGCAGATCCTGAACCCTGGCCGAGCAGTTCAGGTTCGCCTGGAGCATCGGGCCCGCGGGCCCCATCACTCGGCGGTATCCATAGCCGCCGGCGGCGCGCTCTTATTGGGCGCTGCTTCGGGCGGTTTCTGGGCCGCCGCTGCTCCATCCCTACCCGCAACGACGGGTGTGGAAGCTTCTGGTGCAGCCGCCTTCTGCACCTTCCGCTTTCCTTTCCCACCCTTTTTGAGAGCGGCCTTGCAGGCCTTACTCCCAAGGCGGTGACCCGCAGGCATCCCCTTGTCCGTTCAGACAGGACATTTCGGGGTGGCCTTGCAGTCGTTCGCCCTGTGGCCCAGGTCGCCGCACACGTAGCAGCGGCCTGTCCACCTCAGAGGTGCACCGCTGCCGGGTGTGTCCCACCTCCATACAGCGGTAGCACTGAAGTGGCCGAGGTTGGAGGGACTCTACAGTCGCACAGGCCCAACCTACGGCCTGCTTCCCTAACACCGCCAGTTTCCTGGCGGCGGATGCTGGGCACCGCACCCAAACGGTGCCCAAGGTGAAGGAGCTGGACCGGATTAACCCAGTCTGCACCTCCTCCGCCCTACATCCCCCGGCTGCGGCGGCCGCCGCAGCCACCTCTCGTTTGGGGCGACCGAGTCGTCCAGGCCGCGCAAGCGGAATTCTGCTCGCTTGACCGGCCTGGCGACCATCGCACCCGTGCCCTGAAGGGCAGCCGAAACTTTTTCGGCTAACTGGTCGGCCTTGCTGGCACCATCCCGACCTGGGATCTCCAGAATAAGGCCGCCAGTAACGCTCCTTAGCATCCTCAATGCGGAGATTCCTACCTCCGCCAGGCTCACTTTGGCCTTGGCGGTGGCCATCACCTCCGCATGTCAGCTTACCTCCCGCCGGGACGGTGATGGTTACCGCCGCCGTGCGGGGGGGGGGGGGCAGGCAGGGACTTTCCCCCCTCGCCTGCTTCTCCTTCCCGCAGCCTTCTGAGGCTGCTCAGCCGCCTGGCTGCCGAGCTTCTTCGCCGCGGCAGCCTTTCTGGCAGCGGCTTCCCCTCGCCGCTCCTTCCGCCCGACCACTTTGGCCCACTCCTCCTTCGGAGCAGGCTTTTGCTGCACGGGGGGCGGATGAGCCGCTTTCGTGGCCGGCTGAGCCGGCTTCGTCGCCGGCTGGGGAGGACCTCCCTGGGGTGGCGGCGCCGTAACAGGCGCGACGATCGCCTTCCCCTTCTGCACCTTGCCCTTACGGCCGCGCTCCCGCTTGGGAGGATCCACAGCGGGAGGGGCCGCCTCCTTGGGCTTCTCCAACAGGAGCGACGCCATTTTGGCGTCGATCAGCGAGCTCACCCGCTGTAAGAGGTCGCCCTCCGTCGGCTGACGCGCCGCGGTCACACGCGGAGTGCGGGGGACCGGCCCGGGCGGAGGCATCAATACCTCGGCCGCATCCACTGGAGGGGCGGGAGCCTCCTCAACCTCAATACCAACCGCCAGTTGAGGAGGCGGCGTCGGGGCCAGCCGCCGATCCTCGAGAGCTCGGCGGAGTGCGGCCACCCCGGCTCGCAGCTCCGCCAACTCATTTCGGAGGGTCCGGTTCTCCCGCTCGAGCTCCATGCTGGCAGCGGTAGCGGACCTGCCGGCCAATCCCATCACGGCAGAGCGTGTGTGGATGGCCGCCACCCTTAGGGCACGGGATAAATTCCCCTTTAGCCCTTTGGACACAGAGGCAACCTTGGCGACCTCGTCCTGGAACTCCAGGATGCGGGCCGCCACGTCGGCTGTCGGGCTCCTCCGATAGCCCTGCGCCAACTCGGTCTCGTCCAGGAGGGGAACAGTCCCCTTCCATTTCGTCTGGCGAGGCGCAACGGAGGGGTCGAGGATAGCCTCGACCTCCCTGACATCCGCTTCCGCCTCGCTGTTCTCTACATAACGTCGCTTGGCCTCCGCCAAGCCGACGTATTCCCCCGTGGTAGGGGGCCTCCCTCTCTTCGTCGCACCGACCGATGCCATCGATGATGTCGATGCTCGGCTTGCCGGTCGCGAAGTTGAGACGGAGGAGTCATCGCGGACACGAGCACCTACAGATGTATCTTATTTTTCTCCTTCCCACACATATATATATATATATATATATATATATATATTCTTGAGTATTGAAAAATGGATCCTGAGGGTGGCGCTGTGGAAAGGGTTTGTAATTGACGTGTCTACGTATTTAATCATTTATATGTGAATAAAAGTAAATGTACACGGTAAAGTGATTAATATTCGGCACAAAAGTGCTAAATAAGGAGGGGTAACAATAAAATAGAATTAAGAAACAAAAAGCAGTACAACGAAAAAAAATTAGAAAAGGTAGGTTAGGTATACACGTGGCTATGAATAAAAAGGGTCAACCACAGGAGAGAATAACTAGAGGCAGACCCTTAAAGTCTGTCACGATGGCAAAAATTGCATATGATGATAGTAGACGAAAAACACTAAGGCTTAATAATAGTAGCATTGATGAATCGCAGTCAGTGAATACATCTACCAGTGAGCTCAACTCTGAAACTCTAGGTCTGATTTTACACCAGTTAGAAACAATGAATAATGAAATAAAAAAAGTAAGACAAGAAAATCTAGAGGTAAAGGATCTATTCAAAGAGATGGTAACTTTAAAAATAAAAAGTGAGGAGAATGAGTGTAAATGGAAACAGGAAAAATCAGAACTAGAAAAAAGATTATGGGAACTTGAAAGGGTCAACGAATATAGGAATAGAAGGGAAAGAGAAAAGAATATAATAATTAAGGGCCTAGAGTTGAAAAACTATGTGGAGAAAGAACAGGAAGTACAAAAATTGCTATTAGAAGAACTAGGAACTTCAGTGTAAATAAATGCAATAATACCAGTGGGCAATAATAACGGGAAAGTCATGTTAAAACTGCAACTGGCTAGTTATGAACAAAAATAAAAGTAAAAAAGCACAAAAGCAAACACAAAGGTCAAAAAATTTATATAGATGACGACCTAACAAAAATTGAACAAGCTATTCAAAAAGAGATAGCAAAAATAGCAGCAGAGGAACGGCAGAAAGGGAATAAAGTCAGAACGGGGTTCAAAAAAATTGTCATCAATGATACTAAATACGTATGGAAGGAAGACATGAATCCTAAGAATAGTGGACTTTTTCGCTCAGAACAATAAAAATAGTTATATAGACTCAACTATTGAACAAACCACAAATTTTCAAGAACACACTGTAACACCAAATAGCATTATATTTTGGAATATCCATGGTTTTCGTAACTTCTACAATATATCTAATGAAGATTATATGGAAACAGTCAAAGATAGTGCATTAATATGTCTAAATGAAACATGGGTACTAGAAGATAGTATCAAACTCCCTGGTTTCCTGGAGGACTACGAAGTTATAGCAAGTAAGGCCAGTAAAGACTATGCAAAGGGAAGAGCCAGTGGAGGCTTATGTATCATATACGATAAGAATATGATAAGAAATGTCTATAAATTAAGAGTAAGTGAATCATGGATATTTATTAAATGTAGGATCGAAACCAAAGAGTATATCATAGGTAATGTATATATTAAGGAGGATAATGCAGAGTATAGGCTAGAAACATTAGGAGAGGTAATACAAGACCTGAAAGAAACATTCTCCTGCCCCTTTATAGTTGGAGAGGACATCAATACTAGAATTGGTGACCTTAATCAATTGAATAAAGAGCTCGTTGATAGCGTGAATCTATTAGAAAAGAGGAAAGCAAGCGATTCAAAGATAACCAAGAGGGGGAGAATTCTGTGCACCGAAATGTAAGATCTGGGAATGGTCGTACTAAATGGCCGAAGCTCAGCAGACAAAAGTGGTGCATGTACATATGTAGGCAAAGCAAGTACCAGTACACTAGATCTGGCATGGGTAGATGTGCAGAACCTGGAGGCAATACTCGACTTTGAGATAAAGGAAATGGGTACATCGGACCACCTACCCATAATAATAAAACTGACAGACAACAGGAAAATAACTCCCAAGCACATAGATCATACTAACAGGATAGAAAGGCTTATATGGAATGGTTCCAAATGTCAGCAATATCAGGACATAATAAATAATAAAGTACAAATCGGAATTGAGACTCCACAACTGCTATATGAACAATTTGCAGAAATTATGAAATCCGCAGCCTTAGCTGCGAACATGGTGAGATCGGGGTGTAGCATAGGCGAGAGAAACAAGCATAATAAAGCGTGGTATGACAAGGACTGCAGGAGAAGTAGGAAAGAAATAAGAATAATAGCCAGAAAATACAGGAGCAACCAAAACATCAGAACAAGGGACCTCTACATTACATGTAGGAATAAATTTAAAAAGCTGCTAAGAACCAAAAGAGTAGAATACACTGCAAAGCTACAAAGCGAAATAAGCAAAACTAAAGACCAAAGAAGAAACGAAATGTAGTATAGAAGTAGAGCAATGGGAAAGTATATATACATATAAGCCATTACGGGAACAGGCAAACAACACGGATCAATTACTCTGATGCTCGGCATCCATACTTAGATGGCGATATTGTTTTGGGCGAATTAGAATTAGTGCTAAGGAGGCTGAAAGCTAATAAGACACCCGGACCCGATGGAATTCCAAATGAATTCTTCAAACATCTTCCCAGAAGTACCAAAATCGTACTACTGAATCTGCTAAACAAGAGTTGGTCGAAAGAGGAAATACCTACTTCGTGGTGTAGTACATACACCACAATGATCCATAAGAAAGGAGACCCCAACAACTCAGATAATTACAGAGGTATCGCTCTGGCAAATGGAGTTCTGAAGATCTTTACAACCCTAATAGCAACTAGACTGAGCAATTGGTGCGAAAGCTACAGAATACTTCCTGAAGGCCAGACGGGATTCAGTCGGGAACGTGGCTGCGACGATAATATCTTTGTCTTGCATTACAAAACAACACAAGCACTGAAAAACCCGAAAGGTAGACTATACATAGCCTTTATTGATTTCAGAAAAGCCTTCGACACAGTCAACCACGCAAGACTATGGTATAAATTATATGAAGCAGGTATAAGTACGCACGTAATAAGGTTAATAAAAAACATTTACGAAAAAGCGAACACGCGTATAAAAATTGGTAATACCAGCACCCGAAGCATAGATATCACTGAGGGTGTACTTCAAGGAGACTCGTTAAGTCCGGTCCTATTTGCATTAATGTTGTTTGACATCGACAAATTCTTCATAGAGGAAGGGCATACAAACATAGTTGAACGAATGGAACTCCTCCTTTTTGCGGATGATTTAGTCCTAACGGCGACAAATTTGACAGATTTACAGGAAAAAATAAACACACTATGCAAGTACTGCAAGGTTAATGGTCTCACAGTAAACACAAGTAAAACACAAATATTGGAATGCAATAAGACAGGCAGACAAAAAAAACTCAGGAACATTTACTATGATGGCAATATTATAGAATATACCAAGAACTATACATATTTGGGTATTCAATTTACAAAAACAGGATCCTTTATAGCAGCGACGAAACAGGCCATTTCTAGAGCAAAAGTATCCATAGCATCAATTTGGAAACCGCTCATTATAACCAAATGCTCAAGTTGGGAAGCCGCTACAAAACTGTTCGAGGCAACAGCGTTATCGACACATCATTATGGGCCAGGTATCTGGGGCTTGTGGCATACAGAGGAATTAGAGAAAGTTCAACTGGGGTTCTACAAAAAATGACTCGACGTTCCTAGATATACACCAGGGTATATAATCAGACTCGAGGTTGGTATAGTGAAGCTCGAGTATGAAATAATAAAGAAGTCTCTTAAATTCATGGTCAGAACGTTGGGAATGAGGGAACATAGGTTTCCAAAAAAATGCCTCAATATGTTAAAAGACGTTACATTTTCCCGAAATTATTTAACGGTCGCGAAACACGAGTTCGGTTGGTGTACGTGTCTAATTATAGTTTTAGCTCGTATACGGATCGAACAAATACCGCGACGACGACCTTGTTTATTTACGGTCTTGTTGCGATTTATTAACGTGTATCTGCGGAGTCGGTTGGGCCTCCGCCGATTTGAAAAGTCAATCTGAAACGCGCCGGACGCGAGAGCATTAGAGAGGGGGAAGAAGAGTTAGACGAAGAAGGATAGTAGATTAGCGCTGTGACAGCGCCGCGAACAGCTGAGCGAGTCTACGAGCTCCAGTCGCACAGAGTAGCTCGCTGTGCACGCATCGAATTTGACAGCTCCCCTTCGGTGAGAATAAAGTGGTAACGCTTGACTCCCGAAGTGTCGAATTCAGAATCCTTTGCCTTTTAACCCGACAGCAGTACGCATTTTGCGATAGTCGTCTTATACGACAATTGCAATTGAACTTAGCGGATTCTTTAATTCGCTTCGAGTTCTAGTCGAGTTGCTATTCGACATCGGGGTAACGGAGATCATTCTCTGTGAGTTACCGATTGATTGTGCACTCCTCACTCCACGCCAACGTGAGAAAGTTTCTTTATTAGAAAACGGACTCCGTTGGAAGTGTGCTGCGACCACGTCTCGTTTGAAGAACGTTGAGTTACACGCCCGCGCAAAGTTCTTCGGCCTCCACGTTTGGTAGTGCCAAAGAGATCGGGAGTTTACAAGGGGTATTCGAACACGTTTAGTGCTTCGTGCCACACTTCTGATTCTCTACACTTCGCATTTCGCGTCGTGTGAAGAACGGACAGTTGAGATAGGCTGCCGTCATCGGCCCACAGAGACTAGTTATTCCTAGTAGCCGTGATTCTCCCCGCTTACGGAGTCAAGGGGAGATTTACGACCTCCACTAGCGGTGACCCGTTCGAGGCAACCGACTGTTTAAGCATTAGAAGCCAGGAGTAAGTTACTCTCCGATCGGCTCCGTTCTCGTTTGAAGAACGTCGATAATACAGTCCACTCCTCTACCTGCATTCTGCAGAGAGATTCTGTTCCCTGCCCAGCACGATCTTCGTTGCACGGCGGGTGCGAACAGAACTCGTGTTAGAACGCATTCGGTTACGTAGTTCTTTATAACTGCACCGTCGTTCTTTTGTTTCAGGCAACCGAAACGACCAAAAAATAAGAGGCCAAGACTCCCGCAATAGCGGAGTTCTTTTTTCTATTTTTTTGTTTTCCTTATATATTTGAGTTTTTTTGTTTTATTTTTATAAATAAAAGGCCGACCAGAAACCGTCGGCCAACCAATAAAAACTCTCTCAAGATTATTTAATCCCTCTCCCTCAATATTCGAACCTACGTTAACGAGCAGTGGAGTTCTCTAACACACTGCTCTATTTAACACAATAATTTAATTGAATTAGACAAGCAACGCTCTGACTCGACAATTAACTGGTTCTCAAAGGTAAAAACAAAAGTTGCAAAATATAATGCGGACATGTACTTAAGTAACATGACGAGGGAAAACCTGGAAAAGAGCATGACCAAAATACTAGAAACAATAAAGGAAAAATTATATGACGAAGACATACAGAGAGCAGTGAATTCCACAGCAAATATAACGTATAAGGAGCTAAAGGATCTAAGCACAGCAAACACCGAAGGATACCTAACTATGCAACTCCCGTTAAAGTTTAAAAGAACGGTAGCACAGCTAAGAATGGCAAGCGGTCAACGTTGGAGGACGAGAAGCAAGGATGGAACATGTCAAACCATAAAAGAAAATGAAATATGCAGAATATGTAATACCACGGACCCTGAATCTATAGAACATGTTATAAGAAAATGCCCATTGTACAGCGAAATTAGACCAGTAGCATTCAGGGAGAAAGAGATACTCCAAATTTTGTCAACCCAAAAAGAATACGAAGTTAGATCCTTAAACTATTTCATCTCTAGTGCAATGAACTTGCGTGCATTGTGCTTAGAATTATAAGACCAAGATCACCTTTGTAATTACCTAACTATAAGTACGCTCACTAGAGACATTCCAAAAGAAGGAAGACTGACTATATTAACATATATTATGTATACTTGCGTAAAAGGAAAAAAAAAACAGAAAAGTATATTTTAACTAGGTACACCTTAAATCCACTCCATTGTAAAACTAAGTTTGTAATGGGCGAAAGCCTCAAACGAAATAAATAAATATCAAATATCAAATATCAAATATATATATATTCTTGTTTTAGTATTTTAATTAGACAAATTTATTGTAAACAAATTCATTAATTCATAAAAAGTATTATTATTTAATTGCCTTTAGTATGAATGTTTATTAACATTATTTACGAGATTTATTTATCTTTAAATTGAAAGAGTTACGTTTACGTAATTGTTCTTGTTGCATAGAAATTATAAACATAAAATTGCGTAACGTAAAATGCCATTCATTTTTATTGGTATCTACTTTCTTGAAAATTAAATTGATTTTACACATAATTCATTATTTTAGATTTTCATAACAAAAAAATAATCGTATGTAAACAAAATATGGATTAAACTTTAATTTTTATGTATAACTTAATTACTAAATTTTAATTTCATATTATTAAAATTTCCAATTATATTCCTGCTCCATATAAATGGAATTGTGAGTTGTGGGCATACAATATTTGCGAGTAAAACGTTCCAGATGGTTAGAAACATTCTTTCATGAATATACGAGATGCAACATCACTTTCTGCCAAATCAATCGCTTTTTGAGTTCGACACCATTTATTGTAGAAGTTTGAAGTCAATCTTTTCATTTGAAGATATTTTATTTACTAAATGTAAAAACTACGAAGACGAACTTCGTTTCTGAATTGCACGCCGAAGGTCAGGTATATTTTCCGATAAGAAGAACATACGGCTTGGAGTGTTTCACAGAAAACGCGCATTTTTCATAAAGCGAAGGGCTGCAAATTAACGTGGCAATAACTTTTCAAAACATCCAACGCGTCCCGTGTCAAGTAAGTACTCTCGCTTTCCTATCGCACTGCGCGACATGTAAGAGTCCGTTCACAGTAACGACCAAGACGGAACCGAGTTAGTTCGTTACCAGAAGGGAATCGAATACGCATTGCCGATAAAACATGTGCGAGATAAAAGTAAGCATATACATTCATTCGCTGTAATATCAATGATATCTTACCCATGAATAGTGAAACATTCATTTCCAATTGGAGGTACGTTGACGGTTCGGTTGCATTATATTCTTTCTTTTACCATCTCATATCTTTTTATGGTGTGGAGCTGTAGAGAGGGGATAGAATAGGAAAAGGAAGGGTGTTGCGTTTCGTCCTGGGCCTGCTAGTGGACTCATCAGTAAGGCTACCTAGCAGGCCCTGCCTTAGACTTGGGATAATGGAAGGAAGGTTAAAGGCGGTATATATATGGACGAGGTAGTTGGAGCGAGTACTTTCGAGAAAGCCTATTTCGTATGTCCCTCTAGTGGTGGGTGCAGGAGAGCCGCCACAATGGTAATACTTTATTTCATTTGTTTGAAGTAACTGATCCTTTCAAAACGTGCTTAGGCTTATCGGTGTGAAGGAACTCTTACGTTTCACACAGATGAGCAGCATTTTCCTCCCACGACTGCATATACGTTTCTCCTGATTTTCTAAATTGTAGAAACATGCAATCGTACGGCAAAATATCGCGAAAGAAATTTCCTTTTTTACAACAGAAACCTAATAGTAATATGATGACCCCCTATGCCCTATTAAAATTGTACATGCACACTGTAATATACATGAACATTAACAAACTTCTTCATATCGAAGTTCAAAAGTGATCAATTTAGTATGGCATGACCTTATTCTCTTACATTCCCAATGCACCATGCTGCTATTATACTAAAAGCATTGACTAAGGACAGGATAGACCACTCATTTATAGTAAATATAATAAATCTCAAACTGAAAATCCAGTTGTGTAAAAGAGCGCAGGTTGTTTACGCCACTTACAATTTAGAATCGGTTATTTTAAGAATTATGTTTAATTGGACCATTAAAATTGCGAAACTTAATATTCTACGTAGAATAGGTAGTCTAGCCCATGCTTCGTCGACACTAAAAGCTACTGTCTTCTATCAAATTTGTATAATTTACCTTTTACGCCACTTTCCATTGGTGGACATGCACCTCGCTGTATGGCGGGCTTTTGAAGTCTTCTCCACATGGTTATCTTCGTCCCGACTTTGCTGTTTTTCTTTCATTACACACTCACACATAAACACAACACTTCCGCAAAACTAATGTATGAAATTAAAATAAATTACTGAAGTAAAACTGTTCCCGCACTATAAATATTTATTTATATTTATTTCAATGTAGTGTAAAAGCTGTATTGCTTTACACTTCTTCACTGTAGTGCGGGCACCGAAATACTGATTGTCCAATGTAGTGAGATTGGCTACAGATCTGTGAGACATTTTTAGACAAAAGAAAGTTTTCCATAATTGTGTGAAATATGCCGTGTATGCAGCGACGCATCCCCACCCCGAACAGTTCGTCATGTTCGTAGGCCCAGAGGCTCAATCACTAATTGTTTGACTATCGAAGACGAAGAACCGTAAGTATTTACTTTTACGTTAATTTTTCGTGTGATCTGTCGGATCTCTTTCGCATCTGTTACAATTCAATTAAAATGTGTAGTATAAAATTGTGTTCGCCAAAAGCTTACTTTAGTGATTTTATTCTAATGCATCTCTTTCTCCCGTATTGTGTAAGAAAGACTGTATTTTAGCATTGAAAATACTTATAAATCGGGGAAATCTTCAAAAAGCAATGTTGTTGTTGTTTTCTTCATTAAACTAATTTAATGAAGTTTAGGTTCGGATGGAAGCATTCATTCCGGCCGCCGTTAGGCGGCCGGCTACACATTCCAGAACGATCTTTATTGATATTATCCGAAGTTGTAAATATTTCAGTCATTATTTCGAAGAAGTTTTTTACACGTTGCATAATATTCGTCGCTGGCCGCTACGCTGTTATATGTGCCCATAATTATGAAAGTGGTCTAAGTAAAAATCTAAAAAAAATGATTTTATCAGTTATTTCACACCACATTATTTTAAACTAAATTATATCGTCAAAAATGAACCATTAAATAGTGGTTGTAATTTCAACATTACATGGAATTGATTTAGTGTTAATTATGAAAGTGGTCTAAGTCAAAAATTTAAAGAAATTGTATAAACATGAATTTAAAATGGCGCGTGGCCCTCATTGACGCGTTCCTGAACTACACAATAAGCCGACAAATGACAATCAAACAATAACAGAAACGAGAATACTTTCCGCTCTGCCTAACAATATACGGAATTCATTTAGTTCTATTTTGAAAGTGCATTTATTCAGTTGGGCTCTTCGGAATTAATTATTGGCGGAAAAATAATTTATATATTTTACCACTACGTCAACAGATAGCGGTTCAGGTAAGTTAATGACAACGTACTTATTATGTGAATATGTTAATTATTATCGGATATGATGTGATGTGCAGATATTTTACGACCACGTAATACTTCCAAGAAATTGAAAAGAATAAGAAAATTATCATCCTCGGATGAATCATACCAAGACTTCACTGCAAAGGGTATAGCCGGTTAAGGGGGTCAAATGTGCCCCCAAACCAAATTCAACGTGCAATGAGTCATTCGATAGCTTATAAAAAAAAAACACTTCGTGCAAATTTTTAGCCCTGTATCTCGACCTGGAGGGTAGTAACAGGGTGAAAATGAAAATCACGTTTTTACGTCATTTCTCTTATTCTATAGCATGAAAAAAATTGAAAAAAATCAGAGGCATTTCTGATATCGGCTTACGTATTTAGGAATTTTTTCATATTTTTAAATTGAATAGCTAAGTTGTGAAAAATGAAAAACCGAAAAAAAAGCGGAAAAAAATGCCGATTAAGCATTGATGCAGGTCCAGAACTACGATTATATTTTTACAGTAAGTAGATATTGTTGTTACTATTATTCTCAATTTTTTTCAGATTTTTCGTTTTAGTGCGCCGTAGTCGAAAAAACTAAAAACCAATTCGTTCGTTATTTTCTGCGTGTTAGACGTCGAATTGTTTGATGTTCTTTGGTATATAAGTGCTCCATGCAATGTTTAACATTTTTACATTCGGTAGAATAACAGAGGAATTATAGAAAGTAAATAAATCCAATTAATGAAAGTTCCGATAACAACGTTATCTTCTGAAATATTAAGTTAGTTTTCAACAACGGCACTGGCTCGGCGGCAAAGTATGTTACTTCAGAACGACTAGAGCCTGTTTCGAGTCTCTTCTTGGGCTTTTTACTTTTTTATTTATTATTTTTTTTCAATTTCTAACAATATAATAATGATCAGCATCGGTTTATAAATGTGTTAAAAATATTTTAACCTAAAATATGTATGAAAATAATGTTAGAGCGCTTTTTACGACTCCGCGTCTTTTCTCGCATATCTTGTCCTATTGTACTTCTATTGTAAAAATATTACTAAGAATTTCCGCGGGACGTACAATTTCTGAGAGGTACCGAGGACGTGACAAATAATAAATTATTACTGCAACGTGTGAACAGCATCCGATGGTTCGGTTACCATTTGCACATTCACAACAATAGCATCTAATTCCGCAACAGCCTATTGAATTTGGAGTGTACTCAATATAACATCTATACGTTTTTCTACTAATATGGCACGATTTTACTTCGAATTTAATAATATTATTTTTTTCTATGAGATACTGGACGGCAAGGTTACTATCTTCGTCCATAAGCTCTGCTAAGTAAGATACTGCTTGTGATAATTGATACGACCAAGTAAAAAAATCTTCAAATCTGTTGAAGTGTGTCCCTGTTTCCGGACACAGTATTTTAAACCCAGGTAGGCTGTTTGCTAGCTTAAACCTTAGCTTTCGCTTTTACGAAGGTCTGCGCCACATCTCGTAAGACAGTGCCACGACGCTTACTTGGTGTTGCCTGACAATTGAAAAGTCGGGGCCTGCGTTGCCCCCACCCATCGGCACTGCCTGGGAGTGTACTCCAGAGACGAATAGAAAGAAAGATACTCTCATATCAAGGATACTTCGAGAGGAAAAGCGCCTCGTTGAAGGAGATGAAGCGGCCTCCCTGGCACTTCAACACATGTTGAAGCTAAAAGAAACTTCAACTGCCCAGCAGAAGGACAAAGATGCCAAGCAGCGAAAGGCAGCGAAGAAAAAGAAGATTGAGGAGCTGAAGAAACGCACCAAGTGCGGCATCTGCAAGGAAATAGGGCACTGGGCTCGCGAGTGTCCTCGGAAGAGAGATTATGAGAAGGACGGTGAGTCAAACACAAAAATAAAGACTCTTCCGGGTTATGTCTGTGACATTTCGGCGCTGTACTCTAGCACGTCGGATAGAGATGCCAATGTGTGGATTGCTGATTCAGGCGCCGGCAAACACATGACCTACAGGAAAGAATCTTTCAAGAATCTTGTACCTCTCAGTGATAGTTTCTCCGTTCAAGTAGCAGATGATAAGATTCTCGCCGCAGTGGGAGAAGGCACTGTTGTGATCCGTGAGAATCTGCATAGTCAAATTGTAGAAAGAGAGCTGAGAAACGTGTTGTTCGTGCCAGATTTAAAAAGAAATCTATTTTCGATCGGAACGGTGACAGATAAAGATTTCTCATTCCATGCATTCAGTGACAGATGCGAAATTCGCAACAGTGATGGTACGCTATCGTCACGTGGCGTACGGCATGGTGTATTGTACCGTATGCTATTTGATGTTGTGACAACGCAGTGCAATGCAGTAGAAACCAAAAATACAAATGAGACGGTTATGCTGTGGCACAAACGATTAGGGCACATCAACGTGCGTGCTCTGACGAAAACAATTGAAATGTCTGATATCAAGCTTGATGGAGACAAAGAGAATGATTTCTTCTGTGAGTCGTGCGTACTTGGTAAGCAAACTCGTAAGCCGCACTACGCAGTAAGTGACCGAGGTAATTTCAATGCAGGTGAGAAGATTCACACTGACGTGTGCGGTCCAATCAACGTCGAATCTTATGGCGGATCCAGATATTTTCTCCTGTTCAAGGATCATTCTACCAGCTTCAGAAAGGTTTATTTCATGGAGCACAAGCCTGGAGGTATTTAATAGATTTAAAGATTTTGAAAAGTTTACAGAAACTCAGACAGGCAACAAAATAAAGGTCTTGCGCTGTGATAACGGAACTGAATATACTTCTGATAAGTTTCGCATGCATGTGACAAATTGCGGTATTATTCAAGAGTTCTCATCGCCGTATATTCACCAACAAAACGGCAAAGCTGAGCGTGAAATGAGAACAATGGTTGAAAGCGCAAGATCGATGTTGTTATGCAGTGATGTGAATATGAAACTTTGGACTGAGGCCGTAAACACCGCTTGCTATGTACTCAATCGCGTCATATTGCAACCCAGTGAATCCGAGTCTCCATACCAGAAGTGGTTTAATTGAAAACCGCAGATTAAACACTTGCGCGTATTCGGATCTACAGCCTATGTGAAGGTTCCCGACGAGAAGCGGAAGAAGTTCGACGCCAAAAGCAAAAAGGTTATCATTGTTGGCTACGACGGGGAATCAACAAATTACAGACTCTGGGATCAAATGGCGCAGAAAGTGATGGTGAGTAGCGACGTTGTTTTTGACGAAAGCACGGAGTGCTGCAAAGTAGATGAGAACAGGTCCTCCTTTCGGTTCGAATTGAATTTCGGAGCCGGTGACGATCCTGGTTCAAGTGTCGATGAACAACTGCATCAAGAGGACGTGGAGCAAGTTCAAAATCAGCCTGAAGAAGATCCCTTACCTGAAGGCCGGCAGCTGCGCGATCGTACTCGCGTAAGAGTGCCAGAAAGATATGGCATACCAGTGTCTGGGTTTCTGGCTGAAACCGTGCCTGCAAATTACGATGAAGCTGTATCAGGTCCAAACGCTGACAAGTGGAAGTCAGCAATGAAAGAAGAACTTGCTGCGCTCGAAAAGAATGGTACATGGAGTTTGACCAGGCTGCCACCGGATAAAAGGATTGTCGGAAGTAAGTGGGTTTTTACAATTAAGAGTAGTAATAGATATAAAGCAAGACTCGTTGCGAAAGGTTTCTCGCAACGAGAGGGTATCGATTATTTCGAGACTTTTTCTCCGGTGGTACGATATGAATCGGTAAGAATACTTCTCGCTATCGCGGCAAGAGAAAACCTGGAAATAATGCAGTTCGACGTAAAAACTGCGTTCCTTTACGGCGATCTTCAAGAGGATATATACCTACAGCAGCCGGAAGGATACATGACTGACTCAAGGAAGGACCTCGTCTGCAAATTACACCGCAGCCTCTATGGGCTGAAGCAATCACCGCGCAACTGGAATGAGAAGTTTGTGAGTTTTTTGAAAAATTTCAACTTCTCAAGCATCGAAAGTGATCACTGTGTGTTTGTGGGTGCGATTAATGGTGTGGCGGTGTACTTAGCATTATATGTGGATGATGGACTTGTAATCAGTGCGTGTAAGGATGTAATAAATAGAGTACTGCATTACTTAGAAAGTAATTTTGAAATTGTATCTCACGAGGCGAGCGACTTTGTAGGTTTACAAATTGTACGAAATCGCGAAGAAAAGTTGCTAAAAATTCATCAATCAAATTACATCACGAAAATTGTCGAAAGACATGGAATGAGTGACGCGAAGTACTCGAGTGTTCCTGCGGAACCGGGTTCATTTTTAAGTAAAATTAAGAAATCCGAAAACGATTGTAAGAGCGAGAGAATGTCACGTGTGCCGTACCGCGAAGCCATCGGTTCTCTGTTATTCGCGGCTAGAATTTGTAGACCGGATATAGAATATGCAGTCAACTATGCTAGCCAGTTTATGGACTCATATGGAGAAGAACATTGGCAAGCGGTTAAGAGAATCATTAGGTATTTGGCTGGTACGCGCGATCATGGCATTGTATTTGGAAACAGTGGGAGCTCTTGTCAACTTAAAGGGTTTACTGATGCAGACTATGCAGGATGCACAGAAACGCGCAAGTCTAGAAGCGGCTTCATATTTATATTGAATGGTGGACCAGTTTCATGGTTAAGTAAACGACAGAGCATCGTTTCTCTTTCAACTGCCGAAGCCGAATATATTGCCATGACTCATGGCACACAGGAAGCTATCTGGCTTCGCCGCATCTTGCTAGAGCTGAAACTTACATGCGATGCCGTGCCAGTGTTCGTAGATAATCAGTCTGCCATTAAATTGTCGAAAAACGCGGAATTCCATAAACGGTCTAAGCATATAGACGTGAGATTTCATTTTGTACGTGAGGTAGTTGAAAGAAAAGAGATTGAAGTTTCCTATGTACCTTCGAAAGAACACCTGGCAGACATTCTCACCAAGCCCCTTTCTAAATTGCAGTTTTGCGATCTGAGAGAAAAATTAAATGTGCTGGATGATTTAAAATAAGTGGGAGTGTTAAAGTGTGTCCCTGTTTCCGGACACAGTATTTTAAACCCAGGTAGGCTGTTTGCTAGCTTAAACCTTAGCTTTCGCTTTTACGAAGGTCTGCGCCACATCTGGTAAGACAGTGCCACGACGCTTACTTGGTGTTGCCTGACAATTGAAAAGTCGGGGCCTGCGTTGCCCCCACCCATCGGCACTGCGTTGCCGTGCAAGCGGTTTAGGACCCTTGTTTTTTTCCCGGAAAATTCTGTAGCAAAATAAGCGTTGAAGTCGGACACGGGTAGTAGTTGCCTGCGGACGAGCGAAGCGAGTAGCTACACTACCTAGCTCTCGAATCTTGTATCGTTTCTCTAACTTTGTGTTTTCAATAAATAGCGTTTTCATTCAACTCTGCTCGAATAATTTACACTGCCTGTAAATATTCAACAAAATCGTTATCTGTCATCTCCGGAAAATCAATAATTTCGGAAGCTGAAAGCTGTTTGAACCGCGACTTTCGCCTATTCACGCGACAAACTTTTCCACAATCAATTACACAATAAATTGCTCCCTTAAGTAGGTTTATTTTGTAAAGTAGCAGGGTTTCTTAAAAATATGTTTGGAAAACGTTTAAATTCAGATGTAGGGCTTTTCGGTGAAATAGTGGAAATGATGGTATCCGAACCACTGAAAATACATTAGCGATCGATGCAGAAACTCATCACTGGAATAGGCGAAATCGCTTAGTAATATTTTTACAATAGAAGTACAATAGGATAAGATATGCGAGAAAAGGCGCGGAGTCGTAAAAAGCGCTCTAACATTATTTTCATACATATTTTAGGTTAAAATATTTTTAACACATTTATAAACCGATACTGATCATTATTATATTATTAGAAATCGAAAAAAAATAATAATGAATAAAAAAAGTAAAAAGCCCAAGAAGAGACTCGAAACAGGCTCTAGTCGTTCTGAAGTAACATACTTTGCCGCCGAGCCAGTGCCGTTGTTGAAAACTAACTTAATATTTCAGAAGATAACGTTGTTATCGGAACTTTCATTAATTGGATTTATTTACTTTCTATAATTCCTCTGTTATTCTACCGAATGTAAAAATGTTAAACATTGCATGGAGCACTTATATACCAAAGAACATCAAACAATTCGACGTCTAACACGCAGAAAATAACGGACGAATCGGTTTTTAATTTTTTTGACTACGGCGCACTAAAACGAAAAATCTGAAAATAATTGAGAATAATAGTAACAACAATATCTACTTACTGTAAAAATATAATCGTAGTTCTGGACTTGCATCAATGCTTAATCGGCATTTTTCCGATTTTTTTCGGTTTTTCATTTTTCACAACTTAGCTATTCAATTTAAAAATATGAAAAATTCCTAAATACGTAAGCCGATATCAGAAATGCCTCTGATTTTTTTCAATTTTTTTCATGCTATAGAATAAGAGAAATGACGTAAAAACGTGATTTTCATTTTCACCCTGTTACTACCCTCCAGGTCGAGATACAGGGCTAAAAATTTGCACGAAGTGTTTTTTTTTTTTTGATAAGCTATCGAATGACTTATTGCACGTTGAATTTGGTGTGGGGGCACATTTGACCCCATTAACCGGCTGTACCCTTTAGAAACCCCAGAAATGGTGCAAGGTAAAACAATAGAAATGGTGCAAGATAAGAAAAGAAGAAGAGCAAGAAATGAAGGTAGTTACGCACAAAATATCAGAAAAATTAAGAGAAATAATGGCGGAGAATACACGACAAAAAAATCAAAACTTGTGAGTGCCAAAATGTTTAAAAATAAGGATTGCTTTTGCTAAAAAAAATGCTTAAATCGCGTAGGATATAATGAAAGAAAATCCAATTTTGATTATTTCTGGAAACTAAAAGATTTTGAAACCCAGAATTTATATCTATGTACTACAGTTCATCAACGATTAATAACACAAAGGCGGCCCAGAACTTTTGAAAGACCTATGAGAAAACGCAGCTACAAGTATTTTCTGTCAAGAAATAATAATTCGGAAGTGTCGGTTTGCAGGAAGTTTTTTTTAGATACATTAGTTAACTGGTGCTCTGAATGCTGAAACACCTGGAACTGATCGTCGTGGGAAGATGCCTGGATCTTCGCGGAAAACAGATGAAATTAAGATAAAGGCTGTACGAGAACATATTTTAAGTTTCCCAGCCTATGAGAGCCACTACACCAGAGCTCGTCACACTCTTGGTCGAAAATATTTGAGTCCTGATTTAGATATTCGTAAAATGTATAACCTGTATGTAGAGAAATGTGAGGAAAATAACGAATCATTTGTTAAGGAGTGGATCTACAGGAAAGAATTTAATACCGAATTTAATTTAAATTTCCATGCTCCTCGAAAAGACACATGCCAAAAATGCGATTTACTGAAGGGAAAAATCGAAGCATGCAGTAATCAGGAAGAGAAATTACATCTTAGACAAAGTCATGATTTACATTTGCAAAATGCCGAACGAGCTAGGAACTGTCTTGCAGAAGACCAGAAAAAAGCGAAAGAAAATCCCAGGGAATATTATGGATTCTCATTTGATTTGAAAAAAACACTCCCGTATCCAAAACTTTCTGTTTCGTTAGCTTATTATAAGCGAAATATGTACGTATACAACTTGGGTTTCCATAATTTCCATGATGACAATGTCAAGATGTATGTATGGGATGAAACTACAGCTTCAAGGGGGGCACAGGAAGTAGCATCATGCACTTTAATGCATATGGAGGATATAACTACTCAAAAACACGTAATAGCTTACAGTGATGCTTGTTCAGGCCAAAATCGTAATATTAAAGTAGCATTGACATGGATGAAAATTGCTCAGTCATCAAATAACAATATTGAAACGATAGACCACAAATTTTTGGTATCTGGTCATTCCTTTCTACCGAATGATCATGATTTTGGGTTGATAGAAATGAAAATCAAAAAAGCAATTTACTTATACAACCCTGAGCATTATTACCAATTGATAGAAAAGTGCAGAAAAAGAAATACATTTTCGGTAAAACGAATGTCGCAGCCGGATTTTATTTCAACGAAACCGCTAGAAGAGTCAACGACAAGAAGAGTCAAAAATACCGCCGGCGAATCTGTCTCTTGGCTGCAAATTCAATGAATGAGATTCTTGAAAAATGAACCTTATAAGATGTTCTATAAAACTTCTTTAGATGATTCCAAATTCCACGTTTTGGATCTTTCACTTAAAAGAGGAAGACCAAAAATATACGGAAATATTAAATTACTTCCATTATACACCACCAGTAGACCAGTAACGGAAGAAAAATATAAAGACATTATGTGTTTACTATCATACATCCCTCCAGTTTTTTAGGAACATTTTAAGAATCTTAAAAACTTGTAATGATAAAAGCCTAAAATGATAAAAACGGATTACTTTTTAATACTAATTAATAAATGTTTATGAATTATTTTAGCGAAATTGTTGTTTCTAATAAAACTCATAGTTTTTTATTGCTTTAAGTCATTTATAGAACATTCAGTTAATTTTGAAAATGGTCTAAGTCAATTGAAGCTTTGAAAACAACATTTTCGTATGAAATTCACACAAAATTTCATATTCACAATAACTTTCCATTAATCAAGACTAATAAAATTCTAAATTAAAGTATCGCACAATGCAAAAATATTTTTTAATTAATTCAAATGCAATTCATTAAATATCTCGAAACAAGAAATATATGACTTAGGCCACTTTCATAATTATGGGCACATATATAGAAACGGTAGACAATTGCCGATCAAACGCTTACGCACACGCCCACACGGACGCGTACGGATAGACAGAATTCAATGCAGTAGTACCGATCTTTTTTGAGACAAATCTCGGAAACGAAGGCCGAGCGGCGGTTATATTTATAGGAAAAATTTGTTTAAAATGTGGATTTCTACAACATATTAAAAAATCATTAAAATCGGTGAGACACCCTGTTCTCTAAATAAATATCGAAGATTACGTTTGAAACGTCCCTCGATCTATGTATATTTATTTTCAATATTAAAGTTCAGCCGTTTTTGTAAACAACTGGGGAAAAAAGATAATTTATGGTAAAGTTACCTAAGTAAACTTTAATTTTTAATTATATCATCCCATTGATTTATTTCTAGATGGAAGCGAAAGTAATTAATAGGATGGAAAGAAGAGAAGATGGTAGAAAAAGAGAGGAGGAAAGAGGGGTGAAGAACCCCAAAAATGAAGAGAGGGCGAGAGAGCGAGAGAGGGTGCCGAGCACGGTGAGGGTGCCGAGCGCGGTGAGGGTGCCGAGCGCGGTGAGGGTGCCGAGCGCGGTGAGGGTGCCGAGCGCGGTGAGGGTGCCGAGCGCGGTGAGGGTGCCGAGCGCGGTGAGGGTGCCGAGCGCGGTGAGGGTGCCGAGCGCGGTGAGGGTGCCGAGCGCGGTGAGTGTGCCAAGCGCGGTGAGGGTGCCGAGCGCGGTGAGGGTGACAGGGGTGGAGAGAAAGAGGTGTAAGGAGAGTGAGAGACGGAGAAAGAGTGAGACGAGAGGGAGAAGCGAGGAAGAAGAGCGACGGCGAAGGGCTGGGAGGTGAGAAAGAACTGCGAAGGAAGAGAGATGGAGAAGAGCTGTTAGGAGGGAGAGAAGTGCGGAGAGACGAGGAGCTGAGAGGAGAGACAGAAATGAGGATGAAGAGAGATGGAGAAGGTCGACAGAAAGGCGCAGGGTCGCAGCGAGCGTTAGAGTATCAGAACAAGTGGTTCAAACACACACCCAAATGTTGCTTATGTTCAACTAAGTACGTATTTACATACATAGGCGAATGCATGCCCAATGGTTACAATTACATTCCTCTACATCCGCAATTTGGCAATTATGTACTAAAATTTCATGTATTACAGATGAAAAAAGTAAAACGGAAGCTTCGCTATGCCAATTTTCGACATAAAGTTTCATGGCGCGAGCGAAGAGGAGGAAGAGGAGGTGGAAGAGGTGGAGGAAGAGGTAGTGGAAGAGAAGGTAGAGGAAGAGATAGCGGAAGAGGCGATGGAGCAAATGGAGGAAGGGTGGCGGAAGAGGAGATGGAGAAAGAGGAGGTGGAAAAGGGAGCACTATTATTAACCATTTGCACTCCGCTGTCCCCTCTCAGGGGACATCGTAATTCTAGCATATCACTCGCATGTCCCCTCTCAGGGGACATTCAAGTTTATTAGTGATTACGGGGAATTGAGTTATTTCAGCGCAACTTTTTGAGACATGCATCTTTCCCTGAAGTTTTCTCTTGAAATGGCACAAGAAATCAAATCAAAATATCGTAAAATTACTAAGATATATACATGAAATGTCAGCGGGTTTTGTGTCAGACGAAAACGTGAGAGGCGTGCTCACGACGGTCCGAGAGCACTTCTCGCCGCCACTTGAAAAGAGCGATAAGGGGGGTTTGTAGAAGAAAGGTCGGTATGCGAACATAGCACGCACTGTATAGTGAGATTTGTAATTATAAATAAACAAGTCTAAATCTGGAGGATTAGATTTTCAAAGCTGAGCTCAGTCTGGTTTGAAGCTTCGAGCAGTACACATAGATCTAACGAGTGAGAAAATCGGAAAAGTGATTCTTTTCTTAGTGAATAAATTGTTTGGTAAAAGCTATTTAGGTAAATATCATCTTGTGAGTTAGTAATAACAATTAGAAATTTTCAACCCATCTATTTATTCATATTTTTTATTAGAACAATGGCAAAGCGTCCAACCACGAATGAGTCTCATGACACAAATAGTAGTGAAGATGAGCTCCAGATAGACCTCTATACAGACATGTTAGAAAGACTAACTGTAGAACAAAACGACAGCAGTGATAGTGATATCGTTCCACCAAGAAGGCGACGAAGAGTTCGCATAGATAGCGACAGCGATGAAAGTAGTACGGAAGAAAACACACGGCAACATGACAACGTATCGTCAAGTGAAGAGTGGGAAGATGTTACTGAATCGGGCGTTCCTCCAGCCACGATAAATTTTGATTTACATGAAGAAATAGCCGGACCACAAGTACCAACTAACATAAAAGAGCCCATAGACTATTTTACACTATATTTTACTGAAGAATTAGTAGACAGCATAATAAAAGAAACAAACAATTATGCAAAAGAAGAAATTAAAAAGAAACAGCTTTCACGAAAGTCAACTTGGCACAGGTGGTACGATATCACCAGAGAAGAATTTTTAGCATTCATCGCCGTCATCCTGAATATGGGATTGATTCAGCTCCCCAACAAGCAAGAATACTGGTCTACTGCTGACAATAGTAGAATCCCTTTTTTTCCGGAAACATTTACCAGGTCCAGATTTATGCAGATATTTTGGATGCTACATTTGAAGAAACCCACGCAAGGAAATGCAACGATAAGAACGCGTATTCAAAAAGTCAGCAACTATTTAGAATATATAGATGGAAAATTTAGACAATATTTCATACCATATAAAGCAGTCGCTGTGGATGAATCGATTGTAAAATTCAAAGGCAGAATAGCATTCATCACCTATAATCCGAACAAGCCAACAAAGTGGGGTATACGCATATATGCGCTGGTGGACTCAAGAACAGGATATTTATTCACAATACTTCCATACTATGGCAGCATAACTTCTGATAATATATCCCGGCCGGATCTTCCAGTAAGCACAAAGATTCCGCTACATTTATATATGAAATTATTAGACAGAGTTCCTGATGCAAAAGGGATACCACATGTTCACCGACAGGCACTATACCAGCATCCTTTTAGCGGAAGAATTGCGAAAGATGAATTGTCATCTTACTGGCACTATAAAAATTAATCGAAAAGGCGTACCGACACAAATAAAAAAACCAAAATTTTCAACAAATAAAACAGTTGCATACAGGAAAAATAATAATACGCTTCTTGCGTGGAAAGATAAAAGAATTATTACCATGCTCACGAATTATTATAACACTCAACTACAATCTACACACAGAACATTACGCGGTGGAGATGTCGCAACAGTGAATAAGCCTGAAATGGTGTTAGAATATACGGCAAATATAGGTGGTGTGGATCGTGCGGACCAATACGCTTTGACGTATTGTTTCCTCCGTAAATTGTTGAAATGGTGGAGAAAGTTATTTTTTTGGGGGTTGGAAATGTGTGTGATAAACTCATACATAATATATCGCATCTCAACACAAACAAATAATGAAACGCCAATGACACACCACAAGTTTGTCAAAACACTAATTGACCAATTGAGGGGCGATTTTCGTGTATCTAGAACGCGTCCATCCACATCTTCTGCGGACAATAGATTAGACAACAAATTACATATTCCAAATGTGGGACAAAGAAAACGAGACTGTATTGTGTGTTCTGACAGGAAAACACCTGGTGGCAGGCGTCAAACAAATTATTATTGTCAAACATGCACTAATCAGCCTGCAATGCATATTGGAGTGTTTCAAAATTTATCATACTGTACAAAATTATAAACAATAAAATATTGATTTTTTTGCAAATATACATTCCTCGATCTCAACCAATTCATATAAGTCCAATATCATTATAATACGTTACTTAGTTCGAAAATTATAATAAATAATACGAGGGTTTGTAAATGTTCGTTTTTGCCGTAAAGTGGCGCTGAGTAGCTGATAGCCAACGTCCAAAAATCGTTCGGAGTGCAAAGGGTTAATATATACCATTAAATAAAATACAAAAAAAAATAAACGTGTTCTTTATTTTTACATAAATGGTTTCCTTTTCCCAAAAATCTAAGACAGTTGCAGATAATAGCAATAACTATAAGAATATAAAAGTAGTACTTTTACAGCTTCATTACGAAATCTGCATTTTTCAGATTAGTCTAGAGTTTTTCATATGTTACACCTAAGTTTTGCAGGAAAAAAATCCGAAAACATTCTCCAGTATATATTCCCATGCATATTACTCGTCAAAATTTAAAAAGAAACGATGATACAACTACATTGAACTCCGCCTATGCGTGTGTCGTGGACGCGTTGCGTCTAAAAGACATCGCTGCTTGTTTTGCTTTTCTATAAATATATCGCGGTGTCGCTTGCCCGGCGGAAAACAAACGCGCAACAATCTGTCAGGCGGAAAGCGTCGATGACGCACCTACAGGTGAGGTTGAATGTAGTGGTACATGGAGCTACTCCTATACTAGCTGAACTAAACTTGATACGTATTTTGCTCTGTTTTATCGTCAATATGGCGAAGTCAAACGACAAAAGCATGCCTTTACGCGGAACAACTTTTCGTCCTTATATGGGAAGCTTTTGAGTTGAACGATAGCTCAATCGAAAGGAAAAGCTTCAGCGCGTGTCGGTCAGGTATTCATTTCATGCAGATCATTCTCTCCGTATCAAAAAAATGCTTAGATACGACGACTATCAAGTTGTCCATTTTTGCTCTGCATTTCAACGCTCATATTACTACATATCAACATAATTTGATCACAAGACTACCTGACCGAACCGCGCTGAACCCTCCCCTTTCGAATGAGCCATATTTCGACACCAAATTCTCCTTTATAAGGACGAAAAGTTGTTTCGCGCAAACCCATATTTTTGGCCCATTTTGTCGGTAAAGTCAACTTTCTGCCATGCCTGGGACTACCCCCTTAAAGATAGGGAGAAGAATGTAGATAGCTGGTGCACAATAGTGGAAGGAAGAGGAACAAAAGAGGAGCAGTAAAGGAGAATGGAGGAAAACGGAAGGGAAGCAGCAAGACTGGCCGAGAAGGAAGGGGGAAGGGAGGACAGCGGAATGGAATGGATAGTGAACATGCTGGAAGAAATGAAGGAACAGAACGAAAGTATGAATGAAAGTATGATAAAGGAAATAAGAGAGATGAAAAGAATGTTTAAGGAGGAAGCAGACAGAAGGGACAAAGAGGTGGAAGGAATAAGGGAAGACATAAAGAAAATACAGAGGGAAATGAAGGAAAACAGGGAGAAAACACACAGGAGATTGGAAAAAGTAGAGGAGAAGATGGAGAAGTGGAGTGGAAGGGAAAGTAATGCGGAAGGAGCAAGATAAACAGACAAGGGGAGTGGCGAGCAAGGGTAAAGTGGATTGAAAGGCAACCAGAAAAGAAGGAAGGAGTGTGAAGAAGGCTGAACGTCATAGTGAAGGGAGTGAAGCAGAGGAGGGATGAAAAGGAAAATGTGGCAAAGAGGATATTGGAAAAAATGGAGAAACAGGGAGGAGAGGAGATTAGAAGCCTACGGGGTGGAAGAGACATGATAATATTTAAAGCTAGGAGTTTAGAGCAGAAGAAGAAAATAATGATCAACAAATTTAAATTGAAGGCAGAAACGGAAAGGTTAGAAGACGACTGCACAGAGATGGAAAGATGAAGATAGTACAAATTAAGACGGATAGCAGAAGAGAAAAGTAAGGAAGGAAAAAAGGTAAGAATAGGGTATGGAAAAATTCAAATAGAGGAGGACTGGTGCAGATGGAACGAGGAGGACGAGAATTTGAAACCCTTCAGAATCAGAAAAATACTTTCGAGAATGTCCGCTGCAATTTGTCTGCAGACAGACAAAGAAGACGGAGAAATAATTGTGGAAGAGGAAGCAACTAAGACAATAGAAGAAGTAGATTTCAGGGAAGATGAAGGTTCCGAATGCAACTGGGTAGTAGGAAGAGTTACACCACAGCAGTTGCAACACCCAATTTCGGAAGGCATAAACCTCGTGGATTTTGTGTACGCGTTCGATCAAATAAGGGAGCTTGTAGAACACTCCAAGATGGGCTGCGGCATAGAGCACTTCGAGATAGTTGAATGTCAAAAGAGTGGACTGCAAAATGTGTATATCGTACGTTGTCAAAAGTGCAATCACTACGAGTACATTCAGTGCCTGCAAACGAATGATGGCACTATGGACATCAATCAGAGCGCTGTATCCGCAACGATGGTAATAGGCGGCGGATACAATCAACTAGGGGAGCTGCTAGCGGCAATGAACGTGCCGCGCATGTCGAAGAGGAAATATTGCAGTTGTCAAGAGGAAATTATCAGTGCCTTTCAATTGGCTGCTCAAGAAGAAATGGATGCTGCTGCAATACAGGAGAAAGAACTTGCAGTAGCAAGAGGAGACGTACACCCGAGTTCCAATATACCATGGATACCCGTTATCGCGGACGTTAGTAGGATGAAGAGGTCGTACCGCGGCGGAGACTACAATTCTCTGTCATGTGTAGGAGCCATCGTCGGGTATCACACGAAGAAAGTATTATACATTGGCGTGAAGAACAAATTTTGCGTGATTTGCCAGACAGCAGCGAAACAGAAGGAAGAAGCGCGCGAGCACCAGTGCTTCAAAAACTGGGACCGTAATCAAAATTCCACCGGAATGGAAAGTGCTGCTATTGTAGAAGGTTTCAAATTCAGCATAGAAATGCACGGCCTAATATATTCTATATTAGTTGCTGATGGCAACAGCAGCATTTACAAGAGGATATCGGATAATGATCCGTACAAGGATTACATGGTGCGCGTCCGAAAAATTGAGTGCAGTAATCAAAAAACAGTAAGAAGATGATTATCTTCGACGCAATTTTAGTAGAAGGATCAATGAAATAGCCACAAAAGGCCGACATAAGGAACTGCGCACCATAGTAACAGGAAATGCCCTCCACCTGCGCACTGGACTTAAAAAAGTTGCAGAATACCGATTTACACAGAAAATAGGGCTCTCCAATCAAATCAGGAATTTCGAAAAAAATTTCAGAAATGTGCTGAGCCACGTATTCGGCGAACACAAGGAGTGTGAGATGTTGGCATACTTCTGTAAGAAATACGCCGAGGTGGAGAACGACACGTCCCGCAACTTAAAGAAACAGGGATTTACGGAAGCATTGAGGAAGCGATACAGCCACTTTTTGCTCAGGCTGTGCAACCTGAACAATAATGCTGTCGAATGCTTCAATAATATTATCGCTAAATTCATCGGTGGAATCTTCCTGTCAGAGTTGTGAAAGCCGATGACTAATCGCTGCAGTAGAGGCGGTTGGAGCCATATGCGCACAGCTATTACATGAAAAGTAAAAGTGATCGAAATGAATTCGAAACATGGAAAATCAATTAAATCCTCGGTGTCGAAAAAAATAATACAACAGTTATCGCGTAGGCAAATTCTAAGAATTCGGCGAGAAAGTTTAGTGTACTCACGATCAGTGGCTATTTAAAATTGTCCTACTGCTAGTGGCAGCAGTAACGTGGAAGTTTCATCTTCGTTTATTGCGGATTGTAGCACTAGTTATGAAGATAACGTTTGTGAAACTTCTTCTTCATCTTTATCGTCTTCTTCTTCTTCTTCCTCATCATGTTCGGAAATTCCTTTCGCTGCACGTTTAGCTGCTTGCTATGTAAAAAACAATATAAACCATACTCAAGGCAACAGCATTTTGAATCTTCTTAGAACGCATTCTTGCTTTTCTACCTTGCTAAAGGATGTTCGAACCTTTCTGAAAACACCACGTATTTTTCATCCTGTTATTCACGTACGATCAGGGAAATAGCTTCACCTTGACATTGAATCTGAAATTGTTAAATATCTGCAAAAATCTTCAGCAGTTACGATTCAGGAAATTCAATTGGATTTTAGTATAGATGGGTGTATGTTAGATAAGTCTGCTAATGTTCAGATTTGGCCAATTCACTGTAGAGTTGTAAATTTACAATCTATTGGGAGGCCATTAGTTGTAGGAATTTATAAAGGTCCAACAAAACCTAATGACCCCAATGTCTTTTTCCATAATTTTGTCGCCGAGCTTCAATCTATTATTTCTAATGGTGGCATCACCTTTCATGATTCTAAGGTACCAATAAAATTGCGTTCTTTCATAGCAGATGCACCAGCCACGGTTTTTATTTTAAATCATCAGGGGCATGTATCCCAGCACCCTTGTTCAAAATGCAGAATTTCTGGTAGCCAGGTTAGCGGTCGATATGTCTTCGATGGAATAAATCATCGTCTCAGACCTGACTCGGAATATATCAGGTGTATAGATGAAGATCATCATAAGGAAGGTAACAGTCCACTTTCGACGTTACCAATTGGGATGGTTTCTCAAGTACCATTCGAATACATGCATCTTCTGTGCTTAGGGGTTGTGAAAAAGATATTATCAGCATGGATAGATGAAAAGTACACACGTTCTTCAAAATTGTATTCAAGACAAATTTCTTTAGTATCTTCGCGGTTAAATAACTTTAGAAAGTACTGTCCATCAGAATTTTCACGACATCCTAGGAGTAGTGAAAAGTATTCAAAATATAAGGCAAGTGAATTTAGGCAATTCCTTTTGTATACAGGACCAGTCGCAATGTATGAAATACATAGCGACCAACTCTACAAACATTTCCTTCTTCTGCATACAGCTACACGTATACTAGCCGCACAATCTCCAACTACTAAATTTTTTAAATTTGCCGAGATCGCACTACAAAAATTTGTTCTTCGTTGCGATACTTTGTATGGACCAACATTTAGTTCTTATAATGACCATGGTCTCTTGCACATGACCGATGACGTTAGATGTTTGGGTTCTTTAGATTCATTTTCTTCTTTTCTTTATGAAAGTAATATGCAATTATTTCGGAAATATTGCAGGAAGCCAGGGCAATTTCTTCAACAATACTCTAATAGAATGTCTGAGATAGACTCAAATATAGATAGTAGTAAAGTTGCTCATCCATCCAACACCGCTTCACTTCGATGCCATCAAATTCAATGTAATGGCATGGTGTTGGCTGTAAGTGAACGCGATAACTGCTGTATTTTACACGATGGGTCAATCTGTAGAATTACAGAAATTAAGACGAATAATGATTACTTTATATTAGGGGTGAACAAATTCACCAATAATGGTGATTTTTATCATGCAGGGGTAGGGTCCTCTGCATTTCAGATGTACTGCTGTGCTGAATTCTACAGTGATATTTGCTATATTTCTTTAGTTGAAGTATCTGGTGAATGTTACAGAATGCCGTTTTCTGAAGATTATGCATCAGATAGCAGTAGCAGCAATGGAGCAGTATTGGATGCATCAACATGGGTTGTAGCCATTATTATACATACTGAAAAGTTGTAAGATTTGTCTTCGTAAAATTAACTACTAGTTATTCCCTTTCAATTAGATTTACATGTTTTAATATTCTTTATATATTTCAAAAGATCATGTTTGTACTAATTTTATATATGTTACATATGGATATTTTGTTACAGGTAGTAATACGTGTTTTGTGAATGCTGGGATTGTAGCAGCAACATATGCATAAATCAGTAGAAGCAGGATAAGTATTATTTTTTATGAAAGATACTGCATATAAACGCTTAAATTAAATTTGTATATCTATTTATGTTTTTAGGCCTTCAGGAAGATAGAAGCAGTAGTAAATGAGACTATGAATCATAATCGTGTTTGTTCAAGCTGTGTGTATGGACAGTTGTATGTCCATCACGGAATAAATTATGGTACATACAAATTATTTTGTTCATAATTAATGTCATTAATACTGAATATCTCATTAATACTAATGTATGTTTTTATTGTTCCATTTTCTTTTTCATGTTAATGGTTCATCGGGTCATGATGGGGAAGGAGATGTGAAGCAGATCATCATTTGGAATGCAAACGCACATGGTTTTACCTCCATACAAGGACTACAACGAAACAAAATTGAGACAGAGCTACGGTAATAATCAAACTAACCTAAGTATTCGTGTTTATGTATATTGTTGATGTAGTAATAAGCATATCATAGTAATTATATTGTTCATGTAATAATAAAAAAATAAAGAACTGTAAACTAATAACTTGTATACCCTATTTCTTTCCAAAATATTTTTAAATTTATTTAAAAAGCTCATTTAATGCAGCCATTTTTAAATCATCGAGAAAGCCAAATTTTCAGTAATTTTGGTGCCAATTTGGCTTTAAGTTATAATGCTGTTACGTACCCCCTCCCCCCCTTTTTTATCATGTAAACGCGGCTTTAAACACTAATAGCTATTGTGCAGACGCCAAATACTAGATAGTTGTAACTAGGCGGGTTTTTGAAAACGTGATTCGTATGAGGAACAGGAAATTCTCCAAGGTTCCGTTATATCTTTGAAAAGTATTGATCGTTATAGTTCGCAAAAGCATTCGCAGAAAACCGTCTGTTTCTTATCTGCCGCAGACAAAGCCAAAACGAAAATCCTTAATGACTGCGTACCTCCTTCGCCGCTTTTAATCGAAATTGGACTAGAACTATCCCCCCAAAAAACGAAAATAGTAGTTTTCAACAAAGGACAGAAATACCCAGAAGGTTCTGTTTCATTCCAAATTAATCAGCATTCAATTACGAATTCTGAAAATGTGAAGTTTTTGGGCGTTAATCTCGACAGTGCACTCAGTTTCCGAAACCACATCAATGAAATGCATGCTAAATGCTTAAAAATATTAAATATTATCAAGTTCTTGAGGGGGGTTTGGTGGGGTTCACATCCAGATACCCTAATTTCTATATATAAGTCACTAATAAGATCTAGATTGGATTATGCATCTTTTGTTTATTTTCCTAATACAAAACACTTAAATAACAAGCTTGAATCAATTCAAACGAGGGCCATCAAGTTGGCTTTTGGCCTCAGGATAAGTTCTCCCAACAATGTCGTCTTGGCTGAAGCCGGGATCCCATTGTTTGAGAGACATAGCGGCATTTCTGCGGAAGTCGCATATTGTCAAAATTATATCAAATCGGAACCATGATTCGGTTTCTTATATCAGAGAGTATGCCCGTACATCAGGCGCAATGGAGGCCATCAATTATAAAGGCTTTCCAAGAGTGTTCCAGGAATCTGTCAGAGACGTTCTAAATATACAGGGCTTATGTAGTAAGGACGATAACTTCGCGTGTTTGATGGTTAATTGGGGAGATATTATATCTCCAGTCGAATGTGATACCAACATAGGCGTGCTACTTTAATATGCACAGATACCAGATCGCGACTTTAGTCAAATAGTTAATAACAATTATCACAACTTTGTTTGTATGTATACCGATGGGTCCAAAATAGAGGGACATCTCTCCACAGGAGCTGCAGTAGTATGTGAAGAAACGGAACACAGAACGCATCTTAGTGTGAACGCAAATGCATCGGTATTTACGGCAGAATGTGCAGCCATTTCGGTAGCCATGGACCTGGCCCTACTGGACTGCAAAAAATCCTACTTAATTTGCTCAGACTCACTAAGTGCAATTATGGGCCTTAATAGTTTAAATATTAATGCTAAGACTAACAAATATATTATAGAAATTAAGCATAAGTTACACTGTGCAACACGAATTTGGGCCTCTAATAATGAATAGACAATTCTCGTAGATTTTTGTGCGCTGAATACGAATACGCAAACCGTTTTTCTCCTACACGTACAGTTTTTGAGAAATTTGATTTTGAAAAAAAATGCAAATTTTCAACTTTGAAGTGATTTTGTGGTTAAACGATGAGTTTTTCGGTTTCAATCAACGCAGAATTATTCTAGGAACTCTCCCAAATAAAATGATATAAGTTATTGTTACATCCAAGACATGTAAATATGTTTAAACAATGATCAAAGTGAAAATGACACCCGAAACGCAGCAATTTTCGCGGATATTCTTCAATTTATTTTCAAAACTAAAGCTGTAAGAGGGAATCCAATCACTCCACGCGATAGAGCAGACATTTTTCCTACGGAAACGACCAAAGAATACTGTTGGCCCGCTTTTGTTTCGAATACAGAATCAAAATAGTTTGGCAAAACGCGTGAGACCGGCAGTGATCCTCATCGCTGGCCAGCGCCTCTCCTGTCGCTCAACGTAACAGAACCGACAAACGCGTGCGCCGCTCTCATTTAGATACAGCATTGTACTTATTATTTATGTATTATTACTTTTTTTATCTAGGAACTATTTGTTGACAAAAATACGAATTTTAAAGTATATATACCTAAAAGTGCTTTCTCCTTGCCTGACGTTTATGTGACCCTTTTGCCTCCCTTTTTAACTGCCAACAGTAATCTGCTAACATTGCAGCACTATCTTATCCATAATAGCGATTTTCTATCACAGATATACCTATAGATACATAATATTTCAACTGCATAAATTCTCACATTGACACTTCGTATACTAAGACACAGATATATTGATACATCATTCCATTTATGAAAACGTCTGTTAATTTAAAATAAACAGGATTTCCGTATTTTCGAAAACAGTATAAGAATGATCTGTCTTCGCTAATATAATTTCTAGTTTATGTAGCAGCGTCAAACACTTTAGCTATCTTCAGTACATTAAAAAATAACAGACTGTGTACACCTAGCACGACCAGCATGTGCATTTCCCATAAATATATTCTCAATAAGAATCAAACACAAAAGTCCAATGTTTTACGTGTAACTGTCGAAGGATTTATGATAGGGTCAAGAGCTGACAACGGTAAATGCAGGGATACATATGGCGCGCACTCTTCTGCTTTCGAGTGTTTCTTGACAATCCTGTGAACCTTTTGAAACCAAAGCAGCCCGCCCTTAAAAAATATAGTATGGCCAGATTCTGTACAATTTCCTGCGATTTTCTTCAGTTTCGTTTAAGCAGTCAAGCAGTAGTGTGCCAAAGTAAATTTCTAAAATCATCCAAGACTTGTAAATTTCATGTATAAACAATTCCTATATATATTTCACTTATGGTTTAGCGTGTGTGCATTTTATTGATAAGAGTTTTAGTTATATTTAGCGGAAATTTAAATTTAATAATATTTTCTTTATTTATAAACAGTTTTAATATAGTGCAATTAGTGTAAGTGACAATGTCCCGTGTATGTGTAAATAGTCCAGATAAGTTCTGCTATATATGTGGTGAAATAATTTTAAAAAACTTACAAAAAAAGATTACGGAACCGATTAAAGAAGCGTATGAAAAATACTTCAACTGTAAACTTGGAGATCAAGATAAGGAATGGGCACCTCACGTGGTCTGCAATAAATGCACTAAAAACTTGAGGAAGTGGAGAAAAACTGGAAAGAAAACAATACCGTTTGATGTACCAATGATTTGGAGGGAGCCAATAGATCATGCAACAGATTGCTATTATTGTTTGACAAATACGAGTGGACACACTAACAAAACAAAAAAAGGAATTTTGTATCCGAGTGTCTCTTCGGCTATACGCCCGGTACGTACAGATGATGAAGTAGCTTCACGTGTTCCAGACACGTTGATTTCCATTATTGCTTCGAATTCCAACGAAAACACATCTGAAGAAACCGATGAAACATCTTCGTCAAAGGGTCACGTTCATTTCATCAATCAAGCTGATTTAAATGACTTGGTACGTGATTTAAATTTACCAAAAACAGGCGCCGAATTATTGGCTTCTAGATTGCAACAATGGAATCTTCTTGCACCAAATACACATGTTACACATTACCGTAAAAGATGTGAAATATTTAAACCATATTTTCTTTCGCAACAAAATTTGTGCTATTGCCCTGATGCTGATACCTTATTGAAAAAATTAGGTTTTAAACATACAGCCGCAGAATGGAGACTTTTTATAGATTCCTCTAAAAAAAAGTCTAAAAGCAGTTTTATTGCACAATGGCAACACTTATCCTTCTGTACCAATTGCATACGGTATAAGAATGAGGGAAACGTACGAAATTTTTAAAATGTTATTAAATAATATAAATTATAAAGAATACAATTGGCACATATGTGGTGATTTAAAGGTCATAGGTTTATTAATGGGACTTCAAAGCGGCTATACAAAATATTGTTGTTTTATGTGCGAATGGGACAGTCGGGCAAGGTCAGACCATTACAAAGTTAAGAAATGGCCAATGAGAAGAAATTTCAATCCAGGAGAAAAAACATAAAATATCCTAATTTAGTTGATCAAAACAATATATATTTACCGCCATTACACATCAAATTAGGAATTATGAAAAATTTTGTAAAAGCCATGGACAAAAACGGAGCCGCATTTCAATATTTAAAGACAAAATTTTCAGATTTATCGGAGGCAAAGATAAAAGAAGGTATCTTCATAGGACCGCAAATACGAACACTAATGCAGGATACACAATTCGATTGTAAAATGGTACATGAAGAAACAGAAGTATGGAATGCATATAAAGAAGTGTGCACACATTTTCTTGGGACACATCGATCACCGGATTACGCCCAAATAGTAGGAAAATTAATTAAAGCCTGCGAAAAATTGGGGTGCAATATGTCCCTCAAAATGCATTTCCTACATTCGCATTTGGACTTCTTCCCTGAAAACCTTGGTGACGTAAGTGACAAACATGGCGAACGATTTCATCAAGATATATCTGTGATAGAAAACCGCTATTATGGAAAAGATAGTGCTGCAATGTTAGCAGATTACTGTTGGCAGTTAAAAAGGGAGGCAAAAGGGTCATATAAACGTCAGGCAAGAAGAAAGCACTTCTAGGTATATATACTTTAAAATTCGTATTTTTGTCAACAAATAGGTCATAGATAAAAAAAGTAATAATACATAAATAATAAGTACAATGCTGTATCTAAATGAGAGCGGCGCACGCATTTGTCGGTTCTGTTACGTTGAGCGACAGGAGAGGCGCTGGCCGGCGATGAGTATCACTGCCGGTCTCACGCGTTTTGCCAAACTATTTTGATTCTGTATTCGAAACAAAAGCGGGCCAACAGTATTCTTTGGCCGTTTCCGTAGGAAAAATGTCTGCTCTATCGCGTGGTGTGATTGGATTCCCTCCTACAGCTTTAGTTTTGAAAATAAATTGAAGAATATCCGCGAAAATTGCTGCGTTTCGGGTGTCATTTTCACTTTGATCATTGTTTAAACATATTTACATGTCTTGGATGTAACAATAACTTATATCATTTTATTTGGGAGAGTTCCTAGAATAATTCTGCGTTGATTGAAACCGAAAAACTCTTATCGCTTAACCACAAAATCATTTCAAAGTTGAAAATTTGCATTTTTTATCAAAATCAAATTTCTCAAAAACTGCACGCGTAGAAGGAGAACGGTTTGCGGATTCGTATTCAGCACACAAAAATCTACGAGAATTGTCTATTCATTATTAGAGGCCTAAAAAAAAGTTAAAATTTGTTGCACAGTGTTATCAATATTTAGGTCGGACTAACAATCGCGTAGTGTTTATGTGGATACCATCCCACTGTGGTATTAAAGGGAACGAGATAGCGGATACATTAGCTAAAGAGGCTGCTCAAAGGGTCCACGATCCACATCTAGGAGTGCCCTCTTCTGACTTTAAAGAACTCTTTAGAGAAAGAATGTGGGAAAACACACGAAATTCACTAGAACTAGAATTTAGTACCAAAGGCCGTCAGTATTATAGTCTCTTCTATGAGAGAAGTTAAAGATCGTGGTTCCGCAATATGGGCTGGTCTAGAGAATTTATAATTAGGGTTAAAAGACTCAGAACTAACCACTATAATTCTCGTGAATCATTAGCAAGAATGAATATCATTTGCGATCCGACATGTAATTGCACATGTTAGCGGGAATGCGTCTCCAGGTAATCGCCAGACGTAAACAATACGTCTTAGGCGATACGCCTCACGTGGACGCCCTTCCAGGCAAGGAAAGGGAATCGATTGGCAAGAAGATTCATTAATGCGGAAGCATCTGAGCCGGAAACATATCGAGTGTATAAATAAAGTATCGAGAATTAACAAGAGTTTAGCTTTTATTTATTGACACTTTTCGAATTTTTCTAATATCAGAAGTGGGATCGGCCTACAACCATTACGCGTTTTTTTTTAAAAAAAAAATAAACGAGATGGCGTGTAGTCGTGAGGAAGAAAGCAAGAAGGATAAGGTCACCCTTCCGATTTTTGACCCCGCGTCGGGAACTATCGAGGCGAGTGAGTGGTGTGGATTAGTGGATAAAAGTGCTGTGAAACGAGATTGGGATGATTCCGAGACAATCGAAAGAGCTGCACAATTTCTTGCTGGCCCGGCGAAGAAATTATATGAGAAGTGGGCTCCTGTTGCCCGTTCATGGGAAAATTTAAAAAGGAAATTATTGACGACGTTTCCCAAGTGCCGCAATCTCGGGGCCGACTTATTAAAAGCTGTGTCACTCACCAGCGAGGGGTATGACACATATGCCGAGTATGCAATGGACAAAGTGCTTCAATTCGAAAAAACGAGGCTCGCCATCACCGAAGAAGAAATGGTGGAGTTAGTAATCCACGGCATTTGTGAGGAGAATGTTCGGATAGGAGTTACGGCGCTCGCAAATAAAACTTTAACGGGATTGAACGATTTGTTATCGTCATGCGGTTCCTTGACAAAGAAAACCAAAAGTGAAGATCCGATGTTGGTACGTGCCCAAAGGGAGTCGCCTTGCACTTGTGCGACAACATCATGACGAACAGTGCCACATTGGGTATGATAAGACGCTACACTCCATACGAAGGAAATATTGGTTTCCGAGAATGAGTCCATTTGTTAGGAAGTACATTGGCAGATGTATAATTTGCATCATGGCAAAACGACCCAGTGGGCCGAAACAGGGATTAATGCATAGCATTGAAAAAATCCCCATACCATTCCACACCGTACATGCTGATTGCATGGGACCATTCACCCCAAGCGAGGAAGGCTTTAAACACCTGTTGTTACTAGTGGATGCGTATACAAAATTCGTGATGTTGTGTCCGTTGAGAGATATGACCGCACAAGAAGTGAAAGAAGCATTGGAGCCGCGGTTGGTACTTTTTGGAACAACAAAGAGGTTAATCGTCGATCGAGGAACCAATTTCACTGGGAAGTTGGTGAAGGACATGCTTAAAAAACACGACATCGAGGCACACTATATAGCGACCTCGGCTAGCAGAGCTAACGGACAGGCAGAACGATACGTAGCAACAGTATTAAACATGCTAACTTGTGAAACACTATGTGGGAAGGAATGGACGAGCGTGGTACTAAAAATTCAGCTGACACTAAATACAACCCTACAAAAATCCACAGGTTGCACGCCGCTTGAGCTGCTGACTGGACTCAGAACTCAAACATGAGAAACTGAGTTGCTGAATATCGGTGAAAGTGAGCCCATAGATTTAGTAAAACTACGTGAAACGGCAGACGAAAGACTGCGGTTAAATGCAGTGAAACAAAAGGAAAGGTTTGACCGGCAGAGGAGGAATAATATTCAATATAATGTTGGCGACTTCGCATATCTACAAGAACAGAGTACGCGCCTTGGTAAATTGGAGCCAAGATACAGAGGACCATACAAAATAGAAACGGTACTTCCTCGGGATCGATACAAATTACGCCATCAGAGTACGAAACGGTTAGTGGTCGCACCGAAGGACCGCTTGAGAAAATGGGATGGTGACCCAGTAGAAGGAGTTTAAAGGTGCCGTGTTAGCGGACCAAAAAAAAAAAAAAAAAAAAAAAAAAAAAAAAAAAAAAAAAAAAAAAAAAAAAAAGAAAGAAAGAAGGTAAATAAATAAATGAGACGGGTACTTCCCCGGGCTATTAAGCGAAAGAAGGTAAATAAATAAATAAATGGAACGGGTACTTCCCCGGGCTAATAAGCGAAAGAAGCTAAATAAAATCACGGATTTTGGTTTCCGGACGTTGTTACGTGAAAAACCCAAATGAAATTCGAGTAACGTACTCGGGCTTTGTGGAGGCGAAAACGTAAATTTAAATTGGAGGTTGGAAAAATGTGTGTTTTGAAAGGAACGTGGGTATCTAACGAGATGCCCTGTTTGTTTTCTCTTTTCTGTTTTAGACCCAGGAGAAAAAGAGTGTCTCGAGAGCGACACACAGGTCAGAATTGGCCGTGTTAGCGGGAATGCGTCTCCAGGTAATCGTCAGACGTAAACAATACGTCTTAGGCGATACGCCTCACGTGGACGCCCTTCCAGGCAAGGAAAGGGAAATCGATTGGCAAGAAGATTCATTAATGCGGAAGCATCTGAGCCGGAAACATATCGAGTGTATAAATAAAGTATCGAGAATTAACAAGAGTTTAGCTTTTATTTATTGACACTTTTCGAATTTTTCTAATACACATATCCAAGTCAAGACCTAGAACACATACTCTGGCAATGTCCTCTGCGAAATAAAGATAGGCGAACCATGTTACAAAAACTCGAGACTATAGGGTGGAAACCTCTCATAGACATAAACCAGATATTATTACGCAAAGATACAAAAGCAATAGCAACTATTATAGCTGTTACGAACCAACTACACTTTCCCCACGCATACCAATTACATTTAAATCACGATTATTAATCAATATAATTTACCATTAATAATAAGTAATATTAATAAGATATTAATAAGTTATTAATAAGTTATAATAAATTACAATAAGTAAACCGGACAGAAAGACGAACACGCGCCACAGGTAAAAAGGGACCGAAGTCGGGGAAAACCCACGAAGCGACGCTCGACTCCAGCCCCTTTTCCTGACCGCCGATTGGTCGGAAGCAAGGTACCAAAAGAGTATATATATATTCCCGCAACCTGCGAAAACTTAGACACGTTTTGTACACGCACCAGAAAATACCTACAAGGACACTTCGTTCAACATTTCATTAAAATAAAAAGAGCATCCACGAAAATCAATAGACAAATCTATTTTTCCCAAACCGGCGGAAGACAACCTCAACAGTTACAGCCCGTTCCGTAACAATAGCCTTTTTTAAAAAAAAAACGACATTAAGTTGTGATAAATTCAAACCTAAAGTTCCATCATAGAAAATAAGGCGTTAGTTAATAGTATGAATTACTCAGGATAATTTTAAGTTAGAATAAGTAATCTGTATGCTCCTTGATTTTGTGTAAACTGTAGACCTATGGGCCAATATAGTCTAAGGTTTTCCTGTAATGCTTATCTGAATAAAGATTCTTTATAAAAAAAAGAAGTCCCACAAGATGAGTGGTCTATTGTGTACCTCGTCTGTGCTTCCGTTAAGGCGGTAGTCCCAGGCATGGCAGAAAGTTAACTTTACCGACAAAATAGGCCAAAAATATGGGGACCGACGAGGTACAGTATAGACCTATCATCCAATGCTGTTTTCTGTCACACGGTTTGGGGGTCTCGGGACCCCCTTACCATTTCCGTGTCACTTGCGACGTTATCGATTCAACATCAGAAAAGACCACAGAGCCATTGTAACGGCGAAAAGGACAATTAAATCAAGCGATAGTCAGTAGCATTTAAATGTACAGAGTGGCGATAAGTTATCGTGTATACTCGGCCGCCGCATACATGGACCCCAATAGTTCGGTCTCATCAATAGATGCGGTTTCATTTCGTCAGTTAGTTTACCGAATTAACCGATTCACTGAAGTATGTACAAACTATTGCTGTCATGCAAATCAGTTACTTGCTGAATCAAATTTTGATCATCTTCAGAAATACCATTTATATTTTGTATGTGTATACACAATAAAATTACTAAATCGGTTATATTTTATGGTTACTTTTGTCATGTATCTGAATGGATCCTGTATCATGTATACCATAAAGTGCAATTATACTCGGCAATAACAAAATCATATAGGTATCCAAACAACATATTCATTATGTATATGGTAAGTTCGAACTAAGCACATTAAAGAATGTAATTTAAAAGTAATACGTAGTCATTGCATTTATCTAAAGATAAAACTGAGAACGAGTCAGCATGGCAACCAATTTATGAAGTATATATACGCATGAAAATTAAATTTTCTGTGGAGATGGAGAAAAGTGTGGACACTGTTTTCGGTTAATATTGATTTGGTAAAATAACCGAGTTGGTCAAAAACCGTATTATGTGAACGATCTGTAAATAAACATTTACATAGCACATATATAAGCTACCGAAGCTCAACTCAAATGCATCAGAGCCAAAAATCGTATCCCGAAGAATGGTTTCGAAATTTTTACTTCTAATAAATGAGTAACTATAACAAACAAATAATTTTCGAGTCAAACTTTTGAGTTCTTTCAAAACTGTTTACCAGTAAAACTAGTACAAGTTATATGTATATGGAATAATCCCTTAATATCGTTTTCGTAAAGCGAAGATGAAACGTATGGGAATTGAAATTGATGTCTTCCTGTAATAATCTTTTTTACCATTAATCTTTCATGATGTATTAACGGTTACTATTGATCGCAGCTACGTTTCGGACTCTGTGATCTAATATCAAATGTGAATGACCTAAACTGCAACAATGTACCGTTGATTCTTCTTCACAAGTAGTATGCTGTGCTTTAAACAAGGCACAATGGCGATTTATTAGGGTGTATGCTTTTATGCAACTTACCAGGTTCGTATCGGAATTCCAACGAGAGCTTGTTTTCAGCATGGAAGGTTTGTTTAATATGTGTGTGTATAATTCAATATGTATATATACATATACTGTACAGTTATTACAATACTTTCTCGCCAAGAACTCGAGTGAACCCGTGGATAAATGCGTAGTGTTGGATACTCCAACGTGCAAGCCAACTTTCTCTCGAACGTTGGGTATGTGACGAACGGAAAAACAACCGCGTTAGTTACGGTCCTCAAGGGCCTAGCTTTTCCGAAAACCACTTGGAGACAGTCCACTAGGAGACTTCCCCTTAGATTTCCAGGCCAGAACGCCACTCTGGTTCGGTCCTCCGAAAAGAACGCGTCGACGAACGCTGTACCCAGTAATTATTAAATCCTGAAGCAACGAATAAAGCGTAATCGTTTATATACTCAAAACTCGTGTTGACGTTATTCGCGGGGCCACAACAGTAGATTTCAGTCCTATCCCGTCCTGGGGCGGGGGGGGGGGGGGGGGGCTCCACGTCCGTCGCTATATCCAAGTCGAAACATACGCTGTCACAACACCGCAAACAAAAATCATCAGTCCGATCAGTCGTTGTAGGACGAATGACATCGTTGCCTTTCTCATATTCTAGCCTACACCAGAGAAGGCCATGATGAGTACTTCGCTTGGCACCACGATTCACGATCAGTGAAGCGAGTTCGGCTCGCCTTTGATCAGAGCCGAGCGATTTAAATCCCCATACGATGTATGGGGATACGTTAATGCAAGATTAAAATACGTTAGTCTCATAATATACTTAATCTCAAATATTGTTGAGATGTTTGTAAAATGTTTTACGATACATACTATTTACATATATTATACAGTTAGGATAAAAGGAAATCGTTAATGTAATAAAAAAAATGATCCTAGGCGAGATTTGAACTTACACCAAAAAAGTACGCAGCGGTTCCCCAACTAAAACTGCGCCCTAGACCACTCCGCTACCGAACTTGTTGGAATTTCTTTACCTGTTCCACATGATCCTGGACACGGTAAATATCAATTAATCGAATTAATTAAATTTCTTTCCATTGTACACCATTTGGACAAAGGCAGAAATGTTTAGAAGCATTTAATATACATACTGAATAAAGAGGATACAAATATTCAAAGTAAAAGCTACTTTTTCGTACGAAATACGTCGACACAATCGGTTTTTCATTCTTCCAAGTATGTTGCTGATTTCAAAACAATATGAAACTTTTTGAGGATAATAGTTATGTTATAATGTTGTTACGGTCAAAATATAAAAGTGGTGCTCTTGCAATTTCACTATGAAATCTGCATTTTTCTGATTTTTTGGGGGTTTTTCATTTTTCGTACCTAAGCTTTACATAAAAAGAATACGAAAAAATTCTCGAACATGTGGCACAATATACGTAATATGTCAGACTTTTTTTTAAAATTTTTACTCTCCATTAAGTGGGAGAAATATTCCAAAAACTGATATTTCGTTTTTTCGCCATTACTACTCCCTAGATCGAGATAGAGGGTTGAAACTTTGTGTGAAGGGTTTTCTTTCGATTACCTATCGAATGGTGCATGATATGTCTAATTTCGTTCAAGGGCACTTTTGACCCCCTTATCCGGCTATGCCCTTTCTTTCAACATATTCGCTAAACTTTTCTCGTTAAAATGAGACCAAGTACGACATAATTCGGATTACATTTACCTATTAAAATGTGAAAGTATTGTATTAAAAGAGGAGATAAGATAAGTAGGATATGGAAGAGAAGTAAATCGCTGGAATAGAAGTATTGTATAGAGTAAAAGAAAGCTACAGGTAGTGAAGTCCATGTATTACACATATCAGCTGCCATTGAAAAACTTATAAATTATATACTTTAAGGCGGTAGTCCCCAATGGCGGCCGGGCATATCAGAGAGTTGACTTTACCGACAAAATGAGCCAAAAATATGGGTTTGCGGGGTTCGACTTTTCGTCCTCATATAAGAGAATTTTGGGTTGAAATACGGCTCATTCGAAAGAGAAAGCTTCAATGCAGTGCGCTTTGGTCGTCATTTGATCCGATTATGTTGATGCTCAATAAGATGAGCGTGGAAATGTGGAGCAAATATTTACAGCTTGACAGCCGCCGAAACTAAGCAATTTTCGTATACAAACAGAATGTTTTCAATGAAATGAGGACCAGAGCGCACTGCGTTAAAGCCTCCCCTTTCAAATAAGCTACCGTTCGATGCAAAATCTTCTTATATAAGAACGAAAAGTCGAACCCCGCAAAAGCATGTTTTCCCGTGTGATTTCGCCATATTGATGATGATACAGAGCAAAAACGTGTAAACTTTAGTTCGGCTGTTCTCCGCGAGGAGGCACCTAATCGGAAAGACCCAATGAGAGTTGGCGCGAGTGTAGCAGCAGCTCGCTGTACTACTACACATTGAAGCCTGTCTATATAGATAGAAATGGTTATATTATATAACAAAAAGTATTCATTTTGAACGATGTAACAGAGTATAAAATAAAATCATTTTTTTTGTTTACGTCGTTGTTAAAAACAATTAATTACTGTTATTCGTATATGCCTACGTTTTTGTTCGACTCATCACTGTATTTGTACTTTTCAGCATAAAGTAGGTGTGTTCTATCATATTTGAAGGTCTAGTATATATTTCATTTTGAAAGATTTACTTAAAAAAATTTATTGCTCGTGTATATGGAACTTTTTGCAACGCCTGTTCTCGTGTGATTATTCGGAACCATCACGATCAGGATCTCCCTCTCAAACGAGCAGAAAGCTCTTCACCCATACTGAACATGTATATGTATGTTCAGAAAATGTTTGCATTAACTAGCTAAAGAAATATGTAAGAAATAAAGCAATATTTGATATGTGGGAGAGGCTGATCGCGATAATCACTCGAGTATAGGCGTTTTTGCAATATATTTCATGTACAGATGAGTGCCGTTTCAACCGCCGTGGCGATCGGTCGTGTTTGTTGACACTTGTGCTGGCGAGTCTATAGATTCTGTCTGTGTATACATATAGTTTCTCTGCGGCAAAGTCAAGTTACGGTGTTTCCTTTCCCTGGGTCGTAGTCCCGGAGTATATTTCCCTGTGGGAATTATAAGTCAACTTAAATGAGCATTTCCGATATCGGGGATGCCCATTCACAACGTTTAATTAACAATACTGTCCCTCCACCAACAATGTCTACATACGCCCAAGCTACTCAAAATGGAATTTTTCCAAAGAAAGAACAAGCCATCGTTATTGACTCAGTGGAAGGCATCAAAATCAAGGAATATAACATGGCTATTGGAAAATTAATTGATCCTTGCAACCTCAGGTTTTCCTCAAGAATCTCACACAGTCGTGTTTGCATGTACTTGAGCAGTCAGGAAGTTGTTAATTCTCTTCTCGCATCCCACAAGACTGTAAACATAAACAACCACGTTCTTGGAATTCGTCCGCTGGTATCTTCGGCAAAACGAATTCTTCTATCTAACGTGTGTCCAATCATTCCACACAATTTAATAGAAAATAAATTAACTGAACTAAACATAGCAACAAAATCTCAGATCACTTTTGTTCGAGCTGGTATGACTGAGCCTGGTTATAGTCATGTTCTAAGCTTTAGGAGACAAGTCTACATTGATCCAGATGATGTTCCCAAGTTACCTGACTCTATCCAAATTAATTATGATAATACGCTGTATTGGATATATATATCAACTGAGAAATTAACATGCTTTTTATGTAAAGCTGAAGGCCATCTAGCCAAACACTGCAAGAACACCATTGCTGAAAATATAGACCATGCACCAAATACTCTAGTGAAGGATACAAATTTCCCAGTTGCATTTGATGACCCTGTAGTTAAACCTTCTGATTCTTTGGCTTCAAGAGGGTCCCAGATTTTATCAGGGGTAAAAAATATGCTACCTCCTGTGGCTATCAAGAGACCTCCATCAACAGATTCGACATCTACAGCCAGCCCTAAGCCAAATAGTTCATCCTTGAAACAGGAAAGGAAAACTGATAAAAACACCAAAGCCACAAGGAAGAAGCGTAAAGTGGTGGCAAGTTCAGGCACCACCATTGAAGAAATCACATCACTCCTACGCTCATCCTCGGAATTTTTCGAAGATGAATCACTCAATCTCCCTCTTAGTTTCGTTAGCTGTGCTCAATTCCTCATGGACTGCTTCGATAATCCGAACGTTTCCGAAACAGCCTTGAAGTATACTCATGACATTTCAGCCCTTATTAGTATGCTGTCAAATTTGAAAAGTTTCATTACGGAACGTAAATTAAAAGAACGTATAAATCGCATCATCAAACGTCTCAAAAGCTCTCCCACTTCTGATACAACCAGTGAAGACTCGAGTGCCTTTGAAGAACAAGAAGACTTATTATAATACAATTTCTCGCAGCTGTTTTTCTGCTCATGGTTACTTTCTCTACTTCTCTTCGCTTCTTCTACTGGAATCCAAGAAGCCTTCGTTCAAAACTACCTGAGGTCCAGTCTATTTTGGATAATTATGATATTCTAATTTTTGTGGAAACTTGGTTAACAACGTGCGATACATTATCCTTTCCGGGTTTTACCTCGTTTAGGAAAGATAGGGCACATTCAAGGGGCGGGGGCATCTTCATGTTAATCAGAAAAAGCCTTGCATTTACACAAATAGTTAATTTATCATCTCCTGATGATTCAGTTGAGCTATGTGGTATTTGTTTGACGGATGTCATCCCATGTTTGGATATCATTGTTTGTTACAGGACCCCAGGTCACTCTCTTTCTCAGGATCAATGGTCTACTATCGTTAATAATACTCACAACGATCGTAACTGCATCCTCGTTGGTGACTTCAATGCGCATCATACAATTTGGAATTGTAATCACACTGACAGTAATGGAAGGAGACTTCATAATTCTATAGAAGAAGCTGATTTGTTTTTACATAATAGTGACTCAATTACCCATATTAACATGAACACAAACTTCAAATCCAATCTTGATCTTCTCTTTTCCACTATGAATATCTGTGGTTCCATTGAATCCAGGGTTTTTGACGAGACCTGGGGCTCCGACCACTTCCCCATTACCTTTGAAGTTCATGTTGGCAAGCATTACTATGAAAAAAAAAACTTTCAAAATCAAGTCGACCTGCACTGACTGGGACACTTTCTATAACCATCTTGATAAAAGCTACGGGGATTTTCTTTTGGACGACTATGATAGACTTTCTCCAACTTACAAGTATGATTTCTTTATCAATACGATTTCCAATGCAGTCAAAAATAGTACACCTAATAGAGATAAGGGAACATTACATGCTAGACGCCATAGGAGGAACCCAGTTTCATGGTGGGACAATGAATGTAACGAGCTCAAAAGACAACGTAGAGTAGCTTATAGGAAATGGGAAAGGTCAAGTGACTTGGTCGATCTGATCGACTATAAAAGAACTTCAGCATTGGTAACCAAAACATTTAGGAAAAAGAAAAAAGATTGCTTTAGGTCATTTGCTGAATCTATTAACTTTCATACTAATCCAAGTTATGTTTGGAAAAAATGCAAAATTTTTAAAAACAAATGGACTAAGGTCGATCTCCCTCATTGCAATGAAAATCTGCAAACATCTGATCTGACTCTAGCTGCCCTAAATAAAATCAGTCCTCCGTGGGTACCAACCGACCCGCTTGCTCTTCCAGACTGTTCGCTAAACGAATTCTTTGACTCCTCCTTCAACTTTGTTGAATTTAATGCAGCCCTTGATATAAAAAATGCTAAATCAGCTCCTGGTATGGATGGCATAGATTTTGATATCTTACAAAGGTTGCCCTCCAAATATAAATTATTATTACTGGACATCTTCAACTACATGTATTGTTGCAATGAATTTCCTCCTAACTGGAAATCCTCCTTTATCCACTTCATTAAAAAGTCTGATGGCAAAAGCTTTCGGCCCATTTCTCTAACATCATGCGTTAGCAAATTATTTGAAACTCTTGTAAAAAATAGATTACAGTATTGGGCGGAAATAAATAACTGGTTGCCTGCCTGTCAACACGGCTTTCGAAAGGGCAACTCATGCATTGACAATCTGACTAACCTAACTCTTAAAGTAGAAGAATCCTTCAGTGAACGTAAAGAGGTCCTAGCTGCCTTCTTAGACATAGAGGGAGCATTTGATAATGTTAATGTTAATATTATGTTACACCTACTGGCGTCCTTGGGCTGTTCTGCTAATTTAATCAAATTCATAAATTTTCTTTTGAGAGAAAGAAACATTTATACTGCTCAATCGTATGAGATACCAAGATTGGTTCATAAAGGAGTCCCTCAGGGTGGAGTTCTTAGCCCACTTCTGTTCTCTCTTTATACTGCGAAGGTAACAGATGGCTTACCTAAATCATTAAATGTTTCCTTATTTGCTGATGATATTGCTCTATATACTAAATTCTCTTCCCTGAAAAGAGCAAAAATAATTTTGGAGAAGGCGATTAATGTTGTTAGTACCAATCTGCTCAGTATTGGTCTTGCTCTCACACCAAATAAAACGGGCCTACTTCATTTTAATAATAAAAGAATCCCATTCGACAGTGTGCAATTAAAGGTTGAAGGCTGCATTGTGAAATCAGTTAAATATGTTAGATTTCTGGGTATCATATTTGACAATCGATTGACTTTCGGACCACATGTAGATCATACTTACAATAAATGTATAAAATCACTAAACATGATAAAATTCTTGTGTGGAACGTGGTGGGGATCAGATCCCTTGACTTTACTAATAATATACAAAAGCTTCATTCGCTCTATTATAGACTATGGATGCTTTCTTTACTGGCCAATAACGGTATCTCTTAGAAATAAATTAGAAAAAATTCAAAATTCTGCTGTTAGAATTGCACTGGGGTATCGTAGAAGCACTCCTCTCAATGTAATGATAGCAGAATCCAAGTTGATGCTTCTATCAGACAGGTCAATTTTTCTATGTGAACGTTACCTTGCCAAAATTGTTTCAAACAAAGGTTCCCAAATTTTCAATGCTGTCACTAAGTACTTTCATCATCCAAAAAGGAAAAACTCTAGATTCAAAAACAAAATTCTTGACATATACATTGACTGTCTTCCTGAGTTAAAAGATAAAATCATCTCTAATAATAAATACAATTTATATTGCCATGATTTCAATACGTTGATGACATCCGTCCCAATTAACACAACTCTGGGCTTAGAGCTTAAAGATTCAGTTGATCCTAATCTTCAAATTAAAAAAATCATAATAGACAATGGTGCCACGGCCTTATTTACTGATGGCAGTAAAATCGCAAATGCTGATTATGTTGGGTATTCTTGCCTTTGTTACGATCTAAACATTCGTCTCAAAAAAAGTATCGACAGAAACGCGTCGATTTTTACAGCGGAATGCTTGGCCCTGTGTGACGCTATGGATATTGCACTTCAGCATAGAAATCGCTCCTTCGTTATTTTTACTGATTCCTTGAGTGCCTTACTTAGTTTAGAGTCCACTAGCCTTAAAATCACATCAAATCCGTTCATTCTTGAATTTAAAAAGAAGTATGTAAAATTCTGTCAGGATAACTCACACTCCATTAAATGTTTTTGGATCCCTTCACATATAGGAGTGTTTGGAAATGAAGATGCTGACTCTCTTGCAAAAGCTGCCACATCTTCTAATTCTGCGGACATCTCCCAAGTTCCTTTCACCGATTTTACTTGTCATCTTAAACTAAAAGGTATTCTTAATACTCGATCCACAATTACTGAGCAAGGCACCTCCAAGGGTATTCACTATTTTCAAAATTTCTTCAAACCAAATCAAACTCCCTGGTTTGCTCAAAATTTTGAGGCCCACATTAAAAGGGGTCTTATAACCACAGTAAACCGTATCAGGGCCAATCATTACAATCTCGCTGCCTCTCTGTATCGAATAAACATTGTCAGTGATCCTAGTTGTAAGTGTGGCTATATATCCGAGGACTTGGACCATGTTTTGTGGCAGTGTCGTCTTTATGACTCACAAAGAATTAAATTAGTTAATAAGTTGCGTAAAATTAAAATTAAGTTTTTTCCACCATTAAAAGCGGACACTTTCTTTGCTAAACCTAATGTTAAAGCCTGTGAATATATTTTTCAGTTTTTATGCGACTGTAATCTTCAAATCTAGTGACTACCAATTCTTTCATTGTACAATAACTGTAAGACTATTGTAACAACAAAATTGTTAAAGCCGAAATAAACCTATAATAGGTTCCAGTGGCTCAATAAAAAAAAAAAAAAAAAAAAAATATTTCATGTACACGTGTAATACAATTTTTTATATAAATTTTTAAGTTTAGAATACATATTCGACCATGAAGTATAATAGAAAATACATATTTTGTCGTGAAAAATGCAAATAGAATGAAGAATCGACCAAAAACAGATCAAGATGCGTATAACGGTAATTAATTGTTTTTAACAACGACGCAAACAAAAAAATTATTTCATTTTATATTTCGTTAAATCGCTCAAAATAGAAACTTTTTAGTATATAATAATCATTTCTATAATTTACCGTTATGCACAAATACAAATAATTTGTTTCTTTAAAACAAATTGGACGATAGGGATAACTTTTATTGCTGCAGGGTTGTAGACTATAAGAAAACTGAATAATTTATTCTTTTGAAGTTTTGTCCTATCTCTTACCATTATAAAGTTATACTGAGGAAACTAAGAAATGCTAAAACTTTGGGGATTGATTTCACCCCCTAAAAATGAAAATTAACACCGACGAAAGATAGATTAGTATTACTGGGTCCTACAGTACTTACTTGTGCATCGAGTTTCAGAATTTTTAAGTTCGATGACGTTCCTTATCGTTTATCGGAAGCTATTTCACATGACTATATTTCGAAGTTAGAAAATTGATTTCAATGGTTACATTGGCAGAGTGACTATGGTGTCAAACTGTAAAACACGTACTAAATATTTTGGTCATAAGTTCGTGCCTTGCACAAGCGCAATTTTTTTCTCTTACATTTTTTTCAATCCTTAACTATACAATATGCAAATACGTAACAATAATTTAAAAACATGTGAAAGATATTTTAAAAATATGTTACTCTGAAGTATACACAGAAATAATTTAGGAGCATATTTTACACAATCGTTTCTGTAGCCACGAATTCTTCTACTTATGGGTATTACTTCGCATTTCCTAGATCAAATAAATATATGGAATGATGCAATCTACTTTTACTTCAAGTCAACTCCATTTATTACTGATAAGTACTATTGAATTAAAGTTTATTTATTTATTAGGTGTCGAAGAATCTAAATAATTCTTTAATTAACAAGGTAAATGAATAGTAAAACTGCAGACGGAAACAATATTATCATGTAGTCAAAAATTGAAAAAAAAACTTAGAGAAAAAAATTTAACTTGTGTGGGGCGAGAACATGCAACCAAACCATTTCGTGTGGACTTCGCAGTCGAACCATAAACCGCTCTCGTGCAATCATTGCGATAATTGTCACGGCGGCAACGCGGTAACACCGCCGTTGATTCATGGCAACGCTGCTGCCTTGAGACGATTTCCCCCCTTGCCCCGCTAAAGCGCAATAAACAGCTGCGAATTACTCTACGCTTTCGTGAAGGAAAACGATAGTGGCTCCACCTCGTATTCGTCGGGCAGCCACATGCTTGTAGGACATGACCTTACTGTAACGAAATCTACCATGCCAACGAAATCTGTGACGTCACGCGAGGGGACTACCGCCTTAAGGCGCCGCTGTGGTTTTAGCGGGTTAAAGTCCTGCACTACCGCTCGCTGTTCCCCCGAACGGTGGGCGGTGTCTTTCGAGGATTTCCACAGCGTAAAAAAAAAAAGGTAGTCTTGTGATCAAATTATGTTGATATGTAGTAATATCACAGACGAGGTACAGGATAGACCGATCATCTTATGGGACTTCGTGTCGCATGCTCTGAAATACCGATAACCTAAAAATTGAGACTTTTCGGAAGAATATCTTTCGTTTTATTATCTGTCAAAGAATGTAAACACTTCTAAAGTATTTTAATATACAAAATGTAAGAGCAAACGCAAAAGTTATACATTTTAGACAATCGAAAAGGTAAAAATGAAAACAGATTTGGGGCTCATGAGCGCCAATTCCGGGTGACAAAGAAAAGCATTGGATAAGTGGTCTATCCTGTTCTTAGTCAATGGTAATATGAACGTTGTAATGCGGAGCAAAAGTCGACGGCTGATAGTCGTCGTATCTAAGAATTTTTTTGATATAGAGAGAATGATCTGCATGAAATTAATACCTGACCGACCCGCGCTGAAGCTTTTCCTTTCGAATGAGCTAATGTTCGACTCAAAAGCTTCTCATATAAGGACGAAAAGTTGTTTCGCGTAAAGGCATGCTTTTGTCGTTTGACTTCGCCATATTGACGATAAAACAGAGCTAAATACGTATCAAGTTTAGTGCAGTTGTTATGCACGAGGGGCGCCTAATCATCAAGACCAAATGACAGTTGGCTGCGAGGACAGGAGTATCTCCATGTACCACTACATTCAACCTCGCCTGTACGTGCGTCGTCGATGCTTTCCGCCTACAACAGGTCGTTTGTTTTCCGCCCGGCAAGCGACACCGCGATATGCAAAGCGTCCACGACACACGCATAGGCGGAGTTCAATGTAATTGTATCATCGTTTCTTTTTACATTTTGTAAAGTAATATGTATGGGAACATATACTGGATAATGTTTTCGGATTTTTTCCCTGCAAAACATAGGTGTAACATATGAAAATCTCTAAATTAATCTGAAAAATGCAGATTTCGTAGTGAAGCTGTAAAAGTACTACTTTTATATTTTTATGGTAACAATATATTATTATAGCTAGTACCCCCAATTTTTTTAGATTTATTGGAAAAGTGAACCGTAGTCATAAAAATCAAAAACCAATCTGTTTGAGATATTTCAACCGAAAAAGCAACCTTCACTTTCAATTTATATATGTTCTTTATAAAGTGACAGCGTTACGTGATTTTTAATATTTCTACATTCGGAAGAACAATATACATATATAGCAGACTACCGATTATCCGGCTCCTGCGGGACGAGACCTCGGCCGAATAAACAAACGGCCAGTTAATCTGGCAGCATGCTTTGTAGATTGTTATGTTTATACCAACAAATTATGGATATTTCAATTTGAAGAATATCCCGGACATCGAGGGAAAAATGTGATCGATTTAGCATAGAATGACCTTGTTACGCCACCTTCAAAGTACGCAATTCCCAATCCCTACTACTGTGTGTCGCGACAGGCAGGTGACCTCTATTCAGTATGCGGAGGTTCATAACAGTCGTCCACCTAACAGTGCAGCGTGTCAGGTTCTCGACTATAATACACCTACAAAAATTCAGTGAGTGTTTGTTTCTGGCATCTGCTTAAGCAACCACGAACTCATCAGCGCACGAGTAAAAACCAGAGAAAAATATTGTACAATATAAAGGTCAGAAATAATGAGTTCCGGTTTTAATAAAAAATCTTCTATCGCGAGAAAATAGAAACAGACACTCGGCCCCGACATTCAGCAAGGCTGAATAGCCTCAGACAGTTTTGCCCCGTAGAATTCGCAGGACGCCCCAGATCCATCCTCCAGTGTCTGAAGTACAAGGCAACGGAATATAGACAGTTTCTGTTGTACACAGGGCCAGCCATTATGTAGGGGATTCTTAGTGACCCGATTTTTAAACATTTTCTATGATTACATGCGGCTTTGAGAGTTCCTGTACCCTAATCTCCGTCGAGTAAGCAACACCTCTTCGCGGACCGAGCATTGCAATTATTCATTTCTCACAGTGAAGAGTACTATGGCCTATATTTTAACTCTTACAATGTTCATGGTCTCCTTTATTTAACGAATGATGTGAGACATTTAGGTAGTCGCAATTCATTTTCTGCTTTCCCGTATGAAAACAATATGAGGATTTTTAGGAAATATTCTAGGAAACCGGGCTTAGCTCTTCAACAATTCTCCAATAGACTGGCGGAGATTCAAGAACACGTTACTATAATAACTAGGGACGTATATCCTTCTCCTCGTGTATGTATGCCACTAAATGAAGGTTTTGATGATTTTCAATACCGCAAAATACAATTTAATGGTATATCGTTGAGTACAGATGTATGCGACAATTGCTGCATCTTACGGGACAGCACGATTTGTATCGTTATTGCTGTCTTCAAGCAGAGCAATACATTCACATTAGCGACTCAAACGTTTCAGGAGGTAACCGATTTTTTTACATCGGTTTACCCTCCTCGTAATTTCATATATAAAAAATGTAGTGTGTTACATCCAGAAGTAACACATATTAATCATACCGCTATTTCTTCGAAGTATTACAGGATGCCCTTTTTTGCCAGCGCGAATGAACCACTGGATGGCGACGAGGATGGATCAGACGCAGAGGCTGCATCTTACATAGTTGCAGCTATTATTCACATAGAAGATAGCACGGTATGGTGTTTTTCCTTTCTATAATTTTTACAGTACTCTTAATTTACCACTGTATCTGTCTTAGAAATGTAATTCTTTAACACAAGTTTACTAAGTATTATATACTGTAACATGTACCTACTTTTTACTTATAGTAACTTGGGATGGATGTATTGCGAGGGGACAAAGGCTCGCTCAAAGTATCACTGCCACAAAAATTCAGGTACGAATTGCTTTTCGTTTCCCTGCACGGTTACCCTTATCGTCACAGTGAACTGCAGCTTGCTAATTTCCCGAATTACTTCTTTCTTTTTCGTGTGCGCTATCTTTGCAACTCGGGAGGAAAGAAGCAGCAGCTGGACGTGGAAATGAACTGCGTGGAAGGAAAATACATGCGCTCTTTTGGTAGCGCAATTCGACAGGATGTGAAAACACACTCGGAGAAAGAGCAGAAGAACCGATAGAAACATAGAAAGAACGAGAAATATTTTTGTGTTTATAACATTTCTTTCCAAATTTTTGCATTCAAGTCTGAATTGTGCACCACAAATTGTAAATTTAACTTAAAATTGTAACATTAAATTGTAAAAATATTTCAATAAATATAAATATTTATTATAATTCTAAAAGTTTTATTTTCCAATAACCCATCAAACCAGTAGTAAGAGACCTTTAGAGTCCACCATTTTTAAATCAGTTGAAGAGCGGGCCTGCCGCCATTCTGCAGACAGTCTGCGGGCAGTCCTGAAAGCAGGCCTGCCGGCATATCCATACTCGAATGCGGACGTAGATGTATATGGATCTGCCGTCAGTCCTACCGCGTTCCTGCAGTCAGCCTTCTGACTTCAGTTGGCTTATAGGGTTATTTCAACATTATATGGAATTCATTTAGTGTTACTTATGAAAATTGTCCATGTCTCGAAATAACGAGAAATATATGACCTAGACCACTTTCATAATACGCGGGCACATATAATATGTAATAGCATAGCGGCCAGCGACGACAAAATATAGATATCAATATATTATTTAAAAAATATATATATATAATACAATTGTAATTGAAAAAGTAGCAAACGGGGGGTATATGGTAAATATAATGATATCGAATAATTTTTTTTATTGTTTCCAAGAAATAAAATTAAAAGACGTATTAATTAATACTGTTAACAGGCCTATTTAAAGGAGGATTGCATGTTGAGACGTCACGCCTGCTGTATTTCTGACGCCAGTCTGCTGTCAGACTCTGACGTCAAACCTACCGTATTTCTGACATTATTCTGCTGGCAGCGCAGGCTTTTAACAAACCCTGCTACTAAAGGTATTTAAATAATAATACTTGGTATTATTTCATAATAGATAACACTATTGATATCAAAAGGGACATACAGCACGGGAAGTACGACAGTGACGGCGCAAAGGGAACGGAAACGACAGTGACGGCGTCTCTGTACTCGCGCAACACCATATTGTTCAGAGGTAATGTGGACCAACAGTGCACGGGCATTCAACAGCACTACATAGGTAGGGTAATGGGAATTGCCCTTGAGACAATACCCCGGTCGGGAATCGAAAAGAAGGGAGTGAAAGCGCCCATCGCTCCCTGGGTAAAGAGGCTCTTGGAGCTGCAGGCAGAACTAGAATCGTTGAGGCTTGCGCGGCTCTCAGACGGTCGCATAAGGTACAACTTCGAAGACCAGGACAGGTCGCGGGAGGAAAGTCAGAAGGATCGGCTGGAGGGGAGAAAACAGGGGCGAGACCCTGCGCCTCTGTTCAAACTCGAGATCGCTCGTAGCGAGAGAGTAAGGACACAGACGGATGGCGTTCCCGTAGCCCCCGAAGTGCTAGAGGAGCACGGGAAACGGAAGGAGCAGAAATATCTGGAGGCTGCAAGGAAGGAAAGGCAGTAGATTGGGGTGAGATGCCTGAAATCTATTCTGAGATATGCTGGTCATCGACACTATACCGGCTGGAAAGGACTATAAGGAGGAGGGAGTTAGAGAAAGACATGGGGGAGCACCTCAACTGTGGCTGTGGTGAACCGGCATGGGGGCTGCCAGATAGCAAGTTCCTAGTGGGATTTAGCAAGTACAGACTACGTAAACATAGCTGTAAAGGGTGTGTTGTTGGACAAGGAGTCATGGAGGATAATATACATATAATGATCAGGATATCGCTCCCGAAACGCGCCGAGGTTATACTCTGTAGAGGGAGAGATTTGAAGACGGAAACTGCGTCTGCCTGCAAACATGGGCTTACTAAACTACTAAAAATAGAGACAGGATTTTTAAAGATGGGGGGGGGGCGACATAACGCCCTACTGGCGCGAGCTATGTTACTGGGAGATGGGATACGGCTTTGTCCCTTACAAGGATCATACAGCCATAGAGGGCGAGGCCCGAATGTGGCTTTGCGAGGATATAGTGCTTGGGGGGCCCATGGGCGAGGAAGAATATCTGAATATGCTGGCAGCTGAGATCGAAAAATCAATGGCCTCAGGGTGGCGTATACCACGAAGGATGTTAACGATTGAGGAATGGCTGCAGACCGGGAGGTAGATGGAGATAAAGAGAGGTACGAGTAGTACACTCGACATAGAGATAGACGGTAAATGGGTTAGAACGGGAAAGCCCAAGCCTGCTGACGGCGTGTTTATTGCCGATGCTGCCATAGCAAGCGATCTAGGTACCAGAATCAGGGTCGACGCCTGATGGCTGAAACGTGCGGACGTGCTTCGGAACGCTCCGTATACTACGCCTGAAAAGTGCGGCATCTTCACAATAAAGTGGGAAAGTGGCGTGTGAAGTGATGACGGAAAACGAATGGAACATCTGTGTGAAAGCGCAGAAGTGTAGATACCCGGAGAAGTGGAAAAATCTAAAAAATTCCGGGTAACGTAGGTTAGCAGAGAAGCGGCTATCTTGGACGCCATCTTGGATGCCGACGCATCGTCCGGGAATATTCCTAATCCAGGCAGATTTGGGAAAATCTGCAGGGTTCGGGACAATAAATGTGACCGAGAAGGACGCTGGAACATTCAGTGGGTGCAACAAGTGCGTGAAAGTGTACAATAAATCGAGGAGAGATACAATTACGGCCGGCGTGGCCGGGAGCGACAACGCCGCGCATGCCCACAGCGACGCGACGCGAACTCGACAAGCTCACGAGTTTGTCGCGAGCTTGAGTGTCAAAAATACGTGCCGGTCGCGAGACTCGGGGTGGTTGATGGTGCGTAAGGACACCAGTGCTCCAGAAAATATAGGGAAGGCAACTTTTCTTTCCAAGAGGTAGCGGCGTTGGCTGACGGCGAGGCTGTGCGTGCGCGGAGCGAGCCGAGCCGACAAACGCGACGAGTTCGTGAGTGCGTGCCGGGAATAATAACTAACAATTCGGGCAGTGCTGAACGGAAAATAGAGATGAGTGAAAGTTCGGTGACAACGTCGAACTCCGGGAAGGGGTCGACCAGGAGATCCGCGAGAATCCGCGGTGGAAAGACCCCTCGAGCGGCTGCGCCGAAGACGTTCCTGGGGGCGTCCCCGAGCGGGGACGACGGTGATTCGGATACTTCCGTCGTGTCTGTAGCATCGTGCGCATCGTTCGGGAAGCGTCCTGGCTCGGGGGATGACTCAGGAGCGGCGAAGAGGATCGCCGGTGCCCTGGACATCGTCGGGACGACGGCGATGGAGGACTGCGAAATAGCCCCGGCAGGCAGTTTCTCGCGCTCCTCGCGGGAGGGACTTCCGGACGAGGAGGAGCTGGCCCGGGAGATGCCACGACAACACCACGGGGTCCTCGCAAGCACCATCGAGGAGAACATGAGGATGGTCGAGAGTATCTGAATCACCTCAAAAAACAGGGCTGCTTCGTTAGGGATTTGAGGCTTGCTGCGAGAACCGCTCGCGCGGCCGCAAATGAGTTGTCTAAAAGAAATCTTCTTTCAGATAACGCGACGTGGCTGGATCGCGAGAACCAGCGGCTCCACGAGCAAATCGGCGAGCTGAGGAAAGAGGTTGCGCGTCTCTCCGAGGCAGAGAACCGCCGCGCCGGGACGAGCGGGGCGGTCAAGCAGAGACAACAGACAGCAAGAAGCCAACCGGAGGATCGGCGAGCCATTCACAAAGGGGGAACAACCTTTACCGTTCCTGCACCCTCCGCGGAGACAGCTAATCCCCCTCTTTCATTTGTAGGCTCTTGGAAGGATCAGGAGAAGCCTGCCTCGTCGATGGAAGAAAAGATTATGGCCCGCATAGAAAGAAGATTATCGGAGCTCCGCGCAGAGCTTCTCCACGAATCCGGGGTGAAGAAGCCTGTCGCGCTGTCGGCGCAAGTCACCGCCCGTGGTGGTGTGAAGAAAGCCAGTGCCAACGGACAACAGGGTGCTGGGACGGCGAGAGGAGCACCCCGGCAAGGCAGGAAGGACGACGTTGCAACCGGGACGACGGAGAAAGCGGAGCCACCGACGCAGGCGTCCCTGGCGCACCAGGCGGCGACCGAGTGAGCCAAGGTCGTAGGGCGTAAGGAAAAAAGGAGAGCCCAGAAGGGAAGCACGGCGCCAGCAACGGCAGCGAAGGGAGATGCGGCCACCAAAGTCAACGTCCGCAAGGAGGGAAAGAAGACGCCAGGTAAGCCTGCGGCGCGTCTTGAGCGATCACCAAACACGGCGACGGTCAGTCTCTCTGTAAATCCGGGAGCCGAAACCTCCCTCAAGCTCGCTATGGAGCGGGCTCGGGAGAGGGTCAAGCTCGCCGAATTAGAGATAAGCGGCGTGCGGCCGAGGCGTTCGGCAACGGGGGAGTTAGTATTGGAGATCGGTGGTCCCAATAAGATTGAAAAGGCGAGAGCCCTGGCCAGCACGATGGCCGAGGCACTCGACGGGATGGGTGGGTGTGCGTATCTTTTGTCCCACCAAGCGCGCAGAACTGCGCCTGAGGGGACTGGACGATTCCGTGCGTCCAAAGGAGATCGCGGCGGCTCTGGCTGCAGTGGGCGGCTGCACCGAATCCGAGGTGCAGGTGGGCGAGATTCGTTGCACTCCCGCGGGTCTCGGTACGATCTGGGCTCGGTGCCCGCTAGTGGTGGCCCGGAAGGCGGCAGCCGAGGGTCGCTTACTGGTTGGCTGGAGCTCAGCTCGGGTCGAGGCACTGTAAGCGCGTCGGCTGCCTGGAGATCGGCTATACAGGGCAGCGGTGCGAAAGCCGGGTAGACAGAAGCGGACGCTGCTATAGGTGCGGCGACAGCGCCCGCCGCGCGGCCCAGTGTGTGGCGGAGGTTAAGTGCCCTCTTTGCACCGACTTGGGTAGGCCAGCGGGCCATAGATTGGGAAGCAAATCCTGCGCCCCGCCTGTACGTTTGGAAAGAGTTTATGTGTGGTTCTACCTTTTTCTGTGTTTGACCACCGCGTTTGCCAAAGGTTTGTAGACTGTTTTTTGATTTCTGCTTTAAGTTTCTTCAAGATTTCGTTATTTAGCGTGGTGTTTGTTGGAGTGTACTCGAGTTCACCATGGCGGAAATGTTCATTGTGTTTTAGTTTGTAGAGTGCTCGCCTCTCTGCCAGAAGGATGTCAATAAGTGTGGCTGCGGCGATGACCATCAGGGCATCGGTTGATATCGATCTGTACGCTTTCGTTACTCTGAGTAATGCGTGTTTTTGTGTCTGCATGATTTGTCTTTTGTGCCAGTGGTTCATACGCTCGCTCCAGCCGGCCGCTGCATAGGTCACTGTTGGTGCAAAGATGCCCTTGTATAAGGTTATCATTCCCTTGTAATTTATCCCCCAGTGAGCCTTTGCTAGATGGGCGAGCTTGTTGAATGTGTTCTTGCACTTGGAAGCCAGGTAGTTGATATGTGGGGTTATGTTGAAGCGACAGCCGAAGTGAACGCCTAAGTATTTTGCTGTGTGTGCCATTCTTAGTGATGTCTCTTGTATTTGTACTATGGGAGGCCTCTTGATGTCCAGGAAGCCCTTGAGGAGCAGCATCTCTGATTTAGATTTGGAGAGTTGGAGTTTATGTTTGCTGCACCAGAATGTAACATGCTTTAGAATTTCGTTTGCTTTATTTTCGATTTCTTTCCTACTATTGCCTGGAATAAGGATGATAAGGTCATCCGCGTATGCGACTGTACTGTGGCCTTGGCTGTTCAGGAGGTTTATTATGCTATCGAAGACCAGGTTCCAGAAACTTGGCCCGAGTATTGATCCTTGAGGGCAGCCTCTCGTGACTCTCCTCTCTATCTCTGTGTGAGCGGTTGAGAGGTTCATCTTCCTCTCAGATAGGTAGCTATTAATTAGGTTGTATAGATTTCGCGGACAGTTGCGTTCTATCGGGTTTAGCAGCACACTAGGCCACCAGACGTTGTCGAACGCTCCTGATATATCTAAGAGGAGGGCGACGACGTCTTTCTGCTGAATCTCGGATACTATGCCACGTACTGTTACTATCGCTTGTTCTGTGGATTGTCCCTTTCTGAAGCCAAATTGCCTTGGGGATGCACTGGGGTGGTTGTGTAAGATATTTGTGAGTCTGCATAGTATCAACTTTTCTAGTACCTTGCTGAGGACTGGTAGCAAGCAGATTGGCCTGTAGGATTTGGGGTCGGTCTTGTCTTTATTTCTTGACTTCAGGAGGATTTGTATGTTTCCTGCCTTCCATTCCTGTGGGAAAATTCCTTGCGTTAAGCAGCTATTGTATAGTGTGATCATGTGGGATTTTATGCTGGGCCATGTGTTTTACGATCTCCACCTCTAGTTTGTCATGTCCTGGTGCTTTTTTACATTTGAGGCTCTTGATTTCTTCGTCTATTTCTTGGATGGTAAATGGTGATGTGTCTTCTGTATTCGGAGTTGTTACGGTTCTCTTTCGTACAGCTTTTTGCCACGTTGACTCGTCATCTGCGTGGTCTTCTGGAATAAGGGATTCCAGGAGAGCCTTAGCTGTTTCCTCCCATGTTATGGTTGCGTTGTTGCCGCTTATCATACTTTCTAGAACGAGGTCTGGTTGGATCTTTTCCATTTGTAATTTGTACACGATTCCCCACGGGTGTTTCCTACTTTCCTCTGTTACGAACTGTTGCCAGCTGCTTGCCTTAGATTTGCGAAATTGTGCAATGTACGCAATTCTGACCACTTTATGACGTGCCTCCATTTCCTCTCTTGGCTTTGGGTCCCTCGTACGCTGAAAAGTACGCCTCGCGCATCTGACTCTTGTTCTTAGGGCCGTAAGTACACTGTTCCACCATGGAACGGATTTCCAGAAGCGCGTTTTCCTTGGAATTGCAGCGTCTGAGGCACGTTTTAGGGCAAACTCTAATTGTCGTTGTAAGGTATCTGGGTCCTCCTGGGATGCGTCTCGTGATTGGGCAAGGGGAAGTAGTGTCTCATCCAGTACTTTGTCGAATTTGCCCCAGTTTGCTCGGGCCATGTTGTACCTGTTGTTGGGGCTATTCCGGGTGTCGCGGTAGAGTATGTTGCAGTTATTGTGTACGTTGAAAGTGATCAAATTATGGTCGCTTGTTGTTCAGTCTTGTTGTACCGACCATCCGCGAACTGTGTTGTAGCAGGATCCCGTGGTTAATGATATGTAGATATTTGACTTATCATATTTGTTGTCAAATGTGGAGGCTGAAGATGGTTGGTTGAGAATGTACAGGTCGTGTTGAGCAATAAGGTTCTCGAGGAGTTCTCCTTTTGCGTCGGTCTTGTCGCTGAACCATAGACTCGATTTAGCATTCGAATCCATGCAGAGTATTACTCAGTGTCCTCGGAGATACAGCATGATCTTGTCTAGGTGTTGTAAGTATGGTTCTATTCGGTCGCTATATTGGAAGTATGCAGAGACTAAGTAGGTTTTCGATTTTCCTATTGTCAATTCTGCACACGTGAAGTGTGTGTTAGACAGCTGCTCGATTTTTAGTGCTGTGATGGAGGGGTTTGTGTTGATGGCCACTGCAGTCATTATTCTATTTGGCGAGACTGTTTGTGTGAATGGTTTCATGTCTGTGATTCATCACCCTTGTGGTGCTTCCGAGGCCAGTGACCTTGTTTCGGTGGGAGTATAGTTCTTGTACTGCAATTACATCTATTTCCATTTCGGCTGTGACAACTCTCAGATCGTCTAGGACGGACCTTGAATTTTGAGCATTGATCTGAGCGATACGTATACTATTGTTAGTGAACATAAACTATTTTGGATGCTGCGATTTCCATTGCGAACTTGAAGGCTGGGCAGTCCTTGGATCGCGAGGAGTGGTCATGCGGTTTACGAGCTCGCTTGCAGTTGATGCATGACGGATGCTGCGCTTTGTTCGGGCAGCAGCCGTAGGCGTGGCCGTCCTGAGCACAGTGTCCGCAGGTATCCTGTTTCTCTCTGCAGTATTTCGCAACGTGACCAAAACACTGGCACTTGTAACACCTCGTGAACGGAATGTAGTCGTGCACGGCACAGGCACTCCATTCGATGAAGAGTTTACTGCGCTGCTTTAGCTTTTCCCTCATTCCGGGAGAAACTTCCACTACCCATTTAACACTGTCTTCTGTCCTCGGCCCGGTTCTGAATTGGGGCTTGAATTCCTCGTCGAATTGCTTTCTCGGCATTTCTTCGAAGTTCTGCTCCTTTGTTATGATGGAGAGATCTTTTTCTGCGATATCCTTCGGTACGCCGTGGAGGATCATTAAAGGCTTCCTTTTCATGGGCTGGCCGATTTTGAGGCCTGCAGCTTTCAGCTTCTTGATTCTCATGACGCTCTCCATGTCCTCTTTGGTTTTTGATTGCAATAGCACTCCGTTGTTTCGTATCTTTTTGACATTGAGGATCTTCAACTTCTCTTCGCTCGGGGTGATCCTGGTGAAGATTGCCTTCTTCGTTTCCTCGCTGTCCTGGATGCAGCTGCTTTCCTGTGGGTATATAGTGAGAAAGTGCCTTGGTTGTCTCGTTTCCTCCTGCGCTATGAGGCCAGCGCGACCCTTCAATTTTTCCGCGTAGGATATACTAAGCTTGGACAGTTGACTTTTAATCTCAGAGATAGCAGTCTCGAGCATGGCAAATTTTTGGTTGATGGTGTTCTTGCCTGCATCCGTTTCCTTTAAGTGTCTATTTTCCGTTATTAATTCCTCTTGTTGTTTGGCGATTTGCGAGGCCAACCTTCTAATGTACTTTAGGTCTACTGCGTCGCTTTCATTCCCTAAGGCTTTGCAGTACTCACAGAGTTCTACCGCTGGGGACTTTATCTCATCGCCTTTGGGGGCAGCTTCGTCGTTACCTGGGATGCCTCTGGTTTGCTTTTTCTTCCGCCTAGTTGTTACGGCTACGTCTGTCTAATTCAGAGGAATCGTACATTTCTTCCTTCCTTTTTCTCGGATTTCGCATCGTGTGAAAATACCTTTCTTCACACACCATAGTATTCCCTTTGCTACGTATGTTCGATAGTTTGTGCACTGCGGTACACTACTCGCCGGGAGATATCGTCCAACACGAGTCTATGTACGGCACTACAAGGGTTTCTCACTATTTAAATCGCCATGTTCTTTTCGCGTGCTGAAGCTGTTTGAAATGTGCGCACTGTGAAGACTCAAGCTGTAGTTCGTCGCGGAGCTGCAGGTGGCGCCACCGTCGACCCACGCCACCAAGATGGCGTCGCCTCGTGGCGAAAATTCGTCCACTTTTTTCACTCGTAAGTCACTCAATTTAACACAGATTGCTTAACACGATACACCAAAATGAGCGCAATCGCGAGCACAACACGCACTGACACAAGCCGTAATTTTCCGTGAACTTTTTCCGCACTTTTTCCACACTTTTTACGGAGCGACTCGCGACGCGTCAACGCTACTCGGCGCCATCTTGGCACTCCAGATGCGATAAAGACCACCGTCCACCGTGTCACACTGCTATGCCTCGGTCCAGGCCGCCCCCGCGGCGGGCTGTGTATTGGTGATCTGGCGAGATTGCGGACCTTCGCCAAGCATGCGTGCGCTATAGGCGCCGATACACGCGTGCCCGTAGTCGAAAGCGGCACGACGAGGAGTTGGAGGCACGCGCCTACGAGGATAACCGCGTGGTAAGAAGAGCACTCCAGGGTACGATTGCCAGGGCAAAGGTTTCCGCATGGAAGGAACTCCTCGGACGCTAGATCGGGATCCCTGGGGCCGACCATACCGAATCGTGCTCGGTAAGCTCCGCCCCTGGGCACCCCCGGTTACGCAGATGATGGAGCCTGTCCTTCTCGGCTCTGTGATCGACGCGCTGTTTCCCTCGTCCAACGAGGAAGCAGCGTGCGGGTCGGAATCCCAGCGGGGAGGCCAGTGCGGAGACGACCTCACCCCCGAGGAGCTCGCCGTGGCTGCCAGACGTCTCGGTGCTGGGAGGAAGGCACCGGGTCCAGACGGCGACCCAGGAACTGCACTGGCGATGGCCCTGGAACAATTAGGGGACTCTCTTCGGCAGTTATTCAACTGCTGTCTGAGGACTGGCTCCTTCCCCCGGGCGTGGAAAAGAGCGCGGGTAGTCCTGCTACGAAAGAAGGGCAAGACGGAGAACTCGCCGTCCTAGTACCGGCCCGTGTGCCTACTGGGCGAGGTGGGGAAGCTCTACGAGCTGGTGTTGGCTTCCCGGCTCGTCGCACATCTGTCCGGGGTGGGGCCGGATCTGTCAGAGAACCAGATCGGTTTCCGAGCGGGACGGTCGACGGTCGACACAATACGACGCGTCCGGACCCTCGCGGAGGCCGAGGTGGCCCGCGGAAGGGTGGCGGTGGCTATATCTCTCGATATAGTCAACGCGTTCAACTCCCTTCCGTAGCAAACCATAAGAGCGGATCTCGGCGGAGGCCGGTCACGTGCGGGGTACCGCAGAGGTCGGTTTTAGGACCACTACTGTGGGATCTTGCATACGACTGGATCCTCAGGACGGCCCTCCCCGCTGGCGTTAGCGTGGTGTGTTACGCCGACGACACACTCATACTCGCGGCGGCGGAGAATTTCGGGAGGACACTGCGACTTGCGGAAGGCGGGATGGCAAGAGTCATCGCCAAGATCGAGAGGCTGGGGCTTTCGGTGGCGGCGAACAAAACCGAGGCTATGGTTGAATGATCAATAGTAAGCAAAAACGAATAATCCATCTACAACATTTATTAATATACTGGATCAACTACACGTGACGAATATGTAAACTTAGAATACATTTTCCAATCAAGAGACATTCGATAAACAATATAAGATTTCTTATCATCTTGCATAGGCACTGTTTCCGGAAGAAATCCTACATAATAACGACCAGTAGCATCAAGATCATAAGCGCCCATTAAACCTAACATAGCTCGAAAATCATGCAAATTATCTCCACCATAAGAAATCAGCTCTTTACATTTACAATAATATCGTAACCTAAACGACATGCCTGGACGATTACTACAAACTATTGACGAATGATTACACGCCAATAATGGAGCGGCGGTTACACCTGACGTTCGACGCATAACACGAATCTTAAACGCCATATTACCCAAAACAGGTTGAAACTGCAAATTTTGAATCCTAGGAGCTTTCGCCTGATCACTATTATAATCCATACGACAATACTCAACTCTAAAGTTAGACAAATATATAGTAACCCGATTACACATAATTTTATTATAACCACGACCAATAATACCCAATTGATTCATATTCGTAGCCGTAGACAAATTAGCACTGTTTCTCGAAGTTCGTATTGATGTTCAGCCGTGTCGGTAAAAAAAACTTGGTTAAAGTACGTGTCAAAAGAAGATACGAAGTTGGTCACGAACGTTAAATCTTTTTATTTGTCGTTTAATTATCAGGTGTATCGTTGGGCATGTCGAGTTAAGTCGTTTAGCCACAGTGATCCTTTTGTAGTAGCTCATCGTTTTTGTTATAACTTTTTCGCGAAGTATTATGCTGATCATCGTCGTTCTCAAGGAGTTAAGTTTGTGTCGTCTTTTCCTGTTGTTCGATGTTATCAAAATTGGTCGTGTATTGTTGCTGAGTGGTGGAATTCTGTTATTTTTAATTTTCAACATCGACGTAAATGTTTATATTTGTATGGTGGAACTGGTGTTGGGAAGTCGACGTGGATGAGCGTATAATGGGATCGCGTAATTTACCGTTTATATTTTATCCGGGTATCGGTAAATTTTTTATGGATGGGTTCGATGAAAGTTATCAAGTTATATTATTCGAGGAGTTTGAATATAAGTATCATGTGACGTCTTTGTTGAAGCGTTTGTTGGAAGGTAGTCCAGCTGCGTATCCGGTTAAACGTAGGAGCGATAAGATAATAGTGTTTAAGGGACCGATTATAATCGTATTTAATTTCGAGGTAATCGACGATGCGGCTTTAAGATCGCGTTTGTTGTTTGTTAGGGCTGATCAACCATTTTGGAATGGCGTCACGTGCTCTGTTCCGAAGGCCGAGGTCAGTAGTTCGTCGGTTAGTAAATCGTCGAGTGAGACAGTTGTTTTTGATTCGGAAACGGAGGATGAAGAAACTACGGTTACGTCGTCGCACGTGGCGTCGCACAGTGGTCCGGATCCGTAAAAACGCGAACTAAATTCGTGACACTTTTATTTTTTCATTATTTGTTATAAAAAGAATGGTTTCCTAAAGTTTTTAAGCCGTAGAATCTAATTTTGATATCCATTTTTATGTAGAAGGTCTAATTTGCATTATATTTAAAGTAATTATACTGGCCTCATATATGGCCTACAATCACCCCTCAGAGGATATCAAGTAACATTTATTTACAATAATAATCTCATCATTATCGGAGTTCTTAAAACGCATGAAAGTAATTCATTATTTAAATATATAAATTAAATATAAAAAATAATTTATCACTGTATTTTTATATTAGAAATTTTTATATAAATTTTTATATTATCGTAATTATTATGGAAAAATTACATCACCATTATACTTCTGCATCTGATGATGGTACGTCGATTTCGGAATCTGTTCCTTCTGGTTCATCCTCATCCATCGGTAATAAAATCAGATTCAGCATTTCTTCATCTATAGCTTTCTTCTTATCCTTTCGATGCACATAGGCACTCAAGTATGGGTCCGAACTTAAAATTAAACGATGGAACAAGTCTTCATTGGTTTTCACTCGCGATAATTTTCGGGTATGGTGTTCTCTATAATATTTCACAGATTTGTTATTAGCTTCTTGAGCTTCCTCGGAGAGTTCTCCAATGGGTAAGATCGCATTTTCAATAACGCTCGATCCATGAATTAGAATTTTGTGTACAGAAACAGGCATATAATACCAACTGTACAGTTTTACATATTCTTCTGCAGTTCGTAAGCAGTATCGTCCAAATTCTTCTGTTTTAATTCTATACCCACTATTAATTACACGCAGAATCACACTGAATCTTTTAATAAGGTTCACATCTATGCCGGTTATTTTTGATGCAAGTTCTGCATCCTTAAAGAATTTCCTCGCGGTATTGCCATCATTTGTAGTACCGTATCCCGGTTTTGGCACATCAACTAGGAGACCCATGTCTTTCCGAAATCTTTCTTGGATAAGCTTCTTCCTTTCTTCAAAAATCGGTCTTTTATCTTTTGGAACCTTCCACGTCTTCAAGTTCAATCTGTACGATATATGTAGAAGACATTCGAAAAATCGAATGTATGCATGAAGTACAGATAAACCGAATCTGTATGTGGATTCGTGAAACGGTCTTTCTTCCATGGATTTAATCGAATTCATTTCTGATATTGTAGCGGTGCACATATAACACCGCATGCCAGATGCGCCAGCCAACGCATTGCACACTTTTCCGTCAACCATTGTCAAAAATAAAGAAAAATTGATTTTTCCTATTTTTGATGCATATGGTTGCAGTGCTCGAATTTGTTCGCCAATATATTTTTCTTCTTGCTTCGACACATCGTCTGTCTCTTGAAGCCACTGCATTCTAATTGTTCTGCAAAAACGCGTGGATGATGGCTTGGAATTTTTCGAAAGAATTTTTCGGAAGTCGACAATAGCATTCCAAAATACCTAAATATAATTGTACGTTAATCATTATTCTGAACATAAAAAAACCGGCTTTCACTTAATATAAAAGGAGGAGGCTCGAGGCAACTGACGGTTGTCACTAGATTTTAGCGGTTGGTTACATATTTATTGCTATAACTCCCAAATATGCAAGTTTATGCAAGAAATTCTTACGCACGTATCTTTAGAAGGTCCCAATAAGTACTTCCATGCAACATTCGTCGTGACCTCTCGTGACCTCAGCACTGTAATCATCAATAACTAAAAAAATACGAGGAAATATAGGGATTTCTTTAACGCTGTTTTTCAAAGGTTCAATTACGTACTTTTTAAAAAAATTTTAAATATTCTTGTAGCTGAAAGAACGCTCTTTAACGCTGCATAATTGGTTTTACTCAATTTTCAACTGCTACAACAATATAACCATGTAAAGTATGCAATTTCAGACTAAAAGTGTAATTATTCTAGAACTGGCATTTTTCCTGGTTTTCAACACTCTCTTAAGAAATTATAAGTGACTCAGGGCAATTCTCTTTTACGGCAATAGTTGCTTCATTGATATACGAATCTATGGTTAAAATCTTGTGGGTTTCTAACGAGGTTGATAATTTGATTTAAGTTCGCGTTTTTACCATTTCGGACCACTGTGCGTCGTCGACCTGTCGTGAAGCGGTCGCTGGTGTCGAGAGTAATGCGGCCAAGGCCCCTTTGCGTATATAATAAGCGTGATTGTGGGTCTGTTAATGTTATGTGGAAGAACGGCATTGGCAATTATGATCCTTATTTTAATACTTTTGGTAATTTGTCTACGGCTACGATATGAATCAATTGGGTATTATTGGTCGTGGTTATAATAAACGCACGCACGGGGGTAGGTCCCAGGGGTCGCGCGCGTGGTCGACGGCACCCTGCGTCATCGAAAGCAGCGGTCTTGGCTGGGACCGCGACCTGCGACCCAGTAGATTCAAACACCCTGTAGACCGGGAATAGAATAGAACCACAGTAGTCCGCCGCTTGTCGTACGAGGCGACTAAAGGGGAGCCGCTGGAAAGATTCGCAGGTAGCCAGGGCTGTGGAAGGAGGCTACCATTGCACAGCGAGTCTAGGGAAGGGACGCCGCCGATCGTAACGTGACCGTGCGATGGCGTATTTACGCGTAGAGATTCAGGTGAGAAGATCTTCAATCTACGGAAAGGAGCTTCGACAGTCTTTAACTGTCTTTGAGGCTGCGAATAGGGAGCACCGGAGTCATCTTAGAGTTCCCGTGGCTCCCAATAATTTGCGAGGGAGGGCGGTCTCCGTTGGGATTTTAGTCGGTAAGAATCCGACACTCTCCTGGGCTAGAGCCCTATTAGCCCAGGACGTCTTTCCAAGATTTCCCCAATGTCACAAAAAAGGTACCAGAATCAAAAAACAACTCTACGTTATTCAGAAAAGTGAGGGAGGTAAAATCTGACCGGTTGTTAAGACGGGTAATAGTATCAATAGGAAAATGAATTACTTATCCACTGACCTCGAGAAGGGTTTACACGGTAGTAAGCTTAGCACACTTTTCGCTGGAGATAAAGGAAATGAGCAGATAAAATATGACGTCACAAATTCCGCACGTGATACTAGTATATGGAAGATCCCACTTGATCAGAGAGGTTTTGACCAACACCAGAGCAAAACTTCCATCATGTTGACTATGCACGCGGTGGGACGACACATGTGGTCGCTCATATCCCATGGGGACTTTGACGTGGTGTGGGAAGCGTTATGGGACAGTCTTTTTTATGAAGGGGCTGTTGTGCACGTCGATGTGGAGTTCGAGTGGGTGAACGGGCTGCCATCCGGGTGGAGATGCACAGCCACACTCGATACTATTTTGAATATCTGCAGCTTCAGGGTTATCCGAGGCATTGCCGAGGCGCTTGAAGGACGACCTACCTACAGCGGGAATTTCTTCCGCCACGTCGCTCCACACCGTCAGAAACGTCATAGGGATTTACTAGAAAATCGGTTATGAAGTGCACCCTATGCAGACCTATATCTCACGTTCACGGGGTGTGTTTCTCCGTCGGAGTTACGAACCGGGTGACTGGCTATCTGGAGAGTAGCATGGGTAACATAAGATTCAGTAACCCTGTGCAGGCCAGCCCATTCACACTGGGCGAGAGGATGTATGGGTGGCTAGCGCAATGGCACCTTGCTACACTCAGAGGTGCCAGTGTATTTCCGGGTCCGTGACCATTATGTTGGAGTTCTGTAAACCGCAAGGTCTAGATGTGATAAAGTGTGCAGACTACGCTCTATCGCCCAACTCTGTCGGTGGGTGTGGTCTGGATCCTACATCGAGGTTTGACAGCATGGTGGCCAAGTATAGCAAAGGCGAGTGGTACACGATGGACGTGGAGAAGGAGCTGAGGACACAAATGTTAGCCTGGGGGTGTGGGAAAGTAGGTTAGCCAGAACGGGTTGGACGCCCAACGTTGACGAGGCTGTCGAGCTCAAGCGGACACTAGCCGCAAGTTGCGGGGTCCGTGGGAGCACGATGAACGGCGACGCACATTCGAGGTTTACCCTGGTCGGGAAGATAGAGCCGATGAGGCCTGGTGCCGGGGCGGTTGTTTCGGATACGGGGCAGTACTGGGATCTTGAACATGATCCTGTTCAGATTAGAGGGGTGATTAAGCGGTCTGCGCTGCGAAACCGTACAGCGGTAGAGCAAACATACAGTGACTATCACTTAAAATCGTACACCTAGGAATTCAGCAGATTTTCACTTGTAAAATGTTAAAATTGTAATAGGTGACTAAGGCGTATATACGCGTACATAGGCACGTAGTTCAATACTTCTTTATTTCATATATAACAATGGAACAAAATTTTCAATAATTATTAGGCAATTAAATAAAACTTGTCGTTGTATATGAGAAGATCCCGCCAATAAATGTCGTACAGTACATATTTTCAATATAGTATAATTCAGTATAATAAATTAAATGATAAAGCTCAAAACACGCTTATTTCTGATTCCAACCACTACACGCTATTCTTAGTAAAGAGCATAAATTATCGTCAGTAAGTCTTGACCGAAGTTTGGACTTGGACTTGCAGATTTTTCATTGATGAATAAAAAGAAAGGCAAAAAACCAGACGTCCCAGACAGTTACAGACCGATCAGCCTATTACCCAATATATCAAAAATATTCGAAATTATGATTAAAACAGCACTGGAAAAATACATGGACGAACAACACATAATACCAGACACGCAATTCGGTTTCAGACACAAACACAGCACAATACACGCACTCAACAAACTAACATCAGTCATACAACACGCACTACACAAAAACAATACCACAACAGCAGGCCTAATCGACATTGAGAAAGCCTTTGACACGGTGTGGATTAAAGGGTTGATATACAAATTAATTCGAAAAAATGCCCCCCACACCTCACAAAAATGCTAGCAAACATGGTACACAATAAAAAATTCTACACACAACTCAACAGACAAAAATCAGACACAACACAAGATATAACAAACGGACTACACAACAGGGAACAGTGACAGCACCGACGCTATTCAACTTCTACAACGCCGAATTACCACACCTATTCGGAATACCGACATCAACGGACACAAAAACCATACAATTCGCCGACGACCTAATAATATACATCGAAGGGAAAAACATAAAAAAATTACAGGACCAACTACAAAAACTATACAACCAAACACAAGACTACTACAGCACATGGAAATTAAAAATAAACCGCGGGAAGATGCAAAACCATCCTCCTCAGGAGAAAAATAAAAAAACTAAAGCAAAGCCTACAGAAACACATACCTGACATTCCAAATAAGAGACACAAACACAAACATACCCCACAAAGACACATTCAAATACTCAGGAGTACACATAGACAAACTAGCATACTTCAATGACCACATTAACACACAGCCACAAAAAGCAGAAGTAGTCCTCCAAACAAACAGCAGAATATTTTACTCTAAAATTTTAAATAGCAAAATAAAAACAATTTGCTACCTGCTACTAATTAGGCCCATAATAACTTACGGATGTCCCATATGGTACAATGTAAGTCCTCCCACAATGGAGAAGATCAGGGCATTCGCGAGAAAATGTCTCAGAATATGCACCGGATTACACAGAAACGAAGCAACACAATACAAACATTCCATAAGCACCAAAACACTATACAACACCGCAAACATACCACGAATAGACAATCACATACACAACCTCACACGAAACTATTTCGTAAACACACGGACAAATACATTAATAAGCAGCGCAATATATCCTCATGACGAATATCACACAAAAACACTACAGACAGGCTATATCCCCCCGGAGGCATTCACACTGTTAGACAAAACGGGCAGAACAACAGATACAAACAACATCCCCATAATATACCACATACAGAGAACAGCCAACGACAAGCGAATACTGTACGAACCACACATAGACAGCAAACACAACACACAAAAAGTCGAATACAACATGACGATACCGGACAGAGACCAAATCAACAAAGACAGACGAAACAAAAAAAATATTGGTGGCTGGATGAACCCCTCCCCCTCCCACACAGAGAAACAACGGAGCAACACGCCAACATAGACACACGAACACCGTCGACATAGCAAACCTAAACACAACAGGAAAAATGTATATAAACCCACAATAGTCGAAACAAATCGCGTACCGCACAAAAACTGAATGAATGTGAATGAGAGAGTGAGTGACGTAACTGAACGAAGGAATACATGGGTGTAAATATGTATATAGATATAGGATAAGAATTAGAGTAAGATAGGCATTAAGACCGGCCCAAAACCCTCTGGGACTTTTTGCGGAGCCCTCCGCGGAGCGACTCTTTTTGAGCCCAAGAGAATAAAAAAACGACACCACTAAGCTCAAACCAAAAGTGTAACAAAAAAGAACCAAAATAAGAAGCGAAGGAAAAAAAAAGAAAATGCAACCTCCGTACCGATGGTGAGCGTCGCACAGCGACCAGGTTATCAAACTAGATTTAAGCAACTTAAACGTGGATTATTCACCACCAGACCTTGTAAATATGTAAACAACAGGGCCCCGAAACTCTATTCTTGTGAACTTGAAGCCGATTTTAATTCTCCCCCCGTCTACTTAGAGCGCTAGCGGCGCTCCTCTCCATCTATACATTGTATCACCGATACGGCACACAAGGTAAGAAATCGTCACATCACGTTTCCACCAATTCGCGCGGCAATTTCCCGCCAATTTGGATCAGTGTGAATTCATGTGAATTGTACATGTGTCAATGTGTCAAAAGTAGTGCATGTTGGAGCATATTGGTGCAGATTGACATAACAGTTCTAATATAATTTGAGAAAAAATGCAACACCAAGTGAAAGAATCGAAAGTGAAGTAAGTAATACTAATTATTTCAATAAAAATACCAAAAATTAAAAGGAATTGTACATATTCGTGTTTTATTTGTTGCAATTGTTTGTATGTTATTAACATATTGTTTGCTTCAAACATTGCAATTGTACTATAATAAATTAATTATTATAATGTATGTTTATAGGAGGAGTAGCCATAAGAGGTGTAGCATTAAAGGCTGCACGGCCGAAGGGCAACGAATATTCAAGTTCCCCATGGACAATCGATGCTCAAGGTGGCTACAAGCATGCGGCAGGCCGGAGTTAACAGCTCTTCCTTTGGGGAAGCTGAGGTGCAGGACAGTGTGCACCTTACATTTTGAACGACAATATATCTTGTTCAAGAAATTGTCATTGTCCGCAGTTCCAACTCTATATTTACCAGGTAATTGATTGCATAACTTTGTAGAGTATATTATTAACTTATAATCAAAATATGTACGAAATGGTTTCAGGACCTGCCGCATGTACAATGAGGCAAAAGGATGAACAAAATGCAATGGAAATTGCAGAAGAAGAAAAATGTAAGTTTTTAACTGTACACATAACATATTTAAAACCATTAACATACTATTAATATATTAGGTGTACATTATAACATTTAAAGCTCGCAGTATAAATATGTTATATAATTGTATTATTAAAGGTCAGCCTCATTGCAACGTGGGGTCCGAGAGACCACGCCGAAAGGGAGGCCCTGTAGTTCCGGGATGCCATGTCGTCGGTGTGCGACGTGGCTATGCCCCGGGCCAGGGCCAACCCGCGGAGGTCGGTGTACTGGTCGTCTCGCGAGATCGCGGATTTGCGCAGCGAGTGCATCCGTGTGCGACGCCAGTACACCGGCTCGCGTCGACGGAGGCGCGAGGAGGATGGCCGGACGGTACTATTGTACGGAGCCTACCGAGAAAAGATAGTTGCTCTTCAGTCGACCATCCGGAAGGCAAAATCCCACGCGTGGCGGACTCTTCTCGGTTCTTTAGACCGAGATCCGTGGGGGCGCCCGTACCGCTTGGTAATGGGACGTCTTTGTCCCTGCCCCCCCCCCCCCCCCCGCCCCGCCCCCCCAACGCGGGCCCTGCAGGGTCTAGACCACCGGTTCCTCGGGCGTGTGGTGGACACGCTTTTTCCCCCTGATCGTGGGGAGGCGTCCCACCCGCGTTCCGAAGTGGAGGATAACTCTTCATCCTCCCAGGGGCTGGGGGTCACCGAGGAATCGGCCGGGGTGGTCCGATGGCTCCGGGGGAAGAGTAAGGCCCCCGGGCCAGATGGAGTACCCGCTAAGGCGTGGGATCTAGCCATGGGCTCGCTCGGGGACAAGTTGCGGGTTTTGTTCTCGGCCTGTCTCGAGACGGGTGCTTTCCCCACTCTCTGGAAGTGGGGAAAGCTCGTTCTACTGCCAAAAGAGGGTAGGCCGGCGAATTCCCCATCCGCCTAGAGGCCTATTTGCCTGCTCGAAGTGGCGGCGAAGATGTTTGAACGCATCGTCGCCGGTCGCCTTGTCGGGCATTTGGCTCGGGTTGGTCCGGACCAGGCGGACTGACAGTACGGGTTCCGAGAGGGGCGGTCAACCACCGACGCGGTGGCCCGCTTTCGGTCACTCCCGGACGCTGCGGTCGCCAGGGGCGGGGTGTGCGTCGCTATATCTCTCGATATAGTGAACGCTTTTAACACCCTGCCGTAGACATCCATTAGAGTGGCCCATTAACGACACCAGGTGCCTCGTTACCTGAGGGCGGTGGTCGGGGCGTACTTGCGCGACAGGGGCGTCGCTTTCCCTGTCCGCAATGGAAGGAGCAGGAGGGGAGTCGACCGCGGGGTTCCACAGGGCTCCGTCTTGGGCCCGTTACTGTAGAACCTCGGGTTCGACGTCGTTCTGAGGGCGTCCCTACCCGACGGCGCCAGCGTCATCTGCTACGCGGATGATACGCTGGTGGTTGCCGTTGGGAAATCCCTGGGGATGACCCTCCGTAGGGCCGAGGTGGCGGCTGCGTCTGTCGCCCGGAAGATACACGACGTGGGATTGCAGATCGCGCCGGACAAGACCGAGGCTATCTGCTTTCACAGCGGACCTCGGTCTCGGCCGATTCCCAGATCGTGAGTGAGGGTGGGCGGCACCAGCGTGGAGGTGGGATCCCGGATGAAATATCTGGGCCTCACACTGGACTCCAGCTGGTGTTTCGAGCCTCATAGGGAGCGTCTTGTCCCCCGAGTGGAAAGGGCTGCGGCCTCTCTTGGCCGCCTATTGCCCAATTTTGGGGGACACGGGGATAGGGTCCGCCGACTCTACATGAGAGTCGTGCGGTCGATGGCCCTTTACGGGGCGCCCGTGTGGACCCCAGCGGTGATAGGCAATCGGCGCAATCGCCAGCGTCTGCGCCGGCTCGAGAGGCGGATGGCCATCAGGGTCATCCGCGGGTACCGTACGACCTCGTACGTCGCGGCGATTGCCCTGGCTGGGGAGCTGCCCTTCGAGCTCCAGCCAGCGGTACGCGCTTGCCTCTGTGCACGCGTACGCACTGTAAGTCGAGTACGGGGGCAGTCGCCGGGGCCGGACGCTGTTAGTGGTTTCGAAAACCTCGCCCGGAGGCGCGGCTTTCTTCCCGTGGCGTGGGGAGCTTCGAACCCACGCTGCCGAGCGCGTCCCGGGAGCCCTTCTGCCACACTTCGAGCGATGGCAGGGGAGGAGAGTCGGCAGACTCACCCACCGAGTAACGCAGGTTATAACCGGGCACGGTTGCTTTGGCTCATACCTGCGTCGCATCGGTCGAGAGGAGACGGCAGGGTGTCATCACTGCCGTCTCGAGGAGGAGGACTCTGCGCGGCAAACGCCAGAGAAATGTCCCGCCTTCGCAGCGGAGCGCCGAGTACTTCGCTCCAAAATCGGATTGGATCTTTCGCTGTCGGAAGTCATCGGGGCGATGCTGGGCAGCGAGGGAAATTGGCGTGCGGTGGCGACCTTCTGCGAGAAGGTGATACTGCAGAAGGAAGCCGCGGAGCGGGGCCGCGAGTTAGGTACCTTAGCCGTAGGCGCACCCCCCGGAATGAGTGGGCAGCGGACGACCGTGTTCTTTTGGGTCGTCTGCTGACTGGCCATTGATGGGAAAGATGGCCGGCTCAAATGGGGTGGTAAGTGGTATTTCGTCCTCTGCGATGCCATGCCCGTGATCGCAGGGCGTCTGGGCGGGGGCGCAGGTGCTCTCCCTGTGAGGAGGGGATTAGAATACCCCCACGGTATCCCTGCCCGTCGTAAGAGGCGACCAAAAGGGGTGGAGTGCTTTTGCGCTCCTCATTCGCGATCACGCGGCGGAGCGGTGCAGGGCGCGACCTCCCTGCACTTGCATTCAAAAAGTAGGAGAGGGGCTCTCCCATGCCCCCCCCCCCCCCCGCCGGGACGCGCTGACCCTTGAATGTGGGTCGGCACGGTAAGAGGGAGTCGCGGTAGAGATCTTGGAGAGTTCCCGCGGATCCCTAGTACTGCCTGATGTGGCAGAGCGTCCATAAGGCGCCGCTGTGGTTTTAGCGGGTTAGAGTCCCGCACTACCGCTCGCCGTTCCCCCGATCGGTGGGCGGTGTCTCTCTCGAGGATTTCCACAGCGTTAAAAAAAAGGGGGATCCGAGAGACCAAGGGAATGTACAGCGCTTCCTGGATCATTCAGAGGTTAGTATATTATTCTTCACCTACAAGTGAAGAATATCATTTTCAGTTTGATTACTTAACTGAATTGTACTGTGCAATTTTTTACTAATACTCTATGTATTATTTATATCTAATGTATACCATGCAGATGGGACTAATTCTGCAATACTGTATATTACACCTTTCTTACATTTACTGTATAATCATATTGCATGTTTCCTTCTGCAGGTAATGTACTGAAGCTGTTAAAGGACAGCACGCTGGAGCGTCCCATGAAACGGAAGATTTACAACGCCGTGGCAGCATTGAAGAAGGAAGCGAACCGGTGTAAGCGACGGCGACTGGGGCTGAAACAACGCATCGAGAAGATTGATCATCTTGTGCAGGTCGGTGTATGTCAAGTTTTAGAAAACTTGCCTACTCCCCTGCACAACATGATCTCAGCCCAGATGCGCAACAACGGAAAACCCGTCCATGGACGACGCTTCAGCAACGAAGAGAAGGTATTAGCTTTAAGTATTTATAAACAAAGTCCCAAAGCGTATCGATATTTGTCAAAATTATTTCTTTTGCCAAGCATCGAAACGCTTCGGAAATTAATGTCGCAAATTCCACTAAAAGCTGGAATTTGCGACAACGTATTTAAAGAAATCAAAGAGCGGTCCGAATCGTTTTCGAATGTGAACAGCAAATATGCTGTTCTCATTTTTGACGAATTAAAATTATCTCCGACTTTGGTCTACAATCCTTCAATGGACATTGTTGAAGGATTCATAGACACCAGTTTTTCAAGAAAATTAGATATCGTGGATCATGCTACAGTGTAGATGTTGAAAGGCATAGATGGAGTGCGACCATAGAAACAACCTGTTGCATATACATTTTGTCGAGGCACTAGCTCCGCGGAGAGTATCGTTAGGATGTTTAAAGAATTAGTTCGCCGTGCATTTCAGGCCGGAATTGTAGTAGTGGCAACAGTTTGCGAGCAAGGTAGTACCAACTGTAAAGCTATTCAATGTTTAATTGATCAGTCTAAAAGAAATGCTTTTCAACATGGTGCCACACTGCGGCATGATATTATTGTCATAGATGACAATACAATCATACCGCTTTTTGATCCTCCGCACTTGTTGAAGTGTATGCGGAACAACCTACTTACTAAAGACTTGCAGTTTACTTTGGCAGATAATCTTCCACGTGTGGCTAAATGGTCACACGTGGAAGATTTGTATTTCATTGATAGCAGTAATGCTTCTGATAAGGACCGAGTTCTGAAGAAGCTTACTGCAAAGCATGTAATTATAGATCAAATTCCTAAAATGAAAGTTAAATATTGCGCGCAGGTATTTAGTCGGTCCGTTGGCTCTGTCATGACACTTATGAGTCGTAACAGAGTTAAAAGTGTATGCGGAACGCGCGAAATGAAAGTAGGTGTTGACACTGCTCGATTCATTCATTTTATGAATGAGGTTTTCGACAGTGTCAACAATAGTAGAGTCAATACAGAAAAGACTACGGATAGGACGAGTGAAATGCCCGATATCTGGGATAATTCAATTTCAATTTTTCACAAAATGAAATTTATAAAAAGGAAGCCTGCCGATAAAGAGCATCCAAAGGTATTGCAAAATTGGATTCGCACAATTAAAAATTAAAAATTTTTAAGAAGTTATTTAAGCGATCTTGGTATTTCATATTTTATTGGTCGTAGTTTTAACCAAGATTCGTTAGAAAATTTTTTCGGTCATATTAGGCAGCAGGGATCTAGAAATACGAATCCAACTTGTAGTACCTTTCACAGTTACTATAGGACACTGCTCTTAAATTCATATTCGCAGTTCGTATGTGCGGATACTAACTGCGAAGCTGAAGAATCCACGGGCTTTCTGTTTAGTCTTAGGAAGTTTTTATCAGCTGCTCCGTCTGTATCGATGAAAGCAGAAGATCCTCTTAGTCTAAATTTCAATGTCTCGGCAAATGATGAGTCTACTGTACGGGCAGTGACTCAATATTTATTACGGTGTATTCACAAAAAGAACATTACGTGTAAATTCTGTTTAGGATTAGTGTATGAACTTTCAACCGAATATTCATCGATACAGCCTGCGTGTAAACTTTTAATTCAGCACGCCGTATCCGTGTGTCTCGGGAATATTTTCAACGTCGCAACACTCGCGACCTTGTTGCAACTATGACGTCATGCATTTCGGAGCATGTGAATTTTGAATTCACATGCTCCGAACATGGAAATTTCTTGACAACATATATCATACGTCACTGTATCTTATATGTTGTCAAGAATTATATACGAAGAGTAAATCGCGTTATAAATGGATCCGAAGTGCCAACGCATTCGGATCCACTTGTAACGCTTGCTCTTCAGATAAGTAAGCGCGCTAAATAATTGTTAATCAGTAGCGTCCTTGGGGCAGGGCATAAATTTTATATTTATTATTTTCAAGTTTTTATATACATGCTGATTTAGTTTATATTACATTATGCCTTTATTATGCTTTATGCTCTGTAAACTCCAGGGATGGCACTGTTGTATATATTTTGTAAAAAATTGTATAAATTGTGTGCGTTTTGTGTGTATTAGGTGTGTACTGCACGTATGTGGTATGTATTTTTTGTATATTGTATGCATTGTGTGTGTACTGCACGTATGTGGTATGTATCTTTTGTATATTGTATGCATTGTGTGTATACTGCATGTATTTAGCATGTACTTTCTGTATATTGTGTGCATTGTATGTATTCTGCGTCTATTTTGTGTTTAATTAAATTTGTTAATGATAAATATTAATGTTCCACAGGTCTGATGTATTTTTTATATATATATATATTTGTTACACAAATATTTCATTCAATTGGACATGTACATTATTATTTCAATATATTTAATTAATTTATTAATACTGTGTTCCTCTTTCCCACAATTTATTTTTATTATAAAATAACTTTTACTTGTAAGTATAAATATTATACAGCACATATATATAGGGCCGTGTTCTTGGGTGCGTATTTCACCGACGTTATGTGTCTGTATTAGTGGCGCCGCTAGCGCTCCAAGTAGACGGGGGGGAGAACTATATTTGGTTCTGGGCGAAATACGGTAGTTTGGGGGCCCTGCTCCCGTCGCACAGAGTAGCTCGCTGTGCGCATATTGAATTTGACAGCTACCCTTCGGTGAGAATAAAGTGGTAACGCTTGACTCCCGAAGTGTCAAATTACGAATCCTTTGCCTTTCCTTGCGATCTGCTCTTCCATCGGCTTGATCACAGTACGAAGTTACCGTACGAGATCGCCGACAGCAGTACGCATTTTGCTATAGTCGTCTTATACGATAATTGCAATTGAACTCAGCTGATTCTTTAATTCGCTTCGAGTTCTAGTCGAGTTGCTATTCGATATCGGGGCACCGGATCTCTGTGGGTTACCGATTGATTGTGCACTCCTCACTCCACGCCAACGTGAGAAAGTTTCCTTGTTAGAAAACGGACTTCGTTGGAAGTGTGCTGTGACCACGTCTCGTTTGAAGAACGTTGAGTTACACGCTCGCGCAAAGTTCTTCGGCCTCCACGTTTGGTAGTGCCTAAGAGATCGGTAGTTTACAAGGGGTATTCGAACACGTTTAGTGCTTCGTGCCACACTTCTGATTCTCTTCACTTCGCATTTCGCGTCGTGTGAAGAACGGACAGTTGAGATAGACTGCCGTCATCGGCCCACCGGGACTAGTTATTCCTAGTAGCCGTGATTGCCCCCGCTCACGGAGTCAACCTTTTGGAGATTTACGACCTCCACTAGCGGTGACCCGTTCGAGGCAACCGACTGTTTAAGCATTAGAAACCAGGAGTAAGTTACTCTGCGATCGGCTCCGTTCTCGTTTGAAGAACGTCGATAATACAGTCCACACCTCTACCTGCATTCCGCAGAGAGATTCTGTTCCCTCTCCAGCACCACAGACGAGGTACAGTATAGACCTATCATCCAATGCTGTTTTCTGTCACACGGTTTGGGGGTCTCGAGACCTCGTTACCATTTCCGTGTCACTTGCGACGTTATCGATTCAACACCAGAAAATACCACAGAGCCATTGAAACGGCGAAAAGGACAATTAAATCGAGCGATAGTCAGTAGCCTTTTAAATGTACAGAGTGGCGATAAACTATCGTATATACTCGGCCGTCGTATACATGGACCCCAATAGTTCGGTAATACATTGCGGTTTCATTTCATCAGTTAGATTACCGAATTAACCGATTCACTGAAGTATGTACAAACTATTGCCGTCATGCAAATCACTTATTTGCTGAATCAAATTTTTATTACCTCTCGAAATACTATTTATATTTTGTATGTGTGTACGACAAACGTATTAAATCGGTTATTTTTATGGTTACTTTTGTCACGTATCGGAATGGCACCTGTATCATGTATACCATATAGTGCAATTATATTCGGCAATAGCAAAATCATGTATGTATCCAAATAACATATTCATTATGAATATGGTAAAGTCTAGCTAGTCACATTAAAGAACGTAATTTAAAAGTAATACGTAGACGTTGCATTTATCTAAAGGTAAAACTGAGAACGAAACAGCATGGCAACCAATTTATGAAGTATATATACGCATGAAAATTAAATTTTCTGTGGAGATGGAGAAATGTGTGGACACTGTTTTCGGTTAATCTTGATTTGGTAAAATAACCGAGTTGGTCAAAAACCGTATTGTGTGAACGAGCTGCAAATAAATATTTACATAGCCCAAATATAAGCTACCGAAGCTCAACTCAAATGAATCAGAGTCAAAAATCGTATCCCGTAACTAGTACAAGTTATATGTATATGAAATAATCCCTTAATATCGTTTTCATAAAGCGAAGATGAAACGTATGGGAATTGAAATTTATGTTTTTCTGTAACAATCTTTTTTACCATTAATCTTTCATGATAGATTAACGGTTACTATTGATCACAGCTACGTTTCGGACTCTGTGATCTAATATCAAATGTGAATGACCTAGACTGCAACAATGTACCGTCGATTCTTCTTCACAAGTAGTATGCTGAGCTTTAAACCAAGCACTATGGGGATTTTTTTAGAGTGTATGCTTTTATGCAACTTAACAGGTTCGTATCGGAATTCCAAAGAGAGCTTGTTTTCAGCATGGAAAGTTTGTTTAATATGTGTGTGTATAATTCAATATGTATATATGCATATACTGTACAGTTATTACAATATTTTCTCGCCAAGAACTCGAGCGAACCCGTGGATAAATGCGTAGATGTCAGTCCAATCCCCTATGATGGGCGGGGGGGGGGGGGGTCCATGTCCGTCGCTATATCAAAGGCGAAACATACGCTGTCACAACACCGCAAACAAAGATCATCAGTCCGACCAGTCGTTGTAGGACTAATGACAGCGTTGCCTTTCTCGTATTCTAGCCTACAGCAGAGGAGGCCGTGAGGACTGCCTCGCTTGGAACCACAATTCGCGATCAGTGAAGCGAGTTCGGCTCGCCTTTGATCAGAGCCGAGCGGTTTAAAACCCCATACAATGTATGAACACGTTAATGTAGACTAAAAAAACTTTTTTTATTATTCTTTTCTTAATAAATTTTCTTTCAACATATTCGCCAAACTTTTCTCGTTAAAATGAGACCAAAGACGACATAGTTCGGATTATATTTACCTACGAAAATGTGAAAATATTGTATTAATACAGGAGTTAAGAGAAGTAGGAAATGGAAGAGAAGTAAATCGCTGGAATAGATGTATTGTATAGAGCAAAAGAAAGCTACATGAAGTGAAGTGCGTAGTCTATGTATTGCACATATCAGCTGCCTTTGAAAAACTTATAAATTGTATACTTTACGTAAGTATATCATATTCAATGCCATAATGTTATTAAAGTATGTATTTTGCTAGAAACAATCCATTTCTGCAATTTGTTAGAAACTATAATACAGCGTACTTATTTCATAAATGCTAAGTAAAAGTGGTACAAATTATATGGTGTTTGGTTTCATTTTAATAAAAAAATTGCAATAATATGATAAATAAATTACTTTAAAGAAAGATGAAAAAATGCAAAACTTTTAAGTTTGCATTGCATTAGCACAGCGAGCATTTAAACTTCTTCGAATGCTCGGCTTCTCATTCTCACGTTGTCTTTCGCTCGTTGTTCTTTCCGACGGCAGACAGACGAGGTTTGAGTTTCGTGTCCTCAGCGGACTTAGGCCCAGCTGCAGTCTTGGCGAGATAACATTGTATGTGTATGCATCGGGCACCCACATCACTCATGGATCATGTATAATCACTAAGTTGCGAACCAGAAGTTGAACGACACAATATACAATGTACAGTTGCCCTCGAAATACGCGGGGGTTCGGAACATATATGTATCGCGTTAATGAAGGCTCGCGTAATTTTGAGACTTCCCTTCTCACTCCTACTACAAATTTATATTACGTATGTACATACATAGTTATAAACTGGGTAAAAGTTTAGTTATTGGAACAAAGAGGAGGGGGTGGGGATGATATTAATCGAAAGATATGCGTGAACAATTACAAGGTAATTATTTAGAAAAGCCCCCTTTTCTAAACCGATTTCGATGATTTTCGAGTATGTTATAAAAATCAACATTTTGAGCAACTTTTTCCTATACATATAACCGCCGCTCGGCCTTCGTTTCCGAAATTTGTCTCAAAGGAGATTGGTACTACTACATCAAATTTTGTCTGTAAGTACGCGTCCGTGGGAGCGTATGCGTAAGCGTTTGATTGGCAACTGTCTATCGTTTCTATACATAACAGCATAGCGGCCAGCGACGAATATTATACAATGTACAAAATTTTTTCGAAATAATAACTGAAATGTTTACAACTTCGTATAATATCAATAAAGATCATTAAAACAAAAATGAATGTGTGGCCGGCCGCCTCACGGCGGCCAGAATGAATTCTTCGTCCCGAACCTAAACTTCATTAAATTAGTTACTAGATAGCAGAGTTCGATTTGAGTAAGGTTCGGGCTGGATTATTATTCCAGCCGCCGTGAGACGGTCGGCTACCCGAATCGAGTTCGGAAGCACTCCCATTCTACGCGTCCGTTGCGAGCTGCCTCGATGCATTTAAAGAAACAGTGGACAATCACCGACCAAATGTTTACGGATACGCTGCCACGGACGCGTACTTATAGAAAGAATTCAATGCAGTTGTGCCGATCATTCCTCGAAAAAAATTTCGGAAACTAAGTCCGAGCGACGGTTATATGTATAGGAAAAAGTTGTTTAAAATGTTGATTTCTACAACATATTAAAAAATCATCGAAATCGGTGAGACCCCTCTTTTCTAAATAAATACCAATTACAATGGTAGTAACAGGATTGTTGCATAGGTTCCAAGATATTAACAAAAACATATTGGTACAACTACATTGCATGCTGTTTCAATATGTATATATATGTATGTATAGGTACAAAATGCGTACACAGACATCCGACGCGTTAGCCGCTTCGCTCGCCGGCGGATTTGGTTTGCTTATTTTCCATCTCGTCGTCAAGCGGCACTCCGTTTCTGTCACAATGCGACTGCATTATTTGTGGTGTTGTCATTGCTATTGTACGTATAGGTAGAATACAATGCAATTGTACTAATATATTTTTGCTAATATTTCTAAACTTCTAAGTTAGAACCACTACTACTTCGTCATACATAAGCTTCCGATTAATATGATATATCGCCTACCTCACTGTGGAGCCGCATACCGTTGTTTAGAAATGTTAAATATGTGTTGCATTTTATATATTTACGAACATATGTATGTTACGAAAATAATAATGTTATTCAAAAATTCCCAGAACTCGAGGATCTATCCTTTAATGCCGATCATAGGCACAAATCGGGAAAAATTTCTCAAAATGTTGAATTTTACGACATATTTCAATTTCATAAAAATCTAATAGGCAATCCTAACATAAATATATACCCAGGTGTAGCCTAAATAGAATTTCCTTCATCTTTTAAATATTATGAAATGTACTGCGCTTTGAATATTTTATATATTTTTGCATGTTACGCGTATTCTTCGTTCTTTCAAACATTTAAAGTTCCTATAAACGCATAAAAATTTGTAGTGAATTTATTATATATTGTGTACATATGTTATTCATATTTCACGAAAGTATATTGTAATTTTTGTGGCTCTTCCCAGTCGCGGTGACTAGAAAGATCACAAAAAACCGCGTTTTTCAAAACTGCGTAAGTACTTCGAGGATTAATTACATTTCTGCTTACTTTTTCCTGGATGTGGAAGAACAAGCCTTGCATTGAAACATAACTTAGATAATATATTCTGGTAGATGAGTTTTAAACAAATTTTCAAGTGATATTTTCATGTTTCTAACACAATGGCCTTACAAGCATAATAAATAAGAGTTATAAGAATTACATTTGAAACTCTTTATATTTTAATTTCATGGTTTTATATTTTTTATTACAAACTTCTAGAAATTTATCAGAAGTTTGAGCTTTCCTCTGCAATAATGGTTCCGAGCATATAATTATAACATTACAGTAACGTAATTAATTTTGTAAGTTGATAGCTACATTATAAAAATACACTCCAGCCGTGCAAAGAAATTAAAATTAATTAAGTGAGCTCGGATTTTTGCTTATCTTTTACTAGAAAAATGTTATCTATGCATTGATAATATTACCGTGAAGTATTACAAAATGTAAGAAGATAAATCATAGTTATATTTGTTTTATACGCACAGAGTGTGCATATAATCTGCACAATTTCTTTTTGTTCGCATCTACTTGGAAAAAATCACTGTTATTACATTGTGTACTCTTTAAAAACTATTCGACATTTGTCTGAAACAATTTTTGGCATGATTCGTGGTTTACATAATTTTTAAATAGATTTATTTAAATGGGACACCGTGTATAGTGGTCAAACAGATTTCTTCGTGACGCGGATAGAGAACGATGTACTTGAGTCTGTTGACTTTATCGTCGTCAGCGACATTTCCACAGGTATTTCATACACTCACCGCATTAAAACGCAGAGGGCGTATGAAACATTCGAATTTTTTTCGAGGTCGGTATTTCAGAGCTGGTGACACGGAGTCTCATAAGATGATAGGTCTATCCTGTACCACGTCTGTGCCAGCACGATCTTCGTTGCACGGCGTGTGCGAACAGAACTCGTGTTAGAACGCATTCGGTTACGTAGTTCTGTATAACTGCACCGTCGTTCTTTTGTTTCAGGCCACCGAAACGCCCACGTAGCGGGAGGCCGAAACCCTCCCAGCAGTGAGACGCTCGCTCTTTTTTTTTGTTTTTTTTTTTTAATATTGTATTGAGTTTATTTTTTTATTTTTTATAAATAAACGGAGGACGAGAAACCGTCGGCCAAAAATTCCAAACTCTCGCTTGATTACTTAATCCCTCTCCCTCAATATCCGAACCTACGTTAGCGAGCAGTGGAGTTCTCTAACACACTGCTCTATTTAACAGTGTGCGTTAGCCATTTTTGGATTAGTCGCGTTCTCGATCGTGGTTTTGGGTTAAGTACCGTGGGGTTTATCATAGACTTTTTACCAGAACCCTTGTCTTCCCCAATGCGTGGGCAAATCCTCAAGAACATGAATCCGACTCCTTTTAACAATGCAATGCCTGGCCTGTTTGCTCTCACACGCATGCTTTCTCTCTCTCTAAACATTGCACTTACTTCTAACAGTCGATAGCTGAAGGATCCAATGTGGTCACCAACCATCGCCTAATTTCTATACAAATGATTCCGAAAGATGTGTAACGTGGCTCGTGAATTGTGGTTTAGACGATTGGGTGGAAATTTCTAACGCGGATTTAAAAAAAAAATGTATATGTAGCCGTCATTTTATGAAAATCAATTATCATGCTTCCGGGAAACTAGAAGCTAATGCCGAACCGCGACCTTATTTTTACGAAGATTTGGATTCACCAAAAGACACAAGTAGGGAACTTAATGCTAATTTATTATTAAAAGAACACAATGAACTCGAACAACGACTGATGGAAGCTGAGGAACAATTACAGCAAGAGAAGAATAAGTGCGGTATTCTTCGATTGCAAATACGAGCGAAGTGTAGAGCAGTAAATCGTCTTAAGGAGAAACTTTCTTCAGGTTGTATAGATAATACATGCTTGAAGAAAGCGATCGCGACAAGTGTTTCGGGATTTGTATTAGTATTTATTTTCATGATTTTATTTAGATCCAAAAAAAGTAACGTATATTCGCATAAGGAGCAACAGCTATGTATGACAATGCACTACACTTTGCCGTTATTGTACAATAAAATGAGTGTGGTCCTCGGGTTTCATCTTCCAAGTCCGAGTACAATTATTCGTTGGTTCGGGAAAGTTGACATTTGGCCCGGTATTTGCCAAAATTTATTCACCGTTCTTAAAATTAAAGCTACGCATATGGAAGTCGTAGATCGCAATTACGTTCTTTTATTTGATGAAATGGCAATTGTTACGTTCCGAACAGCAATTTTTTCAAAATTCCTTTTATGTTTTTACATCGACCGGATGTGGTTCGATAGTGCACGTAGCATTCTGGGAACTCTCTAATCGAACGCATAAACGGTCTTTGATGTGTGTAAGATGGAATAATCTCCTGGCGACGAAATTAAGATTGTTAGTATAACACATTCCTTCCTTGAAATTGTCGCATTCCCACGACTATATGGCGCCTAGAACTACCCTTTTCCGTCATCTTGTCGCCATCCTTATCTGCTACCCCGTTCCGTTTGTTTAGGGACTTTCCCACTTTCCGGTAAGATCCTCAAACAAGAACCTTAGACGATAATCCTTCCATTCCCAAATTCCTTCGTCTGGGTCTAGGCGCCAACCAGACGGCATCCCCTCCCCATCATGCGTTCGGGATAGGAAAACGTCCCTTAAATACGGGCCCCGAAAAAGGGCAGAATCAGTCTTCAATTTAAACTTAAGAGTACGTGAACTCTGTATTTCGGAAATAAAACTCTCTACAAAGACAACCCAGCCTCGTTCTTTGCGATTCGACGACAAAATCAACGTGGTCCCACGATCAAACTTTTAGATTGGCTTACTTCTAAGTACCTCCAAACGTAAACCAAAATGCGCTCGTGTGGTCCGATAACGCTAAGCGTTCTGGAATGTTCCTCGCGGACCGCCAAACGATATAAAATTATAATAGAAATTGTTAATAGATTTGCAATAACTTACATATATACAGTGAGGGACTAAAGTTTAAATACACTAAAGTGGAACTACACAAACATCACTTAAAATGAAAGTAAAGCATTTTAACACAAATGTAAATACGCAGTTTATTTACAGTTGAATAATAAACAGTAACGAAAACTAAAAAAATTTATTTTGTCGCATAGATAACAGCAAATTCGCCAGAAATAAAAAAATACGTTAGACAAAATTTTAAATACAATATAAAAGATATTTGTGTTGCAACTGTTTGTAGGGTCTTTTCGAACAAAGTATCGTTCTATTTGCTGACACACTCATTTACGCAGTTTTAGTCAGTATTAATCCTGATTTCATCAGTGTCGGTCGACTTAAAATCAAAATAATGGGTAAAGGAATGGAAATAGAGTCTAGTGTAAAAAATTTAATAATTAAACATTTTGAAGAAGGCAAATCCTACCGAAATATAGGCAACGTTTTGAATTTGTCATATGCAAGCGTGCAAAATATTATAAGAAAATATAAAACTTACAAAACAGTGGAAAATAGGCCCAGAACTGGACGACCCAAGAAACTTTCGCGCCGAGATGTTAGCCTTATCTTAAAGGAAGTGGAGGAAAATCCAAAAATAAGTGCGCCAAAGTTAGCCGGTAGTATTGCTGCAGTATCAGGCAAACATGTTCACCCGAAAACTGTACAAAGAGCTTTACGGGTTAAGGGCTATCGAAGCAGAGTTCCACGAAGGAAACCTCTTATTTCCGACAAAAATCGGCGGCTTCGTCTAGATTTTGCAAAAAAAGTATAAGGATATGGATGAGGACTTTTGGAGAAGAGTCCTATTTACAGACGAATCAAAATTTAATATTTTTGGCAGCGATGGTCGCGCAAAAATTTGGCGCAAGCCCGGCACAGCACTTCAGACAAAAAATGTAATACCTACCGTTAAGCATGGAGGCGGTAGTGTGATGGTTTGGGGAGCGATTGCAGCAGCTGGAGTAGGAAATTTAGCATTTATTGATGGTATAATGGACAGGCACATCTATAAAAGTGTATTAGAGGAACATTTGCAGCCTTCTGTGGATAGCTTGGGTATCGGAAGAGATTGGATATTCCAACAGGACAATGATCCCAAGCATACCGCGCGTTTGGTGAAGGAATGGTTGCTGTATTATGCTCCACGTCAGCTCTATAGTCCTCCCCAATCACCGGACTTAAACCCAATAGAGCACGTTTGGGAATTATTGGCACGAAAAATTGATTATACAACAGTAAAACGCAAAGAATCCCTTAAAGAAGCTCTAACAAAGGCCTGGTCGGAAATCACGATATCCGAGACGGAAAGTTTAGTTTTATCTATGCCACGTCGTCTAAGGGCAGTCATTGAAGCTCAGGGCGGACCAACGAAATATTAATTTAAGTTTATATTTTTCAATTTAATTAAAATTAGCCAAAAGAGATATATCTTTCGTACTGTATTTAAACTTTTGTCTAGCGTATTTTTTTATTTCTGGCGAATTTGCCGTTATCTATGCGACAAAATAAATTTTTTTAGTTTTCGTTACTGTTTATTATTCAACTGTAAATAAACTGCGTACTTACATTTGTGTTAAAATGCTTTACTTTCATTTTAAGTGATGTTTGTGTAGTTCCACTTTAGTGTATTTAAACTTTAGTCCCTCACTGTATATGTTGTCTTCTTACACGCCAGCCAGTCCTACAATAGCTATCAAAATTCATAAGCATTTTAATACAAATTGTTGTAAAACGACTCAGATAATATTCCGCTTTCACATTTTTTATAATATCTATTAAGAAATATGTTTTCCATTTTACTCCGTTACCTCTATAATGCATGTAAACTATCAATAAATTATAAGTATTAATCATTTAGTTATAACATAAGAGTAAAGGAACATAATGTGGTTAATCCAGAATAAAAGTTGACTTGGAGCGGGAGGAAAGCACGCATGCACCCACCACCCGTCAGATTAACGAATCACGGTCCCTTACGCATCAACCTCGCAGCCTAATTCGTTGGGCGCAACAGCAATGCAATGTAAACAATTTCGGACTAGGCCCACTCTGGTCTCCTCCGAGAACGTGAAGTTGCGACACTCTTCGACGTACAATCGCGAGGTGCGTGCCAAGCGGTCCGTGGGGTGTTTGAGACAGAGTTTGTTCGCGCTTGTGAATAACCTTAGCAAGTTAGGGCAAAAGACTCAATCTTCACGTATAATTTTTGTATTATTCTAAATTTAATTTGTTTCTAGTGTTATTTAACTCATCCATATAGTTTCTTTATTTAACCAGTTTAATATATAGTTAGCTTAAATCAACTCAGTGCAGTATAGTAAAGTGGCGTGCGTATGTTTCTTCCTCTTGCCACAGGTTTTGGCAACATCGCAGAAAGTCAAGGCTTGATCGAAAATTATATATATATATACACATTCAATTTTGGAAATAGATCAAAGTACATATAATTTGGGCCATTGAATATTTTGCAGAGCATGTTGCGAAAAAAATTATAAACAAATTGCAGTGTAGTAGATGTCTCGATAAGTTGGTCGAGAAAAATGCTAGCTTTTCTCGAAACGAGCAGATGCTAATATCTTTTCGGGCATACGTTGTTCAAGACAATGTAGACTTTGGGCATCTCTATATCCCAAGTCAAGAGTTTTCGATTATTTTCCAAATTATTAGCAAAATTTATGATGCTTTTTATCCGGCACTACGCAGCGAAGCATACATATTGGATAAACTGTTTTCGATAATTTGTCCTGCAGTGGAACAAAATATCCAAAATGCTTTAGCAAAGATGAATGTGCTTAACGTCGTAAAGATATGGTTTATTTGGCATTAAAAGTCAAAATACATAAAGATACGGTGTGGCTCGGAAAAAAGCTTAGATTTTCGGGTAATTCATACAATAAATTTTCAAGGTTGTCAAACTTAAGACATCTTTGAAAATTTCTACTTTTTTCGCAACCACTTTTCCAATTTTTCCGCCCGTTGCAAGCTATTCGGCTGTATACTAGCTTTCCTGTCTCTAACTAACTCTTTTGCTTTTCGCTTCGTTTTTTTTGCATACAATTAAAAGTATATTCAACGTTCCATTAATCGGTAAAGTATAAATATATATATTTATATATAAAATATGAATGATTTACATTTTCACTTTTCTATTGGTGCATGGATTGACATTGAATGAACTTTGAATATGCTTGGGGATGGCAAAGACGTTCACGCCTTCACGTGGCCCATCCTGTTAACGCTATTACTTCAGCATTTGAATATTTTAACATTAAAATGTTCAAACCGAAGTAATAGTGGAAATAAAATGAGGAAAAAGGCACTGGCAATGCCATTACACTTACACAATTGGCATGCACTTGTTACTGCAAATTATAAAAAGCTTATAATAAGTTATAAAATCTTTTTTTTTTCTACAGAGCAAAGAGTATGCGAGGTTTTGAATGACGTATTGAAAGAAACAATGTGAAGCAAGTTTCTATAAGTGAGTTTATAGTGTGAGTTGTGATGAAGTTGAAACAAAAAGATTCGTTCATGCATGTTGCTTGAAAAAAGCTTCAGAAAAGATTATTGTAACTTGATAATGAGAGCAAAGCGAATGTATACAAATAACTAATAGTATTTTGTGAGAAATGTTGTAAATAATATACTTTTTAAAAAACTTAATTAATACAATCATTTATTTATGTGTGTATGAATATATCAATAAATTTAAAACATATATAGTATGTATAAATACAAAATGTTTCGGGAGTGATGAGAAAAATGTCAAGGGTCTTGCTTTTTTAGTTAGAAGTAGTTAAAAAATAAGCGTGCAGAATATGTGATGGTCGGCAATACGATGGGCCCGACTGTTTGAGGTAGGACAAGGATCGAGCTCGTTAGGCTGTTAATTTTCGTTAGCTTATCCATAGTAATTCGTCGGCTAGATATAGATATGTATAATAAAAACCTTATTGAACGCGAAGGGCGAAACACTTTCTGGTCCGCATTTTTAAACTCTGTGCATTCGGCACAAAGTTCTTCGCAGGATGTCCCGACTTCTCATTCAAGTGACATCCAAAATATTCCGAGTACCTCAGCTGCAGATTGTGCACACGCTTCCAATGCTGTGTTCAATACAACTAACTGCAGATGATGAGGACATGTCACGTTCATCTTCTTCTCTCTCTTCTCTCCCTTCTCCACCTACTCCGTTTCTGCCAAATATTTTTAATTGCGACAATAGTTTTCCTGAACCGTCTTTTCAGAGACGTCTTGTTACCTATTTGGTAGACAATAACCTGACGCATACTCAAGGAAACAACATGTTGTCGCTTCTTCGCTCGTATCCTTGTTATTTCGAATTTACCGAAGGATGTGCGCACAATTCTTGGCACGCCACGTACTCCGGCTATCACATACACTGTTGAGCTAAGAGAGTATGTGCACTTCAACCTTGAAGCACAAATTGTTAGTGCCATTAAGAAGGTTTCACATATTCCTGAGGTTAGGAAATTATAATTAAATTTTAGTATGGATGGCTGCAACTTAGACAGAGCAGGTTCCATCCTTATATGGCCAATTCAGTGTAGAATAGTAAATATACTCTACATGAGGCCAATTATTGTAGGAATTTATGAAGGCCCCGCAAAAGCCGCATGACCCAAATGCATTTTTGGGTAAATTTATAGATGATATTAGAAATATCATTTCTAGGGGAGGTGTAACTCTTCGTGATACTAAGGTGCCAATTAAATTAAGGTGTTTCATAGCTGATGCACCAGCTACTAGAGCCTTAATTCTCAATCATTACGCTCATACATCTCGCTACCCTTGTTCCAAATGCAAAGTTTCTGGAACACAAAGCGAGGGCCGCTGTGTATTTACCGGTGTCAAACATCCTTTTCGGACCGATACAGAATATCGTAACTGTCTGGATGAGGACCATCACAAAGAAGATATTAGCCCTTTATCGCTATTACCCTTTGGGATGGTTTCCCAGGTTCCGTTTGAGTATACATATGTACCTTGTATGCCTGGGCGTCATGAAGAAATTATTTTCTGCGAGGATATTCGGGAAATATTCACGCACTTCCAAACTATTAGGTCAGCAAATTTCTCATGTGTCTGCAAGGCTGAATAGCCTCAGACAGTTTTGCCCCGTAGAATTCGCAAGACGCGCCAGATCCATCCTCCAGTGTCTGAAGTACATGGCAACGGAATATAGACAGTTTCTGTTGCACACTGGGCCAGCCATTATGTATGGGATTCTGAGTGACCCGATTTTTAAACATTTTCTATTATTACATGTGGCTTTGAGAGTTCTGGGGTAGCCTAATCTCCGTCGAGTAAGCAGCACCTCTTCGCGGACCGAGCATTGCAATTATTCATTTCTCACAGTGAAGAGTACTAAGGCCCATATTTTAACTCTTACAAGTTCATGGTCTTCTTCATTTAACGAATGATGTGAGGCATTGAGGCAGTCGCGATTCGTTTTCTGCTTTCCCGTATTAAAACAATATGAGAAATCAGAACTGGCAGTGATGGAAATCAAGAGTATCTCGAAAAAAGATGGAAGACCCTTTGTGCACCAATTTGCATAGAGAATGTTGTTAGTCTTCATATAAGCACCTTTATTCCAGCATGTTTGACCTGGCAGAATTGGATTAAACCAAGACAGGATTTAAGGGTTAGGTTGTTAACCGCATAACCGAGCAAAATCCTTTGCTGGGAGCTGTGATAGATCAAGCTAAGATGGTCCTTTTAAATTACGGCACGAAATCCATTCTAATGATGGAGGCATTTATTGCATCTCATAACAGGGCTTTAGAACTATATCGTATAGCACTACAAGCAAAAGAGATGTTGACAAAACTACACGAACTGAGAGCTCTTCATGCGGACAGCTATCCCTTTCTAAAATTAATACCACTAGAGAAAGCAGATGAACTAAATCACCGCAACTACCCTGACTTATACTAGGTCACTCATTAAGTCCCCGGTCTGACACATATATGGCAACATTGTTGACAGACCCACGTGATTTCCGGGCAGTATTAACCTTCATACAGTACGTGTTAAAATTTCATGACATTCTGACCGTTAGTTTTGAGGTTACAGTCATTTTAGTGACCCCAGTTTTGTAATTTTCAAGACAATGGATAGAAAGGAATTTCGTGTGTTGATTAAACACTGTTTTTTGATGGGGAAAAGTACTGTTGGAGCCAAACAGTGGCTTGATAAGCATTATGGGGACTGTGCACCAGGGAAATCAACTATTATTGACTGGTATGCTGAATTTAAACGCGGTCGTACAAGCACCGATGATGCTGAACGCTCTGGACGCCCAAAATCGGCAGTTGTTCCAGAAAACATAAAAAATGTCCACAAAATAGTTTTAAAAGACCGTAAAATGAAGTTGCGTGAGATAGCTGACACCTTGAAGATATCGGAAGGTAGTGTCTTTACAATTTTACATGAAAATTTGGGCATGCGCAAGTTGCTTTCGAAGTGGGTGCCGCGTTTGCTCACACCGGACCAGAAGCAACAACGTGTCGACGATTCAGAGCGCTGTTTGGAGCTGTTCAAGCGAAATAAAAAGGATTTCTTGCGTCGGTATGTGACAATGGATGAAACATGGATTCACCACTACACGCCTGAATCAAAAAGATCGTCAGCTGAGTGGACAGCAGTCGGTGAAAGTCGTCCAAAGCGACCAAAAACTCAAAAGTCGGCTGGCAAGATTATGGCATCCGTATTTTGGGACGCGCATGGAATTTTGTTCATCGACTATCTTGAGAAAGGCAGAACTATCAATAGTGAATATTACATGGCATTATTGGATCGATTGAGTGCAGAAATCCAGAAAAAACGGCCCCACATGCAAAAGAAAAAAGTGCTGTTTCACCAGGACAATGCCCCGTGTCACAAGTCGATTAAAACAATGGTTAAATTGGATGAATTACGCTTTGAATTGCTTCCCCACCCACCGTACTCTCCAGATTTGGCCCCCAGCGACTACTGGATTTTTGCAGACATGAAAAAAATGCTCCTGGGAAAGAAATTTGGCTCAAATGAAGAATTGATTGCCGAAACTGAGGCTTATTTTGAGAGCAAGGACAAATCGTTTTACATAAAGGGCATCGAAAAGTTAGAGGAGCGTTGGAATCAATGTATTACTCTTGAAGGAGAGTATGTTGAAGAATAAAGTGGAATTTCTAAAAAAAAATTTGTTTTTCTTAGTTAGACCGGAGACTTATTGAGTGACGTGTTACTATGCCGCAATCACCACAGCCATACACGACAAAGCACTCGGAGTGGCTGGTAGATACAAAGTGACAGAAGTGCAAACTACCCTCAGTAAAACCATCATAGATGAATACGCTGACCAGGAACCAAGACGCGGAAGACAACTAGATGCAAAAACACGAGAAATCCTAAGGGAAATAGGGTATCCGCTGCCGACAGAAGGCGACATAAGCAGTGAAGATGAAGAGGAACCTCGGCGTAAAAAGAAGAAACAGACGAAAAGGGCTTAAAATTTAAGAAAACAATCCCATCTAGCCGATATAATTTACATAGTATAATTATAGTAACCCTTTTGCAGTTTAATACTAGAGAAATTCAGGTAAGTTGTTCAGTATGACAATATTAAATTTAATACTTTACGTTATATTATATATAATGTCACTATTAAAAAATGTTACATATAAATAGTTGAAATTATGTATTTTCTGTATCTGGCAAACAAAACGTAAAAAAATGGTTGAATAAAGCAAAGAAGTATTTCTTATGTCACCTTCTTGCTATTTGTAATTTCATTATATGTATATTACATATAAGTTAGCGTTCACGTATCTTACAAGCGGCCAAGGGTCGTAGGCGACGCATTGTCGCCGTTGAAAGATTTATGATTGGGACTTAGGCCGCATGTGGCCAGGAAAAGTGTCCTTACAATAAGAGCCGGAATTTGCGGCAACGTAGTTCAAGAACTCAAAGAGCTGTTCGAGTCAATTTGCCAATGAGAACAGCAAATACGCTGTTCTCATTTTTGACGAATTAAAATGATCTCCGTCTCTCTCTCAGTGCGAATGTTGAAAAGCATAGACGGAGTGCGACCATAGAAACAACCTGTTGCTATACATTTTGTAGAGGCACCAGCTCCGTGGAGAATATCGTTAGGACATTGAAAGAATTAGTTCGCCGTGCGATTCAGGCCGGCATTGTAGTAGTGGCAACAGTTTGTGACCAAGGCAGCACCAATTGTAGAGCCATACAATATTTAATTAATGAATCAAAAAGAAATGTTTTTCAGTACAGTGACACACTTCGGCATGATATTATTGCCATAGATGACAATAAAATCCTAACACTTTTTCATCCTTCGCAGCTAAGTGTATGCGAAGCAACTTGCTGCCTAAGGACCTACAATTTACTGTGGCAGATAATCTTCCATATGTGGCTAAATGGTCACACGTCGAAGATTTGTATTTCATTGACAGCAGTAATGCTTCTGATCAGGACCGAGTTCTGAAGAAGCTTACCACAAAGCATGTAGTAATAGATAAAATTCCCAAAATGAAAGTTAAATATTGTGCGCAGGTATTTAGTCGGTCCGTTGGCTCCGCCATGGCACATAAGTCATAACAGAGTCAAGAGTGAGAAGAATGAATAGGAGAGATAGAGAGAGAGGCCCACCACAACCACCGTTAAAGATGGTCCTCTTTACTCTCCTATTCATTTTTTTACTTGTTACTAAATGTAACGTTGCAGCTCTTCACATGCGCTGATTTCCACTCGCCGGTGCAATTGCGACTTTTTAATATTTCTTATGGAACAGCTCTTCATGTGCGCTGAATTGCACTCGCCGGTGTAGTCGCAATTGGCCATAGAGCAGCTCTTCATATGCGCTGATTTGCACTTGCCAGTACAATTGCGACTTTATAATATTTCTTATGAAACAGCTCTTCATGTACGCTGACTTGCACTCGCCGGTGCAGTCGCAATTGGCCATAGAGCAGCTCTTCATATGCGCTGATTTACACTTGCCGGTGCAATTGCGACTTTATAATATTTCTTATTAAACAGCTCTTCAAGTGCGCTGAATTGCACTCGCCGGTGCAGTCGCAATTGGCCATAGAGCAGCTCTTCATATGCGCTGGTTTGCACTCGTCTCTCCATATAATGCAAGAGAGTAGTCCTTCCATGAAGACTGAGGCAAAAAAGCAAAGATTGTTGAAGATGAACGACTAAATTTTGGAATCCATTAGTTTGTAAACCGATTGAAATTGGGACTGCTATCATGGTTGTGGCATATCAAACTACCGTCATCGATGTACACTCGTAGTTTGAAATCACTGCAGAAGGTCTACCCAATGTTGATAGAGTTTAAGGAATGTTGTAACTGTGACTGACTTTGGTTTGATATTGCGAATAATTTTGTAGCGTGCAAAAGCGTAAAAATTTGTTACAACTTGTGTTTCTGCGGTTATAAATCAAAATATTTCAATTTTTTTAACGATTTTGATACACTGAACTGTAAGTTATGTATATCCAAACAAAAAAGTTTTAAAAAATCCTTCGAAAGGTGATTATTTCAGTCAGCTTTGCCGCATTATCGACTGAGCGCATAATTTTGTGACCCGCTGTATATAACTTTATGCGATATGATGTTTATTTGATACATATTGAAGGAACGAAATCTTGAAAATTTCAGTTATTGCGTGAGGGTATGTAGGTAGGATGTGATAGGCAATTAAAAATTATAAAAAGCGCCGGCAAAATAGACAGAATCGTAAGACCAAATGTACAGGGCAAAGTTGATCTGTATGATGAGCTCCGGGAGGAAAGAATGCTGCAGCCCACTGGCGTCAATTGGGCTTGGGCGCCTACGAACCACAGGTGGAAGGAAGTAGTTACGCTAGGGATAGGAACGGTGCTTGGCACCATGACGCTATATTCGTAACTTCGGACGCAATAGAGTGAACGCTACTCCAGGACGGCGCAATACCGGTTGGAGGGAGTACGGGCGAGCGCTGGGTCCGCGGGGATCCGCAGGTCCGGGTCATAACTCTGGGGAACAATGATTCGGCGGGCCTCTTGGGCCGAGACATGTGGACATTGTCCATGTTGACATATCGACTGGCGTGGGTAATAGACACGCTCGATATTACCGACATAACTGGGGGGAGCGCCAAGAAGTTTTCATCCACACCGCCGAACTAGTAAATCTGTAGGATACAGCATACAGACAGGTGGGTATTTATCTTGCCGACCAAGGCATCATCAAAAGTTAGTTTCGAAAATCACAATTTCAACGTCGTCGCTACTGACCATAGAGGCGTACTGCCCCAGGACACAATAATATCGATGTACAATATCGATATGGATATAGCGGCTATGGCGCAGGGCGTAATCAGCAGCCCTGACTCACAGCGAGAGGCCTTCTCCAACAATGTGTACCCGTATTTTCGAAAAGGGATCAATTGGCTGGAAATAAACGGTTTAACCACGCAATTAACCGTGCGATGGCATCCAGTCGTGGAGTCGTACAGGCAAACTAGGTACGGTTAAAAATATAGCGTGAGGGCACCTGCTCCCATATTGGAAGCCTTGGGTCTCGAACCCGATCCGCAGATAGTCGACGATAATCATCGGTACTACGGCGCATAGTAGACCGTGACCTGCTTAGACAGACAGGTCGCCACTCAACAGATCGACCGACAGTTTCCTATAATGCGGATGGGGTATTGGGGTAACCTCGCTAACATTGCGGCGGCCTTCGGGTACGCATTCTACGATACGTTGAATGTGGAGAAGCAGGATCAGGTCACCGCCCGCATGTGGAGTGACGGGATCGATAGTCTCCAGAGGGCCGGTCACTTGCGGAGAGAATTCGAACGGTGGAAAAGGGTGGCGGGACAGACTGATCGTGTTGCCTTCCCTAGAGTCGATCCTATGGCCACGGAGTACATGCGCAGTGTTATAGATAGGCCAGGGGTAAACACCGGAGTGACCGCACCATGGTACGCCTGCAAGGTGCTGACAGAGACCGTCAGGCATTCGTGGGTCGTAGACTTGTAGGCCAGCATACCTGGCGGCACGCTAGGAGGGATAAGGACCCCAACCTCGTGGTGGAGGTCCGTACTCAACACAGAGTGGGCAGGGTTCCAAATCGGAACATGACCCGGGAAAGAAGGACAGAGTTATATGCTGGACGATACACTCGAAAGGTGGACGTTCGGATATTATTCGCAATTTGTCCAGGAGGAAAACGACCTTGAACTGGAGAGGTTCCCATGTCGACTAGACCTAGAGAAGCAGAACTGGGGTCCAACATATCTGTTCTACCGAGGGGCAACCGTCTGGGTAGGGAAGAAAAAGCTGGAAAAAGGAGGGAACACCCAATGCCGAGCGGGAATATGGGATAGACCCACTGACTTCCTTCGGATCGGTGTTAGCGGCCGCATCGGACGGCAAGTGGTATACGATGTTCCTTTCTTTTACTTAAAAAAAAAAAAAAAAGCGGGATTGACTATGACTCTCTTATGAGTTGTAGTTACAGATTTGGTGGTGCGTAATGCAGACCTCTTGTTAGGTTCCTTAGCCTCCCGTCTGACGCAGGTATTCACCGAACATGGATGATTTATGTAGGGGATTTGAGAGAGTATATAGTGGCAATGTTTTCGGGTCACAGGGTGGATGTTCAGCCGTTTAGGTCTAAGAGAAATTGGTTAAAATATGCGTCAAAAGAAGGTACTTCCCTGGTCGCGAACGTTAAATCTTCGGATTTGTCATTCACGTATCAGGTGTATCGTTGGGCTTGTAGAATGAAGTCGTTTAGCCACAGTGACCCTTTTGTTATAATTTCTTGGCGAAATATTATGCTGATCATGTAAAGAAAGGGGGTGCTAGGTTTATGTCGTTTTTCCTGTTATAGCATGTTATGCTAACTGGTCGTGTGTAGCTTCAGAGTGGTGGAATAGTGTTATTGAGCAATTTGTTCATAGGCGAAAGTGTTTGTATTTATATGGGAGTACAGGGGTTGGTAAATCTAGTTGGGTAGAAAAAATGATCGGTGCTCGGAATATGCCTTTTGTGTTTTATCCTGGCGTTGGGAAATTTTTCATGGATGGGTTCGATGAGTCTCATCATCAAGTTATATTGTTCGAAGAATTTGAATATAAATATCATCTTACTTCGTTGTTGAAACGGTTGTTGGAGGGGAGTCCTGCTGCTTATCCCGTGAAATGTAGGTCGGATAAGATTATTAGGTTTACTGGGCCGATCATTTTTGTATCTAATTTTGAAGTTGTTGAGGATGAGGCTTTACGTTCGAGATTGTTTGTTAGGGCTGATCAATCGTTTTGGGATGACGTCCCATGTTGCGTAGTCAAGGCGGAGGCATGCAGTTCGGATAATGAGAGTTATCCGATGTCGCACGAAAACCCTCGGGGGAGGAGAGGCCGAAGAGTCATAGGCCCACCCCCCGGGGACTTGAGGTTAGCAGGAGACTCCTAGGTGTTTAACTGGGGTGGCTGGCGGTCCGGCTATGGCTGGCGGAGTAAGGGCGGTGGATAAGAGCCGCCATGGTGGCCGTGCACCGCAGAAACAGGAGACAGGGGGGATGAGATATTGAACCTCACTCGGGACGTGCCTACCCTTAGTCAATCAGGGACGACATGGCGTGGGTGAGTCGCGGTGGATTTCTCTGAGAGGTCCCGTAACTCCTTAATGCCTGATGAGGCAGAGCGTCCGAAGGACGTCGCGGTGGTTTTAGTAAGTAAGAAACCCACACTACCCTTGCCATTCCCCCGGATGGTGAGGGTGTGTGGTTGCAGATTTCCACCGCGTAAACAAAACAAAAAAAAGCTCTTAAATGTTGAGGATAGCTTCGGATTTTGCAAAAGAAATAGATCGAGAAAAAGATGCATAAATAATTAAGCTCCAGAATGGTAAGTCATATATTTAATGATTTTGTACGATAAGCTTCCTTAGCCTCTCACCATTCGAGTTGCACTTCCTATCTCTTCGTGGTGCCCGCTAGTAACATGGATACTTTTCTTTTTCTTCGTCCACGGCTAAATGGAGTGCAGTGGTGACCTACTTGGTTGATGAGGACCGGACTACCCCTTGGATTATGATTTGACATCGGACCGAACTAATACCAAAATTATTAGAAACGCAAATACGCTAATGGAGCTTGTAAATCACCCCAAGATAGGCTGTGACACTGAGCAATTCAAAGTAGTTGGATGTCAAAAGAATGGACTGCAAAATGTGCACACCGTACGTTGCCAAATGTGAAATTAATTTGAGCACATGTAATGCCTACGAAAGAATGATGGCACTATGGACATCAATCAGATCGCTGTATCTGCAACAGTAATGACAAGCAGCGAAAAAATGTCCACAAAAAAATACCACAGTTATCAAAAGGAAATTAACACTGCTTTTGAATTGGCAACTTAAAAAGAAATGATGGGAATTGTAATATCGTGATACGCAGTTATTTTCAACATACCTGATCTTTAAAATTCAAATCTATAATAATGTATATAGATATATACTTGTGGAAAACATTATAAGATACCTTTAAAATTTCTGGGATCAGGGCTTAATTTTATATTTATATTAAGGAATGTAGCATGTGAAATAAAACTATTTATCGTTAAACGATACCTACGTAAATTAAACAAATATTACAACAAACACATAATTTAAACCAAACAAATGCACGTTTGTTTGGACAAAATTATAAGACGCTATCTTTGGTAATTAAAAGAAATATATAATTAATCGGAAGTAGGTTTCACTTCTTTCCGAATGTTAAGAATAAGTAGATTCCCCCTTTATTTTATACTACTTTACGCATTGGATTTGGTAAACTTTTGTACAATCTTGTTCTATAAATTTGGTCCTAGTCTGGCCAGGCACGCACGCTAAAATGTTTCCTACAAATGGATAGTCTATCCTGTAGTTAGTCGATGTTGTAACTTAAATAATAAAGAACGTACAAGTGTGGTGGTTCGTAATCCAGTCTGTATGAAATAAATCGTCTTAAGAGAAATCTTATCACGTAAATAAGGCTAATAACTTTTGCTTCCCGCTCGAAAATACAAATCTGTTCGAAAATGTACAATACAAAAATACGCTTGATCACTTTCACACTTGTCAGTCACACGAATTACAATTTTACGCATGTGCAACGCGCTTTTGTGTCTGTACACGAATAGAGAGATGTTTACAGTTAATCTTGAAGCTGTTTCGGAAGTTGAATTAAATTGATCGATTGTTAACCCTTAACTACTATAGACTTGAAACTCACGCAACTACTGCAGCTGGTTTCGCAGAACGTTTAATGGAAGACGCAAAGGCCTCAAAATCCGCCGATCCATCCACGGCAGAACTACTAGGAATAATCGAAAATCTAAGATCAGATCTTTCCGAAGCTCGTCAAAATTCGCAAACGTTCTCGCGCCCGCGTTCTCCTCCAGAAATACACAGCTGTCGCGACCATCCCGACGACATCCCATTGGGGTTCCTTCTCCGAGAAGCGACCGAAGCCATTCCGAGTTTTGACGGAAACAACATTTCCGCTCTCGCGTTCAGTCGCATCTGCCTACGCGCCCTAGACAACTTTCCACCGAACGCGGAACGTTCGCTTGTACGTGTCATCAAAAATAAACTACGCGGTCGTGCGTACGCGGCAATCGAAAATAGAGAAACTCGTGACGTCGCTACATTATGCAACAGATTGAAGGACGTTTTCGGTCCTGATCACTCCGTTGATCACTACCGGGGACGATTAGCCGATATCAAAATGAGACTGAACGAACATGTCCTCGACTTAATAACCAGTGTACGGGACCTACGATCCGCAATTTTAGATTTTAATGGACACTCGGACCATGTACTAGATGTAGACTCGTTGGCTACGAGAAGTTTTATTAAGGGACTTATACCAGCCCTCCGATATGACGTTAGACCATTCGCGTCGTTGCCACTAGAAGATGTCTTTGACCAGGCCACCGCACTTTACAAGGAACACGAAGCCGACAAACTGTTGTACGACACTACCCCACGAACAGAACGCCCCAGAGTACAGTTCCTGGAACCCCGCGACGCGACCCCAGACAGACGATTTTATCGCGAGACTAGACCTACCCCCCATCATGGGAAGAGCGCCGTTCGCTCTCCCCTCGACTTCGCGACGCCGTACCGCAACGTACATACTCCCGCGACACACCAAACCCAAATCCGAACTCCGACAAGACGCACCACGTTTTCCTTCGCGCTACGACGAACACCCCCAGACATATACTAATTTTTCGTCTTACCGAAACCAACAAACGACACGAGACCAAAAACATTGCAATTACTGCAAGACACCTGGTCATGATATTCATGAGTGCAGAAAGCGGGAGTATAATAACAAAAACCGGGTCGAACAACCCCGTCTTAATAACGATAGAAACCAGGGAAACGAGCGCGCCCTCCCGCCGTCCCAGGCCCCGCGACGGGAGCCGACCCCACCCAGGGCCGTACACGCAATAACCGAAATGCGGGAAACGGAATCACCATTAGAAGAGTCGCAACAATAAACCTGACCGAGAACAATTACGTACCGCAGATAAAAATATCCTCCCCCGAGCTCAACGAAAAGACACTCTTAATGATCGACACAGGCGCGGAGATAAACATATTAAAAATCGGCTCCCTCTCACCAAATGTAACTATTAACGCGGAAGACTGGCTAAAAGTGCGAGGAATCACTAGCGAACAAGTCCGTACCCTAGGCACAACGTACGTAAACCTGCTCGGAACTAAAGTTGAGTTTCACGTGGTAGCCGATACCTTCCCCATCGTTGCCTCCGACATACTGGGTTCCGCGTTTCTGAGCGACGGCGCCGATATTCTATACTCACGCGCACAACTCGTGTGGCGAAACCACGAGATACCTTTCTTCCATAACGAGCAGTGCACAATCCCGGCGAGATCCACCACCTGCATCGCGGTCGGGGTCATCGGTCCCGCGTGCGGATTTTTACAGAAAACGCTGTTTAACGCGAACTATTCGACAAGCCCGGGGCGATTTATTTGTTTATTATCCGGTTTTGGGTCACGGTCTACTGAGCGACGCGTCTACCCGGGATTTCGCACCACATGAATCGGGGTCTAACAACTAACTCACCGGTCTGTAGGACGTGTGTCTTAGTAATACTCCAACAACCGCCTTTGTCGGAGGTGGAAGTAAGCGGTGTATCGTGGATCCTCGATACAGATGTCGTCCACTCGGTGGAGGATTGGTTGAAGGCAGAGAGGGATCAAGCTCCAGGTGTCTCTGCAGATAATCTCGAGCTCGGGTGAAGTGGCTTTGCGCACGTCTGCGATGGCTGGTACTTGAAGACAGCGAACGTAGGTGATGCGGGGATGTTCAAATATACCCAGAGGTGACTCGTCCGCGATGGCCGGGGCGTTGAGGCGCGCAAATATCTTCTTCAGTTGATATTTACGTCCACCTCGGCGTGTCTTCGGCTTCGACTCAGGCATAAAATACGCGAAATCTAATACACGAGGAAAAATTGGTACGCGGTCTTCTCGAAGACTGATGGATCTCGTCAAGTAGCGTGCTTGGGTAAGCACCGGAACCGGGAGCGTGTCGGCGTGCTTGGGTAAGCACCGGAACCGGGAGCATGTCGGCGTGCTTGGGTAAGCACTGGAGACGATTCGACTGTCGAGTGATTCGGAATACACTGACTCTATCGCGGTGAACCGTATGATCTGAGCCTTGGCACACACGCACATTGGAGGGACAGGTACACCCACGTAATGAATCGTGCACATAGTTAAATCGTACAATGTATGTATTCTATTATAATTATGGTTGCACTGGTTAATAACAAAGAGAAGTAACGCCGTATGTCCGCACCGTTAATTAAACGTCGCTTAGCCAATTCTTAGCTTAGCTTAGTTAGTCTTGTCGAACTATCCTTATCAACATCCCTCATTAACCCGCAATCCCAAACCGTTCAGTCCATCCCTTAAAACCTTTCCCCGACAATTTATAGATCCGGCCCTTTTTCCATCTTTCCCATCCTAATTAGGTAACTGATCTTTCCTACAAGACCTTCCTTTTTGCCTTTGCTGTTTTTCCTGCATCAGACCCTCACTGATGGAATCTCCATACACAACCCCATTTCGCTTTCCCACGGCCGGACCACCACCCCCAAATTCCAGAAACCCCTACCCCTAGACTTTCCCCCCAAACTGCAGATATAAAAAGGAACCAAAAAGGTTCAGAGACACTAGTTTTTTTTCCAAACCTGAGGCACGGCGAACCTCTGTGCGAGTAAAATATTGTGGTATACTGTATAACAATATGTTAATAAAACCGGTGAAATCGAGCCTTTGAATACCTCGCCAACAGTCTCAGCTTAGCATTCGCCTGAAGCAGTCTTTACAACGAGAATAGCAGTTTAAAAGTTTAAGAACCCTATAAATATGGATGAAGATCAAATCAGTTCAAGTTAAGACGAATTCGATTTTTCGACTTTAAACGAGCAAGTTACATCGATCCACGATGCATTACGCTACGAAACGAAAGAATCCAGTGGGGAAGATAGTGACAAAATAAGAGGTGTGAGACGACGAAAAATTAGAATCATCGATAGCGAAAGTGAAGCAGAAAGTGAAACTGCGGAAGATGCAAGCAGTTCAGAATGGATACTTTGCAGAGAATACGAAGAAGTGCCGGCAAGTGCACAATTCATATCTGGCAAACATCCCACAGGACCACGCATAACTCCAGATATAAAAGAACCAGTCGATTTTTTTAAACTGTTTTTCACCGATGAACTCATTCAAAAAATAGTGTGTGAAACGAATAGCTATGCGAAAAAGAAATTGGAAGGGAAGACGTTATCCGTAAATTCGATATGGCGAAAGTAGCGTGATGTAGAGAACGCAGTATTCTGGGCATTTATTGCTGTTGTGATCAACATGGGCACAATGCCGTTGGCCAATTTGCAAGAATATTGGTCGAGGAACAACGTCAGTTATATTCCATTCTATCCACAAACATTTACCAGAGATAGGTTCAGTCAAATATTCTGGATGCTTCATTTGGCAACCATTTCAACACGCAATACGAATCCGAGAACATGCCTACGAGTATACTGCTTTTTAGACTATATCAATTAAAAATTCTCGGATTATTTTATACCGGGCAAGCAAATATGTGTGGACGAGTCGGCCGTGAAATTCAAGGGCCGAATTTCATTCATCACTTATAATCCAAAAAAACCAACAAAATGGGGTATCAGAGTTTATACTCTAGCTGACTCAAATACTGGCTATGTTTGTTGCATTTTACCATATTATGTATGGATCACTCACAACGGAGCTGTTGGTCAGACTTGATTTACCTGTTTCCTCAAGAATTCCGATACACCTATATAAAATGTTGTTGGAGAAAATACCTAGTGCTCAGGGGCACCACATGTACACAGACCGTTACTACACTAGTTATATCTTGGCTCAAGAACTAGCCAAACTGAAATGCCATATTACCGGAACGATCCTAACGAACAGGAAAGAATTGGCCAGTAAAATAAAAAAGCCAAAATTTTTAAAAAAATCCACGGTAGGTTACCGACGAAGCAACACCTTACTTTTAGCGTAGAAGGACAAAAGGACTGTCACTTGTTTCACTACTAAGGATGACACAGGAATGAGGACCGTTGCCCTGTAGGCTGGGTAGAGAATAGGCCTACAGTATTCCCTGCTTGTCGTAAGAGGCGACTAAAAGGGAACCGGGAGGGGGGCTCCAGGGACCTGGCCGCTTTCAGGCGGCAGGTACGGGTAGCGAAACCGGAGTGCCCGAGCAATCAGACCGTAATCCAGTGGTCACGTTTCGCTGGACCGGGGGGCCTGCCTTAACCGGCCGGCCTGCGAGGATGAAAACCTCTCTAAAAGAAAAAAAAAATCCCTAGCCCCAAGCTGCGGTACGCGGTGAGGAGGGTGCGTCTGGAGTAAGCGCCAGACGTGGCTGATAGGTGCATCAGTCGGTAGCGACCAACCCCGGGGTACCTGGCGACCCCCCGGGAGTATTAGCCTTCCCCGGGTAAGGCGGCTCTGCTCGGGGCGACAACAATTCCGACCCACTCGTGGGAACATCATGGAACCTGATAAATTTAATGAGGATGAAGGTGAAGAGGGGGAGAAGGGCGCTAGGCCCCAACCTAGCGTCCTCCTCGAGAGCTGCCCGGACCACACGGTCCGGCCCTCGTCGAGGCTATACAGCGCGGAACGGGGGATTTCCCCGGCCGCGTCTGGAAGCGGGGCGGTGGCCGGTCGTCAGACCGCCGCACCGCAAGAGGACCCCATTGTGGGTAACAGCGCGGAGGACGCTGTCGGTGGGGGGGTCCGCGGAAAGAAACCCCCGCCATCGATATACGTATCGGATTTGGAGGTGTCTGATGACTCCACCGTATCTACTTCGCGACCGGCAAGCCGAGCCTCGACCTCTTCGATGGCATCGGTCGGTGCGAAGAAGAGGGGGAGGCCCCCTACCACGGGGGATTACGTCAGCTTGGCGGAGGTCAAGCGACGTTATGTTGAGGCCTGCGAGGCGGAGGCAGATGCCAGGGAGGTCGAGGCTATCCTCGACTCCAGCATCCCGCCTCGTCAGTCGAAATGGAGGGGGACTATTCCCCTCCCTGACGAGACCGAGCTGGCACAGGGCTACCGGAGGAGCCCGACAGTTGACGTGGCGGCCCGCATCCTGGAGTTCCAGGACGAGGTCGCCAAGGTCGCTTCGGTGTCGAAAGGGCTAAAGGGCAATTTGTTCCGAGCCCTACGTGTGGCCGCCATCCATACACGCTCCGCCGTGATGGAGTTGGCCGGCAGGTCCGTTACCGCTGCCAGCATGGAGCTGGGGCGGGAGAATAGGACCCTCCGTAACGAGTTGGCGGAGCTGCGGGCCGAGGTGGCGGGCTCCGACGCCGCATTCTCAATCCAGGATGTGAGTCGAGGAGGCTTCCGCCCCTCCAGTGGCCGCGGACGAGGTGTTGATGCCTCCGCCCGACCCGGGCGGGAGTAACTATGACTCTCTTAAGTGGCGATCGTTTGAGGTGTCGGGCCGGCTCGCCGGTACTAGTATCCGAGATCAGCCCTTATGTAGATCTAGTTAGCAAGTGGACACCTCTTCGTTGGTTCCCGCCACAAGTACCTTCTTCGGAAGAGAAACTAAGATCCACCGCTGCGACTGCTAAGGCAGCATTGCCACGAGTCGGCGTCGTTGACCAAATGGCTCTTATGTGGCAAACCCCATTGCGGCATCGCGGGACAGTGCGCATTAGCGTCCTGGTGCTCAAAATGGACGGCCCAGCGGCGAAAGCTTCTGACGCCAAACTCATACGTGGCGACACGTATGCCCGCTAGAGACTGAGTCTTGTACTGGCAGCCTTACCTCCACGTGGTCCCCGCTGGGCAACGGTGCACATGTGTAACTGGCTTGCTGGTTACACAGGTGTAGCGGCTAAAAGGTTCGCTTCCCGAAAGGGACAGTTTACCATTCTGATGCCTTCAGCGGTGAAGGGGGGGTTTTCCCAAGCCCGCCGTCCATAACATCTACGGACGTGAGCCTTGAAAGTGGTGATACGCACCCTTCCATCGCTGGTATAGGCTAAAGCCTCGGAACAGCAAAGCTTTGGGGCCTTGTGCCGCCATAGAAGCTTATGAAGACAATAACCTCCGCCCGACCCGGTCCCCCGTACTCCACGGGTGACTGCGGCGCAGCGGCCGATGGAGGGCGACCTCCTGCAGCGGGTAAGAAGCTCGCTGATCGACGCCAAAATGGCGTCGCTACTCGGCGAGCTTCGCTTAGATAAGCCCAAGGAGGCGGCCTCTTCCGCTGTGGGTCCTCCCAAACGGGAGCGAGGCCGTAAGGGCAAGGGTCAAAAGGGGAAGGCGATCGTCGCGCCTGTGACGGCGCCGCCACCCCAGGGAGGTCCTCCCCAGCCGGTATCGAAACCGGCCCGGCAGGCGACGAAGCCGGCCCAGCCGGCGACGAAATCGGCTCACCCGCCGCCCGCGCCGCCAAAGCCTGCTCCGAAGGAGGAGTGGGCCAAGGTGGTCGGGCTTCTTCGCCGCGACAGTCAGGCGGCTGGACAGCCTCAGAAGGCTGCGGGGAAGGAGATGCAGGCGAAGGGGAAGAAGTCCCTGCCTGCGCGCCCCCGCCGTACGGCGGCGGTAACCATTACCGTCCCGCAGGGTGGCAAAATGACGTATGCGGAGGTGATGGCCACCGCCAATGCCAAAGTGAGCCTGGCGGAGGTTGGAATCTCCGCATTGAAGATGCGTCGGGACGTAACTGGCGGCCTTGTGCTGGAGATCCCAGGTCGGGATGGTGCCAGTAAGGCCGACCAGCTGGCCGAAAAGGTCGAAAATCTTAAGCACCGGCTCTCGCGACAATGTATTCTTTAACGCGTTGAACGCCTGTCTTTGTGGTTCGTCGAAGTTAAATACGCACGAGTCTTTTAATACGTCTGACAAGGGTCGCGCCAATTTCGCGTAATCTCTTACAAATTTTCGGAAATATCCCGTCAAACCCAAGAAACTTTGTATGTCTTTTTTGTGTTTTGGCACCGGAAAGCGCTGCACGGCTTTTATCTTTTCTTTTGCCGGATTAATATAACCATTTTCTATTTCGTATCCAAGAAATTCGATACGTCTCTTTAGAAAGCTACTTTTCTTCCAGTTGATCCTTAACCCGTTCACACTAGCGACCTTCAAAGCTTCCTCAAGCTTAGAAAACGCGTCTGTTTCGCCTGTACCCGGAATAATCAAATCATCTATATATACGAATACAACTCCTTTACGTATCAAATCTCCAAATACTTCGTTAACAAATCTAACAAAACTAGCAGGGCTGTTGCATAACCCAAACGGCGTCTTATTGAATTCATACTGTCCTAAAGGAGAGACAAACGCAGTATATTTCCGCGATTCCTCCGCAACCGGAACGTGCAAAAATCCATTTTCCAAATCTATCACCGAGAAGACACGAGCATTGGTTAACGCGTCGATGCAGTCGTCTACTAACGGCATTGGGAATCTATCTTTTACAACCCTCTTATTGAGTTCCCTATAATCAATACATACGCGATATTTTCCATTTTTCTTCGGCACAATTACAATTGAACTCGCGTATTCACTTTTGCTCGCACGGATAATATCATTCTCCAACCACTCGTCGATTTGGGTGCGCAAAATTTCTTTTTCTTTTGGCGCCAATCTTCGAGGCCTTTGGCATATTATTTCGTCACTGGTTAACGCTATTTTAGTTGTTATATTCGTTGTTACGCGCTCTGCTGGTTTGTAATTACAAATAATATTCTGTATCTTAGTTTTGAACGGCTCAATCGCATCGATTTCATCTTGTATATTTTCGGTCAGTTTCATTAGTTGGGTAACATGCTCTGCTTCTGACTCATCGCGTATCGCCACGGCACCGGTTTCGCCACCGTTCGGAGAGTTACTATCGCGCGTCTCATTCGTCGACAGTACTTTGATCGTAATATTGCCGCGCTGTATACATACTTCAACGTTCTTTAAGAATTCGCTGCCTAATATAATTTTCGAGTTTGTCGTACGCGTTGGAACTACAAAAGTTTCCGTGCTGCATGACTGGCCGTGTACTTTGATATCTACATACAATTTCCCTATTGGCGCGGTTATAGCGTTACCGAAACCTGTGAACGTTCTACTTGTTTTTTCTAATCGCGGCGAACCGATTTCGGCATACACGTCTCGCCTGATTAGATTCACTTCGCTGCCCGTATCTATTAATGCAGGATAGGATATTCCGTTAATTTCCACCGAAATTAAGTTATCGTTTGAGCTAACCACCGAATTTACTTTTGCTATTTTCGTCGCTTCCTTTCGCGCTTGTCGACAGTCCGCCGCGCGGTGACCGAATTCATTACACGCGAAGCATTTCGGACCCTTATCTTTATTCGGACATTCTTTTAACTCATGTTCTTTAGAACCACATACGAAGCAACGCAGTTTCTTATTCAGTGTCATTTTTTAGCATAGAATATGCTTTACTGGGGGGTCCCGGCGAAATTATGAAACGCTGATTATGAAACGCTAGAATGAAACGCTTCAGTGTAACGCTTCAGTGTAACGTTTTCTTGTTTACACGTTTGACCACTCGACGCCACTCGGCTATCTTCGTCAGCCAAGCGCCATGAGTGGGGAATCGGCAGGCCGCAGTTCGGATCTCGATTCTCTGCTGCGCGGAATAGCAGTCATTCGTATTCCCACTATCGTTTCTATTGTAAATACCACCCCAAATATTGTACAGAATTAAAAGAAAAATAAAGAAAGAAAATACGAAACTCTAACAATTGTTTAAAATATGTCCGAAAACCATCAGCGTCGATAGTAGGAATACGAATGACTAATACAGAATTTACCTGGTAATGACTCTAATACGAATGAATAATATAGAAAAATATATGCGGTATATATTGCCATTTTACCACTGTACTTACTTCTACTTTTTATGTTGAAAATTTAGGGTTTTTTGTCATACTATTCATGTCATGTAGGATTGACATTAAATACAAAAATAAGTGAAACATATTTTTGAATTTCAAAGTTGTATTAAAAAAAAAAATAGTAACGGTGGGGTTTCGAACTCACAACCAACAGATTTGTAATCAGTCGCCCTACCGATCTACCTACAACCTCTTACGTTAAATGTAGTCAAATAATTCATTTACTCCATGCCTGTCAAACTTTAAATCAAAATATCTCGAGAACGAAGGCCCATTGTGAAGAAACCCATTAGGGTTTTAGCATAGAATATGCTTTACTGGGGGGTACCGGCGAAATTATGAAACGCTGATAATGAAACGCTGATTATGAAACGCTAGAATGAAACGCTTCATTGTAACGTTTGATGATCGTCTTGTTCGAGAGACTGCGATGATTTCATTTCCTTCGTATTGATCTATTCACTCGACTTAATGATGTCATCGTTTCCTTTAGAATGGCGTTTTACTTATAAGGGCACGCGAATCCGAAAGACATCAGTCTTTAACGATTGTTCGTGTGTTCTCTTGTTGAAAGTAGTAATAATCGGAATTCGGCGAAGGAACAATGTCGACTTTATGAAAACGGAAAAAGACCACCAATAAATACTAAAGAAAGAGTTCGTCTGTTTAGAGAACGAAAAAAAAAGAAACTTGTAAATGAGCAGATAATTTCTACGAAAAACGTCACATCGGGATCATGCGTGGATCAAATACGATCGCTGAGTAGTACTGAGCGTGTCAGAAAGATGAGACAGTTGCGGAAGGAACGTATGGGAATGGAAGATGTTCGCAAAACAAACGAAAAGCTAACTAAGCCTATGACGAGTACGGAGGGGGTTAAGAAATTTCGAGAGCGTCAAGATCAAGAAAGGCAACAGGAAGCGAAATTGAAAGAAAAATTGGAAACAAATGGAGAGCGAGCTCAGCCTGTGAAAAGTACAGAGAGAGTTAAGAAATTTAGAGAGCGTCAAAATCAAGAAAGGCAACAGGAAGCGGAATTCAAAGAAGAATTGGAAACAAATGGAGGGCGAGCTCAGCCTGTGAAAAGTACAGAGAGAGTTAAGAAATTTAGAGAGCGTCAAAATCAAGAAAGGCAACAAGCGGAATTGAAAGAAGAATTGGAAACTCATGGAGAGGAGATGGAAAATGAAGGGTCGTCATTAGATGAATTGTTTTGGGACTTATTTGTTAAAAACGACTACGGATACGTATGTTCCATTTGCGATAGAATATGGTTTCGTAGGGATATTGTGCTCGTTTCTTCTTTGAAAAAAAATATTGATGAAATATTATCGTTACTCTCACGAGAATTTCCAGGAGAAAATGTTACTGAATTCGGTTGTTGTTCTACATGTCGAGATTCAATTATAGCTAAACGAATTCCTTCACTTTCTAAATCGAATGGTTTTGTTTATCCACCGTTTCCGAACGACTTACCACCTTTAGATTGTGTGGTTGAACGCTTGATTTCGCCTAGACTTCCATTCATGCAGATCAGGCGTTTACGTTATGCTGGTGGTGCTAAAAAAATTATTGGTCAAGTTGTAAATGTTCCTGTTGATGTTGGTGATATGGTTTCTGTTTTGCCACGCTATCTTGATAATGATGAAGCTGTAAATGTTCACATTAAGAGAAACTTGCTTCACAAGTCAACGTATATCGAGGGTTTTGTCAAAAAGTCGACTGTTAAAGCTTGGTTGCAATTTCTTTTAAAAACGCCGTTGTATATTCAGTACAATGTAACTGTTAATGATGACTTCTTCTTAAACGAAGGAACAGAGCCCTTACCAGAAAAGAGCGAAAAAGGTAATGTGAATATTGAAGAAATAAATGAAAAGGAAGAAACAGGAGTCAAAATGTTAATGGCTGTACAGCGCTCGATGATGTGGTCCGAGGATAAATACATTGCAATGGCTCCTGGAGCAAATAAATCTGTATTAAATTTGGTCTTTGATGAACATGCTGAAGAATTATCCTTTCCTTCGATTTATCTGGGAGAACCTCGTAAATTTAAATCTAGTGTACGTGTTACACCATTTATGATGGCTATGAGCGAAATTAGACGAAAAGACAGACGAGGTGCCGTTCCGGATCATATTCTTTATATGGCGTCTAAAATCATGAGATTGCGTCTTTCTGGAGAATTAACTCATCAGTTTCGTAAAACAGTGGATCTTTCCAAGGTGACTAGGAAAATGATAGAGGATCCAGAATTTCTCGAACGGACCATTGACCATAATATGTCGTTCCTTCGATCAATTCCAAATTCTGCTATGTATTGGGCTGGGAGAAAGAGAGACGTTTTTGCGATGTTACGGCAGCTCGGAAAACCGACGATGTTCTTGACGCTGAGTGCTAATGAAGTTCGATGGCCAAATTTACTTCGTCTTCTATATAGACTTAGGCATGGAAAGGAATTTGTTGGAAACATAATGGAATTGTCATCGTTGGATAGAGCTGATCTTGTGAACGACGATCCAGTTACTTGTGTTTTATATTTCAATAAACTCGTGGATGTGATTATGCCGTTACTGAAGCGCAAACGTGGATCGATATTCGGTAGATTTCGTGTTCTTGATTATTTCAAAAGGATCGAATTTCAACATCGTGGTAGTCCTCATGCCCATATCTTGTTGTGGTTGGATAATGATTTTGCAGGAGAAGTTTCCGAACGTATGCCGATAGCGGTGGATATGGTCGATGAATTATGTACCGTTGATGCGTCGATTTTGAGACGTCCTACAAATCAAATTCATCACCACACATTTACGTGTTACAAAAAAAAACAATCGGAGTGTAGATTTGGAGCACCGTTTTGGCCTATGAAAAGAACAACTGTATTATTACCGATGTCTATTGGAGATGGTCAAAGAAATAAACTCCGTACTAGGTATAAAATGCTCCACATTAATTTGGAAATTGAGGATTATGAATCAATTGATGCTTTTTGGAGAGAAAATCATATTGCAAATGAAGAGGAATATTTCAATATACTTCGTGCTGGAATAAATAGACCAACCATGTTCATCAAACGGACGATGCAACAGAAAATGGTTAACGTTTTCAACCGTTGGATTGCAGGAAAGATGCAGTCTAATATGGATTTATAGTTTATATTAGAAGAGTATTCTTGCGCCGCGTACGTGGTTGAATATGTTAATAAAACTAACCGTGGTATTAGTAATCTTCATCGGGAATTAATTAAATTGCGCGACGAATACCCGGACAGTGATTACAGTGAACTGTTGCGCTCTGTTGGTATTCAGATTTTGAATAGTGTTGAAATGAGTACGCAGGAAGCAGCGTGGTTTCTTCTGCGGTTACCGATGTCACAATCATCACGTAATATAATGTACATTCCAACCGTATGGCCTCATGAACGACTTTGTGTCAAAAAAACTAAAGCTCGTTTAGACAAAGAAAATGTCGCAGAAAGTGATACGAGTATTTGGACGGAAAACGTAATCGAAAAGTATGAGAAGAGACCCGAGAAACTTGAAAATCTTACACTCGCAGAGTTTGTTGCTAATTACAACAACAATGGAGGAAGAAGAACAGAACCAAGGATTATCCGATACAGATCATACGGATTGGAAGAGGTAGATGAATATAAACGCGAAAAAGTGTTGTTGCATTATCCATTTAGATCTGAGGCAGATGACTTACTTGATTGTAATAAATTTCTTCAGATATATTGCGGCCATGAAAAAGAAATTTTAAAGAGAGCTTCGGATTTCGAATCTGGAACGGACATAAATAAAGTGATGGAAATGGCGAAACAATTTCAATCTGAGTTTGATCGAAATCAGATGAATGAAAAAGCAGAAAAAAAATATAACAAAAGTAGCGAAATCGAGGCGGTAGATGCCGACTTTCAACTTCCCAAGGTTAATGACGACGACTTAAAAGCGATACATTTAACGAAATTAAATGGGGTTATTCGGAAGAGAGAAAATGTACTGAGTGCTGAAGAATATTGTAAACGGATGCATTGTACAAATTTTGAACAAAGGTCATTAATACTTGAAAGTATTTACAGACTCATTTACTTACGTTCAGAACCTATTCAGATTTTCTTTACTGGCCCTGCAGGTTGCGGAAAAACGTTTACAATGAAATTAATGATGGAGACGTACAATCGCTTTTCCCAGAATAGTTCATCGAGTTACAACTCCTTCATTGCTTGTGCTTCAACTGGGAAAGCTGCAGCAGCACTAGGAGGAACTACTGTGCATTCGGCTTTTAAAATCACCATGAACAGAGAGGGCTCAGGGTTGCGTCTAGATCAACTATCGTCGTACCGTTATGCTTTCAACGGTATTGAAACCATCTTCATCGACGAAATAAGTATGATTGGGTCGGAAGTATTTCATACGATTAACAACCGTCTCGCACAGATAAATAATGTATACGATAAACCATTCGGTGGAATGAACATAGTGTTCTGTGGGGATTTACGTCAACTCCCACCAGTTATGTCTACGCCTATATACAAACGGCACCGGCAGCGTATTACTGGAGAAATGTTGTGGCATCAGTTGAAGTACTATCCTCTTGTTCAAGTAATGAGACAAAGCGACGCGATGTTTTCTGGTATGTTAACGAAGATCGGTGATGGTAAGGCTTTAACTGTCGAAGAAGCTTCTGTTCTGGAATCAAGATTTGTTCTCAAAGGTGAAGTATCCATTGTAGCTGGTGATGCAGTTCGTTTATTTCTATCGAATGCTGCAGTTGAAAATTACAACAGAGAAGTAACTGATATTGATGAAGCTGTGGTGTCGCTGTCCAATGACAGCTACAGTGGCTATTGCAACAATGAACAATTGACTAGTATGAGAACGAAGGTCCATAAAATGAGAACAATTGAGACAAGCGGACTGCCCTACAAGATTTTTCTAGTTTTATTGGACGTCCGTATATGATAACTACAAATGTCGATGTCAATGATGGTTTAGTAAATGGTGCTATTGGTATTTTGCGTTTCGTTGAATACGAAAGTTCAAATACTGGTGATGGGATTAAGAGGTTGTGGTTGCAATTTCCTACTGATAATATTGGACGACTTCAAAGAGCAAAATGCAAAGCGTTTGTGCAGAATAATCCAGAACTGGATTTGAAATGGGTTCCGATATTTAAGCGCACAGCTAACATCACTTTTTCTACGAAAGCTTTAAATTGCCGGCGGTTGCAGTTCCCATTGGTCGAGGCGTCGGCTTTAACGATTCATAAATCACAGGGTGGTACCTACGATCGAATTGTTTATGATTATAGTAAATCACACGAACACTCATTGGTGTACGTCGCTTTGAGTCGAGTTACAAGTTTAGATGGATTGTACTTGACTAATCAGGATGATGATTTTACGTTCTACCATAAACGAGGATCTATCAATAAACCATTGCATGAGGAATTTAAACGTCTAGAAAATCATAAGATGGAAACTATATCGAGCAAATGTGTCTCGTTCTTTGCTTCCGTGCCACAAACGGGATTAACTCAAACAATGATCGATGTGCAGAGCTTACGTGCACATGCGGCGGATTTAGCGACTGATTTTGTCGTTCAAAAGTCTAAGATCCTTTCTTTGAGTGAAACTTGGTTGGGAAATGACGAAGAAGTTGAAATTCCGCATTTCAAGAAAATTTGTCAATATAAACGCAAAGGAATACGTGCTGGAGGTGTTGCTGTTTATGCTAACAAGAACAGTTCTTTAAATGCAATAAAACATAAACTCGTTTTGAAAACACAAATGGAAAATGTAGAAAATCCTGTTGGTGATATTTGTGCCGCTGAAGTTGAGATCGATGGAAAATTAATGTTGGTCGTTTCGTTTTACATTACACCTGGTACTTCTCTAGGTGATACAAAGGATTTCTTTGAAATGAATTTACTATGGTACTGTCCAAGAGTTGTTGATGTTATGGAATCACTACAACGTCGAGGTTACAAAAATATTCCGATCATTATGTCTGGTGACTTAAATTTGGATTTGCAAACAAAAGCTGGAAAATCCTTCATCGAATTTATGTCTTCTAGCTTCGATATGCGGTTAAGAAATGACCGAATGGTTCCTACTACTAGAGGTGGGACCACCATTGATGCGGTGTTTACTCGGCACGTTGAAGATCTTCCTTGTGTCAATTTTGTGTCGTACTTTAGTTACCATCAGCCTATATTATCGATTACTAACGGCGAAAGTGTAACAGAAACACCAATAAATGAATAATTGTACTTCGTCAAATTATATGTGTACCACTATTGTTATAAAAAAAAAAATAAATGGTTTTGATCTGAAATTTTTTGTTGGTTCGTCGATTTTGTGTTCAAACATCTACAGTATAGTTTCTAAGTTTTGCATGCATTTAGGATGTCTTGTCATCGCAGGTTTGTGTAACTTTGTAGTTAGCTGCGCACACAACAATTCAGCAATGCAGTTTAGCTGTTACAAGTAGAAATGAGGAAGCATATTCTATGCACAGTTTCAAATTCGTTGAAGCTGCTCAGTTTTTTCAACACAGGGGCGAAATGCAGTGTCAGGAGCTGTACTGCCTCCTGAAGAAGAAGGGCAGCTCATTCGAGTTCAAGAGGATGGAGGTCACCCTGGCGGATGGAAATCCTCGCATTTGGGAGGTCTTGTCGGCTCGGCTGGAGATAGAACTCTGCAGCCGTCGTTTCTGGACGTCCTTCGTCGTCCTATCGGAGGGAAAGGACAACCGGACTCTACTTCGAATAGACTTCATCGAGGACACCGCAGTTGTGCTGGACGTCTCACAGTGGACGTGGCACTGCGCCGACGCGCCAGCGCGCCGTTACGATGTTCAAGCAGAGGCCGTGTCTGGTGGTGCACCTTCCGGCAAGGGAGAGGGAGGCGTCCTGCTGTCAACATTGGACGCGGATTTGACCCGCGAAATTCAGGAGTTTGCGATACCTCCGCCGAGGTGCCTGAGCCCAATTCCGGACGAGCCGAGGGGACTCCATGCCTATCTGCGCGAAAATGACGAAACCGGGAACCAATGACAAGCGTGACGTGGCCGATTATCGGTGATCTGTTTGAACGGTGCGTCCGTACGTTTGAGAGAAGGATGGACATCGCGCCACGGACGATGCAGAAGAGACTCGGTAGGATGAGACAAGACCACCAACGGGGCGGAGGCTGTTCATCGAATAGACACCAGAGACCACGCGCCGACAGCCGTGCCACCATATCGCATACCACAATCAAAGAGAGAGCTGCTGAAGGCGGAACTCCAGAAAATGATCACGGGGGAAATCATCGAGGAATGCGAATCTCCGTGGGCCGCACCTGCAGTTCTGGTACCAAAGAAGGACGGCAGCATCCGAGTTTGCGTGGATTATCGCAAACTCAACGCTGTCACCGTCACCGATTCGTACCCCCTGCCACGAATTCACGACTTGCTCCACTCCGCCAAGATGACGGGATTTATGACTGCACTAGACCTTCAGTCGGGTTACTGGCAGATCGGCGTACGAAGCGAAGACCAGGACAAGACCGTGTTCACGACGCCGTTCGGAATTTTCCGATTTAAGAAGATGCCGTTCGGTTTGAAGAATGCGCCGGCCACCTTCCAACGACTAATGGACCGAATGAGAGCGGGTTTAGGAGACCGAAATATCCTTGTTTACCTGGACGACGTTCTGGTACTATCCACCGATTTCAAGGACCATCTCCAAGATCTGCGAGCAGTCTTCGACCGTCTTCGCAAATTCGGCCACCGAATGAATGAACAGAAATGTCGTTTCGATTGCCCGAAAATTAAGTATCTCGGACACGTTTTAACAGCAGAAGGCATCCACCCTGATCCCGAGAAAGTCATCGCAATACAAGGAATGGCCATACCAACGAACGTGTAACAACTCATCTCGTTTCTACAAACGTGCTCATGGTACCGGCGTTTTGTGTTGAACTTTGCTGCAGTCGCTTATTCATTGACCCGGCTAACGAAGAAGAAGGTAACATTGTAACAATTGTAACACAAAAACGTATCATGTTTTCCCAGATCCATATCCTCCAAATCCTTTACCGAGCCATCCAAAAAATCCTCTACAAGAAATAATTATCAAAAGCTTTTCTGCACACTTCTGAGATTTAATACGAAAAACATTTATAATAATAATATTAGTAATAATATTAATATTAATATAAATATTGTGCAAGTGCTTCTCTTGCTGCTTATAGCATCTAGTAGCTACATTTTTTTTATATAAATGCAAATGGGGTCTCAGAACGCTAAATTACATTTTAAAAAGTGCGTCTATACGAATTGCGGTTTAATAAATCGCAATTCGACGGACAATACTACATTTCTTTTAATGTCAAATACACTAATTCTTTTTTAATTGTTAATTTGTGTGTTAACTCGGTCGTCGGTTAACTGCGGTCTCGACGATTGGGTGTAAATGACAAATTCTGAATTACGTAAGAAATATGTTTGCAGTCAACATTTTTTAAAACGGAGATTTCAGGCACCAGTTTTTTTAAAAAAAAAATGCCGTACCACTTATTTATTGTCGCAATATAGAAGATAGTGACAACGACGGAAATATTGATACTGCAGCCGTTTTACCAATAGAAAAACGCAATGATCTGGAGAAACTGGAGAAACGGTTAATGGAAGTCGAAGAACAGTTAAAGCAAGAGAAGAATAAATCTAATATTCTTCACTTGCAATTACGAGCGAAGCGTAAAGCATTAAGTAGATTAAAATCTAAACTTTCTTCACGCATTATAGACGATATATGTTTGAAGAAAGCTATCGCGAAAAAAGTATCCGGCTTCATTTTTACTTTTATTATGGTGTTATTGTTTAAGAAATCAAATAAAAATCCGTTTACACGTAATGAACGTCAAATGTGTATGACAATGCACTATACTTCGCCAGCATTGTATAATAAAATGCATTATGATTTTGGCCTCCATTTGCCGAGTCCAGTATCTATTACCCGTTGGTTCGGCAAAATTGATATTTGGCCAGGAATTTGCCAAAATATGTTTAACGCGCTTAAAATTAGAGCTGCAAAACTGGAGGTTGCAAATCGAAATTGCGTTCTCGTATTTAATGAAATTACTGTGAAAAAATGTTTTGATTTCCGCCCAGCAAAACAAATTATTGAAGGTTTCGAAGACTTGGGATCTTTAGATAGAAATACAGCCATAGGTTCGCAAGTATTTGTTTTTATGCTACGCGGGCTGTTCACTAATTGGAAGCAACCTCTGGGGCATTCTTTGTTTCAAGATCAGGTATAGAAAGGGAAGATTTATCCGAAATTTTGGACGTTTTAGGTGCAGTTTATAAAACTGGGTTGAATGTCAGAGCGGTTATTTCCGATCACGAGACTAGCAATAAAAGTATAGCAGACGACCGCGTTTCTCTTCAAAAACCGCGTTTTGCGAGAAATGGCCAGAAAATGTATTTTCTTTTTGATTTCTTACATCTTTTCAAAAGTGTAAGAAACAATTTATTGAAGAATGACTTTATTATTAACGGATCACGCATCTCGTGGTCCGGTGTAGTATCATTGTGGAATTTAGAGAAAAGCAAAAGTACTCGGGCAGGTTACAAATTATCCGATAAGCATGTAAGGCCAAATTTATTTCATAAAATGAAGTGTAAGCTTGCCCTTCAAGTTTTTAGTAACAGAGAGTCGTTTGCTCTCTTTACCGCATCTTTGACGGGTTGCATGAAAACAACAACTATTCAACACACGGCTAGCTTCTTCGAAACGTTGAATGATTTGTTTGACAATAGTAGATGCGCCTGTGATCCCAACCCATACAAGTGTGCACTTTCACGGGTTTCGAGTAATATTGAAAAAAATTTGAAGACACAAGTCTCGAATATCGAAAATTGTTTTGAAGCTACGCCGAAAGGGTTAAAAGTGCCTCCTTGTTTCTTGGGGTTGCGGCAATCTATAAATGCCACCCTGCAACTGTGGGATGATTTACGGGAAGAAGGTGTTACATTTTTTATAACTTCGCGACTGAATACTGATACATTAGAGAACTTCTCCGTTCTACGGATGCATGGTGGATATAATCACAATCCTTCGGTAAAAGCGGTGCGTCTTGCTATTAACAAAAATATCTTATTAGCTATACAAGCTAATAATAATGAGAATTGCATGTACGATAATGACACACCGTTAGTACCGGAGGAATTAATACCAAGTTGTCAACCAGCCACGTCATCAAGTGAGGCTTCATTCAGGGTTGAAGAGCATACTGATGATGACAGTATCCATCCTATTGTTGATATTGATAATGATGTAAGTGATCTGTCATCATCGGTATGCTCTTTAGAAGCTTGTGCCGTAGAGTATTTTGCAGGATATATTGCGAAAAAAAGTGTTGAAAAGACGCGATGTCGTACTTGTTACGACATATTAGTTTCGAAAGATAGTGTTTTTTGTCGCAACGAGCAACTGCTGATATCTTTCCGCGCATACATTGTACAAGACAATGTAGACTTCGGACATCTCCATGTCCCAAGTTTAGAATTTTCCGATATTTTCCAAATTATAAACAAAATTTTTGATCTACATTACCCGGCGTTATGCAGCGAAGCATTTGTACCGGATAAGCTATTTTCGATTAAATTCTATTATATAGAAGAAAAATATCCAAAATGGTTTTGCCACGATGAATGCGCTGCCCATCGTAAAGAATTAGTGTATTTGACAATAAAAGGAAAAATACATAATAAATCCCAATCAAGGAATCCTAAAAGCATCATCAAATCTTCAAAAATGAAGGTTTTTGAATTCTCGGCCGACGAAGACAATGATTTCTACGGGCCCATAGATGGAGTCCGCCCCGTGGATCACGCGGTCACATACCGGAATCTACTGGCAATGCGCTGCGTGACCTCAGCCAACGAGGTTTACGCCAATGCGGAATTGCGCGTGTGCAGCGACTGCCGCCAGCACCTGTCCGAGGAAGACCAAGTGAATTTCCAACCGGCCATCACGCACCTTCTAGTCAGGGAACTACGACTACAAGAAACTACAAAGTGCGCCACCTGCGACATCGAAATCGCAACAACCAAACCAGCGGAACAGTGCACCGAGTGCATAGAGGAGTTCCTCCATCACGAAATATTGAAACGTCTGCGAAGCCCGGCCAAGGTAATCCTGAACGTGATCACGCGATGGTAGGCCACCACCAGCGCCACCCACAACGGACCAGGAACAACGATGCCCGACAAGTGGAAGTGTGCGCCCCACCCAACTATTTCGAGCCATGAACTGTTGTACAGTCAAGCCAACCCAACCCAACCATACCCCACAATCATACTCCCACCACGAACGGCGAAAACGAAGACTTTTTCTATTCTATAAAAATTCTTCTCCGTAAGGGGGGTGGTGTCACGTCCTGCGGACGTGTAGTTTTAGGTTAGGCTTAAGCATTATATAACCTCTAATCTATAAGCTGCATACTCATAGGCATAAGAATCACAACATAGTTTTACATTTTGTGGTGACCATAGGGTCACACGACCAACCCAGATGGCGCTGGTTCACAAAGGAACTAGCGGAGCGGAGAGTCGCTGAGGTTGGCAAGCCTGGGGGACGCAAACGAAGAGGCGGAGCAGCGCGACGCGCGTAGAGGAAAAAATACAAGAGTCTTTCCGTAGCTAACGAACGTGTACGTTTTTACCCGAATCGCATTCGATCCCACAATTGGTGACCCCGACGTGATCCTGTCGGAAGTAAACGCGGTGGTGTGATCATTCGTCATAGTGAGTTCACCATTTATCGCACGTGGGAGCCAAATAAAGAATGCCTCTCACAGAGGGTGAAAATGGCGACGCAAGGCCAACGGCGTCATCCGCAGCGCAAGAGAGCATCGACCGCGTTAGCGTCCAAATGCCCCCCCTGTGGCAAAAAAGGCCGAAGATGTGGTTCACGCAGCTCGAGGCGCAATTTCACATCAAGGGCATCACTGCGGACGATACCAAATATTGGTATGTGATCTCGTGCCTCGATGAGAGGATGATGGAGGAGGTCGACGATGTTATCGAGAATCCCCCGCCCTCGGGAAAGTATGAAAAAATAAAGGGCGAAGTCACCAAAAGGTTGTCCACGTCCCAGGAAAAAAAGATTCGCCAGCTCCTAGAGGACGAAGCAATGGGCGATCGGAAACCTTCGCAGTTCCTGCGGCACCTTCGCGGTTTGGCAGGAGGGGCGGTCAACGAGAAATTCCTGGGGACTCTGTGGCGTGATCGCCTCCCCGCGAGCATTCAAACCGTTCTCGTCGCGCAGGACGACATGCCATTGGACAAGATGGCCGATCTGGCCGATCGGATCCGCGACATCGCACCGCAGAGGCGTGTGGACGCCGTCGCATCGGCCCCAGATACCGCGGGCCCCGCGTCAAGCATCGAAGCGCTGACGCAACAAGTCGCCGCACTGGCGCGCCAGATCGAACGAATGGGGCGCCGTGAGGCCGACACGGCAGAACCCCCAAGCAAAAGCCCAATCAGGGGGCGCAGCCGGTCCCAGTCGCAGCAGCGAGAAAAGCGTGCGGCAGGTATGTGCTTCTACCACGCACGTTTCGGCGAACGAGCGCACCGTTGCACGCCGCCATGCAACTATCCGGGAAACAAGCCGGCAGGGCGTTAGAGGCGACCGACGTCCCTGCAGTAGCTATTCGCCGTTTGTTCGTAATGGACCAGGACACCCAGACGCAGTATCTTGTCGACACCGGCGCCGACATCAGCGTGTTTCCTCGATCCGCGATGAAAGGTCCGCGTGTACGTGCGGACTACACATTGTTCGCGGCGAATGGGACTCCAATCGCGACGTATGGCGGAACAGCACGAACATTACATTTCGGCCTGCGTCGTGCGTTCCAGTGGAGGTTTGTGGTCGCGGAGGTGAGCAAGCCGATAGTGGGCGCAGACTTTTTGAGCCACTTCGGTTTGCTGGTGGATCTGCGCAACCAGCGTTTGGTTGACAGCGTAACCACGCGAACGGTGACAGGTCGCGTGTCACGTGACTCCGTACCAAGTGTAAAGACAGTTACCGGGGACACTAAAGCGCACCAGCTATTGAGTGAGTACCCGGGCATCGCCAACCCGTCGTTGGGCCGTAGCCGTGTTAAGCACAGCACAGTGCATTTCATCAAAACAACGCACGGCCCCCCTGTGGTTTGCAAACCGCGCAGACTCACCACGGATCGCCTCGCGACGGCCAAGCAGGAATTCCAACTCATGCTACAGCAAGGCGTCGCGAGACCTTCCAAGAGCAATTGGTCCTCAGCGCTGCACCTGGTGCCTAAAAAGGACCACAGCTGGCGCCCGTGCGGTGACTACCGCGCGCTGAACGCGAGGACAATCCCGGACTGTTACCCCGTTCCTCACATCGAGGATTTCGCGCAGGTCCTGCATGGTAAGACCACGTTTTCCACGGTGGACCTGGTCCGAGCGTACCACCAGATTCCGGTCGCCCAGGAGGACATAGCGAAAACCGCCATTACCACGCCATTCGGGTTATACGAGTTCCCGTTCATGACGTTTGGACTGCGCAACGCGGGTCAAACCTTCCAGCGCTTCATGGACGAGGTTGTGCGAGGGCTGCCATTCTGCTTCGTGTACATTGACGACATTCTCGTGGCGTCGCAGAGTGAGGAGCAGCACCTGGACCATCTGCGGCAACTATTCGAGCGTTTGGCTACGTATGGCATAATAGTTAACGTAGCCAAGAGCGTATTTTGCGCCCAACAGGTCACCTTCCTGGGGTATAACGTCGATGGCAAGGGGACGCGGCCATTGCCGTCTAAAGTAGAGGCTGTAGCAAAGTTCCCCAAGCCCAGCAACATCCGACAGCTACGCCAATTCCTGGGGATGGTGAATTTCTACCGCCGTTTCCTCAAGGGAGCAGCCGGGAACCAGCGTCCATTGGACGCCCTGATACACGGACCAGCTTCTAAAGGGAAGGATCCGGTAGTGTGGAACCCGGCAGCGGAGCAGGCGTTCGAGCGTGTGAAGGAGGCGTTGGCGTCAGCCGCTCTCCTAGCACACCCAGCACCCGGAGCGGACCTGTCCATCATGGTGGACGCATCGGAGCGGGCAATTGGCGGCGTGCTGCAGCAGTCGGTGGAAGGAGAAATGCAGCCGCTGGCATTCTTTTCCAGGAAGCTGAACACAGCGCAGCAAAAATATAGCGCTTACGACCGCGAGCTGCTGGCTGCCTACGCTGCCGTTAAGTATTTTAGGCATGCGCTCGAAGGGCGGCGATTCGCCATCGTAACCGACCACAAGCCGCTGACGTACGCGTTCCGACAGAAGTCGGAGAAATGTACACCAATGCAATTCCGTCACCTGGATTTCATCGGGCAATTTACCACCGATATTCGGCACGTGGCGGGAGCGGACAACTGCGTCGCGGACGCTTTGTCTCGGGTCGAAGCATTGTCGGCTCCGGTCGACTACGCGGCCCTCGCGGAGTCACAGGAGCGCGACGGGGAGCTGCAGCGGTTTCGTGAGACGGGATCGTCATCGTTGCTGCTGAGGAAGGTCCATTTTCCATCCGTAAACGCGACGGTGTTCTGCGACCTGTCGACTGGCGCAGCACGCCCATTCGTGCCGGCAGCATTCCGCCGGCGGGTTTTCCATAGTTTGCACTCGCTGGCCCACCCGGGGATCAGGGCGACGACACGGCTCGTAACGCAGCGATACGTGTGGCCGTCCGTAAAAAGAGACTGCAGGGAGTGGACCAGATGCTGCATCCAGTGCCAGCGCGCAAAGGTCACGAGACACGTGACATCCCCCCACGGACACTTCGCTGCACCGTCCGCGCGTTTCGAACACGTGCACCTGGACCTGGTCGGGCCCCTACCGACATCGAGGGGGTGCAAATACATCCTCACGTGCGTGGACCGGTTTACCCGTTGGCCCGAGGCTTTTCCGATAGAGGACGCGGGTGCTGAGGCCGTCGCTCGCACCTTTTACGAGGGCTGGATTGCGCGTTTCGGCGTACCGCTCCGCGTAACGACCGACCAGGGGCGCCAGTTTGAGTCGTGCCTTTTCAGGACGCTAACACGTCTGATGGGCGCAAATCATCTGCGGACCACCGCATACCACCCGGAGGCCAACGGACTAGTGGAACGATTCCACAGGCAGCTCAAGGCCGCTATCCGGTGCCACGAGTCCGCGAGCTGGACTGAAGCGTTGCCGGCGGTCCTGCTGGGCATCCGCGCCGCCTACCGCGAGGACGTGGGGGCCACGTCGTCCGACTTGGTATACGGCGAGCCGGTGCGTCTGCCTGGCGAGTTCTTTACGTCGGCTGCGGACGAGGAAGCGTGCCAGTTCGTAAAGCAGCTGCAGCAACACATTCGCAGCATCAAACCCACCGGCGGCACCAGTCACGACAAGCCGAGAATATTTGTTTTCAAAGACTTGGCGACCGCTTCGCACGTGTTCGTGCGTCACGACGCCGTGAAGAAGCCGCTTCAACCACCGTACGACGGACCGTACGAGGTGATCTCGCGGCGCGAAAAAACGTTCGACGTGTCAATAAAGGACTACGTAGTTACAGTAGCCATAGACAGACTAAAGCCGGCGTACGTTCTGGCAGAACCGGCTACGTCGTTTACGCCGAGCACAACCGAGCGTTCGTCGGTAGGGGCAGCAAGTCCTAAGCGAAGTGTGCGTTTCGCGACGTAACCTAAGTAGAACATTGCGTAGTCTAAGCTTTGTGATATATGAAAAGTACCTGTAATATTTTCCTTTCATTCACCGTTTTTACCATCTTTACTATTTTCCCTATTCCTAATATCTTTTTTTTACTTACGATTTGTATATTTGTGTGCGAGTGTATGTGTGGTGTGTGCGCGTGCAAGCTGCTGTAAATATTGTATGATGCCTGTTAACGTTTTCCGTTTCGTATTCTCTGCCCGTTCATACTGGCGAGGGGGTGGTGTGGTGACCATAGGGTCACACGACCAACCCAGATGGCGCTGGTTCACAAAGGAACTAGTGGAGCGGAGAGTCGCTGAGGTTGGCAAGCCTGGGGGACGCAAACGAAGAGGCGGAGCAGCGCGACGCGCGTAGAGGAAAAAATACAAGAGTCTTTCCGTAGCTAACGAACGTGTACGTTTTTACCCGAATCGCATTCGATCCCACAATTTCATTATACTCCTAGGCTTAAAACATGTAACCGAGTTTCGCTTCTTAAATCCATATACACATAGCCTTAAGCCTAGTATAGTAAGTTTCCTCTCTTGCTACCAACTAAACCGCGCTTAGCCTTAGTTGAAGAGAGAGAGAATAATCCCCAACGACACTCGCAGCGGTGAATCACTCGCGGTGAATCACTCGCGGTGAATCACTCGCGGTGATTCACTTCATGACGTAGCGACTCTCACAGAGTCCGCGAGCGGCGCTTAAGGCGGTAGTCCCCAATGGCGGCCGGGCATGTCAGAGAGTTGACTTTACCGACAAAATGAGCCAAAAATATGGGTTTGCGGGGTTCGACTTTTCGTCCTCATATAAGAGAATTTTGGGTCGAATTACGGCTCATTCGAAAGAGGAAGCTTCAATGCAGTGCGCTCTGGTCGTCATTTGATCCGATTATGTTGATGCTCAATAATATGAGCGTGGAAATGTGGAGCAAGTATTTACAGCTTGACAGCCGCCGAATCTAAGCAATTTTCGTATACAAAGAGAATGTTCTCAATGAAATGAGGACCAGCTGCTACATTAGCGCCAACTCTCATTTGGTCTTTACGATTAGGCGCCTCCTCGCGGAGAACGGCTGAACTAAAGATTACACGTTTTTGCTCTGTATCATCATCAATATGGCGAAATCACACGGGAAAACATGCTTTTGCGGGGTTCGACTTTTCGTTCTCATATAAGAAGATTTTGCATCGAACGATAGCTCATTTGAAAGGGGAGGCTTCAACGCAGTGCGCTCTGGTCCTCATTTCATTGAGAACATTCTCTTTGTATACGAAAATTGCTTAGATTCGGCGGCTGTCAAGCTGTAAATATTTGCTCCACATTTCCACGCTCATCTTATTGAGCATCAACATAATTGGATCAAATGACGACCAGAGCGCACTGCATTGAAGCCTCCCCTTTCAAATGAGCTATCGTTCGACGCAAAATCTTCTTATATAAGAACGAAAAGTCGAACCCCGCAAAAGCATGCTTTCCCGTGTGATTTCGCTATATTGATGATGATACAGAGCAAAAACGTGTAAACTTTAGTTCGGCTGTTCTCCGCGAGGAGGCACCTAATCGGAAAGACCCAATGAGAGTTGGCGCGAGTATAGCAGCAGCTCGCTGTACTACTACACATTGAAGCCTGTCTATACGTGTGTCGTCACGCTTTTCGCCGCTGCAATAGCTCGCACCTCGTTTTGTTTTGAGCACGGTAAGCGGCACCGCGATATGTTTATGCACAGAAAAACGAAACGAACGGCGCTGTCTTGTAGACGCAACGCGTCCCCCGCACACTTATAGACAGAGTACAATGTAGTTGTACAATCATTTTTTTTACATTTTGAAATGTGATATATGATAATATATGTTGACGAATGTTTTCGAATTTTTTTTGCTGCAAAACTTAGGTGTAAAAAATGAAAAATCTTATAAAAATTTGAAAAATGCATATTTCGTAGTAAAGTTGTAAGAGCACTACTTTTATACTTTTATCATAATAACACACTATTATCCCCAATTTTTTTTTGATTTTCTGAAAAAGTGCACCATGGTTCAAAAAATCAAAAACCAACTTTTTCAAGGTGTTTAACGCGGAAAAAGGACCGTTACTTCAAATTTTTATATGTCCGTTATGCAGTGAGTAGCGCACGTGATTTTTAATATTTCTACATTTGGAAGGAAAATACATAAACAGAAAAAGTTGCAGCTACACGAAGGAAGTTACCAAACTCAAAAATTCTGAAACTCGGTAAACAAATAGTGTAGGTCCCCAGTAACACAAAACTATTTTTCGTTAATGTTAATTTTCACTTTTAGGGAGTGAAATCAACCCCCAAAGTTTTAGTTTTTTTTATATTTTTGACTATAATACTGTAATGATAACGGATAGGACAAAACTTTAAAGTGGTATATGGTTCAGTTTTTTATGCTCTACAACCCCACTGCGATAAAAGGTATGCTCATAGTGCAATATGTTTTAAATACTCAAATTTTTTTGTTTGTAGTCAAAAATTGTAAAAAAAACTTAGAGAAAAAAATTTAACTTGTGTGGGGCGAGAACATGCAACCAAACTATTTCGTGTTGACTTCACAGTCGAACCATAAACCGCTCTCGTGCAATCATTGCGATGAATTGTTACGGCGGCAACGCGGTAACACCGCCGTTGATTCAAGGCAACGCTGCTGCCTTGAGACGATTTCCCCCCTTGCCTCGCTTACACGCAATAAACAGTTGCGAATTATTCTACGCTTTCGTGAAGGAAAACGATAGTGGCTCCGCCTCGTATTCGTCGGGCAGCCACATGCTTGTAGGAAATGACCTTACTGTAACGAAATCTACCATGCCTACGAAATCTGTGACGTCACGCGAGGGGACTACCGCCTTAAATAAGCCGCAAGCGTCCAGAGTAATCAGTTGGGAAGTCAGTTGAAGAGTCGAGTCAGACTTCCAGTCTTAGTCGAAGTTCACGTCAAACGTCAGTCGACGCTTGACAGCCAACGCGCTCAGACATATGTCTGCAGCCAGAGACACGAACACCGCCGGTTCGGTGTCTCTATTATTCTAGTTCTCTTCATTCTAAACTCAAATTCCTAAGTCAAAGTGTAATCATTGTAACCAACGTATATATTTAGAATATATTAAGTTTTTACCTAATCTTACGTCTACCTCAAGTCATTATTCTCAAATCCAACTAAATCCTTCGATATCCAATTACGAATTCAACCATAAATTCGAGCGTGTACAAACTCAGCGTTTGACGATTTTAAATACGGAACCACGAAGTATTCTGAAGCAAGTCGTACTAGCTGGACGAGCCGCTGGTTGATGAGCGACAGAAGTATCTTGCAACCGTACTAGCAGGACGAGCCGCTGGTTGGCGAATAGATACGCACTTTCGTGTAAAGTATTTAACAAGCGTTAAAACGCGCTTCTTGCAATTTCCACGAGGACATTTCCTCCGTATGACGAAATCGAAGCATCGCGCCGGTCGTAAGGAACAAGTTAGACGCTTGTTACGCGAGTTATACGCGCCTGCACAAGCAAACCGCTTCCCTCTTGGATTAAGCAAGAAACCAACGATCAGGAAGCGCCAGGATTATCCAGCCATACGGGTAACCAACCCACGCAGCATCCAGACGCCGGATACAACCGAATCTCCAATCCCGTGGATACTACACCCACTGGATCTTCTCCCACACTTATACATCGTGGACGATATCCCTCTCGACAGCTCTACAAACTCTACGTACCTCCAGACACTCTGTAAGCGTTATTTTTGTAAGATCGCGTACTCGTCGCGGGTTTCCCCAGTGCAGACACGGACGTAAGCATTGACATTAAAAGGAAAAATACATAATAAATCATTAAGATTTCCGATATTTACGGTTAAGAAAAATTCAAAATTTTCGTATTTGCAACATGTGTAAATAACTACACTTTTTTAAAGCAAATTATCGCTTTTTTGTAGTACTTTTCATCGCATTGCTTTTTTACTTATGCTTATTTCTTTAATAAGATATATTTATTGCTTCGCTTCTCTACTTTTTGCATGTAAATATTTTCAATTTCCAGCATGAGTATCTTCATTGTTCTTTTACCGCGTTATTCCACTTTTATGTATATATTGTACATATATACATATGAGTTATACATGATTTTTAACTTTTTCCCCTTTTAACGAACGCGTTGCATGAAATCTTATGAACATCAAATATACTCGGGGATGGCAAAGTCCTTCTCTTTCACGCGTTCACGTAGCCCATCCCGTTAACACTATTACTTGCATTGCTTGAATGTTTTAAAAATTAACAAATTACTTCTAAAAGTAATAGTGGAATTAATTTGAAAGAAGGCACGCACAAAGGCATGTGCAAAAGAAATATTAATATTTAAGTGTGATATCGCGTGAAGATATTCTTTCTTTTATATCTTATATTTACTATGTTTTACAAGTGTCTTTATGCAGTACACGAAAGAGGCCATTATGAAAATTTAGTTATTTAGTTATGTAGACTGGGACTTGTTAATACCTTTTGCAATTTCATTCCCCACGAGCTGATCTTCGGACGATTGGATCAAGAACCAAGCTCTTTTCCAAACGGTGAAAACTTGAAAACATATGCAGACTACCTATCGGAATAAATCACCCATATGACTCGTATCCGCGACATAGCAGCCGATAAACTAATTAAAGCAAAAACTCGTTCAAGGGACTATTATGATAGACATTCAAATCCAGTCAAATTTAACGTAGATGACTTTGCCTATGTAATGATGGAACCACGTACAAGTAAATTCGAGCCACACTACATTGAACCATTTAAAATAATAGACGTGACTGACTTCAACAACGTCGTATTACAAACACCCTACAAAATAATCACTGAGCTTCAGGATAAATTAAAACACACTTATTTCCCACCTACAACGGAAAATAACACGGAAAACGCAGTACCGAAACCACGTGCCACGATTTTCTAAGAGCTTTTACACCATCCTTGCTACCACCGCGTGCGGCGGTAGAGGGGGCACGGAAGGGTCCCCAGAAGTATAAAAGGAACGCGCAGCCCTTGGAAAATCAGTGTTCTAAGACAAATGTCGAAGAGCCACAAAGCAAAGCAAACCACAGTAGCTAATGGAACTCGCACTATCGCCCTGCAAATGGGAGAGCGAGGCGCTTGGCAGCCAAGAGAGAGCGACCAGGAAAACTCATCACCCCCACACCGTACCAACAAGCATCCTGCGGACCAGTGGTCAAGGGAAGGTGCTCAAGCACACAAATCTCGCGTAAACCAGAGGCAGCCACGCAGATAATTCCCGACAGGACCTACGAGGAGCTTCACCAACTCAAAGAAGTCACAGACTAGAACATCAAAAACTGGATTCCAGGGGAAACAATTCCGGAACTTCCAGCAAAGAAATGCAAGACCAAGCACGCTGTGCAGTCATCTGCGTGGAGACCCTGACGTAGGTATGGGTACACCTGCTCCAGGATGACTGCCTTGGAAACGCTCAAGTGGAGCTAAACCGACTCATGGCCGATAGAGACCACATATAAAGACCTCGCTGTGACGCTTTGAACCCAGGGCGTCTAGTAGCACTGCGGACCAACAGCGTTCATGGACCACGGGTACGGGACGTCATCCAGGAAGAAAATCCGAGCTACACCTATAGGATATTTCTCATGGACCATGGGAGGATCGTGACCAGACCGTACGAGGCCATACGGATCCTACCACCTAGAATACGTAAACTATCCAGACAAGCCACCAAGGTGAATATCCGAAGGGTAAGGCTTAAACAAGATCACCGTCTCTTCGACAAAACTGAGCTGGTACGGACAATTATGGAACGCCGCCTCGGTACCATACGGCGCATAACAAAGGAAGGAGGCAACCTAGTCGCAGAACTCTGGTTGGACAGACTGCCGGATCAACCCCCACTAAACGTTGGAGAGCAGTTAATTCAGCTCGATTTAATAGCTCCGAAATAAAAATGTAACTACAAAAAAAAAATAGAACGTTATAGTATTCGTTGTCCACATCTTAGAAATTAGAACAACATCCACATAAAAACCTCACACTACACCTGCCTTTTGCTAAAAGCAACAGACATTTTCCTTTCTTTGCGGAAGCATCCCGATTACACGATGTTTCATTTTAGGGGGGGGGGGGGAGATGTTACGTGTGGGTAATATTTTAAAATGTTATTTCGTTCACTGGAATTTCTTCCAGCTCTCGTCTAACCCCTTCATACATTTCTTTATATGGAAATCTCAAGAATTCCTCGCTCGATTTTGGTGTATATAAACCCCCGAAATCTAAGCCTCGCGGGCAGTACCAAGCAAGAAGTCAAGACGTTACTCTGCTTCACGTACGTTTGAGAATCGTCTGTTCCAGCAAGATCGGACGCAAGTTCCCTTTCGGACCAACATTAAACCATATAGGATCCGCGAGTCGGTATAAATCCTATTACCGCAACCTCTACACTCGTTTCCGAATCATTGACAATTGTATAACACCATTCAGCAATATATTGTTCATTGCCTGTGATAAACTCGTCGTTAATTAAACCTTCAATATCACAATCCAAATCGAAGTAACGATCCCACTCGATACAGCTCGAGCTGTATCGATATATTAATTAATTAGGGGAAAGGTCCCTATATTGGACCTACTCCTAAATTGGACCATAGTCTTTTTTCATATATAAATGGATTGAGTCGACATCTCTCAGTATGGAGCTGTAGCTTATATCTTGTGTAGTAACAGTCAGGAAACAAAACACTGTCTACCGAAGCATAACTGTGCGGTGATGATTACTGTGTTGTGATGCTAGTGATGTAATTTTGTTTTCACTTTATTTAAGCTCTAAGTTCTGACTGGTAAGTAAATTTTGAATTCTTATGGGTTCTATTTGTTAAGAAGGGGCATATCTTTAATCTTATTATAACATTGGTCCGATACTTCCACTAGTTTTCGTTTATTACATCTAAAGGTAATTAAACTTTAGTTTCTTCAATTGAACCTCCTAATGGTTCTTAAATTGCACCGGTCCAAATTATGCTACGACTTTTGTTTCTTTAAGACAAAAATGTAAAAATGCGGACAATATGGAGAATGGAACGAAAAAAGTATGGAAGATGCCATAACTGCATTGAAAATGGTGTCGCAGGTTTAAATGAAATAGCTAGAAGATCTAACGTACCAAAAGCTACGCTGAAACGGAGAAGTGACGAGAAACACAAAAAGGTTCATGGTAGTATAAAAAAACAGCGCAGATCTTCCACTAGAATTAGAAAAAAATAGTAAATCACGTTTTAGAGCTTGAAAAACTTTTTAGGATCACTCGTAATGATTTAAGGAAAGTAGCATACGATGTTGCAGAAGCAAACGGAATTGTTCACAGATTTAAAAATGGTAAAGCTGGTAAAAAGTGGTACTATTGTTTTATGTCTCGGCATAAAGAATTATCACTTCGTCAACCTGAACCTACTTCTGCAGCGAGGGCTTTAGGTTTTAGCAAAGAAAAAGTTAAGACTTTTTTTGACTGCCTCACTACTCTGTATAATGAATACAACTTCAGTCCTTCTGAAATATATATTGTCGATGAGACCAGCCTGTCCACAGTCCAGAAACCGCAAAAAATAATTGGACAAAAAGGTAAGCACCAAGTTGGTGCTCTTACAAGTGGAGAACGTGGTGTCAATACAACATGCGTTTGTTGTTGCAATGCAGCTGGCATGTATGTACCTCCTATGCTTATATTCAAGCGATTAAGATGGAAAAATGAACTTCAAGAAGGGGCACCTCCAGGGACAAAATTTGCCTACTCAGAATCGGGTTGGATTACAAGCAAATTATTTGTAAACTGGTTAAGGCATTTTATAACAATTGTAAAGCCATCTCAATCTAAAAAGGTTCTTCTAATTATGGATGGACATACTACCCACACTAAGAACCTACAAGCCATTGTAGTAGCCCAGGAGCACGAAATAGTGATGTTATCGTTACCTGCGCATACAACTCATCGGTTGCAGCCCTGTGATGTTTCATTTTTCAAACCTCTAAATTGTTATTACAATCAAGCAGCAGATAGGTGACTTCGTACACATCCTAGCCACAATATAACACAGTTCCAGGTATCAGGATTACTTAGGGCTATATTGGACGCCATCTTGGATGCCGGCGCATCGTCCAGGAATATTCCCGGAATCCGGGCAGATCCGACAAAATCGGTAGGATTCGGAACATTAACCATGATTGGGAAGGACGCTCCATCATTTAACGTAAATAACAAGTGCGCAAAACCGGTAAATAAACCGAGCAAGGACAGAATCACGGCCGGCGTGGCCGAGAACGCCGACGCCGCGCATGCGCGCAGCGACACGACGTGCGGACATTTTCCGACAATCCAAGCAGATTCGGGAATATCTGTAAGTGTTAATCCGATATAAGTGACCGGGAAGAATGCTGGAACCGTGGGGGCAAACAGCAAGTGCGGGAAAGTGCTGAAAAACTCGAGGAAGGACAAAATCCCAACCGGTGTGGCCGAGCACGCCAACGTCGCGCATGCGCACAACGACGCAACGAGAATTCTGCAAATTCACGAGTTTCCAGAGGGTTTTAGAGCAAAAAACTCGACCCGGATGCGATATTCGGAGCATCTGATGACACACAAGGTCACCGGTGCTCCAGGAAACGTAGAGAAGGACAATTTATCTACACGAGAGGCATCAGCGGCGCACGCGAGGAGCGAGACGAGCCGGCAAACTCGACAAATTCGCGAGTGTGTGACAAGAACATCAAACAACAGTTCGGGCAGTGTGAAAGCTGCAGTGGACATGAGTGACGGTACGAGGATGACGTCGATCTCCGGGGATGACGTCGATCTCCGGGGAAGAGCCGACGAGGAGATCCGCGAGAATTCGCGGCGGAAAAACTCCCCGAGCGGCCGCACCGAAGACGTTCCTGGGGGCGTCCACGAGCGGCGGCGACAGTGATTCGGATTCCTCGGTTGTATCCGTCACATCGTGCGCGTCGTCCAGGAAACGTCCTGGCTCAATGGAAGACGCAGGAGCGGCGAAAAGGATGGCCGGAGCCATGGATATCGTCGAGACGACAGCGGCGCTGGAGGATTGTGAAATCGACCCAGCAACCAGCTTCTCGCGCTCATTGAGGGACGGATTGCCAGAGGAGGGCGAGCTGGCCGCGGAAATGCGGCAGCAACACGCGGGGGTCCTCGCCAGCACCATCGTGAAGCAGATGCGGGTGGTGGAACGTATCTCCACTAACTCCAGGAACCTGAAGGGCAATCACGTCATAGTGGCCTTATATAATTCTCTCTTTCATATAGTCCGAACGCACAACTCGAAAACGCAGAAACCGCAAGCGTGGCGGTCAAGAAGTGAAAGCACGTAAATTACGAGCCGCCGAACGACTATATTTGGAGCAAGTGTTCGCACCACCAACGATCAACCTCGCATCAGACGAAGACTTCGACGCCGAAACGATCGTGAACCCAGTACCAGCATTGAACTACGACATTGTGGACACCGATAAGGCAATAAAAGTATATCAACATCGGGAAATACCGGATCACGTGTTGATTGAATTTGTGCGAGGGTTTAACGAACTACCGCAGTATTGTCCCCTAGCAGTGGCAAAGTGGTGTGAATTTGTAAGTGAATATGGAGCTACGGGGTAAAAAGGGAAGTGAATCTCTGTCCGACAGTGAGCTTGCGATAGTGCAGAAACAATTAACCGATCTCGAGAAACATATTCGCGAGGAGGCTCGGGCACTAGAAGCGGAGCGAGCACAAATTGAAGAAACGCGTCGCGAACGTGACGAACTTATCGAGCAATTGAATCGAGCAGGGCAAAAATGGAGAGTGAATCCACGCCAGGGGCATCGGGGCCAGGCCCGTCAGGTACTGAAACGATGATGGGCGAAGGGTTTACGGAACCTTTGGGATACACGCTAAAAGAAGCGATGAACATCATCCCGGAATTTGACGGTAAGACGCCAACGATATTGACATTTACGCGAGCATGTCGACGCGCCCGCGAATTAATTCCTACTCACGCGGAACGTACGCTAACTAAGTTAGCGATAATGAAACTTCGCGGCCGCGCGGTAGTAGCAGTGGAGGACGAACCTCTCGATACAATAACGTCCCTGTGCAATCGTCTCAAGGACGTTTTCGGTCGACAAAGAACAGTTGACCACTATCGGGGTGAACTAGCAAATATATTTATGAAATTAAATGAACACATTCTGGATTTCATAAGCCGCGTAAAGGATCTTCGCTACGCGATCACTGACTGCGACCGTCGCACGCCGGATATCGCAGAAATAAACTCGTTCACGATCAATTGCTTTATCAGCGGGACGATACCCAAAATCCGTTCAGATTTAAAGACTTTCAAGGATAAGCCCCTCCATCGAGTGTTCGACGAGTCCATCGCGCTTTTCAAACAATTGGAACTCGACCATGCGCGGTACGAACGAAACACGGAAGTGCAAGGCGTACAGTTCGAAACCCGTGATAGAAGTCCCGAAAGACGGGAAAATAGGTCGCGTCCTCATCGGACAGTGGTTTAAAATCAGGAGATCGGGTGAGAAAATTTAGACAAAAACGAAAGATAGGATTGATGAAAGGCAATATTGAAAACGAAATAAAAGATCATGGGGAAAGGTGTACAGAACGGAAAGGAAAAATATTGAAAACGGATGAACCATCAACTTCCAATGCAGTTGCAGAAGCTGTGGGTACTATGAACTTACAACAGTTTGCTTTCACATTTGCAGAACGAGCGAAAAAAAATGTTGGTATATCAGCTAATACGGAGTTACGGTCGCTGGATATGAAATTTGAAACAGATCATCTCAATTTGGAGGAGTTAAGGCTTCCATCTAAAAATAATTCAACAGTAGCAGATCGGATGAGAAAACTTAGACCGAAACGAAAAGCAGAACCTGTGGATGCAACAGCGATTACAGATGCTCAACAAAAAATAATATTTCGGCAAAGGCGTAAAGCTGCATTAATTGAAGACGTCGATTTTAAAAGAGTAATGTTTTATCGTGAGAAAAAACCAATCGAAATAATAGCTGATGTTGAATTTGAAAAACGATTCAGCGATAATCCATTCGGAATATCATGCGACGTACGAGGGCTGTTCGATAAGTTCGTGCAAACTATGAGAGATGGCATAATTGATGCATTTTTAGGTTACCTTTCATTTATAACAACTCTTGAAAGAACACACACCAATTTTTAGCCAGGTAGATCTGTTATTCTGTACGTGGCGTTTGTTTGAACCGATTACGTCAGGTGATTGCCGAAAAATGGATGAAAGAGAATTTCGTGTGGTGATTAAACATTACTTTTTGAAAGGCAAAACACCACAGGAAACTAAAAATAAGGTCGATAAACATTATGGTGAATCTGCTCCTTCGATTAGAACAATTTACAAGTGGTTTGGTCATTTTCGGAGTGGCCATATGAGCACAAATGACGCTGAACGTCCTGGACGACCTGTTGCTGTCACAACACCGGAAAACGTTAAAAAAATCCAAGATATGGTGATATATGATAGGAGAGTGAAGGTGCGTGATATTGCTCAAGCTGTGGGCATCTCGATTGACCGGGTACATAATATTTTGCATGAACATTTGCAAATGAAAAAGCTGTCCGCAAGGTGGGTGCCGCGATTGCTCACAAATGAACAGAAACGCGATCGAGTGGAGCGATGCAAGGACAATTTGAAGCTGTTTCAAAGGAATCTACACGAATTTTGCGTCGATTCATAACAGTTGATGAAACGTGGATCCAGCATTACCAGCCTGAGACCAAAGAACAGTCTAAGCAATGGGTTTCAGTCGGAGAATCTGCACCGAAGAAGGCGAAGACCGTTCCTTCAGCAGGAAAAGTTATGGCCACCATCTTTTGGGATTCGCGTGGTATAATCTGCATAGATTTCTTGGAGAAGGGAAAAACAATCACTGGAAACTATTATGCTTCGTTGTTGGACCGTTGAAATAACAAAATTAAGGAAAAACGACCACACTTGACGAAAAAAAAAGTTCTTTTTCACCACGATAATGCACCAGCTCACACCTCCGCTATTGTGGCCAAAAAATTGTTGGAATTAAAGTACCAAATCCTCCCTCATCCTCCCTATTCTCCAGATTTGGCACCCTCAGACTACTACCTGTTCCCAAACATGAAAAAATGGCTGGCAGGAAAGAAATTTTTGTCAAACGAAGAAGTGATTGCAGAAACAATCAACTATTTTGCAGACTTAGACAAATCCTATTATATGGAGGGTATTGCCAAATTGGAACATCGTTGGACGAAGTGTATAGAGCTCGAAGGAGACTATGTAGAAAAATAAAAAAGTTTTGTTAAAAAAAAATTACGTTTTCTTTATTTTTGCACGGACTTATCGAACAGCCCTCGTATGTGATCGATTGTGGTTTCAAAATGATATCAGAAATTGTCCAATAAAAGGACGTGAAATTTTACGAAAAAACTTTAAAGAAGGAAACGTTGAATCGTTTCAAGTATGTAATACGTGTAAAACGTCGCTGCAGAATGGTAGACTTCCAACTATGTCAAAAACTAATGTATTTACATATCCAGATATACCGCCGGAATTACCGCCTCTAGACGTAATATCTGAACGGCTTGTTTCTCCGCGATTACCGTTCATGCAAATTCGACGTCTGAGATCTGTTTTTGGGGCGAAAGGTTTAATGGGGCAAATAGTGAACGTCCCAATAGATGTCGATAAAATGATACAAAGTTTACCTAGAATGCTTGACGATGATCAGACTTTCAACGTATATATCAAGCGACATCAAATCCATAAATCTTCGTACCTCTCTGGGTATGTGAAAAAATCTGTAGTAAAACAGTGGTTAAAATTTCTCTTGAATACGGAGCTGTACAAAATTCATAATATCAAAGTGAACACTGATTTCTTTCAACCATTTCAAATACCGTGTGCAGATAAAGAGCACTTAACGGATGAAGAAAAACAGTTACCGTTAATAGAAGAAATTAATGAACAAGAAAGCGATGCTAATGAATTTCTGCCCGAGAAACAACAAACATTGATGTGGTCTGAGGATAAATATTTAGATCTCGCATCGTCGATGAAACAACCTGTGCTCCGTTTGTTGTATGATGAATATGCTGAAGAGCTGTCATTTCCAAGTATTTATTTGAGGCAAGCTAGACGCTTTAAAATTAGTAACGTTACTCCGTATATGATGGCTTCAAGTGAAATTAGGCGTAAAGATCGACGAGGAGTAAAACTTGAGCATGTGTTGTATATGGCAGCAAAAGTAATGCGTTTTCGTCTTAGAGAAAATATCGCTCAAACTTTTGTAGCCTCCGACAACGTAAAACAAGTGACTAGGAAAGATTTAGAGGATACAAAATTTTTGGAAAATTGTATTGAACAGAATTTAATGTTTCTCAAGACTATACCAAATTCGGCTCAATATGGGATGGCGCGTAAACGCGATCTTTTCGCAATGATACGGCAACTCGGAAAACCTACTGTATTTTGAACATTGAGCGCCTCTGAATATAGTTGGCCCAATTTATTGAGATTGTTGTATCGTTTGAAATTCGGTAAAGAATACAGTGCAGAAGATCCTGTTAATTCAATGAGTTCGGACTTTAGAACAACACTGGTGAATGAAGATCCGGTTACCTGTTGTATTTACTTCGATAAATTAGTCGACGTAATAATGAACTTACTCAAGACGTCTAAATTCAGTCCATTTCACAAGTATAAAATCCGTGATTATTTTAAAAGAATTGAATTCCAACAAAGAGGAAGTCCACATGCTTACATTTTATTGTGGTTAGAATCTGATCCATTGGAATCGATTGGTGAATCAATGCCGGAAACAGTTAAATTAATTGATGAATTGTGTTCTCTTGATCCACAAGAAATTGAAAACGTTAAACTACAAACGCATAAACATACATTCACGTGCTATAAAAAAGTAGTCGTTGATGATGGAAATAAACGGTGCAGATTCGGAGCGCCTTTTTGGCCTGCAAAAGAGACAATCGTTTTACTGTCTCTTCCTGTAACAGATGGAAGAAGAGAAATGTTAAAATTGAAATACAGTGAAATGCATCGATCGTTAGAGTATGAAGATTTTGATACTTTAGATGAATATTTGGAAAAACATAATGTTCAAAGCTATGAAAATTACTTAAACGTTCTCAGAGCGGGTATAACTAGACCTAAATTGTTCGTTCGACGTACAATTCATCAAAAATTTATTAATAATTTTAACCCATGGATAGCTCAAAAACTTCAATCAAATATGGATATACAATTTATACTTGAAGAATACTCGTGCGCAGCGTACGTTGTGGAATACGTTAATAAAACGAACAGATGTAGATTCATGCTATTAAACGAAACGTGGAACGACGACAGTAACATAATTGATATAAGCGGGTTTAAACTAATTAATCAGTTTAAACGCAATATGATTCGTTCCGGTAGAGTCGCTATATACGAAAAGGAAAACGTTAACGAAAATTTAACATCCAATTCGTACGAACTGTATAAATATGAAAATAAAGAAGTGAAGGAATTGAAAACAAAACATGACGATATTGGTGACATATGTACAGCAGTGACTGAAATAAATGGCGTTAAAACTTTAATTATAGCGGTGTATATTTCACCCAATGCTACAACAAATGAAATTCACAAATTTCTGACGTTCAATCTTATGGCGTACAGTCCGAAACTGAAAGGGCTTCTTGATTTTTGTGACAAAGAAGAATTGTACGATATTCCGATTATTGTTGGTGGAGATTTTAATACGTCGGTAGAAGCAACGGATAAATTCGGAAAAAATATTACAACATTTATGAAAAATAATTTTGATCTGGATTTAACGAATAATTCTGGGATAAGCACAACTAAATCAGGGACCTGCATTGATGGCGTATTTTCAAGGTATATCCCTGTGGAAACAAAAGATTATATATCATACTTCAGTTACCATAAACCGTTAGTAAGCGGTATTAACGATAACCCGTAAAGTATATTTTTGACATGATGTACTGTAATTCTAAGCATTCAAATATTTTAAAACATGTATGAAACGAAGTGTACAGCAGTACAGTTTTTTATAACTGCACCGTCGTTCTTCTGTTTCAGGCCACCGAAACGCCCACGTAACCGGAGGCCAAGACTCCCCCAATAGCGGAGAGTTTCATCGTTTTTTTGTGTTTTTTGTTTCTCAAAAAAAGTTTTTGAAAGAGTTTTTTTGTTTTTTTTTTTTTATTTTTATAAACAAAAGGCCGATGAGAAACCGTCGGCCAACAAATAAAAACTCTCTCACGATTATTTAATCCCTCTCCCTCAATATCCGAACCTACGTTAAGGAGCAGCTGAGTTCTCTACTAACACTCCTCGATTTCGCATCAGGTTCGTTCGCGCTCCAAACTAACAAATTCATACCTTATTCCTAAACAAAACTCTGCCGGCCTCTCACGCTGCTCGCGACCTATGCTCGTAACAAAGCAAAGCCTCAAACGGAATTTCAGTATTCCTGATTTACGTTTTATTTTGGCTCATAAAATCCTGCAATTTTTCCCAGGACTAGCGGAACATATGTATACTAGTGCTGTATACTATTGTACTGAGTACTATTGCTATTGTATATTCAACCAACAGCGGGATGCCTGGATCGCGTCGTTGTTGACGTATCCTTTGGCGTGGGTGCTGGACGTCATGCGCGTGGTTGACGTCGCAGGGGGTGATAGGGAGGAGATCTTCACCAGGACCGCTGGACTGGTGGACATTGAGGATCGGGCGCACAGGATAGTATTCGTACTGCCGACGAAGAGTGATAGGTTTGTGAACCTAGGAGGAGGCGAGTTCGCGGTCACGACTACCGACCGGCACGGAGAGATGGCTCAGAATGTCGTCGCAACGGTGTACGACGTAGATGCTGAGATCGCTGAGATGGTGGAAGGAATGTTGTCCAGCCGGCACAGTCTGAGGGAGGCGTTCAGTGTATACACAAAAAGCTACTTTCCCATAGGTATTAACTGGCTAGAGGTTAATAGCCGAGAGTCGAAAGACACACTTGTCACTGTCGTTGCGTGCAAGGCAGAAAGTTTAAAGTTTCCTATAGCTCTTTTACTTATTCTTATTTTCATTATAGACTGTATACGTCAACTGTGGTTCGCCAAAAGATCGATATCAACGAATCTTTGGTGATTCGCAGACGAGGCTTGTCTGAGCATTATTGGCGCGGTACTAGTATGACTTATGTAATAATCCCATAATATCGTTTTCACAAAAAGATCATATGAAAATTAAGAAAATTGAAATTTTTGTCTTCATGTAGCAATTTCTTTTACCATTAATATAACTAATAAAAATTCTATCTTTCACGTTATATTAATGGTTAATTTTAATTCCAGTTACGTTTCGGACTGTGATGTAATATCAAATGTGAATGGCCTAGACTGCAACAATGTAACGTCGATCCTTCTTTACAAGTAGTGTGCTGTGGTTTAAATCAGACACTATAGAGATTTATTGCTATCATGTAACTTCACAGGTTCGCAGCGAAGCTCGAAAACGAGCTTGTTTACAACATGTAAGGTTTGTTTAATGTGTCTGTATATTCGATATGTACATATGTACATACAGTCAGCCACGGAAGTCTCCATACACCCCCTAAAAAGGGCATTTTAAAAAAAATAAACAACAATTTCGTATATTATATTCATTTATTAATATGCACCATATTATTAATTAAACATAAAAATTTATTGCTTTTTTAAGAATATTCTGTACAATGAGGAAAAAACGAAATATGTATGACACAAAAGTGTTCGTACAATAAAATATGAAGGTAACAGATCAAGTAAATCTAGTAAATTTTTTAAACATAATAACCGGGCTTCCCCGATAGTGTTTTGTTTACGTTGCCATGACCACATGATTCAGTTGAAAGATGTCTAACAATCATTTAGCGACGATGAATGCTACTAGGAGAGAAACAAGCGTTGAAATGCGTAAATTAATTGTTAAATTGTATAAGGAGAAGAAATCTCTACTTGAAATTGCTAACATTGTGGGCAGAAAACATTCTACTATTCAGTACATAATAAAAAAATTCAAAATATCTGGTAAATGTGAAAATAAAACACGTAATGGTCGTCCTAAGATCCTAAGTAATAGAGATGTACGATCAGTACTGCAAATTATCCGGCAAGATCCAAAAGTAAGTGCTCCAGAAATAGCCGCAGAAGTAAAAAATAATGTGAGAAAAACAGTACACCCTGAAAATATTCTAAGAATTTTAAGAAAATCTGGATATCGTAGTCGTGTGCTACGGGGGAAACCCTTAGTCAGTGACTAAGTTCTAAGAGAATTGAATTCGCAAAAAAACATGAACACGAGAATATACAATTTTCGGAAAGAGTCTTATTCACTGACGAAAGTAAGTACAATATTTTTGGAGCGAATGGAAGAGGCAAAATATGGAGAAAAAGTGGCACAGCGTTTGATTTGAAAAACATGGTAGCAACTGTAAAGCATGATGGCGGATCCGTCATGGTTTGGGGCTCAATGGCAGCCGTACGAGTAGGGAGTTTAGTACACCTATCCCCCGATTTACACGGTTTTTAAATTTGCCCCCGGCCCGGATCGAGAAGATCCGGGATAGTTGACGAGCGTGGCGTGAACCCGCGCCAAAGTTTTGGCGCGCTAAAAGGCATTGCGTTATTCAACTTTTTAGGCCCGCGAGCCTAGGGCAGATAGACATACCCTGTAGATCGGGATTAGAATAGCTCTACAGTAGTCCACCGCTTGTCGTAAGAGGCGACTAAAGGGGAGCCGTTGAAAGATCCGCAGGGAGCCCGGGGGGGCAGGAGGCTCCCATTGCACGGCGAATCTTGAGAAGGTACGCCGTCGATCGCAACGTGACTGTGCGACGGCGTAAGTACGCGTAGTGATGCAGGGACGGAGATTCTCTATCTACGTCCCGCGGATAAGGAGCCTCGACAGTCCTCTACTGTCTTTGAGGCTACGGAAGAGGAGCATCGGAGCAATCTTAGAGTTCCCGGGGCTCCCAATATTTTCCCAGGGAGGGCGGTCACCGTTGGGGTTTTAGTCGGTAAAAATCCGACACTCTCCTGGGCTGGGCCCCCCCCCCCCCCTAGCTCCGGAGGTCTTTTGAAGATTTCCCCGTCACAAAAAAAAAAAAAAAAGGGCAGATAGACAAGCCGCAGTCTCGCCCCGACAGTCTCTCGGCAGTCTCTTTCCATGTCTCTTCCTAGTTTTCTGAACATTTTAAGTTATTTTAGACTTTGTCCCCTACAATTTAGTGCAGCAAATTTTTAGCAGCAGACAGGTATACATCAGTGTTTTTCTTTTAGTTAGTGAAAAACAATTATAGTTTTTGTAGCATTTTTATAATTTTACTGAAATTTTAGGGGTTTTACCATGCCAAAAGAAATTAAAAAAAAACATAAATGAAAAGAAAAGTTATATCTTTAGAAAGCAAAATTAAAACTTTAGATCGTCTGCGTAATGAAGAAAGAGTAACAGATGTTGCTAAATTTTATTCCATGAATGAAACCACAATAAGGACCATAAGAAAAAATGAAGACTCCATTAGAAAAAGTGTAGCAGCTGGCTCTTCTACGAGTATGAGCACAGTTTGATACGTAAGAGATGTTGCAATGGAAAATATGGAAAAAGCATTAATGATATGGCTAGAAGACGCCACTCAAAAGCGGATTCCAATTGATACCAATACAATTACAAACAAGGCTTTGAAGATTTATGAAAAAATTAAGAATCAGTAACCATCTACTTCTTCAGCTGAAAAGAAGCTGTCTCTTTCTGTAAGCCATGGTTGGTTTGAAAGATTTAAACGAAGACATTCTTTACATAATATAAGATTGAAAGGTGAACAAGCATCTGCTGATTCAGATGCAGCGCAACAATATCCGGCAAAATTTACTGAAATTATAGCCGTTAATTGCTACACTCCTGACCAGGTCTTCAATGCTGATGAGTCCGGGTTATTTTGGAAAAAATGCCAGAAAGAACCTATTTGGCTAAAGCCCACAAATCAGCTAGTGGTCATGCGCATGGTCACAGCGAAAAGTCGTATAACAGTTCTTTTCTGCTGCAACGCTTCAGACGATCATATAATGAAACCATTAGTTATTAACAAATCAAAAACGCCACACTCATTTAAAGGAATAAACATTAACAACCTTCCCGTTTATTGGATGGCCAATAAGAAGGCCTGGGTTACTGCCACACTTTTTAATGAATGGTTTCATAACTTTTTTGGCTTAGACGTCAAAAGGTATTTAAGTAAAAAAGGGTTGCCTTTTAAGGCCCTTCTCCTAATTGATAATGCACCAGGCCATCCTCAAGATTTACAACACGAAAATGTGCAAGTTGTATTTTTACCCAAGAATACGACTTCTATATTTCAGCCGTTAGATCAAGGGATAATTTCGACTTTTAAGGCACTGTACATCAAGCGAATCTTCAGGTATATTTTAGAACAAATGGAAAATGATGAATCTCTCCCAATTATGGATGCTTGGAAAAAATTTACAATCTTAGATTGTGTTAAGCATGTTGGAGTGTCATATACCGAGATTTAGCAATCAACGCTCAATGCCTGCTGGAAAAAATTATGGCCAGATGTAGTTGAAGGTGAAAATTCTAGATTACCATTGGAGCATGAATATTCTCAGATAACGGAGATGGCGCATACAATAGGAGGAGAAGGTTTCGAGGATTTTGCTGAGGCAGATATTGTAGAACTAATGGCGGACAAAGAACTAGATGAGGATGATTTAGTTGACATAGTTAATGCAAAAAATGATCGTGGCAGGGATCCTGATGAAGAGGAGTCTGAACCAGTTGCATTCACAACAAAAGTCATCCGTGAAGGACTTGAATTAGGGCGAAAATTGGGTAATGTAGCGTGCACGGCTCCCCCAACCCCCAAAATTTAATTTTTGTAACCCCTCGCGCGCACAAACTTCCCCATGAACACGCCCGAGCGATGCAATTCCGCTCGGCCGGCCCTCTTCAGGGTTCGGGTCCGCCTCGCGGCCTGTATAAAAGGGACTCCGCGCCCTGCCAATTTCGTCAGTTCCTGAGAAAATTTATACCATTGTGTTTCTCAGACGTTTCGTTTCATTCCCCGCTTGAATTCCGGACCGCGCGGATCGCTCGAACCCGGAACAAGGCCATAAAACTAGTGACTACCTGCCCTCGCGCGTACGCCGAAAGTGTTGTGTTTCTAGTGCTTTTCTGTGCTACTGCCCGCATCTTGGCCGTGCTCTTACCGGCACCGTTTCGATTGCGACACACGCTATTACTTGCCAACGATAGTACGGGCAAATAAGGAAAACATCAGGCCGCGCGCCTCTAGTGCGCTAAATTAGACCACTATCTTATACAAAAGAACAAAATGCCCCCGCAATATACACACCAAGAACTCGCCAACAACCGCCATGCTGAACCCCATCTCTATCATGCCCAAGAGAACCGTGTCCAACTCAGCACCAAACATAGCGGAAATTGGACTAATTACGCCACACCAATCCAGCTCCTCTGTTAAGACGGGTAAAACGGAAGAAATAACGCAGAGTCCCAAGAATAACAACATGGAAGTCGATCCACAGACCAGTTCGATCATCCCAAACATCCCGACGAAGAACAGGTTTGATTTCCTAAACTCCGAATTCTTCCAGAACAAGGCAAGCGACAAAAACCCCAAAAATCCGGAAAAACCCGGCACCCCTCCGTCAGTACTTTCCCAAAGGCCCACCCCACAGGAACGACCCCCACCTCTGTTCATCGACGCAGGGGCTCATAGCGTAATCTCCCTCGCTAAACAACTAAAAAATAGCATCGGGGATATGTTTCATCTGAAATACCTCGGCGATCAGGTCAGACTAAACTTCCAAAACACTCAGGACTACGTAGAGTTTAAGAAAGCCCTTATAGTAAGAGGACTCCAGTTCCATACTTACACATTAAAATCAGAGAAACCCCTTACAGTAATTCTAAAAGGCCCCCCCCCCCCCCCCCCCCTAGCTCAGGACGAAATTTCAAACGAACTAAAGTCAACAGGATTAATTCCCCTCAACTGCGTCCAGATAAAAGGCAAGTCGTCCTCTAAATTCTCAATTTACAAAGTCTCCTTTCCCGCTGCTACAACCTTCTCACAGGTTACCAACATAAGCCACCTCTTCTATCTGCGGGTCTACTGGGAGAAGTTTAATAACACCCGTAGATATACGCAATGCTTCCGATGCCAATCATTTGGCCATGCATCCGCCAATTGCAATAGGACGGAAAAATGCGTTAAGTGCGGTGAAGCCCACCCCACCCGATCTTGTCAAAAACGTCCTGAATTACCCGCCAAATGTGCAAACTGTGGGGGGGACCATACGGCAAACTACTCCGGTTGCCCAGCGCTCATAAAGTTCCTGGACAAAAAGAAGACACACACCCCGCACATTCAAATAACACATAGTAACCCAATTCCCTACTCCACCCACCCAAACACACGTGTAACTAAGTATCCACACTTAGTGCCAAACGTTAAACCTGTTAGCAATCACCCAACCACGCTTCCTACACCCTCCCTCCCAACGCAACCCCTTTCATATGCAAACGCACTTATGGGCAACAGACCCCAAGTACATAAACAGCAAACCTCAGACTCACCACTAACCATAATGGATGATCTGAAAAACCTGACTACTGCCGTTAATAACCTAGAAAAGGTAATAGACATAAGAAAAATGACTTCTCTTATCATCTCCCTAACACAAAAACTCGCTGGATGCCAGAACAACATGGAAAAACTCCTTGCTCTTCAGGAATATTCCCATCTAATTGATGACTAGTTCTCCAAAATTCTCGTTAAACTTCTTGACATGGAACGCATGCTCCATCATACCCAAACGGTCTGAACTCGAACTGTTCCTCCACCAAAACAATATTGCTATTGCAGCCATACAAGAAACCTGGCTTAGCACACGCTCATTCCTATACCTCAAAAATTACTCTATAATACGAGCCGATCGTCCTGATAACTCAGGCTACGGGGGTGTATGTATACTCATCCATAAAAACCTAGCCTACACCCCATTCCCACTACCCAACACTGGCAGCGTTGAAGTGGTCGCTATCAGACTCAGAAGTCCGAACCTAATCATTATCTCCGCATACTGTCCTCCTTCTGTCAAACTAACCCCCGCCTTTCTAGACGCAATTACCACGTTCCGTATCCCGTTCGTCATCGGTGCCGACTTCAATGCGAGACATCCATCATGGAATAACTCCTCTCGAAACTACAACGGTGGTATCCTAAAAACCCACTCTGATAGTGCACCGTATAACTTACTGTTTCCTCCAACCCAAACATGTTTCACCCCCAATTGTGCTCCCTCCACCATTGACCTTTTCCTAACCAATGCCCAATTTCACTTCTCATGCAAAGCAATAGACGACCTAAGTTCCAACCACAAACCCGTCACCCTATCCCAAATTCTCAACAACAATCCATCTTGTGCAACATATGCGCAAATAGTAGACTGGAACAAATTCAAAACACTGACAAATACATTGACACTGGCCACATCCTTTAACGCAACAACCGACGTAGATGAATCAATACAGAAACTTGGACTCTCCCTTGCTAAATGCAAAAAGAAAGCCTCATCACCCGTACAGATCTCCGCACTTGACTTCACCCCTGATTCTGAATTTAAATCAATCAAAGCTCTCCGTAACTCAACTAGACGCTCGTGGTACCGTACCGGCAACCCGGTATATCAACAACTTTACAAAGCTGTTGCCGCAAAACTAAATAGAAAAATCGCTGCTCTGAAAGCCGCGGAGATACAAAATCAAATAAAAAATGCCTCCATACACAACCACACTTTCTGGCCTATATACAAAAAGATGACCAAGGCCAACACACTCATACCACAGCTATACGACTCCTCCGGTCACTCACACGCTACAGAGACAGACAAAAGCAATGCCTTGACTGCGCAATTTCAAGCAACGCACGATCGTGCAGCTTCAATATCCTCCAGAATAGACAACACAGTCCAACAGCAAGTAACATCCTTCAATAAAAATAATCCCCCCTCATACTCCCTACCTAAAGATCTGAACAAATTCTTGTCACCTGCCATCGTCAAAAAGTTTATATCCAACCTTGACTCCAAAAAAGCCATGGGTCCGGATGGCCTCTCCCCAGAGGTACTCAAAAAAGCCTCTGGGAAGGTCATCACTCAAGTCTATTATATATTCAGAGCCTGCATCCAGCTAAAATATTTTCCCACCTGCTGGAAAGTTGCAAAAATAATCCCGATCCCCAAACCAGGTAAAGACAAAACTAAAACACAAAACTATCGCCCAATTAGCCTGCTCTCCACCCTATCCAAAATATGTGAGAAAATAATCGCAATGGCGATTCTTACGCATACCAACAATAATAAAATAATTCCACACTGTCAGTTCGGATTCAGACCAAATCACTCCACTATTCATCAATTAGTACGAGTAAACCAATTCTTCTCCCATGAGCTCAATGTAAACCGCCATGCCGCCATGGTTCTCCTAGACCTAGAGAAGGCCTTTGACTCTGTCTGGCACGCAGGACTTCTAGCCAAGCTCATACGTCTAGGCTTCCCACACTGGATAGTACACCTGATCCAAAATTATCTTGAAAATAGGGAATTCTTCGTCCAAATTGGTTCTGGCAAATCCACACCATGTTTTGCCCACGCCGGAGTTCCTCAAGGTTCCATCCTCGGTCCCCTCCTATTTACCATATATATCTCTGACATGCCAAGACCACACGACACATCACTTGCCCTATACGCAGACGACACGGCCATCATAGCTGCTTCATGGAGCCTCTCCCTCCTACAATCCAGATTACAAAAAGCTCTCCTAGCTTTACACCGATACTTCACAGAATGGAAACTCTCAATAAACCCCTGTAAAACTCAAGCCATATATTTTACTCGACGCATGAAAATACAGGTTCCCCCTCCACTTTCTCTACTGAGAGTATCAATCCCATGGACCAAGACAGTTACTTACCTAGGGATAACGTTTGACACTAAATTAACCTGGAAACCCGCAATAGTTGACAGACAAACCAAAGCTATCAAAGCCATTGGCGCCGCCTCCAAGCTCCTCAAAAGCTCTTCAAATCTCAAAGAAGAGTTACGTATTCTAATTTACACATGCTGCATAAGACCAGTCCTTCTTTACGGATCCCTTGTCTGGTGCGCAGCCGCACCCACCCATATCAACTTCCTCCAAAGATTGCAGAACAAAGCACTTAAGTACATATACGGATTACCAAGAGACTTTTCCACAGATAAACTCCACCGTAAGGCCAAGCTTCCAAGATTAATAGACCTAGTGTACAAACATAATTCAAGATACAACACTTCTTCCCATATCAACCCGCTGGTTAGTTCTACTAACCCGTTGCGGCACGAACAAATTCCCTATAAAGTTAAAGTCCGCTTCCCACTGTCAGGCAGCAGCACACAACACTCCGATGCATCTTAAGTTCTCCCCACGCTAGCAACTGCACCCCGCAACACACGCAAGCGCTATTTCGGTTCCCAGATCCGTGCATAGCTTTAAATAACATTGCCTCTTCAAATCCTACCAAAGCCACCTCAACACCTAACTCTACTTCATGCTCCAGCTCTCCTGTTTCAGGTTTTTTTGAAAATTTTTCCTGAGTAATCTCAAGCATCCCTAACGGATAATATCTAAAGTAGTCCTCCTAGCGAGCATTCAAGGTAGCGCGCAGCAAGCGAGATCGCTTCCCAGCTGTTATAAGCCGAGGACTCAATAACACACAAAAAAAAAAGCCAATTTCGTCAGTTCCTGAGCTCAGCCCTCGAGTAGCAGACGCGTCACCTACCTGGTGTCTACGGCTCTCTCACAGGACGACTCTCCGATCAGCCCCTCTCTAGGGCAGACGTGCAGTCGACAGACTCGCTACGGCTCCCTTCCTCCGAATTGGCGTCCGTCGCTCCGAGTACGGACCCTTTTCAACCACCGAGAGGTTGAAACTCTCTCCTCACAGGACACTGGCAGACGTCTCCTCACGGAGTACGGCTCCTGTGCTCCTTCCTCCCCTGTGATAAGCAGACAGCTCCTCTTCAAGGAGACCGGCTCTTCTCCAGGACCCTTCCTGCTTCCCTTCCGTACCCGTTGCAATGCTCTTTCCCGCTACCCTGCCGATCCGGTGACCACACCTCCCACTCCCTGTCCTTAAAACATCACCCGTGTCTACCACGGTGGATCGGACCCCCCCCCCCCCCCCCCCCCCGCCGTAGCGACCGACGCCGAACTGCGCTCGCTGCCCCGCGGAGCCCCGCTATTCCGCCGACCGCGCTACAGTAATCATTTTCTACAAAATGACCCGAATGTTGAACGAGATCTCCTATTTCAGCGAGATATTAATAAACGCTTAACTCAATATGAGGAGGTCTATAAAGATTTGATCAAAAACCAAACACAATTGTTAATTACGGATTTCATTACCAAGGCTCGCCAATCTGAAATTGTTTCTAATTCATCGAACATCGAACTTGAATCGCAACAAGTACTATCGAGTGATGAAATGACATCATACCAACCAGGAATAAAAGATTAATAGTCTACGAAAGTGATAACAGTAATTAAATTTTCGGTTAAATTTTTTAATTTATACTTCTTGTTTCTATATGTAAAATAAATTACATACATATACCTTCATATTTTTATCATTTTATGAATAGACCGTTATTTTTATGTTTTTTAAGATATATTTAGTTTTATTTTACGTTGAAATAAATGACTGAATTATGCACATTTTAGTTTGTTTTCGATTTACACGGTTATACATATAAAAATCTACGATTTCGATTTACACGGTTTTCTAAGGAACCTATCTTCAGTGTAAATCGGCGGGTAGGTGTATTCCTAGATGCTATTATGGATCGACGGGTATATTTAGATGTACAGTCAGTCGCAAAAGTATTCGTCCATTTACCGTATTCGATGTATTTGGAAGAAATGGAAGATAAATGTACAATTTTTCATTTAAAGGTATAGAAGTAAACCTTCATTTACGTAAAACAAGATACCATTCGCGAAAGTTGATAAATATCGCACAAAAAGGAAAAATTAAGGAATATGTTGCGGTATATCAGAAAATGGGATCGCAAAAGTATTCGTCCATGAACTATTATGTTAAATAAAATACTTGAATACGTTTAAAACAAACGAAAAACAGCATTCTCAGTAGCGATTGTATTTTGTCAACTAGTAACAGTTCCGCACAGTCCGTCTTCAGCAAGCACGCAATTAATATCCATCATGAATCGCAAAAAATGTGAAACATCTCTATCCGAACGTGAAATTATTGTTAAGTTATTTAACGAGGGTAAGTCCAAACGCGAAATAGGGACCATAATAGGAAGATCTAGAAGTACAATACAGTATGTTCTAAAAAAATTTGAAGACGAGAATATGATTATAAATAAAGCGCGATCAGGCAGACCCAGAAAATTGACTCCTCGTGAAGAGACAAGTATTGTAAGGGCTGTTAAAAAGAATCCGCATATTTCCGGAACTGAATTGCGGGAAAACGTGCAATCGGAGTCAGGAAAAGTTGTCAGTGTCGATACAGTTCAACGTGTGCTGCATAGAGCAGGTTTTAAGAGTCGAAAGAGTCGGAGAACACCGTGGGTTAATGCAAGAAACAGAAAGAAGAGATTACAATTCGCCAAAGAGTATGTTCCAAAGCCAGAAGAATTTTGGAAACGCGTTATTTTTACAGATGAAACAAAAATTTGTGTTTTTGATGCCCCTCGTGGGGATGTATGGCCAAGGCCGAATACTGCATATCAAAAAGAAAACTTGACACCTACAGTCAAGCACGGACGTGCATCATTAATAGCGTGCATGGAAGTATATATTCTTAAGTATTGGACTTTTATAATTGAATCTTTTACGACCCGAATTTCATTTACTTTTATGATGTAATTATATGTAATACAGGAAACTTTGATGGTCGGATTGAATATAATTCTTCAAATAATCCTTCGGAAGAGGCATAAGGATGCCCTGCTTTCGTTACACAATCTGAATTTCAGTTTGAAATTTATAACCCCATTTACTACTTTCATTTTTACATTTTTGATTACATACAAACTATACTTTTGCGATTGCTTCTACATTTTAAATACTGATATACTTTAGAAGTGTTTACATTCCCTGTCAGATAATAAAACGGAACACATTCTTCGGAAACCTCTGATTTTTTAGGATATCGCTCTTTCAGACCATATGACAGATGTCTATTAAATAATATATACACTACTGCCTTGGATATTGGCCGAGGTTTTGCCTTGGATATTAGCTGGTCGCTATCCCCACCAGTTCTTGGAACTGGCTTCGGAACTGTCCGAGTGGCCAAGTACATACATATGTTTTTAAACCTACCGTGAAATGACGATGAGCCCTGCTGTGTATCTCTATCTCACTCGCTCTGTATGAACAAGGAGACACACAGGATTTCCTGAAAGATCTACCTCCCTTCAACTTTGACCAGATTCGGTCCCGAACCTCGGCCAATATCCAAAGCAATACTGTATACAACTTTTAAATTCGCCTCCTAATATCCCTAGTCTGAAGCAGGCTCTGCTAGGTTTGCCTTACTGACGAGTCCACAAGCGGTCCCGGGACGAAACTGGTAACCACTTTTCTTTTCCGTGCCTGTCACGATCTCCTTCTCTCTCACTCTCATACTCTGAGACCACAGATTCCTTATACATCCATCTTTCTTATTTGGTGTGGCGCAAGGAGCGCCATATACCCCTTTAACGCCGGGACATCTACGGTATGAATAAAACATTATTTCTCATACTAAGAATTTTTATTAGTAATAAATCTTTTGTGCAGACGCTATAAGTTGCAACGAGTATAAAGGCAAAATTACTCGTTGTGACTTTGAAAGTTATAGGGAGCCCGCGTTAAAGGCAGCCCAGGAGAGAGGCAAAAGCAGGGTCCGCAAGTACAATCTACAGGACCTAGATTCCTAAAGATTTGAAGTTAGGACTGTTTGTAATATAGAATTTGCCCCAATAGGTTCCATGTGTGTTAAGTTTTGGAGGTTAATTATTAATGGAAGTTATTTATATTACATTAAACAAAAAATTGAAGTAACTTCAAAAGCAGTATAATTTCTTCGCTATTCTTCTTTCATAGCACGTGTAACTATTATTTTTTATTCCGGATGAACTTAAACCCACCCTCTAATTTCGCATGGACTACAACATATTTCAGTTTGAAGAATATCCCGGACATCGAGGGAAAAATGTAATCGATTTAGCATAGAATGACCTTGTTACTCCACCTTCAAAGTACGCGGTTCCCAATCCCTACTATTGTGAGTCGCGACTACCACGTAGGCTAGGTGACGTCGATTCAGTATGCGGAGGTTCGTAACAGTCGTCCACCTAACAGTGCAGCGCGTCAGGTTCTCGACTATAATACTCCTGCAAAAATTCAGTGAGTGTTTGTTTCTGGCATCTGCTTAAGCAACCACGAGCTCATCAGCGCACGAGTGAAAACCAAAGAAAAATATTGTACAATATAAAGGTCAGAAATAATGAGTTCCAGGTTTAATAAAAAATTTTCCATCGCGAGAAAACAGGTGTCAAAATTATCGGCCCGACAGAAACGTCGTATTATGTCTGCATTTTTAAACTCTGTGCATTCGGCACAAAGTTCTTGAGGACATGTCGCGTTCATCTTCTTCTCTCTCTTCTCCTCCTTCTTCACCTTCTCTGTCTCTGCCAAATATTTTTGATTGCGACAATAGTTTTCCTGAACCGTCTTTTCAGAGACGTCTTGTTACCTATTTGGTAGACAATAATCTGACGCATACTCAAGGAAACAACATGTAGTCGCTTCTTCGCTCGCATCCTTGTTTTTTCGAATTTACCGAAGGATGTGCGCACAATTCTTGGCACGCCACGTACTCCGGCTATCACATACACTGTTGAGCCAGGAGAGTATGTGCCCTTCAACCTTGAAGCACAAATTGTTAGTGCCATTAAGAAGGTTTCACATATTCCTGAGGTTAGGAAATTATAATTAAATTTTAGTATGGATGGCTGCAACTTAGACAGAGCAGGTTCCATCCTTATATGGCCAATTCAGTGTAGAATAGTAAATATACTCTACATGAGGCCAATTATTGTAGCAATTTATGAAGGCCCGCAAAAGCCGCATGACCCAAATGCATTTTTGGGTAAATTTATAGATGATATTAGAAATATCATTTCAAGGGGAGGTGTACCTCTTCGTGGTACTAAGGTGCCAATTAAATTAAGGTGTTTCATAGCTGATGCACCAGCTACTAGAGCCGTAAGTCTCAATCATTACGCTCATACATCTCGCTACCCTTGTTCCAAATGCAAAGTTTCTGGAACACAAAGCAAGGGCCGCTGTGTATTTACCGGTGTCAACCATCCTCTTCGGACAGATACAGAGTATCGTAACTGTCTGGATGAGGACCATCACAAAGAAGATATTAGCCCTTTATCGCTATTACCCTTTGGGATGGTTTCCCAGGTTCCGTTTGAGTATATGTACCTTGTATGCCTGGGCGTCATGAAGAAATTATTTTCTGCGAGGATATTCGGGAAATATTCACGCACTTCCAAACTATTAGGTCAGCAAATTTCTCATGTGTCTGCAAGGCTGAATAGCCTCAGACAGTTTTGCCCCGTAGAATTCGCAAGACGCGCCAGATCCATCCTCCAGTGTCTGAAGTACAAGGCAACGGAATATAGACAGTTTCTGTTGTACACTGGGCCAGCCATTATGTATGGGATTCTGAGTGACCCGATTTTTAAACATTTTCCATTATTACATGCGGCTTTGAGAGTTCTGGTAGCCTAATCTCCGTCGAGTAAGCAGCACCTCTTCGCGGACCGAGCATTGCAATTATTCATTTCTCACAGTGAAGAGCACTATGGCCTATATTTTAACTCTTACAATGTTCATGGTCTCCTTCATTTAACGAATGACGTGAGACATTTAGGTAGTCGCGATTCGTTTTCTGCTTTCCCGTATGAAAACAATATGAGAATTTTTAGGAAGTATTCTACGAAACCGGGCTTAGCCCTTCAACAATTCGCCAATAGACTGGCGGAGATTCAAGAACACGCTATTATAATAACTAAGGATGTAGATCCGTCTCCTCGTGTATGTATGCCACTAAATGAAGGTTCTGATAGTTTTCAATACCGCAAAATACAATTTAATGGTATATCGTTGAGTACAGATGTACGCGACAATTGCTGCATCTTACGCGACGGCACGATTTGTATCGTTACTGCTATCTACAAGCAGAACAATACATTCACATTAGCGACTCAAACGTTTCAAGAGGTAACCGATTTTTTGACATCGGTTTACCCTCCTCGTAATTTCATGTATACAAATGTAGTGTTACATCCAGAAGTGACACATACTAATCATACCGCTATTTCTTCCAAGTGTTACAGGATACCGTTCTTTGCCAGCGCGAATGAACCACTGGAGGGCGACAAGGATGGATCAGACGCAGAGACTGCATCTTACATAGTTGCAGCTATTATTCACACCGAAGATAGCACGTTATGGTATTTTTCCGTTCTATAATGTTTACAGTACTCTTATTTTTACCACTGTATCTTTACCTTCTTAGAAATGTAATTCTTTGTCATAAGTTTACTAAGTATTATATACTGTAACATGTACCTACATTTTTCTTATAGTAACTTGAGATGGATGCATTGCAAGGAGACAAAGGCTCGCTTAAAGTATCACTGCTACAAAAATTCAAGTACGAATTGCTTTTCGTTTCCCTACACGGATACTCTTATTGTTACAGCAAACTGCAGCTCGCTAATTTCCCGAATTACTTCTTTTATGGCGCGAGCTATGTTACTGGGAGTTGGGATACGGTTTTGTCCCTCACAAGGATCAGACAGCCATAGAGGGCGAGGCCCGAATGTGGCTTTGTGAGAAGATAGTACTTAGGGGGCCCATGGGCGAGGAAGAATATCTGAGTAGGCTGGCAGCTGAGGTCGAAAAATTCATGGTCTAAGAGTGGCGTTTACCACGAAGGATGTTAACGATTGAGGAATGGCTGCAGACCGGGAGGTAGATGGAGGGCAAGAGCGGTACGGGTCGTACACTCGACATAGAGATAGACGGTAAACGGGTTAGAACGGGAAGGGCCAAGCCTGTTACTTGCCGATGCCGCCATAGCAAGCGATCTACGTACCAGAACCAAAGAACAATTCTACGTTATGCAAAAGAGTGAGGGAGGTACTATCTGACTGGTTGTTAAGCCGGGTAATTGTATCAACAGGAAAATGAATTACTTATCCACTGACCTCGAGAAGGGTTTGTACGGTAGTAAGCTTAGCACACTGTTCGCTGGAGAGAAAGGAAATGAGCAGATAAAATATGACCTCACAAATGCCACACGTGATACTAGTATATGGAAGGTCCCACTTGATCAGGGAGGCTTTGGCCAACACCAGAGCAAGGCTTCCATCATGTTGACTATACACGCGGTGGGACGACACAAGTGGTCGCTCATACCCCATGGTAACTTTGACGTGGTGTGGGAAGCGTTATGGGACAGTTTTTTTTTATGAAGGGGCTGTTGTGCACGTAGATGTGGAATTCGAGTGGGTGAACGGGCTGCCATCCGAGTGGAGATGGACAGCCATACTCGATACTATTTTGAATATCTGCAGCTTCAGGATTATCCGAGGCATTGCCGAGGAGCTTGAAGGACGACCTACTACAGCGGGTACTTTTATTTTAATTAACGTCGGTGAGAATGCGATTTGATGATGCATAGCATCGTGGGAAGTCCCTTGTCAATGGTATATTTTGCCTTTGACGTTTAGTCTGGCTTAATTCCGATATCTCAATTGTCAATATAGCGCATACCTTCCTTGGAATCAACGCGGTCCTATAACAAATAACCGATAGGCATTATCGTTTCTTAGTACTGATGTAATAAACAGGATGCATGATGTGAGTCCAGCGTGAGAACGGTTATCGCGGTATTTCAAACCTACATATAGCTATTCATTTTCGTAGCGCGCGTGTCACCCATAGTTCATTCGATGTGAGTCCTGCGTTGATCGCAATGCGAGAGTAATATGCGTTGCGGTAAACCGGAGCGTGAATGTACTGTGCGTTGGTCCTCTTCACTGGAGATACAGAGAAAGAGAGCACGAGACGATCCCTTCTCGCGACACCTTCCGACTACGCTGATTCGTTAAAAACGATCAACAATTCCATTTCCAATAGAGTATTTCAAGGGTGGGATTATTCAACTTATTTCCGAAGAGCCAGAACTACTTCACTACCGTTTTGAAGCTTCGATCAGCAAGTCGCGAGGTGCGTGATCGGGTAGTCCGTGGTGCAAAATATTGAGATAGAGTTTGTTACAAGTTGTGCGAAACTTAGAGTAACAAAAGACTCAGTGCCGCGTACTCAAATTTAACCGTGTATTAAAATTTAGCCTTATATAATTATTGATTCGTTTGGTCCAGTTATTCCATTACTGTTTTGTAACTTTACCGTTTCATAGTCTTATTATTTTGCATTTCTTTTATATATTTTAAACATTTCATGTACTGTTCAATTCGACCGTTAATACAACTATCTCTTCTCCAGTGAGGAAGTCTTAGAGAGCAACCAACTCCAACAAGCGAGTAATCAAAAGTTTACATATATTAGCCAAAAATAAATAATCTGATTGTCTCGATTTACAATTTGGTAAGTTCCATTTTATTTCATTGTACAATATTGTTGTCAACAAGCAATGATAATTAATGCGTAGACATTGTGGGATTTCCCTAACTTATTATTGCTGGGTTGACATTGATAATTCCCGCATTGTTAAAGACAAATTTTGTATGAAACATCTCATTTTCATATATTCCTCTTCGGACACATTATAATTCATCATAATTCTATTTTTCCAAATCATCTGATCAAAATATATGTTGTATTTACTTTATATTCGCCGATTTTTTACTGAAATTCTTTTAACCTCTTATCTTCAACAACATTATCAGCCTCCAACTATAATTAACGAATGCATTACCAAGGACCCGTATGGGACTAGACAATCACGAACCCATAAATCTTACAATAGTTTGGAATAATAATTCCAAATTTTATCACATTTCCTGTCTGCAACGCAAGCTCATATTATTATTCCCGCTCAAACACGTCTACACGTAACAAGATATATAGATAATGTTGAATGCAAATTTGACAAAAGCGTATAAACCATCAGAAAATTTAACTATTGATGAACAATTATTCCCATATAAAGGTAGGACTAAGTTCACGCAATATATGCTGTTAAAAGACGTTACATTTTCCCGAAACTATTGAACGGTCGCGAAACACGAGTTCGGTTGGTGTACGTGTCTAATTACACTGTCCAACACGAATTTTGTTTTGTAACACCCATTGGGTGATCCTGGTAGAGTTCCTCGTCCTGAACGAGAATCCGAAAACGGAATTGCTCTATCACCCTCAGTTTTTGAAAAACACGAGCTTTTGTAAAAACGCGTGTTTTGGGGGGGAAATGCGATATTACGCGGAAACTAAAAACACTAGAACGTTCAAATTGGTTTCAAAAGATAGAGGAGAGTTGCCCGAATATATTGATATATATAGTTGTAATATTACGTGATCCTGAATAGATGTAAATATCGATGAAAGTTTAAAAAACGGCCGATGTACGCATTTCCTACGTATTACTTTTGTATTTTTAGGAAAAGTTCTTTATCTAGCGCGAATTCACTATACAGTACCGCATTCTGTACACATTTCTGAAGAAGACACTATGTGGGGTAAGTGTTGGAGCAGTATGCAATTCGAGTAAATCGAAAAAATATGTGCCGGAGACACGTGCACGGCGTTTTGCCGCCAGGCGGCCATAGCTCGCTCTCCTCGCCAAGTCAGTGCCGTAGCTACGCGTAATCAGCATCAATGATGGGGATCAATAGACATCTACTTTTTATATGTATAATGTTTAATTTTTTTTATTATTTTTTCATAATTATTATTATTTATCTTTCATTGTTATTCATTATTATTTTTAGATACCAATACTACAATGATAAAATACTATAATTCAAAATTTAAAAATCGAATGATGGGCATTACGACTTTATCAAACGACACCCGAATGAAGATAATTTTTTAATCTGTTTATAATATGGAAAAAATAAAATGTATAAGATAAAGAATTACCTGCAGTAAGCGAATTTAGAAGTGTTTTCGTCCTGCTTGACGTTTGTATGTCGTATCTTTGTTGTCCTTCATTAGTGCAGTAAGCGAATTTAAAAATATGGAAGTTTATTTATGATGGAAATATAATTTTCACCCCTATGATTTTCGAGAAAATTATAAGAAACTTTCTTGAAAACAAACTACACTGCTTTTTTCAAATTATTGAATTTTACCGTGAAATTTGTTCCTTTCATCAACTTTAATTTGTGGTCCAGCAAATATTTCTTCATGTATTTTTACTTTGGATATATTTTTTCATATATATAAGCGCAAGTCATGATTTGTCCATTGGCTTGATTTTGTTATGAATCCATTATTCAATACTATAGACAGCCTTTTCGAGATGAAAATGTAATATAATTTTCTCAGATCTAACGATGATGAGGAAGTAAGAACGCTTATCGTTAGCACTCTTTCGAAATGTAAGCACCACTTGACGTTTCCTTCGAACACTCGACACAATCGGAGGAATAATAAATATCTTGAAACCCTCTGACTTGCTATGCACTGTTGAAGTCTGAGTTTAGTTTCAGTTTGAAAATTGTCCGAGTCAGTCGTCTTAGGCAATTCAGAAAATCTTCCGTCGTATAAAGTAAAACGTGTGTTATTATAGTGCATAGTATTTTATAAGTTATTATAGTACATTGTATTTTGACACTCTAGTGCATATTTTCTGACTTATTATAGTATATAGTGTATTTTGTGAGTTATTATAGTATTATTTTGTAAGTTATAGTGTTTTGTAAGTGTTATCTAACGTAATAATGTCGCGAATGTGTTTAAATCCATCAGACTCTTTTTGTTATATTTGTGGGGAGATAGTTGTACAATCTAAACGTATAAGTATAACACCATCAATAAAGTTTGCATACGAACACTATTTTGGATGCAAAATCAGCGACCAAGATAAGCAGTGGGCTCCACATATTTGTTGCCAACGTTGTGCAACAGTTCTTTTAGCTTGGGTAAGAGGTAAGCGAAAATCTATGCCATTCGCAATTCCAATGATATGGAGGGAATCGAGTAATCACGTCACAGATTGCTATTTTTGCTTAAGTAAAATTTTTGGCATCAATAAAAAAGGGAAAAAACAGATAGTATACCCAAGTGTACCTACTGCTATTCGACCCGTTGCACATTCCGAAGAACTACCTGTACCGACACCACCAACAACCATACCAAACATATATGAAGATACAACAGAAATAGAAACCGAAGAAACAGAAGAATATCAAAGAAGTACTCCCTCCCCCTCGGAACAGCCACATTTTTTAACACAATCCGACCTTAACGATCTCGTACGAGATTTGCAGTTATCGAAAGAGCAGGCAGAACTTTTGGGATCTCGGTTAAAACAATGGAATCTACTTGAAAATACAACGAAAGTGACGCATTTCAGGACTCGAAATCATGCATTGGCACAATATTTTATAACACACGAGGAAATACATGTCTGCACAGATATTGATGCATTAATAAGAACCATGGGTTTTGAGCATGATCCGAAAGAATAGCGACTGTTCATAGATTCGTCAAAACTTAGTTTAAAAGCAGTCTTATTGCATATCGGAAATAAATATCCTTCCATTCCAATCGCATATACCGTAAAAATGACCGAATCTTATGACACCTTCAAAACACTTTTATTGAAAATTCAATATGATAAATATAATTGGAAGGTCTGTGGAGATTTAAAAATGATCGGCATATTACTCGGGCTACAATCAGGCTATACAAAACATTGCTGTTTCCTTTGCGAGTGGGACAGCAGAGCAAGAGAGCAGCATTATATAAAAAAAGATTGGACACCACGACATCAACTAATCCCTGGCGAGAAAAATATAAAACATAATAATCTTATCGATCCAAAAAATGTTTATTTACCACCGCTACATATAAAATTAGGAATAATGAAAAATTTTGTCAAGGCAATGGTCAAATCAGGACCTGGATTTGAATACCTGAAAACAAAATTTCCATGTATATCCGAGGCAAAAATAAAAGAAGGAATATTCGTTGGCCCTCAAATCAGAAAGCTTATAAACGATAAAAATTTCACCTCACAATTAAATAATTTAGAAAAAGCAGTGTGGCTTGCATTTCAAAAAACGACACATAATTTTTTCGGCAACTACAGAGCAAGAAATTATATTTCCATCGTCAATAAACTTTTAAAAGCATGTAAAGAACTCGGGTGTAACATGTCTTTAAAAATACATTTTCTACATTCTCACTTGGACTTCTTTCCGCCAAATCTCGGTGACGTGAGTGATGAACACGGAGAACGTTTCCACCAAGCCATTTTTAGGATGGAAAAACGGTATCAAGGGAAACAATCGTGTGCAATGCTGGCAGATTATTGCTGGACACTAATGAAGGACAACAAAGATACGACATACAAACGTCAAGCAGGACGAAAACACTTCTAAATTCGCTTACTGCAGGTAATTCTTTATCTTATACATTTTATTTTTTCCATATTATAAACAGATTAAAAAATTATCTTCATTCGGGTGTCGTTTGATAAAGTCGTAATGCCCATCATTCGATTTTTAAATTTTGAATTATAGTATTTTATCATTGTAGTATTGGTACCTAAAAATAATAATGAATAACAATGAAAGATAAATAATAATAATTATGAAAAAATAATAAAAAAAATTAAACATTATACATATAAAAAGTAGATGTCTATTGATCCCCATCATTGATGCTGATGACGCGTAGCTACGGCACTGACTTGGCGAGGAGAGCGAGCTATGGCCGCCTGGCGGCAAAACGCCGTGCACGTGTCTCCGGCACATATTTTTTCGATTTACTCGAATTGCATACTGCTCCAACACTTACCCCACATAGTGTCTTCTTCAGAAATGTCTACAGAATGCGGTACTGTATAGTGAATTCGCGCTAGAAAAAGAACTTTTCCTAAAAATACAAAAGTAATACGTAGGAAATGCGTACATCGGCCGTTTTTTAAACTTTCATCGATATTTACATCTATTCAGGATCACGTAATATTACAACTATATATATCAATATATTCGGGCAACTCTCCTCTATATTTTGAAACCAATTTGAACGTTCTAGTGTTTTTAGTTTCCGCGTAATATCGCATTTCCCCCCCAAAACACGCGTTTTTACAAAAGCTCGTGTTTTTCAAAAACTGAGGGTGATAGAGCAATTCCGTTTTCGGATTCTTATTCAGGGCGAGGAACTCTACCAAGATCACCCAATGAGTATTGCAAAACAGAAAAAAAGTTTGTTGGACAGTGTTATAGTTTTAGCTCGCATACGGATCGAACAAATACCGCGACGACGACCTTGTTTATTTACGGTCTTGTTGCAATTTGTTAACGTGTATCTGCGGAGTCGGTTGGGCCTCCGCCGATTTGAAAAGTCAATTTGAAACGCGCCGGACGCGAGAGCATTAGAGAGGGGGAAGAAGAGTTAAACAAATAAGGATAGTAGATTAGCGCTGTGACAGCGCCACGAACAGCTGAGCGAGTCTACGAGCACCAGTCGCACAGAGTAGCTCGCTGTGCGCGCATTGAATTTGACAGTACCCCTTCGGTGAGAATAAAGTGGCAACGCTTGACTCCCGAAGTGTCGAATTCCGAATCCTTTGCCTTTCCTTGCGATCTGCTCTTCCATCGGCTTGATCATAGTACGAAGTTACCGTACGAGATCGCCGACAGCAGTACGCATTTTGCAATAGTCGTCTTATATGACAATTGCAATTGAACTTAGCGGATTCTTTAATTCGCTTCGAGTTCTAGTCGAGTTGCTATACGACATCGGGGCACCGGAGATCATTCTCTGTGAGTTACCGATTGATTGTGCACTCCTCACTCCACGCCAACGTGAGAAAGTTTCTTTATTAGAAAACGGACTCCGTTGGAAGTGTGCTGTGACCACGTCTCGTTTGAAGAACGTTGAGTTACACGCCCGCGCAAAGTTCTTCGGCCTCCACGTTTGGTAGTGCCTAAGAGATCGGGAGTTTACAAGGGGTATTCGAACACGTTTAGTGCTTCGTGCCACACTTCTGATTCTCTACACTTCGCATTTCGCGTCGTGTGAAGAACGGACAGTTGAGATAGGCTGCCGTCATCGGCCCACAGAGACAAGTTATTCCTAGTAGCCGTGATTCTCCCCGTTCACGGAGTCAACCTTTTGGAGATTTACGACCTCCACTAGCGGTGACCCGTTCGAGGCAACCGACTGTTTAAACATTAGAAGCCAGGAGTAAGTTACTCTCCGATCGGCTCCGTTCTCGTTTGAAGAACGTCGATAATACAGTCCACTCCTCTACCTGCATTCTGCAGAGAGATTCTGTTCCCTGCCCAGCACGATCTTCGTTGCACGGCGTGTGTGAACAGAACTCGTGTTAGAACGCATTCGGTTACGTAGTTCTTTATAACTGCACCGTCGTTCTTTTGTTTCAGGCAACCGAAACGACCAAAAAATAAGAGGCCACGACCCCCGCAATAGCGGAGTTCTTTTTCTATTTTTTTTGTTTTTTTTCTTATATATATTTGAGTTTTTTTTGTTTTATTTTTATAAATAAAAGGCCGACCACCAACCGTCGGCCAACCAATAAAAACTCTCTCAAGATTATTTAATCCCTCTCCCTCAATATCCGAACCTACGTTAACGAGCAGTGGAGTTCTCTAACACACTGCTCTATTTAACATATGCCATCTAAACCTGCTAAGTATGGTATCAAGATCTGGTGGCTATCCGATTCTGAGAATTATTTCCCATTATCTGGGCAAATTTACACTGGCAAAAGTACATTGGATCGCAAAATAAATCAAGGGGAGCGAGTGGTGAAAGATTTGGTTGGTGCGTATAAAGGGTCGGGCAGAAACATTACTACGGATAACTTTTTCACAACTGTTCCCTTAGCAAAATTTCTGTTATCTTGGAAATTGACAATTGTAGGCACTATAAGGAAAAACAAAAAGTATACTCCGAGAAAAATGGCACCATCCAAATCACGCGAAGAGTACTCTTCTTTATTTGCATATCATGAAAATGTAACACCTTGTTTCTATGTGTCGAAAAAAGAAAAAGTCGTCATATTATTGTCAACAATGCATACTGGCAATGTTGTTTCTGGGCCAAAAAGAAAGCTGGAAATCGTTGAATTTTATAATCGAACAAAATCTGGGGTGGATACCATGGATCAGTTGTTAGGGAGATACACTACAAAAAGACGAACTGTCAGGTGGCCATTAGCATTATTTTATAATATAATTGATATCGCTAGTCTTGCCTCCTACATTATTTATAAGTCAACCAATAATATGTTATGTAAAAAAACAAATGACCGTATATTTTACGACAATTAGGAGAAAATCTCTGTATTCCAAACATTCAAAATCGAGCCTCAAATATTCAGATAATACATTTTGGTAGGCTTACCATACGTCCCGGTTTGACCGGGATAGTCCCGGTTTGAGATCCCAGTCCCGGCGTCCCGATCAAACTTGAACAGCACCGACACCCCAACCAATCGTTCCCCCGCGCCCCGCCGCGCCGCCCGTGCCACCCGCGCCAAAGACGAAACAAAAGCGAACGAGAACGAGTGATACCGACTGCGTGCGTGAGCGTGAAAGTTTATTACCTTAGTCAGTTGTGCACATGCAAGCGTGTCTACTGCACGTGTCCACTATTAAACCGTGTTGCGTTCAGTTTTTTTTTACGTCCTCGTCGCCCGCCTGTGTTGTATTTAGTGTCTATTGTATTGACTTTTTTTCGTCGAAACAGATACAGTAGGTCACAAAAGTAAGTAAACTGTAGCGTTTTGTATGTTTAATTAGATGTTTGTGAAGTATGCTGTTAGATATCCTAGCGACAGTAATAGCCTACGTCAAGGCAATGTTTTCAATTGTTTTCCACATATTAAACAAGAATTTCCTTTGCGTATTAAAGTTATTACACGAAATTTATTAAGACGTGACATTTATAAGCACCACAAAAGTAAGTAAACATTCTTTTTTTTTTGTTGTACACTATGTTAATATCGTGTATTTTTGTATTATGTGTGTTACATTATAAATTCTTAGTATTTAGCTGCCGTATCACTGTATTATGGTTATGCTGCTCAATTATTATAGTATATTTTTTTATTTTCTGGTTTATGTGCAACATTTGCATTATTCTTCTTAAGATTAATACAAAAATATGGTTGAAAAGAGGCATTTAACAAACGAGGAGAGGAGGATTGTTATTGAAATGAAAAACAAAGGAAATACTTATCGAGAAATCGCTAAATTTTTCAATAAAACACCAGCAGCTATTTTCAAAATTCTTACTACATTCAAGAGTACCGGACGAGTTTCAGTTGCACCCAAATCTGGACGTCCAAGAGTCACTGATATTCGAGTAGATAAAAGAATAGTTAATATTTCTAACTCAGATCCCTTTTTATCTGCTCCAAAAATACGTGCAAAATTACTAAATGAAGGGAAAATTGTACCATGCACTGAAACCATTCGCCGACGTTTACGGGCTTCAGGAAAACACGGACGCGTTGCACGAAAGTTACCCCATTTAAGTAAGAAAAATCTCAAAAGACGAATAGAATTTTACAATAAACATGTTTTGAAACCAATAACATTTTGGGAAAATATACTTTGGACCGACGAATCTATGATTAGATTAAAATACAGCCATGGACGGATGTATGTCTGGAGAAGACAAGAAGAATTTTCGTCGTATGAGTGTGCGAAACCAACATTAAAGTCAATGGAACAGGGTATTATGGTTTGGGGATGCGTTTCATATTTTGGAGTGGGGAAAATTATTATTTTAAAAGGAAAAGTAAATTCGCAAGTGTATCTAAATTTACTAAGAGAAATTATAATTCCAGAAGGGAAACGATTAATAGGTAACGACTTCATCCTTCAACAAGATAATGCACCGATACACAAAGCAAAAATTGTTACTAAATATTTGCAAGAGAGTGCAATAAACATATTAGAATGGCCTCCACAAAGCCCTGATCTTTCCCCAATCGAAAATATGTGGTCTATTCTAAAACTACGTATTGCAGAAAGTAAACCTCGTAACCTGGCGGAGTTACAAAGTTTAATAGAGGAAAAATGGCAATTATTTACCATTGAAGAATGCAGGAAATACACACTTTCCTTGCCAAATAGATTGGCGAAAATGTCGTTCCAAAATGGTCATCATTGTGGATATTAATTAGTGTATAATATTTTTGTTTACTTAATTTTGTGACATACATTTATAACTCGTTTCGCGTTTTTGTTTTTTTCTGTAAATACTAAATCAAATAATTTAAGTTTTTATTATGTAGTTATATAAGTACCCTTGTGTAGTATGACCAAGTATTAATTTCAGTGTATATAAATAAATATCTACCATTCTGCATATACATTTTCGTAACAATCCTAGCTGTTTACTTACTTCTGTGACCTACTGTATTTATCGTACGATTTTTCCTGGCCCAGCATGCCAAAACGAAATTGTACATTCACAAAAGAACTTGAAAATGACTATCCGTTTCTTAAAAAGCTCTGCGGTCATAACGACAGAGTGAAATGTCAACAGTGTTTATCAGAGTTTTCAATAGCACACGGTGGAAGAGCGGACATCAAGGATCATCTAAAGTGCTCGAAACACAAGGCCAGCGTACGTGTCATTGCAAGCTCATCTACCATAACATCGTTTTTCAAAAATGTCGAACCCGCAGAAAATGAACTTTCCATTGCTGCTAAAGAAGCTACTTTTGCATTCCATACAGCAATGCACGATATAAGTTTTAAAACATCTGATTGCTTCTCAAAATTAATATCGAAGCTATTTGAGCCCAAATTCAAGTCTGCGCGTACCAAGTGCGAAGCGATCATCACGGGAGTGATCGCACCGATGGCAAGAGATGAACTACACGATGAGCTAAAAGAATGCAATTTTTTGAGCATTTCAACAGATACATCAAACAGACATGATGTTAAATTGGCACCAATAGTTGTGAGGTACTTTGTACCTGTGAGAGGTATATCTGTAAAGTTACTCGATTTTCGATCTGTCGTCGGAGAAACATCTGAAATCTTGGCAAATCACATAATGTTGATAATCAAAAGACACGAAATAGAAAACAAGGTGGCTGCTTTCTGTGGTGATAACTGTAATACGAATTTCGGAGGGGTAAACAGGCGGGGCACCAACAACGTCTATTCCAGGCTCAAGGAAGGTCTCGGCGTTAACATAAAAGGCATTGGTTGCAGCGCACACATCATTCACAATACAATTCAACATGCAGTTGATGGTCTGCCTGTCGAAATAGAGGCTATCGTTGTTAAAATATACAAATATTTTTGTATATATACTGTACGCGTCACAAACTTAAAAGAGTTTTGTGAGACAGCTGACATCGAGTACAAAAAATTAGTGAAACATGGAAATACAAGATTTCTGTCTTTATTACCAGCTGTGGAAAGGATCCTGCATCTATACGAAGGCTTGAAATCTTATTTTCTTGCTCAAGTAAACTGCCCGCTCGCATTGCGACAGTTCTTCACAACAGAAATTGGAGCACTTTATTTTTGGTTTGTGCTCGGACAGTTAAATGTATTCAACAAGACCATTGAGTCTATGGAGAAGACTAACTCAACGGCGACAGATGTAGGTATGGAGTTGGCAAAGTTAAAAACCAATCTTCAAAACAGGATGGAAAACAAATTTCTTCCACAAGCAGCTAAACAACTCTTAAATAAATTGAAAGAGTCCATAAATGTCGAAAACTTCATGAGTGACGTTCACGCTTTTTATGAGCGCTGCATATCGTATTTAACATTGTGGGAAAAGAGCTTCGACGGAGCTGAAGATTTTGAGTGGATCTGCTTGAAAAATGAGCTCAACTGGAGTGAAATCCAAAAAGCAGCAGAAAATATAAATAAAATGCAAAAACCTCAATCGAAAACCCAAATAATGATTGATGAGCTGTTTGATGAGGTGTTATTGGCAAAAAGCTTCTTCCAAAATTCTAATGAAGCTAATTACTCCGAGAAATGGGTCCAGCTATTCACCCATTTTCACAAGCAGCATATTGAGGTGCCAAATTTAAAAAAAATTGTGGAGTTTGCTATGTGTCTACCCGGTACTTCAGCGCCAGTGGAAAGAATTTTTTCACAGATAAAAAAAATGTGGTCTGACGATCGGGGGAGGATGGAAGAATGCGTTGTGGAAGCCTTGCTTACGTGCAAACTCAACTTGAACATGTCATGCAGTGAATTTTATGACAAAATTAAGCACGACAAAACGATTCTGAAGAAAGTGCACTCTAGTGAAAAATATAAAGCAAGCGTGGGTGAATAATAAAACCGGGCAAATTTTTTGTGTTGTTTGTATTAATTGTACTTTGTCTCTTTTTCTTTTTAATAAAAAATATATTCACATTTATTAATATGTTTTCAATTCATAATAATTTTGATTGCATTTCAAATATGAAAAACACAAATTAAGCGAAAAGCAAAATGAAAATGAGCCTCTTTCTCTTCTGCGTCCCGGTTTGGCTCTTCGTAATTATGGTAAGCCTACATTTTGGAACAAAATTAGCAGTAGATAGTGTACTAAGTCCATCACACAAAATAAACATTCCTTCCAGTTCTGCCCAATCGTTGTCGTCTTCGTTACATGCAAGTGGAAGAAAAAAAGTCGTATGGTCGTGTTACATATGTTACGCAGATCATATAAAAAATCGCAGAAAAACAAGAAGAAGCTGTCAGCAGTACACACAACCAGTTTGCGATCAGCATGCAAACACTATTACAATATGTAAAAGTTGTCCAGTTAATATTTAATAATTACGATCTCAATTGTTTATGTTAAAAAATAAATACAATCAAGAATTTTATATTGTGTATAAGAAGTTGTGTCAAGAATTTATTTGTAAAATTTCCATTCATAACTAGTCTAAATATACTTCCTCCTCTACGGCTACCCGGGTACCCTGGTTGTGCAACAAGCGTATATACAGGTTTGAAGCTTAATTATTTCAAATTTATTGTATATTTTGTTTTTCACAAAACATGAATCGACGCAGAAGAGTTCAAAGAATGGGGATCCAGAGCGACCAGAGCGGTGATATTTTGTCAAGACCATAAAAAAATAGTACAGGAAATACAGAAATGGGTACCTAGGTACCCGGTAATACACACAAAGGTCAAGAGGAATAATGTCCACTGTCCAAACTAAGATTTGTATATATGTAAATTTAGGAAGAATAAAACCACTTTGTAATAATTAAAAGTACGGAAAAGTTAAAAAAAACGGAAAACTGGCTCTGTCGTTTTTGACATTTCACGGCTTCCTTTGTGTCGTCTTCAACGAGAACTGAAAAATAACGTGATTGATTTCTACTAGGATTTCCCGATTTGACCGTGTATTGGAAATACACTTGTAGTTTAGGTAGTACACGTGAAATGAGGCTCTCCAATTTTTACTGCGGCAATTTAACACAGCTAAGACTCGACTCGTGTAAATGGTACGTCTACACACTCATTCTTTACACACACACTAGTCGTTCTCGTCGATGCCTCCCGTGAAGTGCTTACCAGCGCATCTGCTGTAAATTACGTACATACAGACGAAGAAGATCAATCAAGAATTGAGGAAGAAATACAGGAACATCAAGAAACCAGCAACAACCGCAGTGTTCGGTCAAGTACAGCGTACTTGGATTTCAATGAGCGGCCAATATGCGGTGAAATGCCAGAAGCAGCAAGCTTGAACGCAATGTGTGAGCGTTCGAGGAGAGAAAGTGTTGAAATAATGCCCCACGAAGATGCGCCAAGTGACGACAATTCCGACTGCAACTGGGTAGTAGAAAGTGTTACACCACCGCAGTTGCAACAATCAATTTCACAAGGACTAGACTTCGTCGATTTCCTCTATGTGTTCAAGCAAATAACGCAGCTTGTAAACCTTTCTAAGGTCGGCTGTGGCATTGAACACATCGAAGTCGTTGGACGTGAAAGGAACGGATTGGAAAACGTGTACACCGTACGGTGCAAAATGTGTCGCTACTTTGAGCACATTCATTGCCTTAGAAAGGAAGATAACACTATGGACATCAATCGGAGTGCTGTATCCGCAACAATGACAACAGGTGGCGGATATAATCAACTGGAGGAGCTGCTGTCAGCAATGAACGTTCCGTGTATGTCGAAGAAGGGGTACCGCAATTGTGAGGAAGAAATAATCAATGCCTTTGAATTGGCCGCTCAACAAGAAATGGAAGTTACTGCAAAAGAGGAGAGAGAACTCGCAATAGCAAGAGGAGACGTACAGCATGGCTCAAATATACCATGGATCGCTGTTGTCGCGGATGGCAGCTGGATGAAGAGGTCCTATCGCGGCGGCAATTACAATTCTCTTTCTAGCGTAGGAGCCATCATAGGATATCATACCAAAAAAGTGTTATACATCGGCGTAAAAAATAAGTTTTGCATCATTTGCCAAACAGCAGCTAAGAAGAAGGAAGAAGCGTGCGAGCATCATTGTTTTAAAAACTGGGGCCGTCATCAGAATTCTACTGGCATGGAAAGTACTGCCATTGTAGAAGGATTTAAACGCAGCATAGAAATGCACGGCCTAATATATTCAATATTAGTTGCTGATGGCGACAGCAGTGTGTACAAGAAAATATTGGATAATGATCCATATAAAGATTACATGGTGCGCGTACGAAAAATTGAGTGCAGCAATCATCTTCTACGCAATTTCAGTAGGAAGATAAATGAAATCGCCACAAAAGGCCGATATAAGGAGCTTCGCGCTACCGTACGACAGAATGCTCTCCGCCTGCGCACTGGAATAAAGAAAGCTGCAGAACACCGATTTGCAGAGAAGATAAGACGCGCCGACCAAATCAAGAATTTTAAAGTAGATTTGCAAAATGTGCCGAGCCACGTCTTGGGCGAACACAAGGAGTGTGAGAAGTTGGCATACTTCTGCAAGAAATACTCCGATGTCAACCGAAACGACTACGTCCCGCAACTCAAGGAAACCGGGATTTATGGAAGCATTGAGGAAGCGATGCAACCACTGTGCGCTCAGGCTGAAAGTCTCCTCTATAATTCAAATAACAATGCTATTGAATGTTTCAATAGCATTATCGCAAAATTCATCGGAGGCAAACTTCGGACGAAAAGGCTCGTACCAGGGTAGAGTTTCCGCTGCTGTTGTGCAATTTAACTCAAAAGAGGCGTTGAGTCGGTTAAGTATTGCAATGGATAAGCAACCGACAGCCATATTAAAGAAAATGGAATAACGGCGTAGGCACGCATCGCAAATGAAAATGCAATATGAACGAAAAGCGAATGCATTCACGTCGCAGTACAACAAAGAAACATGTGACAAGGATTACGGCCCCAGTGCAGCGAAACCAGATATGGAGGAGACAGTGTACTCCTCTGAGTGTTTACGACACATGAACATACTCCATGAGTGGCAAAGAAGAAGGCAAGAAATCGAAGCGGAAACTCGCCATCAGGGCAACAGTGAAAAGTGGATATTGCATAGAAAAAAATTATTAACTGCATCAAATTTCGGCAAAGTATGCCGATTACGAAAGGATACGCCACGAGCAAATACTGTGAAGAGTATCAAAATCTGCATTCCCTACAATACGGAAGGGAGAACGAGGTGAACGCCTTGCAACAACTAGAAGCACAATTGGGAATTCCAATTGTACCGTGTGGCCTGTTTATTGATGCCATCGTGCCATATTTAGGTGCGACGCCTGATGGTCTCGTGCATGTAGCGTCAACCCGTGTGCGGCACTGACACACGCGTGTCAGTGGCGTCGTGCCCGCGGCCTTTGACCTGTTCTTCAACGATCAGGGGGTACCGATGGGGCAGATCTGTGTCTGCCATCGGGGGAAAAACAGTATTGATCGATAGATAGGAAAGCGACGAATTCTAAGAGTCGTAGATTTTATGATGCGATGTATTGCGATGCTGCATGACGAATGCACAGCGATAAGGCTGTCTTCCAAGAATCTGGCCACGCAGTGGGGAAGGTGATTTCACCTTCTGGCAAGAGGACCGTGATTGACCCCACGGCACTTACCCCAGAATCGACACGGAAACAACACGTCCTGTCAAAATCTGATATGCAAGATGATACCATCGTCGAAATTAAATGCCCAGAATCGGCAAAGAATTTGTCGCCTGACGAAGCAATACAGCAGCTTCCAGCGATACGACGAATTTTTCGGGGTGATGGAATGAATGAAAACCATCACTATTATTATCAAGTGCAAGGACAACTGCACATAACAAATAGACAAACTGCTCTATTTTGTTTGTGGACCCCGAAAGGAATGAAAATTATTAAAGTTGAAAAAGATGATAAATTCTGGACAACGGAGATGGAAAATAAACTGAAAAGGTTTTACGAGGACTGCATGCTACCAGAAATGGTAGACAGCAGGTTCAATAGAGACCAGCCGACCAGAGAGCCTCCACACATAAAAAATGGAGCTCCATCCACAAGTGGGAAACAGCGTCCAACCTCCGATGGTGGTCAAAAAATGTCGGCAACTCAGTCTTCATGGATGGATTACTCTCCTGCATTATATGGAGAGACGAGTGGAAATGAGCACATATGAAGAGCCGTCCAAAAAGTCACAATTGCACCGGCGAGTGCAAATCAGCGCATATGAAGAGCTGTCCAAAAAGTCACAATTGCACCGGCGAGTGCAAATCAGCGCACATAAAGAGCTGTCCAAGAAGTCACAATTGCACCAGCGAGTGCAAATCAGCGCATATGAAGAGCTGTCCAATAAAAAATATTAAAAAGTGACAATTACACCGGCGAGTGTAAATCAGCGCATATGAAGAGCTGTCCAATAATAAATATTAAAAAGTGACAATTACACCGGCGAGTGTAAATCAGCGCATATGAAGAGCTGTCCAATGACAAATATTATAAAGTGACAATTGCACCGGCGAGTGCAAATTAGTGCATATGAAGAGCTGCAACATGGCATGTAGGGACTGCACTGGTGATGCAAATTGCCAGAAAGGAGGTAGAAAAAATGAGTAGGAGGATAAAGAGGACCGTGTTTGACGGGGGTGGTGGTGGGTCTCTTCCTACACTCCTACTCATTTTTACTAATAATTATTTTGTACATTATGTACATATAATTGTGTATATTGATAATTATTATATATAAATTATATTTTATGAATTATTTTATAATTTGCCTACAGAGGAAACGTTTTGGAGAAATGGAAGCAGCAAACATTGTCGAAGCTGTATCCCTGTATGTCTGCAGAAAACAGGAGTAGAAAAATGTGCAACGCATGCAAAATGGTAAGTAAAATATTTCTGATTTCATTGTGTGCATGCAAATTAATTTCAAATCTTAATAAATTTATATGTATTTCTTTCGCAGATCTACATCATGGGAATAATCCTCTTACATGAATTGGAAATGCATATAACAGTAAGTATGACGCTAATATTTTTATTATATACATAATCAAATTCAAAATCATGATTTTATATATGTTTCTTTTGCAGGTCCACATCTTGGGAGTAATTCTCTCATGTGAAATGGAAGTGATATGTACGATATAGTAAGTACAATAGTTATACCTATTTTGAAAGGAAATGAATGGACAAATATCTTTGTCTTGTATATAACTGAAGTGGGAATGATAAATGTAGTAAGTAATACACAATACAAAAATACGTTTTCTTATGTGAAATTGTTTAAATAGTAAAATAAAAGTTAACAATAACAGTAAATAAAGACATGTTTATGAAAATATACTTTTTCACAAAATTTATTTAGCATGCATTTTTGACTATACAATCACATTGTTTTATATATACATGCAAAATGTATATGTATATAGTACATTGATAACAATATAGTATTAATATAGTACATATATAACAATATAGTACTAATATAGTACATATATAATAATATAGTATATAACGAAAAAAAATAAATATATTTGTTCCAATAGAATCGCTGACCCTTTACATGCTCGACGTTACGTATTTCACAACCGATCAGCTGTTGTACGGCAGGTCAACGATCGCTGGAAACGTGCGTCGTACGCTCGTTTCTTGACCGACGTCACAGCAGCCGTTCGTTTGCTTGGTCGGGCGGGAATAACTTGAAAGGCCGTTTCTCCCAAAGCTGACCAAAGAGACCACGTATAAAGCACAAGATAAAAATAAGAACTAACATTTTATGGAAAATAAAGGAGACATGATACTCCCAGAATTTGAAATGTAAATTCGAGATTCAAAATTGAAGCTTATTTATTATAGGAAGTACTAGAAAGTATGAAACATTTCGTAGAAATGAGACCACACGCTACGTAATTTGGACCACTTTATAATGACATGAAATATCGTAGAATACACATTAGACCATTTTTAAACCCCCCAAAATCATGATAGTTTCTTTTTCAGTATCGTCGAATAAGATTGAACAGATTCATTACTTCAGTTTCAAATTATAATTCCAATACGATTTCATTGAAGAAATTTTAAATCGAACTAATAAAATTGTAACAAATTACTTTTATTTGATTACGCTAATATCCATAGAAATCACAATTACTGTATCGCATGTTTTCTATTTTTCGGTTCAGAGATGATTACAAGGCAACATATTGAAGTGACAATCATCAATTTTAATGAAATTTATAGGGTAGATAGGTAAATACTGTAACTGTTGTTACGTATATGGCCGAAAATCGGGACCCTAAACTCGACATTTCTGGAATCGAAGTATCGTTTCTAATTATAGAAACAGTTCGAGTCGAGCCATTACACGTAGAAAAGGACAGCGCATGAAAAAAAAACGAAGTCTGACGGTTGGGACGAATGAAGGAAATGTATTGGTGTTACAAAGTATACATATATGTCTGCATATTGCATTAGTGTTGTTTCTTCGCCAGTCGAACTCGGATCATGTTCAAGGTAGTTCCCATCCCTGTGGTGGTGATGACTACCGGACACTTCGCCGTAGATCATTTCGGGCATATACGTAACATTTACCGTATCAAGAAGATATTTGACACCTATCTTTTTGTCGACCATAATCTATGGAAAGAGGATGCAAATAGCCCCCAAAGTTGGGGTCCGAAAACATACTGTTGAAAATATCTCGGAATCTAGTGGACTTTGGACAATGTTTTTCAAAATGTGTTTTTAAATTCAGGTGTATAAAAGAAGTGTACATATACAGTAATTTCTCCCACATTGTCCCTGTATTAGTTATACGCCAATCCATGTCTCATTTTTACACTTATGTTGGGCTGTGCAGTCAGTCAAGCGTATGAATCACGCGACACGGATCTTTTGACTAGAATTCACGGCTTGACAGTTCATAATACAATAACATAACTTTTTAACATGAATATGTTTTAGGGATGGGGGGTCGCCAGGTGAAAAAGTGAAATGCGTTACGAAATTTGACTGAGGACATTTTTCTTCTGTGCTGCTGGGATGATGTCATTATTTCTTATCTATATAAGGTTAATCCGACGCTGAGCGCCCAGGATCGATTTGACTCTTGAGTGAGAACAATGGATGAAATTAATCAGTTCGTCGCCGCTTTTCGTCGTGCTGAAAAGAGAAAAGATAATAATGATGAATCGTGTTCGAAACTTGTTGCGTTGTTCGATCAAGAAATATCGGTACAACTTCCAGGTCAGATATGTAGTGCAGTTTCTGCTGGAAAGAAGTCCGGTAATAAATCTGGTGCCGTGAAAGTCGTTAAAAGTGAAGCCGATTTGCCTCGCGAAAAATCGAAAGATCGAATCGCTGAGTTTATCAGTGCTTTTCAATGTGCTGAAAAGAGAAAATCTGACGATGGCGCATCGTGTTCGAAACTTGCAGCATTGATTCATCAACAAACATCGATAGAACTTAAATTAGATTTTGGTGAAAAACGTAAACCTAAAAGTGCTGCAGAACGAAATCGTTTATACAGAGAACGGAATAAAGATCGTAAAACAGAAAAAAAACGAAAAAACGCTCCGAAAGCATCTACTGAATGGGTTAGAAATTTTCGTCAACGTAAAAAACTTAAAATCGAAGATGATTCTGAAGTCGAAAATCTCGTTATTGATTCTGCATCGTTTATTCCGATGTATACGAAGAGAGTTAGGACTCCAATTCCTTTGACCTTAGAAGCAGAGTTTGAGAAGCGCTTCGTTAATAACCCATTCGGATTTTCTTGTACTGTTTGTGATCGCTTATGGTTCTTACAAGATTTATTTACACCACCTCAGAAATCTTTGATGCTTTTACGTGAGATCTTTCCTGGTGAAATTGTAGAGAATTTCTCTGTTTGCGGCACTTGCTATTCTTCTCTGCAAACTATGAAAATTCCACGTCTCTCACGATCGAACGGCTTTTCGTATCCGAAATATCCTGATCATTTACCACCTTTAGATCTTGTAACTGAACGTCTGATTTCTCCTCGATTACCGTTCATGCAAATTCGTCGATTACGTACAGTCTTTGGTGCGAAGGGAATAATTGGCCAAGTTGTTAACATTCCAGTTGATGTCGAGCAAATGGTATTGAGTTTACCACGTCAACTCTCTGATGATATAGCGTTCAACGTTAACATCAAACGACATCAGATACATAAATCCAACTACCTCAGTGGATATGTTAACAAAGGTGTCATTAAAACTTGGCTTCAATTTCTATTGAAATCTGAGCTTTATCGTCAATACAAAATAAAAGTTGACGAATCATTCTTTGAAACAAATGAAGAACCTTCAATAGAAGAGCTGCAGAATGAGCTTACTGAAGAAGAGCAAAAAGAACCGCTTATAGAGCCTTTAACTGAGAAAGAGCACGATGCAAAGGAATTTCTATTAGCCAAACAACAGACGTTGATGTGGAGTGAAGAGAAGTACAGTGCAATGATGACTTGTTGGCGAGCGTCCAACAAACTGAACGGCACAGGGGCAAGGGGAACGGTTCGCTCGCTCCGCCCATTAGCCAGTAGAAAATCTTTCGACTGGATTCTTACCTGCTACATGCATAGTAGTAGGTCCTTCATATTCGCTGAGGTTTCGCGAAAACCTGAATATGGAGATTTCATTACTACATTAGCCAACTGTCAATTCTGATCACATATACAATGGGTCACAAAAATATTCACACACCAGTATAGATTGACATTTAGATATTGACATTTATGTTCTATATTTTAACTAAATATACAAAGGATTAAAAAATTATTATGTTATGATAGAATATAATTTCTAGGCATTACAAATGAAAAAGAATGTTATTTATTGCATATGACTGTTTAAATAAAGAAAGAGAAACAAAGTAAACGCTAATTTACAGATCTCAAAGATATTCGAACATTCTATAAATTTTTGTTTAAAAAATAATGTAACAATTTTTCATGTGTTACGTGTGGATAATATTTTAAAATATTATTTCGTTCCCTGGTATCCACGTGTTTTAAAAATGACCGAGGGTCGACAGTGGAGCACTTTTTAGCTTTTGAACGATTTATGACAGAGACCTGATCTGTGTAAGATCTTTTGAGAAACCTAGTGAACATAAACAGAATTATCGGCGATAGCGGTTGGTGACAACTTATAGAGGGTCTTTCAGATATCAGATGTTGAAGGGATGTTTGTTTGAATGAGTCAAGAGAAAGTTAGGAATGACAAGCAGTTCAACATTACGTTGCCTCAATGAATAGGACTCTGTTCCTGGTAGGATCTGGAAGACAATGTCGCTTTCTGGGAAAATGCCTACGATTGACCCTACAGCATTTCCCCCAAAATTATTTTCGGACTTTTCTAACATGTCGATGCCCAATGCATCAATTCTTTGCAACTCGGCCAAAAATATTTTCGTTCGAATAAACGACAGGGGGTACACGTGTTTTACAGCTGCTGGGCCTAACGGTAAGTATTCGGATAGTAGCCAGAGGCCTGCAAAACACACCACCCGCGGTCGCGGCAATTACCCCCTTAAAGACATCCTCGAAGGGCGAGTGGGTGACGTCACGTGGACCGGAAAAACCCAAGAAGCGCGGACACTTGCGGCCAATGTGTCACCACTCAGGTAAAGGGGGCACGGGAAGCGCCTCTGTCCAAGAGGCCCACCAATTAGGATTGTTGTTTTCCGGCCTTTTCCGATTCGCTGATTGGTGCGTCGCGTAGGCGGCCAATCAGACCCAAAAACACGACATCGTGTTCGATCTTGACGAATCGGAAAATTCGGCGTTTCCACTTCCGCGTACGTTTGGTCAACACGGCATACTCACTTCCGGTACGTAGGAAGCGGGCTGAGTTTGTGTGTCCAAGGGACAGAAAGCGAAAAACGCTTGAAGCGATAAGTTACCAAAAGAAAGCGAATAGTTGGTGATCAGAATTAATCTAGTTGGCCCATGTTAATTTGGCAGCCAACGATCGAATAGTGAATATTCTATAATTATTAACTTTTTCATTTATCTATATATATTTAATTTTTAGTGACTATTATAGTATTATTGTTTAGTGTAGTGTTGTTTTGTATAAGTTATAACATTAAGGTGTTATTGTAGTTTTGTGTTTAGTGTTATATAGTGTTACGTGTAGTGTTAATCTTAAATTAAGTTCTATTATATTCTAAATTAAAATGTCTCATAAAAAAGGACAAACGGTGCATAGTGAAGCACGGAAAATGGTGAAAAGGATTGCACAGAAGTGTGATGAAGAAGCAGAGAAACTTCAACTTCTGCATCCGCTACAGCAGGCAAATGCTCGCATTGCTGAGTATATTGGTTTGTCATCAAGGACAATTACGAGAATTCGAAACCAAAGCTCAGATTCTCAAGAAGAGAGCGTATCGTCGCCAGGGAAAAAACGACCAAAGAGCATTGAAAAGAAGTTTCACTGCACTGAAGAGGATAAATTAATAATAAGAAATATTATCCACGACTTTTATGTTGAAAAAAAAGTTGTACCGAGTGGTCCGAAACTGATAGCCGCTATACGTGAGAAGAGTTTTCCCGTGGAAGTTGCATACCCTTTACAAATTATTAAAGAGTATGGGTTTCAAATGGAAGAAAAGTACCAGCATTCGGAAAATATTAATTGAGCGGCCGAACATTTTATCATGGAGAGGGAAATATTTAAAGGCAATAAATCATTATAGAAATGAAAATATGGACATCGTATACATCGACGAAACGTGGGTAGACAATACCCTATGCTTCAGAAAGTGCTGGCAAAGCGATGACATGCTAGGCGTTATAAAAAACACCAGCTCATCGCACCGATTGGTAATCGTCCATGCGGGTGGAAAGAACGGTTTTATATCAGGTGCCTCACTGATATTTAAGGCGAATACAACAAGTGGCGATTATCATGGACAAATGAATGCCCATAATTTTGAAAAGTACCCATTAATAAGAAAAATACATAATAACATGGGTCATATAGGAATAAAACAGATACAAAAGAAAATTGGCCCATTCTATACAGCAAGGAACCTGACGGAGAACATAAAACAAATTTGCAGAAATTGTACGATATGCATAAAGAATAAAACCAGAGGACAAGAAAAATTTGGCCTAATGTCACACTTAGGTCCAGCCACAAAGCCCTTCGAAATCGTTTCCATAGACACAATAGGCGGTTTTGGAGGTTTACGGTCTACAAAGAGATATTTGCATCTTCTAGTAGATCACTTTACAAGGTATGCCTTTACTCTTACATCCAAGACACAAACAGCAAAGGACTTCATAAAACTAGTGATAGACATCCCAGATGTAAATAAGATCGGAAAAATCCTCACAGACCAATATCCAGGGATAAACTCGAAAGAATTCAAAAAATTCTTAGACGAACAACACATACCAATAATATTCACAGCAGCAAATTCACCATTTTCTAACGGGCTAAACGAGAGATTTAATCAAACATTAATTAATAGAATCAGATGTAGAATTAATGAGAAAAACAGGAAAGTAGCCTGGACAACAATAGCAAGACAGTGTGTGAAGGAGTATAATGAAACCGAACACACAATCACAGGATTTGCTCCAATATATTTGTTAGAAGGCACTAACGTAGTAATACTTCCAAACGAATTAAAACAAGAATATTCTGAGAGAAACTGGAACGAAGATAAGGAAAGAGCATTAGAAAACACAATGAAGTCCCATAACTATAACAAAAACATATTTGATAAACACAGAAAAAAACATGAATTCAAAGTTGGTGATATGGTCTTTGTGGAAAATGGTAACAGATTAAACAGAAGTAAATTAGATGAATTGAGAATCGGTCCATATAAAATCATAGAAAAGCTATCAAACTCAATATACAGAATTGATACGGGACATAGAAAGTCAGAATCAAATTTATTCCACATAACAAAACTTCTACCGCTCCCAGAAATCAAAGACACAACAAAGCGATGAGCGGTAGTGACCGATGCCGTTTACCTTGTCGTGAGTTTTTCCCCTGGGGGGGGGGGGGGGGGGGGATGTAAAGAAAATATACTTTCTTAAATTTGAATTTACCACGCTCACAAGAGCGTTGATAAAGTAGAAACCGGTGTAGACGACTATTAGGTAATGCGCTGTAAGCAATTTATAGAAAGTGAGTATAAGACAGAAGAAAGAACGCATCGGACACGTGCACAATAGAGAGAGAGAATTTATAGTGAAAAAAATTAATAAGTTCAGAAGTTTAGATAGAATTGGGAATAGACATAATTTGTCGTTTCTCTTTTTCAGGTGAAAATTAATTAAATGTAAATAGTGTAAAAGTTAAGTTTTAATATAAAAGAAAATTGGATTCCGGATGGAGGGCGGTACTGAGCGCACGCGAATGAAGTAAGAGGTAACAAAATTCAGAGAAAATTGAGGAACAAGTGTCAGTTTAAAGGAGATTAGTGAAGTGAAGGTGAGACGAATAAGCGGAGACAACGGACCGAAATAATTGTGAAAACGGGAAAGAGAGGAGACCTCAAAAGACCGGCAAAACTCTGGAAGGGCAAAGAGGTTAGAAAGTTTAAAGGAATGGCCACCAGAGCGTCAGCACAGAAGCAGAGACCAAAGGATTCGGAAGAAAGTCGCACGATGGAGAAGTTCGTGAGGACGTCCGCCCGGACACCTAGCGGAGATGGAACGTGTGAGCAGATAAAGAGGGCGGACTTCGAATCAGAGATGGAAGAGATGCTACAGAAGATGTTTGAGAAATACATCGGTGAATTGGACACTTGGAGAAGAGAGATAAGAGAGGAGAGGAGAGCGTGGAGGGAAGAACTAAACCAATGGAGGGAGGAGAAGGATAGGGAGAGGAAGGTATGGGAGGAGGAGAGAAGAGGGGAGAGAGAGCTGTGGGAGGAGGAAAATAGGATACTGAGAGACAGAGTGAGAGAGCTAGAGAAGAGGGAGGAAAGAAGAGAAAGAGAAAAGAGAAAGCATAATATTGTAATAAAAGGAGTTAAATGGAGGGGAGACGACATTAAGCAGGAAGCAAAGGACTTCATACAGAACGAGATGAAAGTGGAGTTAAATGTGAAAAAGGCCGTAAGGATGAAGCTGAAAGGGGAAGAAGAAATGGTAGTAGCAGAGATCGGAAGCTGGGAAGAAAAACGTATGATGATGAGTAAAAAGAAAATATTAAAACGAGGTATTTATATAGATGATGACCTAACAAAAGAAGAAAGAGTCATCCAGAAGAAATTGAGGGAGAGAGCGAGTGAAGAGAGGAAGAAAGGCAACCAAACGAAAGTGAGCTATAGAAAAATTAAAATCGGCGATAAGTGGTTTTACTGGAATGACAACAAAGGGACAATAATAGAGGAAGGCGGTACACGGAATATATGAGAAAGAAAGCGTAAGGACGAGAAGAGAGAGGGGAGCGAAGGAGGAGGAGTGAATGCGTGTTTTTGGAATGTGAAGGGCCTAATAAATAAGAGTGAAGATGTGTGGGATTATATGGAAAAGTTTGATATTCTGGGGCTTATGGAAACGTGGGTGGAGGAGAAACAATGGAAGAAGTTGAAAGAAAAATTGCCGAACAAATTTAAATGGATATTTATCCCGGCAAAAAAGGAGAAAAAGAAAGGAAGGGCGAAAGGGGGCATAATAATGGCAGTCAACAAGAAAATAGATTGTTCAGAGATCAAGGCGTGCAGTGAAAGGGTGGCGAAAACAAAACTGAGACTAAATGGGAAGACGTGGAGTATATTCACAATCTACAGCCAGAACATAAAGGAGATATTCAATCAAATTGAGTCAGAAGTGCAGCAGGAGGGGGAGGGGGGAAGATTACTACTAGGAGGGGACTTTAACGCCAGAACAGGCGAGGAAGGGGGCCCGATAAGGGATGGGTGGGATGCAGAGGAAGGGGCAAGAAAATCTAGAGACAAGGTGGTCAACGGAGAAGGGCGTACCCTGCTGAACAAGCTGGCCGAAAAAGGTTGGACAATACTAAACGGGAGCAATGGATCAGAAGGAGGATGGACGTACATATCAAAGACAGGAGAATCCGTAATCGACTACGCAGTGGCTAACACGGAGGCGGAAGTGGAAATTCGGATGGTAAAGGAGGGGGAAAGGGAGGACTCGGACCACCTTCCAATAGAAGTTAAAATAGAGGGACCAAATCTGAATACAGAAGCAGAGCAGAGGAGAGAAGACGAAGTGAGGACGCTGATAAGGAATGTGTGGTCGGAGGAAGGGGTAAATTACTACCATACGAATTGTGAGGGGTGGCATAGCCAAAAGGAAGAAATAAACGAACTTTGGAAAGAAATCAAAGAAAAAGTTGAAAGCTCCACGCTCAAAAAGGAGATAAAAATCCAAAAATGGAAGCTGGGCAAGAGAGAGTGGTTCAGCAAGGAATGGGAAACAAGAAAGAGGGAAGTCAGAAAGATGATAAGATGGTACAAAAAAGGTAAAATAGGAAGAGAAGAATACTTGAAGAAAAAGAGGGACTTTAAAGAATGGTGTAAGACGGAAAGAGAGAAATATGAAGCAGAAGAGGAGCGGAAACGAAATGCCATTAGGACGGAAACCGAAGCCTGGAGATATATAAACAGGTTTAGGAAGAAAAGAGAAGTTAGAGATGAAGGAATTTCAATAGAGGAATGGAACGGACACTTCATGGAATTACTGAACGGAAAGAAGGAAAGAATCACGTTTAATCCGGAGAAAGGAGGAGGGGGGGAACTGGAACAGAGGAAAGAGCAAAGGGATGACATAACTAGGGAAATGCTAATAAAAAAGCTAAGACAATTAAAAAGGGCAAAGGCACCGGGGGAAGATGGAATCGACAACGAAACTTGGAGGTTAATGCCAGCTGAGATAGGAGAGGAATTTATAAGACTAATAAATAAAGTTTGGGGAGGGGAGGGAGTACCGGAAGAATGGAGGACTGGGGTAATTTGCCCTATACACAAGAGAGGGGACAGGTCAGAAGTGAAGAATTACCGGGGAGTAACATTGCTGAGCACCGCCTACAAAATCTACGCAAGTATCTTAAATGATATGTTAGTGAAAGAGTTAGATGGGAAATTGGGGGAAGAACAGTTGGGATTCAGGAAGGGGAGGAGTACAATTGATGCGATCTATATACTCAACCATATCGTAAACAGGGAGCTAACAAAAAGGAGGGGGAAAGTATTCGTATTTTTTGCAGACCTAAAAGCGGCATTTGACAGACTGGACAGAATGGAACTACATAGGATGTTGGAGGTGAAAGGAATAGACGTACACCTGAGGGAAAGAATAATGGAAATATATAAGGAAACCAGAAATGTCGTAAGTAGCGCGGTAAGAGGGACCGGGACATTCTGGACTGAAAAGGGGGTAAGGCAGGGGTGCCCGCTAAGCCCTACCCTCTTCAACCTGTACATTTCGGACTTGAACGAAGAAATTAATAAAGTGAAGGAGGGAGGAATTGTAATAGGGAGACACAAGATATGGACCCAGATATATGCAGACGACGTGATATTAGTAGCATCGGGACAGAGGGAGTTACAGACAATGATAAACAGATTTGCTAGATACGTAAAGAGGAAGAAGTTAGAATTAAGTCGTGAAAAGTCGAAGATTGTGGTATTCGAGAGGGGAGGCGGTAGGAGAGCAAGAAGGAAGTGGGTTCTTGAAGACAACGAAATAGAAGAAGTTACAGAAATAAACTATCTGGGATACATCTTCCAGAAGAATGGAGGCACGGAACGGCATGTGAAGGAAAGGGTAAGGAGGGCAATGCTTACTATGATAAACACGTGGAGTATCGGGGAGAGACTATGGAATGGAGACTTTGGTAGGAGAATAAAGATGTTCGACGCTTTAGTGACAAGCGTCGCACTATATGGGTCGGAAATCTGGGGATGGAAGAGGGAGGAGAGATTAGACACAGTAAAGAGAAAATACTTGAAATGGATCATGGGACTGGACCCCAACACGCCCAATTATATTCTGATGGAAGAGTCCAAATGCGAAGAAATGTTCAGTATGGCACTGAAAATAGCATTAAACTACGAAGAACATTCGAGGAGATCGAATAAAAGGATTGTGATGGAATGCATTAGAGAAATAGAATCGGAAAGGAAGGGAGATATAAAGAACAAATGGAGGGAGCACAGAAAAATGGCGATGGAAAGATACGAGCTGGGGAAGGATGAGGTGGTCAAGATCAGAGAAGAATCAGACAACGACATAGGTAAAGTAATAAGCAGAATTATGGAAAGGATAAGAAGCAAGGAGAAGGAGGAAAGGATAAAGAAGATACGAGGCTCGAAATACAATGTAGAATATGAAAAAGTACGGATAGAAAGACGACCGGAATACCTCAAGACAAAAAGAAAGAAGAGAGACATACGTCTGATCGCAAGATTCAGATGTGGCAATGAGTTGAGGGGGAGACAATACTGGAGAGAGGAGGGGGAGAGGACATGCAGGATATGCAAAGAAGGCGAAGAGGATATACAGCACGTTTTAAGAGAGTGCCACACAACCAAGAGGGACACAAGGGCAGATGAGTTCTTGGATGAGAGGGGGACAGGTTTACCGATAATGTATAAAATAGTGGACGAGAGAGCAAGGAAAGAAAGGGAAGCAGAGAAGTGCAATAGCAGCGGTGCTAGGGACCAAAACAGGGAGCTAGAGACTTTACAGGAGAGATGTAGATATCAATAGGTTAAAGATGTGATAGTATCTTAAGCGTAACTCGAGGACTAAAGGACACGCAGGAGGAACAGAAGAAGAAGCACCAAATAAAGCCAAAGGAAAAGGCAATATTAGAAACGAGCAGAAGATGGATTTTTACTTTTGAATTTCTACAAGAAGATCGCAAGATTTATAAGGGTACCAAAGAGGATAAGATCAGATTATAAGACTATAAGATTAGACGATAGAGCATAGGATAAATTAGTTCCATAAGATGTAGACATTAATAACTAGTTAATAGAATTAGAAATAAGAAAGAAAGATGTAAAAGTTACACATTGTAAACCGGAAGACATCCTAAGCCGCCTAGGTAAGGATTATAATAAAAAAAAAAAAAAAAAAAATATAAAAGAAAATTACTCTTTTTCAGAGCAACCAAGAATTAGTTTGTATCCCATAGAATTCCTTTCCTGATAATAGAAAGATACCATTATATATATATATTCGATTTATTCTTATCACTTGTATTTCTCCAACTTTCCACTTCATTTAAATTTTTTCGTATAAGCGAATCTGTTTGCCACAAAAATTTATCGACAAAAATGGACTAATGCAGTAGGTGTATTATGATTGTCGCAAAATAATTTTCACCGAAGTTTTACTAAATACTGTAGCGAACGCTGGTGCATGACATGTGGCAGTGATTGAGATGTTGCAAGAAGGTATTGCCAAAAAAGTTCGCATTTCATTTATTACAATTATAACGTTTTACAAGTGAAAATCGGCTGAATCCCTAGGTGTACGATTTTAAGTGATAGTCACTGTATGTTTGCTTTAGTATTAAAATTTAACAAATTTTAATACCAATAGTTTCATTTATTATAAAAGAAATTAATGAAAGTATTATTATTTAATTATCTTTAGTATCAGGGTTTTGTTAAAATTATTTATAAACCTAACTTTATATAATTATTTGTGTTGCATAAAAATTATAAATATAAAATTGGGTAAATGTAAAATGCTATTAGTTCTTATTGATATCTAGTTTCTTCAAAAGGAAATTTAATTTACATATCATTTTTTATTATTTTATATTGTTATATCAGTAAAATAATAATTTTATATACAAAAATGATGAAAGAAATTTTAATCTATATTTGTAACTGTTACAGTTCAATTTTATTTTATTAAAATTTCGAATTATATTCCTCCTGCACATAAATGGAATTGGCAAATTATGCGTTACGTACAGTATCTGCGAGTAAAGCATGTCAGATATAGTTGCTGACATTATTTGAAGAGTATAAACAATGCAACGTCCCTTTACGCCAAATCAATCACTTTTTCATCTCGATATCATTTATTTTAGAAGTTTGAAGTTAATTTTTTATTTTCAAGATATTCTTCTTAGTAAATGTGGAAATTATAAAGACAACCTTTCTTTGCGAATTTTATCTCGAAGGTCAGGTATATTTTACGATAAAAGACAATACGCCTTGTAGTGTTTCATACGAAATTTGTCTTCCATATGAAGTGAGGAGTTACAAATTAATGTAGCAATACGTTTTAAAAAAATTCAACGCGTCCCGTTTCAGATAAGCACGCCTCTCGCTTTGGTATCGCGCTGTGCATTCCGTTTTCACGAAAAGAGAAAAATATCGCAAAATGAAGCTCTCTCTTTTGCAAAAAAAGCTAATAGTAATATGATGACGCCTCACCCCCCATTCAAGATTAACAAAATTCTTGACATCGAAGTTCAAAAGTGATCAATTTGGCATGACACGAGCATATTATATTACATTCCCAATATACTGTGCTATTGCTACACTAAAAGATATTGTCCGCTATCAAATTTGCATGAGACAACTTACCTTGCACGCCACTTTTTATTGGTGGACATACGCCTCCTTGTGAGCAAGAGATGGCGGGTTTTTGAGTCCTTCTTTACACATCGTTTTTCATCTTCTTTTCCACTTTGGTGGTTTACTTCCATTTCAGTTACACAATCACACTTAGCGAAGTAACACGAAAATAGAGTACGGTATTCGTAACGTAATACGAAAGGGTTCGCGAACAAAAAAAAGAAAAAAAAGTTCACACACTATAAACATTTACAAATATATAAACTGTATTACTTCGTACTTCCTGCTATAGTGCGGGAAACAGAAGAAATAATCTTCCAATTCCGCGGTGGCATTGGCTAAAGGTGGTCGAAGCCGTTAGAAACAAAAAAGAAAGAGCATGCAACAAGGACAGATGCATACGTCTCTTTCTATCTCATTGCGGACCACCCGCTGCCATGCGCGAAAAGACCGCGCTTTTCCTACCTTTCGTCTGCCCAATTTTTGCGCAACCACTCATGCGCATATTTTTATTTAGTGTAAGTGCGTTACTATGGTTCGGTTGCTAAGTATCTCACACAGAAGTATTTTGGAAGACGTAGCGACCAGCAAATCCATCGGCAGTTCATCATTCGACTTCAAGGAGGAAACATCGTAAGTATCTTTACGTTTACTTATCGTCTACTTTTCCTTGTAATGTGTTAGGTGTCTTTGGCATAATCATTCGTCCCTTTAGTTGTATGTGGAACAAACGTATCAATATTCAATTCAAATGTGCACTTTGAAATTGTGTGTTCGGCAAAAGTTTAATTTACTTATTTTATTCTAAATCAACGTTTTCTCCTGGATTTTTCAAGAAAGGCTATATTTTAAGATGGAAAATAATTATAGATCGATGGAAGCTTGAAAAAATAATGTTCTTGTGCTATTTCTTTTTTGCAAAAAGAATTTCAATATAGCAGAAACCATAAATTTTTGCAGATATCTCGAAAACTATGGCCATGCGACAATTTTTAAGAAAGTAGCACAAGAAGATTACTTTTTCAAACTTCCTGGGTCTATATTTATTTTCAATATTAAAATTCAGTCTTCTTTTAAAAAACCGGGAAAAAATAAGTTGATTTAGGGTAAAGTTACCAAATAAAACTTTTACCTTGTGTTCCTACAACAAATCTCAAGTGAATTGTAATATAATGACTTTGTTGTTTTGCCCATTCGAAAAAATGGGAAAATGTGTGTACCAAAGCACGATAACTATTTACAGGGACGTACCTATTCTTCCACGGAAAGAAGGCATAGCCTGTTTACATTTACATTCTTGTTGCAGTTCATTGATTCTGCCTACGAACACAGGCAGTGGTCGCTATTAGCCAAAGACGGTGACGAAGATCAACAGCGATCACTGCCTGTGTTCGTCGGCGAGTTAGAAGACTCCAACAAGTGTGCGAATGTAAACACACTGTGCTTTCTTTCCGTGGATGAATAGTATATTGATTTTAGTGATTTCAAGATCTTCTACAAAATTATGGTTATTGAAGTCCGTCTGCATATGTGTCGCGAACGCGTGCGTCTAAAAGGAATCGCTGTTCATTTTGCTTCTCTATGAAGATATCACGGTGCCGCTTGCCAGGCGGCGTATTGTGTTTATAGAAAAGCAAAACGAACAGCGATTCATTGCAGGCGGAACGCGTCGAGGACACACATACAAACGAAGTTCAATAACAACAATAATTTAAAAATTTTTGAAAACTACAGCTGATCAGCAATTATTACTTCAAATAAAAAATTAAATGAATCATATATGCATGAAAAATATTTCAACAATATTTGTGAGGTGTGCTTCTTCGTGGTTTCACAAAAGTTTCACGATACTTTACATTGATTTATTTACAGATAGACAAAATGGAATGCAGAATGGAGAAGAGGAACGAGGGGAAAGAGGAGCCGGAAGAGACAAAGAGAGAAAAGGAGGGAGATTTAAAGAAGAGAGAAAAGGAGGGGGAAGTAAAGAAGAGAGAAAAGGAGGGAGAACTAAGAAAGAAGGAAAAGGAGGGAGGGGGAAAAAAGAGAGAGAAAGGAAGAGATAGGGACGTTGACGTCCACTTGCAGTTATCACAAGTAAGTACTTGCATAGGCGATTACACGCCAAATGGTTGTAGTTTCAATTCTATATGACTACAACTGCCAAATTATAAAAAAATTATAATTGTTTCATATTTTATAGATCAATCAACTGAAAAAGGAAGTGAAGCAATTAAAATATGGTGGGAGGCGCGGCGCGAGAGGAAGGGGAGGACGTCCCGGCCAACGTCGCGGTTGGCGAAGGGGTGGTGGAGGGGGGGGGGCATTCATTTTCTACAATTAAATAAAAAAACAAAAAAACAATACAAAACAGTTTTTTATGCCCCTTCTCCTTTAATTTAATTAATAGTGGTAATTTGATTAATCTTATATATTATATTTATAAAATATATAAAATTAGTTTTATAAATAATTTTAACAAACCTAGATACTAAAAGTAATTAAATAATAATACTTTATATTATTTCATTAATTTCTTTCATAATAAATGAAACTATTGATATCTATTAATCATTTTAATTTTTAATCATATTCAATTCAACCATCAAAGTTCATAAAGATAACCCTCTATCGTTGTTGACTTCGTCACATTAGCATATCATTGTGAGATTCCCATTATTTTTCCTTTTCGATTCATTCACTTATCTTCACTTATACAGTCTAATTATTAATTCCTGATTTCTAGTTTAAAATGAAATGTTTCGCTTATATTTTTTATTATATTGAAAATATAATATACGTCTCTCGTGGACGCGTTGCGTTTACAAACGATCGCTGCTCATTTCACTTTTCTCTAAACATAGTGTGGTGCTGCTTGCTGACACAAAGTAAAATGAGCGGCAGTCTATTACAGGCGGAAAGCGTGACGACACACGTACAGACAGGCTTCAATGTGTAGTAGTACAACGAGCAGCTGCTACATTAGCGCCAACTCTAATTTGGTCTTTACGATGAGGCGCCTCCTCGCGGAGAACGGCTGAACTAAAGTTTACACGTTTTTGCTCTGTATCATCATCAATATGGCGAAATCACACGAGAAAGCATGCTTTTGCGGGGTTCGACTTTTCGTTCTTATATGAGAAGATTTTGTGTCGCACGATAGCTCATTTGAAAGGGGAGGCTTCAACGCAGTGCGCTCTGGTCCTCATTTTATTGAGAACATTCTCTTTGTATACGAAAATTGCTTAGATTCGGCGGCTGTCAAGCTGTAAATATTTGCTCCACATTTCCACGCTCATATTATTGAGCATCAACATAATCGTATCAAATGACGACCAGAGCGCACTGCATTGAAGCTTCCTCTTTCTAATGAGCCGTATTTCGACCCAAAATTCTCTTATATGAGGACGAAAAGTCGAACCCCGCAAACCCATATTTTTGGCTCATTTTGTCGGTAAAGTCAACTCTCTGACATGCCCGGCCGCCATTGGGGACTACCGCCTTAAAGCATATTTTGCTTTGGGAGTTTCGCCAGGACAATACTGCTGCATCGACAGTAGATAAAATTTGCAAAATTTATGGTGCACGCATTATGAGTGTAAGCCAAGGTCAAAGATGGTCCAACGCATTCGTTCTGGAAATTATAGCCTTGAGTATGAACCGAGGTCCGAAAGCCCACAAGAGTTTGATGACCAGAAACTGTGTGCACTGATAGACCAAAATCCGACCTTAACGATACACGATTTATCTAAACAGCTCTAAGCAACCCATTTAACGATCCATCGGCATTTAAAGACTATAGGAAAAGTTTCTAAACTGAGACAATGGATTCTTCAAGAATTATCGGATATGAATTTGAAGGAACGAATGGAAATTTGCAGTTTTCACCTCTGCAGATGAAAAAAAGATCCATTTTTCAATCGAATAGTCAACGGGGATGAAAAATGGATCCTTTGCAAGAATCTAAAACGTAAAAGACAATGGATTGATAAGGACAAGACACCATATGCAACTTCTAAACCAGGCTCTCATCCAAACAAGATAATACTGTGTATTTGGTGGCATATGGAAGGGATTATCCACTTTGAACTGCTTTCTGAAAATCAAACTATCACTAAGGAGCTTTATTGTGAACAACTATCATGGTTAAAACAAGCTATTGATAAAAGGAGACCTGCATCAGCCAACAGAAAGGGCGTACTTTTTCATAATGATAACGCACGACCTCATACGGCACAAACAACGCTACAAGAAATAAGACAATCTGAATGGGAAATTATGGCTCATCCACCATATTCTCCTGATGTAGCCCCGTCAGATTACCACCTTTTCCGAAGTTTTCAAAACCATCGTTAATGGAAGTTTTTTTAATTCACAACACAATGTACGAAAAGAGCTCGATTTATTCTTTAGATTAAAACAGAAGAGTTTCTACCGCCAGGGTATTGAAACTTTAAAATTAAGATGGGAACAAATTGTCAATAATGATGGTAAATATATCGCAAATTAAAGTTGCATGTGTTTTATTTTACGCTACCTTCGAACTCACCCCAAAAAACACTAAGTACTTATGATGTGACCCAATATATTGCATGGAACTCTACTTCTAAATAACGTAAATGTATAAAAACGGATAATATGAAAACGCAGAAAAATTATATAAACATTTATAAATGGTATAAATCTATACTGTTTACGTAAAATAACACTAACATTAAGAAAACAGAATAAAATTTCGATAAGAAGAATGACAAGAAAAATATAAAATATAATTTTCTCCCCGTCGGGGAATCGAACCCCGGTCTCCCGCGTGACAGGCGGGGATACTGACCACTATACTAACGAGGAGGAAGATATTTTCAGGTTTTTATTACTTGTAGATATATAAAGCTAAAGTTTATAGATGCTTCATATAATATTATAGATTTTTGTTATTTTTTTTTATCGTCGTTGATGGAATTTAAATCGCTTCGAATCGATTCAAATCTGTAAACTGGCAAAAAATTCGAATCTCTTCGAATCCGATTCGAAGCTTACAGATCTTGAAAGACTTGGAAGTCTTGATCGTCTTGAAAATCTTTGAAGTCTTGAATATGTTGGACTTCGATAAGTTTTGAAAGCTTAAGTAATACATTAATACATATATATTTTAGGTAATTATTTAGAAAAGAGGGGGTCTCACCGATTTCGATGATTTTTTAATATGTTGTAGAAATCAACATTTTAAACAACTTTTTCCTATACATATAACCGCCGCTCGGTCTTAGTTTCCGAGATTTTTCCCAAAAAAGATCGGTACTACTACATTGCATTCTGTCTATACGTACGCGTTCGTGGGAGCGTATGCGTAAGCGGTTTTATTAAAAAATCATCGAAATCGGTGAGACCCCCCCCCCCCCTTTTCTAAATAATTACCATATTTTATTATACATGCACTTCTATTACTTTTGTTTAAGTAATTTCATTAACATACGAAATTAAAGAAAGTATGAGAAGTTGTAGTTAGTAGTTATTCAAAACACGATTCGCATATAGTATCATTGACTAATTTGTTAGAAGTAAAAGCTTTGCTCGGGTTATTATCTAATTCAGTAGCTATGAAAAGTGATCACTTTCCAACTCGTGTGCTTTTCAATACCCAACGATCGGGTCCAATATGCAAAGTTTGTATGAGCGCGGAAAGATTTAATTTTCTTATAAAATGCCTTCGGTTTGACGATAAGCAAACAAGAGACGTAACAATATTAGTTGATAAGTTTACGCCTATACGAGAACTGTGGCGAAAAATGATAGAACATTTTCAAAAATGGTATTCACCGTGATCGTACATTACAGTAGATGAACAGCTGGTTGGATTTCGTGGTAGATGTCCTTTCAGAATGTACATCCCAAACAAACCAAACAAGTACGGAATAAAACTTGTTATGGCTGCAGATGTAAACAGTAAGTACGTGATAAATGCCATTCCGTTGTAGCGGCGGAAGAATATTTTCATGCGCTTTTCAAAGATGTGTGCGAGCCTGGCTACGGCCAGTTCATTCATCTAGCAGCCAGATTCGCACAGGCCAGGGTTTCCCTACTGGCCACGCGGAAACTTTCACCGCTTTCACTACTTTTGACGCCCTTCTCTACGCGCGTTTTTTCGTCCGCGTGGCTTGCTCGCTGTCCTTGTCACAGGACACCAGGTATATAACCCCATGAAACGAGTGCCACTAGAGAGTCTGATACGAAACCTCGAGCAGCGAAGTTCGCGAGCGCCTATGTGTCGGACGTTGTGCTAGTAAACGGTCATTTTCCGCAAGCAATAACCGAGCGTGTGAGGTTAATTGCAGATACCCCTCCACATCGCCATATTTGGGGAAAGGTAATGATTCTCAGAAACAACCATTGGCTACATTTTTCATAAAGGAAATAACATCTATTTTACATGGAACCAACCGTAACATTACTATGGATAACTGGTTCACATCTGTAACTTCGGCGGATGAACTATTGAAGTTACCTTATAATTTGACCTTAGTTGGCACTCTTAGGAGTAATAAAAGAGAAATTCCTGAAAAACTTAAAAAATTCTAAATCACGTGCTGTTGGTACTTCAATATTTTGTTACGACGGCGATAAGACACTAGTTTCGTACAAAGTCGAGTCAAATAAAGTTGTTAATGTTTTGTCAACTATTCATGATCAACCTAACATCGATGAAAATACAGTAAAACCAGAAATAATATATTTTTATAATAGTACAACGGGTGCGGTGGACACAGTAGATTGATTGTGTTCAAATATGAGTATTAATAGCAAAACCAAAAGATGACCGCTATGCGTGTTTTATAATATGCTAAACCTATTGGCAATCAACGGCTGTGCTAGCCATGTCTCTAATAACGTTAGAAACCAAAAAAAGCCGATGTCTCGGCGAGATTTTTTTATGAAGATGGGAGACCAACTCATGGAGTCCTGGCTACGACAGCGGCTACAGACGATGACTTTGAGGCGTGATATAAAAGTAGGTACAATTATTGTACTTACCATTTCATGCACGTCATTTCCATTTTGCATGCGACAATTATTACCAAGATGTCTACATGCAAACGAAACATACCAAATCAGTACGATTTTGAATTCGATTATTATTGAGTGCGGATTATATTTTGAATTTGTTTGCTTCTGGCTTCCACTGCACCATAAACGATTTCGCCGACCGTTCAGCGACGCGTGGTGTGAGGAACAAATGAGAGTCGGGGCTGGCGAGGATTTGTGGTTGCTGGACGTATCGAATCAGTCGCGCGAGAACGAGTCTATTAACTCCTCCGTGTCTTCGCATTTTGGTTAATAAACGTTTTTTTTCCCTGCAACCGTATTGAGGTGGTCATTATTAACAAAATGATCCTCAATAATTATGTATATAGTGAAAGTATTAGTGCCATACTTACTATTATACGCATGTAATTTCCACAGCTTCAACAACATTTGTTTCTTGCCATTTCTCGAAATAAACAATTAATAGTGAAAATGAATAGGAGAGAAAGGAAGAGGCCCACCACCACCCCCGTCAAACAAGATCCTCTTTACTCTCTTATTCATTTTTTTTACTTGTTAGTAGATGTAACGTTGCAGCTCTTCATATGCGCTGATTTACACTCGCCGGTGCAACTGCGACTTTTTAATATTTCTTATGGAACAGCTCTTTATGTGCGCTGAATTGCACTCGCCGGTGCAGTCGCAATTGGCCATGGAACAGCTCTTCATATGCGCTGAATTGCACTTGCCGGTGCAACTGCGACTCTTTAATATTTCTTATGGAACAGCTCTTTATGTGCGCTGAATTGCACTAGCCGGTGCAGTCGCAATTGGCCATAGAACAGCTCTTCATATGCGCTGATTTGCACTCGCCGGTGCAGTCGCAATTGGCCATAGAGCAGCTCTTCATATGCGCTGGTTTGCACTCGTCTCTCCATATAATGCAGGAGAGTAGTCCTTCCATGAAGAGGCAAAAAACAAACGATTGTTGAAGATGAACGACTAAATTTTGGAATCCATTAGTTTGAAAACCGATTGAAACTGGGACTGCTATCATGGTTGTGGCCTATCAAACCACCCTCATCGATGTACACTCGTGGTTTGAAATCACTGAAGAAGGTCCACCCAATGTTGATAGAGTTTAAGGAATGTTATAACTGTGACTGACTTTGGTTTGATATTGCGAATAACTCTGTAGCGTGCAAAAGCGTAAAAATTTGTTACAACTTATTTTTCTGCGGTTATAAATTAAAATATTTCAATTTTAACGATTCTGTAACACTGAACTGTAAGTTATGTATATCCAAACAAAAAAGTTTTAAAAAATCCGTCGAAAGGTGATTATTTCAGTCATCTTTGTTGCATTATCGACTGAGCGCATAATTTTGTGACCCGCTGTATATAACTTTATGCGATATGACGTTTATTTGATACATATTGAAGGAACGAAATCATGAAAATTTCAGTTATTGCGTGAGGGTGTGTAGGTAGGATGTGATAGGCAATTGAAAATTATAAAAAGCGCCGGCAAAATAGACATAGAATCGTAAGAATCTGGTGACCAAATGTACAGGGCAAAGTTGATATGTATGATGAGCTCCGGGAGGAAAGAATGCTGCAGCCCACTGGCGTCAATTGGGCTTTGGCGCCTAGGAACCACAGGTGGAAGGAAGTAGTTACGCTGGATATGATCGGTGCTTGGCACCATGACGCTACGAGGGTCGTTCAACAAGTCCTTAGAAAATCCAAGAGTTGGCGCTCGTAGCATCGAAAATCGTTTGTTTTTAGTTAGCATCATGACTCCCTAGACAGTTGTCAAAGTGTCAGTTATATCCATCACATGGTTTCATATTTATTGTCGACTGAAGCAAGAAACTCTTGATTATTTAGAAAAATGGAAAAAAGTGAGTTTCGAGCGGTGATAAAACACTTATATTAGAAAGGCTTAACGCCGAAAGAGATCAAAGCTGAGTTGGATGAAGTTCATGGCACATCTGCTCCTGTGTTTGCAACGGTTTATAATTGGGTAAATGAGTTTAGACGTGGCCGTACTTCCACAAAAGATGAACGTCGTTCGGGACGTCCAGTGGAAGTGGCTACTCCCGAAATGATTGGCAAAATCCACGATATGGTTTTGAGTAATCGACGAATTAAAGTGTACGAAATAGTTGAGGCCACAGGCATATCGCAAGGTACAGTGTTTTCAATTTTGCACGAAAAATTAGGTGTGAAAAAAATCTCGGCAAGATGGGTGCCGCGTTTGCTCTCAGTGGAGAATAAACGCAATCGTGTGGTCGACGCTGAGGCTGTTTTGGCGCTTTTTCGTCGCAATCCTGACGAGTTTCTGCGTCGATACATAACTGTGGACGAAACGTGGATACACCACTACAATCCAGAGACAAAGGAACAGTCAAAACAGTGGGTTTTTGAAGGCGAAAGGGCTCCGAAGAAGGCGAACACGGTGAAATCGGCCGGCAAGGTGATGGCCACGGTTTTTTGGGATGCAAGCGGAATCATCTACACCGATTACTTGGAAAAAGGAAAAACAATTACTGGAGAGTATTATGCGTCGTTATTGCACCGGTTGGGCGAAGGAATCAAGAAAAAACGTCCTCATTTGAAAAAGAAAAAGATTCTTTTCCATCAAGACAATGCACGGGTGCACACCTGTGCAGTTTCGATGGCCAAAATCATGGAATTAAAGTTCGAATTATTACAACATCCACCGTATTCACCGGATTTGGCCCCCAGTGACTTTTTCCTATTTCCAAATTTAAAAAAATGGCTCGGCGGACAACGGTTCACGTCGAACGAGGAAGTCGTCGCCCAAACAGATGCCTATTTTGAGGACCTTCCAAAATCTTACTTTTCAGATGGCTTAAAAAAGTTGGAGAAACGATTGGAAAAGTGTATAGAGCTGAAAGGAGATTATGTTAAAAAATAAAAAAAAATCTACCTAAAATAGCTTGTTTTTCTATATTTTTCTAAGGACTTATTGAACGACCCTCGTATATTCCTAACTTCGGACGCAATGGATTGGACGCTGCCCCAGGACGGCGCAATACCGGTTGGAGGGAGGACGGGCGAGTGCTGGATCCGCGGGGTTCCGCGGGTCCGGGTCATAACTCTGGGGAACAATGATTCACCGGGCCTCTTGGGCCGAGACATGTGGACATTGTCCATGTTGACATATCGACTGGCGTGGGTAATAGACACGCTCGATATTACCGACATAACTGGGGGGAGCGCCAATAAGTTTTCATCCACACCGCCGAACTAGTAAATCTGTAGGAAACAGGATACAGACAGGTGGGTATTTATCTTGCCGACCAAGGCATCATCAAAAGTTAGTTTCGAAAATCACAATTTCAACGTCGTCGCTACTGACCATAGAGGCGTACTGCCCCAGGACACAATAATATCGATGTACAATATATCGATATGGATATAGCGGCTATGGCGAAGGGCGTAATCAGCAGTCCCGACTCACAGCGAGAGGCCTTCTCCAACAATGTGTCCCCGTATTTTCGAAAAGGGATCAATTGGCTGGAAATAAACGGTTTAACCACGCAATTAACCGTGCGATGGCATCCAGTCGTGGAGTCGTACAGGCAAACTAGGTACGGTGAAAAATATAGCGTGAGGGCACCTGCTCCCATATTGGAAGCCTTGGGTCTCGAACCCGATCCGCAGATAGTCGACGATAATCATCGGTACTACGGCGCATAGTAGACCGTGACCTGCTTAGACAGACAGGTCGCCACTCAACAGATGGACCGACAGTTTCCTATAATGCGGATGGGGTATTGGGATAACCTCGCTAACATTGCGGCGGCCTTCGGGTACGCATTCTACGATACGTTGAATGTAGAGAAGCCGGATCAGGTCACCGCCCGCATGTGGAGTGACGGGATCGATAGTCTCCACAAAGGGTGGCGGGACAGACTGATCGTGTTGCCTTCCCTAGAGTCGATCCTATGGCCATGAAGTACAGGCGCAGTGTTATAGATAGGCCAGGGGTAAACACCGGAGTGACCGCACCATGGCACGCCTGCAAGGTGCTTGACAGAGACCGTCAGGCATTCGTGGGACGTAGACCTGCAGGCCAGCATAGCTGGCGGTACGCTAGGAGGGATAAGGACCCTAACACCTCATGGTGGAGGTCCGTACTCAACACAGAATGGGCAGGGTTCCAAATCGGGACATGATCGGGGAAAGAAGGACAGAGTTATATGCTGGACGGACACACCCGAAAGGTGGACGTTCGGAATGATGGCACTATGGACATCAATCAGAGCGCTGTATCTTCAACAGTAATGACAAGCAGCGAAAAAATGTCCACGAAAAAATACCACAGTTATCAAAAGGAAATTAACAATGCTTTTGAATTGGCAACTTAAAAAGAAATAGAGGTTACTGCAGAACAAGAAAGAGAACCCGCAGAACAAGAGGAGACATCAGTCAGACATCAGTCTGGCATGAGGTTCCTATTAGGGTGACAGATCAATCAACATTTTTGGCAGCAATTGCAGTAAATCTCCACGTATCTACTACATAATTATCAAGAAATAGTGGTATGAGTAGAGCTTCAATTTCTGAAATGTTACGAAACAACAGGATGCAGCCACATCACATTTCATTACACGATGAAATGACTCCAAATGACCTTAATCAGAGGCTAACTTTTTTTAATTGGATGCAACGAAAATTAGCTCACGATAATACTTTTCTATCAAAAATCCTTTTCTCAGACGAAGCTACATTGCATAATATTGGAACTGTAAACCATCACAATATGCACTACTGGTCTCCAGTAAATCTTAGATGGATGCGGACTTTACAGTTATCAGCATCGTTCGTCGCTGGTATTATAGGTGACTATGTAATTGGACCACATTTTTTCCATAAAACACTAAGTGGGAACATATACACAAATTTTTTATTGCATACACTTATTTTTAAAAAAGTAGTTAATTTAAAATTTAATTATTAGAAAATCTACCCCTTCTTTTGCGTCAAATTATGTGATTTCGACAAGACTGTGCATTTCGACACATTATGCTCTTTCCTCTGGTAATGCACTGAATACGTTATGCCCAAACAGATGGATAGAAAGGGGGAATTTGAACCATTGGCCACCACGTTCTCCTGATATTATTCCCCTCGATTTCTTTTCATGGAGCTTCATTAAAGAAAAAGTTTTTGCAACTAATTAAGGAAGTCCAAGGACATTATATTCAACATTAGCAACTAAGTCTCGAACGAAAAAAATGTTACGTTTCTGTTTCGTTTTATCTTTGCTTGCATCATCGCCGTCCGTTTGATTAAACCATCACTATGTAATCAGAAGTTAGCAAGCAGAATGCACATGCACTCGATGAATCATCAAATTCGATCTTCTCAAATGAAGTCTCAAATGAAAGAATTTTATTCTTTATTGTCGGTTTATTTCTTTTCATGTAGAATCACCCCCTCCACAGTTGTACCACCGACGCAGTGACACTCTGCAGATTCCCGTATGTGTCTAGTTTATCAACGAAGATGAACATGGAATTAAAGCGATGCAAGCGTTGTCCTTACTTCAGTGTCAGTTTTGCGGTGCATTTGGTAATACTTATATGCGAGCAGAAAAATGTTAACGGTATAAAAACGTTTTTAACTTTAAGAACAGCGTATTCAGTTAGATACATATCAGTTTCTATATTATCTCGAATAACTAAAGTCATTACAGCCTAGTGTGGTGAATATACAGAGTGAATCCCTTAACAAGGCTTCAAATAATTTATTTAATAACAACTTATTTGTTGTACGAAAAAATGTTTCTAAGAAGAGTTGCATAGCTTCTAGGGTAACATACAATATTTCACTCAATCGGTTTTGTTATTTTGCTTTTTTTGTATCAAAACATGGAGGTCACTTTCATGTTTATTCAATGAAATGACTAATATTTCTTTCCGAATTCGCATAAGACATTAAATCTTACATAAAAAAAAGTACAGTAGATTCCCGATTATCCGGCCCCTGTCGGATCAGATCTCGGTTGGATAGACGAAGTGGTCGGTTAATCTGATAGAGTATTTTATAGATTGTTATCTATATACCGAAAAAAAACAATATGAAATATATTTATGTTTATTAATTATACATATGTATGTACATATATAAAATCACACCACCTAAACATAATATGATGCTTATATAATATGTGTGTAATATTTATTGAATGTCTTTGTCATAAAAGAGTCGGTGATTTTTGTTTTTTTTTTGTTTCGTTTATTAATGCAACATCACGCCACTTTCCAAAAAGTAATATATCAGTAGCTTAAAATAAGAGAAATAAGTGCGGAATCCTATTCTCAGAGATTTAGTACGAATGAGAAAAAAACTGGTGAGAGAAAGATTATTCAAAATAATGACTAATACATATCACAAAGATTACGCAAGAAAGTGAATAATTACGAAATTTCAATTTTTCCTGTGGTCAATAGTTTTCATGTTAACAAATATGTAACTGATTAAACTGGAAGCCAGTTAAAGCGGAGCCGAATAATTGGGAGTTACTGTAATATATTAAATAGGGCCTCATATTAATAATTACTAGAAAAAAATTCACAAAGCTTTACTTTTGCAGTAGCTGGGATATGTATGTATGTATGTATATGATTCACCGATATTCGTTCAGTGGTTGAGCTTTGTCGTTCATCAAATAACAGATAGCGAATATCACTGTTTAACAGACATCATATATGCACTATACTGTTTTTATGAACTTTAACTGTGTGGATAGAAATCACTTCGACCTTTAGTGACTAAAAGGTCACGTGTTTCAATATGATCAACGATTTTGTGGGTTCTTTTGTGTTACATACGAAAGGTAATGTCGGTAAATTCTTCTTGGAAGACATGATAATGATTATCCTAATCTCTAGTTAAAATCGACAATGTAACAGCACATGTCTCTGACTACGTAGTTGCGTTAAATCTTGTACCTTTTAAATCTACTGGTGATATGTCAACTAAATCAGCCCGAGCTACTGTCACGAATGTCGAGGTAAGTTGCTGTCTCCAATTCTTCTGAATAGTTAGGAATTTATCTGACACATATTTGAGAATCATTAGTGGCAAACAACACGAACTGTTGCTAGCAATTTCTTTTCAGCTGTTGTCACTATGCATCTCTTGATTTATAGAGTGTATCAAGCTCAATTTGAGCAGCTCAAATTTGAGGAATTTGAGCAGGAGCTGCTGTTGTGGAGGTAGTACGTTTGGTGCTCCAGTATCAAGATGATATGGTCGTAGGTCTAACCACCGTTGTTCCTGTCTGGTCTCCTGACCATGACTATGAGGCCATGCACTTGGCAGTCGGTGAGGCAACTATGACCGGAGAGAGATCTGAACCGCTGTGTCTTTCACTAAGTTACAGGTTCAGAGTAAATGTCTCGCTCACATTGTGCCTGGAAGTGCGTTGAGTGCTATAATCAACGCATCAGGACTGAAGACGTAATTCGTCCAACTAAAAATCCAATCGAGATTACAGAGAGACATCAGCACAAGTATCGATTAAAGAATACATGCCGAAATTCTGGTGACGCACAATGAGGCAGTTCGGTTTAAACGCTCGTCCATAAGCCGTACAAAATGAAGGATCTGGTTATCGGACTTATTTATCGATTGTTTATACAAGACGCATGATTTCTTATGTTACCATGAGCATTTGTTGGTTTTGATGTAACGCTAATATGTATCCATAGCCTGGTCTGTACATCTTTAATGTGAAAAGTTGCACCTTTCATCAAAGCTGTTCTTCGGTGAATTAAATTTCTGATCAAGGTTTCCATGTTGTTGGACAGTATTAGTAATATTAGGACTTGATTATCTTCTATTTGTTGCTGTCCTAAGAGACAGTTCTCTTCTGATAGGGTGAGATATTTCCGTGGCCTTTTCAGTAAGATTACTCACTTTCACAATTTTCGAGTTCGATAACTCCTGCAACCAAACTATTTACAAGAAGTGGATTATGATATGTAGCATCGGTTTTCATTTCGCTTAAAATTTCGTGTTTTTTTTTCGTTTTTTCTTTTTTTGAATCGGTGCAATATGAGCTACTTCTGAAGTGTAGAGTATGGATAAGACTATTCATGTTTACGGTAGCAGCAAGGTTTCATTTGCCGACATACTTTAATCTGCCATGTATCGTCAGCATACTGTTAAATCGTAGAGAAACCCAGCGTGAAGACCTGATAGCAGCGCTGGTTCTTCAATCGAATGATGTCTTCTTTTCTCTCTTTCCGGAATAATTCTTCTTCGTCTTCGACCAATTATTAGCCAGACAGTATTTCTCTTGCGATCACGGCCAAGTGAAAGTAGCTTATTGGAAATTTTTCCAACGAGGGAGCAGAAATAATATTTGGCACAAACTTCACCCTGTAAATGTCCAAATGGCGAAATATTGCAGCATACTTCGTAGCTCCTGACCAAACCATATATTCCGCAAATTCTCGTTTCAGCACAGTAAATTATGATTTAGCATTACTTTGCCAAGAAGATAGCTGCCTCACATTTCGAATGTCCGCTGATTGTATTGTGGTCTGTTTGTTATCCGTCTTAGCAGCACTTTATCTCCAACCCTATGCTGGTCGTCAATCTTTCGTAAAAACATCTCTTCTCCTTCCTCCATTTTTTCTGTACTCGCAATTTGTCGAAAGAGTACTACATATAAAATAAAATGCTTCGAATCCAGAAGTCCAAAAAAATCGAACGCTTCTGGAGTGTTCCTAGTAACATAATTCCAACGACACTGGTTACTAGTTTTTCCTCTGCTTTTTTTTTTACATGTGACCCTTATTGAAGACTTTATGAACAGCCTCGCTACAAAAGGAAAAGGTCAAGGAATCAGTCTAAGAGACAGAACTGACTGCGATGGTACATATTTCTAGCATCGCCAGCTTGAGGCCAATTCACATAAATGTGTCCAGAGTTGAGTCTGCTAGAAAAATTAGCCTGGTCCACAATAGTTGAAATGGATGATCATTTCAGTACAAATGTATTTCATCAATCGCCATCAAAGCAGTGATACCGTATTTTTGTTTGACACACCCGATATATCAATAGCTTCCGTCTGTATATTTAAAAAAATGTCCACTCTAACTGTAATTAACGTTACTTGCCACAAATGAAAATATAAATACGTATGAATTTAAAAATCATCATTCCTAACCGAATATTACTTTTAGTTTTTAAATGGGAATTCATTATCATTAATTGTAAGTTTAAAAACGCGATCACTGGGGCTGATTTTGTTAAACATTAAGCGTACAAATGCTCTATGTAACGAGACACTTTTGTAAATATTGTACATGCGGTTGTACAACTTTGTATTTCACCACGTAATCAATAACAAGTCAAATTCAGTGACAAGTGTGAACGTCCCCCGAAAAATTTATGAACATTACCTGACCAGTTCACTGTCAGAAACTGCTGAAACATTCCATGCATCATATTGAAACTATCATCCTCCTAGTCACTAAGACAGTACAAATATTGGAGTCCAACTTTAAGGTTTGAAAGGAGGAATGTGAATATTGTAGTTGGGTCTAAAAGCTATGCAAAAGTTGCAGGCAGTTAAAAAAATAATCATAATTTTAGATCGTTACCCTGTGCCACACTTACACGATTTTGAACATAAGATCCAGAAATTAAATTTAACGGTCTGACATTAACTCCCGTTTAACCACCGCTGTACAATGGTTATTTATGGTCGACTTTTCTGTACCACTGGCTAAACTTTATTTTTCTAATTTCTAATCTAATTGGAAGTTCTAATCCGGCAACTTACGATTCGAAATTGTACGGCCTTTCCTTGTCCCTTATAACTGAGACTTGCGATTTAGGTGTCTGTTTCACATCCACCATAAATTTTTCTCCCCACATTTTAACTACGGTCAATGAAGCATATAAATACCTTCGATTTGTTAAACGACGTGCTTCTGACTTTAAGAGTATACATTGCAGTAAAACACTTTGCTCCCTTGTCAAATCTAAATTAGAGTATACTTCAGTGATTTGGTCGCCAGTCAAGGTCATGTTAACCCTTTGACTACGAAGAGCGTATATATACGCCCCAGGGCCCCCAAACTCTATTCTTGTGAACTTAAAGCCGAATTTAATTCTCCCCCCGTCTACTTGGAGCGCTAGCGGCGCTCCTCTCCGTGTATACATTGTATCACCGATACTGCACACAAGGTAAGAAATCGTGACGTCACGTTCCCACCAATTCGCGCGGAAATTTCCCGCCAATTTGGATCATGTGCATTGTACATGTGTCAATGTGTCAAAAGTAGTGCATGTTGGAGCATAATCGTGCAGATTGACATAACAATTTTAATTTAATTTGAGAAAAAAAGCAACACCAAGTGGAAGAAACGAAAGTGAAGTAAGTAATACTAATTATTTCAATAAAAATACCAAAAATTAAAAGGAATTGTACATATTCGTGTTTTATTTGTTGCAATTGTTTGTATGTTATTAACATATTGTTTGCTTCAAACATTGCAATTGTACTATAATAAATTAATTATTATAATGTATGTTTATAGGAGGAGTAGCCATAAGAGGTGTAGCATTAAAGGCTGCACGACCGAAGGGCAACGAATATTCAAGTTCCCCATGGACAATCGATGCTCACGGTGGCTACAAGCATGCGGCAGGCCGGAGTTAACAGCTCTTCCTTTGGGGACGCTGAGGTGCAGGACAGTGTGCATCTTACATTTCGAACGACAATATATCTTGTTCAAGAAATTGTCATTGTCCGCAGTTCCAACTCTACATTTACCAGGTAATTGATTGCATAACTTTGTAGAGTATATTATTAACTTATAATCAAAATATGTACGAAATGGTTTCAAGACCTGCCACATGTACAATGAGGCAAAAGGATGAACAAAATGCAATGGAAATTGCAGAAGAAGAAAAATGTAAGTTTTTAACTGTACACATAATATATTTAAAACCATTAACATACTATTAATATATTAGGTGTACATTATAACATTTAAGGCTCACAGTATAAATATGTTATATAATTATATTATTAAAGGTCAGCCTCATTGCAACATGGAATCCGAGAGACCAAAGGAATGTACAGCGCTTCCTGCATCATCCAGAGATTAGTATATTATACTTCACCTAGAAGTGAAGAATATCATTTTCAGTTTGATTACTTAACTGAATTGTACTGTGCTACTTTTTACTAATACTCTATGTGTTATCTATATCTAATGTATACCATGCAGAGGGGACTAATTCTGCAATACTGTATATTACACCTTTCCTACATTTACTGTATAATCATATTGCATGTTTCCTTCTGCAGGTAATGTATTCAAGCTGTCAACATGATCTCAGCCCAGATGCGCAACAAGGGAAAACCCATCCATGGACGACGCTTCAGCAAAGAAGAGAAGGTATTAAATTTAAGTATTTATAAACAAAGTCCCAAAGCGTATCGATATTTGTCAAAATTATTTCTTTTACCAAGCATCGAAACGCTTCGGAAATTAATGTCGCAAATTCCACTAAAGCTGGAATTTGCGACAACGTATTTGAAAAAATCAAAGAGCGGTCCGAATCATTTTCGAATGAGAACAGCAAATATGCTGTTCTCATTTTTGACGAATTAAAATTATCTCCGACTTTGGTCTACAATCCTTCAATGGACATAGTTGAAGGATTCGTAGACACCGGTTTTTCTAGAAAATTAGATATCGCGGATCATGCTACAGTGTAGATGTTGAAAGGCATAGATGGAGTGCGACCATAGAAACAACCTGTTGCATATACATTTTGTCGAGGCACTAGCTCCGCGGAGAGTATCGTTAGGATGTTTAAAGAATTAGTTCGCCGTGCATTTCAGGCCGGAATTGTAATAGTGGCAACAGTTTGCGACCAAGGTAGTACCAACTGTAAAGCTATTCAATGTTTAATTGATCAGTCCAAAAGAAATGCTTTTCAACATGGTGCCACACTGCGGCATGATATTATTGTCATAGATGACAATACAATCATACCGCTTTTTGATCCTCCGCACTTGTTGAAGTGTATGCGGAACAACCTACTTACTAAAGACTTGCAGTTTACTTTGGCAGATAATCTTCCACGTGTGGCTAAATGGTCACACGTGGAAGATTTGTATTTCATTGATAGCAGTAATGCTTCTGATAAGGACCGAGTTCTGAAGAAGCTTACTGCAAAGCATGTAATTATAGATCAAATTCCTAAAATGAAAGTTAAATATTGCGCGCAGGTATTTAGTCGGTCCGTTGGCTCTGTCATGACACTCATGAGTCGTAACAGAGTTAAAAGTGTATGCTGAACGCGCGAAATGAAAGTAGGTGTTGACACTGCTCGATTCATTCATTTCATGAATGAGGTTGTCGACAGTGTCAACAATAGTAGAGTCAATACAGAAAAGACTACGGATAGGACGAGTGAAATGCCCGATATCTGGGATAATTCAATTTCAATTTTTCACAAAATGAAATTTATGAAAAGGAAGCCTGCGGATAAAGAGCATCCAAAGGTATTGCAAAATTGGATTCGCACAATTAAAAATTAAAAATTTTTAAGAAGTTATTTAAGCGATCTTGGTATTTCATATTTTATTGGTCGTAGTTTTAACCAAGATTCGTTAGAACATTTTTTCGGTCAAATTAGGCAGCAGGGATCTAGAAATACGAATCCAACTTGTAGTACCTTTCACAGTTACTATAGGACACTGCTCTTAAATTCATATTCGCAGTTCGTATGTGCGGATACTAACTGCGAAGCTGAAGAATCCACGGGCTTTCTGTTTAGTCTTAGGAAGTTTTTATCAGCTGCTCCGTCTGTATCGATGAAAGCAAAAGATCCTCTTAGTCTAAATTTCAATGTCTCGGCAAATGATGAGTCTACTGTACGGGCAGTGACTCAATATTTATTACGGTGTATTCACAAAAAGAACATTACGTGTAAATTCTGTTTAGGATTAGTGTATGAACTTTCAACCGAATATTCATCGATACAGCCTGTGTGTAAACTTTTAATTCAGCACGCCGTATCCGTGTGTCTCGGGAATATTTTCAACGTCGCATACACTCGCGACCTTGTTGCAACTATGACGTCATGCATTTCGGAGCATGTGAATTTTGAATTCACATGCTCCGAACATGGAAATTTCTTGACAACATATATCATACGTCACTGTATCTTATATGTTGTCAAGAATTATATACGAAGAGTAAATCGCGTTATAAATGGATCCGAAGTGCCAACGCATTCGGATCCACTTGTAACGCTTGCTCTTCAGATAAGTAAGCGCGCTAAATAATTGTTAATCAGTAGCGTCCTTGGGGCAGGGCATAAATTTTATATTTATTATTTTCAAGTTTTTATATACATGCTGATTTAGTTTATATTACATTATGCCTTTATTATGCTTTATGCTCTGTAAACTCCAGGGATGGCACTGTTGTATATATTTTGTAAAAAATTGTATAAATTGTGTGCGTTTTGTGTGTATTAGGTGTGTACTGCACGTATGTGGTATGTATTTTTTGTATATTGTATGCATTGTGTGTGTACTGCACGTATGTGGTATGTATTTTTTGTATATTGTATGCATTGTGTGTGTACTGCACATATGTGGTATGTATTTTTTGTATATTGTATGCATTGTGTATACTGCACATATGTGGTATGTATTTTTTGTATATTGTATGCATTGTGTGTATACTGCATGTATTTAGCATGTATTTTCTGTATATTGTATGCATTGTGTGTGTACTGCATGTATTTGGTATGTATAATACTTTCTGTATATTGTGTGCATTGTATGTATTCTGCGTCTATTTTATGTTTATTTAAATTTGTTAATGATAAATATTAATATTCCACAGGTCTGATGTATTTTATATATATATATACAGTGGTGTGAAAAAGTTTTCGGAATTCTACTTTAAATCACAATAAATAAAAAAACAAACATACGGATTGTTACGTTCCGAACAGGAATTTCTTTAAAATTTCTTTTATTTATTACATCGACCGGATGTGTTTCGATCATGCATATAGCATTCTGGGAACTCCCTAATCGAGCGCAGTAACGGTTTTTGATGTGTTTAAGACAGTCTATCTCTTGGCGACATAACTTGGATTGTTAATATATCAACTTCCTTCCTTGAAATCAACGTGGTCCCACGGTCCGAAATCTTTAGTAACGTATGATCATCTTTCATTTTAAGAACCCCGGATGTAAACCTAAAACATTACTCGTGTGGTCCGATAATGCTGAGCATTCTGGAACGTTCCTTATCGGCTACACGAGGATGATGAAATTCTCTCCTGTCACATTTGACAATTATTATGTTTTGCGTTATTGTAATATTTTTCCACGCCAGTCAGTCTAAAACGCTCGTTCAAAATTCAAACCCTTTATTCAAAATTGTATGCAATTCGTTATTCATTTAAATTTAGTAATTTATGTAAAGCACGATTTCATTACCTGCGATTAAAATAGTTCTGTTAAAAACTTTATTGTTAAAATATTGTAATGAATATTAGAACTTCGATTGTGGTGGAGGAATGAGGGGATACACTCAAGTTAAAAGAAAAGAATAAGACACATACATTTAGACAGGGAAAGAAACACGCATGTCCCTACTGCACTGCGAATCCCTGCTCCTCACGCACTAGCCTCGCAGCCTAATTGGTTAGGCGCACAATAATGCAATGTAAACAATTTCGGACTAGGCCCGCTCTGGTCTTCTCCGAGACGTCCAAGTTGCGTTACTCTTCGACGTACAATCGCGAGGTGCGTGTCGGGTGGGTCCGTGAAGTTCTAGAGATAGAGTATTGTTCGCACTTGTGAAAATTTAACAAGTTAGGGCAAAAGGACTCAAGTTTCACGTATTAGTTTCTAATTTTGTTTTATTTCGTTCTTATTTTATTCTTATATTTGTTTTCATTTTTATTTTATTTTATTTTATCTAGTTTTCTTCTATATAAATTTATTAACGTAGTTTCAGTTTAACCGATTCCAAAGTTCAAAATTGATAAAGTTTAATTGGTGCAGTAAGTTAATTGTGTGTGTTTTATTCCTCAGGAACCAGCCATATATATATTTTTACTTGAAAAATTTGAAAGTTGCTAAGACCTCTCGAGTCTTTTTAATTGGTGAGTTTTTCCCTTTATTTTTCCAGTAGGGGAACGCGGGGGAATGAGAACCACAGGGTAATGGGAACCAAGTAGCTATACTTGTAACCGAACAAGACTGATCGTGTTTTGTTTTGGGAACATGTAGGGAGGTGTAAAGAAGCCATGGCTGATACAATTTCTCGTAGCTCAGTCTATTTTTCGCGTGTAAACAGAGCGGACATCGATTTTAGGCTGCGTTGTTCTAATTTTCATAGATCTTTGAAGACGAATTGTAAGTACTTAAAATACATATTTCCACAACTTTTTGCTCTTGATGGTTAAAGTACACGTCAGTAATGTCTGTACATGCTTTCCAATTTGAAATAATTGATGGCTTTTCAACCACACAATTAAAATTCAAGAAAGTTAATTTGGGGTAATGATGGTTAAATGGCTCCCATTACCCCCATATAGACAGTGTAAAATATTTTGTCACTTAAATTGTTTAAGATGCCGCGAAAACGTATAAGAACGACAGAAAAAGCACAATGGACCCTGGAAACCCTAAATTGTGCAATAAAAACGATAAATGAAGACAAGGTATCAATACATAAAGCTGCCAAAGATTTCGGAATTCCATATAGTACTTTACAAAAAAGATGTCATACACCAGTACCAACAGCTCCTCGTCTTGGAAGAAAAGCTGTATTTAATAAACAGCAAGAAGAGTTACTGGCTGATCATCTTATTCGCATGTCACAAGTTTTCTATGGAATAGATTCCATTAAGTTGCGGAAAATTGCATATGAATGTGCAGAACGCTTGAAAATTTCTCATAGGTTCAACAAAGAAACTAAATCAGCAGGACCAGACTGGGTAGACGGATTTCTGAAACGAAATCCTCGTATCAGTATTCGCAAACCTGAGTCAACGAGCATTAATCGGATCGAAGGCTTTAACAAAAAAGAAGTGGCTCGTTTTCACAAAAATCTTGAAGAACTTATGACAAAAAACAATTTTGAATGTCACCAAATTTTTAACATGGACGAAACAGGAATTTCAACTGTGCAGCAACCGAACAAAATTTTAGCAAAGTTGGGACAAAAACGCGTAGGGACTATCGTATCCTGGGAGAGAGGAAAAACAATTACTGTTATTTGTGCTATGAATGCTGCAGGTACATTTGTGCCATCATTGTTTATATTTCCAAGGCAACGTCATTCTCCACATCTTGAGAAAGACGGTCCTCCAGGTGCTATTTACGATTGCTCAAAAAATGGATGGACCAACGAAATGTTATTCATAAAATGGTTGCGGCACTTTAAGAATTTTGTAAAAACCCTCTCAAGAAAATAAAATATTATTGATCATAGATAACCATAATAGCCACTGCACGCTGAATGCATATGAATTTTGCAAAGAGAATCATATTGCAATGCTTTCTATACCACCTCATTCGTCTCACCGTATGCAGCCATTAGACGTCACGTTTTTTGGTCCTTTAAAAAAGGCTTACAACAGGGAGTGTGATCTTTACCTGAAATCCAAAAGCCTGGTGAAAATAACTCCATATGAAGTTGCCGGATTATTTAAGAATGCATACTGTAAAGTAGCTTCGATTGATAAAGGTATCAGTGGTTTCCGTGCCACGGGCATATATCCGATGAATCCAAATATCTTCAGTGACGATGACTTTTTTGTAACAAACACTACTGCTACTAATGTTGCGGAAGTATCGTCAAACAATGAAGAAAATATATCGGCCAGTTTCCACACTTCAGCAGATGATCATTTGTCAGAAACGGAAGAAACGAATGATATATCTGCTAATAACACTTCTATTGCCAATAGTAGTTCCACTACTGAAGTAGCTTCGATTTTATCAATAGTTTCTCCGGAACCATCAACTTCTCGTGAAATCAGAAGACATTCAAATAAGCAACATTCGGAAATAATAACTAGCAGTCCGTACAAAACTATTTTAGAGAACAAAAAGAGAAAACTCTTAATGAAAGAAAATAAATCACCGAAAAAGACAAAAAAGTCTACAGTAGAAAATAAAAAGAAAACTGGACAGAAGCTAAATGTAAAATGTACGAGATACTTATTTAAGGATGAAAGCAGCTCTTCCAATGAATTTCTAAATGATAATGTTCAGAACGAATCGGACGCATGCAACGTTTGTAATGAACATGGAAAATTCAATGAATTATGGTATCGATGCAGGTCTTGTGGTGATTGGGCCCACGCTGAATGTTCTGGTTGCGATTCAGCAAAAGAATATATTTGTGATTCTTGTCTACAGCATTAAAGTATTCCACATACAATTTTTATTATGATTTTTCTTATTTCTATAATGATTAAGGTATTTATAGTAAATATAATAATGTTTTTTATCATAATGTAATAAAAATTATATAATTTCATTATTAAATTACATTTAAATTGTAATGGTTCCTATTACCCCCATTACCCCGTATGCTGGTTCTTATTACCCCGTACTCTGGGTAATGAGAGCCAAACCTACTTTTTCGAAAAATGTAGAAATGACATATTTCCCTCATGTTTTATTAGTTTTCATGATTACTGTCTGAAAGATAAATCCTTACATTATAATAAAATAACAGATTTGAATAAAAATATGTTCATTTTAATATTGTTTTTTAACTTTCACGTTGAGTGGTTCTCATTCCTCCGCGTTCCCCTACAATCCGTATTTTTAATCAGGCAAGTAATTTCCAGTAGTCAATCATTGACTGTGGGATTTCCCTAGCTGGAACTTCTAGATTTGATAATAAAGATTATATAGTTTCTTTTCAATCCAATGATTGTGTGTCTCGAAAATTTGTCAATCAATTAAATTTATATTTTATGTATTATCTTTCTTTTATTCAACCGTTTATAATAAATTCCATTTTTTGTTCGTTTCAATATTTTCTTTATTCTCTAATTCGCCCTTTTTCCACTTTGCCTTCCAATTATAATTTAATATTTGTGATCCTGATAAAAGGGCCCGTATGGGACTAGAGTGATTCCGATCCCACAAAATTTATTAAACCCAGATGCAATAGACTGTGTACGGGTGTATAATTTTTGGCATTGCTGCGCCCCGCGCGTGTTCTGACTGTTTGAGTCAGCGCGCGCGAGCCGCACGTAACAGGATGTATAGTCACTTTATTCAGTAACATTGTTGTTAATTATTAAATACTAAAGATATTTTAACATGAAAAGTCCGTCGTTCGTCAACATCTACGGAGAAATGGTTAGTAGAATGTAAGCGTCCTGAAAAGAGGTGGGAAAAAGTTATCGGAAATGATTCATTGTCCTTCCGATGACGACCCTATAAAGACGATGATTTCAGTTGTAAATGGCGTGTGACGAAGTTTAGATATTCTAGATTCTGTTCATAAAGTACCTATATTATAGTGAAATAATAAGTTTATATAGTGACAAAAAGTTTATTTAAAATGCCAAGGAAAGGGAAAAATACAGACGTTAATATCCGCTCATTAGTTATTTTTCATAGGGAAAAGGGCAAAACTTTACAGGCTATTGCAGATATACTATCCTTGAAGCGATCTACAGTATATGATATACACTCATACACGAAAGTATTCGAACGCTTACAATTCTAATATTCAACTAATGAAATATGTATGTTAAATTGAAGCATTTGATGTAATATGACACATATAGCAAGGGATGGGTCTTAAGGGGGTCGTCTGGTGTGATAGGTCCAAAAAAACAGTTTTTTTTTTTTTTGCTGAATTCGTTCTATAACATCTGTAGAATATGTGAGTAAAAGGATTTTTCGATATTCGACGTCGTTGGAAAGTTAGCCGTAGAACGGTGCACCACGCTAGATGCGCTGAGTGTTACAATTGTATTTTGGCTTATACCTGAGACCTTTTCGACTAATGGTCATGGACTAGAGGGATCGCTGAATTGTCTTTTCGGATCGACCCTCGCCATCCCATAGCAGCAATAGTAACGGTTAGCTTAGTCTTGGCTTAGCCTTCAACAAGTGCTGTTTACGCAAAGCATTGAGAGTAGTATATATTACGAATATGAGCGATAAAAAAGGAAGTAAATATTCTACTGTACGTGCTGATCGCACCAAGAAACGAAAGTTTCGTGGTAATCAGTATACAGCCGAGCAAAGTACGGAGTTTGCTTCAACATCGGCGAAAAAACTTTTAGACACCAACGAACTTGACGTGGCAATTTCTTCGAATTTTGCTTACTGTATCTTGGAATTTGCAACTGTATTTTCCACTATATCTTCAGGTGTAGTATGCAAAAAATGTGAAGGTGAAGTGGATTTCAAACCGTCAAATTTTCGAGGAGCTAGCTTTAAAATTTTTATGACGTGCAAATGTGATTCGCCGTTAGTGATTAATTCGTGTCCAATGATTAAAAATGCAGCTGAAATCAACTGTCGTTTGATTTTTGTGATGCGATTGTTAGGGATAGGTCATGAAGGACTGAATATTTTCTGCGGCTTGATGGATATGTGTCAAGGAATTAGTAAAAGTGCATACTACGCGTGTTTGGAAAATATTCACATAGCAGCATCTGCCGTTTATGAAATTGTGTTGTCCCAAGCTGTTGCCCAGGAAAAAGATTTCAGTAAAGAAGCCGGAAAGCCAGAAGATGAATTTACAGTTTCTGGAGACGGCACATGGAAAAAGCGTGGATTTTCATCTTTGTTTGGTGTATCAACATTGATTGGAAAATATTCGAACAAAGTTCTAGATGCATATGTAATGAGCAGTTTTTGTGGTGCATGCAACTTGTGGAAAACAAAGAAAGAGAGTGATCCAATCAATTATGAGGAATGGTATGCCTCTCATCAGGACGAATGTACTGTAAATCATACCGGCAGCTCAGGAAAAATGGAAATTGATGCCATCGTCAGAATGTTTTTACGATCCCTACCTAAATATGGTGTGAAATACACTACATACATAGGTGACGGTGATAGCAAAACCTTTAATGGGATTTTGAAAGCTGAGCCATACGGAACAGAATGTCCAGTCAGTAAAAAAGAATGTGTTGGACACGTAGAAAAAAGGATGGGGTCGCGTCTTCGAACTGCCAAAAAAGTCAATAAAGGGATTGGCGGCAAGGGATCTGGCAAATTGACTGATAAAGTCATAGGCGAATTAACGAGATATTATGGGTTGGCAATTCGTAGGCATGCAGATTCCACTGAAGAGATGAGAAAAGGGATATGGGCAACATTCTACCACAAGTGCTCTACAGACAAGAATCCACAGCATCAATATTGTCCAGCAGGTGAAGACAGTTGGTGTAAGTGGCGCAAGGCAGAAGCTCAGGGAACGGATTTCCATCACGACCAGGCTCCATTGTCAGAAGAAGTGCAGACAGTAATTAAAACAATTTATGAAGATTTATCAAGAGATGATCTATTGACCAGATGCTTGGGAGCGGAAACCCAAAACAACAATGAGTCGCTCAATTCGCTCATCTGGACCTTTGCACCGAAACACCTTCATTCGGGCCCAAAGATTGTTGAGATTGCCTGCTTTTTGGCTGTGATGATATTCAATGAAGGGTTCCAACCGATTTTGAAATCGATGAATACATTGGGCTTGCAAATTGGCTACAATGCTCAAGCCTATGCTCATCATCGCGACAATGCCCGCATTGACCGGTCCGAGCGACGCTTGAGTAGTTTTGCGAAACAAGCCAGGATTGACAACAGGGAGGAGCAAGCGACTTTGCGGGACTTCCACGAGGCAGAGGAAGGTCAATTATATGGACCAGGCATAGCAGACTAATAGTGAGTTAACATTTTCTTTGTGTAATGCATACTTGAACTTTCAATTGCGTTTTTCTCGAAACTGCATTTTTCAAATTGGCTGACACGGTATCTGAAAAACTACTGAACCGATTTCGCTCAAATTTGTATGGTATGTTCAATACATTCATAGTTCCAGCCCGTACCAGAAACTTTGTGATATCTGTCATAGTTTTTTTTTTCAAGCTGAAAAAGTCGGGAAAAAATGACGAAAATCGAAACTTCATTTTCAAAACTGTGCCAAACATTAAATTTCCAATATTTTTACTTCATTGTGGTACCGGCTATAACCACAAGTCTACAAATTAATGTGCCGTTTGACTTTTTGATTTCAGATGAGCAGGACAGCCGGAATCATGTCAATCGTCGACCAACTTTTTTTTCGCACCTGTCTCTTTCGAGAGCTGTAAAGTCAATTCCACTCCATATTATCACACCAAAAAATTCTGAATAGCTGTTCAAATGTTAATAAATATGCAGTACAAATTCCAAGATATTGTGTTTTCATGGTTCGTAAAAAAAAATACCCTCAAAACAGCGAAAAAACCGGCCGTCACATAAGACGACCCCCTTAAGACTACATAAGTAGGATTAGACAGTAATTCAACGATTTGTACCATTTTTACACTACATTTATTGTAAACACGTACCAGAAGCGGCTCACAAAAGTATTCGAACTTTGAACAACTAAGCATTTCCAACGATAATAGAATGTAAACAAATATTTCTCAGTTCACTAGCAGAGGGTCCCAGCGAAACAGTATTCAAAATTTTTGCCACAGTCTTCATTACTAATAATATAACAAAATGAATCGCAAGAAATCGGAAACAAGCAAGTCTGTCAGAGAATTAATAGTAAATTGGCATAAGGAAGGCAAATCATATGGTGAAATTGCACAACTTGTGAACAGAAGCAAGTCTATAATTCATTACAAGGTAACATTGCTAATAAGCCCCGTTGTGGGCGTCCGAAAAAGTTAACTGAAAAAGAAGAAAGGACAATTATTCGAAAAATCAAACAAGATCCTTTCACTTCTGGATCACAATTGGCATCAGTGGTGGCTACGCAGTTTCAGAAAGAAGTGCATCCAGAATTGTGTCGCCGATTATTAAGAAATAACGGTTTACATGCACGAGTTCCAAGGAGAAAACCATTTATTAGCAAGAAAAATAAAGTTATACGTTTACAATTCGCCGAAAAATTTATTTATAAAAATAATTCATTCTGGGACACTGTGTTATTCTCTGATGAGAGTAAATTTAACGTTTTTGGTAGTGATGGACGTAAAAATGTCTGGAGAAAACAGAATACAGAATTAGAACCACGAAATCTACGGCCGACTATTAAACATAACGGTGGATCTGTATTAGTTTGGGGCTGCATGGCACGCAGTGGAGTGGGAAATCTTGTGTTTATCGATGGAATAATGGACAAAACGGAGTACTTAAAAATTTTGCAGGAAAATTTAAAAGATAGTGTATCAAAATTAAATTTACCATGTAATTACTGGTTTCAATCGGACAATGATCCGAAGCACACCGCCAAAATAGTTAAAGAATGGATATTGTATAACGTTGCACACGTTTTACCACATCCACCGCAAAGTCCAGATTTAAACCCCATTGAGCATTTATGGGATGAAGTAGAAAGAAGACTGAGAAATACAGTTATTACTTCGAAAGAAGCGTTAAAACGAAATATTACTGAAATATGGCAATCAATTGATTCAAATGTTACTTCTAAGTTAGTCCACTCAATGGAAAACCGACTTAGGGCCGTTATAAAAGCCAAAGGTGGGCCAACTTCCTATTAAAACTTTAAATTATTCAATTTAAATAATTATTAAATGTTCCGTTCGAATACTTTTGTGAGCCGCTTCAGGTACGTGTTTACAATAAATGTAGTGTAAAAAGGGTATAAATTGTTGAATTACTGTCTAATCCTACTTATGTAGTCTTAAGACCCATCCCTTGCTATATGTGTCATATTACATCAAATGCTTCAATTTAACATACATATTTCATTAGTTGAATATTAGAATTGTAAGCGTTCGAATACTTTCGTGTATGAGTGTATGTAGAAGATACTATCCAGATAATTCCCTTGCCGATAAAGAGCGTTCTGGTCGTCCCGCGAAAATAAATGCAAGTGACGAAAAGTTTTTATTAAGAGAAACTAAGCAAAATCCCAAAATCACATCCACCGAATTAGCATCTAAGCTTCGAGAGTTTAGTGGAAAGGAAATTAGTACTTCAGCCATTCGCAAAATACTTATTAAAAATGGTTATATGTCACGCGTTAGTCGTAGAAAGCCATTACCTTAACAAAATCAATCGCGATAAAAGGCTCAAATTTGCACGGAATTACGCGAATAAAGGCATCGAGTTCTGGAAAAATGTAATATTTGTAGATGAAAGCAAATTCAATTTATACAATAGCGATACAAAACAAAGTAGGATAAGAAGAAGACCAAATACAGAGTTAAACGCACAAAACGTTAGCGGCACTGTAAAGCATGGTGGAAAGAACGTAATGGTATGGGGTGCTATGGGATACAATGGAACGGGCAAACTAGTATTTATAAATACTATTATGAATAAGGATGGATATTTGAAGCTTCTTAAAGAAAATTTAATATAATCAGCTCGAAAATTAGGCATAGAAAATGAATTTTATTTTTATCAAGACAACGATCCCAATCATAAGGCTTGGGATGTTCGTTGTTGGCTCTTGTATAATTGCCCCCATGTAATCGAAACACCTCCACAAAGCCCTGATTTAAACCCTATTGAACACGTTTGGGCTTACTTGGAAAAAGAAATTCGGAAATTACCTCCATCAAGAACAATTTCAAACCTTCGCGAAGTAGTACAAGAGCAGTGGACGAAAATCCCTCAAAGTTATTTAAAAAAACTCGTCGAGTCTGTACCAAATAGATTAAAGGAAGTTATTCGACAAAAGGGATTTCACACTAAATATTAAACATGTAACTTTTATAGTAATTTCTATATTGTTTAAAGTTATGCACTATCATTTCCGATAACTTTTTCCCACCTCTTTTCAGGACGCTTACATTTTACTAACCATTTCTCCGTAGATTTTGGTGAACGACGGACTTTTCATATTAAAATATCTTTAGTACTTGATAATTAGCAACAATGTTATTGAATAAAGTGACTATACACCCGTATGTTTGTTTTTTATTTACTTATTGTGATTTAAAGTAGAATTCCGAAAACTTTTTCACACCACTGTATATATATTTGTTACACAAATATTTCTTTTCAATTGGAAATGTACATTATTATTTCAATATATTTAATTAATTTATTAATATTGTGTTTCTTTTTCCCACAATTTATTTTTATTATAAAATAACTTTTACTTGTAAGTATAAATATTATACAGCACATATATAGGGCCGTGTTCTTGTGTGCCTATTTCACCGACGTTATGTGTATGCATTAGTGGCGCCGCTAGCGCTCCAAGTAGACGGGGGGGAGAACTATATTTGGTTTTGGGCGAAATACGGTAGTTTGGGAGCCCTGTTCTGCTTCGTCCTATCGTCGTGAGAAGTTCTCCGAAAGTGTTACCTCGAATTTTATTAATTTCGTCTTGTGAAAAATTGTGTAAATAGTTTTGTAAATATTATTAACTTCGGTCGAAGATTATTTTGAAATTTCGGCGCAACTGATGTAAATTTATCGCAAGATTGTTTTCTGATCACACCGCGAGAGCGAATCATTACAATTGTTAAAAGTTACAAATAAAATCAAAATATCGACCAAAGCCTAACTTCTTTCTAGTCGGCTACGTAGGGAGCCGACTCACCGACACCTTTGATCCCTGCAAAAGGCGTAAATATACGTCCTCTACATTTTTCTTACTGTAACATCTGCCTTTCCTGTTTTACCAATTCATTCAACTTGGAATTTATCGTCCTATGTAACATAGCAGCTGAACATCGGCAATTGTTTCAATATTTTTCGGATAAAGTTCCAAAAGACGCAACCCGCAGATCGCGGTGACATTTTAACCAAAGTTTATCCTTGATTAGAGAAGAAATTCCTTGAAAGGATTTTTGGCGACAAGGCCTCCTTTGCCTTCTACATCTCCTGAAAGTTTGGAAAGTTTCTACTGCATATCTCGACAAATATTGATTTCACACAAAAAATGCAGCTCTTAAAAAGCTCTACAAAAAAGATTCGATGCATTTTTCACATAAACCTATTATTTTGGCTATTATGTAAACAAGTAGTAATTTCTACACTATCGGATTGCTACAATATAGTGAAATATATAAATTGCACATAAATCGCAAATCCTTGCCTTACTAAATTTTTAAAGGGAAACATCTGTGAGAATGGTTTTTGGCGACTCAAAAAAAATGTTTACCGTTTTGATATCATTCCCTACCTTACCGACACAGCGCAGTATAATTAGCGACACAGACGAGGTACAGTATAGACCTATCATCATTGACTAAGAACAGGATAGACCACTCATGCAATGCTTTTGTTTGTCACACGGTTTTGGGGCTCTTGAGCCCCATTACCATTTTCGTGTCACGTCCAACGTTAACGGCTAAGCATTAAATAAATGTGCAGCGCTGCAAATGATAAGAATTAAAACTATAATATCAGTAACAATTTAAATATGGTCGGTTATACAGTTTTATATATACGTTGGAACATTTTCAGTAGCGGCGAATTAAAAAATCATTAACAAATTAATCTCATGGTGTATCTTGCATACTCTTTAAATTATTTTAATATTACACTGTTACACATGCCATAATAATGTCAATTACAATGTACAAGAAAGAAATTCTATAAAAACAGTTTTTTGTAAATCATTGTTACCTTTGCCACCCACTATTATCCTTGCCAATTCTCATCTATGAAAACGTTGAATTTCCTTTCCAATGATTCTAAGAAACAATCCTTGCAATATATCCGAACCGTTAACTTCTTTTTGTATTCGCTATACTGTATGAAATATACACCTGTGAATAATATTAATGGATCAAAAAATTCTGATGGAAAAATTGTTATTGTCCCAATTGCAATAACTTAGTGAAGGAGCTTCGTACGACGATTCACATAGGTTCATTTTAAAGCTTGAAGTGTTTACTTTCACAAAGGTGATCAGATGTTCTGCAAAAATTTTCTTACATCGAAAAGTAGAGTGAAAAATCGAAGATAGTCTTTTTTCTTAAAAAGTATGATAAATTCAAATGACTCTACAGACCTTGATAATTTTATCGCGATTTATATTACATTACTTTTGTAGAAAAAAAGCCTCCCCGTTACAACAAGCCCCTAAAAACCGATGTACTATTTTTTGTTGTCGAGTTATTGCAGTTTGAATGATAAATGTGCCAACGCAATTCGTATGATCTAAGATACGCAACACGAAGGTTGCATTTCGTGTGAATGTGGTTAATTTGTGATGAGTGTATGTTTAGTATAGTCGTACGATGCTTCTGTATGAAGTTATACCAGTTCAAAGATTGAGAAGTTTCCATCAGTATTTTTTGATCCTTTAATTTTGTTCATAAGTGTATTATTCAGTTATACTATATATACACAATGTTCGGCCAGCTCTGGTAGAAACTACAGGTAGTGATGGGCGTTCGAATCTAAACTTCGAAGCAGATTCGAATTTTTCAAGACTGTAAAGATTCGAATCACTTCGAATCCGATTCGAAACTTAAAGATCTTGAAAGTCTTGATAGTCTTGATAGTATTACATGTCTTATAAGTCTTGAAAATATCTTGGAAGTCTTGGAAATCTTGACAGTCTTGGAAGTCTTGGAAATCTTGGAAGTTTGAAAGTCTTGATAGGCTTGGTACTCTTGATAGTCTTCGTAGTCATGACTGTTTCAATGACTTTCTATTCACCAACTCGTTAGTATTTTGATTATTTTAAACAATATTATTGACATGCAAAAAGTATTAGAAAAAGTCTGGAAAGATAGATTTATAATAAATGTGTTTTTACGTCGTTCATTTTTATAATTTACAATGCATATTACGAATGTTAATATTTAGAGAATAAAGAGAAGAAAATGAAATAAAATAGAAAAGATTTCACATTTTTCTAAAAATAAATTGCTAACTATTTAAAAAATGAGGAGGGGTATCACTGATTTTGATGATTTTTGAGTATGTATATAAATCAACATTTTGAAGAACTTTTTCCTATACATATAACCACCGCTCGGCCTTAGTTCCGTGATTTTTCCCAAAATAGATTGGTACTACTACATTGAATTCTGTCTGTACGTATGTACGTGTCCGCGGGAGCGTATGCGTAACCATTTGATCGGCAATTGTCTACCATTTCTATTTATAACAGCGTAGCGGCCAGCGACAAATATTATACAATGTGTGAAAAACTTTTCCGAAATAATGGTTGAAATGTTTCCAACTTCGGATATCAATAAAGATCATTAAAATATAATAATGTAAATAAGTGTAAAATATATTGATTAAATATAAAATAAGAACAAACATAGTATCGAAGTAATATAAAATTAAATTAACAAACATTCGAATCCTTTGACACACTAAAAAGTCATGTACATATCTAAATATTTCATACTTGCAAAATTAGTAAAAATATTCTTTGCTATTTGCGACTTTAGTGCCTCCACTTTTCAAAGAAAGGAAGTAGTAAAATTATTTAAAAGACAGTTATGTTAATAGATATTGAATATTGCAATCTCGAAAAAGTGATAAAATCAATTCTGTCCTGTCCTCGCACATTCATATGTACATAAATACCTAACTATAACTTCTCATACTTTTTTTAATATTGTATGTCAATGAAATTGCTTAAATAAAAGTAATAGAAATGCATGTATAATATATATGTATTAATGTATTGCTTAAACTTCCAAAACTTATCGAAGTCCGAAATATTCAAGACTTCTAAGATTTTTAAGACGATCAAGACTTTCAAGACATCCGAGGCTCTCAAGAGTTTCAAGACTTTCAAGACTTCCAAGACGATCAAGACTTTCAAGATCTTTAAGCCTTGAATCGCATTCGAAGTAATTCGAATTTTTCGCCAGTTTACAGATTCGAATCGATTCGAATAGATTCAAATCCCATCACTAACTACAGGGGGTGATTCTATGTGTCAAAATAAGACGAATATCAAGAATAACAAACGTGCGTTTGAGATTTTGTTTTTTCGGTATAAGCAATTAAAGAATGGACTTTCACGCGCCCCACACACGGCAGTGCGTGTAGCAATCAGCTGTTGCAAGGCAGATCAACGGACGAGGGTAGCGCTGCAGAAGAGTTTGGGTCACAGAATTACTTTGTTTCTTTCTGTAAATGTTCAGATGTAAACTGCTAGCCGTGCGTTGTTCCTTTGTCGGTGACGATGCTCTCGTCTCTTGACCTACTCTACAACGGTCGAACGTGCGTCAAGCACGCGAAAACATGTTTTTTAAATTGCTTATAACTAGAAAACGAAGTCTCAAACGCAAATTCAAATTTCTTGATCTTCTTTTTATTTTGGTTCATAAAATCTGCAGTTTTTTCCAGAACTGTCCGACCACTCTGTATATCAATCAAGTATTTAAACATATTTTCTATAATATTCAACAATTCGGAAACGGCTCAATTTGTTAAGAGCACGGGGACCAATTAAAATCTTTTTATCTATCCTTTTCTAATTACAATTTTATCACATTTTAAAAATTGATGAAACACTAATTACCTATTTCTATTTAATACAGTATCTTATTTTTACTGGGTTTAACAAGAGAAAGCATGGTAAAAAGAGGATATTATATTGTACTATATTATATTCTATTCATTAAATTTATCTTATCTGAGGTGTCTTCTTATTTATTAAGGCTGCTATAAATAAATACTACTACAAAATAAATAAATTTGATGCATAGGAGCATTATATCTTTCAATAATTGAATTTATGATAATTATATAGTATCGGAACACCGTAATTTTGGACGAATCTATCGGGTTGTACATCTGACTACGCGATACAACGCTATTTTTTGTACGCTGCAGCTCATCTTAATGATGTACACCTGATTTTAGTATGAAAATGATATAATTATAGTAATCTATGTATATCGATAACTTGTTGATCGAATCTGTTGAATCAGATAATTGAATTCGAAAGTTGAATCGAATGGATCTTTGATCAATTGATGATTTTGAAGTAGGAGTCAACGATATTGATACGTGGCTGGTTAGAAATTAAAATTGAGGAAATGATTTTGTAGCTGTGTTTTAAGAAGCACCGAATGGGACTTCAATGGAGCGGTTACATACAGTTTTTGTTGTCAGTAGCCTATTGTGCAACTTCGTTTGAAAAAGAATAATGTTGAGAATTTGACGAAATATGTCAATATTTTAGTTCTTCGAATAAGGGTGGCTCTACGTACATGAAAAATCCGTTGGGACAACATTATTATGTAAGGAGAGTATAGGGATATTTGTATTTTACATCAGTGAGTGTATGTATGTGTGTGTTAGCCATTTTTGAATTGGTCGCGTACTTGATCGTGGTTTTGGGGTAAGTACCGTGGGGTTTATCATAGACTTTTTACCAGGAGGCACCCTTGTCTTCCTCAATGCGTGGGCAAATCCTCAAGAACATGAATCCTACTCTTTTTAACAATGCAATGCCCGGCTGTTTGCTCTCGCACGCATGCTTTCTCTCTCTAAATATTAAAACTTACTTCTAACAGTCGATAGCTGAAGGATCCAATGTGGCCACCAACCATCGCCTAATTTCTACTTCCCACACCAGCCTCCAAACAATGACCCCCCTAGCACCTGATAGCCATGCAACTTTACGTCGCCAGGTATCGAGCAGAGTTGGGCACTTTTTATTCAAATAACATTTGGAATAAGTCATGAAAAATGAAAAATTAAATTACTATTATAAAATGCAATACTTGTCTTATAGGGACGAGAATATTGGGTTACATTTTTCGTAGATTTTGTTGTTTTTTGCTTGAAATATGTTTCATTGGTACTTCCTCTTCGAAGATTATTCGAAGAATGTATTAGAAAAATGGCCAACTCTGGTATCGAGGGCAATATCTGAAAAATCTCATGCACACAAAAGACTTTTTCTGGCCACAGAGAAGTAACAAATCATACGAAAGCAAAATAGCGTCTTCGACGACCCTTTAAAGTACATTTTCACTACCATTTATTTCTGTGTGCAAATGAGACTGTCACTGTTACTTTGTTGTCGTAAAAACAAACTACGCGAGCGGGCTACGCTGTTTCAACCAGAAAAAAACTCGCGTCGTCAATCTTCGAATCGACGTCCGAACGATCGCATCAAGAAAGACCAGGTATTTAAAAACTATTGCTAATACACACAGCGCTTTTAAATTCATTCAGCTTGTAGAAATTGTTTTGCCATTCATTTAAATTATTTAATATTGCTTTTCGATGGAGCATCAAAAGAGTAGAACTCATTATAAGAAGTGTGTATATCCCGATTGCGGTTTGATAAACCGTGATGTTAAGGATGACACTTTGTTTCATTCATTTCCTACAAATGATTCCGAAAGATGTATAACGTGGCTCGTTAATTGTGGTTTAGACGATTGGGTGGAAATGTCTAACGCGGATTTAAAAAAAAAATTTATATGTAGCCGTCATTTTCTGAAAATCAATTATCATACTTTCGGGAAACTAAAAGCTGATGCCGAACCGCGACCTTATTTTTCCGAAAATTTGAATTCACCAAAAGACACAAGTAAGGAACTTGATGCTAATTTATTATTAAAAGAACGCAATGAACTCGAACAACGGCTGATGAAAGCTGAGGAACAATTACAGCAAGAGAAGAATAAGTGCGGTATTCTTCGATTGCAAATACGAGCGAAGTGTAGAGCAGTAAATCGTCTTAAGGAGAAACTTTCTTCAGGTTGTATAGATAATACATGCTTGAAGAAAGCGATCGCGAGAAGAGTTTCGGGATTTGTATTAGTATTTATTTTCATGATCTTATTTAGATCCAAAAAAAGTAACGTATATTCACATAAGGAGCAACAGCTATGTATGACAATGCACTACACTTCGCCGTCATTGTACAATAAAATGCGTGTGGTCCTCGGGTTTCATCTTCCAAGTCCGAGTACAATTATTCGTTAGTTCGGGAAAGTTGACATTTGGCCCGGTATTTGCCAAAATTTATTCACCATTCTTAAAATTAAAGCTACGCATATGGAAGTCGTAGATCGTAATTGCGTTCTTTTATTTGATGAAATGGCAATCAAGAAGTGTCTAAATTTCCACCCAACGAAACAAATAATTGAAGGTTTCGAAGATTTAGGATTTTTAGGTAGAAATTTAGCCGTAGGCACACAAGTACTTGTTTTCATGTTGCGCGGCTTGTTCAGTAATTGGAAACAACCACTGGCTTTTTTTGTTTCCAAGTCAGGTATAAAGAAGCATGAGTTGTCAATTATTTTAGACGAAATCTTAGATGCAATAAATGATACAGGTTTGAAAGTCAGAGCGGTTATTTCCGATCAGGGAGCAAGTTTCAAAAGCATAGCAGATGATAGAGTGTCCTTAGATTATCCGTATTTTTTTAGAAATAATCAAAAAATTTACTTTATTTCGATTTTTTACATCTTTTCAAAAGTGTTCGAAATAATTTAATAAAAAATGATTTTTTAATTAATGGATCTAATGTTTCTTGGTCCGATGTCGTGGCTCTTTGGCAATTAGAGGAAAATAAGAATACACGAGCGGCTTACAAATTAAGTAATAAACATGTTTTTCCAAATTCTTTCGACAAAATGAAGTGTAAGCTCGCTCTTCAAGTTTTTAGTAAGCGTGTGTCATCTGCTCTGTTTACCGCTTCATTAACAGGTAACATAAAAACAAAAACTGTACAGCATACGGCTGCTTTCTTCGGAACTTTAAACGATTTGTTTGATAATTTAAATAGTAGGTGTGCTCGTGATCCCAATCCAAACAAGTGTGCGCTTTCGCGATTTAATCATACTATTGAACAAAATTTAAAAGTACAGTTGCAAAATATGCAAGATTGGTTTGTAGTGTCCGCAAAAGGTTTAAAAGCGCCACCGTGCTTTTTGGGGTTACAGCAATCTGTACGTGCCACTCTCCAACTATGGAAAGAATTACGCGATGAAAATGTCACATTTTTTATGACATCCCGATTGAATACTGACTGCTTAGAAAATTTTTTTTCCATTCTTCGGATGCACGGTGGCACGTACAATCACAATCCTTCGGTAAAAGCGGTGCGTATCGCGATTAGAAAAAACATAATTGTAAATTTACATAACGATTTAAAGACCACGAATTGCATGATGGATAATGATGCACTGCTATTAGCGAATGATATGACACAGCATGAACCAGCCACGTTGTCGAGTGATGCTGCATCGCTTGTGACTGAGGAGCATGCCGATGATGAAAGAATCAGTACACATTTTGAGTTCGACATAAGTAATGAACTTTCAACATCGGTGTGCTCCTTAGAAACATGTGCTATTGAATATTTTGCAGGGTATGTTGCGAAAAAAATTATAGACAAATCGCAGTGCAGTAGATGTCTCGATAAGTTGATCGAGAAAAATGCTAGCTTTTCTCGAAACGAGCAAATGCTAATATCTTTTCGGGCATACGTTGTTCAAGACAATGTAGACTTTGGGCATCTTTATGTCCCAAGTCAAGAGTTTTCGCTTATTTTCCAAATTATTAGCAAAATTTATGACGCTTTTTATCCGGCACTACGCAGCGAAGCATACATATTGGATAAACTGTTTTCGATAATTTGTCGTGCAGTGGAACAAAAATATCCAAAATGGTTTAGCCAAGATGAATGTGCTGCACATCGTAAAGATATGGTTTATTTGGCATTAAAAGTCAAAATACATAAAGATACAGTGTGGCTCGGAGAAAAGCTTAGATTTTCAAGTAACTCATACAATAAATTTTCAAGGTTGTCAAATCTAAGACACCTTTGAAAATTTTTATTTTTTTCGCAACCACTTTTGCAATTTTTCCGCCTGTTGCAAGCTTTTCGCCTGTATACTAGCTTTCTTGCCTCTAGCTAACTCTTTTGCTTTTCGCTTCGTTTTTTTGCATGCAATTAAAAGTATATTCAACGTTCCATTAATCGGTAAAGGGATTTATATATAAAATATGAATGATTTACATTTTCACTTTTCTATTGGTGCATGGATTGACACTGAGTGAACTTTGAATATGCTTGGGGATGGCAAAGACCTTCCTTCACGCCTTCACGTGGCCCATCCTGTTAACGCTATTACTTCAGCATTTGAATATTTTAACATTAAAATATTCAAACCGAAGTAATAGTGGAACTAAGATGAGGGAAAAGGCACTGGCAATGCCATTACACATACACAATTGGCATGCACTTGTTACAGCGAATTATAGAAAGCTTATAATAAGTTATAAAATCTTATTTTTTTTCTACAGAACAAAGAGTATGCGAGGTTTTGAATGATGTATTGAAAGAAACAATGTGAAGCAAGTTTGTATAAGTGAGTTTATAGTGTGAGTTGTGATGAAGTAAGTTGAAACAAAAAAATTTGTTCATGCATGTTGCCTGAAAAAGGTTTCAGAAAAGATCATTGTAACTTGATAATGAGAGCAAAGCGAATGTATACAAATAAATAATAGTATTTTGTGAGATATGTTGTAAATAATATACTTCTTAAAAAACTTAATTAATACAATCATTTATTTATATGTGTATGAATATATCAATATATTTAAAACATATATAGTATGTATAAATACAAAATGTTTCGTGAGTGGTGAGAAAAATTTCAAGGGTCTTGTTTTTTAGTTAGAAGTAGTTAAAAAATAAGCGTGCAGAACATCTGATGCTCGACAATACGATGGGTCCGACTGTTTGAGGTAGGACAAGGATCGAGCTCGTTCGGCGGCTAATTTTCGTTAGCTTATCCATAGTAATTCGTCGACTAGATAGAGATATGTATAATAAAAACCTTATTGAACGCTAAGGGTGAAAAACTTTCTATTAATAAAAAGATATTTGCATTAATTAGATGTATCCGTTTGTTTGCTGTTTTTTGAATGAAGATAATATTTATTTAAATATTATTTATATGAATAATGTTATTTAAAGAATCATTTACTTAGTCACAATGCATGCTTGGAGTGTGGTAGTCAGTGGGCGATGTTATTTCTTGAGCAAATCTTGCAAGGGATGGTTTGGACGTGCTGCAGGCGGTAGGCTCATCACACCTCTCTAGGCCACAGGCCGAAACATTCGATGTGGCAACGTCGCAAACACAACAATCATCGATTCAGTGACAAAACAGAATCGGACTCCCGTCAATGGTTCGAGACAAATGGATCAAAATATTATGTATAAGGTTTCGACATAATATATATATATATATATATACATATATATATATATATATCTTATAAAGAAATATAGAGAAATATGTGAAGGAATTAATGTTAACTCAATATTTATTAAAAACACATTTTTAAATTATAGACTTACTTTAATAATTGAAAATAAAATAATTTCGGTATTACATACTGAAAATTGCACTTTTGCATAACTAAAACACCTTGAGATTAAAGTATATATATATATATGTATATAAACTAATACAGAAACATACATCCGTATGTTAAAACCAAAAAATTTAAATATTACATTTAAAAAATCTTCCGCTTTATATTCACTGCACAAAAAGGGCTAATGTCCGTTTACAAATAAATAATAATTATAACTATTTTTGTAATATTTAAAGCTTCCTTTTTCTTCACTGAGGAACTATATTGTTTATTATTTTTCAATATACCATAATTATTAAGTAGTATATTAGTAAAATACTGCAGAATATTTTTTAATATTTTTTTATTATCGATTCCACGACTGTAAAGCTTTTTAATATCGCATGATATAGCACAATCTTGCAAAATACTGTGGTATTCTAAATTTATTAATAAATTTCTCTAGTTTGTTGCAGAAAAAAAAGTGCTTCAAACTTTTCTAAAATTAATGTATTCGTAAAATATATGCTTCTCTACTAAGATAAGAAGTTTAAGGGAGACTTCCAAAATCCCTCTGGCTATCACATTAAAATAATTATGAGATACATTGTATTCAGTGCTTAATAGAAATGACAAACACGATGCAAATAGTCGTAGGACTAATGATAGCGTCACTAAATTGTTCATGTTCTGACCTGTATACTAAAGACAGTCGTGATTCAGTACATTTTTTATGTTCGAATATATTATAAATAAAAAATAAAAAAACATAAAGGGACTAGGAAGCAGATTTTATTATAGAAAAAGGAAAATTAAGTCATTTGTATATAATTTTTATACAATTTTTCAAAAAATAAAAGACTATTTTAAGATAGATTAAGTTCTGTAAGTATAATTTCTTAAACACGTTATGCATTGCATGAATATACTGTTAAAAGCAAAATCAAGGTCTTACGTGTACGTCTTTGCCACATTAATTTATTATTTACGTATTTACATGCGAGCCATTCAAGTTCTCTTCATCGATATAGTAGAAATATCTGCACATTCAAAGCCTTTACCAATTTCAATGATTACCATCCTGTTTCTCACGACCACCGCTTAAAATTACAGAGGTCGCTCGAAAACCAGTCAAATTTCAGGAGGTCGGTATTTCAGAGCATGTGACACGAAGTCCCATAAGATGAGTGGTCTATTCTGTACCTCGTCTGGGCTATCATCCAATGCTGTTTTCTGTCACCCGGCTCGGGGGTCTCGAGACCCCCTTACCATTTCCGTGTCACGTGCGATGTTACCGATTCAACACCAGAAAAGACTACAGCGCTGTAGAAACGGTAAATCGGGCAATTAAATCACGCGACGCGCAATTGTCTTTTAAATATATGGAGTGGCGATTTAGTGTGGGAAGCAATCAGTTTAAGCGGCAATCTCGTGCAGCAAACTGTCGAGACCGAAGAACATAACCAAGTAAGTAAATAAAGAGATAATTATTAAAAGCTTTTCTGCACGCTTCTGCATTTTAATACGAACAACATTTATAATAATAATAATATTAGTAATAATATTAATATTAATATAAATATTGTTCAAGTGCTTCTCTTGCTCCTTATAGCATCTAGTAGCTACATTTTCTTATATAATTGCATATGGAGTCTCAGAATGCCAAATTACATTTTAAAAAGTGCGTCTATCCGAATTGCGGTTTAATAAATCGCACATTTCATTCTTTCCCGGTAAATGACAATGAACGATTAATAACGTGGCTGGTTAACTGCTGTCTCGACGACTGGGTGGAAATGACAAATTCTGAATTACGTAAAAAATATGTTTGCAGTCGGCATTTTTTAGAAATTAGTTTTCGGGCACCCGGATTTTTACAAAAAAATGCCGTACCACTTATTTATTGTCGCGATATAGAAGATTGTGATAACGTCGGGAATATTGATACTGCAGCTGTTTTACCAATAGCAAAACGCAATGATCTGGAGCAACGGTTAATGGAAGTTGAAGAACAGTTAAAGCAAGAGAAGAATAAATCAAATATTCTTCGCTTGCAATTACGAGCGAAGCGTAGAGCATTAAGTAGATTACAATCTAAACTTTCTTCAGGCACTATAGACGATGTATGTTTGAAGAAAGCTATCGCGAAAAAAGTATCCGGCTTTATTTTTACTTTCATTATGATGTTATTGTTTAAGAATTCAAATAAAAAGCCGTTTACACGTAATGAACGTCAAATGTGTATGACAATGCACTATACTTCGCCAGCATTGTATAATAAAATGCGGTATGTTTTTGGCTTCCATTTGCCGAGTCCAGTATCTATTATCCGTTGGTTCGGCAAAATTGATATTTGGCCAGGAATTTGCCAAAATATGTTTAACGCGCTCAAAATTAAAGCTGCGAACATGGAGGTCGCAGACAGAAATTGCGTTCTCCTATTTGATGAAATGGCTGTGAAAAAATGTTTGGATTTCCACCCAACAAAACAAATTATTGAAGGTTTCGAAGACTTAGGATCTTTAGGTAGAACTACAGCCGTAGGTTCACAAGTACTTGTTTTTATACTACGCGGGCTGTTCACTAATTGGAAGCAACCCCTGGCATTCTTTATTTCAAAATCAGGCATAAAAAGGAATGATTTATCAAAAATTTTGGACGAAATTTTAGATGCAGTTTATGAAACTGGGTTGAATGTCAGAGCGGTTATTTCCGATCAGGGGACTAGCAATCAAAGTATTGCAGACGACCGCGTTTCTATTCAAAAACCGCATTTTGCGAGAAATGGCCAGAAAATTTATTTTCTTTTTGATTTCTTACATCTTTTCAAAAGTGTAAGAAATAATTTATTGAAAAATGACTTTATTATTAACGGATCATGCGTCTCGTGGTCCGATGTAGTATCATTATGGAATTTAGAAAAAAGCAAAAGTATTCGGGCAGCTTACAAATTATCCGATAAACATGTAAGGCCAAATTTATTTGATAAAATGAAGTGTAAGCTTGCCCTTCAAGTTTTAAGTAAAAGAGTGTCGTCTGCTCTCTTTACCGCATCTTTGACGGGTTGCATAAAAACAACAACTATTCAACACACGGCTAGCTTCTTCGAAACGTTGAATGATTTGTTTGACAATTTAAATAGTAGATGCGCCCGTGATCCCAACCCAAACAAGTGTGCACTTTCGCGGGTTTCGAGTAATATTGAAGAAAATTTGAAGACACAAGTCTCAAATATCGAAAATTGGTTTGTAGCCACGCCGAAAGGGTTAAAAGTGCCTCCTTGTTTCTTGGGGTTGCGGCAATCTATAAATGCCACCCTGCAACTGTGGGATGATTTACGGGAAGAAGGTGTTACGTTTTTGATGACTTCGCGACTAAATACGGATACCTTAGAGAACTTCTTCCCCGTTCTACGGATGCATGGTGGATATAATCGCAATCCTTCGGTAAAAGCGGTGCGTCTTGCTATTAGAAAAAATATCTTATTAGCTATACAAGCTAATAATAATAATAATGGGAATTGCATGTACGATAATGACACACCGTTAGCACCGGAGGAATTAATAGCAAGTTGTCAACCAGCCACGTCATCAAGTGAGGCTTCATTCGGGGTTGAAGAGCATACTGATGATGACAGTATCCATCCTATTGTTGATATTGATAATGATGTAAGTGATCTGTCATCATCGGTATGCTCTTTAGAAGCTTGTGCCGTAGAGTATTTTGCAGGATATATTGCGAAAAAAAGTGTTGAAAAGACGCGATGTCGTACTTGTTACGACATATTAGTTTCGAAAGATAGTGTTTTTTGTCGCAACGAGCAACTGCTGATATCTTTCCGCGCATACATTGTACAAGACAATGTAGACTTCGGCATCTCCATGTCCCAAGTTTAGAATTTTCCGATATTTTCCAAATTGCAAACAAAATTTTTGATCTACATTACCCAGCGTTACGCAGCGAAGCATTTATACTGGATAAGCTATTTTCGATTATTTTCTATTATGTAGAAGAAAAATATCCAAAATGGTTTAGCCACGATAAATGCGCTGCCCATCGTAAAGAATTAGTGTATTTGGCATTAAAAGTTAAAATTCATAAAGATACAGTATGGCTCGGAGAAAAGCTAAGAATTCCCATATCTACTGTTAAGAAAAATTCAAAATTTTCGTATTTGCAACATGTGTAAATAACTACACTTTTTTTTAGCAAGTTATCGCTTTTTTGTAGTACTTTTTATCGCATTGCTTTTTTACTTATGCTTTCTTTAATAAGATATATTTATTGCTTCGCTTTTCTGCTTTTTGCATGTAAATATTTTCAATTTGCAGCATGAGTATCTTCAGTGTTCTTTTACCGCGTTATTCCACTTTTGTATATATACATATATAATTTGCATGATTTTTAACTTTTTCCCCTTTTAACGAACGCGTTGCATGAAATGTTATGAACATTAAATATACTCGGGGATGGCAAAGTCCTTCTTTCACGCCTTCACGTGGCCCATCCCGTTAACACTATTACTTGCATTGCTTGAATGTTTTAAAAATTAACAAATTACTTCTAAAAGTAATAGTGGAACTAAGTTGAAAGAGGGCACGCACAAAGGCATGTGCAAAAGAAATATTAATATTTAAGTGTGATATCGCGTGAAAATATTCTTCTTTTATATCTTATATTTACTATGTTTTACAGGTGTCTTTATGCAGTACACGAAAGAGGCCATTATGAAAAGGAGAGAAGAACTCACGAAATGCAAAAGCTATGTGTTATTATTATCTATTGATTTTAAATAAATATATTGTAAATATACCAGCATTAATGTATTTATTATGTACATCAGCTACCATTATATTGTAATTAGAAGCCTATTTCACCTGAAGTGAATGCTCATAACCTTAGGAAGTAAAATTATACCGCTTTTAAACAAGTTTTGTCCACCCTGAATGGTATTTCTTTACTTAAATGTTACCGAAACTAGATATTACAGTAAAACAGACAAAGAAATTTAAATGCCTGTGTAAGGTGTCTGGGAAGCTACACAAATGCAATAATGAATCTTTTTCATGTGTGATTTTTTCTTTGTCAAAACATTATTAACCTGTAGGTAAGGTTTTTCTAATTAAAATGAGACCAAGTATAATACAATTTCAGGTTTTAGAAATTTATGAAAATCAATAATGAAGAAAATTTTAGCATTCATTGAACTGATAAATATAATCAAAAACATGTCATATTTGGTCTTATTTCAATCAGAAAAATGTTACTGAAGTATTAATGAAATTTTTGTTTACAAAAAAAAAACAAAAAAGTTTGGTTGCTGTATTCGTAATGTCTAACCATCTATGCAGGTATTTAAACTTCTAAGGTTGCATTTAAACTCCCCGAATCTCAGTTCCTCTTTCTTTTTCACTCGCTGTCCTTTTCTATAACCGTCACGATGGGCCAATCAGTCCGTCCGTCCATGCAATAACGCATCTTGTGAGATAGAGAGATACAGAAACAAAACAGTATGCGATTTTTTTTCTGTCTTTCTATCTCAGTCAGACGTGTCGCTGTGTGGTTTTAGGGTTCATTTATACTGGCAGGCGAAACACGAGCCGAGATAGAAACAAACGAAACATGTATTGCCAATTAAAATAAGTGACAAGGAAAGAGACAATATATATATATAGCGTTCGACCAGCTTCAGAGGAAGCTGCAGGAAGTGACTCTGTGAGTAAAAATGAAACAAAAATCAAGAATATCGAAATTGCGTTTCAGGCTTCGTTTTTTGATTTGTAAGCAATGAAAAACTGGGCACTCTCGCGCTCGTCGCACGGCAGTCCTTTACCGATCAGCTGTTGTAAGGTGGGTCAACGAACGGAGCTACTGTGACACCCAAAATCGATCCACTGAGGTCACGATCAATATCCGTCATCCTTTGATCAGATACTCTTCCTTTGTTCCCACATAACTTTCTGCTCGCCAGACGAGACAATCATATTTCAATATGATATGGTTTTCTTGAATATCCCCACCAAACTTCCTGTCTGCCAGACGAAAACATGTTTTTCTCAAATAATCTTTTGTACACGACTCATAGCCAACACCCAGAACTAGGCATATAAAAAGGGCGCTTCCCAACGACAATCCTCAGTTTTTGCTCCGACTAAGAAAGTGACTAAGTGCTACGTCGTATTGCATACAATAAAAGCTAAGCATAAGAACATTGTAATATTTGAGTAATAAAGAATAGTTCGGTCTCCAGTTGGAGATCGACATTTATTTTATATATTTGCATTACGATTTTTACGTGACACTACCGTCACAGAAGAGTTTGGGGCACAGAATTTCTTTGTTTCTTTCTCTAAACGGCAGAAAGGCTTTCTGAAGGCAGAGCTGCTAGCCGTGCGTTGTTCTTTTGTCAGTGACGTAACATTTGTCCCTTGACCTGCCGTACAATGGTCGACCACTGCAAAATAACCGCGCGCCAAGCATTTTTAATTGCGTATAACTAAAAAGCAAAGCCTCAAACGGAATTTCATTATTCCTGATTTACGTTTTATTTTGGCTCATAGAATCCTGCAATTTTTCCCAGGACTAGCCGAACATATGTATACTAGTGCTGTATACTATTGTTCTACGTACTATTGCTATTGTATATTCAACTGACAAGCCTCAACTGTGGTTCGCCAAAAGATTGATATCAACGAATCTTTGGTGGTTCGCAGACGAGGTTCGTCTGAGCATTATTGGCGCGGTACTAGTATGACTTATGTAATAATCCCATATTATCGTTTTCGCAAAAAGATCATATGAAAATTAAGAAAATTGAAATTTTTGTCTTCATGCAGCAATTTCTTTTACCATTAATGTAACTAATAACTAATAAATCTTTCATGTTATATTAATGGTTAATTTTAATTCCAGTTACGTTTCGGACTGTGATGTAATATCAAATGTGAATGGCCTACACTGCAACAATATAACGTCAATCCTTCTTTACAAGTAGTGTGCTGTGGTTTAAACCAGGCACTATAGGGATTTATTGCTTTCATGTAACTTCACAAGTTCGCAGCGAAGCTCGAAAACGAGCTTCTTTACAACATGTAAAAAATGTTTGTTTAATGTGTCTGTATATTCGATATGTACATATATGTATATATCGTACGGTTATTACAATAATTGGTAATTACTTAAAAAAGGGGGGGTTTCACTGATTTCGATGAATTTTTAATATGTTGTAGAAATCAATATTTTAATCCAGTTTTTCTTATACATATAACCGCCGCTCGGCCTAACGTTCCGTGATTTGTTTCAAAAGAGATCGGTACTACTGCATCGAATTTTGTCTATACGTACACACGTCCGTGGAAACGTATACGTGAGCGTTTGATCGGCAACTGTCTATCGTCTATCGTTAACAGCGTAACGGCCAGCGACAAATATTATGCAATGTTTATAAAATTTTTACAAAATAATGACTGAAATGTTTACAACATCGTATAATATCAATAAAGATCATTAAAACAGAAATGAATTGTGGCCGGCCGCCTAACGGCGGCCGGGATGAATGCTTGGTCCTGAACCTAGACTTCATTAAATTAGTTACTACATAGAGGAGTTCGATTTGAGTAAGGTTTGGGCTGGATTATTATTCCAGCCGCCGTGAGACGGTCGGCTACCCGAATCGAGTTCGGAAGCACTCCCATTTTACGCGTCCGTGGCGAGCCGCCTCGATGCGTTTAAAGAAACAGTGGACAATCACCGATCAAACATTTATGCATACGCTGCCACCAACGCGTTCTTGTAGACAGAATTCAATGGAGTAGTACCGATCATTCTTCGAAAGAAATCTCGAAAATTAAGACCTAGCGGCGGTTATATTTATAGGAAAAAGTTGTTTGAAATGTTGATTTCTACAATATATTAAAAAATCATCGAAATCGGTGAGATCCCTCATTTCTAAATAAATACCAATTGCAATGGTAGTAACAGGGTTGTTGCATAGGTTCCAAGATATTAACAAAAACATATTAGTACAATTACATTGCATGCTGTTTATATGTATATGTACACAATGCGTACACAGCCAGCCGACGCGTTAGCCGCTTCGCTCGCCGGCGGATTTGGATTGCTTATTTTTCGCCGGCGGATTTCGATTGTTTATTTTTCACCTCGTCGCCAAGCGGCACTCCGTTTGTGGCACGATGCGACTGCATTATTTGTGGTGCCCTCACTGCTATTATACGTATAGGCAGAATACAATGCAATTGTACTAATTTATTCTTGCTAATATTTCTAAACTTCTAAGTTTCTCAAAATATTGAATTTTACAACATATTTAAATTTCATAAAAATCGGATAGGGAATCCTAATATAAATATATACCCAGGAGTAGCCTAAATAGAATTTCCTTCATATTTTAAATATTATAAAATGTACTGCGCTTTGAATATTTTATATATTTTTGCATATTACGCGTATTCTCCATTCTTTCAAACATTTAAAGTTCCTATAATCGCATAAAAATTTGTAGTGAATTTATTATATATTATGTACATATGTTATTCATATTTCACGAAAGTATATTGTACGTTTTGTGATTCTTCACAGTCGCGGTGACTACAAAAATAACAAAAAACCGCGTTTATCAAAACTGCGTAAGTACTTCGAGGAATAATTATACCTCTGCTTACTTTTTCTTAGGGGTTGAAGAAGGAGCCTTGCATTGAGGCATAACTCAGATAATATATTATGGTAGATGAGTTTTAAACAAATTTTCAAGTGATATTTTTATGTTTCAAACACAATGGCCTTAGAAGCATAATAAATAAGAGTTATAAGAATTACATTTAAAACTTTTTATATTTTAATTTCATGGTTTTATATTTTTTATTACATGCTCCTAGAAATTTATCAGAAGTTTGAGCTTTCTTCTGCAATAATAGTTCCGAGCATATAATTATGACATTACAGCAACGTAATTAATTTTGTAAGTTGATAACGACATTATAAAAATACACTCCAGCCGTGCAAAGAAATTAAAATTAATTAAGTGAGTTCGGATTTTTGCTTATCCTTTACTAGACAAATTTTATCTATGCATTGATAACATTACCGTGAAGTATTACAAAATGTAAGAAGATAAATCATAGTTATATTTGTTTTATACGCACAGAGTGTGCATATAATCTGCACAATTTCTTTTTGTTCGCATCTACTTGGAAAAAATCACTGTTATTACATTGTGTACTCTTTAAAAACTATTCGACATATGTCTGAAACCGTTTTTGGCATCATTCGCGGTTTACAACATTTTCAAATAGATTTACTTAAATGGGACACCGTGTATAGTAGTCAAACAGATTTCTTCATGACACGGAAAGAGAACGACCTACTTGAGTATGTTGATTTTGTCGTCGCAGCGACGTTTCCACAGGTATTTCTTACACTCACCGCATTAAAACGCAGAGGGCGTATGAGACACTCGAATTTTTTTCGAGGTCGGTATTTCAGAGCTGGTGACACGGAGTCCCATAAGATGATAGGTCTATCCTGTACCTCGTCTGTGTTAGCGATCTGTTCCGAACACATAATCTGCACTTTCCGGCAACGCTTTCATGAAATAATAATAAATTATTTATAAAAATGTGTAAATGAAAGCGTTAAGGCGGCCGGATTTAAATATACAGCCAAACTTAACCTAAATACATCAATAATAATTATACGTACATGTACATGTGGAATGATTTACTGTTAAATGCACATAGCCATATGTGAATAAATTTGTATATCCCTTCCACCAATCTGTATGAATTTCGGTACCTATTGCTACGTATTTTAATATTAAGAAAACAAGTGTACGTTCATTCATGAATCTACATTATAATAAAAATAATAGATATCGAAAAGATTACCGAGGCCCCTACACAAGGTACGGTGTTTCTTTAAATCTTCGAAAAATGCAATCAGCGGTGCCAGCATTAAAAATCGCGATTTACAGTCAGAGCACAAACTGTTTATATATTTTTGTTTTCAGATATCTTGACTGTCTCGTCGAACAAAATTTTCTCGTAACTTTTTCGGCAACTTGAGCACGCCATATCCGTGTGTCTCGCAAATATTTTGAACGTCGCATACACTCGTGATCTTGTTGCAACTATCATGTTATTCATTTCAGCGCATGTGAATTTTGAATCCACAAGCACCGATCATGGAAATTTCTTGACAACATATATTATGCGTCACTGTATCTTATAAGTTGTCAAGAATTATATAGGAAGAGTAAATCAAGCACTAAATGCATCCAAAGCACCTACGCACTCGAATCCACTTGTAACGCTTTAGATAAGTAGATAAGTAGAAACTAAGCGCGCCGCTAGATAATTGTAAATCAGTAGCGTCCTCAGGGCAGGACATAAATTTTATATTTATTAGTTTCAAGTTTTTGTATACATGTTAGATTATTTTATATTACTTTATGCGTTTTCAATAATATTGACTTTAGCCCCGGGCTCCGTAAACTCTAGGGGCGGCACTGTTGCATATATATTTTATAAATAATTGTATATATTGTGTGTATATTGTGTGTATTGTGTATCTATTTTCTATACATTGTGTTTTTTCTGTATATTGTGTGTATACTGTGTGTATTTTGTATGGATTTTCTGTACATTTGCTGTATCATATTTCAATGTATTTCATTAATTTGTAAATACTGTCTTCCTTTTCCCCATAACTTATTGTTATTATAAAATAACTTTTACTTGTAAGTATTAATACTATACAGCACATATACAGGGTGTCTCAGCCGATTTTGATATCTTGATAACTTCGAATGTGGCATATTCTGGTGTTATTAGTTTTTCCGTAGGTGGACGCGTCAAGGATATATGATGGTCAACTTTGTTTTTCTAAATAGAATGAGGTACTTTTTTATGCATCAAGAGATGCAGCTAGACATTCGTTATAAAAAAAGTACTGACCTACGTATGTCGAAAAGCTAATCGTTTAGGAGATATTTCAATTTAAATAATTTAAATACAAAGGCATCATTTCTGCTGCACTAAGACGTGAGCTCTGTTTATACCAATGTAAGGCTAACAGAGACGACTAATTGAGATTGTTTGGATTGAAATGTAAACATCTGAGAACTATTCAGTTATGACAATCCTTCTTCAATTTGGGTTCACTATCTGTAGACATCTGATCGATCTATCTATTTGTTTTAAATTGAAATATTCAAGAGCCGAAAAAGTAGATATGGTTGCTGCGTATTTGGAAGCAGGAAAGAGTGCAGTGCGCGCAAAACAGTTGTATGACGAGAGATTTCCTAGTAGAAATCAACCATCGCGTAATACATTCAGTTATGTCTTCAAAAAATATCATGAAACTGGAAATTTGTCACGTAAGACACCTAATCGACAGAGAACAGTGACGCATAGTGCAAATGAAATTGCTATTTTGGCTGCAGTGACAGTAAATCCGTCTGTAAGCTGCCATCAGCTTGAAAGAGAATCTAGTATTAGTCGGTCTAGTATCATACGTACACTGCATAGGCACAGATATCACCCATATCACTTATCAAATGTTCAAGACCTCATTGAGAGTGACTGTCGTCGTTTAGAATTTTGTGAATGGGCCCTTCGCCAAAATACTAATTTTTTTAAAAACGTGATGTTTACGGACGAAGCGACGTTCACAAAGAACGGAACCATTAATTTAAGAAACACACATTCTTGGTCCACACAAAACCCACATTGTTTCAGACAAATAGACCAACATCGATGGAGTTTGAACGTATGGATTGGCATAACCGATACTCATATTATTGGCCCATATTTTATCGATGGACCACTGACTGGACCGAACTACAAACATTTTATAATTGAAACTTTACCCACATTATTGGAAGAGGTTCCGCTGCATGTTTGTTTAGGAATGTGGATGCAGCAAGATGGATCCCCTGCACATTATTCTCTGATAGCAAGAAATGCTTTAAATCAACAATTTCCAAATCGTTGGATTGGGAGAGGTGGTCCCCCATTCAATTTCAAGCACGGTCACCTGATTTAACGCCGCTCGACTTTTTCTTATGGGGCTATTTAAAGGATAAAATTTACGCGAAAGTTTCAACTACAGTGAGTGATATGAAGCAGCATATTATCGATGAATGTGGCAAAATATCAGCCGTACATTAAATAACGTAGGCCAGTCCTTACTTCATCGATTTAAAAAATGGTGTGATGCAAATGGTCGTTATATTGAACCATACCTGTAAATAAACACTAATGTAATTACGAATTTTAGAATTATTTAAATTGAAATATCTCCTAAACGATTAGCTTTTCGACATACGTAGGGCAGTACTTTTTTATAAAGAATGTCTAGCTGCATCTCTTGATGCATAAAAAAGTACCTCAGTCTATTTAAAAAAACAAAGTTGACCTTCATATATCCTTGACGCGTTCACCTACGGAGAAACTAAGAACACCAGAATATGCCCCACTCGATACCATTTAAGTTTCCTATGAAACATTTTTCGCTACATACCACAATACCGAAGTTATCAAGATGTCAAAATCAGCTGTGACACCCTGTATAGGACCATGTTCTTGTTTGTGTATCTCGCCGACGTTATCTGTATGCGGGTTAGTGGCGCCTCTAGCGCTCCATGTAGACGAGGGACAACTATACTTGGTTCAGGGCCACATATGGTAGGGTCATTCCACGCCAAATTGATCACTTTTCTCCCGCGTGTTTTAGTGTCGTTTTTACCTTAATTGTTGTACTACACAACGTTTTTGTAATTCTCCGTTTCTATAATCGCCAGATGGCTGCTAAAAATAGAACAGAAACTACTTCTCTGGAATACCAGTATGCAGACAACAAGTCTCATCATACAGCGGAATTCGCCGTTGAGTCCGACGTAGTGAGCCGTAGTGATCTAGACTGTGGTTCATCTAGTTCAGTGACTTCCCGAGCGTTAACGCTTGAAGAGAAGGCAGCCATGATGGAGGAAGCTAGGGTAGTGTTCTGAGTGACATGCGGGCAATACAAGGAACACCAGAGAACTCAGCACTGGTTCCCCTGGCCTCTCAATTTAAAGACGCTGGAATGATGGTCTTTGCAGCCGACATGGTAGTGAGTGACATTAATTTCTTCGCCTACCAGTTACCCAGCGAGTATCTCCCGAAGTGAGAACTTGGTCTGGACGACCGGATAATACGTGGAAGTATTTAGATAAATTCGATTTCGCGTTAAGTGATACCAGTGTCCCCAAGAAAGTTCCAGAGTATGCTCATTCACCTGGTACCAGTTGGCACGTAGACACAAATACCAAGGACTACATACAAGCAGACCTTGGATTAAAGGCTGTCGTTGATGGAGCACTTAGAGTGGCTCATCATGGATTGGAACCGATTCCTCAAGTTGAAACTGAGAAGACTTCTCTGACCATGGGTGATAAAAAGGTTCCATCCGAACAGGATGTTATAAGTTTACTGAATCTTCCTGAATCGGGTAAAGGTATGTTTATACATACAACAACTGGTTGTGGAAAAAGCGTAGCTAGACACGTTCTCCGAAACATGGGAGTACAAATTATAGAGTCAGGAAAGATCGCTCTGCATACGTTTTAGTGTGGCTTTTTTATCATAATTTTAATTTTATATTATAATTTCTTAGTCTTTTAAGTTCTAATTTGCTTAAATGCTTTAGTAGATAGTTTTATAGTACTTTAAATATTATATTTCATATTATATTCCTTTTTATTCCATTTTTCAATTTTATCGCTTTTTTTTAATTTGTTAAATTAAATATAAAAATCACCATGGAACGTAGAAAAGGGTAAACCAACTACAGTGAGGCCCGAAATGTAATTCGGAATGTAATAAGGCGGTGTGTTGAAGAAACATCTTCAAAACAGCTGATCTACACTCTTGAGCAACCAACCGACCTTGTTGCGGCCTACTGCGAAGTGTCAATGGGAAGAGTGTCACGAATTCGAAAAGATGAATTTTGCAGCGAGGAGGGACAATTATCATCGACCGGGAAAAAAACATCCAAAGGCAGAGCAGAAAAGATTTTATTGCTCTGCTGAAGACGAAGAAATAATTAGAAACATTATCGCCAATTTCTACACAATAAACAAAGTACAAAAAACTGTGCCAACGGGTAAAAAATTATTGGCGGCCATACAAGAAAGGAACACGAAGGGCCACAACAGACATCTAGAGTGATAGACTATATTAAACCATGGGTGAATGAAGATAGTGATGACATGTGTAGTGACACCGAAAAGATTTGTGACGGACAATATGATGAAGCCCTAAAGAAGAGAACAGTTATTAAAATTATAAAGCAGTATATGTCTAAAGCTCATAATACCAAATAAAGATAGAATTAAGATTATTTGTAAATATGCTACTGGTGCAGTACCAGCTGATTTTTCATTTGAAAATATTGTTGGATTCCGGGAGAATTGACAACACGTTGAAGATAACTCTTAGAGGGTTTATGAATACGGGTACTGCACTCGACTAGTGAATACGGAAATCTGGCGGTTCTATGATTTTGCGGGCTTTTAAGTACTCTGGTTGTGGATGACTAATAGTAAGGACAGTGGTCGAGGAAGAGGGTGACGAAGGAAAGGTACGGAGTACAGGATGACTAGGAACTCAGATTAGGGTGTTTGTCAGATGAATGTGGTTTAGGATGAGTCTATGGCAGGGCTGTCGAACTAGCGGCCGCGAGCCGCACACTGTCTCTTCCCCGACTTTGCTGTTTCGTTGAATGACTCCCACCAACTCTATTTAATGACAGCCGTACAGTAACGTATTGGGGCGGAGAGGAAGAAGGAGGAAGAGAGAGGGAGAGAGAGACAGAGAGAGACGCATATTTCTAGCTTCTGCTCTGTACGGCCGATTAAATGTTATATGCCGCCGTGTTGTTACACAATATAATAATTATAACGCCTTATATCAGCGATTTTCAACCTTCTTTATCTCGCGGTACACATAAACTAATTAATTAATTTGTACGAAATGCCAAAAAATATACTACATTTTTCGCAGTTCTCTGACAAAAGAGTATACATTTTTGACTGTATTTCTTTTTGCAAAATAAATGAAGCAACAAGAAAGCGTTCTATGTTTCCTATTTTCATGTTTTCTACAAAACGCAGTCAAGTTATGTATCAGTTCGTATTTTGCCTCGCTGCATTGCTGTTCTGTGAAAATTCTTTTATTTACTGTATCTTGTGATTTGTACATCATGCCGAAACGAAAGAATGCTGACGAAAATCGTCAATTTCAAGAATCGTGGGAAACCCAATTCTTTTTTATTGAAGCCAACGGACAAGCGTGTTGCTTAATTTGCAAAAAAAAGAGTGGTGAATATGAAGAAAAGCAATATTTCTCGGCACTATAATACATGTCACGGGAAAACATATGACTCTTATTCTGCAGAACGCAGAATTGAGCTAATAAAAGATTTAAAAGTTCAACATGCAAATGAAAATGAAGCCAGTGGATCACAAAATACTAGTGTCTGTGCCTCCGCGTCGACAAGCGAACATAAAAAGCACAGTCTTGCGGCATCATATTTTGTTGCCCTGGAGATCGCCCGTGCAAAAAAGTGCTTCTCTGATGGCGAATTAATAAAAAAATGTGCTATTGAAATGGCTAGCGCCTTCGGAAACACAAGTGCAGTCGAAAGTTTTAAAACAGTGTCATTATCCCGGCAAACCATTTCCAATCGCATAACGGAAATGGGCAATTATGTGCAGGACAAGTTAAAATTTTTAATTCAAAAATGTTCGTATTTTTCAATATGCTTGGATGAAAGTACGGATGTGACGGACGTATGCCAACTCTCAATCTTTGTGCGAATAATAAACACTGATTTTTCGATTACTGAGGAGATGTTGGCATTAATTCCATTACATTCAAATGCGACTGGAGTGGCAATATACAACGCAGTGCGCGAACAGGTGGATAAATATGGTGGATTTAAGAAATGTAGTGCAATTGTGACGGATGGTGCAAGAACAATGGTGGGAGAAAAAAATGGCTTCAAAGGACATTTGAAGAAAAATGGAATTAACTGTCCAATGTTCCACTGCATTATTCACCAGGAAGCGTTGTGTGGAAAAGTTGTAATACTTCATTCTACAATGAAGTTTGTTACGAAAGTGACGAACCTGATTCGAGGCGGAAATAGAGCCCTATCTCATCGCAAATTTAAAACTTTTTTAAAAGAAGTTAATGGTGCATATGGGGACTTAGTTTTGCACTGCGATGTACGTTGGTTAAGTGCTGGCAAAAGCTTGCAACGTTTTTTTGCTTTGAGAAATGAAATTCCGGATTTTTTGAAAAGCAAAATAGAAAAAAATACAGAGGACATACAAATCAAATTTAAAGATATTACATTTTTGTGCGAATTAGCGATGCTAACTGACATAACGCACCACTTAAACAATTTGAATTCAAATTTACAAAAACAAAATCAGACAATATCTGATTTAGTTGTGCACATAAATGGTTTTCAAAACCAAATGAAATTATTTATTATAGAGCTCGAGCAAAATGAGTTGCACCATTTTCCAGCGTGCCGAGAAATTAGTGAACAATACTCTGGTGTAAATTTTAAAGACTATAAGGCAGTATTGATAGAGATACAAGAACAATTTCATAATCGATTTAAGGATTTTAATCGCTTAGAAAAGGATTTGACAATTGTGAATAACCCCATGAAGTGCAAAATAGAAGAACAGGAAGTGTTGTATCGCTTGGAGTTGTGCAACCTCCAAGCAGATCCGTTTCTACTAAGTAGAAATGAACATGGACTGGAGTTTTTCAAATTATTAGAAATTGAAAAATATCCTAACATAATAGACATGGGCTTAAGAATATTTTCCATGTTTGGATCGACGTACAAGTGTGAAAGCAGTTTTTCTGTTTTAAACAACATAAAGTCCAAATACCGCTCATCGTTGAATGACAGTTCATTGGCTTCGTTGCTAAGGCTAGCAACGACAAACATCACTATTGATATACCGTCGCTTGTCGGCAAAATGACACGGCCGCAGTGTTCCCACCAGAAATCCTGAACGGTATGTTTTTTTTTTTTATTACAATAAAAACCATAGGACGTGCGTAATAGATCGCTCCCCCGCACCAATAATATATATATATATGATCGCAGTTCGCCGAGAGGGAGGAAGCTTCTTATGCCGCGTCCACACTGCTGTTCGCGAACAGCTCGCGAGCAGCTTGCGAACAGTTCAGAGCTGTGCTCGCTAGCAATGTGGACACTTTCGCGAACAGCGAGCAGCGAGCAGCGAGCTTCTCAGCGAACAGCGAACACTGTTCGCTCGGGAAGCGGTACATCAAAGGGACTGCTCGCGAGCTCGAAGCGTGTCTGGACGCGTTTGTAACACAAATTTATGGAACTCGACTAGCTCTCAATTGTCGTCAGTTTCTGCCAAGCATTCGAATGAACAGCATGATGGAGTGGACCGATTCAAAAATCGAAATGCTAATAGAATTATATCGCGACAGTCCATGTTTGTGGAACGCGAAAAGTATTGAGTATAAAGTAAAAAATAGAAGAATGGATGCGTGGGTGAAAATAGCGTCCACAATAAAGTGTGATGTTAGTGTAGTGGAAAGAAATATAAAAGTTATTCTGTCTCAGTTTCGACGGGAAAAACAAAAAATTGAAAAAAGAAAGAAATCCGGGGCTTCTACAGAAGACTTGTACAAAAGTACTTGGATTCATTACAAAAGTTTATATTTTTTATTTGATAAAAATGAACCAATAAATACAATGGACACCTATACATATCAGGTAAGTAAAAGTTTCTATTATTACAGTGATAGAAAGTAAATATTGATAAAAATTTTATTTCCTACTGTCTATAATGTTATATTTGCAACATGTGTAATAATAGTAATAATTATATTGTAAGGTTCATTCATATTTCTCTTGCCATGGTACGCGACCATTTGTATAAAAATATTCCGCAAATTCATTTCGAATTTCATGAGCTGCTACTGCCGACTTTCTTCCAACATTTTTCAAAGGTAGTAGAGAACTCATACTTTCAAGATTATTCCTCCAAGAGCCTTCGATAATTTCATCACTTGATTCGTTAAAATAGTCTACGCTTCCAGGTGTAATATATGCATTTCTTGATGTAGTACTTTCCTTTAAAAAATTGTGCAAATGAACACATGCCATAACAATTATTTTTGCTTTCTCCGGTTCCAGAAGAATTGGTTTTCTAAGGACTCTAAATACTGATGACATTATGCCAAAAGCATTTTCCACAACTCGACGTGCTCTTGATAGTCGATAATTAAATGCTCTTTCCATAGAACCTTTCATTTGAACGCCAGTATATGGTTTCATTAGACAATTTTTTAAGGGGAAAGCGTCATCGGCAATAAAAATATACGGTACTTTTTTTTGTCGACATGGTAATGCTTTATCATCGGGTAATGATAACTTGTCCTCATTTAATTTTTTCCAAAATTTGAGTTTTTAAAAACTCCTCCATCGGAAATTCTTCCTTGACATCCTACGTCGGCGTACAGAAAAGAATACTTTGCATCTACTACAGCAAGTAAAACTATGCTGAATGATCCCTTATAATTAAAAAATTCGCTTCCGGAATGTATAGGTGCCTGTAGAATCACATGCTTTCCATCTATAGCCCCCAAACATTGTGGAAAATTCCACAATTTGCTATATACATTTGCAACTTCCTCCCATTCTTGTGGCGATGTAGGTATCTATACAAAAAAAATCATATTTCTAGGAATCTGATGTGTCTGAAATGATAAGTACACCGGAAAATGAAGAAAACATTAATAATAATATTAATGAAGAAGAAAGCACCGAAAACGTAGAAGATTCTACCGAAAAAACAGTCGATATGAAAGGACAAATATTTCGTTGTCCGAAAAAATGTAATAAAAGAAAAGCAAGAACAGAGGATGCAAAAGCAGAGGAAGCATTCAAAATTATGAAGTCGCTTCAAAATAATTATTTAAATGGGGATGACGAATGTACTGCTTTTGGGAAGTACATAGCCAAGAAATTACGAAAATATGATGAGCGAACGAGGGCTATTGCTCAAAGCCGTATTAGTAATATTCTTCTAGAGATGGACTTAAATCTTCCTTACAACCCTACAGTTCATTTCTCTAATTTTGGGGAATCGTTACAAAATAACTCATCACCATCTACGTGTAGTACTCCGGTACCATCACCAACATATAGTGTCCACATGACTAATACACATGACAACGAAACGTACCATAATTTATAACATATGTATTTATTTTTATTATTTATATAAGGATTTATTTAGTAGTACATCATTTATATTATCTATATTATATTTAGTATATATTTAGTATATTTAGTATATTTATCTATATATTGAAGATCTAACTACATATGTTCAATTAAAAACCATACTTTTAATATTATATTATTAAAGTTTATGTTATTAAAGTGCATCTGATTATTATAGAGTAAAAAACTATTGAGATTTACTTACCTGTAGAAAACCCTTAAGACTCATAATTAAAGCTTCACATACTTCCGGGATTATTACAGATATTACTTGTTTGGACATTTTAAAAAGATACATTAAGCTTGAATAAGAGTCACCCGTTGCTAGAAAACGTAATGTAACCAATAGTCTTTCTTTAGCTGAAATTGCTGTTCGAAAATTTGTATCCTTTCTCGATATTTGAGGTCCTACCATGCTGAGTAATTTTTCACAGTCTTCGTATGACATTCTGCTAAAGTTTTTAAATCCATTTTCATTCTGTAATAATTTGTTCACTAAACTGATTCCACCAGAGGTTTTTCTTGTTGTAAACATTTGTCTTTGCCAACATCGACGCTCTCTTTTTTTTCTAACATTATTTGTTTTTATTATATAATATGCAGCTGCTGCGAGCAACAGATCTTGTTCAGACATTTTTAAAGTCTGTACATTGACATCTGTATACCGCAAAAGTTAACAGCGAACTGCCCATGAATTCAAAGCGAACAATCTTATAACTGTTCGTGAGCAGTTCGCAAACTGTTCGCGAGCTCCAGTGTGGACACGCTGCTCTTTTCGTTGGCGAACAGCTCGCGAACTGCCTGGGAGCAGTTCGTGAGCTGCTCGCGAACTGTCCTCTCCAGTGTGGACGCGGCATTACGTGCGGCTAACGTGCTAGCCGGTGGGAGAACCGGCTGACTGATGGTGGGGGACGAACGGCACCGGCGGGGAAGAAGTTTGGCAGCCCTGGTCTATGGTGTTTACAGTGTGAGTGGTCGAGTTGGGCATCCAACAATATAACGGAATTAATAAGTTCTGAACAAGACTTTTGCAGCTATGAAACTCAAAAGATTGGAACAAAAACACAAATGGTAGCCAAGATTGATGTACCTGGTGCGGCCCATAAATGAAATAAAAAGCCTAAGTCTTACAAAGACACTTTTCATGTTACTATAGACACTGACACATATTATTCTAATTCAGATAGAAGTATAATTAATAATTTAAATGCAAAGCTATCTAAAGTTTTTATGAAATCAAATAGAGGAGACATTTGCAGAATATTTCCACCAAAAGGCGATCTTGGCCAACCGTATCTCGATCGATGAAGACGAGTGGATCGAATACTTAATAGATGGCAGACCGAATCACTCATTGAAAAACCATGCGAAAGGATCGAAATTAACATGGTCGGGTCGGTTGATGGTCGCGGATCGAAACGAGGTACGAGATTGAATATACCCTAAAGACAAACAGTGCGTTTAGTTTACGTAGTGAACAGTGGAAGGAAAATACAAACGGTTATAAAATCAAGAGCAGAATCTCACCGAGATTATCTCGGAACCCGGCTCGCTGGGCATGGGCAACGAAGACGTCAAAATGGCGGTCGGAAAAACTCCGTCCGAAAAAGCAACTAAAAACAATAATCACAACATAATACGAAGAGACATAAAACAAACAGAAAACTTCAACGGTCTAAAAAGAAACGGTTCGCAAGGACTAATAGAAATAAACAAAAAAGAAAAAGTGGCAAATACCGACAATGTAAACACTCGCGAAAGAAAATTAAACTTATATTCAAACCATCACGTGGGCCCAGCCTACGTTGAAATCAAACTAAAAGTGCAAGCAATAAAAAAAATCAAGAGCTCAAAATCTCATTTACATAGCTAAAGTGATCAACATAATGAATGCATGGGTTGTGGAAATGGAAGCCAAGGGCAAAGGAGCAGCCGAACTCAAATTCTCTAACAAAGAGCTGGCAAACTCCTTTGCACAAAAAATTAAACACGAGAAAAGCGACATGGAAGCTTTTATCCCATATTACAAGACCGAGAAAAGAGGCATCATAAGAGACATCTCCTTAGACGTCTCCATAGAGCAGGCATGTCAAACACGCGGCCCGCCGAGACTTTTTAAAATTTTTTAAATATCAAGCTTTGACGCTTGAATTTGGAAAGTTTGAACTTTTTAGTTGACGCTGGCGTCGCGTGCGGTTGCATAATCGCTTGGGACGCTGCGCGCTGGCGCGAGGCGTCAAATGAAAAGCGGCGGCCGAAGCCGAACGGAGATAAAAACACGAGACGATCAGCAACATGATAGAACGCGGAGCGATCTAATCCGAAACACGACATATGTTTGTACAAGTCGTTACAAAGTGCAGTGTTTGTTCAATCGTTTGCGAATGATATTTTGAACTCTAAAGTGGATTTTGGTTTTTATTCATATTAAACTAAAACGTTATATAATAAAAATATAATCAAACTTCAAGAATAATGAGTAAGAAAAGATCAATTGAAGAGGAACATCGTAATTTTCAAGAAAAATGGGAACTGCAATATTTTTGTGTCCAAAACAAGAATAAAATATTATGCCTGATATGTAAAAACTCTATTTCAGTTGCTAAGGAATATAATCTTAAAAGGCACTATGACACAAATCATAAACCAAACTATGACCAATACGTTGCAAAACTTCGTGAAGACAATTTGTCGGAATTGACATCAATTCTTCGAAAACAACAAAGTGTATTCACTAAATCTGTTGAAGACAATACAGCTACTGTAAAAGTTAATTATATATTATCACATTTAATCGCAAGCAGATCGAAACCATTTCCTGAAGAGGAATTTATTAGTAAATGCTTAATTAAAGCGGCGGAAGTATTATGTTCAGCACAAATAAAAAAAATTTGAAAGTGCAACTCGCCTTGTTGCGGACCACATTGAATAGTCGTTTTTATTATTATGTGTGTGGTCCCCCTGTGTCCAACTTTCCTTCTTCTCCTTCACCCGTTCTTTTTACGCTCTGTCCGCGTGTACCCACGTTTATATTGCATATTGTTTAAACTACATTATTATGTTGTCTACACTTGTATTATCGGTATTAATTAAATAAACTAACAGGTTATGGGCCCAGAGCTCTTACACTGCGCGAAGGGTTATTGAAACTAGCTGAATCGGTAGTCCAGGACATACACTAGGTAGAAAAAGTCTGCGTACACTAAGGTACGCGAAATTATTTTTTATTAAAATATAGAAATATTCTTAAATTTAATTCAAAATTTATTTTTTTAACTTGTACAATATACATTTACGATTATATAAATGCTAATTTAACAAATTAAAGTTAACCATAACTTAAGGGGGGGTTCCGGTCTGGAGAGCATGAGGCTGGAGCGGGCTGACACCCAGTACCGGGACAACCCTAGGACCACCTGAGGTCCGACGGGGAGACCCCCGGGCTGGGCGAAAACTCCGATGGAACTGATGTTCCCCAGATCGGTTTAGGCGCTAGCACGTATACGGGTATTGTAGCCCGGTGAGCGTGGGACGTGCCTTGCCAGGAAGGGGAATTTCGGTGAAGTTGGGGGCTCAATCTGGTCAAGACCACTCGCCTCACCTTCTCGTGGGGCTCTCCGTGACTCCGGACCGACTTCGGTCGGGCTGGAGTTCGAAAGAGCGAGTGGCAGTCGGGAGGGGATCTCCAGGGGCCGAGCCGCAGTCATGCGGCCGGTACGGGTAGCGAACCTGGAGTACCCGAGCACCTACACCGTAAACCAGTGGTCATGTTTTACTGGAACGGGGGGCTTGCCTTAACCAGCCGGCCCGCGAGGATGACAACCTCTATAAAAAATCCCTAGCCCCAAGCTGCGGCACGCGGTGAAGAGGGTGCGTCTGGAGTAAGCGCCAGACGTGGCTGGTGGGTGCACCAGTCGTTAGCGACCAACCCCGGGGTACCTGGCGACCCCCCGAGCGTATCAGCCTTCCCCGGGTAAGGCGGCTCTGCCCGGGGCGACCTTTAGTTCCGACCATTCTCGTGGGATTAGTTATGGAATGTCTAAATCAACAAACAAAAACCGTGGAGGGAGTAGGCGAGAGGGAGGTGGCGGCTGGAGCTTCCAGCGTCAGTGCGCAGGGGGAATGTGCATCCAGGGCACAACCCCAACAGGGGGTGACTAGTGGGGAACGCAGCCGTTCCCCGGTCGCATCCAACTCCAGAGCGGGGCCCAGCTCTGAGGATGGGAGCCCCGTGATGGGTCTACGTACGAGGAGCGGGAGGATGCTTCCACCCGCCCCCATCACGTCCGATGACGGAGAGGAGTCTGACTGCTCCTTCGTCTCGCTCTCGTCGAGACCGGACAGCCGCTCCTCCTCGAAGAAGAGGGGCAGGCCCCCAACCACCGGCGAATACGTCGGTATGGCGGAGGCTAAACGCCATTATATCGAGGCGCACGAGGCGGAGATGGAGGTTCGTGAAGTCGAGGCTATACTCGACCCGTCAGTGCCTCCCCGGAAGCCGGGCAAGGGGACAATACCCCTCCCCGACGAGGTAGAGATGGCGAGGGACTACCGCCAAAAGCCAACAGCAGATGTGGCGGCGGTAGTCCTGGAATTCATGGACGAAGTCCTTAAGGTGGCGTCCGTTTCGAAGGGGCTCAAGGGCAACCTTTCACGAGCCCTTCGAATTGCCGTCCTCAACACGCGGACCGGCGTGATGGAGCTGGCCGGACGGTCGTCCACTGCTGCCACACGGCAGCTGGAGGAGGAGAATCGTGCGCTTCGAGTGCAGATGGCGGACCTGAAGGCCGAAATGGCAAGGCTCCGTGAGGCCGTGGAATCCCGGCCGCTCAGGCCGCGGACACCACCGCGACAGCCTTTGGCCTCAAGGATTGAGGCTGCTCGAGCGGTGCCTGCGCTCGAGACCACGCCTGAGCCGGCGCTGGTGGCGGCCGGCCCGGTACGCGATCCTCCAGCAATCGTACGGAGGGTTGAGCCGATTGGCGAAAACATCCTCGACCAAATTGGCTCCCTTATCGACGCCAAGCTGGCGTCGTTTAAGAGGGAGCAAGGTCTCCGCGCGGAGCAGAAACCGGCGGATGCTCCCGCAGGGAAGACTAACAAGAGGCAGAGGCGGAGGGAAAGGCAGGCGGCAGCAGCCGCTGCGACCGCAGCGCCCGCCAAGGCTCCGCAGCAACCCAAGGCAGCAGCCGGCTCAAAGGCCGCGGGTCAGCCGGCGCAGCAAAACGCACGGCCGCTGACCGACACTAACGAACAAAAGAAGCATGGCACGGAGGAGTGGGCAAAGGTGGTGGGGCGCAAGGAGCGCCGCAACACCGCTGCCAATACTGCCACCAGTGCCCCGAAGCCCTCGAAAAGTCCTGCCACCGAGAAGGTTGCGGCGACTGGGGGCAAGGGCAACCAGGGCACCGGGAAGGGGCCGGCAAAGAGTCAGTTGCCGCCTCGCCCCCCACGCATGGCGGCCGTCACTTTGACGGTCCCAACAGGGGGAACATTGACCTACGCGGAGGCAATGGCCACCGCAAGGGCCAAAATCAATTTGGCCGAAGTCGGGATCGACTCACTCAAGGTGAAGAAGGGTGTAACGGGCGCACTAGTCTTGGAAGTGCCTCGACAAGACGGTGCAGTCAAGGCAGATACGCTGGCGGCAAAAATGTCGGCAGCGTTGGACGGTATGGGGGTGAAGGTCGCCAGACCTACCAAAACCGCGGAACTACGCGTCAGAGGACTGGACGACTCTGTAACCCCCAAAGAGGTTGCAGCTGCTGTCGCTGCGGCAGGAGGATGCCGCCCGGAGGATGTGAACACTGGCGCAATTCGCACCTCGCCCTCCGGCATGGGCACCATTTGGATCCGGTGCCCTGCGGCCGCCGCCCGAAAACTGGCGGTTGCGAAAAAGGTGAACGTAGGATGGACGCATGCGGCGGTAGAGGCCCTCAAAGCCCGGCCCCTGCAGTGTTACCGCTGCCTCGAAATGGGGCATACCAGGCAGCGGTGCACAAGTGAGGTAGACCGATCGGGTCGCTGTTACACCTGCGGTGACCCGGGGCACAAGGCGAATGCCTGTACAGCCTCCCCGAAGTGTCCGGTGTGTACGGACAAGGGGAGGCCAGCGGAGCATCGCCTGGGGAGCCGGGCATGCAATGCCGCGGCCGCCAGCAAAGACGGAAAGGGGAGGAAGAAGGCGGGGGCACCGGCAGCAGCCCCCGCCGCGCCCGTCGCCGAAGGCACTACGGTGACGGAAAAGGGGGTAGTGGCTGAGAAGTCACCCGTGGCCACCCAACAGGCCACAACGGGTATGAACACGACGGCCTAGAATTCACGTCCATAATTCAGGCTAACCTTAACCGCTTGGCCAGGGCGCAAGACCTGCTGATGCAGGCCATGGCCGAGCGCGGTGCCGGGTTGGCCGTTGTGGCGGAGCCCCACCGAGTCCCAGACCACCCCCACTGGCTGGGAGACTCGGTCGGCTCCGTCGCCGTCGTGTCCGGAGGAGGGCCGGGTGTCCCGCCGTGCACGTTGATAGAGCGCGGCAGGGGATACCAGGCAATTGGGTGGGGCAAGCTGGCGGTGGTGGCAATTTACGCGCCTCCCAGCTGGCCTCTCGCGGCATTCGAGGAGTACCTGGATGGGGTTGGGAGATGCATTTCCCGCTGCCTTCCCCGTCCGGTACTCGTCCTGGGGAACCTTAACTCGAAAGCTACGGCTTGGGAGTCCCCCAGGACAGACGCGAGAGGTGGGGAGGTGCTCGAATGGGCGGCTGGACTGGAGCTCCAACTACTAAATACGGGCTCCGTCCAGACGTGCGTGCGGCAGCACGGGGGGTCCATTGTAGACCTATCATGGGCTACACCCCCCGCCGCACGCCGTGTTACGGGGTGGAGGGTGGCGGAAGAGGTCGAAACGTTATCTGACCACAGGTACGTGGTCCTCGACCTCTCCGCCGCCCGAATGGAGGCACCCCGTCGCCGCCCAGGAAGGCCGCCACCGCGGTGGGCGCTTCAGCGCCTGGGTGAGGACGCCCTGATGGCCGCAGCTATAGCCGCAGCATGGCTACAGCCTCCGGCAGAGCCCGTCGACGGTGAGGTGGAGGCCCAATGGTTCCGGGGAACAATGACGTCGGTGTGCGACGTCGCAATGCCCCGGGCCAGGGTCCACCCGAGGAAGGCGGTTTATTGGTGGTCGAGCGAAATCGCGCAATTGCGCACTGAGTGCAACCGCGCGCGACGCCAATACACCCGCTCCCGTCGACGGCGTAGAGAGCCGGAGGGGGGAGGGCTGCGGAGCTGTATGGGCACTACCGAGAGAAAGTAGTTGCCCTGCAGCGGGCCATCAAAGAGGCGAAGGCCCACGCCTGGAGGGTTCTCCTCGGCTCTCTGGACCGCGATCCATGGGGGCGCCCGTACCGTATGGTGATGGGACGACTGCGTCCCTGGGCGCCCCCGGTCACAGAGAGCCTAGACACCCAACTACTCGGGCGGGTGGTGGACACACTTTTTCCCCGTGGTGGGGAGGTGTCACGCCCCCGTCCCGAACCGGAGGACCGTAGCATCGAGTGGTCCTCCGATATGGGGGTCTCGGAAGGGGAGATGGCCGTGGCTATCCAGAGCCTCCGGGGCAAGCCAAAAGCCCCGGGGCCGGATGGGATACCCGGCAAGGCGTGGGCGAAAGCCCTGGGCGTCCTCGGGGAGCGGCTGAGAGCGATGCTCTCAGCCTGTCTGAGGTCGGGGGTGTTTCCCGACCTCTGGAAGGTGGGACGTCTAGTCCTTATCCCGAAGGACGGAAGGCCCGCAGAGAGTCCCTCCGCGTACCGGCCGATATGCTTGCTCGACGAGGCGGGGAAGTTGTTTGAGCGAATAATCGCCAAGCACCTCGTCGAGCACCTGTCCCGCGTCGGCCCCGATCTGGCGGACTGCCAGTATGGCTTCCGGGATAGGCGAGCCACCACCGATGCTGTGGCTCGCCTGAGGTCGGTCTCGGATGCGGCAGTTGCCCGGGGCGGGGTGTGTGTGGCGGTGTCGCTGGACATCGTCAACGCCTTCAACACCCTGCCCCTGACCGCCATCAGGGAGGCGCTCAAACGACACCGAGTGCCTCCATACCTGAGGGCGGTCATCGGGGAGTACCTGCGGGACAGGCGGATAGAGTTCCCTGGCCGGTACGGGACGATGCGGAGGGACGTGGACCGCGGGGTTCCGCAGGGGTCAGTCTTAGGACCCCTGCTATGGAACCTCGGTTTCGACGCGGTCCTGCGGGCCGCAATCCCCGACGGCGCACATGTCATCTGCTATGCGGATGACACGTTGATTGTGGCCGTCGGGAAGACCCTCCGGAGAACCATCCGGAGGGTGGAGGTGGCAGCAGCAGCAGTCGTGGGGAGGATCTGCGACCTGGGCCTCCGGATCGCGCCGGAAAAGACCGAGGCTATACTGTTCAGGCAGCCTCGGTCTCGGCGGCCGGAGAGGTCGTGGGTCCGGGTGGGTGGCGCCTATGTCGAGGTGAGCTCCCGAATTAAATATTTGGGGCTCACGCTCGACAGCCACTGGCGCTTCGAGGCCCACTTTGACCGCCTCGTCCCCTGAGTCGAAAGGGCGGCGGCCGCGCTTGGCCGCCTTTTGCCCAACCTCGGGGGGCCTGGGGATAGGATTCGCCGCCTATATATGGGAGTGGTGCGATCGATGATCCTCTACGGGGCTCCGATCTGGGCTCCGGACGTGATGGCCAGCCGGCGCAACAAACAACAGTTGCGCCGGCTCGAGCGACGGATGGCCATCCGCGTCGTGAGAGGGTATCGCACCACGTCCTACATGGCGGCGATGGCCCTGGCGGGTGAATTGCCCTTCGAGCTGCAGGCGGCTGTACGCGCGTGCGTTTATGCGCGCGTGCAGGCCATACGCCGGGTTCGAGGGGTTCCGCCGGGGCCCGAGGCGGTCCGAGGCTTCGAGAGCTGGTCCCGGAGACGCGCGCTTGTCTGGTGGCGTGGGGAGAGCTTCAAGCCCACGCCGCCGAGCGCGTCCCGGGGGCCCTCCTGCCACACCTAGATAGGTGGCGGGAGAGGTCGGGCAGGCCCATCTACCGAATGACGCAGGTATTCACCGGACACGGATGCTTCGGTGTCTACCTGCGTCGCATAGGGCGGGAGGAGACTGCTGGCTGCCACCACTGCAGTCTGGAGGAGGAAGACACGGCGCAGCACACGCTGGAGGTGTGCCCCGCCTTTTCAGCGCTGCGCCGTGTCCTCCAGCTGCATATAGGATGGGACCCTCGCTGCCAGCTGTGCTTGGGGCAATGCTGGACAGCGAGAGGAATTGGAGGGCGGTTGCCTCCTTCTGCGAACAGGTAATGCTGCAGAAGGAGGCGGCCGAGCGGGGTCGGGAGCTGTCCGACCCCGCGCGAGGAGCCCGGGGGATACGTGGCCGCGGAGCTATAGGCCCACCCCCCGGGGACCTGATTGAAGCCGGTCACTCCTAAATACTACTGGGGTGGCCGGCGGTCCGGCTGTGTGGAGCTGGCGGAGTTGGGGCGGCGTAAGTTGCGGGTACGTGCAATTTGAACCCGCACTGCCGCCCCGGTAGCCGTGGTGTTCTGGGCGGGGGCCCGGGGCGCCTCGATTATACGGCCACGAGATGGAGCGGTGCAGGGCGCGACCTCCCTGCACTGCGGAACCAGGAGAAAGGGGGGGATAAGTTCAAGAAACCCCCCCCTCGGGACGCGCCGGCCCTTAGTAAATCAGGGCCGGCATGGTATGGGGGAGTCGCGGTTGGAGTTCTTCGAGAGGCCCCGTGACTCCCCCCTAATGCCTGAGGAGGCATTGCGTCCGAAAGGTCGCCGCTGTGTTTTTAGTGGGTCAAACCCCACACTACCCTTGCCGTTCCCCCGGACGGTAAGGGTGTCTGGCAAGCAGATTTTCACAGCGTAAAAAAAAAAAATGGGGTTCCGGTCTAGAACTTAAAAAAAATCGATTTTTTTTTATTATATTTTTCTCGTCTTTGGTGTTTGATAAATATGTAGTTAAAAAAGAAATTTCAAAATTCTAAAAATTAACAAAGTTAGAGCTGTGTATACGGCAGTCGAATGTAACTCCCGCGGAGCGGCTCGGCCGGGTCGCATTACAATGCTTAGAAGATGATGCAGGTATGTACGTACGGTCAAATTCTGTGGTCAAACGCAAGCTAAGTCCCCATCGTAAATTGTTTGAAAGCAAAATAGTGACGGGTTATCTTCGATGGTCCTTAAAAAGGTGGACAGCAGATGTGTACAACAGTTTGCAGTTTCTATTCTCAGTTCAGAATGTGAGCTCAGTATTTTTTCTAACGTCTTCGAGTAAACACGATTTCCAACTATGTCAAGCATTATTAAAAAAGGCAGTCGTGCCTGTAGTCAACGTGTCGCGAAACCTCATAAACGGAAGTTTAGAGGTAATCAATATACATTGAACGAAGAAGCTTCAACTTCGTTTGCGAGTACGTCGGCGGAGAAATTAAAAGATCGTAATTATGATGATATCCTATTCGATCCGGCTCAAGGATATGTCCTAATACATTTTTTAAGTGTTTTTAATTTTATCAGTGACAAAGTGCAATGTAAACGTTGTCATGATAATGTGAAGTTTGTACGAAGTGCTGAACGGGGACTTGGTTTTAAATTACATATACAGTGTAAGTGTGAGGGTGCTAGCACTTCAGAATCGAGCCCACTTATCGACAAAAGATATGAAATAAACGTACGCATAGTGTTTGTAATGCGATTACTAGGTGTGGGCCTACAAGGCATAAATTTATTTTGTTCCTTTATGGATATTTGCCACGGTTTAGCAAATACAACGTATTATTCAATTTTAGAAAGTATTTACTGTGGAACAAAATCTGTTTTTGAAATTGTGCGAGAGGATGCTGGCAAAGAAGAAATAAAGAAAAATGCAGCATCAGGAAACGAGCCGTTACATTTATCAGTTTCTGGTGACGGCTCGTGGAAAAAGCGAGGCTTTTCGTCGCTCTTTGGAGTCAGCTCGATAATTGGAAAGTATAGTAGTAAAGTTCTCGATGTGGTTATCAAATCTTCATCTTGCCAGTCATGCAACCACTGGAAGAAAAGAAAAGGAACGCCAGAATACGTCAAATGGGAAGAAACACATATGGATGTGTGTTCTATCAACCATGAGGGGAGTGCGGGAAAAATGGAGGTCGATGCTATAACCGAAATGTTTTCACGGTCAGAAAAAATACACGGCGTGAAATACGTGAATTATATTGGCGATGGCGATACAAAAACGTTCAAGGCAATTTTGAGCCTCAATCCATATAATGATGTTGAAGTAAATAAAAAAGAATGCGTAGGCCATGTCCAGAAAAGAATGGGAACGCATCTGCGAGCGGCGAAAAATCAAGAAAAGGCATCGGAGGAAAAGGAGCTGGCAAATTGACAGATCGTGTTATTTCCAATATAACAAAATATTATGGGTTAGCAATTAGAAGACACCCTAATTCAGTAGAAGACATGAAAAATGCAGTTTGGGCAACATTTTATCACATGTCTTCTACTGATGATAATCCTCTTCATCAAAATTGCCCCGAGGGAGAGGACAGTTGGTGTAAGTGGCAGAAGGCAAAAGTAAAAGGTGAAGAATTTAACCACCCTCCTCCACTAAATGACGAAGTTTTGGAAGCAATTCGTCCTATATATGAACACTTATCATCTCATGAATTATTAGAAAGATGTACCGGAGGAAATACACAAAATAATAATGAGAGTTTTAATTCTTGTGTATGGTCAATGGCTCCAAAGCACTTACATTGCGGAGCAAAAATAGTACAAATTGCCGCATTGTTGGCTGCCTGTGTATTCAATAATGGATACACACCCCTCCTAAAAGTTATGAATGCAATAGGAATTGCTGTTGGCCCGCAAACCAAATATTTTGCAGAGAGTTTAGATCAGAAGAGAGTCATGGCCGCGGAAGAACAAACTTCTGCGATATTGAAAAAAATAAAAATGGAAAAAAGAGAAAGCTTAAGGACTATCAGCGAATTTTATGAAGAGACAGAAGGACTGATGTACGGACCTGGAATTGCTGATTAAAGGTAAATACATTTTCAACAGGATTTTTCATCGGGTAAAACTTTAACGTGTGATATCTCGAAACAACATTATTCAGACTGGTGGGACAAATATCTTGGAAATTAATAGATTAAATTAAATGAATCTTTTTTTAAATTATACAGTATACCTCTCCGCAGGCAGTGAACCATTAATATCTTGAGTTTTTTTATATTTACTAATTTCTAGCCAACATAGAACACCAAAAAGTTATGAAAAAAATGATTTTTTACTTCAAAATATGAAAAAAATATGAAAACTAAACAATTTTCTGACTTTTAAAGGTTCACTGCCTCGGAAATTTCACACAGTTTAAAAATATATGCGATTTTTTTATTTTCGATTTACAGATGAGATGCTAGAGATCCCACCATTCATAGAGAAATTCTGGACGACTATGGAGATATGCAGTTATTTTACGTTAAATATTATTCTGAAATAAAAAATTTGCACGTTTTTATATGTTTAAGGAATGCACAATATAATGTCAAAAACCACATATTGTTAACTTGTTTAGTTTATTATAAAAAAAAATCTAAAATGTGCCCTTTTCCAAGTCTCGTAGACCGGAATCTCCCCTTAAATAAACAAAATAAAACGAAAAATGTCCCTAAAAATTCACTAGAAAAAGTCTGCGTACAGCTATAAGAAATGGTGATTCCCTGAAGCTTGATTGGGAATTCCCCGATTCTGAACCTCAATTCTGTTTTATGGAAACTCTAAGTTGGTATGCATGTACATCTGTTATTTATAACGGTACAGTGGTTTTTAATAAAAAATAATTAACATGGAATCTAAAAGAAAAGAGATTTGTGTTAGTGAACGTAAAGTTATAATAAAATTATGGAACGAAGGGAAAAGTTTTCGAGAAATAGGAAAAATAATAGGAAGACGACATTCATCCGTTCAAAGAGTTGTAAATAATTATAAATCAACGGATATTATAACATCCAAACCACGTTCTGGTCGTCCGTCAAAACTGACAAAAAGAGAGCAACGTAGTATTGTAAATGCAGTTAAAAAAAATCCGCGAATAACTGCAATGCAAATTGCTAAGGACATAGAATTAAAATTTGGTAAAGAAATTTGTGTGGATACTGCACGAAAAATATTAAAAAGGGCTGGATATCACGGTCGTGTCGCACGTAAGAAACCCTTTATATCAAAGATCAATCGTAAAAAACGAATTCAATTTGCCAATGAGTATATAAATAAGCCAACTGAATTCTGGGAAAAAGTAATTTTCTCAGACGAAAGTAAATTTTGTATTTTTGGCATAAAAGGTCGAAAAATCATCTGGAGAAAACCATGTACAGCATTAAATAAAGAAAATCTGTTTCCAACTGTTAAGCACGGGGGCGGTGGTATAATGGTATGGGGATGCATGGCCAGTAGTGGTGTAGGGCACTTACAATTTGTAGAATCCACGATGAATAAATTTGATTATTTAAACATTTTAAAACATAATGTAAATCAAAGTGTCGAAAAATTAGGATTAAATACTCCATATTATTTTATGCATGATAACGATCCTAAACATACGGCTGAAATTATTAAGTTGTGGCTACTGTATAATGTTCCGAAACAATTACATACGCCTCCCCAATCGCCGGATTTAAATCCCATAGAGCACCTATGGGATTTATTAGAACGCAGGATACGCCAACATAATATAACATCAAAGGATATGTTAAAAACTATTTTAAAAGAAGAATGGGAAAAAATTAGTTGTGTAGAAACAGCTACACTTGTGAAATCTATGCCAAAAAGATTGCAGGAGGTACTAAAAAGAAAAGGATATCCTACAAGCTATTAAATTTGCATTAATTCGTATTATTTTTAATTTTTTTATAGCTGTACGCAGACTTTTTCTAGTGAATTTTTAGGGACATTTTTCGTTTTATTTTGTTTATTTAAGTTATGGTTAACTTAGATTTGTTAAATTAGCATTTATATAATCGTAAACGTATATTGTACAAGTTAAAAATAAATTTTGAATTAAATTTAAGAATATTTCTATATTTTAATAAAAAATAATTTCGCGTACCTTAGTGTACGCAGACTTTTTCTACCTAGTGTATATAACCTAAAACCGTGTCTGCAAGACCACGCCGTAAGCGTATTCAATCATTTTTTCGTTCTGTGCATGTAAGAACAAGGGAAATAAGATGGCTACTCCACATACGCAAATAGAAAAATTAAATAATGAAAATTATGATGTTTGGAAAATACAGGTGGAGGCAATATTAATAAAAAATGACCTGTGGGAATATGTACAGTGAGTCACAGCCAAAATCGTACATCACATACAGTCCGCGACACTTAATTAAACGCAACGATATTTTCGCTGTATTTTTGTTTAATGATGTTCAAATTAATATATTTTATTTTTTCAGCATGATAGGTCTAATTTAATGAAAGTTTACACGTTTACTTTAAGAAGTTATTTATTTAGTATAAAAATATGGGCGTTTTTAAGAAAAAGTAGGAATATTCTTGCGACATTTGAATAAACGCGCGTCGTTTCTTCATTATTTCTGTACTGTTTTGTGAGTTTCTTTTGTCTTAACTTGTTTACTTAGTAACCGATATATCGGATACAAGATTATATTGGAAAAACAAACTAAAGATTTGTGGAAAAAACGTAATAATGGGTCGTGCAAAACAATTAAACTGCACAGAAATTGGTAAAGTTCAGGCGTTAAAAGAAGAAGGATATTCCAACAGAGAGATTGCAAGAAGATTAAATAGAAGTGAATTTGTTATACGGTCATACTTGAAAAATAGTGAAAATTACGGAAAATTATACAAAGGCAGAACTAAAGAAGCTTTATCGCCAAGAGACAAAAGGTTGGTTTTACGTATCGCATCGAATTCCACTTATAGTGCAAAGCAAATTGCCGAAAAAGCTGATGTTTCAGCTAGTATACGAACTGTACAAAGATATCTGAAAAAGGTACCTACTGTTAAAAGAAAATGTTTGAAGAAAAAACCATGTTTGAAAGATCGACATAAAAAAAATAGGCTCGAGTTTGCCAGGGAACATATGAATTGGGTGACACAATGACAAAAAGTAATCTTTTCTGACGAAAAGAAATTTAACTTAGACGGTCCAGATGGGTACACATATTATTATCACGACTTAAGGAAGGAAGAAATAATTTTGTCACGTAGACAACACGGAGGAGGCTCCGTAATGATTTGGGGAGCCATAAGCTCCAAAGGCGTCGTGGATTTAAAAGTCATGAAAGGGCGACAAGACTCAAAAAAATATCTGGAAATATTGAGAACCACACAAATTAGGATTTTTAACGTTATGAGAGACAATGAATGGATTTTTCAGCAGGATAACGCTGCAATTCATACTGCGAAGTTAATTAAAAACTGGTTCGAAGAGCAGGAAATAAATTGTTTAGAATGGCCAGCATTATCACCCGATATAAATATAATTGAAAATGTTTGGGGATACTTATCAAGGAAGGTATATATGAATAATAGACAATTTTCTTCTCCAGAAGAGCTCATAAACGCTATTGAAAAGGAATGGAACGACATACCACTTAATTATATAGAAACATTGTATAAATCATTACCTAATCGTATATTCCAAATTATAAATAACAATGGTGGATATACAAAATATTAATAAACCATGATTGTTGCAAAAACATCGTATTTTTACGTTTTAATTATGGTGCGTTTATTTAAATGTCGCAAGAATATTCTTACTTTTCCTTAAAAACGCGAATATTTTTATACTAAATAAATAACTTCTTAAAGTAAACGTGTAAACTTTCATTCAATTAGACCTATCATACTGAAAAAATAAATTTTATTAATTTGAACATCATTAAACAAAAATACAGCGAAAATATCGTTGCGTTTAATTAAGTGTCGCGGACTGTATACGAATACGTTTCATCTCGTGAAAAAGTTCAGGAAAGATATGGGGGAAAAAATATCATGAATCTATATTGTAAATGTATCTATATTTATTATGTAGTAGTATCAAAAGGAACAAAGTTGTCTAAATATAAAAAAAACAAAGTTACTATGATTCAGTCTGGAAAACGTCTCACAGCTAAAATCGTACAGTATATATATTTTGTAATATTCTCCAAGGGGAATCCCTGAAAACAAATGAAAATTATGGAACAAATGAAAGATTACATTGTTTGGCGTATTCGCAGTTGTCGTTTAGCGTCGTAAGGTTCGTAGTTGAAAAAAAAGAGAAAGATAGTAATAATGAAGCAGACAACGATAGAAGAGCGACAAATAGTTATAAGAAATTTTCAAAGTGGAAAAAGCTATCGTGAAATTGCGAAGATTATTGGTAGAAGTGCCAGTACTGTTCAGTATATTGTAAAACGATACCAAAACGAAAATAGAATAAGTAATGCGTCAAGAAAAGATCTAAACAAAAAGTTCAATGCGTACGACGTAAGATGGATAGTACGAAAAATTAAAGAGAATCCGAAGATCAGTGCACCTAAACTTACTAATGAAGTAGAAACATATTTAGGGAAAAGTGTAAATCCAGAAACAATAAGAAGAATACTCAGAAAACATAATTTTCACGGTCGTACAGCTCGGAATAAGCCTCTTATAAACGAGAAGAATAGAAGAAAGAGACTAGATTTCGCAAGAGAATATATATGCAAAGATTTTGATTTTTGGAAAGAAACTATATTTACGGACGAAAGTAAATTTAACATATTTCATTCAGATGGAAAAATTACGGTGTGGCGTCGACCAAATGAGGAGTTTGAAATACAAAATTTAAACAGTACCGTGAAACATGGAGGGCAATCAGTAATGGTCTGGGGCTGCATGTCCGCTGCCGGAGTGGGTAACTTAGCATTTATCGAAGGTAACATGAATAAATATGATTACATCAATATTTTGAAAAACAATTTGAGGGACAGTGCCGAAAAATTAGGGATTTTGAATTCGTTTAAGTTTTATAGCGACAATGATCCCAAACACACATCGCATGTAGCCAAAATGTGGGTACTGTATAATTGCCCTAAAGTACTAAACGCACCTCCCACAATCACCTGATTTGAACGTGATAGAGCACGTCTGGAATGAATTAGAGATTAGAATCCGGAAACATACTATTAACCCTTTGCGGTCGTATGTCTACTCTCAGCCACCAAAGCCTTTTTACCGTTCCAGTCGTATGTCTGCTCTCAGCCACCACAGCAAGGAACCATAAGAATCGTATACTGTATGCATTCATGTATCAGTTTACACTTTTTCTAAACAAACCTCAATACCTAAGAAACCTATTCACGGAGCAATACGGTGCTCCTATCAGTTGGAGATAATGAAATCCAATCTAAACAAATGCTGTCACCCAGCGCTCGCCATGCAGGACGCAGTGGCAAGTCAGTCGTCTTTCGAACGCAATAAAGTCAAAAACCTTCCACGATACCTTGTAGAATTCCAAAGAATACATTTTAACACAGTGATTGAACATTCTTTCTTCTTAAAATTTTTAAAAATAATTCTCCAAAATGGCAAAAAGAAAGTTATTGCAAGAAGTGTTCTGTGCAACTGATAGTAGCGATGAAGAGTTTCATTTTGACAGCTTGAATACTGACTCTGATAGAGAAAGTGATAAGGTTGACAGTGACTCTGATAGTGACTTAGTCCCCGTGAAGCGACGAATAGGGCAACTAATTATATCCAGCGACAGTGAAGCAGAAGAAAATGATGAAAATGAGAGCAGTAATATAAACGAATTTACTACTTGGAGGGACGTTACGCACACAGATCAGTCACAATCAAAAACTAATTTTTCGACGGGATCGAAGACTGTTGGACCGAATGTACCCACGAATTGCAAGGAACCTATCAACTTTTTCAAGCTGTTTTTCACAGACACATTGCTTGAAAAAATTGTACTAGAAACAAATAAATATGCCCAAAATAAAATAGAACAGCAGAGCTTATCTGATCGATCAACGTGGAATAAATGGATCGATGTGACGAAGGAAGAGCTGACAGCTTTTTTGGGTGTAATCCTGAACATGGGTACTATATCAGTTCCTAACATCAAATATTATTGGACTAAGGATCATATTGGAAACATACCATTTTTTGGAAATACTTTTCGAAGGGAAAGATTTCTCCAAATCTTTTGGATGTTACATCTGAATGAAAATGTTTCCGGAAATACAAATGTAACAACGAGAATCCAAAAGGTGAACAGCTTTATGAATTATATTGATGGCAAATTTCAAGAGTATTTTACACCGGATAGAGAGATATCCATCGATGAGTCGATTGTAAAATTTAAGGGCAAAATTAGTTTTATTACATATAATCCTAAAAAGCCCACCAAATGGGGAATCCGGATTTATGTATTGTCAGACGCACGTACAGGATACGTATATGCTATGCTTCCCTACTATGGAAGCATTAGTACAGACACTCTCATTCGTCCGGATCTCCCTGTTACTTCAAGGATTGTCTTACAATTGTATCACAGGCTGTTGACCGCAAATCCCGAGGGAAAGGGATATCACATCTTTACGGATAGATATTTTACAGGGATCCCATTAGCTCAGGAACTTCTAAAACTAAACTGTTATTTAACTGGTACAATTATGACAAACAGGAAATATGTACCAGCTGTGATTAAAAAACCAGCTGTAACAAAAAATAATACTGTCGCTGCCTACCGATCAGGCGATATTTTATTATTAGCGTGGAAAGATAAAAGAATAGTCACCATGCTAAGCAGTTACGATACCTCCGGCACGACAACTATACAAAGACGGATGAAACACGGTGGCACCGTCAGCATTATCAAACCAAATGTTATTATAAATTACAACACGAATATGGGAGGTGTCGATAAGGCTGACCAATTGGCAAGTTCGTATTGTTTTATGAGAAAATCGTGCAAATGGTGGCGAAAACTTTTTTTCTGGGGATTAGAGGTATGTGCAATAAATAGTTACATTTTATACAAGATGTCAGCTAGAAGAGAGAACAAGACCCCTATGACACATTTTGCGTTCATCCGAAAATTGGTGACACAACTGGTAGGTGATTTTCGTGATGGAGCAGAATCAAAACCAGGAAGACCATCGACCTCCGATAAGGAAGAAAGACTCAATGGTAAACTGCATATATTGCGACATTGTGAAAATGTAAAAAGTAAAGATTGTAGTGTATGTTCGAACAGAAAGATTCGGGGTGGAAGGCACCAAACCAATTATTTTTGCGATACGTGCACTCGAAAACCAGGCCTCCATGTTGGAGAATGTTTTGCAAAATACCACACGATGGAGAATTATAAAACATGATTTTTATACAAAAACATATAACTAGATGACTGTATTAAATAAACATATATCTAAAGTTCACAAAAGAATGACCAAATTTTGTTTATCCATCGTAATCTTACGTGTTATGTATCCCTGCTCCTTCCACGGAAATTAATTCCGACCAGTACGATACCCATGACCAAATTTAATACGTCCGCAAAGGGTTAAAAATAAAAATGATTTAAAAAGGGTATTAATGGAGGAATGGAGAAAAATTGAACCCAGTTTTACTGAAAAATTGGTAAAATCTATGCCAAATAGATTGCGTGCGGTAGAATGTAGTCGTGGGCACCCAACAAAATATTAATCTTTAATTTAAACAAATTGTTGGTCACTTTTCTACAAATGTACGATTTTAGCTGTGAGACGTTTTCCAGACTGAATTATAGTAACTTTGTTTTTTTTTATATTTAGACAACTTTGTTCCTTTTGATACTACTACATAATAAATATAGATACATTTACAATATAGATTCGTGATATTTTTTCCCCCATATCTTTCCTGAACTTTTTCACGAGACGAAACGTATTCGTATATGTGATGTACGATTTTGGCTGTGACTCACTGTAACTGGTGAAAAGCTGAAGCCCGTGGGAAATGAAGCGGAGATTGGAAATTGGATTAAGAATGATAGAAAAGCCAAAGCTGACATCATTCTCACACTAAGCTCAAGTGAATTCTGTCATGTAAAGAACGCTGAAACCTCTAAAGACGTGTGGACGAAAATAGCAAGCGTTTATGAATCAAAAGGGCCTGCAAAAACAGCATACTTATTGGAATCCCTGTTATTCACGAAAATGCGTGAAGGTGACGATATGGCTGAACATTTGAACAAGTATTTCGACACTGTGGATAAACTAAAAGACTTGCAAGTTAACATTGACGGGAACCTCCTCACTGTTCTCTTGCTACACAGTATTCCAAGTAGTTACGAAAATTTTAGGTGTGCAATAAAAGTGCGAGATGAGTTACCAACGCCAGAGATGCTGAAAATCAAACTTTTGGAAGAATCCAATTCAAGAAAAGCGAATAAACAAGATTCTTAAGCAGCAGATGCATATTATGCCAAAAATGAAAGGCATTTGAAACACAAAACTGAATCAAAAGCTGAAACGTACCAAAAACAAGAAGCTGGAACGTCTCAAAGTACAAGCACTAGTCGTAAGAAGTGCAATTTCAAGTGCAATTATTGTCATAAAATCGGCCACAAAGCGAGTGACTGTTTCAAAAAGGCTGCGGATCGGAAACGATCGACAGAACAATCTCAAAAGGCCATGACGTGCTCAAGTAAAGAGTGTTCAGTGTCGACGGTCGCAGATGTAAACCAAGTTATCGTTAATCGAAGTGAAAGCACGCATAGCCAAGAAAGTTGGTGTATTGATAGTGGCGCTACGTCACATATGTGCAATAACAAGTTATACTTCGAGAATTTGAAGCCGTTGGCGAATCAAATTATAAAATTAGCGACGAAACAGACTACGCCATCTCAAGGAATTGGAACAGTTTGCGTGAACACTGGAAGATTTGTATTAAGGTTAGAAAATGCATTATATGTACCTGAAATAAAAACGAATCTTCTATCAGTTTCAAGGATAGTACAAAGTGGGCGTGACGTAATTTTTACAAAGGAAAAAGCAAACATTGTTGAGCGTGATGGCACAATAATAGCCATGGCAAACAAGGAAAGAAGCTTATTTGTAGTAAAGCCAAAGACGAGTTCAGTCGCACTCGCAAGCTGCAAAGACGATGCAATTGTTGAATGGCATCGACGTCTCGGACATCTTAACGAGAACGATTTACGAAAAATGGAGAAAAACAACATGGTAAGGGGACTAATCTTAAAATCAAGAGATCGAATGCAAGATTGTGAAATCTGTATCAAAAACAAACAATCTGCAACCCCTTTTCCGCAACCATCAACTACGAAAAGCGAATAAGTGCTTCAACGTATCCACTCGGACATTTGTGGACCAATGAGAATAAAATCGATTGGAGAAGCAGTATATTTTGCAACCTTTATTGATGATAAATCTCGTTGGGTCGAAGTAAAACTTTTGAAATCAAAGGGCGATGTCAAGGAAGCTTTTAAAACATATAAAGCATTGGTCGAAAATCAAACAGGAAAAAGAATTAAAATACTTCGAACGGATAACGGATTGGAGTACTGCGGAGAAGATTTCACAAGATATCTTGAAAATTGCGGTATAAAAAGAGAGAGAACCGTAGCTTATTTTCCTCAACAAAACGGCGTCGCTGAGCGGATGAACCGCACTTTATTAGAAATGGCCAGGTGCATGCTATCTGACTCAAATTTACCCATGAAGTTTTGGGCTGAAGCGTTAGCTACCGCAGCATATATCAGAAATAGATGTCCATCAAAAAGCCTAAATATTGCAACTCCATTCGAGTTATGGTTAAATTATAAGCCAAGTATTCGTCACTTAAGACCATTTGGATGTGTTGGATATGTTCTAAATAAAAGGCCAGGAAAAGGAAAATTTGAGGCCCGATCTGAGAAGTGCATACTTCTCGGATATTCCAATGAATCCAAAGCGTATCGCATGTGGAATATTAAAACTGAGAAGATCATTAAGAGCAGAGACATTAAATTCATTAACTGCCCTCATGAGTTTCAGGTTGATGAGAAAGAACCAGAATTCTTCAGGTTTGAGCTGCAGTCAGGACCAGACGAATCAGTTCAGAATGAAGAAAACGAGGAAAACATTGTTGACGATGAAATTGACGTAGAACACAGAGTCGAAGACCGGCGCGGGCGTGGCAGACCAAAACTGATCCGAACTGGACGAAGAGGTAGACCCAAAAAAGTCTATGCCCTCAATCAATCAAACGTTCATCAGGTGCAGCTAGCATGTGAGGAAGGCCCGTTGCCAACTGTCGAGGTGGCTTTGTCAAGGCCGCATGCTTCGGAGTGGCAAAAAGTTATGGAAGCAGAGTTTAATGCGCTTGATAAAAATGACGCGTGGAAGCTAATCGAACGTCCAAATGACGCGAATATCATCAGATGTAGATGGGTGCTTCGTACAAAATATAACGGCGATGGAACTGTTGAGAAACGCAAGGCAAGGTTAGTTGCTAAAGGATGTGCTCAACGACCTGATATCGACTTTACAGAAACATTTGCCCCCGTGGTACGATTGAGTTCGATACGAATTATAGTCGCTATTGCTGCACAGCTCCGCCTAAAATTATATCAACTAGACATAGTCATGGCATATATAAACGGTGATCTAAAGGAAGATATATTTATGGAGCAACCTGAGGGTTTCGAAGAACCTGGAAAGGAACATTTAGTGTGCAAATTGCAAAAATCACTGTATGGCTTGAAACAGTCGGGAAGACAATGGTATGAGAAACTTGACTCGAAGTTAAGAGAGATAGGTCTGAAACCGATGAATGCAGACAAATGTGTTTATTTCAATCGAAGAGGGAAGAACACAACGATAGTTGCGATCTATGTTGATGACTTAATAATCGCAACGAATCAGCAGGAATCATTCAACAAGATAAAATCTGTGTTGGAATCAAACTTCAAGATAAAGGACTTAGGATCACTCCACTACTGCTTGGGAATTCAATTCCACCAAGATCAACAATCTGGATCGGTGAAAATGTCGCAGAAAAAATATGTTGAGGACGTTTTAAAACGATTTCATATGGATGATGCTAACCCAGTTTCAGCGCCTCTCGAATGTAAAAATAAATTAAGCACGAGGTCATCGTCAATGACGGATGAGGAAGTTGCTGAAATAAAAAAGCTGCCCTATAGATCATTAGTAGGAGCGTTGATGTATTTGGCTGTTGCAACGCGACCTGACATTGCTCACAGCGTCAGCGTTCTAAGCCGTTTCAACGAAAACTATGAACAGCAGCATTGGAGCGCTGCAAAGAGAGTACTACGATACCTGAAAGGCACAGCTGACCGTTGTTTGACTTTTACAGAAGTTCCAGACACCTTAACAGGGTATGTCGATGCTGATTGGGCAAACGATGCTGAAGACAGAGTATCATACACTGGATACGTCTTTAAACTAGCAAATGCTCCAATGACATGGGAGTCTAGGAAACAGCGTCGTGTCGCTTTGTCAAGTACAGAGGCCGAGTACATGGCACTAAGCGAGGCTGCAAAAGAGGCAACGTACTTGAGAAATTTTCTTGCAGAAATTGGACATGAAAATATAAATAAAAAGGCCACCGTCATTTATTGTGACAACCAGGGAGCACAAAAGTTAATGCGTAATCCAGTTTTTCATTCCAGAACTAAACATGTTGACATACGCCATCATTATGTAAGGGAAGCTCATGAGGATGGGAGGATTGATGTTTCGTACATGCCGACGGGAAAAATGCCGGCAGACATCCTAACAAAAGCTTTGAATGGGCCAAATCATAAGAAACTTATACCGCTTCTGGGCTTTACATAAGGAAGGCTGAAGAGAGGACAATTCCGCGTTTGAGAGGGGGTGTTGGATATGCAAACTCGCCTTGTTGCGGACCACATTGAATAGTCGTTTTTATTATTATGTGTGTGGTCCCCCTGTGTCCAACTTTCCTTCTTCTCCTTCACCCGTTCTTTTTACGCTCTCTCCGCGTGTACCCACGTTTATATTGCATATTGTTTAAACTACATTATTATGTTGTCTACACTTGTATTATCGGTATTAATTAAATAAACTAACAGTATTATGTTCAGCACAAATAAAAAAAATTTGAAAGTGTAAGTTTAAGTCGAAATACTGCACAGCTAGAAGAGTTGATGAAATAGCCGAGAATTTGAGAAATCAGCATAATTCAGCTATATCAACATTTGAAGCCTACTCGATTGCAATTGATGAAAGTACAGATATTCGAAATATCGCTCAGCTGGCCGTTTTTATTCGCGGATGCGATGTTAATTTAAAAATAAGTGAAGAACTTTTGGAAATCATTCCTATGCATAATACAACCACTGGAGCTGATATTTTTTATGCACTTATGGAAGTTTTGAAGAAGTATAAGTTACCATTGGAAAAGTTGGTTTGTCTTGCAACTGATGGTGCACCTACTAATGACCGGTATTACTAAAGGAGTTGTTGCAAGATTAAAAGAAACGTGCAACCAGCATGGTAATAATAATTTTGAACATTTTCATTGTATTATTCACCAGCAAGTACTGTGCTCCAAAGTTTTAAATATCCGACATGTTTTAAAAATAGTCACCAAAATTGTAAATTATATTCGAGCACATGGACTTAATCATCGTCAATTTGCTTCATATCTGGAAGATATAGAATGTGAATACACCGATCTACAATATTATACGGAAGTTCGATGGCTTTCGAGTCATAAAGTGTTAAAACGATTCTTCAAATTGCTGGACGAAATCATAATTTTCTTGGAAACAAAAAATTATGAATGTGCTGAATTAAAAGATGGACAATGGATAAAGGACCTCGCTTTCTCAGTTGATATTACAAGTCATCTTAATCAACTTAATCTTACGCTTCAAGGCAAAAATCGAAACTAGATACCGAATGAAGGGAAGATAGGGCTGATATAAACCTTTACAGTCCTCTGGAATACGAGTTAGCTAAGTTTCCTTCAAATTCATTTGTGACGTTAAAGAGAACAGAGGTTGTCAAGATGAGTGCTGGGTATGCAAATCTGTTTGAAGCGGTGTTCCTGTGTTGCCACCCAAAAGGGCCAAAAATAAGTTTTACAAGTGCTGCTAAAAACTTGCATAAGTCGCCGCAGTTCGTTAAGAAGTGGGTAGAACAATAACAAGAAAGAAAAAGTGTCGATGACATTTAGTTTAGTTTTTATTTTTTTATTATTTAATTTAGTTAGTTTAAAATTACAGTATAAATCAAATAGACTTGCAGCTTGAGCTTCAAATTCTAATGAATTGGCAAAAACCATTTTAGCTTTTACGATAAGTTCAGCTTGTGGACATTTTTCTGAAATTATTAAATTATTACCAGTTTTCAATATTACCGGGGATGAAATGATACCGATTATTTATGAAATTGTAGAATTTGTTCAAAAATGTGGTTTCGAGATAATATGCATTGTAACAGATAATTATAGAATCAAAAGAAATATATTTAATAAATTATCTAATAATGGTATAAGATTTCCTAATATTTCACAATCTAATAAATCCATTTTTCTTTCTTACAACTTTGTTCATATAATGAAAAATATAAGAAATAATTGGTTAAATTTAAAACATGTAGATAAAACTTTCTTCTTCCCCGACATTTATAGAAACGAATTAACATTAGCTAAGTTGATTTACATACGATTGAGGATTTCGAAAAATATTTAATTGCTTAGAAAACATAAATTGAACTATAACTCACTTTAGCCAAATAATTTTGACCGAGAAAAGGTTTTCCTCGTTGATATTCTGTTGTATGCCAACGTAATCATTAGTACTATATTATTTTTAGTTAAGACAACGCGGGCTTCTCATCCTCCTTCAAACACGATAAACCAAACCCCAGAAGCAAACATTCCAAAATCCTTCGATAGCTGATGATTTCATCCTAGTTAGTCACCTCCGAACCTCGATCCTGCTACCTCATTCCTTACTGACCATCGAACCCAAGATAACCCCTACCTCTCTATTTTCCGAGTCTCCAAAATCACAGTTTTTCCCTTGACACGCCAGAAAACAGTCCGTCTTAGGACGCGCAACTACACTTGTAAAACGCGAATACACTCTGGTATACGTTAAACTTCGTCTTTATTTCGCTCGACGTTGTAACTTATTATACAGTCTGTTTGACAAGAGCGTGTACGGCAAAACTCTTACCTGCGATGCCTTAGGTGGGAAATTCCACTTCAAGCAGGTAACTTGAATGTTTCCCTAAGATGCTTTGTACAAAAAACCCTCAGTTGTTGATCGAGCTTATTCGTAAAACGACGTATTTCATTATGAGTGCCGCGTACGCATCACGTTACGAAGCAGTGTTTCTGTGTTCCCATCCTAAAGGACCAAAAATGTCATACACGGCGGCTGCTAAATACATGAAGAAATCGAAGACATTTGTTAGCAAGTGGGTGAAACGATATTTGGAGGTCAAAAACGTCGATGACCTACCAGATCGTGGCACTAAGTTAAAGACGACGAAGAAAGAGGATAAAATGATTTTACGCGAATTCGAGAAGAATCCCCGTCTATCGTTACGTAGTGGACAGGCAGTTTTATGTAGAAAGGGTGTGAAATTGTCATGTGATACGATAAGAAGACGATTATTGGCAAATAACGTGAAATTTAGAAGCACAATAAAGAAACCGCTACTATCCGAGAAACATGTCACAAAAAGACTCGCTTGGGCGAATGAAAATTTGAACCGTGATTGGGACAATGTAATTTTTTCGGACGAAACTTCTTTTTGGGCACATACTTTTATAACCCATACCTGGTGTACCCACGCCAATAAACTCCTCCAGCGAACCGTTAAACACCCGGTAAAGGTGCATGTTTGGGGTTGCTTCTCGAAGCAGGGATTCGGTACTTTGCACGTATTCACTGACAATTTAAACGCGGCCAAAATGGTCAAAATCTATCAGAGAGGCTTATTACCATCTGCCCAAAGGTGGTTTATAAGAAATAATAAACATTGGCTATTGCAAGAGGATAATGACCCAAAACATCGAAGTCGACACTGTACAGCCTGGAAAGAGGAGAATCACATCGATGTACTAGATTGGCCTTCACAGTCGCCGGATGCAAATCCAATAGAAAATGTTTGGGCAATCATGAAGATCAAGCTCAGAGGAAAGAAGCTCAACACGATCAAGAAGCTGATTCGTCAAATTCGATTGGTATGGAGGTCCTTATCTCGTGATTATGCGATTACATTAGTAGAAAGTATGCCTCGAAGATGTAAATTAATTATTGATAATGGCGGTGACTGGACACCATATTAATAATAAAGCATCTTAGCATACACCATAAAGAATTTGTGTATTTTTTTCGAACCCGATATCCTAAATAGTTTTCGAGTTTTGCCAGACACGTTCTTGTCAAACAGAGTGTATATAATAAACTGACAACCTCAGCGGAATACAATAGTGGAAAATCTCGGCAGTGAAATTTGAACATAAAAATTTCGATATTCTTAACGGAATATTACATTTTTGACGATAGGAAATACCTTGTCGTAACGATACTGATTATGAGAGTCTTTTGCATCGATTTTTAACCCTTTTACTGCGAAAGGCGTATATATACTTCCGTCCAGTAGACTTTGTACAATACAAAATGCATTCATTTCCTAACTTAACATTGTAAAACAATATTTGACGATTTATTTTAACAACAATGTGATATTTTATTATTTTACACTTCAAGTTAATTTGTTCACATGTAACAATTTTGCGTACATAAACTACGTAGACATTTTTGATTATACCAATGCTCCACAATATTGATCACATCGTAGTCAAAGGATTAAATAAAGCACAATACATATCACTTTATCATTGTATGTCCCGTTGGCTCGCTAGTCTTCTCGAATTCAAATCCACTTTAATAAAAGATTCCCTTTTAATGGAGGAAAAAAAAAATGGTGTCAGAAGTGGGATTATACACCTCCAACCTCACTGCAAAGGATATACCAACCTGTTCGTGATTACAGCCACACATGAAGTCAGCAAAAATGCGACCTATTATATGCCACGTGTGAATATCTTAGACGACGACTGTTGCATCTTAACACCTCATTTAGAAGCAATCGAATCGATTACTTTAAAACCGATACATCTAACGAACATCGACCGCGTGGAACTCAAATACGCTAATAAGAAATTAAACGAATTCGATGAGATCATTACCAAGAAAATAAACCAACCATTCATCGTTACGCACACTAAGTGGTACACAATGGCCCTTGGAATAATCTCAGCCCTATTGGTGTTATTCATATTCCTAAAATGCTGCCAAAAGTTCGAATGTCTCCACTGGTTACAACGACTATGCTGTTCAACCACGGATCCAAGGCATGGAGAGATCGATCAACCGCCCCCCCCTTAATAAAAAATTTCGTTAACTGCATCTTCGACTCATCATCATCATCGTCTTCGAATCTACCTACAACAGCGACCAACGAGGTAGTCACCTACCAACCAAGACGGAATCGAGCAACGGCCGCCAGCCCAATACCAGAGTTATCGGAAGACGAAGAAACGATTCCCGTAGTCAGAGTCCAATCGCGGCAAAGAACGCGTAGAAGCACTACACCCCTTTAAATGTTTCCCATTACCTTATGTAATCCTACTTTTAATTTCTATATTCAAAAGATAACTATTTAGTCTTACTTTAATTGTGTATAAGGAAAATATTGAAGAATAGCCAACAACTAATTAAAATATAATTAAGTTATTACTAACGATTATAAATACTTTTATATACTTATATAGTATTTATATCTATAAATGTATACATATATATTTCATCTGTAATCATTAGAAAGTAAGGAAGAAAGCCGGCGCATGCGTAAATCGTATTATCTGTAATCTACGTCCTTACATACTCTTTACTATTTTATTTTTAAGGCAAAATTAATGTATATGTAACTTAATTATTTATAATCTCGTCAAAATCGATTAACTTCTCGTTAACAATCTTATGGCGGAAGGTGTTGGATACCAACGTAATTTATATCATAAATTACGTTGGCATACAACAATTCCATCAGTCTACAATAGCAGCTATGAAAAATTTCAATTATACCGATATAGTTCTTCGAGAGCATCTGGACAACATATCCAACTGGCTCAAAAATTGGAACATTCAAGTAAATGAAAAGAAATCTAACAACGTGACCTTCACACTACCAAAGCAATCATGTCCTCCAGTCAGGATGAATAACATCATAATACCCCAAAGTGACTCAGTTAAATATCTTACAATCATACTGGACAGAAGAATGACCTCAAAGAAACACATTCAAACCAAATGCAACCAACTGAGGCTTAAAGTTAAAAAAACTGTATTGGCTGATTGGTAACCGCTCTAAATTAAAGATGGAAAACAAACTACTATTATACAAAACCATCCTCAAGCATGTCTGGACCTACGGCATACAGCTATGGGGCACGGCCAGCAATTCCAATATTGAAATCATTCAGAGATTCCAATCTAAAACGCTACGCAACATGTGCAATGCCAGATGGTACACGTCACAAACGATGTAATACATCAAGATTTAGATTTAGCTATACCCCTAGTAAAATGCGAAATCACTCAATTTAGCAAACGCCACATAAGCCAATTGACGTATCACCAAAATCAACTAGCTAGAAATTTATCAATCACAAATAATTCGCGACATACATAGACTAAAAAGATTCACTCCCCTAAACCTGGTAAGTCAATTCTCCTAACAATTCAAATTTCTGCACTGTATAAAACATAGAATATAATCATCTGATGTAAACACTACATAGTTACTTTTTATGACCTGTACAATACTACCACTTTTACTCATAATTCCCTCCTGAGGAATTGATTGTAAAAATTCGTAAATAAAATAGTTAAAAAAAAAAATCCGTTTTTAGAAATATTTTGCAATTGGTGGGACATCGTGGGCAATACAAGTAGTGTGAAAGGTAACAGAAAAAGAAACGAATTTTGTAAAACGATTTTAAATGTCAATGATTTAGATGTGAATTTTTTAAAAAATTTCTAATATGGTTAAATTCTTGGCAAAATGCACAGACAAATGGCCATGTAACATTAGATACTTCCAAAGCTCTGCATCTAAGTACTACAGTTCTTTTACAACTTACAAAGTACTGTTTTCAAAATTTATATATATCACATCTTTTAGCTGGAAATTTACAACCAAAAAATTAGAGAAACGATTTGGAAATTATACTTTTATCTGGTTATAATTATCCTGTATCATATACCGAAGCAATTCATGCAAAAAAAAATATTAGATTAAAACATATATTTACAAAATCGGCAGGTTCGTTTTTTCTTTACTGAAATCAAAAACAAGCTGTTACAGAGCTTCGGACATTTATAGGATGTTTGATATGCACTGTCATTTTCAAGTGTAATCGCAAAAGCTACAAATCAATGTTTGCAACTAACGGAACAGAAAGAGAGATATTTAGAATGAATAATGTCATATAAGCGGTTCCTAGTGTTACTTTCTACTTTACAATTTGTTAATCCTGATACAAGACAAGAAAGAAAAGCTCACCACCACCCAGCTGAGGCAATTTCCGAAATATTTGATGTTTTCATCTAAAATTGTCGAAGTATATATTCTATTGGAGCAAACACTTGCATTACTGAAATCTTAGTTCCGTTTCGTGGGAGATGTAAATTTAAAATGTATATGCCGAAAAAGCCCTACAAATATGGACTTAAACGAATGTGCCTAACAAATGCAAAAACTAATTATTTGTATATTTATTGCGAATGGTATTGGTTTATCAGGCGAAGAAAAAGAATTATCCAAGCCAACTCAGTCTGTAATAAGACTGACCAAACCAATTCATGACTCAAATCGAGTGATAATTGGTTTTCCTCGATAGAAGTTGTTAAAGAACTGAAAAGCCAGTTTTTGACATATGTTGATACACTAAATAAACGGAAGCCAGAAATACCACTTGAATTTCAACCAGCTAAAGAAAGAAAAATAGCAGAAACTTTATATGGTTTTACGAAGTATGTGACAATTATTTCTCACGTTCCTAAACGTAATAGAGCTATGATACTGGTTAGTTCCATGCATCACAGCAAAGGTGATGAAGAAAAAAAAATATTTCGGATATATCCTTGTATAATAAGACAAATAATGTTGTAGATGGATTAGACAAAATGTGCAACATTTATTCCAGTATTTGTAGTACAAGAAAATGACCAATGACTTTATTTTTTAGACTCATTGATATCTGTGCAGTAAATTCGTATATAGCATATAAATCGCAAAGTAAAGAATGTCCTTATGAATGATATAACTATCTAAAAAAGGGGTGGCCAAACCATGGCACATTGGATGATTATATATGGTATAATATATGATAAGTAGCGCATGGCATCCTTATGCCGAATTATTCTTTTGAAGTAAGCGCCATAACTGAATCCATATTCATATTTTTAACACCTGAGTGCTCTCAGTTCAACTCATGCAGCTTTGTTACTCATCAGTTCGTCCCATTTTTTTGACAGTTTACAATTATAGGATGTGAACAGTATGTGCGTGTATGAGAGAAAGAAAGAAAAAGAGAGAGAGAGAGAGAAAGAGAGAGAGAGAGAGAGAGAGAGAGAGAGAGAGAGAGAGAGAGAAAGAGAGCGTGTGTGAAACGCGGTATGATTGAGCCGGGGCGGGTGTTCGAGCGGTGAGCAACCAAATGCCGTGGCGGTGTTTAAATGGCAGTGCGATTGAGATGCGGCATGTTTGAAGGCACGAATTAGGCCTTCTTTTACCAACTAATAAATGTCTTCTGGATATCAGACTTGGCTCCCATCTTTCGAATACGAAGCAAAAACATTTATATTCTTTCCGTCCAATCGATTCTCCACAAAAGTCGATCGTTCGAGAAACGTTGTAGACGGACATAAGTTTACGACGGGTTCTAGCATGGACAATCATCACCTCTACGAACGAGAAGTTTGCAGTGAAATAACCGGAAATTAAGAAGTTACGTCCAGTTATAACAATCCAGCGGCATGGAGTATAAACTGGTTCGAATGGAATTGGATAGCATATCGAGAGCAAACAAGAATTTCAAATGATCCCCCGATCTACGAAGAAAGGGACGACTTTCGACTTCGAAACGAACTATCGATGGTTTGTCTCCGCGGAAGAAAACTTCCTACAGGTTCAAGTTCACAAGTTTAGATAGCCGGAGTTATACGAATCTTCAAAGGCTATCGAGTAAGAATCAACCGAACAAACGATTCAGGGTAATGAATGTCAAATTTACTTTGCGTTTCGATGCTGTAAAGTCCGCGAGTTTAGTGCGCGGAAACGATTCGTACAGTTGAAATGTTGCAATTTGAATTCTGTTAGCGAATCCTATTTGACGTCTGCGAAGTTTATTTATTTCGGGGATCCCGAAAAGATTTGCGAGCAGATTTATGTATATAGATAATAAGGTTCCGCGTACGTCAAAAGACGAATTTCAAGCATGAAATAAATTTCATTCAAGGTAAACATTTCGTTCGAGTATTGTTTGGTAAAAACAGGGGGAAAATACAGTATGATCTAGACAAAGGTAATTAACTCATAATAACGTAAATGTGTTTCAAGCTTGAAAACTCGCGAAATTTATCATCTCCCGTATTTAAAATACTTCTCTCGCGCCAGCCATAAACGAAAATTCGCATTCTACGCTACCACATTATTAATCATAATCTTCTGTGCTATAAATGTATTTTGTTGTAAAATATTACGTGGAAAAATATTAGTCTTTGCTTAACAAAAGAAAAATAACATCCTGCCTCATTTGTTAGTAATAAAGAAGAAGCATATGTTGCGCCCGATGCACAGCAGTTCTTTGGGTTGACTTCGCGGGGTTGTAAAAGGCCCGCTACGTGGTTCGCGACGATGTTCTCGAGCGCTGGCTGTTGTGAACTTAATCACTCCAGCCTCGTTGAAATTGGTGGTAAGAATGTGACGTGCACGTTGGTGTGGAGGTAGGTGGCACGTGGTGTGTTGGTCGCTGTTGTGTGGTGCCTTAGAATGGTTTCACCAGAATCTCTCTCTGTGGTGTGTGTTTGTGCTTTTATGCGTTTCGGTGTTTTCTGATTGGTGAATCTATGGTGAGATTGGTGGTTCACGATTTTTGTAATTGGTGGTTGTTTTAGCGGAAGGTGTTGGTGAGTGTGTTTTCGGGAGTAGTGGCGAGTAGGAGTGGGAGGCATTAGAATTTTTCGGTGACCGTACCGACCATCGCCTAACGGTAACTTTATGGTCGTCTTTCCGCGACTAACACACATCTCTGGTGTCCGGGGGGTCGTGGCTCGTGGCCTTTGCAATAAACTAATTTTTATAACTTTGGTTTTAGGCTCGGTACCCGGATTATGTCTATAAACCTTTCTGTTGCCTTCGCCCGTGAAGCAACAGCTGGACTTCCCCGATAGTGTTTTGTTTACGTTGCCATGACCTCGTAATTCAGTTGAAAGATGTCTAACAATCATTTAGCAACAATGAGTGCTGCTAGGAGAGAAACAAGCGTTGCAATGCGTAAATTGATTGTTAAATTGTATAAGGAGAAGAAATCTCTACGTGAAATTGCTAACATTATGGGCAGAAAACATTCTACTATTCAGTACATAATAAAAAAATTCAAAATATCTGGTAAATGTGAAAATAAAACACGTAATAGTCGTCCTAGGTCGTTGAAGGGGTAAAATATGGAGAAAAAGTGGCACAGCGTTTGATTTGAAAAACATGGTACCAACTGTAAAGCATGGTGGTGGATCCGTCATGGTTTGGGACTCAATGGCAGCCTCAGGAGTAGGGAGTTTAGTATTCCTAGATGCTATTATGGGTCGATGGGTATATTTAGATGTACTGAAAAGCTACTTGAAAAATGATGCGGCAAAATTAGGACTGGGAAACAACTGGATTTTCCAACAAGACCACGATCCTAAGCATACAGCTCACATTATTCGGGAATGGATACTGTACAACGTCCCAAAACAACTTTTTTCACCACCTCAATCACCAGATTTGAATGCTATAGAGCACGTATGGGATTATTTAGAACGCAAAACTAGGAAACATAAGATAACGGATAAACAAAGCCTTAAAACTGCTTTGGAAGAGGAATGGAAAAAAATTCCGTCTGATTTTACAGCTAAATTAGTCCATTCTATGCCAAGAAGACTAAAAGCAGTTTTGGACGCAAAAGGAGGACCGACAAAACATTAATGTAACAAAAATTTACTAGATTTACTAGATGTACTAACTTCATATCTTAGTGTACGAACACTTTTGTGACATATATATTTCGCTTTTTCCTCATTGTACAAAATATTCTTAAAAAAAAAACAATTTTTATATCGGTTAATTAATAATATTGTACATATTAATAAACATAATATACGAAATTTTTGTTTATTTTCTTCAAAACGATCATTTTAGGAGGTGTACGAAGACTTTCGTGATTGACTGTATGTACAAAAAGTGTGGAGCACCTGGCGTGTATGGATTGTTTAGCAAAAATCTACACAATTTACTACATTCATGACCGAGTTCATTGCTATTCTGCCACTTATTAATTTCTATTGTTTTCTGATGTACAAGATACTAAATTAATTTCTATTCTGCCAATTATTAATCTTGTATTAAAATATATTGGTTCATTATTGTTAAGTGTATCAAAATAAAATTCATTATTGTAATTGTATTCACAAAAAATACATTTTGTTTATGAAATATTATAAATATAATCAAATTATCTAAAGAATAACAAATAATAGCGTCTTAATGCAAGTAGAATATAGAGTGACCCACAGAAGTCTTCGTTCACGAAAGCGAAATTAGTTCAATTTTAAATTTGCATAAAATGCGGAGGTCTTATAGTGAAATAGCGAAAAATGTTATTAGAAGTCAATTCATTATTATGAGTGTCGTAAAACGATTTGAGAATCAATCAGATTTCAGAAGTAGGAGTCGAAGTGGTCGTCCCCCAAAGTTAACCGTCAGAGAAAAACGGAAAATTGTAAAGGAAGTACACATAAATCCTAAATTAAACTCATCAGAACTTAAAGCTATTTTAAATTAAGAGATTCAAAAGGAAGTAAGTTCAAAAACTGTGCGAAGAGTATTAAAAAATGCTGAATATTCTGCGTGTTGCACGGAGCAAACCATACAGTGACCCTCATTAATATTCGGACACGTTATTATTAGAAAAATTATTACTCTTTTTTATTGTTTATAATAGTATTATTGAATCGATTGTTTTCTTATTTAATAAAGCACTTCTGATAGCTAGTAAAAAGATAAATTTTATTTATTTAGTGCATATTTTTTGCATAATAGATAAACGAAATTGTGTCAAAATTTGATATCGCAAAAATATTCGGACACACGTCGTAGTTGCTAGAATAAGTTACTGTATTACGTTAACGATGCCGCTAACACACATTGTTACAGTCGACGAAAAACTTTGGTGATACCAGACGTTTTACTTGCGAGAATGGAACGAAAAGGAAGAAATAAGTCTTTTAAAATCCGACAATTGGTTATTTACCACAAGGAACAGGGAAAATCATACTAAGAAATAGCCAAATTATTAAATGTAAGCAAGAGTTCTGTGGCGGATATATGTATATCGATACATTCGTGAGGATCGAATCGATTCAATCCCTCAAAAAGGTTGTCCAAAATTAGACTCTCGCGATCAACGCAAGATAGTCAGCAAAATAAAGAAAAATCCCATGCTACAAAATTAACGAAGAAGTTATTCGAAGAATCTGTGAAGAAAGTGCACCCGGAAACAGTGCGACGAATATTAAAACGCTGTGGTTACAACGTTAGAGAGTTCCTTGTAGAAATCCATATACCAGGTCTGTAAATATGAAACTGGAATTTCCCCATACGTGGCGCTAGCTGTCAATGTAGTTACCGTCAAACCGCGACATTGACGCCATTTTCTTGTTTTAACATCTGATAAAGATTTTCAACTCACAACCATACAAGTTTTATACAACAGCATAGTTTTCAATAGCGTTGAACGTGTCGAATTTTGTGCCTGGAAACTACAATTTGCGGACAGCTTTGATTTTCTATTACCATTTGAAGAAAACTGCTGCAGAATCGCATCGAATGCTTGTCGAAGCTTACGGTGAGCAAGCCGTTGGTAAATCACAGTGATTTGAGTGGTTTAATAAATTCTATAGTGATATAAAGAAATAAAACAAAAGGGTCGACCGACAAAATATTAACACGTTCTTCGCCCAGCGTGAATCGGTCGAGTTTCAGTTTGGATGACGAGGAATCATATGCAAGTGAAGACCTTGAGGAGATGTTAAAACTTGCTGTAGAAAACGAGGAATTGTCCAGTGCTGGTGATTTCTTGATCAATAACCAGTGGAACGAGTTCGCCAACAAACAACAATCATTTACATTCACCGGAAAAAGTTGGCTTCTGATGGAATTGCCTTCTGACATTAGCTCGGATGAAGTCCATTCGTTATTTTTGGATGAAAAAGTGATAAGTCTTCTATCTAAGCGGACTGATGATTTGGATGGGTCTAGTACAGACACCGCTTACTAGATGTTGGTCAACGGACCCTCTTTACAATTTTCCATTTCCGCGCAGCAGAATGTTCCGTAATCGATTTGAATTATTATTAGCAAATTTGCAGTTTGAAAACAACAAAGCCATAGAACAGAATAGTAGACTTGCAAAAGTTTGACCACTCATACACATATTGATAGACAATTATCAAAAAGTCATCACCAGGCCAAGATATTGTAGTCGACGAGACAATGGTTCCTTGGAGGGGACGACTAATATTTAAGCAATACATACCAACTAAATCGAATAAATATGACATAAAACTATTCAAACTATGTGCCACCGAAGGATACACATGGTTCGCGAAAATATTATATATGCTAGACGAGATGCCAGCGGAATAAGGCAAGGTGTCATAGCCGAAGACGTTTGCACTGAGCTTGCAGACAAATTTCTAAACGAAGGACGTACTTTGTTTGTCAATAATTTATTATACGAGCTACGAATTAGCACTGAAATTTTTAAATTCTAAGACACATGTTGTTGGAACTGTACGTTACAACAAAAAATTTATGCCAAAATTTGTTATGTCCTACCCACTGAAAAGAGGTGAGATGATATCACAGAAAGATCACAATGGTATTGTGGTGCTAAAATGGAGAGATGTTCGTGATGTCAGAATATTATCAATAAAACATGCACCCATTATAATACCAAATTCGGATTCCTCCACTCATCGCGGTCGTCCTCCAAAAATGAAGCCTTTGGCGATAATAGCATATAATACTGGAAAGTCTGGCATCGACAGAAGTGACCAGATGGTGTCATATGCAACAACCAAACGGAAAAACATAAACTGGTATCGCAAAATAGCATTACATTTACTTATAGAAATTATGATAATATCATTAAAACATGTATGTATTTTATATAAAATTAATGTAATTTGTTCACTGTTCGAATATTTTTAAGACGTTAAATTTTGACGTAATTTAGTTTTTCGTTTATTATGTAAAAGAATATATGCAATAAATAAAGTTTGTTTTTACTAACCATAAAAAAGTGTTTTATTATATTAGAAAATAATCAATTCAATAATATTATTATAAACAATCGTTATTTCGTATGTCACTTTATTTTTGTTATTGTTTCTATTAAATAATAAACTAGAATAATAAATAAATGTATAAAAAAATTTCCTTTTTATCAATTTGTTTCATAGTTATAAGCACTTGCATCATAGCAATCATGTTGTGCCAATACTTTTGTCCAGCATTGCATGTATAGGAAAAAGTTGTTGAAAATATTGATTTTTACAACATACATATTTAAAAATCATCAAAATTGGTTCGAGCCCCCCCTTTTCTAAATAATTACCAATATGACAAAGTATATTAATGGGATGATACTATTAGCAGTAATAGTAGAAGTATTAGTACTAGTAATAGGACGAACTGGGGTGTAAGTTTGTAAAACATTTGAAAAAACATGTAAGAGTTATTGAAAACAGAAGCAACTAGGTATTGTATAGTAAACTGCTTTATGTCTCTCATGAAACAAATAAATACAATTACCTTCTAGTAATAAAATACGTATCTAATAATTTTGTGTAATTAATAAATATGACATAAAATGGCATATTTCATTTATTGTCCATTGCATTTACGTCAGCATTATAAAATATAGGTAACTCAGTTATAGCATTGGTATTCATATAAAAAAATAAGAAATATTAGGTATACAAATAAGTTCGGTGCCTTTACATATATTCAGCTGTAATTACATTTCAAATTAAAAATTTTTCTCGCCGCTTCGGTGTCGTAAAGTATTAACTTCACCCTACTAAATGCACTATATAACTTTAACCTAATTAGTATATAACCTAAAAACACAATGCTTCTCACCATGGCGTTTCACAAAGACCACATTAGACACTGTATTCTTCTTGCATTTGAGTTAAAGAAAAATGCTGCTGAGGCTACGAAAATGATTTGTTCTGTGTTGGGTGAAAATGCTGTAACCATAAAACATGCAAAAAGTGGTTCCAAAGATTTCGTAGTGGGAATTTTGATCTGAATGATGCAGAACGCAGTGGAACACCGAAAAAAATGGAGGATGAGGATTTATAGCAATTATTGAACGAAGATCCTTGTCAAACGCAGCAGGAACTTGCTGAGGGACTTGATATAACTCAACAAGCAATTTCCTTTCGTTTAAAGAAGCTTGGGAGAATACAGAAGGTAGGCCTTTGGGTTCCTCACGTACTCAGCCCCGTAAACAAAGTGAGACGGTGTGACACTGCAATACCCCTGCTGTCACGATTCAATCAAAAAGACTTTATGCACAAAATTGTAACTGGGGATGAAAAGAGGGTGTTGTACAATCCTAAACGACGCAAGTCATGGGTTCATCCAGGTAAACCATCAACATCTACTGCTAAGCCGAACATTCACGCTAAAAAAGTGTTACTGAGTATTTGTGTGGGATTTCAAAGGTGTCCTTTATTATGAGTTGCTGAAACCAGGGGAAACGATTACTGCTGAGCGTTACCAACAACAAATAATTCATTTAAGCGACGCAATTGAACAGAAAAGGCCTTTTACCGGCAGTGGGACCAGGTTGGTGATTCTGTTGCATGACAACGCACGACCACATACTGCGAAAACAACACTGGAAGTCATTTCTTCTTTGGGCTGGGAGATTCTCATTCATGTGGCATATTTCCCTGATATGGCCCCCTCAGATTACCATCTTTTTCGGTCGCTACAACACCACTTAGTCGATTCTCATTTTAAATCTCTCGAAGAAGTCGGAAGTATTGATGAGTTTATTCAATCAATACCACCATCTTTTTATAGAAACGGAATCCGCCAACTACCCGAAAAGTGGAAGAAGTGTGTAGAAAGTGATGGTGATTACTTCGAAACAACGTGTATTCCGTTTTCTTATAAATAAACATCGAATATATGATAAAAAGGCACCGAACTTATTTGTACACCTAATAAATTTTTTATTTAAAAATCATTGTCACCATCAGAGCCGCCGCGTGCGGTTGTGCAGGTGTGCGCCGCACACGGGCGTCTCATCAAAGGGGCGCCCATCCATATCGCCACAATAATTTCTGTACTTTATATATGGAACGTTTATTTTGAAAGTGGTGTAAGTCTATTTTTTAAAAAAACTGAGATATCACGTAATTTGTGCTTAATTTAGTGTTAACTTTTTATTTATAACTAGTTAATATTTAATATCTTAAAAAATGCCAATGCTTTGATCAATTTAAAAGTGGCCGATAAAAGAAATTGCGTAGCCATTGATAATGAAAGTGGTGTAAATCCAATTTCCATAGACAGATAGCGGGGTCAGTTGATATACAAAAAGCCTTACCCTATCCAAAATTCTGTTCAATCGCATATTATAAGCGAAATATATATTTTTTAAACGAGGGATTTCATAATTTCCACGACAATAACGTTAATATGCATGTGTGGGACGAAACTACTGCTTCCAGGGGATCGCAGGAAATAGCCTCTTGCTGTCTGAGACATTTACAAAATGTAACGACTCAAAGTCACGTTATTGCATACAGTGATATGTGTACTGGGCAAAATCGTAATGTACAAATGGCATTGATGTGGTTGACAGTTGTCCAGTCTTTGGAAAATAACATCGAAGTAATTGATCATAAATTTTTACTCTCCGGGCATTCGTATCTTCCAAACGATGCAGATTTTGGTATTATAAAAATGGCATTACGAAAAAAGAATTTCTTATATACACCACAGGATTATTATGATGTTATAAAACAATGTAGGCAAAATAATAAATTTATTTTACACGAAATGAAACAAGAGAATTTCGTTTGAACAAAAAATCTACAAATCGCAATTCAAAAATGGGTAAAAAAAATACTAACGGAGAAAAGGTAAACTGGCTGAAGATATGCTGGATGAGGTTTTGCAAAAGTGCACCGTATACTATTTTATATAAAACATCGATGGAGGATACAGAATTCAAGACGTTAACATTTATCACCTACATGTCGAAGAAGACCGCCAAAATTTGAAAGAATCACGCCGGCGCTTTTGTATAACGATGCCATACCTATTACATACGAAAAATATAAGGTTCTGAAGCAGTTATTACCTTATATACCTTCGGTGCATCATGAATATTTCAAAACACTGCCACATAAACAGCGGAAATAAATAATAGCAATATCTTATGTTAAGTTCAAACGTTCAAAATAAAAAATACTCCTATTTTATTTCTTGTTATTATTTATAAACAAAATTGTGTGACCTTTATGTGTATCTTACCATTTTGCTTTATTATACTTATGATTAATATTTATGGTTCATAGTATACTTAAACCTTAGACTTCAAAGTTATATTTCGCAAAAGAATGAAATAGAAAATCGTATATTTTATAGATTTACAGAGAATTTTATACGAACACTCGGGCTGTGCCAATACTTCTGTTCGACAGTGTACGTTTTTGTGGCGATACGCTTAGCGGAAACCCAATGGTAGGAACCCCACGCCACGAGTAGCGGGATGGAATTTTGGCCTTCAGAGAGGCACGTGCCAACATTGGTACTTTTCCGTAGCGGGTGACCACCCCTTCCAAGTTTCGAGAAACAAACGAAGGCAGCCGCCTTGCGAAAGCGATGCGTGGAGTTTCACGACAAAAGTTCTCAGGGACGAAATTCGAGACGGTCGAACCGAACGCATAAGAAATAAAAAAAAAAAACAACGCTAATCACGAGATCGCTATACTTTCTTTTATCCTCACGTCCGCACCTCATTTTATATTAATTTGGCTCAGTTCCATTCTCTATGCAGTTGTCATTCGTATTTAAAGATATAACATAAAAGTAATAAATAGTTTAAAAATATATTATTTTAAAAAATATTTCTGGGAACATAGGTGTGCTTCATATAAAAAATAAAAATAATCCTTTTCAAATGTTTGTTTCGTTACAATATCATTCGTTATTAGTATCTTTCACAAAATTTCTAATATTTCTTTATATCGTCCATCGTGTTTTAATAAAACAAAATGAATTTCCAGTATTTATGGAATAAACAATGTAAATATGAAAATATATGTTAAAAATTATATATTATTGTAATGTAAACCCCCTAATATCTCTAGATGTCGGAAAAAAAACAAAAAAGTTATCTGGGTCCCAAAACAAAAAAAGACGTTTACAACGTGAAGAAACTGAATTTAAATTGGCCGGATCACTATATAAATTCCTAACACTTATAGCAAAGAAGCAAAAGGACTGTTTGGAAGAAGTTAACACTTCGAGCGCGAGTATCTCTTACTCCAACAGAGTACAGAGAACATGAAGAACAGACATTGCAAGAAGATGAGAAAGTTGACCATTTCGAAACATCAATCCAGATTGACCCCTTCGAAACATCATCCCAAGTTGACGATAAAGTAATTTCTAATTTTGAGACCGACAAATCAAATTTTAATTTTAATGATCCAAGCACCTGGCCCAAAGGTATGAATATCAAAATTAGGGACTGTTTAGTTAAAAATAATCCTTATCAAGTTAAAAAAGACTTTCCTATAGATAATTCTGGTCGAAGGTTTTCAGAATTATACTATTATCGTTCTTAGCCAAACGGTGAAAAAATATGTAGAAGCTATTTAGTTTATTCTGAAACAGTTAATTAAATTTTTTGTTACTATTGTAAGTTATTTGGTGAATGTAATTCGCACCTTACGAATGAGTACGGTTGTAACGATTGGCAGCACTTGAGCCATATATTAAAAAGACATGAATTAAGTTCCGCTCATATCAAAAGTGGATCAAAATATAGTAAATTGAAAATGTCGTTAAGTCAGAAACGCACAATTGATTCAACTTAACAAAGGCTATATGAAACGGAAAAAAAATATTGGCAATCTGTTTTCGAACGATTAATCTTAATATATAGTACAATATTTATCAAAACAGTGTTTCACTTTCAGAGGTACTTTTAAAAAAAACTTTGTAAAAATGATAACGGTAACTTTTTAAAATTGGTTGAAACTATTGCTAAATTTGATTCCATAATGGCAGAACATTTGCGTCGAATCCAAACGTCAACGAAAAAAAATATTGCTCATTACTTAGGTAATCAAATTCAGAACGAAATCATTCATATTATTTCTGAAGCTATCAAACAACAAATGTTAGAAATAGTCAAAAGAATCAAAATGTTATTCATTAATTCTCAATACTACCCCGGACGTAAGTCACACCGAACAGTTAACTATTATTATTAGATTTGTTTATCATAATAAAGATACAAACTTCGCAGAAATACATGAACATTTTTTGGGCTATCAATCAGTAATTGATACTACTGGTCAAGGATTATTTGAGTTTATTATAAATCATTTAAAATTAATGAATATTAGCATTTCGGATTTACGCGGAAAAGCATATGACAACGGTGCCAACATGCGAGGTAAACATAAGGGACTTCAACAAAAAATTATTGAGATAAATTCAAGAGCTTATTTTATTCCGTGTTCTGCTCATTCTTTAAACTTTGTAGTTAATGATGCAGTTAAGATAACATTTGAAACGGTAAATTTCTTTGGAATAATACAGTTACTGTACAATTATTTTTCAGTAGCTGTGAAACGTTGGGCAATATTAAAAAAACATGTTACAAATTTGATTTTAAAACCGCCTTCTGCAACTAGGTTGGAGTCGTATTGAAGCAATAAGATCGCTTAAAAATAACATTAAAGAAATATATCAGGCTCTTGAAGATATTACAGAGGATGATACTTCAGATATGGATTTAAGAGTTCAGGCTGACAAGTTAATTTCAAAAATTTTTCATTTAAATTTTTATATTCTATTTACATTTGGCACGATATATTAAATCTCGTAAATGTTATCAGCAAAATGATGCAGAATCCTACATTTAATATCCAAATAGTTACACAAAATCTCCAACTTATTACAAATGATTTGAAGAGTCGCAGGACCGATCAAAGTTTCAAGAATATTATCACTTCCGCAACGGATATAGTGTTACGTTCCGAACAAAATTCTTTTATTTTAATTAACGTCGGTGAGAATGCGATTTGATGATGCATAGCATCGTGGGAAGTCTCTTGTCAATCGTATATTTTGCCTTTGACGTTTAGTCTGGCTTAATTCCGATAGCTCAATTGTTAATATAGCGCATACCTTCCTTGGAATCAACGTGGTCTTATAACAAATAACCAATAGGCATTATCGTTTCTTAGTACTGATGTAATAAACAGGATGCATGGTGTAAGTCTAGCGTGAGAACGGTTATCGCGGTATTTCAAACCTTCATATAGCTATTCATTTTCGTAGCGCGCGTGTCACCCATAGAGTTCATTCGATGTGAGTCCTGCGTTTGATCGCAATGCGAGAGTAATATGCGTTGCGGTAAACCGGAGCGTAAATGTACTGTGGCTGCGGTGGTCCTCTTCACTGGAGATAGAGAGAAAGAGAGCACGAGACGATCCCTTCTCGCGACACCTTCCGACTACGCTGATTCGTTAAAAATGATCAACAATTCCATTTCCAATAGAGTATTTCAAGGGTGGGATTATTCAACTTATTTCCGAAGAGCCAGAACTACTTCACTACCGTTTTGAAGCTTCGATCAGCAAGTCGCGAGGTGCGTGATCGGGTAGTCCGTGGTGCAAAATATTGAGATAGAGATTGTTACAAGTTGTGTGAAACTTAGGGTAACAAAAGACTCAGTGCCGCGCACTCAAATTTAACCGTGTATTCAAATTTAGCCTTATATAATTATTGATTCGTTTAGTCCAGTTATTCCATTACTATTTTGTAACTTTACCGTTTCATAGTCTTATTATATTGCATTTCTTTTATATATTTTAAACGTTTCATGTACTGTTCAATTCGACCGTTAATACAACTATCTCTTCTCCAGTGAGGAAGTCTTAGAGAGCAACCAACTCCAACAAGCGAGTAATCAAAAGTTTACATATACTAGCCAAAAATAAATAATCTGATTGTCTCGATTTACAATTTGGTAAGTTCCATTTTATTTCATTGTACAATATTGTTGTCAACGAGCAATGATAATTAATGCGTAGACATTGTGGGATTTCCCTAACTTATTATTGCTGGGTTGACATTGATAATTCCCGCATTGTTAAAGACAAATTTTGTATGAAACATCTCATTTCTATATATTCCTCTTCGGACACATTATAATTCATCGTAATTCTATTTTTCCAAATCATCTGATCAAAATGTATGTTGTATTTACTTTATATTCGCCGATTTTTTATTGAAATTCTTTTAACCTCTTATCTTCAACAACATTATCAGCCTCTAACTATAATTAACGAATGCATTACCAAGGACCCGTATGGGACTAGACAATAACGAACCCATAAATCTTACAATAGTTTGGTATAATAATTCAAAATTTTATTACATTTCCTGTCTGTTACGCAAGCTCATATTATTATTCCCACTCAAACACGTCTACACGTAACAATAGCACACCAGGATGGACATGCATCCAAGTTGTCCTAAAATACCAAGGAGAAAAAAAAAGATATTTGAGTACGAAGCAACAGATGAACCAGTAACTAATGCTAAACAATATTATTAAATTTATTTCTTTTTCGCAATTTTAGACACCACTATATTCTCAATTACAGAGAGATTCGTACTGTTGAAAGAACATTATACAAATTTTAAACTTATTCATGACATAAGTAAATTAAAAGAGTGGAATGATGAAAAGTTATTAAAACACTGCAAAGATATGGAAATAAAACTTAGCGACAATAAAAATACTAAAGATCGGGATACTGATGGTAACACTATTTACAAAACTGAAATCTTTACAATATGCTTTATAAAACCTGAAATGGATCCTCATGCTGTTTTGAATTATATATATAAAAATAAATTAATTGAGACCTTTGCAAATTTAGCAATTGTACTGCGCATTTATTTAACTTTACCTATTTCGGTACCTTCCGCAGAAAGGAGTTTTTCCAGATTAAAAATTAGTGAGAACTATTTACGTTCTATAATGTGTCAAGAACAGTTAATTGATTTATCAGTCATATCTATTGCAAATGATATTCTAGATATATTAAATATTAGTGATTTAATTAAAAATGTTGTGGTGGGTAAAGCCCGAAGAGTTAATATGTAAATAATTATATAATGTATAATAAGAAGATAATTATAATAAATCAATAGTCTTTATCTTATATTCTTTGTGGTTCTATCTATTTGTTCCTAACTAAATAAACATTTTTTGAATTGAAATTAATTATTTTGTTGTAATTTACAAATCTTTGTATCATGGAAAAGGGCGCTAAATTTCTTTTGCGCACGCGCCTCTTACCCACGTGGCGGCCCTGGTCACCATTCTCAATAATCATGATTATACATAAGTTTACGTTTTAAAAGTATAATAAACGACATTATTTAATATATAAATATACATAAGAAAAGAACTTATTAAGCTTATTTCCGCAGATAATGAATATGGAAATTATTTATAAAAGTCGCAGCAATAAATTCTCATGTTGGAAATCCTCGCAAATAGTGATTGTTAGCAAACCAGGAAAACCAGAGCATGAAATATCTTCTTACAGACCCATCAGCTTACTCTCAATACTTTCCAAAATATTTGAAAAACTATTCCTGAAACGCATGGAACCTCATCTAACAGAATTAAAAATAATACCTGAGCATCAATTTGGTTTTAGGCGTCATCATTCAACTTTGCAGCAACTACACAGACTGGCTAATCATATACATCAAGATTTAGAATGTAAAAGATACGGTTCAGCTGTTTTCCTTGACGTCAAGCAAGCATTTGATGAAGTTTAGCATACCGGCCTCTTATACAAAATTAAGAAAACACTCCCCCATCCATATTTTGCAATACTAAAATCATACCTAATGCAGAGAACATTTAACATCAAATTCCTAGATATAATCAGTTCATCATACAAAATAAAATCTGGAGTGCCACAGGGAAGCGTACTGAGACCTGTCCACATTTGCAGATGACACTACAATACTTGCCTCCCATGTCGATCCCAAGGTGGCATCCACAAAACTACAAGAGCACCTTAATATCATAGCAACCTGGTTAAAAGAGTGGAACATTAGAGCCAACGAAGTCAAATCAAATCACATCACATTCACCCTACGCAGAGACACATGTCCTCCAGTAAAACTTAATAACATAGAAATCTCACAAACAGACTCAGTTAAATATCTTGGTATAACGCTTGACAAGAAACTAACCTGGAAAAACCATATTCAAAATAAATGTAAACAACTCAAACTAAAAACTAAAAAGATGTATTGACTGTTAGGAAGAAAATCGAAGCTCAAGTTAAATAGCAAGCTACTTATTTACAAAACAATAATCAAACCAGTGTGGACATATGGCATCCAACTCTGGGGCGCTACCAGTATATCAAACATCAAATTACTACAAAGATTCCAATCAAAAACTCTGAGGACCATATGTGATACCCCCTGGTACATTTCTAACAAAATAATACATAGCGACCTGGACATTCCAATTGTGACAGAAGAAATCATCAGGTACAGCAAACAACACCTTCACCAGCTCACGCATCGTAAAAACAATCTTGTCACCAACCTGTTACAAATCAACGACCACACATTCAGACTCAAGAGGACCCACCCCCTCAAACTAGTTAATAGATTTAACCAACCATCACAACGGTCATCACAACGGTCATGGCAAACACTAATACTACTGGTAGATTCCTGTAGATCTTCTATAGTTACTGTTTAATCTTTAGTTTAATGTATGTAATACTACACTAGACATGTCATTGACTAAAGCCAATATATTTGCTGAAAATTCTCTCGTGGAATTGATTGTAAATTTTATAGAGTGCAATAAAAAAAAAGAATGTAATGCATACAACATAATTATAATAGTTGATTCCATTTCTATCTGTAATTTTTTATTTTTAAGAACAGTTTTGTAACTTTTGAATTCTATATATATAAATAACTTTTAACTAACAGTATGTTGTTCAATATATTTCTCAAAACAAACCAATACTAATAAAATAGACTTTAATAAGGTGAATAATGTTGGTATCAACTTTCATTAACGTTTTCACATTGTCAAATATTCTATCAACTGTATACCAAAGAACAATTACTTTTTCATTAACATATTCATTAAACTTATATGTGTGTTCTTGTTGTAAACCAAATGTAAGTTACTTAGATATTAATTTATCAAATCTATTGTATAGACATTATCAAAATTTTATAATGTTGTCTGTCTTTCTTCAATATTTTTTCATTAATCACAGTATTTAACAGTTTTAGTATTTTTAATTCCAAATTCATAACAGTAACTACTCATATCATCTTTAACAATTTAGTAAACATGTGTTGGAAATGATTAAAATATTTGCATTTGATTATCATTTAATTCAATAGTGCCCATGTTGTTAAATTTACTCTGTAAATACTATTTGTGTATTAACCCTTTGCCTTACAATAACGAGTTATACTCGTGGTAGAAATTATGCTCTGGTTGCAACAAAAATGCGTTGCATTTTTTCATAAATTTCAATTCTAATCCTATCTTGTAATTTCGATTTGTAAGGTTGAGTATTGCGAGCACAAATTACGTACGATATTTCATTGTTTTGCATTCGTAGCACTGTTAAAGCAATAAATAGGTAACGTTACTGTGACTACTCTTTGAAAAATTCGTATGGCAAGGGGTTAAGTATTACATTAATTTTGTATTTCTTAATACTTCTAACCTTATATGTAATTCTAACCTTAACGTTTTTATAATACACGTTGAACTTGACAGAAAATCAATTTTACAATCTATTTTAAAAATATAAAGCAAAACATATATCAATAAACTTGCATAATAATATAATTTGTCATATGTTAATCAAGCCTTACTACTGAAAACTTTTGAAATTCGAAACATTTGTATAAATCGAAGATATTTTCGGATCATTCGATCGCCAGATGATTAATTTTTTAATATTCATTATTCAAACTATAATATAACATAGCGCACGTAAAATTAGAGGAAGTTTAAGTCCTCATTTCGCTCATTTTAAGTTTGTTTAAAAAATACAGATTTCTAAATTTTTCCGTCATAGCGTATCTTCATGAGAACTGTCGATGCTCGTGAATTTTCATACCGAAAACTATTTCTTTTCTTTTTTCCCCATTTTAATTTAGAAAATTCCACCTATTTTAATAATTTTTTAAATTTAAAAATTCATTTTATAATATTGAGATTTATTAACAAACTCTCATCTTCCTTAAAATTAATGGTAACAATGAGTTATTTAAAAAGCAATGTATTGTGTTACAGATAAGACAATATGTATGGGTTATTGTTGCAGTAAGTTTACGTACCCGGTTATCCGCCAAATCGAGAAATAAAAATTAAAATAGAATGCAGATACTTATAGTATTTTTTTTCGGAACATAGTATCACCGAACAGAAACTCTGTTAGAATGTTTCCGTTTGTAAAGAAGTATTGACACAAAAAAAAGAGAAAAAAAAAATCCGCGACTGTAGTCGCGCAAAATATGGACAGATTCGTTGAATTATAAACACTCAATTTGGTTTTGAATATAGTACTTATACGGTAATTGTATTTCTCGAAATATTGAATACTCGTAATACTGTTTCTGCACACAGTAATCGGCTTAAACGAGAAACGAGAATCGAGAATTTACCACCTCTTACTGACTAGTAAGGTGAGATTCTACGCCATTCGCTTCATCTTAAATATTTTGTTTATCTTATTATTACTATCGTTATTCAGCACAAAAGATTAGATTGAAATTACGTATGTAACAAATATTAGAAATAACTAAACAAAAAATTAATAAATATGCGCACACACTTTCATCGTTATCATAGAAATTAAATCTTACCGTATCTGCATAAAAATTATTAAGGACAACCGTCAACCGTCATGGCATCTGTAGCAAAATAAAAATCTAAATTTAAAATAAATTTGGCACAATAAAATAACAATTACAATATAATAAAATTCGAATTTCAATACGAGAAACTTATAACAATTCAACAGAAACATAAAAATTCTCCAATTTACAAGTACGATATTCAACAAACTGTTAGATAATCAGGTAAAGTAATCAAATTAAAAAACGGAAAGATCTTGAAAATTATTAACTTGATAGTACGGTATCGCATCAACACGTCAAATTCTATTAGATTATACAAAAAATTTTAATTTTTAGTCCGGTAAAGTCCAGCCAACCAAAATATAATCGGTAACTATAAAACTTTGGGAACGTACTTAATGTGTAATTCGATCAAGTTTAAGACTTAAGTATTCTAAAAAGAAAGCCGTATTAATATAATCTTATAATAATATTACTATTGAATCGATTTCCGTAGGCACTGTATTTGTTAAATCTTACCTATTTCGAATTGTGGCGGAAGTATACTATGCAAGTCACACAATTATACACATTAAAGCAACCAACAATTCAAACTTTCTCGACGACTTCCAAGGAAAGACTAACGTTTATTCGGGATTGCCAGTTACTACCTCGTTGCCAAAGGATCTGTTACGTTTTAAAACAGCTTTGATGCCATTGGCTGGAGCAAAAGTAGTAGGAGGGGGAACCATCCAAATTGGCGGGAATTGCGTTACTTGGCAACATAACACGAGGATATAATGTTCCGCCATTAACTAAGTACAAGCCAGATCACTCATTTATAGGAAACATCACATATTTCAAACTGAAGTATCGATCGTGTAAAAAAGTAAAGACTTTTTATGCCCTTTACGATTTAGAATGGTTATTTTAAAAGTTATATTTAATTCAACCATAAAAATTGATAAAGTTAATTCTCTATAATGCTATGTATGCCATGGAAATTAAAGTTATCTATTCATACATTTGAATTTGTTGAATTTTATCTAATTTGTACATACTCATTTATGTATCACTATGTTACTATGTTACTGTTATTTTTTCTGTATCGTTGCACCAATATCAGTTAGTTTGTCATCAAGTTGAAATGAAAATTTTAAATTAATTATAATTTCTTGTATTGTAAAAGTAAATAAAATTCGGATTATAAAGGAATAAATTATGGGATTCCAATACAAATTTAGAGATCAATTATGTGGAAAACAAATGATTATCATAATATTTAGTTATAATTTTCATTCCTTCATTATTCTACTCTAAACTATAGTAATCTTGAATGTAACGCTATAATGGTCAAGAAGTCAGATAGCCCTGAAATAATTCTATATGAGAATGAATAGTGTATCCTATGTTTCGTCGGTGATTCAGCTCAATAAAAGGAAGGTGTGAGTAATGAAATAATCTAATATGATGTAATATACAGTTACGTGGCCATCTAGAGAACTTCTCGCATGCGAATGCACTGACGTTCGACGAATGTTAAAGCATTTCTCTTCTTTTTGTTATTGCAAATATTAATAAACAATTCCTTACCTATTAGTTCCTAATTGGTGGTTTGTTTTGTATCTACTTTCAATTTCGTATTTTAAACAAACATTACATTTGCTGTTAGTAAGACATTTCTAAGAAAGGGGGAATCATCCGACTGGTGGGAATTGCATGCTTGATATATAACAAAAGTTGTGTATCCACCAGTGTTAGTTGGACTTATAACGCCACTTAATGCAATCTTTGTGAAATTTAGTAGAAGGCACCAAATTCGATTGAAGAAATCAAGTGCACACACGTTGCAAATTCCTTGTTTTGATATAGCGTATAATGTGTGTGATTTGAACCTGCGACAAAAGAGTATCAGCGGTTCCACAACCACGCCTCTTACCGACTCGACTACCGTCACTCATGGTACTTCATTCAATTTTATGGTATATAGCTAACATATTTTTAATTTATCTGATTAGCTTACTTATTTTTATTTATGTACCATTCTTATGAATGAGGAAATACTAAAGAACACTTAATCTGCTCACTGTATACCAGAAATATTAAAGTGTCAATTATAAGCGGTTAAAATTATTTAAATATCACTTTCTTCGACAAATTTAGCATACATATCTGCATTTATAATGAGGTTCTACGTATTTCTTGACGTGACAGAGAATTCAAAATTTTTCAAAATATCAGTGGTGGGGGGGAATTTTTTTATTTAAACAAAGAATTTTTATCAATTTAATTGCCTCGTATTATAAAGCATTAAAACCCATTCAATGTTTATCATAACCATTTTTTTATATCTACGATAGTTTTAAAGATATACAGGGAAATATGGAAATACCTATCTACCTACAGGGGGTGTTTTCACCCCGAAGAACTGAAATTGGACCTAAAAAAATTGCGCTATACTTCCCTTGAGGTACCCTACAAACCTGCAAAGTTTAAAAAAAAATCGGAATTTTTGAGTTACCGAACTTCCCTTGTTAAATCCGTGGTAGGGAGATTTCAAACTTCTTCAAAATTCAAACTACGAAATTCGTTGAAAATTCTCATTCTATTAGCGCAATTTTTGAAGTCTTCCGTATAAATATTATACGAAAAGAAGTTTCCGTATAAATATTTCTAAATATTTTTAATATGAAAGGAAATTATTTTTGCTATAATATTTTTATTAAATTTGTTGCTGAAATAAAACATGTAGCAAATGTATGTGAACTACTATTCATTTTTAAAATAAATTTCTGTTTCCTTATAGTAGAGGTGCAGTACTGAATAAATCTGTCACTTTACATACTTTTTGCGGAAATTATTAACGAAAGCACCCATTTTACAAATATATTTATGAATTTTGCTTGCACTAAAAGTTCATTTACTAACTGCGTAACTGTCATTTTTATCATTTAAAGAATATTCATTGTTACCAAACAATTCTTTATAACATTATTAACATCTATAACTTAGAAAATGCCAAGGATTGCATATTAGAAAAAAATATTCACAATTTATATAAAATTTATGTATAATACTATCTTTTTAAAGTCACCTATGCTTTATAATTACATCTCAGAAGGTTATTTAATTTCGAAAAAAGTTATCAGATTCATTCATTTTCAGTATAAATTCACCATCATTCTAATCTCATTTTCATGTACATATGTACAATAACTCACGAAAGTATTTGAACACTTGCCATGAAATACTTTATTAATTATAATAAATATATTATGCAATACTTACTGAAATATTATTAACAATGTAAATAGATATGTCTCTGTAGATTATCCAGGTCAAGTTTCAAATGAATCGAAATATGTATATAATAGTTATGAGTTATTTCTTACCAGGATAAACATTGCTGATGCCACAAAAGTATTTGAACAAGTAACTTTTAAAGCTTTAGTATTTAGCAGGTCCACCTTTAGCACGAATAACATGTTGTAAGCGATTATGCGTACTCTTCACTAACTTTTCTGTAACATTCGGTGATATAGATTTCCACACTTCGAGTATTTTTTCTTTTAAACTTGCCTTGCGAGATATATTACATTTTTTAAATTATTTTCCTATTATTGTCCATAGATGTTCAATTGGGTTAATATTTGGGGGTATTGTATATGATCGATTCCTTAACGATTCTTGCGGTATGATTAGGATCATTATCCCGTTGAAAGTAAAAGTCTTCGTATATACCCAATTTTCTTGAATTTTTTTTAAATTTTGTTGCAAAATGTTTAGTTATTTGTATTTATCCATTATTCCCTCTATGAAGACCAAATTCCCAGTACCGCCTGCTGCCATACACCCCCAGATCATAATTATCTTTCATTTCCATTTCGGTATTTGCTTGTCTCCAAACAAAACTGCATCCGTCTGATCCAAAAACGTTAAATTTCGATTCATCTGAAAAGATTACTTTATTCCAGAATGCATTATCTTTACTGATACATTCCTTGCCGAATTTGAATCTCTCTTTCTTATTATCATCACTAATGTACGGCTTCTATCTGGGAACCCTGGCATGATAATCATTTTCACGTAGCACTCTTCTACATAATTCTGGATTTACATCTTTCTTGAAATAATCTTTAACTATGGTTGCAAGTTGTGAAGCAGAAATCTTTGCATTTTTTTTTATTTCATTGATCAAAGCTCTTTCTTCTCTTTCTGTTAGTTTTTTTGGACGGCCTGAACGGTACTTGTTTTTTACAGTTTGAAATTAGGAATCTACAATAATTAAATCAAATCTTTATTCGTAACTTTGAAATGATTTAGAAATTTAAGGCAAAGTACCATACAAAATATACAATTTTTTGAGAAGTCCCAATTTATTAGATACATTGATGCGTATTCAGTCAAATTAAATAAAAATAAGAAAATATTCGATTTTAAACTGTAATATTCAATTAGGCGTATGATACAATGTAAGTACAATGTATTATATCTTCTCGCCACGTACTCGAGCCCGGAACCTTCCTGCAGATATGTAAATTCAACCCCCTCCCCTCCCATTGAGTGGCTATATCGCTCTATCCATTGAACCAACTTCGGCTTGCCTTTGATGAGAGTCGAGGGCTTTTATCGATGCGACAAAGTATCGGCGTAATAAGGCAAGATTAAAACTTTCTTGTTTCTAATATTTTTTTACGAATTTTTTTTGTAACATATTTGTCAATTTTTTCTATTAAAATGAGACCGAACACGATATATTTCGGATTACATTTTATTATTAAAATGTGAAAGCATTAATGGAGGAGATATTGAGAAAAGGATATGAAAAAGAAGTATATATGTATGTACATATATACATACATAGATCATCGAGCCAGGCATACAGTGAGTTACAGCCAAAACCGTCCATCACACATCAGAAAATATTTTGTCTTGCAAAAAAGTTTTGTAATTTGGAAAAACCAATTTAATGGGTATACAGTGCAAATATATTTATATTTATTATGTGGTAATATAAGAACAAATGAAGCTTTCTAAGTATTGAAAAGTATAAAGTTACTAGGACTCTGTTCCGAAATCGTCTCATAGCTAATATTGAACAATACTAACATTCGTATTATTTTTCGCGGGGATTCCCTAGAAACGAAGGAAAATCATGAAATATGAGAAAGATTATATTGTTTAACTTGATAAGCAATAGAGTTGTGTCATAGAGTCCAAAATCGAAATAAAAAAAAAAAATAGTGGAGATGAAGCAAACTGCAACAAGAGAGTGATTCATTGCTATAAGAAATTTTAAACATGGAAAAAGTTATCGCGAAATTATGAAAATTATCAACAGAATTGTCGGTATGGTTTAGTATAATTGTGAAACGATACCAAAGTAAAAAAAGAATAATTAATATGTCAAGGAACGCTTCAAACAAGAACTTGAACGCTTATGATAAAAGGCAAATAATGCGAAATGTTAAAGAAAATCTGGTAATTAGTGGCCCCAAACTTACTAACAAAGTTGAAACATATTTAGGAAAAGGGTAAATCTCGAAACGGTAAGAAGCATGTTAAGCAAACATAATTTTCACTGCCGCGCGTCTCGTAATGAACCTCTTGTGAGCGAGAAGAATAGAAAAAAAATTATTAAATATAGCAAAAGACTATTTGAACAAGGGTTTTGATTTTTGGAAAAAGATAATCTTTTCAGATGAAAGTAAATTTAATATCTTTCATTCGGATGGAAAAATTACGGTGTGGTGACATCCAAATGAAGGATTCAAAATAAATGTAAACAGTACCGTGAAGCATGGAGACTAACTATAACGATAATTGGCAGGAAACATAAACAGAAAGTTTACGTGATCGATGCTGTGACTGCAGATAAGTGGCTGCCGAACGTCAATGCTAAGGGACGCATTTTAGCGGTTCTTGGGAGGGCCCCCACATGACGCTTACACAGCCAGGTCAAATTTTAACCCTCGGAGTATTCGAGCTCACGTTTAGATCAGCTCGATCTCAAACTTGGTTCAGCTACCTGGGGTTTGCCAACATGAGGGTTAATGGTTTCCAAATGTGCGCACTATCGTCATAGAATGGTCAGGGACAAATTTTGTCTTTTTTTAACTTGAAAATTGTTATCACACCTTACTTTGTACTTTCATTTGCCCCTTATTTACATTATTGTATAATGATATTAACAATATTTAATTAACAATATTACATTAATATAGAGAGCGAGTAATTCTTGTTTAGAAAATTAGCTTCTTTTCTACTGTGTAGGGATCTAGATATTACGTTTCGGCCCTTTTCTGATCACGCGTCGCTCGCATGCAACTGTTTATATTTCTTGCCAATTCTTGTCGAACGGACTATAGTGATGATATGGGGCTGTATGGCTGCTACCAGAATGGGTAGTTTAAAGTTTATCGACGACAACATGAATAAATACAATTATATAAATTTTTCGACAAAAAATTTGAAGCATAATACTGCAAAATGAATTTTACACGGCTTTATAAGGACAATGATCCGAAACACACATCGCATATAACCAGTATGTGACTACATTATAATTGCCTCAAAGTAATCAATACACCCCGCAATCTTCTGATTTGAACGTAATAGAACACGTCTGACACGAATTAGAAATTAAAATTAGGAAACATACAATTAAAAATAAAAATGGCTTTAAAAGGGCATTAATAGAGAAATGGAGGAAAATTATACCAAGTTTTATTGAGAAATTGGTTAGATTTAAAAAAATTGGGTGAGGTAAAACGTAATCGAGAAACCTCAACAAAATAATAAAATTTAATATAAGCAACTTGTTAAATAATTTTTTCAAATGTTCAATTCTAGCTGTGAGGCGTTATCCGGGCTGAATCTTATTTATTTTTTTCAATACTTAGGAAAGTTCATTTGTTTGTATATTACTATATAATAAAAAAGATGTATTTGTATCATATACCCATCAAATTCGTTTTTCCAAATCATATCAAGATGTTTCTAAGAGCCGAAATATTTTTTGATGTGTAGTGTACGATTTTGGCTGTGACATACTGTACATGCATGTATGTATGTGTGTATATATTAAGTTACAAGGAAATTAGTACATGTACAGTGGCTCAAAATAAAACTCCGATACTTACATCTTTATGCTTTAACCCGTCGTTAACGACCTCTAAACGTTGTATGGATCATAGTTTTTCTTTATGGGAATTAACGAATAACTGTTTAAGACAGAAGAATTGTCCATTTATTATATTTATTATATTTACTAAATTAAATTATTAGAGCGATTTATCAAATCTTTTTAAATTGCATAAATCTCCTAAATCCACATAAGAGCAACAGGAAATTGCTCCATCGCTGAAGAGTCAAGTAGCGATTGATAGCATAAGAAAGAAAATTAAACTCGAAATTGATCTATTTTCTTTCTGCAAAAAATTCTCACAAAAATTATTTATTGTCATACATATCTTAAGTTTGATTTTCAATCATTTCTCCTTTTATGTATGCAGAGCACTATGCATATGTAAACGGAAACGTTGTGTACGATGTATCATGACGTGACATGGTACTAGCTATCGTGAAATAAAATACAATAGTTTATCAAAGCCGAAACAGTGTTGCAAAAAATTTAAAAAACATTTAACAAACATAGTACTTACTTTGCCAATCGTTTTTTATATCAGTTACGTTCAACGTTTAATACGTAAAAAATGTCCGCGTCCATCCCCCGCGTTCTCGAGGAAAGATAGCAAAATTTTAAATAATAAAAAAAAATTAAATGATGGTTGAAAATAACCAGATGTGGGCAGCCAGGCATTTTTTAGCAGTGCATGAGGGGTCACCCAGGTCTAATGTTATAAATTAACGGGACTAGTGCGTACCACTCGAAAGGGCATAAATCTTCCAATTAGAGACTTTGGTCTTTGAGGATTTTGTCCATTGAAGTGTCGCGGCTGGTTTCTGTCTTGCAGGTTCCCCCACGATACACCATGGGACTTACGTGGTATTGAAAAGAAAAGACCTGACGAAAGTTTGTTTTTCGTCCCCTCGAGGATCGGGGTGTGGAAGCCCTCAGTACAATGATCGCGAACACTCGTTACGGACATAACAATACATACATACATATGTATGGACTATACATGTCTGAGTACCATGTATATTAACTGCATTTGAAATAATTATGAATTGTACATTATAATTAATTACATCATATCCTATGATATTATACATCTTTATATATTGTGGGAGACAGAATGTTGTGTGAATGGTTTTGGACTAGAGCGATTGCTGAGCGGACGATATGTTTAGTTAAGATTGGCTGAGGTGCGAATGAAAAGTGTTTGGGACAGAGCGATTGAGTTGACGTGTGGACGAAGGGTGTTGAGATTTCAGGTGAACGTGACTGACTGGGTCTTACGAATGCCTGGAATGAGCAAGAGAAACAGAGAGAGAGAATGAGAGAGAATGAATGCGTGCAAGGGTAGAAAATGCGTGGATAGGACGTTGCGAGTAGTAAGAGAGTTGTATGAGTGAGAGAGACTTTGCGTTATTGTTATTTTATTATTTAATAAACTATTATTTATTGTGTTAAGAGACTTTTCTACCTTCCCGTACCTTGAAACCTTCCACGTGGGATTTAATCAAAATAATCCCTACAGTATTATCAAATTATGTACTGCATTAGAAACAATCCATTTTTAGAATCTGACAAAAATTAAAATAAAGAATAATTATTTCGTAAATGTTAAGTAAAAGTGCTCTAAACTATATCGTATTTCGTCTCATTTTAATAAAAAAATTCACTAATACATATATTAAATACATTACCTTAAAAGGTAAAACCAAAAATAAAAATGTTTTAATTTTTCATTGCACTAGCATATCGATACGCCTACATTTAAGTTATTTACTTTAAATGATCGGACCTCGTTCTCTCTCTGTCATTTATTCACAGTTTTCTAATTTTCTACTACGGCAAAGATTTGTCGGCATTAGAGTTTCGGGTCCCTGAGCCTATAATGCTCGCAGTCGGTCCCGAGTTGCGAACACTTGACAGAATACATTGTATAAATACAATATGAATTACAATATCTTGCAATATTAACCATTATTATTGCCAGGTGTCACTATAATTATCTTATGATCCAATGCGTTTAAAAAAGTTTATATTTTTAGCTAATTCCTTCAGACAAATGTTTCCATTTTTTTTATATTTGTATATATGATGTATACGAAAATACAAAATATGGATAAACCAAAATTTTCATTTTCACAATGACAAACAAGTTAATAAATCTGAAATTGTTTGGCATTTTGTGCTAAATAAAATTTTAGAATGAATAAACTCAAATATATTATGTATATTTATGATACGTTAAAGCATTTATCTTGCAATAAATCGATTTGTTATTAGAGACTCAAGTATAATAAAGAATAAATTGATATTTTTTTTTTCTTTTTGATATTACGAGAAAATATGAAATTGAGATGTTACATTGAAAAATAAATATTCACTTTCTGAAAAATCATATAAATTGACATTCCTCGTTTCTTCCGTGGACCCTTTATTTTCTACATTTTGAAAAGTAATTTGCCCACCAAAAAATTCTTCAGAAATTTTTTGTTTATCATTTAATATTTAATGATTTTTTAATGCATTTCTCTTGAAATGTTTAATTAGTGATAATTGTAAACGTTAGGCCGTTTATACACACGCAGGCAAAACCGGTGCCGGTCCTAGTACTGGTCGGTCGATTTCCATGGAGTTAAATTGCACACCCATCGGCTTTTTGTCGGGAGCCGAATTGGTCGTTCGTATTGTCTTCAAAGGATTGGTGGCCGGTGCCGGGACCGGCGTGTGTGCAAACAGCCATACTATTATTACAAATTCGTATACTTCTTACTGAATCTCAGTTTTTTTATCATAAATGCATATGTTTTTTATATTTGTTATTTTACGTCGCATCAATCACTAATAATTTAAATCTATATCACTGTTAATAATTTGCCATGACAATACATGTTACCACAAACGAACATTTAATAAAATTATAAAAAGTCATAATATATATTTATGTACATGTTAGGGACGACGTATTTTTAAGGGTCGTCAAAGGCAATTGATCAGATGTTATTTTGCTTTCATATGATTTATGGTAGAAACTTAGCTTGCGTGCGACCAGAGAAAGTGTTTTGTTTGCACGAAATCTTCCAAACATTGTCCTTGATGCTTGACAATGTGATGTCACATGGCTATCAGGTGTTTGACTCACTGGAGGATGGTCTGGAAAGTACAATTAGGCGATGGCTGGCGACCACGTTGAGTCCTCCAGCTATCGACCGTTGAAAGTAAGATTTATTGTTTAAAGAGAGAAGGCATATATGCGATAGCAAGCAGCCAGGCGCGACGCACAGTGGGGTATTTGTCTCGAAAAGTCGGACAAAAGTCATTTAAACGGATCTCCGTCTTCGTTATATTTACATTCGCAATGGATTACGTACATACTATACATGCTTGTATACAATGGATTGTACGTGGAGTGATTTTTTTAAAAATTATTTATAGAAAGGATTTCGATGATTTTTTAATATATGGTAGAAATCGACATTTTGAACGACTTTTTCCTATACATGTAACCGCTGTTCGTGTTTAGTACCATTTCATTTAATTCTATCTATACATACGTACGTGTCCGCGTTTTCGTGTGCGTCAAATCTGGATCGTCCCTTGTCTATTGTTTCTATAGAGTACATAGAATATGTAACCGACCGCTTCACGGCGGGGTGCGACGCATAGTCCATTAGAACCAGAAGACCAGAAGGACCAGAAGAACATTAAGAACCTTTCTAAAAATGCTTTAACTTGGAGTTTTTGGAGTCGCTGATCACGAATTTAATATCAAATTAATGTCCTCATTAACCACTCATTAATAAAAAAGAAATTGTTTATAAAAGAAAATAATTTTTCGAAAAGTGTATTTATATCTGGAAATTTTTCGAAGCCCTTAAGTACAACTTTCATGTCAGATTCAAATTTGAGTAATTATTTAGAAAAAGGGGGGGCGGTCTCACCGATTTTTATGATTTTTAAATATGTGTAGAAATCAACATTTTGAGTAACTTCTTTCTATACATGTAACCGCCGCTCGGCTTTAGTTTCCGAGTATGTGCAGCGAAAAACTGTAGCTACTACTCCAATGAACATTGCCTATACCTACGCGTTGTGGCAGCGGGCATGTCAGCCGCTTATCTACTGTTTCTACATCGTATAAATATATTGCGACGCGCCGCGGCGTCTGGAAACCAATATGTATTATACAAGGTATGAACTCCTTAAAACAAATGATGGAGCTGAGGAAGAAATCTATACGGGAAGGAAAGATTGATCAGAGTGAGTTTTATTTTGCTTTTGACGTTTAAATAAGTTAATCTCTTGGTTTAGTTCTCATAGCTCATTTGTTAATATAGCGCAACCCTCCTTGGAATCAGCATGGTTCTGTAACAAATAACCGATAGGCACTATCATTCCTTGGAATTCATGTTATAAACAGAATGCGTGACGTGAGTTCAAGGCAAAATAAAACTCATTCTGATCAATATTTCCTTCCCGTTACATGTTCATACATATAGAAAAAAGTTACTCAAAATGTTGATTTCTACAACATATATATTTAAAAATCATAAAAATTGGTAAGACCCCTCCCCTTTTCTAAATAATTACCAAATTTTTTATTACCTATTTAATAACAAAAACAGCATTTTATTTAAAAAAAATCAATTTATCGGACTTATATACGGATCTGGTGGATTTTCGAGGTGACAACAAATTTTTTAAAACAGAATCAAATTGTAATATAACATAACATTAAATAAATATTTTTTAATAAATGAATAAAGTAAAATAAATGATTTAAAATAACAATATAAATGATATGAAATTACAAATAATAATAAACAAAAGCAATAAATAGCATATAAAATAGGATAAATAATAAAATATACATAAACTAAATTATAGGAAGAATTCGAGTCACTATTGGAATCATAAAATTTGCTGATCATAAAACATTTGGTGTACGCATTCGGCACCGTAGGCTGCGACCATATACCTGCGACGTACGTACCGTGAGGGACAAAAGTATTAGTATAGGTGGAATATGGAAATAAATATAGCAATGCAGTTAACCCTCCTATAACGCGATTAATTCGTACCGCGTTATATAGAAACCGCGTTAAGTGAATTTCAGAAATAAATAAATTGTACATAAATCAGACCGGTTTGTTTTGCATTACATGTATAAAAATTTCATTCTCAAAGCACCAAGTTTTGAAGGCGACGTTTTATAAATAAAATTTTATAATACAAATGGCAATAAATATTTGTATATGTACATATTTAAGTTTAGGTTTATTAAATATGATACATAGTTTATATAATAAGCTGAGGTTAATTGAACACATCTATTGATAAACGTGATGCGCACTCACTACAAAAAGGGTGTTTTTCATTAATTTCAACCGCAAAAATTGAATACATCGAAAAAGTAATGCAATAGATAATCTTTTTAAGCCATTTAAGTTGTTGGAATGTTGTCTTGTACGAAAAACGCGTTATATGAGTACCGCGTTATAAGAGGGTTGACTGTATTTTTTATATTATTGAATATATTTATGTATATGTGATCACATATTGTACATAAATTCTTAGAGTTACAAATGTACAAAAATAGAAGCTTCCATTTTTAGTACCTTATAGAAAACTAAGTTTTATAAAATGTTATTATTTTAGTGTGGCAAAAGTATTCGTACAATTATAAAGTAATGTTAATATTATACAATTCATATTTTTTCGAATTTCCTTTTTAACGGATAACTGCATGTAATCTATTGAATATAGACAATACTAATTTTTTAACAAAATTCGGATGTATATTATTCCATTCCTGTATTCAAATTTCTTTCAAATGTTCTTTTGACGATATTTTATATTTTCGCACACTTTTCTCGGGTATTCTAGTGTGAAATGCGTTTTTTTTTAACTTTGTTTGAGAATTTTTTGCAAATGAACTATTACATCTTCTGCAGTTATATTGACAAGGCTCATTTGTACATATTTCACCGACGTTTTAAGATTAAATTTAATAATTTTTTTAAAGTCTTTTAGTAAAAACATTATCCCTTAAAAAAAAAGTTATTTTACGGTGATGACTTCGGCCATTCTGTTAATCTGAAATGAAAGAACGTGAAAGATTCTTAATTATTATAAGTTTGTTGTGTTTTATTCTGTACCTTGTCTGTGTCGTTGGTGAAAGATCGAAGTGATAATTTTGACCGTTATTTTGATTAAAAGTTTGTATACTTCTTACTGAATTTTTATCAAACTACTACCAATGGTTTATTAAAATTCTCTTGAAAATAAGTTTAAACGTGATATAAATCGGATTAGTTTTAACGGTAATTAATTTTAAAATACCCTTAAAAAATAAAACAGTCATAAAACGAGTTACTGCTAAGACTACTCTGATTTAAGTCAAGCTTGTGTTTATTTTCATCAGAAGAATTTCATCAATCCGTTTTACTGTTTTCATGAAAATTGAGAAAAGATTAAGTAAACTGAATTTTTCATCTTTGAATGATTCAGTGTATTTCAGACTGTTCGCACACACATCAGCTTTTTGTCGTCGCCGGTCTTGGCACTAGCAAATTCATTTCTCTTAATGTGCAAACTTGTGCAAGATTTTCGTTCGGATATTGTTGTAACCATATTCAGGTATACTTTCCATAAAAAGACGTCTGCAATTGAGTTTCAGCCAGCCTTTACGCGGTTTGGCCTATCGCGTGCCAGGTGTACCATTTTGGGACCGTCTTTCAAGGCGGGTTGCTGGGGTTCGCAATATTAGTCAGCGAGCCGATGGTTGCCACATGTTGAAGGCAATTAGCGACCCCCGTTGATTCATTGTTGGAAATATTTTCCACTGATGAACAATAACTGAAAAGCCAGCAATATGATTTTACTGTTTTACGTTTAACGTTTCGAATGTCGGAACACTATGGAATAGCCAAATTCAGCAGCCAGCAAAAAACAAATACTTTTCCAGCACCGGCTTTTACAATGCTGTGTGCAAGGTTCCATAGCTTTAGTTATTAACTTAGTGAAACCAAGAAATTATTGCCGTCACGGCAAAAAGCCGGTGCGTGTGTGCAAGGCTCTATTTAATCACATAGTTAAATAGCAGGGCACGTATGTACATCGTGAAAAATAATATTATTTTACACAGAAATAACTGATAAGACATAATAATCGTAACGTATAGTTGAAACTTATTTTACGACCTATGTATTTCTTTTTTATGAATATCTTATTGGAAATTTGATATCAACATTTGCATATACTTATATATCAATTTAGATAAGAAATCACAATTTTTATCGAAAAATTTCTTTAGGAATAACGTGTAATTTGCTTTGTAAATTATTATACGAGGTGACATTAATTTATAAATGATTTCTATGAAAAGAGAACGATGTGATATATCCGAAACTTTAAGAAAATTTAATGTGATGTTGTTAATGTTATGGTGTTGAGTGATGTTTTTTTAAATTATTAAATATGTTTTATAATTTGTATGCTACCATCTCTGGCTAAATTCAAATAAATTAAATTTGCACATTTAAATTTAAAAAGCGGTAATAAAGTTTTGATTCCAAGATTCGACATTCAAACAATTAGAGAATAAATCTAACAACAATAAGTGAAATAAACATAAAACGTCAAGCATGGAAGTTCAAAACCCAGCATTTGAAAGGGGTGCCATGTGTATTAGGTTGTTTGTACACAAAACTGGCACCGGCACCGGCACCGGTTGCCGATTGCTATGTAGTTAAGGCTGGGGGCACACGAGCGTTGAAACGACGTGTAGAACATTGTAATATATTAGAGTCCACACACTACAAACGTGCGTCGCTTTCAACGTGAGTTGCAAATTTTTCGTGAGCGTATTTCTGTGGAGGAACGTGCGTTAGAATATGTCGTCACTTGATGGCCGTCCAGCACTTTAGGTGTTGCCTTTTTGTTGTCGCATACCCACGACTATATGGCGCCTAGAACTGCCCTTTTCCGTCATCTCGTCGCCATCCTTATCTGCTACCCCGTTCCGTTTGTTTAGGGACTTTCCCACTTTCCGGTAAGATCCTCAAACAAGAACCTTAGACGATAATCCTTCCATTCCCAAATTCCTTCGTCTGGGTCTAGGCGCCAACCAGACGGCATCCCCTCCCCATCATGCGTTCGGGATAGGAAAACGTCCCTTAAATACGGGCCCCGAAAAAGGGCAGGATCAGTCTAAAATTTAAACTTAAGAGTACGTGAACTCTGTATTTCGAAAATAAAACTCTCTACAAAGACAACCCAGCCTCGTTCTTTGCGATTCGACGACATAATTTGGTGGCAGCGGTGGGATACAGTCTGTGGACTTCAACCAACGGAAAATCTTCTAGCTGAACTAGATATCCTCCGAGGAGGAATCGTTGGAGTATCCTGAAAAGAACCCGGAGAATCTCAACGAACGCACAAGCTGGACGACAAGTGGACTCGTTGGCGACCAAGCAAAACCGACGTAAGTCTCTCCACTGATACTCTGTCCGACCTTCTTATTGACTACGTGACTGCTCCATACAACACAATGTCAAGAGCACAAAGCCCGACTCGCGTTCAAGTAGACATGAATCTACTAGCCGAAAAACTTCTGCAAGTCTCCGATAGACTCAGAGCGTTAGAAGAATCCTGGCCAGCCGGGCAAACGTCAGCAAATATCCACCCAACCCCTCTTAATGAAACATTCGGAAATTACACCATCGAAAGATACGAACAATGTCTACAGTTAATCCCGGATTTCGACGGAAGCAATACGGAGATATTTATCACCACCATTATCAAAGTCTCCTCCATGTTGCATCCAAACCAGCATGCGTTGCTCCTGTTGGCAATCATGTCGCAAAAATTAAAAGGACGCGCAGCCTTAACGATACGTCCAGATACCATCACAACCATACCGAAGCTAATAGAGAAAATTCGTTTCATGTATGAAAAAACGGTCGATACATCGGCATTGAAGACCAAGCGCGACTCGTGCAAGCAAAGACCGAACGAGCCGATAAACGACTTTATACATCGATTCTCCCAAATACAAGACGAATTATTAACGGCCGTAAACTCCGAAAGAAGACTGCAAACATATATCGATATAAAGGAAATAATATGCAACGAAGAAGGTATTCAGTGCTTCCGACGCAATGTCAGGCCGGAAATCTCGCAGTACTTGTTCAGTCAGCATCTGGAGACCCTCAACCAAGCCTTCGAAGCCGCGCGCATGTATGACACGGAATTGCAATATATGCAACAACAATCGTGGATGGGGCAACTACCGAGGGATCTAAGGAGACCGAGGGAACAACGGCCCGGAATCCAGGGGAACCCAGTACCGGACTGGAGAAACAAGGAATGCAACTATTGCAAACGACGAGGGCTCACGGAACCGGAGTGCCGGACGAAGCAGAGGGACCAATCAGGACGATCGACTGGACAACAGCGTAATTTTCATTTGGGCCCCAGCAAACACCCAACCGCCGGACGCACGGTCACCATCGGGAACGCCAGGCCCACAGCAACAGAGGAGCATCGCGTGAACTCTTCCCCGTTTGTTCAGATAAAATTGCCGGGGTTTCACCCAACGACCTTCCTCATCGATACAGGTAGCGAAATTTCCATAATTAAAGAAAAACAGATAGTCGACAAAACGCTACATAAAGGCGCGCCTCTCACGCTTCGGGGCATTACGAACAATACCACTGACACCTTGTATTCGGTTCTTATTCCCTTTAACGACAAATGTAATAGATTCCAAGTAATAAACGATAATTCGCCTATTACTCAAGACGGCATATTAGGAGCAGACTTTTTGTTCGATCACAATTTCTCCCTTTCGTGTAACGAATTCAAGGTCGGGAACATTATCAAACGACGCGAAAATCCGAACCATAATTGCAAGGACAAAACGGTACTCGTCAATTTTATATCAGGGACAGGAGCAATCACGAAAGTCGATACGAACGGACAACCAATTCTTTCTGATTTTTTAAAAACTCAAATCGAATCCACCGAGGAATTCGACGAACGATTGGTTTTCCATACTAATAATGGTAGTAAGACGGACGAAAGGTCAGCGCTATTAAAAGAAAACACTCGCCTAGGTCATTTGACGGAAGGTAGTGACGAGCTATGGGAAATTATCTCTAGTTACCACGACATTTTCCTGCTTCCGGGTGACCACCTTTCCAAAACCGCAATCCTGGAACACGAAATTAAAACGACGGACGAAACGCCTATACACACTAAACCATATAGATATCCTCCGATCCACCAAGACGAAATTAAACGACAGATAAAGGACATGTTAGAAAAAGGCATCATTAGAGACAGTGACAGTCTATATAACAGCCCGCTATGGATCGTTCCGAAAAAATCTGACGCGTCCGGGAAACGAAAATGGCGATTAGTCATCGATTATAGGAAATTAAACGAAAAAACCATCAAAGATTCGTATCCAATTCCTAACATAGACGAAATATTAGACAAACTCGGAAACGCGAAATATTTCTCAGCCTTCGATCTCGCTTCAGGGTTCCATCGGATAGGAATCAACGAGAAAGACATACATAAGACAGCTTTTTCGGACAAGGACGGACACTACGAATTCGTACGGATGCCCTTCGGATTAAAAAATGCACCTCCTACATTTCAAAGAGTCATGAATCGCGGATTACGTGGCCTAGTCGGCAGCAATTGTCTCGTATATATTGATGACCTAATTGTTTTCGGCCGAACATTAGAAGAACATAACAAAAATCTGAAAATCCTGTTCGAATGCTTACGACAATGCGGTTTGAAACTCCAACCGGACAAGTGCGAATACTTGAAACCGGAACTAGAATACTTAGGCCACGTTATATCAGCCGACGGCGTAAAACCTAATCCCAATAGAATCGACAAAGTCAGAAACTACCCGTTACCGAAAAACCCGAAAGGGATCAAACAGTTCTTAGGATTGTGCGGATATTATAGGAAATTTGTAAAGGATTTCGCGAAAATAGCTAAGCCGCTCAATCACCTATTAAGAAAAGATATTGAATTCCTCTGGACTAATGAGCAGCAAATGGCCTTCGAAAACCTTTGCAACGCTCTAACGACTCAGCCCGTTTTACAGTACCCTAATTGGGAAGAGCCGTTCGTACTTACCACGGACGCGAGTAATCACGCGCTAGGTGCCGTTCTATCCCAGGGCCCGATCGGTTCGGACAAACCAGTCGCGTACGCGTCACGCACCCTAAATAATGCTGAGACTCGATATACCACCACAGAAAAGGAATTACTAGCTATTGTTTGGGCAACTAAACATTTTCATCAATATTTGTACGGGCGCAAATTTACAATCGTGACAGATCATAAACCGCTCGTGTGGTTAATGAATGTTAAAGACCCAAACTCCCGCCTGATGCGATGGCGTCTAAAATTGCTAGAGTACGATTACGAAATAATTTATAATCCCGGAAAAATTAATACTAACGCTGACGCACTTTCTAGAACTAGAATTAGGGTCACACAACGAGACGCTGTAGGAGACGAACTAGACAAATACTTAGCATACTACTCCAACAATCCTCAAAATACGACGGAAGACGGCGATTTTATCAAACACCTGATAGGAACACCGAATCCTACCATCCCAGTGGCCCCTACAATCCGCTCCCAGGTCACAATCCGCCACGGCTACCGTAAAGATGCCCCCACCATTATTCGTACAGAAACACCTCCAGATGTAGCCGAAAAAGATAAAACCTACCTATCTCCTCACGAAACCGATAGGTTTAAACTGCAAATCTTTACACAAACATTAAACAACGGAGACAAGATTAACGTGATACAGGACAGAAATTATGACACCCAAATCGCCACTCTCCTATCCAAACTGAATCGTGACTTGGAAATTTGCTTTTCCAGACCAACCCCTGTCGACACTAAGGAAATAATTAGGCTAGCACACGACTCATTATTCGGCGGGCACTATGCATACGATAAAACTTTGCAAAAAATCCGCAGGCAATACGAATGGCCAAATATTACCCGCGATGTAAAAACATATATAGAGCAATGCGAAATCTGTCAAAGAAATAAAGACACGAAGCGACAGACGTACATACCACAGGCGACTGACATTCCCGCGAAACCTAATGATAAAATCTCATTAGATTTGATAGGACCGCTAGACGAGACATCACGACAAAATAAATACATACTGGTAATTCAGGATTACTTGACGCGGTACGTCATGTGCGAACCTTTAATGGATAAGTCTACCGCGGCCATTATACAAGCCGTTTGGGCTTCGTGGCTACGAATATTCGGGAAACCCAAGGAAATACTCACAGATAACGCAAAGGAATTCACATCGCAAGAATTCACAGAATTTTGTAACATGATGAAATCGAGACATATCCTTACGTCTGTCTACCACCCTCAATCAAACGGCAAGAACGAGAGATCACACGTAATTCTAAAAGAATATATTAGATGTTATCAGACCACCGAAAACCCATGGGATCTTCTCCTGCCGAAAGCCATGCTTAATTATAACTGCACCATCAATCGTAACACGGGATATACGCCATTCGAATTGCAATTAGGGTACGAACCTAACAGCATCCTCGACGAACAAGACGAATACCTAACACTTCAGCAACGAATCGACGACCTTAAGCTACAGCACGAGAACAAAATAATTGAGACTATTAATAATCTTCAAACGCAACAACCTTCCACCTCCTACGATCACCTCGAACCCATCCATAAGGGTAACCTCGTCCTGGTACGACGTTACAATGCTAAACCATTAGAAGAAAAATGGCGAGGACCTTTCGAAGTCATCGAGACAATAGGCAGTCATTCCGTTAAAATAAATGAATATGGAAAGCCAACCACTCACCATAGAACAATCGTTAAAATCTTTAAACAACCAATTCCAGATCATGGAACTTAGCGGGAAATTCATGATTGCTCTACCCTTGCTGACGATTATGGCTACGAATCTGGTAATCGCTAACGAACTCAACGACGAAAAATATCACCTCTCTACTCTGAACGATCAGGAAACGACCTTCCTCGAACATTTAGATGTAGTCCGAATATTTCACGAACAATGGAAAATAGTTGTCGGGTACGACTTCGCTCATATCGACGGCGACCTCAAATACATAGAAGATCTTTACCAACGCGTGTTGACCGGTTTATGCGTTAAGGAAGTAATGGGTAGCCAATTCACTTGTTCCTCGCGCGACCGACTTGTTAAACGATTAAAAGATTTCAGCCACATTCGGGGAGAGCTACGCAATGCATTGTACACTGCGGGTATAGAAAGCACCTCCTCGCGTGTCCGGCGTGGAATCTTCGATTTTGTAGGGACAGTAAGCAAAACGCTCTTCGGCATGCTTGACACGACCGACGCCGCATACTATAACGAGGAACTTGACAAATTGTACGCTAACAATGACAAAATAATTCATTACGTGCGAAATCAAACAAGTATCTTACTCAACGCCATGAAGGCTAATACCCAAATCTTTAACAAAACGCATAACCAGATAGAAACAGTAAACGCGCAATTTAGCAAACTACGAGACCTAACGAAAGCAAACGAGGTGAACATACAAATCAACGAAATAATCTTCGATCTCGAATCAGATCTCGCCAAATTACGCGAACAGATTAGAAACATAGAAGATCTGACATTCGACGCCAAACACGGAGTAATAAAACCTTACATATTGTCTCCCGAACGACTATTCGATATCCTTCGTCGACACGAACACGTTGATAATTTTCCCGTACCTCTCAAAGAAACGTATTATATGGCTTTAGTTGATATTCGCGAAATCAACATCGCCCTTAATGGCAAACGCGCATTACTAGAAATTAAGATCCCTTTACTGGAAGAACAAGTCTACAACTTAATCAAAGTCATTTCTCTTCCTACCCACGGATGGATGTTTCATTCCGTAATAAACACACAGCAAAGACTTATTCTTCTAGACTCGCTTCGTCTTGTCTTCGCACCAATTACCATGACCGAGGTATCTAGCGCAAAGAAACTGAATGACCAGCTGATTGTAAAGCGATACGCACCCGATTATTCCACACACGTGCGAGACAACTGTCTCACTGGCATACTTGCCAAACACGACTCAGGCGACTGCGAAACCAAATATACGAAAATCCAAAACACCATCTTTTAGAGACCGTCTGTCTCAATCTTAAGAAAGAGCCAGAGGTCCAGCATAAGGGGGGAGGTGTCGCATTCCCACGACTATATGGCGCCTAGAACTGCCCTTTTCCGTCATCTCGTTGCCATCCTTATCTGCTACCCCGTTCCGTTTGTTTAGGGACTTTCCCACTTTCCGGTAAGATCCTCAAACAAGAACCTTAGACGATAATCCTTCCATTCCCAAATTCCTTCGTCTGGTCTAGCCGCCAACCAGACGGCATCCCCTCCCCATCATGCGTTCGGGATAGGAAAACGTCCCTTAAATACGGGCCCCGAAAAAGGGCAGGATCAGTCTAAAATTTAAACTTAAGAGTACGTAAACACTGTATTTCGAAAATAAAACTCTCTACAAAGACAACCCAGCCTCGTTCTTTGCGATTCGACGACATTGTGAAGCAATATCTGTTTATATTTTTAAGATAAGGATCGTGGGTGGAATGTGGCTGAAGTTGTAGCGCCAAGTCACGCACGTTGCAATCAGGGAGATCAGAAAGAGTCTTGCACCTTCCTCCACTTCTAGATATTCCTCGAGCTTTATAACGCACATCGTTTCAACACTTGTGTGCGCTAATGCAACGTTCGTCAAAGTTATCGTCTATCGCAACGCACGTCGTTTCAACGCCCGTGTGCCTCCAGCCTAACCTTTGAACACACACTGGTCTTTTGTCGTGAGACGGGCCGGCCGTTGGCATTGTCGGCATAAAGTTCGCCAAGCCGGTCGCCGACACGGCAATAGCTTCGGTTTCAATGTAAAGTCTTAGGACCTTGCCGGCACCGGCAACCGTAAAAACCAGAGTGTGTGCAAACGGCCTTATCTTTCGGTGTTTTTAATTTCTCTCTCAATAGCTCTCTCCTCCCGAGTTGTTAGTTTCTTGAAGCTCCTGTACGTGATTTGTTTATCACTAGTTCCAGTGGATTTTGTTTTATATTGAACAGTTGTTTTGCTTCTATTCACTAAATATAACATTTCTGAGCAATAATTAATTTTCTTTCGGCTATGAACACTTCACTGCCTTTGTGACTCATTTTGCAATGTTATCCGCTTATGTCAATGTAATGTCACCTACCAATGTCGAGTATATCATGAACCTTGAAACTGTTATAGTGAAAGTTGGAAATTTATAAATATTATAATTTTAAATGTACAGAATTAGTATAAGTGCGAATACTTTTGTGACATAAAATCAGCGGCGATTTGTTTAGATTTTCAATTATATGATAATGAATTGTGACTTTTTAATAAATATATACATTGTATATCATTTAAAGCATCGTCATTACATTATACATACATATATTCCTACATAGGCGAGCTAGGCTCCCTACGCGTTCATTGGGCGTATACCAATGGGATTCATAAAGGGTGTAGCCCGATAAGATGGTCAAAAGTGCCCCCAAACCAAATTAAATTTCTGATACATCAATAGGTAGAGGACATGGAAAAACCCCTATGTACAAAGTTTGCATCCTACCCCTATCCCCACCATTGGGGTAGTTATGGGGTGTGTTGTGATTACAGTTTTTGCTTGATTTCTGTTGTACTCTTTCATCAAAAATTCTGAAAAAATTTGAAAATATTCCAACTACTGGAATACATATCTGTGAATTTTTTTAGAATTTTTTATTTCAAAACCGAATTTTGAAAAATGAAAAAAGTTTTGAAATGTTGATTTCCTATAGAAGTCCTAAAATGACTATGTTTATATTTTTACAGTTTTAGCACCTCCTTATTGTAGTTAACATAGAATTTTTTCAGATTTTTCCTAGAGGGGGCACGCAGTCAAAAAAATAAAAAAACGATAATTTTTAATATTACAGGCAGTGTCAGTGTTTTGACTGGGCTAATATTATTGTAGTTTTACTAGTCTGTTATGATAGTTAATTTAACATTTTTTTAGATTTTTTGGAAATGTACTTCGTATCAAAAAAAATTGAGATGCGGTAATTTTTAATATTACTTATAATTGCAAAGGTACGAATATTTCTGTACCTCACTGTATATAATGTAATATGTAACTATATAATTATATATAATATATAATAATAATAATAACAACGTATAATAATAATATATACATACAGTTACTCGTATTAATATTCGGAAATCACTTACAGTGCAATTTACCAAACACGAAACGCCCGATTTTAATGAAAGTTCAAGGTAAATGCGCCATAGGATTGTTACTTGTGTTACAATTAAAGGTTTTCAGACCGCGAGGTACTTGAAGGCAACCTGAGCCATAAAGGTCGCTAATAGCCCCTATAGCGACGCCCTGACCGCGTCACTTAGGCATACATCTGCATGTATGCAGACATATGTACATACATGCGATACTTCTTCAAGCTGCCGGAAGGATAACGGATGACTTTTTAACATTTTTAATATTGTCAAAGTCTGCAATAGCTCCAGCAATGCACGTTGGAGTACTTCCCTTCACATGGATCGAAAAAATTTGCATCTAAAAATTTGTATATGACAAGACACAAAAAATTCCAAAAACATGTATCGCCTATTTTTTCCCATACTTCACACATACAAAGTTATACAAACATTGATTAAATTATAACAAGAGAAGTGGTAAAAGAAAGTAGTTTCTTTAATATATTTTTTAAACAAATTATTTTTTTTATAAATTTCTTTGTTGGTCGGTTCTCGCATTTGACAACACATAATTTGAAAAGAATGTTATCGTAGGTGCACTACATCCAGAGACAGTTCCAAAAATATGTTTTCAATCCCCAACTTTGGGAGCTGTTTTCACCCCCCTACAATGGATGACTGATAAAAAATATAGGTGTCAAGTATTTCTTTGAAAATTATCTTACAAATCTCATTAAAATTGGCATCTGTCACTTGGATACGTTCCCTTGTTAGATATAGTCAATTGTTTCACAGATTTCCATTACAATGCAATCCGTGTATTATGATTTCTTTAGGACTTTCAATTTTTTATAAGAATAATCGGCTGATAACATAACGCAGAGGATAAAAAATGTTCATTGTTGAACCCATTTTATTGAAAATACTTATGACTGGACTGTGGATCTTTAAGCACTTATGGAAAATTTAAATTTGCAAAAACATGAACAGATTTCATATGACACATAAAAATATACAAAATATTTAAAGTAAAGTACAAATTAAAACATTTAGAGGATCAAGCAAATTTCTATTAAAGTCCACTCTTTCAATTTCACTTAAGGAGATACGAATTTGCATAAACATCCGCAGTCTAGTTATTACATTTGTATATAGTTTAATTGGATATTCTACCTTTTTTAAGAATATTCAAAATGTCATAAGCTTGTCTCTCTAGCTTCTCCTTTATTTTATTTCCGTATTTACTAATAATTCTTGCAATGCACTCATATAAAAAATAAAAGGTATGTTTTGATTAAAAGTAAGTTTTAAAAAAAGGTTCATTTCGCACGAATTTTTTAAGGATTCTTATGCGTTTGTCTCCAAATGTAATTATCACACGTGATACCAATACCCAAAGTTTGACTACAATAGGTGGCTTATTTTTAATGAATTTTATACTGTGTTTTGAGACCGACTGATTATGATAACAATAAGTGATTGATAACGTTATCCGTGATTATAATAACCGGATTCAACTGTATTTTGAAATAGGTGCCATGCATAACCCGTCGACGAATTTATAATTATTACTACGCGAAGTGTTACAATCGATTTTTCTGTTGAAAACGTTGAGAGTGACACGAAAATGGCATTGGGCTCTAGAGCCACAAGAATTCGGGCTACGAAAATACATTACATGAGTTGCCTACTCATCTAGTTTGTGACTCTAGAGCTCTAGAAATTCGGGCCACAAAAACATATTGTATGAGTTGTCTACTCTTATTTTTGTTGTCTGTGATTTTATAATATTTAGCTCTTCCCATTGCCACTAATGTTGCGACACAGTTGTGATCTTATTTTATGCTGAATCGGTAACATTGAAAGTGACACGTAAATGGTAAGTAACCTCACGAGCAGTCGATTTCTGAAACAAAAAATGTTTCAGATAAACTAGTAATATATTTATTAATGCTTATTAATATAATTTTTTACAGCTTTATTCTATTCTATAATCGCTAATTGATTATCATCGTCGGTAAATTCTTTGAGTTTAACATCTAATGGTAACATTCATTTTGGTTGCGTAGGATAAGTGTTAAAACACCATGAAGTGAGTTTGCCATGCCAAAATAATTTTTAAAATCAGTTGAAGATTGATTAATATATTTGAAGAGTACAGTAATTTTATAAGATTTCACTTTATAATCTTGATAATAATATTTTGAAATACAAATTTCCTGATTTTTACATAAAATTTTCCTTATCGAATAAGTAATATGCTATTGATTTTTCATTATCCATTTAATATTTATGAAGTACAATTTTCATTTTTTATATAAATGGAAAACTGTAGAAATCAATATTTTCTTTTACTGTATACACTTTTTTCGATTTGGAAACTATTTTTCCACTCAAGTATCTGTATCAATAGTAGAACAGGTCTATTAGAATAAAATATAGTGGCAGTATTTTCTTCAATATTATTTATCATATGCGTAATTATCAACAAGCTATTTATTTCAACTATTCAAATATTGTCTACATACAATTTTTGATAGCGACATATGTACATTAAGAGAATCAGGTATCATACAGTTATACATTACTTATAAAATCAAAAAAGGTAAACAGAAAAAAGAAAGAATAGGAAAAACCAGGGACATCTATATCATATCATGAACTGTAGTTACTCGAATCGAAGCACAGTGTTCATTTTATGGGTGTGGAGTTGGAGAGGGGAGATCGTGCGTCGAGTATCTTTGCATTAACGTTTGCCATCCTTTCTTTCTTGCAAACCGCAGCTTCGGTATCATCGTGACGATTTCTAACCACCCCTTGGCTCAGCAACTGGGAGAAACGGCGACGTAGCATTTCATCGACAAATGGCATTGCAGCCCTAACAGCCACCTACGACGACGGTCTAATCTCGTGGCAGCGGTTGGTTGTTGAGAACCTGGCTCTTTTCTACCGTCGAATGGGCGTGCTGGAAACGCCCATCCACCCTTGCTACATAGATTTGCACCCCTGTGCCATCTGAGGGGTGGAGTCGACCAATGACACGGTGGTAACGTTCGTCTGACAACGTGGCCTTTGGAGCCGCCCCCGCATTTTCCGTGGCTAACTAGCACTACCCCACTATAGTCGCGTCAGCCACTCAGCCAGCAAGTCCCCGGGCCGTCTAGTCGCCCGTTGGAATTCCCCACCTATCCTCCTGTCACCTTCCTCTAACCCCTCTTCATCTGTGCTACCATCATCTATTTCAGGCCAATGTACCAGCCACATTGAAGAAGTGGTGTACATCGTGCAATAGCCTGACTAAAGCCGTATCTAGTGATGGCTATGACCCCACTACTATTTTGTTTGTGCAAGTCAAAGAAATTTACTTGCAGGAAATAAGTGGAAGGCAAAAAGTAACGATGAGACTTGATGTAAGTTAGTTGTTACAGTAAAAATCGAAACAAATTATATGCTTGTACGAATTGAAGAATTGAAACGCTTTAAGTGCCAGGAGTGAAAGTTTTTGGTACAAATTGGAAACATTAAAGAAACTAATATGGATTTCAATTATCAAACGATAACTTTTACGATTATATCCAGGAAAATTTACATCCTTCCCTATTAAGAAACTAATCCTTTATTTTTTACTTTATACTTATATTGGTTTGCTTTTTACTTTTCACAATTAGCTTTGTTTATAGAATTTTATTGAAGTGAACATTAAATGTTGAATTATATTCCATTTGTTTAGGAATCTACAATTAAGCTTTATAATGATTAGCAATGTATAGCCGAAATAATTTTAGGAAGATTCAGAATTCATGAAATCTAGAATCAGAAATTTGCCACTAGTTTCCCAATTGAAAAAATATTCCATATTGCTTTCTATGAAGTAGTTATGAATCCATAAAATGAACAAAAATTGCTAACTTATTTTTTATAATTAGGCAATGAAAATGATTAGCACTGTAAGCAAAAATTATGAGTCGAGATCAAGAACAAAAGAAAACTTGAAAAGTTACTAATTAGTAAATAGTAATTTAGTAATTTACTTCTTTTTATTTAGTCCAGAAATTACAGCATTTAACATTATATCCAGCATTGGCTACACATCTTTCTACAGTGAAAAAATAATTTTTAATTTTGTTTAGGAGAGAACCGGACACTGTACATTATTTGGCATCAACAGGTAAGTACTAATAGGTTTAGGGATTGCTGCTTGAGTCGTTTGTGCACCAGTCAGTCAAATACCCTCGAATTCTGAATGTGATTTTATAATAGACTTATAATCAAAGCACGGTTCAAATGAGAAGTTTTGTGTTAAACTAAGCTAATCTATCTCTTTAGCTGTGACCTAGAGATCAAATAGTGGTCATTCATCATTTTCAAGATTTAAGACGGAAACGCAAGTACGAATTGCGACAAAGAGTACGTTAATAGTTTTTTTTAACACCAAGAGAATTGTAGACTGGGATTTGTTTTTCTCTAGTTGAAAAACGTGACAAAGCTTGTTTTTCAAGCGAACTTTTACTGTGGCGTTTTGAGGCAACTGCATGAAAATATCCACCACAAAAAAAACTGTAAATAAAAGCTGATTCTTGCACAACGATAGTGCTTCTACACACATGGGCTGCACAATACGAGCATGTTTGGCGGCAAACAGTATAATAGTCATCCCGCAGCCTTCATCCTTATTAGATTTAGCTCGTTGTCACTTCCCTGTCTTTCCAAAAATAAATCGAAACTTAATAGGCGGTGTTTCGAAATTCCCGATAAGTTGCAGGAGGTGTTTCACGTGGTTGGAGAAGAAAATATATAGAAACCATTTGCAGTTGAAAGGGATGGAGGTTTTTAAATTCACCAATATTATTTTCTTCAGTGTCAGATCGCGAAACGATCGAGGCTTTCGCTAACCGCGGTCGACGTCATAGCTACGTCGACTCGCGGCCGTTTAGGAACTTCTGTACGTGTGTTAGGCATCGCCCACACCCTGTTCTGCCACCCTCTCCTAGAAGTACGTCGAGCGTGTTGAAGAACGACCCGTGATTCCAGCTAGTATGGCTACGGTCAGGAGAGATGGGTAACTCCGACAGCCAATCGGGCAGCAGCCCCTATACGTGCGTACACGAGCGGCCAGACGCATCGTACACACACTGACACGACCAGGCTGAACATGAACAGGATCATGGTACCCGCCCTTCCTGGCGAGGCGAGTAGCTACGCCGAGGCTCGAAGCCACCCCGTCACGGAGAACGCTACGAGACTTCGCGCGACTCCCTCGGCGTCGTGTCGGAACGACCACCGGTCCAGTCGTCCGTCTGGGGATGCTCGACTTTGATCAGTCGCGAAGAATGGGCACAGGTCAGTTCGATAAGGCGTGCCTCTCTTGCTTTTCTCGTACCAGTGATACGTACGAGTGGTCCGCCAGCCCCCGATGAGGGCACGCGGTGCTCAGAAGACAGTGATAAGCGTGTTGCATTTCCTTACATTTTGTTTTTACATTCATTGGTAACGAGATCTTGTTTACTTATTGTGCGTTTTTGAACGATTTTTTAATTCCATTAACTTAGTGACTTGACCCAGTTAGCATGAGCTTTGGCTTTTCGACGTTCGACCGCTTCGCGTATACGCGTAAATTTTTTCGTTTTTTGAATTTTTGTATGCTTGAAGTAAATTTTTTTTCATGTGAATTGTTAGTGGCCTTCAGTTTGATCTACTTTCAGTAGTCAACTTTTGAGTAGTGATTGAATAGGGACTAGGTAATTTATTACAGATTATGGAGCAAATATTTCCAGTTTGTATCATATGCGAAAATTTGTCGTTGGTTATTACTAGCCTGCGGATTTTTATGCATTTATGGAATGTTTTGATATGCAAGAAAGTACGGATTGCATGCGATATGCAAAAATATACAAAACACTTAAAATACAGTGCAAATAGAAATATTGAAAACCCGAAATAAACTTCCATTCAGGTTGCATTCCTGCAACTGCGTTATAAGTTTGTCATTTGAATTTGCATAAAAATCCGTATTATAATTATTCGAACTTGTAAATGCTTCATGTACAAAATTCTTTGCACATATATAGGATAATTATAATTAAATTAATTTTTTCTGTCAAAAAGTGAGATAGTAATTTCTGAATGCAAAACTGAATCAGGATGCGGATTTATCTAGTGATATTTTATTTTCCGATGGTATTTAATATGCATTCCTAAAATTGTTAATCTAAATGCTTTTAGAATATTTATGTGAAAAGATGAATAATTATAATCTTTGTTACTATTATATTTTAGTTACTAAAACGTTATATTATACTTTTTATCTACTGTTAATTTATTACTTTTTGTTATTGTTAATTTATAGTGCTTCTTTTACAAATGTCTTTACAACAAAAGTTATGTGAGTAATGCATTAATTCTGAAATGATCCTTTAATGTAGTGTTTTTTATGAGTAAATGGATAAATTTAGAGAGAGTTTATTTATCGTAAAATAATAAAAACTAGTCTGGAATTATTTGGTTCTATAGTGAAATATATAATAATTAAATCAATTAATGATTTATCATAAAGAATTGCAAGTTCTATTGACCTAAATTGTATAAAATCTTTGAAGAAAAATTTTAACGGATTGATGTCATCATTCTTGTTAGAAAAATATTTCGAAATTTTATTATTATTTAGTTTAATAAACTTTATAATTAGGTTGCAAATGTTTATGCAAGCTCATATTTCTATAAATACAATGAAACAGATAAAACTGAAATTAAAATTTGTTTCTACATTCTAAATATTGTAATATACGCTATATATTAATATTTTATATATTTTGCATATTTGATTTCCCAAAAGTGTATAGAAATTCGAACTCCATTTGTAGAAAATCAACTTGTATTTAGAAAACTCTTGGTACTCCTTGATACTTCGGTGTGAAATATGTGTTGCTACAAACGAATAACAAATGTAGTCATTGTTTCTTTCAAGTATTCTTGCAATATTCATTGTCAGACTTCAATGAAACATTTTTGTCAAGTGGAAAAAGAATTTGCTGCGTCTTCCTTCTTATTCTGAAGACAAATAGATTTGAAATTTTTCCATCATAATACATATAATTATTTTTTTTTAGATACCTTCAACTATTTCTTAATCCTGTGAGTCTAATGATGCATATTCACACAAACCCGAAAGAAAAGAACAAATAAATATGTGCTACAATAGTTTTAAGGAGCCTATTTTATTTTGGAACGTTGAAGGATTGAATACATTCGTAGCAACTATCCGTTTCCAAAGATCAGAGGCACCGAATCTGTCTGACCATCGAGATTATTTTTGTACCTAAACGACGAGTAAGAAATAAGATAACAGTGTCTACGTATAAGTGTAAACCTCGAAGAAGGTAATCTGTTGGGGTTGAAGTAACTCGTCTGGTCGGGTTAGGCTGGTAGGTTTTTGGTGTGAGAAGAAGGTGGTTGGTTCCCCAGGCCAGAAACGGAAGCTTTGGTTGGCTTAGGCATGGCCGTGTTTTTCTTGCCGCGGATCATTAGGACGATTAGGGTTCCTTCGAAAAGGGGGAGAACAGATTAACGCTCGAGCTCTTCTTGCGGTCCGCTTCGTTTTCTTAAACGGACTCCTCTATCCCCCAGCTTTTCACGTTTTCGAGTTCTTCAGTTTGTCCCGTCTACAAGTACTCGGTGATACCTCTCACAGTGGATTAATCGCATGGTCAGCCTTTTATCTCGCAAGCAAATTAAAAGTTTAATTTAAAGCACCCCAGACGAACTTTAAACTCTTTAATTGCTTTCGAAATGAATAGAAAAACTTAATGTTCTCACTTTCTCCTAGGATTATTTAGCTATTTATTGTTATTTAATGGAAATTATTCCTGACAAATTCGTGAATTATCATTACTTGGAGAACACGAGTTAACTTGTTTCGAAGATTGATGATATTTGGGTTGTGATAATTTATTTCCTCAGAAATTCTTTACTTCTTAATGCATCGTTATAGTTACTATGTGGATAGGTGTAAAAGCACTATCGGTTTCTATGTTTCGTATAAGTAGCTTCGTTTTTGTGAACTAAGTTTGATAAATAAAAATTTGTAATCGAGTTACAGGTTATATATAGATGTCTTACCATAATAATAAACAAATAAGTGATATATAATAGAGAAATCAAAGTGCTAAAAGTTATTCTGGTGTTCATACATAACTGAAATTAATTATATTTAGCAACTTTTAATTATGTGTGTGAATGAGATTTCAACTACGAAATTGCGCTGTTAACATATTATACAAACTGAAACATTTATTAGAAGAATTTGCTAATAAGTTTTGATTTTCGAAAAAAATATTTCCCTTTTCCTAATTGTAACGCTATTAAAAGTGGTATGTATTATTTGTTTTAAAATATATACATATGCCAAAAAGAAAATTGAAAGAAGAAGTAGCAATATCTATGTACAGTCAACTACATCGAAATATTTCCTTTTAGCTACAAATGTAATCAATGAATTTGTTTTATTACTTTAATTTGTCACATTGGAATGAGAAATATCAAATAATCGAAACATGGAAAATCTTGTACCATAATTTTTTTTATTTTACACATCAAATGTGATAAATTGATATTTTTTTAAATAATATGTCATCATCGTTTGTTGTTTAATTCTTGTAATATTATGAAAGATTAATTGTAGAGGTTGAGTTAATAAAAATTGTTATTTAAAATGCTCATTATTTACTGATTTTATCAATAAATGTTTTATATGAAATTCGTAGTGCTGCATGGGGCTCGTTGAATGTACGCATTTTTGTTTCCATGCTCAAGATTTCTCAGATATCAAAATGAGTACTTCATTTTTTTAAATGGCACGATATATTTTTCTAATATTCCGTTGTAGTCAATAAAAAGATGAATTAAGTAATGTAGGGTATTGTGACTTTGGTTTGACTCTGAATCTCAAGGTAGTAGCATTACAGCCTCACATGGACGTAAGACACACAAATACTTCCCACATATTTTCTTGTTTTCAAAGCTATTGTGTTAATGGTCACTGAATTTTTCTTTTTATTGGCTAAAACACACCATTAAACAAAATGTGATGCCATTTAGAGAACTCAGAACTCACCTTGATATCTGATTATCCGAAAATTCACGAGATTCTACTTGGATGGCTGAAAAATTAAATGGTATAAAAAATTTATCGATGAATGAACAACATGTACACATTTTTTTAATAAAAATGATTATGATTCTGTTCAAAGTTATAGTAACTTTGCCAGGATGCCTTACAAAAGATATGTCAGCGCGGTTGTTTTGAAATTAGCCGTTATACTTCTCCAAATCAAAAAACTTAAGCAGAATCTTAATCTATATAAATATAATTATCTTTTGGACTAGAACAAATCAAAAATACAAAAAAAAAAAAACAGAAAAATGAGAATAGAAGAAAAATTCAATTTTTCTAAAAGAAGTGACTTCTATTATATCGCATAAAAATCGAATTTTGTAGAATTGTCTTAGTTCGATTTCAGACGATAAAGGATCATCTATTGAAAATTTCAACCAAGATTGAAAAACCGGATAATTAATCTGTAAGATAGCATAGTATCAATCAGAGAAATATCGTTTTAAGAAAACGCGAGTTTCTGATGTAGCTTGGCGTCGCTTCCTTTAAAGCTTTGTAATTCTGAGAATTTCACGACGTTCTCCTTAATACCATATGAGCACAATTATCGGAAAATGCAATACAAAAAAGATCGACTTCTTTCTGCTATAAAATCAGGTTCCTTAAAGTATAAGAAGATCGAAATACATCCATATAACGAGTCTTATGAAATGCAACAAATTGGATATAAAACATCTATTCGTAAAACCAATAAATAACAAGTATTTCATATGGCAGCTTTTATAAACTCGGCCTGTGTATTAGCAGCATTGACTTTAATAGAATATATTAATGTATTTTGTTATCTATATCTTCATTTAAGAGCATACAGTAATTAATTTCAATAGAGAGAAAACATTTGTACTTCATATAAATTATAGATTCAGAGGAATCAGAAAGTAACTAAAATTTTAATTCGTTCGAATAGTTATGATTGATTGTAGTTTGATTAAAGCAAGAAGAAAAGTATACATTAATCAGGGTTTTATTACTGGAAATGCTTTATCTTCAAATAGACAAATATTAGTAGAAGAAAGCAAGAACCATTAACACTTGTTAGACTTTCCGTTTTCCCAGTAAGTCAATTTCTGTTGTAGGGGACAGATTACTTGATATAGCGTGTCTGGTATGCGGTGATCGTAGCTCTGGAAAACACTACGGCATCTACAGTTGCGACGGTAATTATCAAGTACTTCTGTATTTTCACTTTCTCTTAAATACACTTTTAAAAATATTGACCCGACCTTTGTAAGAGACAACAGAATCGTTGACTACAATTCGCTTTTATTTAATAATTAATTCTCAGCAGTTAAATTTGACAGCTATGACCAAATCACATTTATATCTCACAATCAGTTTCACGATGATATTTTATCCATTTCTACAGAATATTGTATTTGTCCAAATCGCTCACTTACACGAGATAATTATTTAATTACCAATTAAGAGAGAATTATAAAGGCTAAATCTATACCGTGGCGGTATCTAAGGCGTTCCATTTTAATCTGTTAATACCAATATTTCGAAAAGTATACTAGGTTCAACAAGCGTATTTCGCATAGGAAATTGCTAGGTGTAGAAATTAAAATTAGGTAAAGGTCACTTCTTTGAAATGATGTATTTTCTTCTACCCAGTGTACTGTTCGAAACGATAACACTCTGCATAAAACTTGTTTACCATTCATCGAAACATATTCTACTAGTTCTTAACGTGACGTATGAATTTTTTTATGTTATCTAGGTTGTTCGGGATTTTTCAAGAGGAGCATCCACAGCAATCGAAGGTATATTTGCAAAGTCCAAGGTGCTATGAAAGGATGCTGCCCGATCGACAAAACGCATAGGAATCAGTGTCGCGCATGCAGACTCGCCAAGTGTTTCGAGGTTAACATGAATAGAGATGGTGAGTGATCAGATTTTTTGTAAATGTTTACATAGAATCGTGAGATCAGAGACATCTCCTATAGAAAAAATATCGTAGGTGTGATTCCGCGCGAGGAAGAGGAGGAGGAAAGCATGCCACGGTATCGTAGGCCACCGGGAGAGGTCTAATGGTGTGCTTGCCCCTGTCAAGAGGAGGGCCTTGAAGAGCTCCCAGCAAAGCAGGCTGTGACTGCCTCTCTTTCCTTCCCCGCGGACTCCACACCGTTGTTAATTATAGTAGAGACGAAAGAAATAGGCTTTCATCTTATAGTACTTACAAGTCCATTTTTTATACAATTCATCGGGAGTTTCAAGAACCACTTCTTGACGAATGCGACATTATCAATAGGACAATCAATTTCGCTGAAATAACGGATTTCATATTGTACAAACTATTAAGACACTTTCGCCTGACATGATAATTTATATTCCATTGATCAATACTTATTTTTATTTAAATATGAAAAAATTAAAAATAAAAACAAATAAGACTAAATATACAATTTAGCACTAGTTGCCCTACAGTAAAATTGAGAATCTAATCGCGGTTATTTTCTTAGAGAGATTATGCATAATAATAAAAAAATAAAATTTTTATTACAAAAAAATATAATTTTGTATAAAAACACTATAAATGGGTATGTTTTGTTACATGGAACTATAGTTTTGTTATGCGAGATTTCGCAGATCTGAGTTTATCAAACTTGTCGTTTTCAGATTAATAGAAGTGGTTCAAGTGATAAAGTTGAGAAAAAGAGATTCTACCGTTTTTATGGGTTTATTTCTACAAAATTGTAAGAACATTACTATTGTTTCTTGTTAATATTAATAAAGTTTATTTGACTAACGTTGTTAATGTTAAAATGCATATATCAAAAGTATAATAAAAGTTAAACGAAAAAAATGTAATGTTTTTAAACTTTTAAAACTGTAGAAGTAATTAAAAATGTAAAAGATAATGATGTAAAATTAATCGATGTCTAAATAAATGACCTTTATAGAAAATATTAATTTTGGTGGTATTTATTGTAATTTAAATAATTTCCAGTAGAACACAACTTTTAGAGAAATACATACTAGGACTATTTTTGAATAGTCTATTTCTTTTGTCTGTACTATAATAACACAGTTGGCTTTTTTTCAAAACTTACATTACAGTTCACGGACAAAATGATTGCACGCTTTGAAATTTTTATAAAATTTTAATCCGGTAATACGATAAGTTTGTAATGTAAAGTAGAATCAATTTATATGAAAATATATTTACTGTATAAATTTCGTGCTTGTTGTTTGTTAATTTATTGTAGTAATTTATCGTTAATTAAATAACGAAAGAATTTAATTTATTTCCTCCTTCAACAGGTAAGTATAAGTTTGCCAATGTTTCGATAATGACAAAATGTGCTATCATTTTGTTATGGACTTCAGTAAAAAATCAAGTAGAAGTTGTAGCAATGATTGAATGCTTTTTTATTATTTTTCAAACTGCCGTTTCCAGTTGCTTACGTGTAAAAATGTATCTCGAATTTGAATAGGAAAAGTGAAATATGAGCATTCTTGTCGCAATTCTCTTGTGATTTCGCGGGGTAAAGATTGTCGAACCGCAAATACCCCGCAAAGACAGTGACTTCAGTGGCTATTGGGCAGGCTAACCCTCCTAAGCAAACGTACTCATGGACCTAGTAAAACACAGCAATCGTGGTTAAATAGTCTATTTGTTATTGGTTTTACAACTGATTTGTCAAAGGATACATGTGATCCGTGTGACATATTTTTACTCAAAATAAATATTAAAATTTATAATGATTTTTACTTTCTTCATTGTAATATACGTTTTGAATTGAACTATTGAAATATCTCATAAATGTTTAGGTATTCAATTTTAAACTATTAATCTCCCTTCTTTTAGAAAATTTGTCTCCATAAATTAATTTAGAAATTAGAGATAGTACATGTAATGATTATTATTTAAGCGATTGAAGTTTAATTGCATATTGCATTTTCATTATAACATTTACATAAGGAAATGCAAAAGATCATTCTACTTGATATTTTTAATAAAGAATTACACTTAAAAAAAGAAGATGTTTTTCAAAAGTATATTTTAATGATAAAAGATAACAAAATTTCTGTTTGATCTTAAATATCATTTTTGAATATCTTACAAACAACACCCCAACATTACTCTTTTATTAATCAACCAAACGAAGCATTCATATTCCTCTAAAGTCCACAATTTGCTAGCAAGTATATTTATTAATGAGAATAACAAGTATTATCGGTTCATCAATGGGTCATCATCGAAATAGTTTTCTAAACAATAACATTTGAAGCACCGCAGCTTTCATTTGATTCATAACTTAGACACAATTATTAACGATTGTTTCTCTATTACTTTCAACATAAGAAAATATCCGTGTTTAAATTAAAATAATTATGCATAATTATTTTTATTAACGGAGGTATCCATTCTTGTCAATTTATTAATAGGTTATATCAACTCGATGGGCATTTGCTGATATTGAAACTTCATTTAAAGTTAATTAAATAATTCGGACTCAACATTTTTATACTTTCATTATGAATGTAAACCACATTTGAATTAACTTTTACGTGAATAGAATCAAGCCTTGTGCAGATCTTTTGCTAAATAGTTTTTAATCTTCTAGTATCAATGGACCATATTTGGAACATATAGGCCGAAGTAAAGTCTATGATACTCCTGATCTCTTCATTTACTTAGGGTTAAATAAACGTTCATGATTCTAAACAATTTGAATGTTACCTTATTGTAGTTATATTTTCTTAATAAACATTATCTTACAGTTAGACAGATAGCGTTATAGTTTTTACGTTTTGCTTAATGAAACTTGTAAGCTTATTGTTAAAAGAATGTACATTCTCAGTGACTTTATTTCAAAGCTAAGGATTAAATGTTTGAATTTTGCATCTAAATTAAGTTTCGTTAGAATTATGTTATCGCACAGCATACGGTGTGTCTCTATTAAGTGACGATAGGAGAGACTTCAATGGAAATGGTTCGAATGTTAGTATTCAATAACGATTTTGCAGTATCATACCACGTTTCACCTTTCCATGATCTCTCACTTGATCGTTACTGTGCGCTTCCACCTCTCGATATTTCACCTCGAAATTCACAATACGAATGTATACACTCTTCGACGAACGTTGCCACCCATTTTCGATTAATTAATTAATCGATCGAAAACGCGTAATCTCCTTCCGATGCAGCATTACATTATGTCCACCATGAAAGGTTAAACAGCAATTAACATCTATTTACTGTAAACTTTCATGTTTTGCTCGTGCAGCATTGCGTAAATGTTATCAGATGTTTCACAGCATTTTATTACTAAATACAATTTTATTATAAGTAAAGAATACCATAATGATATTTTTGATAAAATATGAACTTTCGATATTTCAAATTGCTTAGTTAAACTCAAACTTTTTAAATATGTTGTATTGATTTGAAGTTGTATTCTGCGTGTCAATGTAAATCCGATTTGATATCGATAAGTGCGCGACTTTATGTAATCCTCGCTTAATATTTCAACTGATCGTAAATACAATGTTACGTTTGTGTATGTAACTAATAAGTTTGAGTTACAACCCACCATTTACGTAAAATATATTGTATGTCTGTAAGGTATTAATCTTAATTTTTTGACGAATTTTAACCAATTGCACGCTTTATTTTTAAATTTAATAATCGCTTTAATATTTTCCATTTTATATTTATTTTCTGATATTTTCTTCAAGTAGACTTTGAATATTCGTAATGTTTTTTTAACAGTTTAATATTTTAAACGATTTTGAAATTTTGAATAATAACAATATTCGTATCGTTATTTTATTGCAAACTTTCATTTGTGATCTTGAATATTTAGGATAGATGTGCATTTACAATATTAAATTGAGAAATCAAAAAATGACTTATGTGGAAGAAGCGAATGTTTAAGTTCTCTAGTTTTATTATAATAACAATATTCCGTACAGCATAGAATGTTTCATGTACATAAATCAAGTCTTTAGTTTTATTTCAGTTGTATATATATATATATATATATATATATATATATATATATATATATATATATATATATATATCAATGGTCAAATAATATAAAAAATATTTTCAAAGATATTTACGCAAATGCGTTTTATATAGAATAATTTTATGCATACCATTTTTTATATAAATTTCATATAGCTGTTCTATAGGAATGCTACAGATGTTTCTAATATCTTAATACAGTTCTTTCTAATATAGTATTTGATTTTCATTATGAAATTATACTAAGGACTTTAATAATAATTAACCCAATATTAATTTATTAAAATCAGATAATCTTTATTGTCGTTTTTGTTATCATAAAGATTTTGAACGTGCCTGCGTAATACGATAACATATTTTTAATACTATTGAAACCCCAATTGATGTTGATATCTTCTTAACTTGAACATGGATTTTGACTAGCATCCTGAATAGAAAGTCGTTTTTCTTCGTAATGCTCTGCCCACATATTTGAAATTAAAATAGTAAAGGAACTTCGCAATCCGGATATTGTTACTACAATAGTTTCATTATTATTCTAAAACTGACTTATAAATATTAACAGGCATATTTCGAAATTGAAGAATTATCGTGCACATTAAACAAAACTAGAATTGAGTTCAAAACATAGATTGATTGTGAATATCGAATATTTGTATACGTTGCATATAAAAATTTGTACACACTTTATTAGAAGACGTACCTGATCATAGAATCGGAACTCCTATAAATTTATTATTGTTATGACATAAATATAACGAAACAATAACGAAACAAAAGAAAAAAATCCGAATAAAGACAATGTGAAATTGTTTCTATGAAAACCCGGAAAAAGTTTAACCAATGCAAGAAAATCAAAAGAGAATCACCAAATAGTAGCTTAAAGCAAAAGAAACTCGATCAAAGAACTACTGTAAACTACACAAGAAAAATGGTATAGACAGAACAAGTAAGTACATGGGAAGCAGCAATGCAAGAAAAGGCGAACGGAAAATAAGAATAAGACGAAGAAAGTGCGGTGAAGAAGAGAAAGAAAGGCAGAATATATTCAAAGGAAGGCAAAGAGTAGGAGAAAGAGAAGCAGATGAAAGATAGAGATACATATCGAAAGAGAAAGGCAGCCAGGGGCGGACCAGACCGCTCAATGGGGATGAGGGTGGCCAGGGTGTCGGGGGTGTTTAATGCAGGACGGGTGCTCCGGTTCCCAGCGGTTGCTGAGGCTCCAGACGCGAGTAAGAGAGGAGATTCAATTAGTGGCAGAGCTTCCTAACATTAAGGAGACTCCACACGGGGTGAGGTAAACCCCGTTCTTGCGTTTCCAACCCCCCCGTTTCTCTCTCACTTACCCCCAATTCACGGTCATCATCCGTGAAAACGTACGAGTATGTGCCTGCTGCAAGACTCCTTTCTCGAACTTTTCTTCGTTCACTGGAAATTAACTGCAATTGACGGACATAATCAACAGTGGTAAATTCTGTACACGAAGAAGTTGATTATTATTGTGGTAAATAGAGTAACACGAATAATTCTTGCAGGTTTACTGAGCCGCTTGCAATTGGTTAGGATAACTAGAAGAAGTTGAAACTTGAACGATTATTGAGTACATTTTTTTTAAAATATTGACATTATTTCGTTGTTGCATAGGAACTAGAAAATTATACTTTAGTGGAGAAATGTTACAAAGAATATGAAAGCACTTTGATTTATTTTTAGTTATACGTCTGGCATTTTCACAAAACTTAAAAATTACTAAGTTATTCTGTTAAAATATCAAGTGAAAAGTCAAGTAATATCTATCAATTATTAAAATATTTTATCTATAATAGTTTTTTAGGATTTTAGGCAACATATTTAAACCTAATAATAACAATACATATGATTACATAGAATGTGAAACACTGATTGCTTAAAAGTTTCTTATCAAAAATGATATCTACTATTATGAAATAATATAAAATTGCATTCTAGTCTTTGGCACTATAGAGTTATTTTACGGCTCATCGTACTATAACGTTACTATGCAATTTCAAAGCTAGCCACTACATTATAATGATTTGGTTACTAATTAATTATACTAATTGTGAGTCGTAAATAGGAATACAAAATTTAATCAATTTAGCCAAACACAAAACTTTCACAAATTGACGGAGAAACAATATTCTTCTAATATTTATAATCAATTTAATTTCTTAATATTGTTAACATTTACATAATCTAATATCATACAAGAATGATACAACATATAATATTAAGAATAACCATCACTCACTTGCTCAGGAATAAACTGTTGTTTGGTATTAATATTGTTCTTATTGAAATGGACTGCTTTTATATCTACCCAGAACAGGAATCACAAGTAGCACCTTCATCAAAAGTATAGTTATGTAAAAAAGCAAAAAAGAACAGGTTTTTTTAGGTATTTTACTATCAATATCAAGAAGCGATATAACATTTTACAAATTCTTATTTTTTTACTTTTTCTAATTTTCAAAAAGTCACTAACAACTCCATGTATAGTGGCAAACATATATTAAATGTTCGGGTTTGGTTAGAGGGCTCACTATAAATGACTACCAGTAGAAATGTATTAGTGATGTATTGAATATTGGCACATTGTTTCACAGTTTAAGTCTCTCTACAAACAATTCGATACGTATCCTCCTCATTTGTAAACAAAATCACACTTTTTGGTGCAACTGAAAATGGGAAGCGATAAAGAGTATTTTCGGCACTTATTACTTTATTGCTTTGATTCGAAGAAAAAGTTGCTAAAGCCCACCAATTCGCCCCAGAAACTTATTCTGAGTCTGCTCCATCAGTTAATACATGAAGGTATTGGTTTCGACGTTAATAAAATGGCTCTAGGAGTAGATTGCTTAGAAGGATGAACATTTCTTTTATAGCGAAATTCATATGTTACCAGAAAAATTGGAGAAAATTATAGCTAGTGAATATCTTAAATAAAATATAATTTAACATCTCCTTAAAATAAACATGTCTTTTTTGCAAAAAATCCTTAAAAATTAGTAGGAAATTCAACTGATTATATCATTGTAAATTATATTACTAAAGGTTCGTATGTTGCATTAAAATTATAATACTTCCACAGTGCAATTATTTTTATATCTTCTATATAAGTATTGCAGGGATAGATTTTAGAATTACATGAACTTTTTAATGATTTTTTAGATATACAAATTATGGCGGGTTGGGAGTCTAAATATGAAACTAAACCAATAATATAGAATGAAATTTTTTCATAAAATACTTATCTTTTAAGAAAATTGAATTTGAAGATTCATGGAGTACGCGTATATTGAATTATCTCCAGCCTTTTTATATTTATACTAATGAGTATTATCAATCTCATATATATCAATCTCATCATGAGTATTAATAATATTTATTAACGATGTTATTAGTTTACATCCACGTAATTAAACGAATTGTTTATGAAGTTCTTATTGACACATGCAAATCATTGCTCTACAAATCAGAAAGTTGTGAACTGATGCCGCAGTATTTCGATTCTTTAATTATATTTTCTCCTTGAACTACTCACTGATGTAGATGTATAATAATGAAATTGTTAATAAATGTGTTTGCAGTATCTACTATTGGTCATAGAAGTATCTGGCCACCCTTTATTAAATTGCAAATACTTTTTACACTTACTGACCACTTATAACACATATTTAAAAGTAATGCATCATAATTTCATTAAAATAGTTTCTTTATCGATAATAAACATAGATTTCTAGTTGCTTTGTTTTGGTGATATATAACATTACAGAAAAATTATTGAATGCCTAATGTGGCCGGATATTTTTGTTATCAACTGTACTTCTTATAATATAATAGCGCAAACATAAATTCACTGTAGTACGAACATAAAGCTCAATGATAATTAAGTGCACGCGTGTCTCCGAAATTTTTGAATTGAATTCACTCAGAAACTACCCTACTTTCGAAAAAAATTTTACTTCGTATTTTCAATTTATTTTTGTATCTAGAATCAATCTTTTCTCGGTTTTACCCTCCATCTTACTACTTCCTGCATGTTTTCAGTTGTATCTTATACAACCTTAAAATACATCTTATTGCCATCGTTCTTCTGGTATTTTATTGCTACATTTTCGTGCAATTTGTTTTATTATTACGCGAGTTTATATCCACATTTTTATCGGAAACGCGTAGCAGCGCGATGAAACATTGTGAGACACCCATAAAACGTAGGTGACCATTCGGTAAGTGGTATATATTATGTATGCGGTACTCGGCGCTTCGCGAAACGTTGCCGCAAGCATGCAATCATCCGCCGTCTGACAACCCGGAAACCTCTAACGCCTCACACCAGCGAGTACCAGCACCCTTCTTCGGTCCGTGGAAATTCATCCCTCCCAATGTCATTTGCTCTACCCGTCTACCTTGCCGACGAAATGCCCCACGTCATGCTATGCCGCGCAAACCCGTATATTTTGCGAAATATGGCGTTAAACGATATTAGAAGATTACCAAGCGGCTTACCCCGTCGGATTTGTAACTTGTAAAGGGAAAGAGAGGCTTCGCGGCGACCCGCCGAATCTTCCTTCCTTCTATGGGGGTGGCTTAAGTTCCCTTTTGCTTCTTTCGCGAATTTGCAGGTAACGGAAATACTTTCGGGGCTCTGCTTGAGATATTATGTTGCAATGTCAATTTTATTAACTTCTTTTCCTTCTTTACGGTAAAAAAATTCTTTCTTTGTCTCTATTGTCCTTTTTTCATAATTTGTTTAAGTTGACAGAATGGTTTGAGTATTCTTTTTTTTAAGTTTCTAACGTATGATTAGATTTTTAAAATTTGTACAAATAAAATTGCAGTTGTAGTATCGGTAAGTTATAGAAATCTACTTTAATTGAATGTAAAATGTAATCAAATAATATTTTAAATTTTATTACAAATGTTAGCTTTTATATTAGGCTTTCAAACTTAATTATGGAACAATTTTCTTGTTATACCTTTCTGCTTTATCTCATTTTTTTACTCCAACATAAAAATTTGTACAGCCATGTCATTCATATAACTGAAACGATATAATCATTTTGTTAATTATTTCTTTTTGACGCCAAAATGTTTTTTTTCTCTCTTTCAATTGCTTTTTGTTTGTTTAAATTGGCGGGAATCGTTGAGTGATATATCTAAAACTTCTAATCAATGATTGGATTCTTTAGATTTTCACAAGTAATATTCATTGTAAATACAATAGTATGGTATCTTTGAAAAATTTTTCATTACGCAAGTTTAAGCAGACGAAATATTATTAATATATGTTCTAAATGTTATCTGTAACTCCAGAATAATGTCATAAAGATATCTGAACAACGAAGAATTGAATTTAAGAATTTATTTATCGCTGAAACTTATTGCATGATTTAACAAGCAGATTATATCAAATCAAACGCACTTGTATCTAACTAATCACTGATGTACATATATATATATACAATATAATAAAATTGCCAATAAAAATGTAAAAAATATTATTTCACTTACATTAAAATAACTATAGAACGATACAAATGTTTCAGAAAATCCAATAAAGTATGCTCATAAATATAACAACTTTTATGTAATTTAATATACTTATAATATTTACATATTGATCTTCTTGATAAATATTTGAATTCGATTTTTTCCGAAACGCATCCTTATACGGAAAAGTGTCATTCTACATTATCGATCTAATTTTGTAGGAAAAATCATCTTCTTTCCGTTTTGTATCAGGTTTTGGAAACGTCTTGTATGCTATTTTAATAGCTTCCGAATAGTAAGCCAAGATTTTCAGTGTTCAAATCGTATCTCTATCGTAAGTTACAATTTACGTGGATTTGAAAGACTTTCAAATTAACAACAAAGAACGAAAGACTATTTTCGACTTGTTATAACGAAATGAATGAACCCCTTTGTCGCTGTCCGTACGGTCAACATCATTTCCAGTGTACACATTCAAATCGGGCTAGGCCCTTGGATCCGCAAAGTTTGCCTCGTTTCATGCCCAATCGATCGCGGCTCGCAACTTCCAAGTTTAAATCTCTTTGTTTCCGTTCATAATTCGAAGCCACCCTTTCTCTCGAAGTACCAAGCACTCTGAACCGGAATTAAACTGGCGCGCCCTGTGTTTGCCCCTTTCGCCGGTAGGAAATCGGGATTATTTCTTATACTTCGTTTCCAGGATAACTTTCGAACGTTCCTGCTTCTCGAGCCTACGATAGGGAAAATAATTAGAATGGCGTTAAATTACGCGACACTATAATTCCATGTTACTTTGATTTTGGTTTAGAATGTCGAATAAATTTTAGTACAATTTATTGGCTCCTCTTCGTATACAACTTTTATCGAACTTTCGATAATATATCTTTATGTCTTTGAAATTCTAATAAAAGGTGTAATGACAGTAGTCGAAAATAAACCATTACCCGAATGAGCAATTAAATTTTAAATTAACGTACGTATAAAGGTTATAAATAATTAAACTCAAACTCAACTTTAACTACTTTATATTAGTATAACTAAACACTAGAATTGAATAGGGGTTAGATATGCAATGTTGAAGGTTTTCGTTTTTGTTTATATTGATTTCCAAATGAGAAACAAAATAATTAGGGAACTCAAAGAAAAGTTACTTACATTTCGAAGATTAAATGTTAAGTTGCTACATAAACTTTGTCCTCCAAGTTTTTATTGTAACATGTAAAATAATATTGCAGTTTCTAACAAGATTTTAGTTCTAGTCCTATTGATATTTTTGATACCACTTCACAATTGATCAAAGTACTTGAAATCGCTAGTAAAGATTCACTAATGATGTAGTTCACTTAAAATACTCTTACTTTAGGAACAAACTCGAAGATTGTTAGTGTAGAAGGCACAAAAATTAAATGTTTTCAAAGTACATATCCTTCTACGAACAAAGTTTTTCCAACAATCTAATATTTATATAAGTACTAAAATCTTTATAGAAATGTATAAAAAGTACAAAAATATTTTGCAGAATTTCCATGAAAGATTAATCTACTAATTTATCAAAAATCATTCTCTGCAGTTTTTTCTAGCATTTAAAAAGTCTCTTCACTCTCATAAGTCAATAGAATTACAAGAAATGTATAATTATACATAGCACTTAAAACCAAGAAGTCACTTAGAAGAAAATTTTTGTAATTATTTTACAAGCTTCTGAAAAATTGTCTATAAGATTTTTAAGTCCAGAGTCTGAGGTTAAAGATGAAAATTATATCCAAACGGTCGTAGAACTGTCAATAGGCTTTCAAATATGAAAACCAAAATATTAACGAAAATAAAATTGATGTAAACCACTAACAAATATTGCTTGACTATTTAAAAGGATTACCTTATGAGAAGGTATCAGAATATGAGAATTTTTTTATTTTTTGGAACCTTTAAAGAGTTAAATGTTCATAAGTTATTAAGTTCAAAATGTATAATTTATTTGTATACGCTTTCTTATAGTTATGGAGAAGCAATCTGATTTAAATATAATAACCAAAAATATTCATCCAAGGTAAATAACCCAATTACTGTCACTATTCCTATAACTGCCACTTGAATTATCTTATTTAATAGCAAAGTAATGTATAAAGACTTGTAAGAGAACAAATTTTCGTACTAAATTTGGACTTCGGTTTACGTAACAACACATAGACATTGTATATTCGTTTATACTTAATATTAGTAAATAAATATTAGGAGGTAAATGTGCTGTTGAACATTAAAACGTGACCAATATAATTGTAAAGTATGGAACGTGTTATAATTCAGTAGTAGTAGTAGTAGTAGTAGTATATTTTTCTCCAATGCATACGCATAAAGGTTTTTGGATTTACATAGCTGTTCTTATCCTAAACATTGCCTATATTTGGTTCATTCACTCCTCCCTACACGTAATTGTATTGCACCATAATCGTTAGCTATTTCGGGGGCCCTACACCGCTAAAAACTAGATAATATATTGTATATTGTCTTTGGTTTAGTACTCTAGTTTAATGCTCAACGTTAATTTCTATATCGACTATCCTCATTCGCTCGTTTCATTTTTTCGTATCTTCTGCTAACCTCGCATGCTTCTTTCACAAGTTTACCATTTAACATCCTATTTACATTCCATTCCAACGTCCGGCCCTCACCTAGATTTATGACCCATTCCTTTAACTCATCTGGCAATCTTTTCCTAACTTCCACACACTCCCATACATGTAGCAGCGATTCCTGTCCTTCGCACAATTTACATTTCCTGTTACACAAACTGACGTGTTAATATATGTAAAACGTGTTTCTATTTAAATAAAAAGTTTTCAAGTGACAGTACGAAGGACATTGGTCTTTGTTGTACATTTTCAATTACGTAGTAATGAATTTATTATATTGAAAATAAAAAAATTTCATAAATAAAAGAGCGGTTGAACAATATTATGCTCCAAACTGGAACGATCTTTATGTTAGCAACGTTCTAAAATAGTTAAATAAAGTTACGCGATAGCCTTAAAGTGGCAGTAATTGATACATTTACCCTATTTTGTATAATTTCGGTTATCAAGCCTGTGCTTCAGACGAGTGGCTTGTGGCAATTTGCTGCTGCGGAAATTTCCCGCCACGTTTTCACGTTTACATTGATTAATACAAACATATGTACAATCGTGTATATTGGTGGACGAAACAAATGATATTTTTTTTCTTTTATTTGGAACTTTAGACTTATTGGCCTATTGAGCAAATACATACATACATATGTCTTCAATAGATAATTTTAGAGGTGGATATTATTTAACACGTTAACAGCCACATGAATTTTGTAGGGTTTGTTCTGGAGGTCGCAATGGAATTTAACATGATCCAACACAGCACATCGTAATATATAATTTGGGTAAAACATTATATTTTAGTAAAAATATTTCATTGCTAAATAGAGTACTGTTTGTTTCGTAATATTATCAATGTGTCTATGTTGTCCACAATTTTTTAGTTGACAATATTTATTTTATTTTAATCATTTTAAACAATTGCGGTACTCCGGACAGTCTACCATGATCCCACTGAGGAAAGAAATTCCTGTCATGAATGATTAACGTGGTAGTAAACGTGTTAACGTACAAAAGTTATTTGATACATTTAAAACTTAAGATTTAGTAGCTTAATACCTTTAGCCGCATCTAAGGGGGACTTCTGAATTAACTTTTTCCAATTGGTTGATCATTTCTTTGCGACCTGTGTTACATAGAACAGTGTCTCCCAAACGTTTTGGAGTCGCGATACATTTTAAAGCTAGTCAGGTTTTCATGTCACGCCATAATTATTCGAAATAAACTCTGCACTCAATGTAATAACTATGCAGCGTCAATAGAGGCAACGCACTGCAGATAACCAATACTGATGACTAGTACGCGAGTCAGATTTCTCGAAATATTGAATATTTTTACCACAAGTGAAATTGCAATGAAATTCTCGCGATCACTTAAGGTATCTTCGCGACACATCAGTATGTCGTGATAGACGGATTAGAAAACACTAATGTGGAGGGCAGTGTCATAGTGTATGATTGACATCTCCGTTTGTATAAGAGCATTTGCAGATTTAATCGTTATAAATCCAACTCTTGCCAAAAAGTGTTGTACGTTGTAATGATTTGTGCGAATTTTATAAAATTTTACTGTTTTCTCTTGTCAGTCGGAGATGATAGTATATATTTCTGCAGCACGGCAGCAGTTCAATCGTGACAAGGCAGAACCTGTGATTGTTTAAAATTCGCAGCCTTGCCGCTAACAATAAGTTGCCGGCAATCAGCCGCTAAAATTTACGTTTTGTGTGAATTGCATTACAGAAACCTATGTTCTGTCATTGGCGAAGTATAGGATAGCGGATAGATATCCATTGTTACATAGAATCATTGGCTACCTGGCCCCCTTACCATTTTAGTGTTACATGCGACATTGCTACAATAATTTAGAGCAGATGAAAACAAGAACGGAATTGTAACTAAATATTGTGCAACGCAGTTGTGTTTGACATACGTGATCTGTAAAATTCAAATTTATATTAATGTATACATAAGTATATATACTTGTGGACAAAATTATAAGACACCTTGGAAATTTCTGAGATCAGGACTTAATTTTATATTTATATTAAAGTGCGTAGCATGTGAAATAAAACTATTTATTGTAAACCGATATCTTCGTAAATTAAACAAGTATTGCAACATATATTAAATTTAAGTCAAACGAATACACGTTCGTTTGGACGAAATTATAAGACACTATTTTTGGTAATTAAAAAGATATATATAACGAATCAGAAGTAGGTTCCATTTTTTCCCGAATGTTAATAATAAGTAGGCCCGCAGTTTATTTTATATTACTTCATGCATTGGATTTGGTAAACTTGTGTACAACTTTTTTCTATTTTGGTCCTAGTCTAGCTAAGCATGCACGTTATGATGTTTCCTATAAATGGGTAGTCAATGGTGACGTACGGCCGCAGATCACTCACCTGAAGTCGGTCTAAATGGTCTAAAATCTAAAATAAAAGAATAATTTACACAGAATATCTTACCTAAAATACACTCACTAATTATGTTCTGTATTGTGCACTTATATGAAAGCTTAAAAAATTTTAAGAACAAAATTTACTACAATAAAAGCAATCCTTCCTTACAGCAAACTCAACCTTTGATAGAATTCAGATCATATGTAAAATATTTTTGTGTAATTGCAAGTAAAAAAATGATTAAGTGACCTATTTTAGCTTGAGACAAGCTACTGTTATATATATTGAATAAAAATAAATATAAATACTAAGGATTTTTTAAACAAAGTATTCTAAAAAAAGTGGATCAACTTTCTGTCATGATATTGCTTGTATTTGACGTTAAAAAATATCTTACTAACAAAATACAGTTAAACCTCGACAATTCGAACCTCTTCAACCCAAAAACCTCAATAAGATGAACATTTTGTTCATTACCTTCGCGGTTGCAGAAACCACTGTAAATCAAAATAAAATTCACTTTAACTCGAATTATTTATCACATATTTAGATGCATTTTTACCTGTGTAATTCGAATTTTGAATAAGCAAACCTCGACGAGTCGAACTCTCTATAAGTCAATCTTTTATCATTGCTGCTATTATAACTCGAAGTTATAGCTACATATGTATGTGTCATAACTTGTCAAGCAAATGACTGCTGGAAAACATAAGGCGATACTTGCTTCTACCTCGCCTAAATCGAATTTTTGTACATTAAATCTCTCTTACTCGAAAACTTCAATAAGTCGAATTCTCCGTAACTTGAAAATTATCTCCCCTTGAGATTTGAATTATCGAGGTTCGGCTGTACCTTGAAAAAATACCAATTAACACTAAAAGAAATATTTACTTTACACACTCATGTATATTTCAGATTAATTCATTCATTTGGCTCTACTAAGTCACAAAATAGTTAATAAGCCTTTAACGTTCCAAAAACCAAGAAGTCCTTGTAAAGGGGACCCTAGCAATCACACAACGAGTTCTTTAAGCGCATCTAAACGATCGTAAAACCTTTGACGAGCTCTCGTCCTAAAGAAAACCAAACCTTTCCCAAGACCCAAAAAGAGAAAAGTTACTAAAAAGGAGCAAGCCTACGATGTTACGATTTCACCAGCCGATCGGTCGACCGCGTGCTCGCGTCGACCACGGTCGGCAACCAAGAAAGACGGACGCCGGGGAAAACCATAGAACACGGGTGAGAATGATGGAAGGGGGTTGCGTGGGAGTGGACGGCTGGTAACGCAACGAAGCGAGGCGTGCCGTACACGCGGCCGGCAGCATCAATCCATCCACATAAACGGTAAACTGTAAAGCGGGTCTCTCTAAAGAGAGACAGACACAGAGTGAGCCGCGGGGGTGAACTACGGGGGCGAGTATGGAAGAGAGCTGACACGTAGGTGTAAAGAGGAAGACAGCAACGGGCGGTCTCCCTCTTCTCTTGTGGTATGATGCGTGATGTGTGTGGACGGAACGGGTCGTTGCGCTAAGCCAGGCTTTGATCGTCACCTGTCATACTAACGCCCAGAGGAGCCACGCTATGGATACGGTTCACGAAACTGGCGAGAATTATGTCCGCGAGCTTATGCATCTCGCGAGGGGGAATGCGAAGGTTTCTGTTCCGCGAATGAATCGTTTTCCGGTTGCCTCGATAGCACACCATGGCGACGGATGTACAGCTTTGTAGGATTTCTGTGAAAAAGGGCATTTATGGTTTTTTAACATTAGAACTACCGGTGACTAAAATATATATACTTATCTGTTCCAAAAAGATCAAAATGACAGATGAAAAACCATATGATGTAACTGAAATGAATCTTTGTTCATGTTTTGTACAAAAAGTCACAAAATGTTCTCGAAAGTATGCCGCTGCAAATTTATAGAATTTTTATTTTAAATTAGTGATCCGTCAGTTTCATGTCCTTAGTAATTCTAGTATTAAATAACCTTGGATTATTAATGAAAACTGTGGTTCTTCACTTCATTATATCGTTTTACAATTTCAGGCTGCAGATATTTAAAGTTTTTGGTTAATGCATTGCTAAAGTTGAGACACAGAATACATGTGTATATAGTGTTCCGAAAGCTATGTCACCCCGTAAATAAAACAGAACACGATGGAATTACAGTATAATAAATAGAAGTTAATGCAATAAGTAGATATATATTTTGTTATGTTTTTTTATATTTGTTAAGAAGGCTAACGTGTTGTACGATGGCAATTTTTTAAATGCTCAAACAATAATATTGAGTATATAAATTGAAAAATATGACAAAATATATAACAAATGTATCTACTTAGCGTATTATCTTATATTTATTCTACTGTAATTCATTATATTATTATATACATTATATACATTTTCTTAAGTTATTTAACTTAAGTTTTTTTCGACTAACGTCGACTACTCTGGAACCAATCAATATGCAAGTTTGAGAAATGGCTGTATTAGTATTCAATGAGTTACAAGTTATACATTATTGTTCCACGTGTTAAAGTTGTTGATCACTTCGTTGTGAGGGTTGAGACGCAGAACATACATAAGTGGAACAGTTACACTATACCTATAAAGAATCATTTATGCCGACGGGCTGAGTACAAGTTGAGCACGAGCCGAGCTAGGACATTGCTAGAAAGGTATGAAATATGCATTGCCAATTAAAGAAAGTAAGAGGTGAAAGAAACAGTATACTACCGTCGCATCGCCAACGAGCTTCATCTACGACTCGTAAAAGATTCGATGATAACGATATTTTGACGAGTCACAAACGAGGTTCGTTGACAGTACAGCAGTGGTGTTACAAGGGTAATTTGGAAAGTTAACGACCTCACCCACAAGTGGTGATTTTGTTCAAATTTTATTTACACATCATGAAGTCACATATATTTTCTGCGTAATCTATAAGTTCGATATTGATATATCGTGTGGTTTATCTACATATAGTAGAACATTATGCTGTAACTTAGTTTTTCGTTAAAAAATACTTAACACCGAAGAAAATTCATAACCCCTCCCTGATTATTCACCAAATTTGACTCTGTTAAACTTTCATCTGTTTCTAAAATTGAAAAATTTTCTTGGTGGTTGACGAACTTCGTCAGATGATATACTGATAGCTACAGTAAACTGTTATTTTAACGACTTTCAAGAAACGGATTTCAGAGATGGTATAGAAGCATTAGAGTATCGCTGGATGAAGTGCATTGAAGTAGAGAGGGAATATAGTGAACAATGAAAGCAGTTTAAAACTCAAAATAGTACGTTTTTATTTGTAAGTCGCAAACTTTTCAAATGACTCTCGTACATTGTTTCTTTCACCTCTCACTTCTTTTTGAGTTGGCAATACATGTTTCATTTTTTTTCTAGCAATGTACTAGCTTGGCTTGTGCTCATCCGTCACATAAATGGACCTTTAGTGGACCCTTGATTATAAATGGTGTTTAATTCAGATTTCTAAAATATTTTTTTCTTGAACATTCTTTGAAAATTGTACAGTTTCTTTGTACATTATTAAATAAGTGAATTACTTCGTCTTTCTACTTAAAATTTACAAAATGTGAATATATGCAATGGAAGTATGAATAAAGTCATATGTAATTTACACTAGATATCTTATTTATAAAGAGATATATACAGTTATCCACGAAAGTCTTCATACACCTGTCCATTGCAAAATACATAGGTTTTGAACATTTTGTAGACATTGATTTTATTTATTAGCTAAAATTAAACGTAGCTTAACAAAATGTTTAATTTCTTCCGATTGTTTGCAAGAATATATACAAAAATTGAGAATTCGTCTTCACGACATCCGTTTTTAAATATTTAAAATTTTAAGGAGTCTACGTAAAGTTTCGTGAGTGACTGTAAGTCGTGTCTGGATTTATACGACTACGTATTTTCGTGTTCAAGTCCCTTATACAGAGTCCTATCGGACACATAATCCTATTGGACAGTCCATTAATCGTTGGTCATCTCATTTAAACATATGTGAAATGTCACGCGCTAACCCTCCTATGTTAATCTGCATAACACACGTACTTACTCGGGTCGTGAATTGGGCAACAGTTTCCAGGAGAGACAACGGATGAAGTCCTACTACTATAATGCGTATCACGGAAAATGCCTATAAATATCATATTTTGTCATTCCGATGCGTTCCGTTTGAGACAAATACTGAGTAATTTCTTATTGGACATATTTTGATATTATGATATAAACATAATAATAACTCTTTGTTTGTATTTTAACTTTTACGTTGTCAATTGAATTTATCGAACGTTGAATTAATTTAATCCATTTGAAGTTAATCTGTTATAAACTAACCTATAATATATATTGTGTTCTAAGGTACAGAATAATAGAATGACACTTTTTTTGCAAGATATACATATGGTGTTATTAGTGAAAGATCACTCATAGTCTTTCTATTTCGAGTTAATACATACTCCTATTCGTAGTGAAGGCAGTAGTGCAAGTCAATAATATAGGAAACTATCACTACATAGGAATACTACCTTGTATCTATCTGTATAAAGGTCGATTTGATAGAACTCCCATGATTTACTAATTTACTATAACAGGGAAAGCGGGGATAAAAATAACATTTTTTTATTTGGGTTAGTCGCTAATTACCTTTTAACACATACAATGCCATACCTGAATTTTATTTTTATCGCCTCAAATGTCAACGTATAAAATTTCAATATATATCATCTCGCAAACTTATTTTATGGTTCAATATTACAGTATTTGGTTACATCATCCGATTTACATATTCATTTAGCTCGCGGTCACCAGTATGTCACGTGGCACCGTATTTATCTGTATTTGCAACCATAAAGAAAATTGAGTAAATATGCGCAATCTGAAGAAGTTGATTTTCATAATTTTCCGTCGATTAAATCAATACAAATTATCAAAATCATTTTTCATCAATTAAGAGAAAGCATAAGATGTACCACATACTCGACAAAACATTAAAAAATAAAATATCGCCTGACACGCCGGCGTGTTACACGAGACTGTGGGCCACACGCAGTATGACACGCCGGTGGATCATGTTGTACTTAACGTGTTGAAGATATAGACATGAAAATTATGTCTTAAGAAAGTGTATTATTTGGCCGATCATTTGACCCGGATTTAGCCTTATGTGATAAGTAGCCAAGGAGCCAAGGAGCTATGACAGTTTTCTGCGGGTACTGTCGTTGTTATTTTCGTTCTGGAAGGACAGGATGAAAGTAACATACTAAGGCAGTGATTCTTAATCTTTTCAAAGCCACGGGACCCTTTTGATCTTAGGCAAGTTTTGCGTAACTCTAGAATCGCTAAGTCTATAAATTTAACAATAAAAATAAGCATCTACAATGTAGACCAATATCAAATCGTACCTAGTTGCGTTCTTTCCATACAATTTCTTGTAATTTTTAATAATTTCGCGGAACTCTGATTAAGAACCACTATACTAAAAGGTCGAAACTGTCGAAATTAACACTAATTATTTTGAGGGAAATTAAATATACTTTTTTCAATGCAACATAGGATCTTTTATTATAGAAAACGATAGAAATAAACGGTTAAAGAGATATATTTAAGAAAAATATATATACATAGATACCTACAGTAGTTTTCGGGAAACAAGCTTCTCACCTTTTAGGTAACCCACCCTGTATATATATTGTTTATCAAGTTCTATTCACCATTCAGCATTCACCTTTTATATACTCATATATACATCAATATATGTATAATAAAAAAAAAAATGCGGTGCGGATTTAAGTTTTTGCCATCTTAGGTGATCACATTTGTACCCCTCCTCTCCCTAACTCCTCATTTTAGTTGGATTAATACAGTACATAAGAAATAATGATAATTTGTTCAATTTATAATGATTAAACTGCGGATGTTTATCCAAATTCATATTTTTACAATCTCATTTAAAGGAGTGAGACCAAATATATTATGACGATTGCCATACGTTGGTTATTTGATATATTTTGACGTATTATATGTTTTGTATAATATTCGATTGTAAAATCAATTAAAATCGCATGATTTTGTACTGTGTATAGAAAAACCTAAAGCGAATTTTTTCAAAAATTTTTCCAAAAATCGCCGCCCCGTAAAAGCTGTCACCCTAGCTAAGAAAGGTGCATAATTATAAACGATAAAAATGATTGCGTAAGATTTGTGGAGCAGTGTTATCATGCACTTTTAGTGATAGTTCTGGTTAAAATACGTAAGATAAAAAATGAAATTTGTTAATAGAACAAGCAATTTACAAAACTTAGATGTGCTGAAACCATATTTTCATCAGCTTTACTAAATTTCTACGAATATGACTCCAGCTGAATGTAACAATACAACTTTTTGTAATTCAAACAAAATTGCTGGCACAATTAGAATCAATCGGAACGCTAATAGTAGACAGTACTTTTCAAAAGACAGAAAACAAGTTCATAGGGTCGACTCCCTTCTCGCCATTCGTGCAGCAACACATCCAACGTCGTCACACGATTTGCAAATACACGTGGAGACACAATATGAATCTCTCTGGAGTGGTAACACGTGTATAAGCGCGTCGTACACGCGGGTCCAACACATGAATCGCGAATTCGGTCCCTCCAATCGGCTAAATTCGACGGCGTGAAAACGTTGATGGCGATGCTGATGGTGGTGAAGGCGAGGCTGATGGTGGTGGTAGTCGATGTATCAACCCCACTCGCTGGAGGATTAGCCTTCGAGATCGCTGACTGCTGAATGTTCACAGATCGGTTTACCGTTTAGCAGGATAGAGAGTGTGAGCCCAGTGATCCATGGCCCGTGTGAGCACCGACCCCACGCACGTGCATACACACACTCAAAGCACATACAGTCTATGGTGTATAGTCGAATTTCGTTCTCCCGCATACGTGCATCATGTGTTCTCGTTCTCCGGCCATTTCTGTCACTTGTACACTTGTACTCCTTTATCCGCTTGCTTTTTTATCGCTCGTACTTGCTCTTCCCTTCAATTTTCTTCTATTCCTTTTTTTCTTTTCCACTTTTTTATTTCGTTATTTTAGTTTTGTTAGTTTCTCGTGAGTACCCTTTCAGGTTCCTTGCTATAGAAGTAACGGGGCTTAGGTTGATTGATTTTTCTAAACTCGATTGAATTTTTGTTTAACACAACTTTATTTGGTCCTATGTTAATTGACTTTGTTATTTTATTATAAATGTTAACATCAGCTAGTGTTTTAGAAGAATTGTACTAGTGATCATAGAAATGGTCTAATTGTAATTTGAAAATTAAAAAACAAAGGATTTATTCTTCTATTTTGTATTACGTCGATTTATATTACAATAATATGGAAGAATACAATAATATTATTAGTTATTTGAGAAAAAGTAACTGAATAGTAAGAGTTGAAACAATTCTGTGCGTTTAATGTAATAATATTATCGCTTAATACCCAACATGTATAATAGCGTGAAAATGTTGACATACTTCGTTATAACACTTTATATACATACTTATCAAACTTACTACGGAAAACGGGAAATCTCTTATATTAAATTTACGTTATTGCTTCTTTATTTCCAATGTTTCTTCTTGTGAATACGATACCTATTACAGAACTTTTTTCCTTTTCACTTATTTTATTGGTCTTTCTAACTAATAATAGTCGCGTATTTATTTTACATTTGCTAGCTGTCATCGTTAAAAGCTGAATTTTATTGAGACAACTCTATCAATTAATTGGTGAAACCTATACCATTTGCTGTTAGGAAAACTTCTTTGGGTTGAGTTTTCTTACTTTTGATATAATATGAGAAGTATGGATATGCACCTTCATGGGTTCCTTAGTAACATTAAACAATTATTATACAGTAATAAGTAATAAGTAAACAATTAATTATACTAAGCAGAGCGTTCGAATATCTTTTTTTGGTCAAGGGAATCAAATGTACCACATGACATTTTCCGGTCACTAATTGCAAATTCATCAGAAGGAACAGTTACAAGCATGTGCAAAGAAGTTTTACCTCTCGCAACCAATTCGATAAACATGGCCCTAACACACTATTAATTATTCGAATGAATGTTAGGGACAGGCAATCTACAAATTATGATGTATGGAAAGTAATCGATCAGTTCTTTGCTTGAAAACTACTATCTTTCGAAGATGCTATTCATAAATTCCCTAAAAGAATAGCTTAAAATTGCACGAAATGATAGGTTTAATGATATTATTAGTAAATCTAATAGTAACGAACGAAGTTATACGAACAAACCTCAAAGACTTTCCCTAACACGTAATATTAACTACCTACTATAACCACACTACAATAACTAATATAACTACGACAAGACTAGCTTTTGCATGGCATTAAATTTCAACGACGTAACTTGAATATATTTTCATAATCCAATATCAACAATTAATTTGATATATACTAGATATCTCGCAGTCTGTATACAATGTTTTATAATATTGAATGTTTTGTTAAGCTACATATTTCAGTAGATGTATTATTATCATTCTAATATTATCTTTAGTTGAAATACAGGGACTGAAGGATAATTCATTAATACAAATAACAGTTTAAATATTAACATATATATTTCAACAGTATCAAATGATTAAATTAATGGATTAAGCAGACACTTCCAATTTCTAATATAGGGGACTAACAGTTACTCACTTTAATAAAAGATTACTTAAATATGGTACCGCTTATATTATACTAATGTTCATTTATTGTCATTTATACGTATAGGAACAATTTCTTTTGAACAATAATATTTGTTATCCAAATATACGTTACATTTTCAAGTCGCAAAAATATTCAAACACATTGTAAAAGAAAAACATATCTTGTCAGTAAAGTTTGTAAAAGAATATAATTTCATACTTAGCTAATTTCATTTTAACGTCTGGTATATTTAAAATAATTGTGTTCACATACAACGTGTGATAGTGGATTGTAACGAACTTTGATAGTACAGTGTGTACTAATAAATTGAGGTGCAAGTGTCAAATACAAGTAAATGTATTATATTAATGATGCAGTTTATTAATATTAAATAACTTTTTAAAAATTATATTATTGAAGTACAAACCACGACGTTAAGTCCATTCTTGCATACGTTCACGAAAATTAAACATGACTGATTGTAGGCAATTGTTATCAATTGCTCTGATTACATTTATCATGTTATTTTTCAAGTCCTGAACTATGCAAGGATTGTCATGATAAACACGAAATTTTAGATAGCCCCACAATTAATAATCAGGTGCAGTCAGATCAGGTGATCTTGCCGGACAATTGAAATTACTATTACTGTTTGGTTACTTTCTTCAAAGAAATATAGCCCCAAAAGTCGAGATGTGGCCATATCAGAACACACACTAACTTTTATGCTATAGGAAGGCTGTTCATGACAACCATGAGGCCAGTTATTTATGATTAACGAAACTGCACATTATTAACAAAGGGGTTACAACTGTTTTACACAACTTCTTTTAGGTTATTATGACAATTTAACGAAAGGCGTTACACCCCAGTGACGCACCCTGTATTATGGACCAATATAATCCAATTCTTTTTTCTTATCGTTTAGGGTAATAGATTATAATAATTAAACTCATACGTTTTTCATGAGATTTAAGTCGGGAATCTAAGCAAGTATGTAGCAAATATTTTTACACCATTCAAACCTCATGTTTAAGGTCATTGTCTTGATAGAACTTCAAAGTGCTTTGTACTCCTACTCTATGTGACCTTTTTAAAGTAAGTTCCCCTTTGGAAGGACTACATGAAGAACTGCTATTAAGTGTACCAATAAGTTATCTGTTATTTTTAAATGTGTCTATGCATTTATTGGATCAATAGATCGAGGTCTCTTTCAAGCAGGAGTCCATAAGTTGCGACAAAAGTAAAGTTTAATATTACAGAATGAAAGAAATTATTATTAAGAGAGGATTCGTATTTGATATTCTTAAAAAAAAATGCAGAATTTAACAAAGAATGTGGGTTATTCACGATATTGATAACGCCTAATATTGTACAATTTAATTAAATTTCCTTCTTCCCTATTTGTTCCATTCACAGTTACAAATTTATTCCTGCAAACGTCTCCTGAACATCCCTTATTGCTCCCTTTTCCATGCAAACCTCGCTCCTTCAGCCGCTATGTACTTCGTCTTATCGGCCTAAGCCAAGTATTCGCGTTCTCTTACTTTATTCCTCTGGTGTCCTATGATGGTTATCCTTTTCTCTTCTGTTCCCTACGATGAGTGGCAAAACGCAAAGGCTGGAGGCCTAACCTGGTCACGTCGCTTGTACACAGGCCAATACCACTCAACTGTGGGAACTTGCATTGTGGACCACACGTGGTACGCGAGTATTATGCTGGATCGTGGCTTCTGTGTGCACTGGATGTAGCAGCGTTCACGGGCAAGTGAGATAGAAACAGGAGCGAAAGAGAAAGGGAGAGGGAGTGGGTAGATGAAAAGGGAACAGGGCGCGGTCCATTCCAGCGCATGCGATCCTAATCCTCGCGTCCATTCGACGTCCGGATCGCAAGCACGCATGTACTCGAAAATCGTCCCCTTAAGCCCCCTAGGCCAGGCGAAAAATTGGCCTGGCGAATTAAGAGAAACGTGCGCTCGTTGCTCGTCCGGATCCGTCGAGACACGGCCATCCTGGGGTGAAATTGAGGGTTTGTTCCTCTGTGACGATCAACGATGTTTGCCTACACACGAATCCTCACGTACCAGCTTGATGGATCTTTGAATTGTTAACTGACATATTTTTGTACTAGTGATACTTATAACTGGGTACTATTATCCCTACTATTGTGTTTGGGTTTATATGACCCAACCGTGTCTTTAGATTAATGTCGTTTTTTTTATTAGGTGCCGGAAAAAGTTCATGCGGATTTACAGTACAAAATTCAGGTAATCTGATCTTCTATGAAATATACTTTTATACAATAAGTAATTAGTAGATATAATATAGCTACATCAGTTTATCTTTTGCGTCGATTTAAATATATGTACATATTTACACTCGTTTAATTATAAGAGGACTTCTCGGACGTAACTCCAACGATTTTTTTTTGCAACCATTTTTGTTATCCCTTTGTTAGTATTACCTTTCTCACAAACACATAAATACATGCTTAATAATGTTTATGTTTTCAATAAATTACGAAAGCACGAATTTTTAACTTTTCACTTATCTCCTTTAACTTTGTCAAGATAATGTAACATCTTCATATATAAAAAAAGTGTAAAAATACAAACAAAGTATACGAACTAAATCGATAGAACTTTCTAATGATTCTAATGATACCACCGTTGTGTCATTATTTTTGTGAAGTACTATTGGAATCATGCACTATTTGAATCAATTTTTAACAGAAAAGCCGTATGAACTTTTTCCGATATCTAATACGCATTTTGAACTTTATTACAATCAGATTTTGCTTATATATACTTCGACACGAGCCTCTCACAGGCCAAAGTGATTGTGTATCTCCAATTATTTAATATTTTAAAATTTAATGCCAAAGCATTTGATTGATGCTTCCTTAGCATGTTTCCTTAACACGTGGGCTTAGCACCATGAAATGAGAAAAATGTTTTTGGTCGTGGAAAAATAAACAATTTATAAAAAGAGTAACACGAATGCCAGTGATATACCACAGTCGAATCTCGATAATAATTGGAATCTCAAGAGAATAGTTAAAATCTTCCAATTATGGAGGTTTCAACTTATCGAAGTTTTCGAGTAAGGAGGTTTAACATACAAAAATTCGAACTACGAGAGCTACAAACACGCAAGTATCGGTCTATACGTCCCAGCATTCATTAAACGGTTGATTTTCATCTGGTAGAAATCTGGCTATTCTAAATTCGAATTACAAAGGTAAAAGGTATATATAAATATATGATTAATAATTCGAATTAAAGTGAGTTTGATTTCGATTTATAGAGGTCTTCGAATTAAATAGGTTCGAGTTATCGAGGCTTGACTATATAGTTCATGCATCTTATCTGTGGTTGAACAAAAGCTTCGCCTGCAATAATACATTCTATAGTTGTTATTTGGTTTTAAACTTTAAAAAGGACTGTGTATTTACTTTATGAATTTCTCTACTTTTCGATTTGTGGAATTAGCTGATTTGGCAAATGAGCGGTTCACACATCTTGGAACATGTAAATGAATTTCTTACTAAGTTTATCCAGTGCTACGCAATTATCATAAATTTTTATGAACACAATCAAAGAGTTAAATGAAAAGTAGAAAGGGGAGAAAAGTGAGCGATCAATTACTTTGAGTAAAGCGGACTGTAAACATTGAAACCCTATAATCAAATATTGCGCAATTCCTTCTAATTGAACGAACAACTAAAATTTATATTATGATTACAATATTTAACGACATATTAATAATAAAACAATGTAATATTAAATTTACAAATTTTTAAAGTAAAAGCGAAGATTAGTACCTCTCATCTTTTTCCCTGTACCAATAAGAGAAATAAATGGAATTGAAATTTTAATGAAAAATATATAATGATACACAAAATTGGTTTGTTTATTCATTCACAAGAATTACGCATTTTTATTTGTATTATATTTTCATAGAATTTTAATACAATTGAAATTATATATATAATTATCAATTATGAAAAACACTAAGCGATGTAGAATATTTTTACATCGTTATATTTCACTTTGAATCACATTGAAGGACTCCATTAAAGTACATCCAAGTACATACTTTATTGATATTATTACCAAATAATCAAAAGAATATTTAAAAATTGCATTTAACATACCTCCAAACTCTTAATTATGATAGTAAAATTTAAACACATTGGCAATTAGTATTGAACTATAGATATTTATGCACGTATGAAAAATTTAAATATACAAATTTAATATATGATTCTACATATTATTCAATAATATACAGAAGATTGAAACTGACATAGAGTCCGCGACAGGAAGAAAAGTTCAGTTAATTTTCTTTATTTAGCGCTTCCTAGCATTCACACAATTCTCTGACTTTGCTTCAGAAGTTATATTTAAGATCATAATTATTATATTTATTGGCAAAATTAATTTATTCGTAGCTTCTATGATATTGTAGGACAATTTTATAAATATGGATATTTTTAACGCAACACAAGATAAGTTCATATGAAATGATTAAAGAAACATCTGTATTAACATTTATTTCTTTTATTTTAATAGTGTGTATATTTACTATGACGTTAAATTAATAAAGAAATTCAGTTTGGAATGATGTATAATTTTTTAATAACATTTTGATCAATGTTTGCCCAACTATCCCCAATTGCATTATTTAATTCGTCTTTTGTTGAAAATTTCGTACTATTTTCGTATACATTTCTTGTAAACAACTCCTATTATACTCATATGTGCTGATGACTCATTTCATAGTCTTGTTATTGTACGATTATTTAAAAAAACGACAGTGATCCTATCTTTCTGTCGTGGAATGTACACATTGTCCCAGAATGTCCCAGAAAATATACCAAAATAAAATATTTACGGTACTTCCTTTAAAACACATTTCTATACTTCTTTCCATGCTACAGTTCTTTAGATGTAATTAAAGATTGGTAACATTTTATAAAACACCCTATATTTAGAGTAAGAAGGAAGATGCTATTTAGATTCTATTCCTTTAGTTGTATTTATAAAAATATAAATTTGCGTATAAATTCATAGTCCACCTATCGTTAATTTAAAAACCAACACGACATATCGAAACATCGTACGACTAAAGCGAGGTGGAATGCTTTTAAAAAGAAATTTTATATTTTAATATCTCGACTGAATGTAGCATGCTAGGAACTCTGCTTACAAAGCAAACAAGCACTCGGCTCTCACTGGTTTTTCCCCCTGGCTAAAAATTCTCCGATGAAAAAACAATTATTACTCTCGGAAAATAATAATATTTGTACCTGTTCTGATGCACGGCCAATTTAGTCGATAAAGCAAACAGACCCGAAGCGGATTTCACCTCGCCTTACATTCCCAATTGATTGCATGCATGCATATTTGTGCTTACAAAACATTCCGCTTCTAACTAATGAACATATTGTGACAAAATACTTCTTATTTGCTTGAAAATTAAGTAAAGGCGTAGTCTATTCGAAACGAAAGTAATGTCTAATGAAACATTTCAACATCTCATAAATTGATTTAATGACTTTGTAATGAATTGTGAGTTTTTAAAAGTTCAAATCAAACTCTGATGAAAGTTAGCAGTTTACAGGACTAATAATTTTGCTAATAAAATATTTTCTTATCAGAGACATTTTTCTGAGTCCTTTTAATGAAAGTAAACTACTGAAAGTAAATCTTCAATTACACGAAGTTTGACACTGACTTTCATTAAACAAATGCAAGCGCTCAAGAGATTTGCTACATAATACAAAGAACATAATGATAGAAAACAGTAAGAATATTAAGTTGGTACAAGCATATTTTAAAATTGTTCTCATTATATTGTATATTTTATATTTGCAAAAAATGATACAAGATGATTCATTTTAAGCCCCTCTGTCAATGAAGAATTGTTTCAAATATATAGGTTCGAAGACTTTCAAAGAGCATAATTACGTTGCAAATAATCTGAACGTAAAATTCTAAATAATAGACATATTACAGTTTACATATTTTATATAATTTATGTCTTTTATTGTCTTTATGTCCAATTGATTTAAGATCAACCATTACAGATTTATAAATGATTATTGTAGATCTTAGGATATACATTAATGTCCTTCAAAAATATAATAAGGTTTTCATTTATTTTATTTAGTTATTTTCATTTGAGCTCATCATGTTACTTATATTATTTTTAATATTATATTTTTCTCTGTTTCGACTTATCTGCAAATTAATTATTGATAATGTTAGAAAATGAATCCCTCATGAACTCTCAGCTAATAGAAACTTCTGAAAGGATTTTAATTTTTTATTCAAATTACAATTGATTTGTTAAAAACAACTAATCATAGACTTTACAATTAATCATCCTCTTCGAGACGCTGCAAACATTTTAAACCAAATTTCATTGTATCGTAACTTGTGTTATTGCTTAAAGGATTACATACATAAGTTGTTAGCTCCCAGTTTATTGAAGATCATGTTTTACAGCATAAAGAATATGGCAAAAAGAAATTAATGTAAAAGTTCAAAAAATAACGAAGTTACGAAGAGTAATGCGAGCATGCTAAAAAGGATAAAAGTTCATACAAATATGACTGTATATATCACATATTTTAGCGATTCCTATGATGTTAGCAAACTGTTGAAATATTTAAAAAATAATTTAAACGTTCTTTATAGTAAACTTGCCAATAGAAGTGTACAAAGACAGTTACGGCACACAGTTGATTTTTCTCTTATAGGTTTGTCAAGTAATTCTATTAAGAGAAAAAACCAATGCAAAAATCCAAAAATACCATACCCATTCCATATTCCAATTGTCTGTCTTTTGACAATTAAAATTCTTCTAAAACATTAGGTTAAGTAACAAATTCATTGACACTAACAGTATTTCAAGAAGAGTTGTCTGAAACTGTTGCTTATATTAGCTGTAATTAATAAACGTATGAAGTTAGGGAGAATCTGATTGTGCTTCGTATGAAGTACGTATTAATTCTTTTTCAGTTCTGTCGAAATGAAGTATATTTAGAAACAATTGAACAGAATATTCATTTTCGACATTTAATGTTTTTTTATTCCCAGACAAAAAGGATGTAGTAGAAATAAGAAAAAAATTTAAAATGTGGATGTTGACGATGTCATTAATAAACGTTTCATTCAAAAGACTAAAAGGTTTAACAGTGGAGATTTTAATTTGGTCATAAGAAACTCTTGAATTATTTAGAATTAAGCTTTGCATTTTACTTCCACGATATCAAACTTCTGCAGTCACGCAAAGATACTTTAAATTTATCGATATAAGCTTAATAACATTCATTTAATTAATAGATACATTATTTTGTTAATACATCATTTAATTAAATATATAAATTATTTAATAAATATCATTTAACAATAAATATTGTTCACTAGTATTTAAGTTTAATATAGCTAAAGATAATTAAACAGAATATACAATGCCAGAATGCGTATAATGGTATATCAAGCCACCAAGCTAACCCTTGCAAATTCTTTTACAATACGTCGTATTATGATCAATAGGTAATAATATATCAATTTTCATAGCAGACATTTCAATGCGTCATTTAGAAAGGAATGTGAAAATTAGTTGTAATTACCTTGTTTAGCCTGATAATAGATACATTTGAAGCATATCATTCTGTATTACTATTATAAAAAGTAAGTGCAATATAAATATGATGAGTATATTACAAATGATAAAATATACTAATTTTGTAAGATTTCCACCTCTTCGGGTCCTTATAGAACTCTTCTATAGAGGAATGTTTGAAAATCTGGAGATTTGTAAAATTCAACTAGATGAGTCCGTTATGAAACAAAAAATGAAAAATTGTTCAAAAACGTAATATATTACTGCCTGACGGATAACACAGGTGACTCTTAAAATAAACAAACAATATATAGTTCAATAAAGTTATATTTCGATACGTTAAAACTTGTTTTTAAATTTTGTTAAAAGAATATGTTTACTACTGTACTGATCTTTAAACTTATTCATTCATTCAACACCATCTCAATCTTTCGATTACCTTGACGCGACACGTATATTCACAGAAAGGAAACCCAACCAGTGAGCGTTAATTGCTCTGAAAACAAAAAGGACCGTTCCCTCTGCAACTTTGACCTGCTTCCGAACACTAGTTTCTGCTGGGGTGTACGCACGCGATTCTGTCGTCAAGCGGATCGGGGAAAGAGATACTTGCGCCGCCAATGGCATAGAGAGAGGTCGGATAAAGCGCAGATATTGCGACGCCAGTGCGAACGTGGGAATCCACGGCTGCTATCCGCTCAGCCTCATTAATGATGATGTGCTTGCCACCCAGTTGCAGTTCCATTCTCTCTCTTTCTCTTTCCTATACGCATACATTCACACCCTGTACATATTTCAACGTGTGTATAGCCTGTGTCTACTCGAGATCCTATCTTCCTAGGTTAACCTACCTATCTCTCTCTCTTTTCTCTCTTGCGATACCTTGACAAGGAGACCCCATGGAAGCTGACGCCTGGCCAGTCACCGCATTCACCCTCCCATTTCATCTTCTCCCTCTTTCTCACTCTCTCTCTCTCTCTCTCTCTCTCTCTCTCGCGCGCGCGCGCGCTCTCTCTTTTAGTAGATTCAACCCTCCTACAGACTGCTCGACCTACCTACCACCATTCCTCCCCGCCAACCTGCTCGCGGGAATACAGCTCGTACATCTCGAACAGGCCGTACCACTTCCCCTGAACCCAATTCCGCGCAACCTGCGCGGACTTTTTCGCTCCCACCGTTAAGTTCTTAGGTGATATTAATAGGAAACCGCCGGGAGATCGAGTGAGGGACTGTTCTATCGTGAGATGATTTGTGATTCCCGATCGCACGTCTGAAGCTGAGTTCGCTTTTCTTCTTCCTCTTAGATGTTGTAAGGGAATGGGGGAACAATTTGTTCGGGAGGTAAGACATGATCTTCGCTGATGCGTAAATGAGCCAAAAGATTATGACGGGATTGATCGCAACTGTGTAAGAGAGTTTGATTTTGAAAACTTTTTAAAACAAGTAGACGCGAAGGTCGAATTGTTGGCGTTTGAAGCATTTTGTCCATTTAATTAGTATGTATTATTTCCATTTCAAACTCGTTAAATTCTTTTATATAGCTATATACACTGGCTTACCCTGATTCTTAACCCTTCAGGCACGGCATCAGTACGATGTACGGACCCTAGTTTCATTTTACGATTAGTATAAAGCAATTAATATTTATTTAAAACAGATAGAACTATTTATTGACGATTATGGGACGCGTAGTTGGTCTCCAGCTTTTATAAATAGTGAACTAAAGTAGTAGTATAATGGACTAAATCTGTTGAAGTACAAAAATATTTGTTGTTTGCGTGAGAATACCAGAAAACCGCCGTTCCTGAAGGGTTAAAAAATTAAAGAATGTCGGATGGGAAATTTTATCTGATTTTAGTTGTAGTTCATGCGTATGTAAAAGTTCTTTGAAAGTAAGAATTTCAAAATCGATAAGAAGATCAAAATAGCAGCCAATCCATTTTTTAAATAAAACGAAATTGTCATACTGACGGATTGTGTAAAGTTATAGAACATCGGGAAATGTTGAAGAAATAAATAATTTTTATTTTGATTAATAAAATTATAGTTCAAAACAATTAACAATATTTGAATTATATACTATAAGTCCGCACAAAATCTTCTCAACTTCTAATGTTACACGTTCGCTTAAAACGGTAATTAATGTTAATATTATAATAGTAACACAAATTTTTCATATCGTGACGTTGTACAAATCATTTCTTTGTATCAAAATGTGTCTTTCTTCAGTATTGCCGTAGTCAGGTGTTTCTTGGTAGTATGAATTGTCTTTCATAGATTCTTATCTCCACATAAAAATAATTGTTATTTTAAGTAAAAGTTGTATGCATTAGAAAAACGTAGTACCTACCAAATTTAAATGTAATAATTGCATATCACACAAAACATACGTAGCAATACAGTGCTTCAATTTAACGCTAAAATATCAAAGTAACAGAATGATAAGTCAATAATTTGTTTAAAGTAAGATGCGATAAAAGATGTGTGAATGACATGAATTTGAATGCCACAATTTAACAGTGCTCACTATTTACTACTGAATTCAATTACCAATTGAAATAATTACAATTTAGTACCAAAATTTCTCCGTGAAAATTATTTTTACTAAAATCTATTTCCCTGTAAATGTATAATAACATGGTATGTCTTCCGCTGACTGTTGCAATTGTATAGCAAGTTGCGATAAAGATGTTGGTTCTAATACATTATATTGATACCAACTAATTTATTCAGGCTAACCTAGCATAATTTTTGTACATATTAGTTTTTAACGCAAAAATATTTAAACTTTAACTTGCTTTTAAAATTTCTTCGAATTTATACGATATTGAAGAAGGTAAACTAGTGAATCGTATTTAAAATATCGTCTCAAACAGTATAAATATTTGTATAAACTCATTAAATGTGTCAAATAATTAATTCTTTTAAAGTATAATTTATCTTATTTGAAGGAATCTACAACCTCGTACTCAATCCTACGTGAGCCTTTTTGCTCCCCCTATTAAGCACTTGAGTGGCGTCAATAGAACCATTCAAGATGGTACTCTGGTATTAAGAGATCACTTGTGATTACGTAGAAGGCGTATTTCAAAAATCAATCATTGCTTATGTACAGAATGAAAAGGGGAGAGTTAATTTAAAATTTGTTTGAGAATCAAGTATTTAAGTATTCAAATACAGTAACTAAAAGCAGTGTTCATACACAAAGAATTCTTGACTTCTATTAAAAATATCTTTTTCAGAGCAGCATTTGGTTAAAACCGGTTTAAACCATAATTTATTGTTGCACAGAAAACGACAATGTCAATAGGAATCAGACCGCTATAGTATCTTAATATTATTTTCGGCACTATATGCATGCCAGGAAAAAGTAACCATCAATATATACAAATACATATATTTCTTCATTGTTATTATTAGTTTAATACTTAGATGTCGAAGTACACTAAATCATGTGTATTATAGCAAGGTAAATAATAAAACCTGAGATGAGAGAGCAGAGAGTATATACAGAAATAATACAGTAGTAAAAAATGAATAGAGAATTGAAATGCCCAGATAAAAGGGGCACCACGTAGATTTATGTAGGCAAATTGACACTCTACAGATATTTACATAACCTTCTTGATTTTTGTACCAACTAATAGTTCTTATACACTTGTTTTTCTAAATTTATATAGTAATATTGTGGCATATGCATGTTTATCATTGCACCTTTCACTGCATAGAATCGAACAGAAAGATAATGTAGATTCGTCATAATTTATGTTTAGCGGTACAACACGAGCGTGGTCCGAGGAAGCCAAAACAGCATCAACAACAGTCGCCAATCGCACCACCCTTGCACAATGATCGATTAAGAGCTGGTCTTAGCTCCCCTTACGTCCTACTGCACCAAAGGTATGTATAAAGTTCTTATTAAAAGTTCTTATCTTAAACTGCACATTGTTCCTTTAGCGCCTGTTTAATGTAGTGGACAAATATAAATTTATCGTTTCCAAATATTTGACTAAAGCCTGCTATTAAATTATTGAATACCTTGGAAAATTTTGTTGTAATTGTTCAGAATCGGGATAAATAAAAATGAATTTTATATAATGAAAATATCAAATATATGAGAATTTACGAATCCTACTTTATAATTATACGCATCTTAAGTTTGGATGTAGCAAGTATATTCTTACGAACTTGAACACGATGGCTGACAATCGATGGTTTATACTACTTAACTTGATACTAAAGAATAAAAGTAGACAATCAATTTTGGGACATTATCAGATTGCGCATTTTACTAGAACTTTTCATGAGGCCATCATTATAAAGTTGAGTAAACTAAATTTCAACACTACAAGCAAACCACAAAAGTCTACATACAGATTTTAAATTTCAAGTACTTACATATTTTAGGATATGTTATGGATTAATAAAAATGGAGTGAAAATTTATAATATATAAAATTAGAAGCGAAAAAGATTCATAGAACACGTTTCATAAAAGGAACATTGTTGATTACACGAATAAAATTGCACCTAAAAATATACAAAATATAATTTTATTTATATTAAACAAATTATAAGACGTCGCAGATGCATCAGAGAACCAAAAAAGTGTAAATACAGTTATAGCAATTAGGTTTGTATACTTTAATACACGTTCGTAGATTTTATGAAATCGAGTCTCCCATTGATGTACATTTTATTACAAACAATTAGAAAATACATCATCATTTTTTGATAGTGTTCTTCATGTTAATTAGTGAATAAATTAACCTCCCTGAAGTGATTGAAGCTCTTGTAATTCTTTAAATATTTGAGATTTAGAAGTGATTGACTATATATTAAGTATCTGATTATTTACTGATAAAACCAAAAGCAAAAATAAGTAAGTTTGAAAACATGTTATGCTAACAGTAAGTATTCTCTAAATAAATAAATTTTTATACTAAATTTGGATTTCGGTTTACGTAACAACACATAGACATAGTATATTCGTTTACCCTTAATATTTAAGAATAAATATTAGAAGGTAAATGTGCTGTTAAACATTAATACATGATCAAGGTACGTATAAAATATGGGGCGTGTCATAATTCGGTAAAGGCAATAAGTTTACTATACATCTTATATCTGTTACGCAAACTGAATTCCTAATATATGTAAAACATGTTTCTATTTAAATGACAACTTTTCAAGTGACAGTAATAGGGACATTTGACTTTGTTGTACATTTTCAATTAATCAGCAATTAAAGAACGGTTGAACAATACTATGCTCCAAACTGGAACGATTTTTAGGTTAAGTAATTTCTAAAATAGTTAAATAAAGTTACGCGATAATCTTAAAGTGGCAGTAATTGGTACATCTATCCTATTCATCCCCCATTTTCCATATTTTATTAACCGGTTGGATTTACTGAAAAATGCTGTTATTGCAGAATACGTTTGAACAATATTTAAATACTTTTGCCGTTAAACCTTTTTAATAAACGATTATCGCGAAACTTTTACTTAACATTTGAGTCCCGATAGTTCACATATAAGGACGCTAAGGATAATGTGCGCAGAAAGTTCAGGTGTGACCAAAGGTTTTCGCCTTATCCACGGCCAGTGGCACTAGTGCAAAAACCACCGGAGGACTCTTCATCTCCAACACCAATGGCTCTCCCGCATTCTCCTTCGACGACGACCCTCTACTCGGCGCCTCCGAGCGTAACGCTAACTCCACAACCACCCCTTCTTCAGATATTAATGTCCGCGGAACAGTGTCAGGTAAGTAATTCAGCTCAATTTGCGCAGGCTTGGTGTTTCCCCTTTGCAAACTTTATAACCGGCAACTCGACCAACCATACCGTTTTCACGCGATGGGCTGAAACTGAGCGATCCTGGACGTAGTCTCGTTGTATCCCCTATCCCTCCTTTCGGGTTCAATGTCATCGGGTTAGCTTTTTGATAATGTATTGTTTGAAAGGCTTTGAGAAATATTTTAAACGACTGCATATTACACTATTGGAAACATTTATTGCATCACGCCAAGATTATTGAAAGATTGTCACATTATTAAGTACTATAACTTTTGTTAAAATTCATCGAAAATTGTTGCGATAGAACTATATTAAAGCTTGGACCATCTACGTTTTACACTTTTTGTTCGATGTAATTTAAGTTGGTGTTTAGAGTGTAAAATTTTCCTTTAAATAGGGGGTGGCAAATTGTAATAATTGGTTGATATTTGATGAGTATTATACTATGGGATGCATGTAAGGCTGGGTATATGTTTCGGGTTTTTTTATTATTCAGATAATTCAGATATTTGAATATTCGGAGTAGTAATAAAATAATTCATATAGTTAAAAATATCCGGATAATTCGGATAAACGGATAGAAATATTCAAATAGTTTGAATAATAATAAGAAAAGAAGCAAAATACGTAAAACTACGATTATAGTTTAAATCTATTGCGTTATTACGCTTCAAAGAGTAATATAAAATAATAGGCCTACAGCCATTATAATACAATGTAATATAATACAATGCTACACAAAGAAATTCCTACATTTTTATAGATTTAATATTATATAAGATCAAAATGAACACAATGAAATTACAACTAAACAATTACAAATAATAAATAGGAATATTAATATTTGATATTTTCTTCATAGGCTTTTATCACAGATTCGCATCTGTTAGGCGTGGAGGAATTTTTGAATTTGCTTACATAATAATTCCTGTAAAACACACTGTGAATAGTTCCCTTGAATTTTATTTTGCTCATTTAGCATTTTTTCCCAGTAGCATTTCCAATGATTTTTCAAAAACTTTCAGTTGAATTTAAATCTCGGGTGTTGCTCGATCATTTTAAATTCAAGGAATAACTCAACTTTTGATACTAAGAAACCGAAAATTATAGAAATGTGCCAAATAAATTTAATAATAAGAGAGTATAAATGAAGGTATTAATACTATACCGTACACGGAAACCAGGAAATCATAAGAATACAGAGTTTTCTTTAAATAGTTGTAACTTTGATAGAAGACATCTTGTTTTTATGAAGTTTCGCACATTTTGAAGATAAATGATCAACTTCACGGTGTCATAAACAAAATTACAAAATCTGTTGCAATCTTGTGAATCGATATTTTACAATCTGACACCCCTCTATTCAATAATTTTTCAGTACTAGGTACTTACTATTCAAGATATGCAATAAACTCTTCCAGTAGTCTAATTAGATGTTTTTACGAATTATGGATACAACATAGAAACAAAATCCCTTCTTAACTTTTTATTGGTTAAAGATATTAATAATAACATAATAATAATATATAAAGTGATATATAACATTAAATCATCTTTTAAGTAACGCAAATACTTCTCTTCTGGTCAAGAAGTGAAGTGAAGCAATTTATTTAAAATGATCAATTATCAATCTACTTTCCAATCAAATAATACTCCACTCTTTTATGAATTTTTTAATCCCGTTTCAACAAATTTTCTTATTTTACACCCGATTATTTAATGATACTCACATTACTTATGATATAATCTGATAGTATATGTATGTATAGTATGATATAAATAGTACGTTATAAATGACTTACAATTTTTCGAAGAAAAATAGAACTTTACGTAGATTATAACGGTATGTCATATTCTCAATTAGAAAAAAAAGATAGGTTGTGTTAAAAACCGATTAAAATATTGAATTCTTATGGAGCTTTTTTTATAAATCCTTAACATCTGTTAAATACCAACGTAACTTTATAGGAGAAATGTTTCGATTTTTTAAACAAACATATATTTCAATGATGTCAAACTCATGTATGAACACGGGCCACCAAAAACTAGTTTGGGGAGTCTGCGGGCAACAAGTAAAGAAAGGTCTCCCAAAATAATTTTAACGAATAAAACGACGAATATACAATTGACCATAAAATGGTGTTCTTTACAATATACTTTTATAATTTGCAATGTTTTAAAACTTGTATTTTATATTCACTTTAAATTTCATTTTGTGGTCTTGCGCGCCACATGCGACCCGCGAGCCGCGTGTTTCACACCACTGATATACCTACTATGATTTTTACATAAAGTAAAAGAATTTACCGTTATTAAGCTGTTTTCATTTTGAAATGATTTTGCATTTTATTTGCAAGGAACTCGTATGGAATGCACCGTTACAATCAGGAACAGAATATTCTATAGAACAAACAGAAGCCAGTCATACTTCTACGGGGACCTTACTAACACTCAATCCCACACGAGAATTATTACAGGTAACAAATTATATTGAAAATTTATAAAATTATGCTTGTATTGTATTATTATCTACGGGGTGTTTTCGATAAAGAGTTACAAGACAAAGGAGGCACAAAATAGACCTATCATCCAATGTATTTTTCTTTGACACGATCCCTGTAGCTTTTATTATTTTCATTTTTACTTTCTTGATTGCGCAAAATCTATAGCTTTCGCGTTTGCTTTTACATTTTACATAATAAAATATTTTAGAAATATTTACATACATCCATTTTCAGGTAATAGAAAGGAAAATGTTCTGAAAATTCAAATTTTTTCAAATGTCGATATTTCAGATTATGTAACACTAACTTCCATTTCGTATGTCGTCTGCGGTTACAAGTTTTCTCCAAAATCACTACAATTATTGGCTTGAAATTTTTACATGTCAAATGGTTTAGAGGGGTTAACATTTTAGAATGTAAGAAATTGTAGCGTTGAGCTTCCTTCAGGTGGAAAATCTGCCACTCATATACTTTTTCAACGAAACGGCTGTTATGAATTTATTTATCAAAATTGATTAATGATGCAATGTTTGAGGTTAAACTACTCAAGAAATTTACCCTTGCATTGAGGACTTTGTTAGCGTGGATGATTAAGTACGTGCGAACTAAAATAGTAAAATTCTAACTTTATTTCGAATTTAATCATCAAACATGCGTTTTCTCTCTGACTGACTCCGTTGCTCGAATTTGGTCTTTTTTAAAAGTTAAGTAAGTATATTCCACCCCTCGTTCTCAGAGTTATTGAAGTGGAAAAGAGAATATTGAACTGTCTTCGGATCATTTCCTTGCAATGTTACGCCCTTACCGAAATCAAGCACTTCGCGAATCCGGCGACGCAGCGTGAGAAGATGTTGGACGTGTACCAGACGCTACATTTCGATGGCCAAAATCTTCGAAGCCTACAATTCATCACAGATTCATTCCTTTTTGAGTGTTGCGTGCTGGTTCATTCATGGTTTATGGCACTGATATTGGGTAGCCTCCGCCTCATTGTTCGAAAATGCCTGGCTAACCATATCTGTTATTTTCGCACTATTGTTAAAAATCTACCATTCTTCATCGAGTATAGGGAACGGTTGCGGACATTTGTTACGGATGTAACACGGCATATTAATTTTTCTTTATTTAGATAGCTGTTACCGAACGTAACGACTTCTGTTTGAAAATATTTTTTATTTTACGTGACCAAAAATTTTTTGACATTGCAGTGGATCAAAAAATAATCAATTGCTGAAAATAATTGATAACCGTTGGACTTGTAATCATTAATTATATTCGAAAAAAATGACTAAATGTTGTAGTTTACGCGTGTAAATGCGTTTATGACTGAAGGAAGGAAGTCAAGCGACGGTTTAGTTTTAAATATCGAATTCCAATTAGAGTGTACTCGGATTTCGTTAAGAAAATTCTAAAAATTTACTTTAGGATGCAATTATGAATGTTACTAATGATAACTAGTTTAAATTGAATACATAAGGTAGTTTCAAGGTAAGTGCTCAGAAAAGCACAGCAAAGAAAGCGTTTCTAGAATTCGTATTAGAGTTTGCTACTCCTCGCTATAGCTTCTTAATTACGCAAAATAAAATAAAAATATCTCAAGCAAAAGTTGTTATGTTTGGCAAGCTATCTAAATAAAGAAAGATTAATATGCCGTCCCATTAAAAAAAACAATAGGGTTGGCGTCGTTTCTTCCCGCAGAAGTCTCAAGCCCAAAATATTTTATACTCTAAAACAATGATGAGCAACCTTTGTTCTTTGGTGGGACAAAATTGAAAACCTAATATTCCATACGAGCCGTAATGAATGCAATATTAAATACTTAAATATTAGCCGTAGAGATTAATTCGGTGCTTTTACATTGAATTAATTAACTTAAAACCTCGATCGTATTTCAGAATGAAGCCGTAAGATGCTCGTCACTGCTCTAAAATGTTATTCTCTCTAAGCCATTTACAACGTAAAAATTTCAAGCAGATATCCAATGGTTTTGGAGAAAACAGCTTGTAACACTTCATCGCGAACACCCTATACAAACGAACGCCTAAATTTTTACTTAATTCTATGTAAATTTCATAAAAAATTTATAATGACAATAGAAATATTTATACTATTTCGAAATACAATTCAATATTTTATTATGCACCGTAATTTATAAGTAATCAATTAATAAAGCGAATTAATTAAAGATTTTACTTAAAAGACGAAATTTATTTGTATCTATATTTTAGGAAACTACCGCTCGTTTATTGTTCATGGCTGTAAGGTGGGTTTGTTGCCTACCATTATTCCAGTCTCTTTCGAAAAACGATCAATTGTTATTACTAGAAGGATCCTGGACGCAACTGTTTCTCCTTCATCTAGCACAATGGTCCGTATCCTGGAATATTACTGGCTTATTGGAGGATGAACAAATACGAGCAAGATTACCAGACGAAGCTTCAACGAATCAGCAACTAATTACTATTCAAGTAATTAACCTAATTTATATAATATTTAGTATTAAATCAAACATAGAACATAAACTTTATTGGTATCCTCGAGGGATTACAAATGAGAATTTCGTATTAAATATTTAACTCATTCATAAGGAAAAATTATCTAATTTAATTTACATCATATCTTTCTTTATTTTCGAACTTAGTTTTGTAGCTCTTTCGCTGTGGCACTTTAATACCAAAAATGTTTTCGGTGCATAACTGAAGACAATATTTATTAATATGAAAATACTGTAAGTATAAACATTTAAATATATTGTATAATTAATTATATGTATAATACAGTGGAATAATAGTAGCAATAGTGTTGCACTATAGGGAAAGTACATTTATATTTTCAACAATTATTGTCTAACATTTTAGCGCATATACAAGAATGTAATATGTACGTCCTTCACAGCGAAAGAGTTAGGAAGAATAGATCATTTGTCTTCATTTAATACTTTAGATCAAAAATGGAAAGAAGGATAATTGTGAAGTATACATTTTTTAGAAATGCAATAATTGTTTATGTTTTTATGTGTGATATATTTATGTTTTAGGATACAATATGTCGTTTCAGACAGCTCTCACCTGATATGAGCGAGTGGGGATGTATGAAAGCAGTAGCACTATTTACTCCTGGTAATATGAAACTCCGATAAAAATTTTACGAATACCTTTTAAATGATGTACAAAATTTAAATAACTAAGATCTCTAGAATAGTTACTTTTAATAAAAATATAAATTCTTCATGAAACTAACCTTTTCAATCAAGAAAATACACATTTCGATCTAGATTGCATTTTTTAAATTGTAAATCTAGAAAATATAGGTTCACGAAAGTATTCGAATGCTTATATTGGAAATCAATTAAATTAGTTTCTTAACACGTTCGCTATCATGTCGCGGAGAAAACCTCACCACAGCCTTTATTTTTCGAATTGTATTTTAAATTTCGACCTGGACACTCGATGGTTCTTCCGTTCACAGAAACAGAGGGTCTTCACGCTAATGAGTCAATCAAAATGTTGCAAGAGCAAGCTCAGTGTATCCTAGGAGATTACACGAAATCTCGCTATCAACGACAGCCGGGTAGAAGTGGAACACTGATGCATGTAGTCGGTCGTCTGACGTCGATCTTCCCAAAGTTGGTCGAACGTTTATTTTTTCACGAAACCATAGGCGAAATTCCCATTTCCCGTTTGCTGGCCGACATGTATCAGATGAAAGGACACACAATCTCAACATCCTGGTAAATAGCAACAGTACTTCGTGAAAATTCCCTGTAGCTTTCCAAAACTCTTCTCATCCTTTACGCAAACCACCATAGGGAACGGGACAAGTTTTCGAAATCTGTAGCCAAAGACTGCAAAAATGTATGAAAGATTTCTCGTGTTTTCATTGTCAGTAGATCTCTGTAGTTCTTACAAAATTATTCAGTTGAAAAATAATTATAACATATTAACATTTGATTAAATAATGCCAAAGATTTATTTGTAAACGTTTATTATTTATTATTTTGTATAATTTGCGATAATATAATATGGATTTCGTTTGAGAAATCATTCAGTTATTCCAACAGTCATTGCGTTTTATATTTTTAGGATATTTTTACGATAATATTGCCATGTACAAAGCTCGTTCTTCGAACTATTATCCGCTATAAATAGTCACAAAAAATAAATCTATTATTCATTGATCTTCATTCCGTCTGAAGTGTTATGCTCGAAGAAGGTTTATGTTGTTGTTGGATTTTCATACAGGTCTTAGTTTACTTGTTATTAGTATTAATCTCTTTTTTGCTTATGCAATATATATAGGATCTCCCGTTTAAGCCTATTCACCTAAGTATCTCTAAAACTGTTAATGATACTAGAAAATGTTCAACTAGACTGTACTGGACGAAGACTGATGTTTTCGAGAGACGCATAATATGACGCACTTAAATGAAATCATATATTTTTATTGCATTAATTGATACAACTCGTTATTTTCTACAAGAAAGTACTAATCTACTCATGACCAAAAGCTATTAATTTAAGAAATATTTAAATTTGAATGCACTTGTTAGTACCAAAACATGTCTTTTTAAATGACAAGTGGTATACAGGAAATAACTTAATCTACTTACAACCAACAGCCATTAGTTTAAGAAATATTTTAATTTAAAAATAGTAGGACAGTACTGGTAGATATATCTATCTATACTTATGTTTTTAACATGTAGTATTGTCTTCTACAACGTGATAGAATGTAATGTCTATATAGAATCTAATAGAATGTAATTTCAGTATTGAATACACTGTAAAAGATCATAGATATCAACATCGAACACAAGGTGAAATTCTACGAGATGATATGTTTGAATTCGTCTCATTATTTACCACTATTTTGTAAACGGAAGTACCTATAGAATAACGAGCTTGCACTGACTAAAGAATTAAAAAATATGATTCCATTTAAAAAGCAAAGCTGACCTTCATATAACTTCTACGCGTCCACTCAGAAAAAAATTACAGTAGATTATATATTTTTCGAAACTATTTTTGTTTCTTCTTCAACTTTCATCTGAAGGTATTCGTGTGAATCGATTTAAATGGTACATCCTGTATACATCTCTAGCAAATAATTATTTATGTTTACTGATTCGTTAGAATTTTTTTAACAATAAAAAGAAAAGAAATATGTATTATTTAAACAGTACATGTTATTAAAACGTAAGCGAATTATGAATTATGTTTTTGGTGGATAATGTTACGGATCTCTTAATTGAGCCGTTTAGAAGTCAAACTGATCAACAACCTAAAATGAGTTAAATTAATTTTTGAGAAGTTCAATATTAATTATGTACCTGAGTAATAACATTCAAATACGTAGAAAGAAGTGGAATTGTTCTGCTGCGTCACCGTATCGTTAATGATGAGACAGCTGACAACGCTACCCTTACTTTAACTTAACACACTGCGTACGGCGCTTCGTTCACCCAACGTGATTTCAAAGTCCGCAAATTTTTAAGCGCGTCAGAAAAACTTAATACCAGCAAAAACTTAACATAAGCAAATTAAAACACTGGCTTTCAAGTAATAAAGTATTGTACGACAATAAAATGAATAAAATACTTTACTTAGTACGATACACAATCAGACCAGAGTCTTTTCGATGTAATAGTAATACTGACTGATTCTTTTCCACTCTTCCAATGTTTCAACATTCATTTATGTGGCGATTTCTTTGTCATAAGTAACCACAAAGTTTCGTTACCTTGACAACGTAACAAACCGATCAAATTATTTCTAATTTGTTGAATCGTCTATACGCGCGTACAAGGAAGCATTAAAACGGGATATCTCTAAACCCAGCCTCAACGTTATATATATATACGAGATACATATCTCGTGACCCGTACGCAATATGTTAATAAGGTGAGGGTGAATTTGTGTTGAAAGAAAGTTATTGTCACTCGCGAATGTTAACTTAACTGTATTCATTATAACTTAATATGTGGTATCGTATAGATGCGCGTGGTTGATAGTACCGTGTGACTGTTTTTAATGGAACGTGTCGAGATGTGCGCTATGACCAACGATGTAAACTGTGTGTCTAGGGTGGGTGTGACTTATGGTTGATTAGATGGTTATTGTGGTGTGTTGAGGTAAAAAGAAGGGATGGAAAATCGTGAAGATGGTAAACCAAGTCTCTGACTCTAAGACAACAATTTTTACCGTTTACGCGTAACGGTACTTTTTCCTGTCGTATGTGGTCAGCAGAAAATATTGTACTTTCCCTGTCTTAAGCAATACACGATAAGACCGGTCGCGAGGTTGAGCTTGCGGCTAGCAATGTCTTGAAGTTGATACTTTTAACCCTTTCGCTACCAGCACATTGGAACCAAAGACTAAAAGCGTAGGTAATAATAACGTTTATTAATATAAAAATGATATAAGTATAAATATTTGGATACTCTACATAACTACGTGTACCGTAATATTGACGTACAAATGATTACAGAAATTGTACTACTTTATAGAAAAAATATACGTATGCTTTTAACAAATGCCAGTCCAATTCCTGAATACGTATATATACGTCTATAGTAGCGAAAAGGTTAATGTTTAAGTCGCTAAATACAAGTTTATTTCTATTGCGATGAACATCGTTCAACAATTCGACATAGTGGGAGCACTCCACTCACGAGTAAAACATAGCATCATATATTACCTCGCATATTTTGGAACTTTGAACGTTGTAACTTGAACCCACTGCTTGCCGCGAGTCCAATCTTGCGGTCGGTTTCATCATGTAGGGTCTACTTTAGAGTAAAGGCCACAAAATAATTGAACAGTCCCTCACATCTGCTACATTTGAATTTGCGTAGCGACACGATCAGTTTAACTTCTAAGCGATTAATTTGTCAGCTTTTTACATATTTTAAATACTTTCGAACAATCTTTATATAAATAGAAAATTCGACATTACATATAGTAAAAATTGTAGGGGAAGGTCCCCCAGACCTCAAACTGTTTCTCATTCCCATTTTATTTGCATAAATAAATGAATATTAGAATTCTGGGCGACATATTCCGAAATTGCACTGTTTGGTTCATTATTGCAAATGTTCATCGATGATAAACTTTTAGATTTACATTCGCCGCGTAAAAGATTAATTTCTAAAGCTGATATGCGAATAGCCGAGGAAAACATTAACTATGTCACATACGATATTTGTAGAAAAAAAATGTTGAATGGAAATTGTTTTATATTAACGTTTGAATATATTTTATCACTATTTTCTAATATTATTAATCATTCAACACCTAAAAATCTACTAATCAAATAACTGGTCAGTCCTAGAGGACAAACTTTCAATCGCTGTAAATTAGAAACCTTTTATTTTCGCGAATTATCAATTCATATTATTCAATTTCCAAGAAGAACTTTTTTGCATTTGTTAACTCCCCTTCATACTACAAATTACTTGTCTAAAATTTCAATTTCATCGATTCTAGCTCAAGTTATAGTAAAAATACGTAGAGTGGTCGGTATTTTGGGACCTTCTCTTAAACCTTTTACAGAATATAATGTGTAATAACGCAACAAATAGAAGAACCTTGATTATTCAAATAAACCGAAAATGAAACAAAATTTATATTCTTCGTTCATTGAAATAAAGATAATTTGATAACTTCCATAGATTACAGTAATGTTTCGCTTAATACTCGAATAGATCTCTACGTTAATTGCTAACGGTTTATCCCATTCATCAGGGGGTTCTCTTTGTAACCGATGAAGCGATTAATAGGGCAAATAACCCAATTACTGTCACTGTTTCTATAATTGCCACTTTAATTATTTTATTTAGTAGAAAAGTAATATATAAAGAATCGTAAGTAAACAAATTTTCATACGAAATTTGGACTTCGGCGTACGTAACAACACATAGACATTGTATATTCGTTTACACTTAATATTTATAAATAAATATTAGGAGGTAAATGTGCTGTTGAACATTGAAACGTGACCAATATAATTGTAAAGTATGGAACGAGTCATAAATCAATAAAGCGATACGTTTACTATATATCTTATATCTGTTACACAAATTATCGTGTTAATATATGTAAAACGTGTTCCTATTTAAATGAAATGTTTTCAAGTGACAGTAATAAGGACATTGGACTTTGTTGCACATTTTCAATTACGTAGTAATGAATTTATTATATTGAACATAAAAAAAGATGTTCATAAATAAAAGAGCGGTTAAACAATATTATGCTTCAAACTGGAACGATCATTATGTTAAATACGTTCTAAAATAGTTAAATAAAATTACGCGCGAACTTTAGAGTGGCAGTAATTGGTACATCTACCCTATGTCTCTCGCGTGTCGCGGTGACTTTTCTTTCATAATCTGAATCGCATTCGTATCGGAGGAAAAGTATTAATACAAAGATGAAACTTTTTTTATTTTTGTGGTTCTTTCTTCGTTAAAACTTTATTGTCGTATTGGTAAATGATATAATGTGAATTATTTGTAATTCATGAATGGTGATAAGGAAAAATATGTTAACATTCATTAAGTAAGTAATTGGAACACACATCATATAGCGTTTAGATTCATTTTAATCAGAAAATCTTTCTAATATATTAATTACATTTTCATAACAAAGTAACTAAAAACAAAAATGTTTTATCGTATTGTCTTACCAACACCTAACATTGTAATCTTTTCCTACTATCTCGACTCTCAGTCGCTCTTTCTTTTTTTTAGTCATTGCCCTTCTTTTCACCGTTACCTTTGACGAATTATACAGACAATGAAATATAAAATCGTGTCTCTTTTCGGTAAAAACACACAATTGGTCCTAAGCTTCGAGTAAAAAGCGATGCATTATTGTATATGAGATACAAACTGGATGCGTAAAATAATCGTTATGAGAATACAAATTAACAATAAAGAATAAGCACAATGAAATGTAGTGTGAAACTAAAATCTTTTCATTCCTTAAATTCACTCAGAAAGCCTATTTCGTATAAAAAAAAAAGATAAGTTTCTGTAATTTATAGATACCCTACTCTATTCATTTGTAAACATTTGAATAATCGAGTTGTAACAACGTAACATTAGTTATGATTATTTGCATAATCAAATCCACTCTTGCTTTCAATTTATGTGATATGTATTTTGATATGTATTATTTACACAGTATATTGTAAACATACTTACATAGTATATTATTTATCAGTATTTCGCATATCAATATGATCATTTTTTTCACATTTGTAGATAATATCATCTAAGTGTTATTAGTTGTAATTTAACAGTTGTGTCTTATATTATGATAACTGATGATAGATAATAATATATATAATAATTGTTTTAAATTTGTATGTGAATTTACTTGAAATATAATTGTATTTGTTATTGCATTGTATTTAACATTCGCTGACATTAATATATTATATTTGTTGTAAAAAAGCAGATTTTGATTTTGTAGAATAGATACTATGTTTTATACATACATATATGTGTATATTGTCATACAAATGATTTATATGGATACGTGGAAACGACAGATAATTGAAACGAAATTACAAAAAATATACTTAATATTAAAAATTTTTTTCTATTCCATTCCTTATCTGTATGGGGAGGGTGGTCCTAGTTTTTTCGCAAAACATCAGAATTGTTGGACCGTAATTAGAATACAATTTGATTGAATATGCAATTACAGTAAGTGTCATTTAAAATTGTAACACCTAGCGATTGGACTGATTCGATTCACGAATAATCTACCATGGTGCGATATATTTGTTTATAAGAAATTAAGTGTAAGGGTAAGTTGCAAAAGGCTGCATGGTAATATTATTGGGACCTTCCACTTTAATTTGTGCCAAGGGGCATTGAAATCGGGTGTCTAGGAGCTGAGAAATTAATATTTTTCTTCAGATACTATCTGAGTAATCTACTATGACACGATATATTTGTTTATAACAAATGAACTGCAAGGGCTAGTTGCAAAAAACTGTAGGATAATATTCTCGGGACTTTCCCCTTTAATTTAAGCCAAAGAGCATCGAAATTGGCCCACTAAAAGCCGAGAAATTTTGTTATAGATTTCCAACACAGACGAGGTACAGAATCAACCATCCCTCAATGAATATAACATGGATATCCAAATAATCCTATAATTTGTTTATAATGACCTATCCTATATTTCTCTTGCGATTTCATGGCTAAATTTAGTTTCAATTCTAACCGCTACTAATGTTAAAATCACAAATCAGGAACGTCGTGAGTGACTCGAGAATGGTAACAGGGCACACGAGCTCTCGAATCCTGGTACACAGGACAAGGTACAGGATATATGATAGGTCTATCTTGTACCTCGTCTGCAGTTGATTATCGTAATACTTAGTTATAATTCCTACTGTTTTAAAATCGCTGTTGTGTTGTTCTAGTCTGAACTGGTAATATCACCACAGATGAGGTACAGGATAGACCGATCATCTTATGAGACTTCGTGTCACATGCTTTGAAATACCGATAACCTAAAAATTCAGAGTTTTCGGAAGAATATCTTTCGTTTTATTGTGTGACAAAGAATGTAAACACTTCTAAAGTATTTTAATATACAAAATGTAAGAGCAAACGCAAAGGTTATACATTTTAGACAATCGAAGGTAAAGATGAAAATGAGAACAGGTAAAAATGAAAACGGATTTGGGGCTCATGAACCCCAAATCCGGGTGACAAAGATAAGCATTGGATAAGTGGTCTATCCTGTTCTTAGTCAATAATATCACATTTGACACTAAAATGGTAAGGTGCCCCCTAATGATTCTATATGGGTATTATGTTTTGCGACTGTGGAATTTAGGGATTTTGGGTTCGGTGCCCATAGAGTGCTAAAGCACTTGCTCGAGGAGCGCGAAAAATAAATAAAATACTTGATGCTTTGTAAAACTGGAGTTTAAAAGAGGAGCTATCAACTGGTTGTAAGCTGTAATAATAATGAATGTCGATTGAAATACTTCTTCGAGATGCTGGTTACTCCCTTCTCTTCGGGATTTTAGAATTCCCTCTCCAGGATCTTCCATTCAGTCCTGGGTCTTCTTGTGGGCCGATTTCCACCCCGTTGGTTGGCGCTTTCTTTTCCCACTCTTACTCAACCCCCGATCCTTCGTTAGTAGATGGTGGTGGCATGGTGGTAGCGCTGAGCCACGGTGGAAGGAAATCACGTTCGGCGTAGGATACACATGAGCGAAGAAAAACAAGGAAATTTAGCGGCGAAGAAACTACGCAATCGTTAAGGATTTATGTTTTGGCTTTGCCTGCGGGAGATAAGAAGCAGACGGCCTTCTGCGAACTACAACGATCAATACTTTTCAAGGATATAACGGAACCTTGGAGAATTTCCTGTTCCTCATATAATTGTAATCGTGTTTTCAAAAACCCGCCTAATTACAACTATCTAGTATTTGGCGTCTGCGTAATAGCTATTAGTGTTTAAAGCCGCGTTACATGATAAGAGGGGGGTACGTAACATGGGAATGGATAGTCTGTTCTATACTTCTTCAATGGTTTTGTAGGGACTCCGCGTATCGGTGGTGGCGCACTAGTGCGTTTCGAGTGAAAGAGCGCACGCGTTCGCTGCCGCTGATGGCGCGCATGAACACTAAAGGCGCGTTCGCAAGAAAGACGCGCCAAATTGAAGCGAAGTGCACCGGCATGAATCGGCCGTCGCTTTTGGGTTTTTCCGAGAAAAACAAGGGGAAGGACTGCAACGAAGGAAGCGTCATTCGTAAAAGGACGACTGAGTTGGAAAGACGCCTCCGGAAGAACCTCGTGTATAAAATTGTTAAAATTAAAATGTAGAACGTTATTTTTGTTTTCTGAATTCTTGTGTGAGTTTAAATCCTTTCCTGTGAAGTATTACCCGACTTCCCCTAGAATTTTGTAGCGTCTGCGCACTAGAGACGCCTCAGTTTCACTGGTGTAACGCCATCTATACCATCGATGAATGCGGTCCCGCACGGAACATGTGAAACTACAAAATTTAATCTTGCTGCATTCTCAGTAAACGACATAATGTATGCTTTCTAATATGGCCGCTTCCATAGCTGTTATGTTAAAAGCATGATTGTATATCCTAACCTATGTTTTCATGTGTAAACATTATTTTTTACATAAAACTAAGAAAAGACGATGGTTCACAGTAAAATATTTTTAAAAAACCGTGCATTAGGATATGTCAGTAATCACATTCCCCTTGTGACAAGATACATTGAAAGACGAAAAGAAAATCTTATAGTAACATGTGTTGGGAATACATTTCATACATACGGTTGTACACATTTTACTCTCCTTAGCGTGTCAGGGACGCATCCAGGTGAAATTACATGTCTCGCAGGAGATACTTATCATATCTATACAGGATGTGGAAACGAAATATATGCTTGGCGAAGAGGAACAGATTTAAAGCATACATACAAAGGTCATGAATTTGCAGTGCACAGTTTATTACCTTTTGGTCCACATTTAATATCTATCGACGAAAACAGTAATGTTAAAGTATGGGATATTAAGACGGAAGAGCAAATGTCAGGGCTTAACTTTAGCAATAGTCTTTTTAAAATAACAACGCTACTGCATCCCAATACCTACATGAACAAAGTATTATTTGGAAGTGAGCAAGGTCAATTACAATTATGGAATTTGAAAGTTCTAAAATCAGTTTACATATTTAATGGCTGGAATATGTCAGTAACTGCATTAGAGCAAGCACCTGCGATAGATGTTGTAGCAATAGGTTTAAGAGATGGAAGAATTATATTGCATAACTTGAAGTTTGATGAAAGCCTTTTTGAATTATCACAAGATTGGGGTTGTGTAATATCTATTAGCTTCAGGACAGATAAGCATCCAATTATGGCCACAGGAAGTTTAAGTGGTCATATTGTGTTTTGGAATTTAGAGCAACGTAAAGTAGAAAGTCAACTTTACCAAGCCCATTTTGGAGCTGTAACGGGTTTAAAATATTTACCAAATGAACCACTGTTAGCATCATCCTCTCCTGACAATTCTGTAAAATTATGGATTTTTGATTTGGCTGATGGAGCTGGTAGACTTTTAAGGATTAGAGAAGCTCATTCAGACCCTCCTACTTTCATTCGGTTTTATGGAAATACAGGTGTCAATATATTAACAGCTGGAAGTGATTCTGCCTTGAGGATATTTTCCACAGTTTCAGAAATGGCAAATAGAAGTCTAGGAAAAGCATCATTTAACAGAAAAGCTGCAAAGAAAAAAGGAAAAGCTGTTGAAGATCCATTGTTAATGCCACCAATTACTGAATTTGCTGCAGAAACAACAAGAGAAAAAGAATGGGATAATATTGCAGCAACACATTCTGGTCTGGGTACAGTTACTACATGGTCTTCGAATCACGTAAAAATGGGAGAACACAAGTTATTCCCTGAAAAATTTAAAGGCAACTATAATGTTGTGGCAACCAGTGTGTGTTTATCAAAATGTGGAAATTTTGTTGTTATTGGATATAATACGGGTCATGTAGAAAGATTTAATATACAGTCAGGACTTCACAGAGCTAGTTATGGATCTGATAAAGGAGCCCATCAAGGTCCTGTAAAAAGTGTAATGGTGGATCCCTTAAATCAAACTATAATTACTGCAGGGAGAGATGCATTTGTAAAATTTTGGGCTTTTAAACAGAAAGAAGGTAAGAGATATATTTTGATATTCACTAGAAACGTAATTAATTACATATTATAATTTCAAGGAAACACAGAACCACTAGCCAAAATGGTACTGAATGAACCAATTGAATGGTTAAGATATCATAATGAAAGTTCCCTTGTAGCTGTAGCACTGGAAGATTTATCTATTGTGTTAATAGATCTTGACACTAGAAAAATTGTACGACACTTTGAGGGACATGAAGCACGATTGACAGATGCATGTTTTAGTCCTGACTCTAGGTGGCTGATAACAGCATCTATGGATTGTACAGTTCGTACATGGGATATTCCTTCTTCAAATCTAATAGATGTTTTTCAGGTATGTACTTTTATCAAATTTTACATATGGTATCAATGTGAAATGTGAGTAAAATTCAAGTATTCTTAATTTGAAAATACTATAGTTTAAAAATGTTAGTTAAATATAACAATATTTTAGGTTCCAGAACCATGCACGTCATTACATTTTTCTCCAACTGGAGAATTTCTTGCTACGATACATGTGTGTAATTTAGGGATATATCTATGGTCAAATCGCACACTTTATTCTCATGTTTCTTTGAAAGCAGTAAACAAAAACGATCCAATACCGATGGTTGGTCTTCCTGGTTCGGTAATAGAAATTAGTGACATTAACGAAGATGACCTTACTGAACCAGAGCCGCATTACACTTCTCCAGAACAACTTCACAATGATCTTATTACAATGTCTGGATTAGTTAACTCGAGGTGGCAGAATTTATTAAATATAGATATTATAAAAAAACGAAACAAACCAAAAGCATCGCTTAAAACACCAGAAAGCGCGCCTTTCTTTTTGCCAACAATTCCATCACTAGAAGTAAAATTTGATTTTTCGGATGTGAAAAATGCAAAAACAAATAAGAAATTAATTACTCACCCTGATTTACAAAATCTTACTCTTTTTGGCAAATCCTTGCTACCTGTCGATAACGATGAATTTAAAGAAGTTATTGAAAAATTAAAATCTATGAGTCCGAGTTCTATTGATTTCGAAATTCAGTCACTTTCAGCTGATGAAAAAACGTCGATTATTTTGTTATTTAAGTTTATGAAAATGATACATTACATGATAGAAAAGAAAAACGATTTTGAACTGTCGCAAGCTTATTTAGCTGTATTTTTAAAATGGCACGGAACAACAATAACAGAAACTGAATCATTAAGAAATTATTTAAAAACGTTACAAGAAATACAGTCGAAAACTTGGTTTTTGATAAGAGATAAAATGTTTTATAATCTTAGTGTTGTACAAGCTTTAAAAAAAATGTAATATATTTTATTGTAATAAAGTGACTTGATATTTTCTATGTATCTTTCAAGTACGATTGTTTTAAGAATATTTTTTCAAAGCATGTTGGAAACAAAATTACACATATTTGAAAAATAATCAATTTATTGCAACATCTTATAAATTTAATTATGTCATCACATTTAGAATCTTAAACTTAAAACTAATTTTTTGTAGAAAAATTTACACACTATATTTGGTGAGCCATAAATTTAAATAAAAAGACTGCATCCATCACAAGTACAATTTGTGTGTATAAATATAACAATTACAAAAATAATCTTGTATTTTTTGTAATATACTTTGATACTGAGTAGTATCCTAAAATATGGCAGTATATACATAAGAGTTTGCTATTAAGCTACAAAAATTATTCTCTATAAGTAAGAAAACTATGTAACTGTTCCACTGTTGTAGTTTCTAGTGCCAAATCTCCGATATAAGTTTCAAAATTTGTAACAATTTTGTAAAGACTTCGCTTTGTTGCAGCACGCAAAGAATGGAAGATCTGTTTAATAAATCTATCATCTCCAATTTGTTTTTTTGCCATAATATTTGACTTTTGTAGTTTATCAAGGGCTTGTTTTAATGCAAGTAAAGTATTAATTATAAGTGGTAAATCTTTTTGTGCAATTCCATAAGAATCTTCATTCAGAGATATTACTGCTAAAGATGAAATTGAATCTGCAGCCCAAATTACTGTTTGCCCATTAAATAAGATGTGACAAACTTTACCACCCTCTATTTCACCAAAAATGTAAGAAATAAGAGGTTTTGAAAGTAAGTATGAGAGAAAATTGTTCCATTTTGTTCTTATGAATTTCTGGATAAACAATTCATTGTCAATATCTTTTTTTGTACCACTTTCTTCAGTAGGCATTGGTGTATCTTCCTTTATCAAACTACGCATACGATATACATACTCTTTTTGAAATATATTAGCATTTGGCACTGTTGTTGAACTTGGACCACATGAAGAAAGTGATTCCGGAATTTTAATGCATGTTGCACTAAGTTCATCCGAAAATTTTTTTATGAGTCCAACACATTTTTCTACAACACCATTCCAATTATAAGGATGACCTCCAGGTTGACTGATTGTAAATAATATGCTCCTTCTTATCTTATCTTTTTCTGCTATTGTAACTAAATCCAAATAACCCAGATGTTGCATTATTGGCACTTTATCCATAGATAATGCTTCAGAAAGTGTCACTCCAGATTCATCATTATTAAGCATATTGCATTGTTTGAAATCAAAAGGAACCCATTCTGTCAAATGTATTTCAAACAACAGATACATACTGTTAATTGTCAATATAAATATCAATTGATACAACCATAATTGGAAAATCAATGACAAGTTCAATAATCCAGAAATACTACTTAATGGTTCACTTTCTAATTGCGCTGATGCTAAGAATAACATTGTGGAGCAACAATATGAACCCAAAAAGTAATAGCCAATTAAATAATACGTAGTTGGCCATATACACTCAGCCATTAATGATGGGAGCAGAGAGCATATTCCTGCTTTAAATCGAAAAAGCTTTGATGAGAATATAATAGGAAACTTGAAATATTTCATTTGAAAAACACTAGTCTTCAAGAAAAAATATAATCCACTCCAAAATCCACTTAAGAACAGAAAGTAATGTTCTTCTTTCAAACAAGTTCCATAAACGATATTACATTCTGTCAATAAAAAGCTGTATTTTCCTCCTTTGATTGATAAATGCAACCAAACTAGGAGGCCTCCATTGACAATATGCAGAGCACCCACCAAGATGTTTTGAGATATAAATATTCCACAAAATTTTGTAAATCTACTTTTCAAGTAGAATGGAGTGTTGGAATAACTTTTACTGTAAATAACTCCTTGAAAAAATGTACCAGTAGCGAGAACACAGAAATAACTCCACATTCGAAAAGAGGTTACTGTTCTCCATGTGTTTTGAATCCATGACGTGTAATCCATGTTTAAATTTGTAATTAAAAGTAAGCAAGTCATAAGTAAAAATTGTACCACTATGCTGGAGATTATAGCTAAGAACATCCTCTGCATTAGCAATTCTTTGCATCCTTTTTTATTTATCTGCATCATCTTGTTTACTTGTGACGGTTAACCTTCTCTTTCTTGATGTAACTTTACAAATCGTGTAACTCAAAATTTATTCCAACAAGCTAGACGTAATTGTTAAATTTGTACACCTTTAATGACATAATATATATCTGAGCTTCCTGTTTGCTTCAACGTTTTAACTTTTTAAATTAAATTGTATCGTCATTAAAGAATGAAAACTGTGTAAATTCGTTGTTTCGAAAAGCCGGTATAATTACTCTGTGCCAGTATACTTATGAATTTTCCGTTGAATTTGTTAAGCGCGCCATTATGGATATTCTTATGAAACGAACATTAAGGAAGATACTAATGTGATTCTAAATTTGAAATATTTTTTCAACAAAATATTGTTTATTGAATGTCTGTAAACAGAATACATGATATTTATTAAAAATTTTACATATTAATTTTATTAAAAGAAGTTTCAGAAATTGTTTTATATATATTTGATTGTTTTCAAAATTGTTTTTTATGTGCTTATCAATACATTTATATAATATTGTTAATATTATTGGAGATATGAAGATTGTTTAATGTATAATAATAGTAAAACTAATAATTATTTTTGTATTATAATATATATATGTTAAATACATATGTAAACAATCTTACCAAAAAAAGAAGTATATATAAAAGTTCATTAAAAGTAATTTCAATCATTAAAAATTATATTAAATTTCAATACTTTAAATTTTAAATCGTTCTCCAACAAATAATAAATTTTAAAACTCAACAGGATATTATTTTAAAATTTGATGAGTTTAGGAATGTAAAAATTACAATTTACTATAGATGTAATACAAATAATGTATCGTATATATATAAATATATATATTGTAAGCTATATACTTTCGAATTCATATAATAATTAACAATTAACAACGTAAATGTACAATATAATATTGCTTAATTATGACGTATTAATATCAGAAGATAAATATATATATTTACAGGCATCATTTTGTAGTTCTGATATAATTTACAGTAAATCTATTTTTATTATTACATTGAAAGTTATGTAATTACTACTATTAGTACATTAATAACTATATTATACATTCATTATTTAGAAATGAGTTAAGTATTCGGGTGTTACAATTTATAAGCAATAAGAAAGTTTGTTATTTAAAAAGTTTCAGCACAATTTTCTAAACGGAATACATTGTTGTAAAAATTAAACATATGTCAATAAATTCCATTAATAAAAATTCATGAATGAACGATGTCAGACGATGCACGGTTACTCTGTAATTTCCTTTCTATTCCGTACTCTATGATTCTACTCAAGAAATGTAAGTCAAGTGCTTGATACGTTTTCGAACCCAGACAGGAACTATTCATTATTCAGCGAAGGTTGCCTTACTAGTAACATCTTTAATTAACCCGCATGTCATTTTCAATGCGTCTATTCATATAGTATAAACAAAATGGTTTAGAATCTTATAAGAATTAATTTTTATTATTTTATGGAGTTTACAAGAGTTTATCGTCATGTGGAAGTGCCATAAATGTGGAAAACCAGTATATTTCGGTTAGTTTTAATCTTCTCATGTATTAAAAAGGCGTATTAATTTTGACAAGTACCGTTTCCTGTCATTACAATGAATTTATTTATTTTTTATTTGTATGAATGACATTTTATTTGTGCTTTTCTTATGAAGAGAAATAATTTTTCAATTATTTCTCTGTATGTTAATCGAATATTTTATTATTAGTCAAAAAATGATTTTTATAATTAAAACATTAATTGTTTATTGTTGTAATGTGACGTACTTAATATTTGAAATATTTAAAGAACAGTATGTGTGAAAGTAAGATATTTATGTATTGTACATGCTAATTTAAATCAACAGTTTGGTATTTAAAAATAAGATGAACATATTAAATCTTCATTGAGAAATACTACTTATTACAGAATTAATGTAATTTCATTTTTATATATAATATTGTTTCATTATTTATTTATATAAAGTTTGAAAAATAAAATGAATGTATTCTACATAAATATATTATGAACATATTTATTTTTTGTAAAACACTATAAGAAATTATGTCTTTAGCTGAGCGTAAACAGTCATTGGGATATGACTGGCATCCAGAATGTTTACGCTGTGAAGAATGTGGAAAACGCTTAAATCCAGGTCAACATGCTGAGGTAGAACATTATTTTTTTACAAAATTGTTAATATAAAATTATAACATTATTATTAAAATATATTCAATTGACTCTTTCTTAATACTTTTAATGTATTATTGTTAATTTTTATTCAACAATTACATAAGAAAATAATTACATTTATTGTTTATATATTGTTGTCTAGCATAAAGGAGTACCGTATTGTCATGTACCATGTTATGGTGCACTTTTTGGACCTCAGTTATTTGGTCATGGGACAAGGGTTGAGTCACATACAAGTTTTGGAAAGAAGGAAGCTCGGCCATCATTACCAAGGTATATAATTCAAAGCAATATACTTTTGCAAATATTGTTAGAAATATTGTTAGACTAATTTTTTATTAAATTATTATACTCCTCCAATTATTTACATTTAGATCACACTTAGAATCAAAATTAAAAGTTTTCAACCAGTATTATGAAGGTAAAAGTGGTGGAATAAGAAGTCGTGAGGTAAAGAACATTTCTATTTTATATTTATATTTAATAAAATGCAAAGCAAATGTATGTTTAATATTGTATCTATAAAGGTTAATGGAAGATTGATACTGGAGGGTGCACTTCGAATTTATTGGGGTGTCAGAGGAGTTATTCATTTGAAAGAAGATGACGACCAACGTACAGTAGTTACTGCTCGGAATAGAAACTCCTGCAGACGTAGTGTTTCTGATGTTTGTATATATTTTTATGCAAAATGTATTGCTTCTGTAAAACTATACTTACCATAAATACTTGTATTCTTACATTATCTCGATTTTGTCCAATAGAATATAGAAGATGAAGATAAAGAAGAAGATTCTGTAAAGGAAACTTGTGAGCAAGATGCAGAAACTGAAACAAAATCTGTTCCAGCTTCTCCTGATCATCTTAAGAGTCTTACTTTGCCAATGAAGCTGGATGTTAAGAATATGGAATGGGATGAATTGGACGAGCTTCTTCAGGTTATATATTGATTATTTGAATTTTTTTTCATTATTTTCACATTGCATTTATTAGTATATTCTATTAATTCTGCAGATTGAACGGAAAGTCGAAGATGGAAATAAATTATATCAAACAATGCCTGAAAATCTACCATCAATAAGTTCTCAATCCAGTTCTGAAACATTACCACTTTCTTCTCAATCCAGTCTCGAAAATTCGGAAACAGGAAGTCCTAATCATCAATCCAATCGCGGCAATGATAGTAGTGTAACCAGTACACCAACACACAGTATAGGTAGCTCTTCTGGTACCGACACACCTGTGTACCATGGAACACCAAATCGGAATGGAACGCTTCGAAGGGTAGAATATTTCGACAGCTTGGAGAAAAATATATCTGGTAATAGATCTATTAGTACGGATGATAGTTGGATTGAAAAAGGTTTAAATCGATCGATGTCTGGACCTGACTGCCTTCAAAGACATCGAACTGATAGTGATACGGATTCTGTAAATTCTCTGCAATTTAGAGAAGATGATAACATGACGATGTCTACTGATAGTGGATTAGAGGTATTTAATAGTTGCGACTTTTTTTTTTTATATATTTTGCAGTATCAAGATATGAATGTTTACAATATATTTTAGTTGGATGGCGTAGTTTTGCGACGAAAGCAGGGGTCAACAGCAATTAGACGTCGACCAGGTGGACGGCGGCAATCTCGTAGTCGATTACGGCGTCGTTGTTCTATTAATGGACACTTTTATAATCGTGAAACTAGCTTTTTCACACCGCCGCATGGATCTCAGATGTCTGTTTGGATTACAAGCTTGGTGAATACTCAAGAAGTTATTAATCTCATGTTAGACAAGTATAAGGTTGATGCAAAGCCAGACAACTTCGCGTTGTTTGTGGTCCGCGATAATGGCGGTAAGTTAAATGAACTTAGGAAACGTAGATTTACATTTAATTAATATTTTAGAATGGTATTTTTTCTTATAGAGCAAAGGAGATTAAGAGACGACGAATATCCTTTGGAAGTTCGTGTAGTGTTAGGTCCGCATGAAAATGTTGCGCGACTTTTTTTGGTGGATAAATTATCGACTCCGGAGATTAGTTCTGACGTTGCACAATTTCTTAATCTCTCGTTGGCAGAGTGTCATGGTATTTTGCAACGTTATAATTACGAGGAGGAGCGTCAGATTCTTCTGTTGAAAGAAAAGTACGAGTTTTTTAAGATTCATACAATTTTTATCTTTTTTAATATTTCAGATGTTAATTTAGCAAGACACTAGATATATTTCTTAAAGTGTCTAAAAATCAGTGAATTCATTGTGTAATAGACGTATAATAGAATAGGCTATGAAGAATTACTTAATGTAAAATATATTGCAATTAGGTTTTCTTTGATTTATTTTTCAGATACAAGGAAATGCGACGAAGAATACGGCAAAGAATGGAAGAGTTAAAAGTTCGGCTATAGTTAGTACGTAGTCACAATGAATACTCGAATATCTATATTATTATTTTTCTATTAATTTGCACTCAAAGATCTTTCCTTTTTTATATATACATATATAGATATATATAAATTATTTGTCATAAAATGTGTTATCGTAATTGTTTTGAAGGTATGTGTTGCAATTACGATACATAATCTTTAACTAATGGTTCATTTTAACGTTCGAACGCATTATAGTTATTCGGTGTTGAATTTTTTTACACTTACTATATCCGTTCATAGTTTTAAGAAACTAAATCTTAAAATATTTCGATTTTGTACTTTGAATTTTTTTTAATTTTTAAGTTTTGAGAAACAGACGAGTTAAAGATTGAAAAATATTTACATTTCATGCGAATTGATTTCTTAAAACTACTGCCAACAAATATTGGGAGTTATAAAAGAATTTGCAACCAAGGCAGCAAATCTTGTGTGATTCACTGAGATATTATTTACTATTGGAAAAGTGATTTACGTTTGAGCATGTGCAATGATAACGTACCAACACTTTCTAGTTTAAAGTCTTCTTGTTGTTACATTATGCAGCTGTACTCATTATTCTTGCATCTTTGTTGCATTTATTCGTAGTCATTACGCATAGCTACTATCGAATCATTCAGTGCAATTTAACTAGAAATTCAGGTATTTAAATGATATATATTTTTTAAGTTGACTGTGCATCGAATTGTAGTCGTGCAGTCACATGCGTCAGTCTTTATTGCGATTTCTTCTAAATTGCTATTCGCTAATTGTTGTATGTAGAAGGCTATAATTTCATCTTTTAACATTAAAAACGTATATTATGGTAATTAGTTAAGAGTGATCAAGGATCAGCATAGCAGAGGTATATACCGATATTAAGTCAGTTTCCGATGACTTCTGATCGATACAAAGAGAATTTTTTATACAAGGAAAAAAATTCTGTTCGCAGTTTAGAGTGTACGATTGTTATAATGTAATGCAAGGCTGTCCAACTTCTTATCTCGTGAGGATTTTTCTAACTTTCCCTTTTACGTAGGTGCCCAGAAAAAATACATTAAACGATGAATGGAAATAGAATTTTATTGAAGGAATTGTTGAATTTAGAATGAAAATATTAGAGAAAGAATAATATTCTAAACAATATATGTATGTATATGTATATATGTATGTATACGTATATATGTATATATATATGTATATATGTATATATACGTATATACAGGGTATCCCGTAACTGGTGGTACAAGCGAGTAGGGGGTGATTCTACGTGAAAAATTGAATCGAAAATTTAGAATAAAATTTTTTCATATGACGCTTTATTTTCGAAAAAAATAAGTTTGAAAATTTGTCGAGTAATTCGGAAACTAAAGGTCCTGTCCGATAAGCATAAGAAGAAAGTAAAATCGATGTAAGAGATATCATCATGTTGACAATGTTTGTAAACATTGCAAGAAGCACGGAAGTACTTTCCTACTCGGAACAGTAAGATAGTAAAATCCGTCAAACTGAAGCTGCTCCAAGTGCACGCGTACTTGACAAATTTTCAAACTTATTTTTTTCGAAAATAAAGCGTCCTGTGAAACAATTTTATTCTAAATTTTCGATTCAATTTTTCACGTAGAATCACCCCCTACTTACTTGTACCACCAGTTACGGGACACCCTGTATATGTATATTTATGTGTATATACATATGTGTGTGTATATATATATATATCGTCCAGATGAAAAATGACTAACGATTGTACCTTAAACGCAATTTTAGTTGGACAGCTTCGAGATCCATAGACGACAAGATTGTTATTAACCGATAGCAATTTTCGACACGTGTCACTGCCGTAATTGCTAGGTCATCGATGAAAGTTTTATTCGTAGAATATAGTACAAGATATTGAACAAAGAATTGTTTTGAAGATAACTTGGTTCTTAGAATTCGTTTTTCGAAAGATATTTTAAGTGGTATCATCGAATCATGAATAGTTTGATTCGAGTGAAATTTTAAGTAATAAATATCGTTCGTGTAATAGTTGTTTTGCGATACTATGTCAATGGTAATTAATCGTAGCTAAATTGTGGAAATTCTGATGTAACAGATTTTGAAAACTTCTTTCTGTATATATACAGGGTGAGTCTCGTAACATGACGACACCAAATAACTGAAAATATTTGCTGTACGAAAAAATGTTTCAGATAGAAGTTGCATGGCTTCTAGGGGGACATATAGTATTGTAATCAGTTTTATGTTACTTTGTTTTTTTCTCAAGATATAAAGGTTACTTTCAGTTTTTTAAATGGAATTATTAAATTTCTTCCCGAATTCAGATAAAGTGTTGAATTTTACATAAAAAAGTATTACACCAAATAGGGTCTAAAATACATAGTTACTGAGATATTAGCAAAATAAGTTTTATTTTAAGCGAAATTCGAACTACTGCTCGTTACAATCAATACAATTACGTAATCTTATTATCAGAGAACGAGAAACATTTTCAAGAGTTTCTGCTGTTATTGCAGAACATGCGCGACTAATACGTTGTTGCATGTCTTCCACTGTTGTTGGTGGCTCGCGATAAACATTGTTTTTATTGCTCCCCAAAGGAAATAGTCAACCGGCGTTAAATCTGGCGAGCGAGCTGGCCAATTAATGATATTACTACCACGTCCGATTCAACGGTTAGGAAACATTCTGTTTAATACTTGCCGTGACTGCTGAGCATAATGTGCAGGACAGCCGTCGTGCTGATACCACATTCTTAAACGTATTGAAGACGGTACATATTCTAGTAAATCTGGCAATGCTTCGGAGAGAAAAGTGGAGTATGTTTGACCTGTTAACAATCTAGTAATTGAATAAGGTCCAATGATGTGATGACCAATTATGCCGCACCAAACATTTACACTCCACCAGTGTTGATGATCTATCTCACGAAGCCAATAAGGATTCTCAGTCACCCATTAGTGCATATTCTTTAAATTTACTTCGCCGCGATTTGTGAGCGTTGCCTCATCAGTGAAGAAAACAGTATGTACAAATGTGCCACTTATATTCTGCATTTGTCGCAAAAACCACTCACAAAAATGTACACGTTTTTCAAAGTCTCGTCCATCTAACTCCTAATGCGCTGATAGGTGATATGGGTGAAATGATTTAGGATGCAAAATACGTATTACACTACTTTGACTAATACCTGCACCACGTACAATTTGCCGTGTGCTGGTGTGTGGATTATGGGCAACAGCTGCTAGGATAGAAGTACAACATTCTTCATCATTTTTAATTTTAGGACGTATGCGTTTTTGTACGATAAAGCTGCCAGTTTCCCTGAGCATTTTACGTAGTCTCAAAAAAGTAGAATGCGACGGCTGATTTTGATCAGGATATTTAGCTTCATACATAATTTTAGTTCTCACAGCATTTTCATCACATGCACCATAAACAATTATCATATCGTACGTCTCACTATTACTGAACATCGCGAAAGTAACACCTTTCTCTTGTACGATTTTACATTTACCACGCTTATGGTTACTTGGTTGACGATACCTATGTAGCATCTAGGATTGTGTTTACCGATACTGATCGGCCGCTCGTGAACAAAGTTGTCTTACAATGTTGTTCTAATAGTCACGTTGATTAACGGTCTTTTCTAATATAACGTAATTTATTTTTGCCAATATCTCAGTAACTATGTATTTTGGACCCCATTTGGTGTAATATTTCTTTATGTAGAATTCAACGCTTTATCCGAATTCGGGAAGAAATAACTATTCCATTTAAAAAATTGAAGGTGACCTTCATATCTTGAGAAAAAAGCAAAGTAACATAAAACTGATTACAATACTATATGTTCCCCTAGAAGCCATGCAAGTTCTATCTGAAACATTTTTTTGTACAATAAATATTTTATGAGTTATTTGATGTCATGTTACGAGACTCACCCGTTATAAAAAATTATAGTATATTAGAAATGCAATCTAGATTTCGATTTATGATTAATGGGGGAGACAGAAAAATTTAATGTTAAATATGTCAATTTCATGAATTTTTTTTAAAAAAATATAAGGGATACTGAAACCAAATTCAAATCACATGTTTTTTTATCTGCTTATGCACATGTATGTGTCAGAATTTAAAAATATTACTTGGATCCAAAGATACAATTTTTTAAAGAATATCTAATAATTTTTTTCTTTTAGAAGACACTCTCAATAAGAAGACGTTACTACCTATGAACGAAACGAGATACACAAAAATGCTCACACGGAATAAATGTTTAATGTTAAATTTATTTTTAATGACTTTTACATTTTTTTTAAAAAAATTTCACATAAAGTTGGCAGATTTAACACTTATAATGTAGACCTTTGTGTTTTTCCTTTTCTTTCCAGCCCCGGGTGGTTTTTTCAATTACCGGTATAAAAATGCGAACTATTTTGATTCGTCATAGGTGTTACATTAACGTTATATTTTTCGTGACAGTCGCAGAGTTGCGAAACTCCACAAAATAAATGGGATATAATTTCCATGGGGCCTGTAGAATGAGACAAAATAAGTGAGACAAGATTTTTATACGACCCGTGGCTGAAGGGTTAAATCGATAGTAGATTTATTTGTTTTACAAACAATTATGTTCTTCCAATTTATGAAAATATTTTTTAATTTACTAATTTTTTTATTATTGCTGCTGTGTAATGTCAGGATATTACAATATTGTAATACATGAAATGCCTGTTATGGTTTAAGTAAAAGATTAGCTTTTTTTTTACTAATACAAGGACTTCGTTTAAGCTTTTTATCAAATTTAAATATTTTCTAGATATTACAAACATTATAAACTTCGAGAAATAATATTTTGTAACGTATAAACAAGCATTGCTCAAAGTGAAAGGTTACTTAATATTCTTGTTTCTTTATATTAACAAGATTAATTTAAATATTTATTATGCAAAAACTACTTTTTGGAACCGAATATTAATTCGGTAGTTTCTGTAACAACAAAAGATTCAAAATAGATTTTTATTTTTTACAAAAACAAATATTGATGATATTTATGATTACATCAACAGACATTTCATGTCCCATAATCCAATATTAAATTTTAATTAAAATTCTACAAATCTCCACAGCCGTGCAATGATAACCAATTATAAAATCGAATTACTAGTTGCCATTGTAATCGAATAAATGCTTTTAAAGCTATACAGGGTGTCCCAGGTTTTAATGGCCAAATTTTGCCAGCATATTTTATAGGTATAAAAAAGTAAAAAAATTGTATACAGCTAAAGATCATTTACAGATTCATTAAAAATTTATAATGAAACTATTGGAGTGTTGGGAAAGTAATGCTAGCTTTTGATAGTTCTAAATTTATTCTTGTATCCCTGAAAATGGCATTAATAAGCTCAGAAGGTGTTAAAGTCATATTGTAGACAAGTACTGAACAGTATACAATTGGTTAAATAAAAGGATGACAATACGATAAGTTGATTTGGTTTCACGTTTCATAACCGACATTGCTTCCCTTAAATATATTCACTGAAATAAAATAAGATCAAGACGAATTTTGTAAAGTAATGAGTTCAACTTCTTACTGCTATCGGTATTATATTGACAAAAACAATAAACATTTTAAAATGGACTATTAATAACTAAGGAATATATTGGTACACATTTCCCTTCGTGAATTTCATATTTTTCAAGGTATCAAAGGACTTACATTTGTATATAATTTTTTGTTTACTTATACTCATAGAACGTACTGATCAAGTTGTACCGAGAAAACCTGGGAAAGTCTGTACAATTTCTCACTAGAAGTATTTCGTAAAAAATATTTGCAAAAGATTTAATTTACCATTTAAGTTAATCTAAGGTGATTATGTTTTATTAAAAATTGGGACAGAAGAATCTTCCAAAATTGTTGTTACACGAATTTGCGTAAATGCTCTAAAAATACACTTTACGATAGAGATGCGATATTTCATTAGCATTTTTCAGCATTCCGATTTCAACGTAAGAAAATACTACTCTCACTGTATTTTTTTTAGCAATCTTTAGAGATCCTTTCTTTATAGGAATGTTTTCAGATAAGTATCATGTAAGATGCACAGCTGCTAAATGTGAATGAAAAAGATTATTACAATACAAGCTCTTTACAAGTATTTCTTGTAATAACAAAATTAACAATAAAAAATGATTAAAAGTACAAAAATTATTGATTATCAATAACTTTTTTGAATAATTTGTATTAAATAATAAGAAATAAACAGGTTCATAATAAATAAGACATTATTCATTATAAAAATTTTATTAAAAAAAGATATATATATATATATATATATATTATACACTACTTATAAATAATTTTAAAAATAAACATAGCATTTTTCAATTCCTAATATTTTTTAAGAAATGAAAGGAAAGAAGGAAAAACAGAAGTTCTTTAGCAGCTATTTTACATGACGTTTATTTAGAAACATTCTGTATACCATAGAATTTCTATTATCAGGTGTGATACATCTCAGAGCTTCTAGCTTCCATGTGTAGAAGTGGTCCAGATAACTAGAAATATGCACAGTTACAGTTGAACAGTTACATGCTTAAAATTGCACCTTGTAACTAGTTTACCCTGAAGAAAGCTGTACAGTGAATGATACACAACGGTACAGATAGATTTTTACTGTTGTTTATGACAATAGACATCGATCGTATAATCATAATTTTAAGCTAGTCACATTTCATAAATAGTCACACATATACACGCGATATATATTTTGAATGAGTTTACGATTCGAGTGTTTTAAACAGGTAAACATGATTATTATGAACACAATTTTTAAAATTATTCAATTAGTCAATGATTACTGTTTTTATTACTTATAAAAGAAAAAGGAAAATGATCTAAACTAATTTGTTAGTTACTGCAGACAAATATTTATTTATACGCAATTTTTAATATCTTGACTGAAATTTCGTAGTTATTTTCTAAACTTTTTATGACGAAATTCTATATCTGTTTTCATTTTTTAATAATATGGTTCATCCCTGCATTCATTCTTTGTTTGAATGGAGAATTACAATAGTTCAATTAATTCATAAACCCTTCTTAATTTAGCATATAGTTCAAAGCAACGATACTTTAGATCGCTTTAACAGCAATGGAAATAATGTATAGTACCGCTATATACTGGTAGCCGGTTGATTCTGGCACCCTCGGATGAATATTGTCCCTTCTGCATATTGGGATCCCGTCACTGATGCCGTTATTCCGTATGGCAGAACCACTGGTTTCAGCACATTATGTTTGTAATCCTTAAGGGTCCATTTATACTGACGGACCGAGTTCGAGTAGAGTTGAAAAAAATGAAGCATGTATTGCCAATTAAGAGAAGTGAAATGTAAAAGAAACATTATACTACTGTCGTACCGCCAACGAGCCTCGTCCGTGGCTTATCGAAAAATTGTTGTCAACAAATATTTGATGATTCACGGCCGAGGCTTGTTCGAACATCAATTGCGGTGCGATGACAGTATATTTTTCGTTTTATCCCTAACTGCTTTTAACTGGTAATACATGTTTCATTTCTTTTTTTGGCAATAGACTAGCTTGGCTCGTAGTTGACCCATCAGTATAAATAAGACTCTAATTCGCACGGCCACTCCCCATCATCAATCATCCTCAGCCAGCTCACTGCTACCTTTCTCTTGCTAGCCCAAATCTTGCGCCCTCCTACCACAGTAGCTTGAATTCACGACTCAGGCCATGCCGCTCATTGTGACGGTTGGTCTTCTACGTTATCTTCCACTGTCGTTCGTTGGTTTGCGTCAATCATAACGCATCATCATCCCCTCTAATGGAAGATCACTTTCACCTTGCTCAAACTGGGCGTATTTGCGGTAGCTCAATGCAGTACTAATATCGTCGGACAAATAGACTGTGTTGACAGTTCTATCTGGGCCCTGGATTGTAAACGCGGACAATTCTACGTTCTTCACGCTGCGTCGTTATGCTGATATCGTTCTCACCCCCGTCAGTGTCGAAGTCAAATCTCTGGTATTGAAGTTAACGTTCCAGCTTCAGGCAACGTGTATGGTCACTACCGCTTTGGCAAATCATGTGACCGTGTGCCAATCTCCATTAACTTTGGTTGGTACCTCTCCGCCTCTTGCTCCACCCGAGGGAAGGCTATTCGATACGTCTGTCTTGCAGCGCGTTTTCATTTCTGGAAACTTCGTCATACGATCAAGTCCTCCGATCTTGCACCGGGCCCGCACCTAGATCTCATTCGCTACGTTGTAGGTGTCAAATGTCGCGTATTCTATCGCAAACACCAAACTGATCATATTTTCCCAGTCTCTTAAGTATATACTGGATACTCGTCGCGCGATCGAGCGTTTCGTGAAATGGTGGTCTAGGCAACTCACCCCTGTTCTCGCACCGTACTCATGGAACTTTCTAGACCAACGTTGTCTGTCATTTTTCTCATCCATTCCAGTACACTTCTGGGCGCTCTCACTCTATCTGACCACGACAATCCATTGGGACGACGTCGAACACTCGGTCATCCAACTGCCCTCGGGACGTTGTCTTTATAGGCACCATAAATCTTTATATCCACCAGCCCTGCTGTCCGCACAATGACTTCCTCGTGAACCTTTCTCGTATCCCCCAGTCGCCGCATGTTGTGCCGGTCAAGAGTTCAGATCAAGAGTATGTTAAGTGGGCCGGTATTCACATGTCTCGGCCTACGTCACCGGGCTTGTCGTTCTTAGCCAACGGAATAAGCTTAATGTTCGAGCTATTCAATCACCGTCTGGTGATTCCTCGCCGGGCCCCCTTACCTTTATATCTCCTCGATTATGTTTCGCATACTCAGGAGTGCCTAGCTTGACAAATATGGCATTGTAATGTCAATCACCTAGTGGTCGCAGTGAAAAGAATTCCTGTTGAGGCGGATTCTGGGTTACTCTACCTCTCGACTATGCGCTCTCAGTCAAGTCCCGCAATACCTGCTTCACGCGGTGCACTTCTTCCGTGTCGTCTGAGAGGCCTGTTATGGTGTCGGTCTGACTGACCATATTCAAAGTTGCCGTTGTGGTCCCCCTACCGAACGTGACCCTGTTCCTTCGGCGGTCGGTATCTCTATCCTCTCCAGGTCCTCGGGGACCCCGGACAGGCTATGCACCCCCAGGTCATTCGCGCCTGCTAAGTACACATGTATTGTCTCGGCCCACCCCGATGACTTGAGCAGGTAGTGCATTTGGCACCGTTGTCATGAGGCGTAATGGTGAGGGTGATCACCCACGCCGACCTGCACGGGATCGGGCGAAAGCCGGTGGCTCTACCTTCACGTAGTCCCCGCTGGACAACCCTAGGCGGCGCATGGCGACGTCCAGAGTTGACTAAATAAGCTGCCTCCCTGTAAAGGGTAGATCCAACTTGTCCAATGATGCTTCACGGTTGAGGGCAGGGTTTTTCCAAGCTTGAGGTCGGTATAACACCTACACTGACCACCCCTTCGTGGGTGTTTCGAGACAAAATATGAGCCAAATAGCACCTGACACGCTAAGTCGATTGAGGGGGAAACCCTTGTGGTACGGCGTATCGCTAAAGCAACCCATAGAGCCACACGAAATTGTATAGTCTCGGCATTCGAGTAAGCCTGATAGGCGCGAATCAGATCGCTCGTGGACCGGTTGGTGCATCATCGCCTTCTGAACCGCGGCAGCCAGTCGTGCTGTAGGGTCCGTCTCTGTAATACCAGCACCCCAGAACAGCAACTTAACCAGAGCTATTTTGTTGTCCCTCTCAGGCTTATTCTGGATACGTGCGTCTATGTTTCCATTCATCGCATTCTGTTCTTTGTTATGTGCTTTTGCAGGCGCGTGTAACCATCTATGAGTTACTCCCATAGGGCCTCTCTTGCCCCGCTGCACAATGCTCCGGATCGAGAAATTTAGTGACATTTTTTAATAATTTTTGAACCATAATATACATCAACATGCAATTTGAACTGAATAATGTAGGAATGCTAGCTCACCAACGGATAAACAAAATAGGTCAAAATAATTTTTTTTTAATAAAAACATTACATTTTCTGAATAACGAAAACATTAAATAAAATTCTTTTGTTACATTTTAACTTTCACTTTCCGTTTCTAAATTCTTTTATTAATTATTTGATTCTATTTATATATTGTTTATATGTATTGCACTTTATTTGCACTTCCTGAAACAGTTGCTATTAGTATTCGTTCTGATGTCCTCGGTCTATAAACGTTAATGACATACCTGTTTATTGTTTTATTCATTAATTATTAATTCTTAATTCAACTTCTGAATCTAGCTTCAGTTTTTTCTTTTTATTCGATTTTATTCGCATTGCTGACATGTATGGGTCGGATGTTAATAGAAGTCTATGAAATGTATCTTCATTTATCATTATTCTCGACATCTTTCTACTATTTTGTCCACCAAATTTTTTAAAATCTTCGTGACGTGCTTCTAGTAAGATATAACTTACAGCAGAGTTAATATCAATGTTATATAAAGAACAATATTTATTAAATATGACTATAAACGTAATGAATTACAAAATATTTGCATTTGGAGTCTATTGTCAACATTCTTTTGATCTATTTTATGTGAGAAAAAAATTACCTGTAATATGGTATGAAATCTTTTGATTAATTTTATATTAATTCCAGTAATTTCCGGAGTAAGTTTCTGGGTTTCGAAAAAATCTCCTTGCTGTATTTCTATTGTTGCTTGATCCCTACCGCTGCTTCACGTAATCAACATACAGTCCTATTTCTTCTTTAAACTTCTGTTGAATTTCTGCTTTTCTTTTACTCTTTATTTCTTTTAATTCGCATGTATTGCCGACCATTTTTGAAAGGGCAAATTATAAGATATGTGTAGTAAACACTCCATGCACCTAATCTAGACATGCAGTGACGACAAGCCTAAGTTATTACTAGTTGTATTACATATTTTGGACTTTAATAACTCTAAATTGTTAATTTCGTTTGGTTTTGCATCGCAGTTATAATACTTCATCGCCGAAGAAGTATTTGTAAATAAATTGCATATTTTGTTATCGTCCATGGTCAACTGCATGGCATATTCTATTCTAACATTATTGTTATGTAATGTTTTTAAATTTCCAATTTTACAGTTAGTATTATTAATTTCCTCACTTATAATGTATTTGCTCTCTTTCGTAATGCAAAATTTTATTGGGCGGCAAAACCATCCAATAAAATTGATTTTCCCATATTATTTCCGAGCTAAATTTATCTTTCATTCTTAAGGGAACTAAACTCGATACAAAGACAGTTTCATCATCTATATCATCATCACCTTTTCATTGGTTGCTTCGATGCTCCATTACATCCTCATTTACATGTTAATACAAGTTGGATATTTTCCACTGATTTATTTAAACTTATAATTCGTATAGTTGTGTGACTTAATAAGGTCTGTAAATTTACATTTGCAGAAATTTCCGTAATTACAATTTGATTTTTTGGTGGATAACACATTTTTTTTGCAATAATTTATAATAAGAGGGCCATTGGTTGTTATCGTATTTCAATGACTCATTGCGAATGACAATGTATTGACATTTTCATAACTGCGCCATAATAAATCTAGATAGTGCCTTTTCTGTTGTAAATTTTTGTCGTGCTAGTTTGTATTTCCGTTTTATACAATCTTCTTTTTATGTAATCTTCTTAGCTCTTCGAATTTTTTCTCGTGTGCTACACTTTAAAAATGGTTTCCTTTGTTTACGAACAGATACAATGCATCACGGTTTTGTTACACTGTTTTTTTTCATTGATGACATATCTTTTATTATTGAACTAGGATATGAGAAATCTGATTGCAACCATTCGTCATGACGTTCTAGAAATCTTTTTTCTACGTAATAAGATTTAATTCGCTTTTGTTTTGATTTAAAGCAGAATTTTTGTAGACATACTTTCAATGATTGTAAATTTTCAGAAGACATACGAGTGTTTCTACATGTTTCTATATGTAAAAGCATGTAATCACCCATATCTTTCTTCGATTGCTTTAATACAGTATATAAATCTTTACTTTTCCGAAAAAATTCCATTTTCACTAAATAAACAATATCTGCGTTGCAAAGAAGAAAATGTGGAATGTATCTAATAACTTACATAATAAATGTTTAAATAATGTGGTACTTACCACATAGAATACTAATAAGTAAATATGTAAATAAAAGACGATTCTAATATAATAATACAACACAATTATAACTTAAACTTATCCAATAAAATGTCTAACTTATTAATAATTAACAACACTTAACTAATTAGACTTAACGGAACTGACAAAACTAAATAAAAATAATACGAACTAAAAGAATTAATCTTAAATAAGACAAAAACTAAACAGTAATATTTGTACGTACGTAATCTTCTCGCTATGCAGGCTCGAATGGAACTAATTCGACTGAGTGCGAACAGAAATTCAACAGCACTTTCGAGGTCTTTGGACATTTATGAGGTAATAAGCGTTGACCAAATATTGATATAAGAAAGTTGATTTTTTAGACAAATGTCACCAAATTTCTCTCAGTCCTGTCTACTTTATGCCGTTCGCGACCAAGTCCCTCCTACACGACGCGAGCACCCTTAACCCTTTGCACTCCTTAAGTTTTCTTGCGTACCAACAACTCCTTTTCTTTTTACCTTTCTAACGCGTACCGCATTTCCTTTCAAGAACACATACTTCGATACTGACGATAAGTAGCATAGGTACCGTCCGTCCGCGGTAAGTTGGTCGCTGGGTCGACCAAGGGTAAGGGGGACGTACTGACGAAAATGGGGATCTGATTCGTTAGAGGGCCAGCGTCTCTGACACATTTATAAACAAAAATCACACGTGCGTCTCTTTACGGCCCAGTATAATTAAATTATATTGTATATTTTCTCGTTCATTTTCGTCCATTGGTTATTTGTTGAACAAATGATATTTAGGGTCATTCATTAAATAATACCTTAATGGTTTTGGAATTACGCAAGTTAGCGAGACGACTGTTTAATACAAGTTGTATGATACAAGAAAATTTTCTCTTATGTTTTTTTTTTACGAAAAGAAGGTAAAAGAGTAGAAGTGAAAGATATAAGAACAGGAACAATTGATTTATATTCATTTTTCGTACTTCATTACTAAATATCAAATACTACCTTTGCACAATAGAAAGTGTTTGTGATACATATATCTTTTATTATTTCTTTGAGAATTCATACGAAGCAAATAAAGTGATCAAGAATGTAACGCTCAGATCAGAACCTAATGACTAACCAAAAGAGTGCTGAAGTTACTTGCTCTCTTGTAAGATTGTTAAAAATGTTACACAGTGTAAGTGTTAAAAGTGAAAACTTCCAGTGTCGATAAAAACATAAGAGAAACTAAAACACTTATTAATTATTAAATAGTAACTCAGTAATTGATTTGTTTTTAATTAGTCTAGCACTTGCAGCATTTATTATCATATATAGCAACATGGAAAATATATAGGTACATTCTTTTGCATTGGAAAAATAATTTCTAAGTTTTTTGGCATTTAGATTGTTTACTATTTTAACTCCACAATCGATTTTATCGTAAATTTCATCGACTTTATCAAACATCGTAAATGCTTAGCCATTTGTATTTATTTATAAAGTATTTTGATATACGTTTAAGAATGAAAACATTATTCCATTAAGAAAAAGGAAAGAATAAATAAAACTGATAATCATAGCATAATAATCATTTTATGTGTAGGAAAATTGTGCAATTCTTAGTAAACAAATTTTTCTCTAATTTGTATAGTGTTAGAAATATTAAAATAATGGTAATTATTTAGCAATTTTTAACGAAATGAAAAAGTATAGAAATGTGTATAAAATACAATGTGCAAGGTAATGCAGGAAGACTTTCTGTACTAATAAAAGATACTCCAATAATTTATACAATCCTAGAATTGTGTTACCTCTAAAACGCATTGTTTTACGAACATTAAACACTCGAATCGTATCGCGATATAGAGTTTGTATATGTGTTCTTCGGAAGCTACACTGAACAATTATTTAGAATGAATTAAATTAGTTTTTTAGAAGGTCAATACTAATTATGTACCTGAATAACAAAATTCAGATATTTATGAAATAAGCGGAGTTGATCAGTTTGACTTCTGAGAAGTTCATATACCGATTTTTGTGATTTTGTCAAAATGAAAAAAAAAAGAATAAAAATAATGAAATGAAAAGTAACACAAACTGGACCACACGGAATACCGTTTAACGAAATAATACTTGCTTTGTTTTTTTTACCATTTTTTGCTACGACAAACGTGCTCGAAGTGCAGCAATAACGTAACAGTAAAGATTTCAAATCTTTGCGTTCGGAAAAAGTTGAATAATAAAATTTTATCTAATTCTGAGGCAGCTTCCACGAACTATTATATTAAGTGGCAGTCGTAATCGATATTACGTAAGAGCGCATCATAATCGATATTGCACCTATCTCTTGGTTTTCGATCTTCGAATATCTAGTAGATGTTACGTAAAATTCTATATATGTGAACGCGTGAGTTGCGTTTTGATGAATACGAGCGTGTGTGTGAGAGAAAGAGAGAGTGTGTGTGTGTGTGTGTGAGAGAGAGAGAGAGAGAGAGAGAGAGAGCAAAAAGTGGGAACAAGGAAGGAAAGAAATAAAGGGTGTGTGTACAATAAAAATAGAAACGTTTGTTCAGAGATTAAATGAATTTAAAATACTCCGTACCATGACATGTTGAAGTGAATATTTACAAGAATAGCGATATTTGATGTGTCGAGGCGTATTGTAGGTATGCTGAAAGTGCACGGTCCAAAACACGAAATATATAATTGTGAAATTGTAAAATGTATAGAGTGTATCTGAAATTTGAAAGAAATCGTTGAGAAAGTAATAAAGTGATTGCTGCTTTTGTATCGATTGTTGTTATTTTAAGATTATTCCTTGTTACGGATGTCGTTGCCGTGGCGCGGGTAACGCACAGGTGTAGTAGCCGGGGTAAAGGCTTAGATAAGGATGTGATAGGAGTCGGACGAACCGGTGTCTATTTCACCACCTGGAGCCGAAGGATAAGCGATTTGTGGATGAGCCGACATCTGTTTCACCGTCGGGTGCCACTAGAGGAAAGCGTGGATGAGCCGGTGTCCGTTTCACCACCGGGTGCCACTAGGTTAAGGGTTTAGGACCTTTATTATGTTAATATACCTCGAGCGGTAAAGGTATATTTTGTGCGGAATACCGAAGGTTGCGTTACGATAATTATTGAGGTGGGTTTGAAAAGAGAACGGAACTAATATAATTTTACAAAACGAGATGTATTATAAGAGTATATAGAGATATAGTTACACAGTTCTAATAGTTTTCGGACGGCGAGAGTGATCTCGGCATTAACGCAGCACGAGCGCGGGGGCAGTCTTGGACGACTCGACTTGAACACTCACGTAGTATCTTGTATAATGCTTGAAGGGGACTTTAACCCAATCTCGCCCAGAGCTTCGTCGTAACGTCGTGCTTATTTCCTACTGAACCTCCGAGCCTTGTTTCTAGGCCCCTTATATACTCCAAAAATCCGTAGATTTTTGGGGAAGGGGTTGTGGGGGTACCTCCTGCTAGGAACATTCATAGGAGCAGCTGCTCCTTATCGCTGTGGGAGAGCTCTACACAGGGCTGTACGCTGCCCGTTTCGGTACCCCGGAGGATCCGTACGTAACATCCTTATCAAAGTGATAGATCTTTTTATGATGAAAATTAAAGGATTTAATATTTTAAAAAATTGTGATTGATATGTTTCAGTTCAATTTCTTCATTTTAAAAGCAGTTGATAACTTACAAAATACTACAATATTTTGTAGTTTTGATGTATAATTCCGTACCTTACCTTATCGTATCTTTTAGAAATTGGACGACAGTCATGAACAAGATCTAGTCTATTCTTGTTGTAATATCTTTTTCCTTTATCTTAGTTAATTTATTGTTTCTGAAAAATTTAAAAACATGTTACTGATAGCATTAGATCCTGAAATTTTGTTACTTCTTGTTGGTTCCCTATTACCTTTACTAAAATATTGTTCTTTTATCTCTTTTTGAGCACTAAAAAATTATTAAAATGAATTAGATTTTCTGGAAATTATTTGATGAAAAACAATATTATCTTTTATTCTTCACTGTATCTCTAAATCAGCGTTTCCCAACCAATGTATTATGAGACGCCAGTTTATCGCAAGAGTGCCTTATGTGTGCTTCGAAGCTTTTATTAAAGTTTTACTAAACATAAAAATATTTGATATTTGTTAATATTTATAAATAATAGCGAAGAATGTGATTAGTAGATCGCAGTTAAAAATTGATATTGATTATACAGTATTATTTCTGTTAATATTTGCTAGCTCTCAATGCTTATCTTTTGTTTTTCTAAACGTGTTCTGTTTTTTCACTTAAAACATGCGTCGAGAGCATGCGTGCGATATTTACGTTAATCGCAGAAGAACATATTTTCTTTATGTATATCGTATTGAAACAATAGCAAGCAAATACTCGTATTATGTTGTAATAACAAACTAAAAATTATTGTCTTGGTAAGTATAAATTTTGTTATTTAGTATTTTTCTAATAATTAGTTATGACACATTTTAAAATTTAAACAGAAAATGAGGTGAATAGATTTATGATTATATTGGGAAAGAATGGAGAAATAACTAAACTGAAAATTATAATCTAGGAGGAGTAACGTTTGTTAAAAAAACAACAATTGCAAAACGTAATATGATCTAATATGAAAACACTCTCAGGTTAAGGGACACCGACAGTAATTGGGACATCTACCCTATACATTTTTATGATAATGACATACCCGTATTCTGAATAAAAATATTCTACAAATTCTCAAATATATCAAAAGTAGCCGTGAGGGGTTTTGCAATCTTCCTCGACTACCTAATTATGCAATTGGAGGCAAAAAAAGAAGGAGCTACTGTTTTTGGAAGAAGAATTCAGAATGGTCTCATCTAATATTCATCTATGAATAAAAAAAAATATGTGAGCAGTGCTAGGGCCAAGTATTATATTAGGAAATATTATTTTCTGCTTTACCCTTGTTTAAGCAACAGAAAACTTAATTATTATACAGAATAACTTTTTATTCCATAATCTTTTCGTTTTGTTTTTTGTCAATATACAAGTTAAATGTTTTCCCATTTAAATGCATAATATTCCTAAACTGTAATTAATGTCAAAATCAATATTCTTTTAAGTAAACAAAAGATTTTATCCTAACAATTATGATGTGCCGCAAAAACCTAATTAGTTTTAATATGTGTCGCTAACCCAAAATGCTTGGGAAACATTGCTGTGAATAAAAAATAAAAGAAGAATTGCATTTGATTTACACAAGGGGAATATATGCAAGGAAATTTAATACTAACAATGTTGAGATTGGACAGAATGTATTTATTTATCTTTGAAGTACGTAGAGTAAAGTAGATCAATGCAATGAGTAGTGTATTGAGTAGTAATTGTCATACGAGTTGCTAGGAACGAGTATGTATACCCACAACACCGAGGAGCTCAGCCGCTCAATTTTTTTTTGCACGACACTGATATACATTAAACGTTACAAGATAGCAATAACGATTATCACTGTTGTTCATCGTTATCATTGACGGTACCATAATTACTTAGCCACAACTTTATTACATGACTTACATCTTTGGCATCACGGATATCAGGATTCAACAATAATACACGCGTTCACGCATACACGTACACACGCACGCACACGTACACGCATCAATCCTCAAATTTAATTTCATTTCATCGCGGCCTTTTTAAAGTAACGCGAAACGCGGCATGCTGCTTATAATCACTAAACTTAGGTTTCCTTGCATGCCATCTTACCGACTGGAAATTAGTATGTCGATTTGCTTCGACCGTGACGATTTCTTCGGGAATATACTCCGCTTACTCCTATGACTCTTAGATTTTATCTTGTTTTTTTCCATATTTAGTTCGTCAAATGTACACCGCTAATATAGAGAAACTGTAGAAGGTTTATACTAAAAAGTGCAGAGTTTGATGTATTCCGGTATTTTCTACGTTTACAAGTTTTTACTTGTACTTTACTTTTTCATGAGTTGTAGTAATTTAGATTGGTGAAATTTCTACCTTGTTTACAAAGAAGTGTATTACTATCAATTGTGATACAGCTTTTGATATATTATTGAAAAATCTAAGTATGTTTATATGCAATACTAAAAAGAAATAAAGGTTTTATAAATCTAGAAAACATTAAACTTGTGCAAATACTTTCAACTTAGAATATGAAATAATTATACCATTTTACCATATTTAAAACCACAAAACAAACTCCGCACTTTTCATAACGCTAATCTTACTACTATCTCCGTGTACATGATATTATTAAATCTACTTCCAATTATAAAAAAAATAAAACAAAATATCAGTTTGTAAACTAAATTTCAGCAAATTTTTTATTATTTATTGATTAAATCGAAACTAAAAATAAATAGGCTTGAAAACACGTTATTCTAAGCATTCTCCACCAGATTCAATCACTTTTCTCTAGCGTTCTTCTAAAACAGAGAGTGCTAACTTTTTCTCCTCCGAGAGCCGCGAGGTCCCCACCATTAGTCAAACTACTTCCCACTACGTAAAGCCGTAGAGTTAGTGGGGTGAGTGACGGGTCAGCAGCAGCGGCATCAGGGTAGGGACGAATGACTATAGTGCGAGCTTCAAGTGGGGCACTCCCACTACGTAACAATAAAGTCAAAGGGTGAGGGAAACATTTAAGCGGAGAAGGCATCGCATACGGTTTGCGAGTCCTACGTTAGAATTCCTTGTTCTAGAAGATAAATGTCACGGTGACAGCAATCTCGAAAAGATTTTGAAAGCGACTGCTAAATTTTTTCACGATTCTCGATAGTTCTTCCTCGAAGTTAATGATCTAAGCTTCGAAATGGGTGAAAATCGGTTAGCAAAATGTCTGAACTATATGCAGAATGTTTCACTACTTCCCAGTTCGTTTCCTTCAGCTATCCTTGCGATAGGCGAGTCACACGCGGTTCAGCGTGTTCTAGTAAGAGAATCACGGGAATGCGGTGAATGCAAAACCGTCTTCGGACACATTTCAATTGCTCACAGTAAAGTTCGGCGATGATAGTTTTCCCTTGCTGCATCTATTCTTAGCGAATTAGGCCAAGTCGATCCCATCAGACGCTCAGAATCTCCTGTAGGGTCTCTAAGTCTTGTGGCGCGCAACTTTGACATAGGTCAAAAGATAGTTACCGATTCCGACGCTCCCGGTTTACGAAATGAAATTATGTTTGTTCCAACTTTAAGAATAGTGTACACCACTGTGCCTGGAGCAGTGGATGTGAGAAGAAAATGTCAAGAACCGTGAAGAAATTCGACAGACGTTTTCAAAATTTGTCTCATTTAACAATGAAGTTTAGTATGGCCGTAGCATTTATCTCGTTGAAGAATACTACGAAAAGTGGTTTGATACGGCGAAGAATATTTAGAATAACACGTTTTCCAGGTACTATAATAATTAATAGAATGTTCAAGATATTGCTGAATTTTAGTTTACAACGTAATAATTAAAGCCATTTATAAAAAGAATATGCTCATTAGCAAAATCATCAAGTCATAGAGTAGAGAAGCACTCCGCGAAAGAAAATCATCATAATCTAAAAGAACTCAAGCGAACCATCGTCCATCTTTTATCCAACGCTTCGATTAATCGACATTTTGTTTCCCTCGCGCCGGTGGCACGCCGGCCCATCAACATCGTCCATTTAATCGAGGATGCCGCGGACTTGGCTATCACAAATCTGGCACGAACGAGCCTTACAAAAAATACAATACACGCCCGCGACTTTTTGTTTCTTTTTTTCACATTTTTTTCTTTTTTTTTCTGTTTTGTTTTATCACAGACCAGCGCGCCGCCCGACATTAGTGTCCTTTTGCTAATTACGCGCTGCTACCGCTTTTTTGTTTCGCCTCGCAACATCCGCCTACGAAAGCTCAGGGCTAGGAGAGGGGTTAAGTGGAGGAGAAGGGACTGATCTATCAATTAATCTTTAGCGGCCATCGATTCGTTGGTCGCCGTTCGTACTGCACGAAATTTCTTTCGGTTAATTGTAATTCAAGACACCATCGAATCCTTCATTCGCGTCTTTTTAAGACAAGTGCAAAAGTTTTGTCGATTTCAAGTAATAAAAGTACTATAACTATAGTACAGTTTAAAAATATACCAATTTCTCAATATTTAAATGTTGCGGCTCCTCAGCAAAAACATACGGTATGCTGTCGTCTTGTATTAATATGTAGTATCAAGAAAGTAAATAAGAGTAAAAGAATTACCGTAAATTCGTAAATTCTACCCTTGGTAAAAACTTTTCGGTCAAACGTGAGAACGTGGAACTAATTAAGAACGCTAAAATTTTATGAGATACGAAGTGCTACTGCACAAATAAAAAAACATGATAAAATAAATATAATAATAATATAATATATATGATTAAATAAATATAATATAACATAAATGGGGAAAGGAAAAGAAAAAAAATAATCGTTTACTATCAAAACGAAAACAGCGAGGAAAATAAATCTGCTCAATAATAAAACGATACTTTACCTAATATTTATATTATGTAATATTTTCTAATATTTCTACGTCCACATATGATTACTTTGATGTGCTACAGCATTGACACTACGACATTTTCGCATCGTGTAACTGGAATTTCTGTTTACAATAATTGTATTAGTTTTCGAAATTAATTTTTACCTTTGAAAACATTTTCATTAACTAATATTGCTCCGTGTTGTCTATAAATTCCCTATTAGGTTTTATAGTTATACGATAGCACTTTGCATTAAAAAAACATTAGTGTTTTCAACTAATTTTATATTATCGCGTTTGGCTGAAAACTTTTTTGCCAGGGAAAGTACAATAATTACTTCTGTAAAGCATTGATTTTTAAGTGTTTTACAAGTATATCAACCACTATCATTTGTATTAAATATCTAGAATTGGAATGAGTTTCTTTTGCTATATTTTATCTATGTGACGTAATTTGTGCCACAGTCGTTTGTGGTAGTTCAATTTAAAAATGTCTTACAGAAAACAATTATCTGAAATTAGAAACTGTTATGATCCAAGTCTTTTCCGTTGAAAGTAACGGGTATAGGTACATAATACACAAAAACTTAATTGCAATCATGGTTAAAAAGATGTGTAAGATGACTTAAAAAGTTTTCATCATGAGATGAACATAAATTGGTTCGATCGATTTTTAATTCATAAATGGTTCAAAAAGTACTATTCATTAGATGGTTATACTGAAATATGAAGTAAAATTTTTCAGATTATTTCAATAGTGAGAATAAATTATTTAATTCCGGTCAATAAATTAATATAAATAATTCGATCTATCAATTTGATTTGAGGCTGATATATTAATGAAACGCTATTAAAATGATATTTTTGTAATCTAATTTACCGTACCTTTTAAATTGTCATAACTATTTTCGTAAATTAACTTATCTAAGTGGTACTAATGAACCCTTCGAAGTAAGGTTTCATGCGAAAATTCTTTACTGGCAGATTCATAGATCATAGACATTCTGTATATCTGGTGGAAGTTCTTGTCCACAAATTCTGTACCAGAATTAATTCGCAAAAACAAAATTATTCTTCGTAACTCAAAAATTAACAGAACATTCGTATTTGTTAAACATTTTTTCTAATTCTTGATTAGATGGTTGAAAAACGGACTTGATTATAAATATATTAAAAGTAAACTGAAAAGGTTGGATATATAACTCTTTCCTGGTGCGTTGATACAAGAAATTGGTTGCCAGTAGTAAAACATATGATTGGCTCGACTTCTCACGAAAGTTTTCTTTGTACTCGGCTATCTGTAAAATATCGTGATTTACAATATAATTTATAGTAATTGGTTTAACGTGAAATTTCAATCAAGTGATTTAATCGTATGAAATAAAATGATGAGTAGTTGATAAATTTGTAAAACTGTTTTTGTCAATATTTAATTATGCATATATGAATATACTTTCAATTTTGTTACGAAACAACTATAACAACAATTAAATGTTTTCGTAATGAATAGTAATAATATTACCAATTGCAGTACAAATTTAATTTGTCAATTTATTGATCAAATTCTGGATGATTGTTTAATTTGTTTAATTCCTGATAGATCAAGATCAAAGTAATTTCCAGTGTTCGCTCTAAATATTGTATTTATTTTATTGTAATGCCATAAATACATTTTCATGGGACTTATTACTGCAATAGTTTTAAAGAATCATTGACATTTAAATATTTGTCAATTAAATTTCAATTAAAATCTGTTTTAAACTGTTTAAAAGTTTGCTTTGATTTTTCTCTATAAAGGTGAATATGATGACTGAATATTCGAACGATTACAAAGAGTAACGTTAAAAAAGAAAAGAGGGTTGAAAATGATTTCGTGCAGTAAACGAACGATCGAAATGAAAGGCAACTGTGTCGGAAATTCGTCGGGAATGCAGGCGAAAAGAATTAAAGGGTTGTACCTTAGCAGCTGCCTGTTTAGGTTCTCTCATTTTTTCCCTAAAAATTCTCAAGTGTGCCCATCGTGTTTGTCTCTCTCTCACGCTTTCTCTCACCCTCTCTCTCCCTTTCGCTCTCAACGATAACAATTGAATATGAATTAGAAAAATAACATTATATCGTAGACAACAATTGATTACAATGTATATAATAATGTACCAGTAATAGTGTATTATTAGTTCTTTTTTTACTCCCTCTTTGCTTAGTACTTTTTATCGTTTTTTTTTCATCGGTTTTTTTTCTCTTCTTCCTTTTAAAGCGTGCCATTGACGTGGGGCGCCGTAACTGGCGGCTAGTGGAACGCTAGAATTAAATTTTACACGCCGCTTCGTAGTCGTCGTTCCGTTAGCTTGGTCGGTCGATCAATCGCCGATCCGTGATGATCGACGATCTTGCGGTCGATAGGATCGGATTCAGATGAGACTCGCAGCTTTGTACCAACGGCTATTTATACATACGTAATATATCGAACGCGGTTACCGTGAATGGGCTGACGGCATCCCGTTGGCAGTTTTGACGTCTAGCAAGAAATGGCGTGAAGAAAAAAACGCATAATTTTTTCACGTTTTCTTCTTCCCTTTTTTTAATACGTAGTCAACTTTTATCGATACTCAGTAAACAGAGATTATAAGTTAGAATATCTGTGTATAAGTAAAGCAAATCGGATAGATGGTACATGTCTTAAAGAAAATTATTTCATATTAAAACAATTTGCAAGTTATGATATTAATGAGAATAGAATCAGTTCTGTAATTATGGGGCTTTATGTTTAATTGTTATAACGTTAATTTGTTATACATTGGAACTTAAAAGACAAATGAATATAAATTATAAAAACTGTCAGGTTCAAGGCGTACGGTTTACTCATTTTTAGTTCAGTTTAATTAGTTTAATCCGTAATCACAGATGTGCAGTCTCAAAAGTCGCTGTACTAATGTGCCAATTAACACCATATAAAGACTTTCTTTACTGTGTTTCTAATTTTGTCCGTAATATAAAAGCATTTTAATTACATTCTTATAGAGGGTTATTTTAATTGGAATTAACTATACTCATAGATTGATCAATTTTAATTACGTATTATTATGGCATGGTTAATTCTGTATCGCTTGAATGTCTTACAGATCGCACATCGTCTGTGATCACGAGTTAATTATAGTATAATTAACAATACTCATATTGTAGACAATGAAGCCAACCATAGCTAACATATGAACAACAAAACTTGTATAAGAAGTTCGAGTGAATATCATAGACAAATTAAAGTAAGAAACAAACAGAAAAAAAAGTGTTCAGCATCGATAATATACCAAAAGACGGATGCGAATCGTGCAGCCCGTTCTGACCAGTTACCTAATTAATTAATTAATCGATTAATTAATCGACATAGCACAAAGACAGCGCCCAGCGTCAATGGAAATATTCGTGGACAGATTTCGAGACGGCGTGCGATATCATCACCACTGTTTCCTCTCTTTTAGCCTCTTTTTATTCTTTTTATGCCACACATTTCTTTTCTTTCATTTTCTGTTACTATTTCTTAAACCTCCCGCTTGTACATACAGGAAGAAACGTACGCGACGCGTCGTTCGTTTGCTTAACATGTGTGCAATCAATTAATTAAGCTAACACGTAACTAGTCACGGTAAAACCTATTCACGGCTTGTACGACAGACACGTATTTATAATATATATAATATATATTTAATATATATAATATATATAATATAGTGTTTATATATATATATATATTACAGTTAGATTGCTCATTGTCAATTCATCGGTTTATCACATTTAGTACAAGTTGAAAAATATCTCTAACATCCACGTGGAAGGCGACGTAATAACGTGCACCACGTTCCATTCCTTATCCTAATTCCTTTGGAACGCCCATGGCGCACGGCCGCCTCTCAATTCGTCAATTACGCTAATTATTACGTTACAATCATCATTTATATCTAACAGTAGGTACGACAAACAATTACGACAGTACGGCCACGAAATGTGTGTGTATTGTGTATGTACTTATTCCATCTTTTTGTTCTTTTTTATGCTTTTTCAATTGTATCATATTTAATAAACGTCCTCGCAAGCTGGCTGAGTGTGATTGCAAAATCGATTTTCGTTAAAGCTTCGATATACGGAGGTGGATTGTTTTAACTAGTGAGTGGAGGATAAGAAAGGAAACAGATTCGCGCAAATTTCGATAGGGTTACTAACGAACCTCACCAAGACGGTGAGATAATTCTTCCTTTTGTCTTCTTTTCTCCCTTCAATTTGTCACCTTTTTTTTATAGATCTTCGTACATTTTTATAATTCGTTTTCTAAGGGGTTAGCAAGATTATTTCTATTTCAGCAAAATTACACGATAAAGCGATAGATATTCGTGCTACGCTCCCAAGGTTGAAAAAACGGTAGCAGTTATATTGCATTGTTGTTAGGATAACGAGAAGTTGAGGAAAGATTAGGAAAAGGTCTAAAAATACACCTAAGATTAATTTTGCCGAAATAGCGTGGGAACCGTTATGTGTACGCGCTGTGCACCGTTTCATCTTCCACCAATGTCTGATGATCGGAAACATCGCTTCGTTTCAGTTTAAAAAGCTGTAACGCCCCGAAAAAGATTTATGTGGAAGGCGGAAGAAACGGGGTTGTAACGTTTTCGGAGCACCCACGCGTACGCACGTCTTGTCGGAACGTGGATGTGCTACATTTTGCAACCACGCCGTGCGAACTGGTTCCAAGGTATCCTTGTACGCGTCACTTCATTTTCTTTCTTTTTTGTTGCTTCTTGTATCTGATTTTTTTTTTTTTTTGAGACATCGTACGTACTATTACACAGCGAAGCTAAACGTTGAAATAGTTTGCATGTTGTAGTTGTATCTATATATATATGTATATGTATATATATATATATATCTATATTTATATATATTATTTTTGTCGCTTAAATCTTTTTAGAATAGACACCAAAAGACATCGAGAGACTCGAAGGAAGGTTTGAAATAGGAGATTAAAGTTTCCGTTTCCGGCTATTACAATACGTTCGAAAATTGTCTGACTACGTTAACGAGTCAAGCTAGATACTACTTCTGCTGCTCTCTATACACGAATTACGCGCGCGTATGTGGCTCTGTGTGTGTATCAAGTGTGTGTATGTGTGTGTATATTTGCACATGCAAAGGTTTAGTGTATTTGTATACTGTAATGTATGCTTCGTTTTAAACCTACGAGTAGTCATTCCGTACGGACGGACCGACGGACACCGAGGATTGAGCAAACTGTTATTGCACGGAACGCATAAACTCGAAACACTCTCCAATTGTTTCCGCTTCTTTCTTCTCCCTATGAACCAGCATGGTTCGCTGTGCTTTCGCGAGAAAGAGGTCCTCGACACGAATCACTGTGCGAGCCGATTTTCTACGGTTCTTGTTGAAACGCGATTGCAAGTTCACTTCAGACTTTGAACGATTTTTTACGGACGAAAATTCGCGAGTCTATCGCAGTGTCTCCAGATTACACAATTTTCACGTTTTTTAACTTCTGTGAAAAGAGAATGACGTTATGTTGAGTGATTTTTAGCGGTTTGATTCTAAATATTTTGAAAATTAATGTATTATTCTTTGTAGATAATTAAATAGCTGAAAGAAGATGGTATAAAAAAGTTAATAATTTTTAGAAATAACTTGAATTCTATATTTTCGGAGAAAAAAGTTGCTCGACGTTGGTCGAGTAATTTTTTTCATTTAACTGTTCCGATTGTATTTTTGGAGATACAGAAGTAAAAAATGTTTTTTTAAGGATTTTACATAAAAATAATACATTTCAATCTAGTTAAGTGAAACCAATTTTCGAAAGTTTTACTTTTCTTTTTATTTTATCTAATTTTATATTGAAATTTAGATTTTAGATTTTAGATTTTGTAACTATTTCAAGTAGCTCTCAACAGAACCATCACCTTTCTAATAACAAAACTAAATTCAGCAAGAACTGGGTGTAGAATTATTTAAGGTTGCATTAAAGATCGAATGCACGATTGTAAACACGGGCCATATTTTCGTCACGAGGACTCCTTCATCGCGAATTTAATCACTTGCGTGGTCTCTGTCGATTAAACATTAACGGTGAGAGACCTTCATAAAACATTCTACCTAAATACACTTAGCATATATCCTCGGAACATAGATAAACCAGTTAAAAACATTGTATATGTTCCTATCTACCTATACACAATATATAGATATAATGTTTGTATATCATAACCATATCAATAATATTAATTACATATATATATATACGATTGGAGTAAATAATTATTAATTAATCCTTATGCATATATCACATCTGATCGTTCAGTCAGTATAGGAAGACCCTCGCCTCGTCGCCAATACACACGCAAACCCGCTCTAGACATTCTTCCTCTAATCTCGTTTCTCTTAAAATTACCTACAATCGTCGTTCACAAAAGAAATTGCGCGTTTTTTCACTCTGTTTCTTGTCTAACTTTTTCTACTGTTTGCTTCAATTCATTCGTCGTCTATTCCCTATCTTTTCCTTCTCCCTTTGTCTCTCTACCTATCTCCCTTTTCTCTCACTCTCTTCCGATTCGATTTAGATTAACCCGATAGTACGGCTACTATCTAAACAGACATTTAATTTTTGTTGTTGCTTGGTAAAAACCTGAAATCGCCATCGAATACCAATATAATACACTTATTATGTACTTATAGTATAAATATAGGAACATTCATTAAATATATTTTTATATATATAATATTATCATCGTCATATATATATTTATATATATATTAGAATTTGTATATATATATTTATATATATATATATTACTTGGTGTTGTATAGGTAGCTATAATTTTTAAACTTGGTTTAAAATGCCCAATCCATTCCATAACGCCTGACCATGAAAGCCTCTTTATTCTAGAATCCAATAATATATAAGATTTGAGTTACTTTTCATCGGAGAAATCGAGGTGTTTCGGTTCGAATACTACTAATTCGATTCGAACGTGATCATTTACTGGTCTGCCACGACTGCCTGAAATTTTGAATCACTCCGCATTGGAATTAATTTCCGCAATTAAAGCTTGCGTCAAAGTGACGTTGTTTTAGAGGTCCAGGTAAAGTGTTTGACTTTTCATGCATATGGTATACAGTAACACTTATATTGTTTTGTCAAACTAAGAAAAAGATTGTAACAAACTGTTTCGGTAAAATAATTGTAACTTATTTCATACTGAGTATAAAATTTCATAAATGAGTACGAGCTCAAGTAAATATGTAAACTTTAAAATGAGTATATTATGAAACAGACGAGTAAGTCTCCATAATATAGAAATGTATACAGACTCATTACTAAAATTGTTCTGAAAAAGTTTCAAATTTGATCAAGTTATTTAGCTTAGAAATGAAAATTAATTGTCAATTTTTATCACTTATGATACAAGAAGAATAGCTATATAACGAAACCTTGAAAATTGATACTAATAAAGCAAAAATATTCCATTTTAAATTTCAGGAAGCTTAACCGTGAATAAAAGATAATAAAAATTCTGAGTGATCAAATATGATTTAACAGTGTGATTACCAAGAAAAATAACTTTTTCTGTCTTTAAAATACAACTTAATTGCTGAGTTCCATGAAAATGAATACTTTCAAATAAATTGACGAATTTTTATTATAAAAAAGGCACTTTGTTAATTTGTAATCGTTACCAGGTAATTTTATTAGAAGAAAATCTCGATCGTAAGAAGTAAAAATTGTTTGCACATGTAACGTCACAGTGTACTGACAGCAGACTATGTGTACACGAAAAGCCAATAATGCATCATCAATGGTGTGCATCGCAGCGAACATGTTAATTATCGACACCGCTACTTAATGCGACACAAACATTAACGCGTTTGCTTGCTCTGCAGCTCGTCAGAATGCCATAATGTGTGATACTGAGCGGTATTAAGCCTTCCTGGATAACTAAATATTTAAATTCGCAATATTAATCGGATATCGCAAAAGGCTAACTACAAAAACAACTTTATATCAGATAAAGTTATTGCCCTTGTAAAAAACACGAGAAAAGTAAAATTATTGTATAATTTTAGTAATGAAGAATATTGTAGTAACTTTTCTTTGGAAAATACATATATTGTTTATAACAATTGTTTTCTGGAAATAAATGTTTTATCGTAAAGAGAGAGAAATTAATTGGTAGAGTTTAATAATACCATTAAGTACTTTTAGCTGTTGTATGAAAAGAAATAAACTAATTTTTGGAAATACAGTAGATATACCGTAAGTTTAATAAAGATATTATTCATTTTCATTGAACTCTGTGCAGTGACAAATTACTATATTCGTATTTATATGGTATCTTGAAAAATGGTAATACAAATAAATAAACTAATAAATAATCTTTAACGTTCACATGCCAGGTTCTTTAGTCAATTTTAAATTTAATTAATCGTTTAAACAATATTTAAGCTCCTTCATATTTCCTATTTAAATACTTCTCTTTACTGTAATATAAAAATTAAAGTAGAAAGTATAATTAAATTCATTTATTTTGCTTTAATCTTTGTTAATTGTGGAATCTTTTTTAAGTTTCTAAAACTTATCATCTTAGTTAATTATGTTCTGTTTGTTTGATTTTATACAAACTTAATAATTTCTTACCCCTGTGCTAGGATCCAAGTAACTTTCTCAAATTAAATATAGAGGGAATACTAGATATACCAATCTCATTTCAACTTTTTAATAAACTCCAAGAATAAAATACACGTAAAAATGAAAATTATAACTAACAATAGGTATTTAAATTTGTTATATGTATTATCCATTTCAAACAATTTTCAAGCAGACACTTTTAATTAATTGCACGCCTACTCTATATCCTTTTACCTGCCTCTGCTCAATTTTATACCCAAACTAAAACTAAAATCGACGACTTCCCTTTAATCTTCATGATTTCTGTTTACTTCATAATCAAAAACAGAATGACAATGAAATGTAAATTGGATCGTGTTATGTAGAAAGGGACCATTTTGCAAAAACTAAAAGTTTGAGGTATGATTACAACTGGATTTTGCACACTTTAATATATTGTGAGTAAAAAGGAACCAATTCATTTGCTAAAGTTGTTCCGTTCCATATTAAAGACATAATTCAAACTGTGAATCCATTTTAAATGTGATCTATACAAATCTGGAATCAGGCACAAAAGAATCAGACCACATTTTTATAAAAATTATAAAAGATTATGAAGTCAATTAGTTTTTGCAATTTTTATTAAAGATAGCAGTATTACCACTAAATTCGTTTTAGGTGGTCTGGTTCTATTCTGCATAACGCAGTCCAATTACATGCATAAATAAACAAAAACAAACGAACTTTAAGTGATTCCAATTTCGGTCGTAAAACATATATAGTGTGGAACAACAAGAGAGCATATTTTATATATTTGAACATTTCGCACAATTAAGGGAACAACATTTATATTTTATCCATCCTAAATAGAAAATGCTTTCTTCAGAATGTGCACACTAAATTTTAGATTTTTATGATACATAGCAAATAAGTCACAGAAATAAATTTAAACATGGACTTATTTTTCTTAAAGAAAATGTTTTTAGTTTTAATATTAACGCAGATACTTAAAAAGGAATAATAAAGAAAATGAGCGGAGGATAATGATTATAAAGTAGTGAAATTAATCAAATCTTGCTTTTGCGATCAGGAAGCTAAGTACCAAGATTATTGATAAATTAGGTAATAAAAGTTGTGACATTATATATAATCTGCAGGAAGATCCAAAAACGTATAGACAGGGAAGATAACAGGAAGACTCGTATTATACTAGAATGTGAAGATAAACAATTTTATGTATTCATTCGAATTTTAGGGGAACTGTAAAACAAATTGTTCAAACAGTAAAAGTTACGATTAATTTAAAAAATGTTCTTTACATTTTATAACAACGCAAATTTATTAAACGAGAAAAATTAACAACAATGAACTGCGTTAATTAAGAAGCGTGAGGAAACGCATCTAAAATTTACTCGGGACTATATTCGATGAAAGAAGTGGAAAATTGTAATATTCAATGATGAAAAAATATTCTATTCAAATAATCATGATAAACAGAATTACTATTTCCAAGACTTGGCGAAAGAAGTAGTGTTAAACCGTCGTCAAATTAGTGGTGATAGTATTATGATACTTGCCGCCACTATGCACCACAACAAAATCAATAAAATATTTGTATCAAGCCGAATAATTAGCGAAAAATATACTAATCAACCATTGCATAAGTGTACAGTACGAACTACAGGTAATAATTATATTGTTCAGCACAATACATATTGTAAAAGCATATGATATTTCCATAAAAGAATGACAACGTTTTTATTATTCTGGCATTTTGTCTGGTCAAGATCAGATTACGTTTAAATTTCATTCTGTAACTTTCTTCTCATGTGTCATACAAATATAAGAGTTGATGCATACACTCCAAAGGTGATATCTAACATAGAGGGTGTATAAAAGATATATCTTGTTTTTTCCATTATGCGAAATCTACAAATATTTAAAGATCCTATCATTTTGTCCCGCGCTACGTTAAAACCAAACTTTAAGTAACACCAACTTTGACCTCGTAACAACATATACAGATCGAATATCCAGTACTCGTGCGAAGTCTCTCGCCTCACGGTTCTCCAGTATTGTTCACTCTAACAAGTAAGTTTCGCCCTCTCCCCGTATCTTTCCCCCGTTGTTCTCGTATAGGCCATGAAACAGAGGGATCACGCGTAAATATATCCGTAAATACTCGTAGGTAGGTAAACTATAAAAAAATATCACGCGGATATATTCGTTGGCGGACGTATGATGGAAAAACTAGCCTTACCCCTTTGGCTCGAGAACCATCATGCCGAGGCCATGCGCGCGTGTGCACTCTAGAAAACCCGTGTTTCGCTCCACTCCGCTCCGTTCGCGATCCCTTTGTGCCGGGACACACAATCGCGTTGAATATATTATGCCGTGCACATTTCGGAGGTACGTTTTACCGACTTCGATTGATAGACGGCTGGCTATCACGCGAACTAACGTGATGCGGAGTCACACGCTCGCTCTATCGCTCGTTCTTTCCCTCTTTCGCCCTCGCGGTGCTGCGTTGCGTTCGACTCGGTCTGCTTTGGTCGCTTCTTTGCCTCTGTCTTCCTGTATGCACACAAGAACAGCGCACATACACATGTACACGCGCCGCGTCACAATTAATTGATTCCTGGAATCCGACCCGTAAGTTCGGACGAACTTAAAACGGGGACCCGATGCATTATTTCTCGATATCGACGCGACCCTACTCGACTATCCCTGCTTCGGCGAAAGAAGGATCGTGAAGGTTTGAAAGATTGTGGTATTTGTAACTATGGGTGCTCGTGGTTTGCTGAAAAAAGGGTATTGGAGAATCGTATATAAAGTAAATATTGTTTAATTACAGTGGTCGACAGTGTCTCTTTGGTTTCTTTTTGGAATTGCGGTAGTTCGATGAAACAAAGGTCGGTGAAGACTGTACAGTTATTCGAATGAAAGATTGGTTTGTTTGTAATGGAAAGTAGACTTTCACATTCGCTGATATGGAAGTTGCAAAGGATTCGAGGCTTCTGTGAAAAATTAATCTATTCACGATGATGGGTATTTGCATCCTTTCCTTTAGAATCTAATGAAATCTGCGATTCGCCAAAATAAAGAATACGAAAAATTGAGGGACCATTTATAGAAAATTCATTATTTTCAATGATAGATATTTCCAAACAAAAATTGCGAAAAATACAGAATTTGCATGAAGTTAAATTTGTCTATCTATGTCTATTTCAATATAATTATAGCGTTACGTAATCGTTTATTAAAGAAATGACAATATGGAATAAAATTATACGACCTAAGTTTTACCCACGAGCAACGATGGATATTCATGCCTTCTAGCTTGGGAGACTAGAACTAGCGAGATATTCGGTAGGATGTAACAGTGTCAATGGAAGATTGATAGCATTTCACAACGGGGTGTGCCGGGTAGCTATTTTTACTTCTATTCGTGCAAATTTTGGCTCGACGTGATGTTAACTCTTCCATTCGTGATCATTTTCTTAAAAAAAAACAGAATGCAGCTACTTTTTCGTCCTAATGGAAATCGTTGAATTCAATACGTTCAATCAAATTAGATTCTCTTTCATTAGAAATGTAGTTGTTAATGATACATTTATCGTAGAATTTTGATAATGGAAAGCTGTACATATTACTATTTTACTATCTAGAAATTAATAGTACGTATATTAAAAAGATGATAGGAACTGTAAATAATTGCATTGTAACAGAAAATGAAAAATATTTGACAAAATATTGAAAAAAATATACTAAAAAATTCAGTTATATTATAATTTAGTTGAAAAACTTGTTTATTAGAGCGTAAAATCTGCAACTATTTAAAATGATTCACGTTTTATATGAATGTCTTTATAGATGTACAAATTTATACTGCCGATATTAATGTTAATTTAATTTTTGAATGATTATTTAAATAATGTAGAAACTACTGTTTTACTTTTTACAATGTCGTGTTTGGTGTGCAAGCATTTAATTTATGTAGAATAAGCAGCTAAAATACTGTGAAGTTACACAAATTCGAACTCTACTACCGTTAGAGAAGTCTTACATCAATTTTTCTGAAACTCGATGCATTTTCGATTATTCTTGATAAATTACAGCTAATCTAACTTTATTATCAACATGTGAGAATCTTTTCTACTACACACTAACAATCCTTCTTTATTACAAATCTAACCAAAACGAAGAGTTATTTTTTATGGTAAAACTTAACAATTTCATGGAATTAATACATCACATAGGGAATAATGTACGAAAATTTAAGCGTAACCGCAAGTTCCTACGTTTAAAAATTGTGACAACGCGTGACTCATTCTCTTTCCCTCGTAACATCTGTTTTCTCGTTCTTGTTTGCTGGACCCACGGTGCCATGGAACGTATTTCTCTCGAATATGAAGGTTTTACCGCGTCGTCACAGAAGAGTTATCGGAAGAATCTTTGTGGGTTTTTGTTTTCTGGGTCGAGTGCACCGGTGGAAAAAATTGCTTTCAGAATTCGGATGGCGGGCGAGCCCGAGAGAGAAAGGGCGCCGTTGACGATTTTAACTCTGTGATTTGGCAAATTGGAAGAGTGCGAGCAGACTTTCGCCCTTTGATTTCCTCCCTCGGTCAAAAGACTAGTTTTGCCTATCGATTTGCTCGATAGAAATGCACTGTGATCGAGTTCGAATTTCCCCTTTTTAACTGTTAACATTACAAACATATTTAAAACCCATACACCTAACAAACATAATTGAAACTGAATCATTAAAGATCGTTAAATATACTGAAAATTATTTAAGGTAATAATGTTTAGTTTGCATATAATTGAAATTTCCATATATCGTAGCTGCTAAAAGTTTCCGGCTAAAGTGTAACTTATAAATTATCATCTTATTAAATTGCTTGTGAACATAATTTTATTAATGTGTAATTTAAATTGAAACCGAATTATAGTTTGGTAAAAAACTTATGGCAACCACTCTAAATTCTGCATAGATGAATGCCACTACTTGGAATTAATAGTGGCATAATTTAAAAAGTATCAATTTTGGTTTCTCTAAAGGTTCCAGGTCTTGGTGAATATATGTACTATCAATGGATCTTAACCTAAGCAGCGTTTTTAATTCTTTGTCTAGATACAAAATTAGCATCACTTTAATTCTTTGATTGGAATCACCCACTGTTAAACGAGCCTTGTATATTTTTTTACCATAAGTAACTGTCAAAATCACTTATCAAAATTCGCAATCTTATTATTAGCAAGTGGAAATTAAATCATTATAAAGAAAATCGTACGAAATAGAGATTTACTTTTTTAGCAAAATAAGTTAAGTTTTTCTAAATAATAATTTATCGAAGTTCCACTCTTTATTTGAACTTTTCGATTAGTTGCTGTTCCAGCGAAAGGGTTGCATAAAATTACATGATTAGTGGTCATCTATTAGTTAACTGCAGCTTCCAAACGGTCTTTTTTGTAGAATTTACAGTTTTTGTGCTATGCCACTATCAATGCAGCAATGTTAAATAGTATGACGTCATATATTAATTGTATTAGAGAAAATATTTGTATTTCAAATGAAAAATTGCTCTCAGAGTTGCAGAACTGAATTTTTGTCGAAATTATTCTATAACCCTTCTGCTCCTATACGATCTGGTACTATTCTCCGCGTTATCACAGTAAATTAAACGTTCATCTAACTCTTCGATAATAAAAGCTAGTTAAAATTCGAGTAAGTATTTCAATATTACAAGTAGTATTAGCTGTTATAAAATATCACCTTTTTCTATATGTTATTACTGATTGCGTTTGTAAATATATTTATTCTTCATTATTGATCAATACTGTACAATCAGTTGAAAAAATTGATTCATATTATAATGCATTTAATGTTGCAAAGTATCACATAATGCTTCTTAAAAATAACCACGAAGTTCAATTTCTTAGAGGCAATTGAACTTCTACATATAAAAATAAACATTAAATAAATCAATTAAATAAAATGAGTAACTTTGTATTCGTTGTTAAGTATTCTGAATATTTAGTAGAATAGCATCTATCTATTTTTACTTTTTAAGAAGATAAATGCAATCTCTTACTATGTTATATTTATATATAGCTGTATAATTGAATAGTACAATATTACTCGTTTAATAACGTTTAATTTTATCTCAATGGTTGGCACTATTATCAAATAATATCAAATTGAACTACGCAATAAAAATACTAGCATGGATTTCACAATATCGTATTCCGAAAATTAAAATGCGTCGCCACGATATTCATTTCACCCTACAATTCTCGAGTTATTTTCTTAGCATATTTTATGCATCAAGTGCTTCTATTTATTCCCCTCATTATTATTACGTTTATTTACCTACCGATTTCTAACTATCTAAATATTTGCCAATATAACACCGGTTTGTGTGTCAACTTTCGTAATTGTAACTCTTAACACGCTCATTTTCATCGCTGAAACGATGGCGGAATAAAGGAGGCAGAGTAAAAACAATACAAATAGATATAAAACTCATTTTTCAAGCTCTACGGCTAAACTGATCTATATATTTATTTGTCATTTTAGCCGAATGACATTAGTACGTTAAATAAATATACGTTTTATTATTTAAAATATTAATATCACAGTTTAAAGAATATATATATTTTTCGTTGGACACGTAATTCCTAAGATCACTCATTATTCCTCTGTATTTTCTGTTCTAATATCCGTTAGCTTTGCTACTCGAGCAAAAACATCGAGTCGAAAATCTACAAAATCTATTGAGATTCGAGAAAATACTTTCTTATTCGAAATAGCGGTATCACAGATTAAAAAATATCATTTTCATCACAAACTATGTAGCTTAAGAAGTAAACGAAGGAACTGTTTAAAATGACCACGAATTTTTTGAAACAACTAAAAAGTGTAGGAATTTCAACTGTGAGATCTTTTGCACACTTTTTTGACTAACGCACCGAATATTAGCCGATTTAAACACTTTATCTTTGCAAGACATAAATTTTTGACAATTTGTGCGATTAGTTTCTTAGAATAATTGCGAATTATTTTACTTGTCAGCAGCAGAATTTTCAAGAACTTTCAGTTTCAAATTATTACCATAGTCTTTACTCAAGTAAAAACCCATGAAGCACGATATCAAAATAGTATCACAGATAATAAGAAATAAAATTCGACAAAAGAAGCATCTTTGACTCCAACTAAATGAACTTTTCGATACTCTGAATCAACTTTTTATAATCAACTTATTAAACTATTTAGTACGTATCATTATTACCTTAACTGTCCAATACCCATAGTTAAAATTCGGATCAAATATGAACAATTTGATTAAATCCTATCCCTAATGATTTAATTAAATAGTTTATTTGAAATGTGATATATCAGAAATATACCAGCAAATATAAGGAAAATATTGTTAGATATTGTATGAACATCATAAATAGTGTAGTAGACTCAAAATTACGATTTTACGCACACTATGACTTAAAACCCAACCAAGAAACGTAAACCATTCCTTTTGTGAATATATTGATAATAATTGGAAAAAAAGTATTAGACTAGACATCGTGTCAATTATTTGCGAATAAAAATATTGAAATACATGCTCAATTGTTTATTGGGGTACATTGGGGTTTATAAATATTCAACTTTTGCCAAGTAAGAATCCGCAGGTATCTATGGGAATTGTCAGGTTAATACACGAAATCAAATTAAAAGGAAATTTCTCAAAGGAAATAAATTATTTCGTTCCTATACCAACCAATAAATAAAGTATTCTCTAATTTCCATATTGAAATTGCTGCTAACTTTGCCGATAAGTCACCGTATCGTCAAATATATTAAGCTACAAAGAGAAAAGTAGTAAGCAGTGTATCGGTGTAAGGATCGCGATGGCGAGTGGCAAGGGTAGTTTCTCCGAAACAGGGAATGATCCTCGAAAGCACGGCTAGAGCGTACACGCCGAAGCAGGAAACGTCAAGCACAGTCGGTCTTTCAGTGACAGAACGATTTGCAGCTTCCCTCGACCGTCCATAACGCAGTAAATCTGGCGTACAGTGGAAATGGAGCGGTAGTGGGCGAATGTGGTTGCCTGTATAAAAGCTAACAGAGGCATCAGGCGTCATGGAACTATTTTCCTTAATCCTTGGATCGTTAATCACGCGCAAGAGACGGACACGAAATGCGGCCCTGTCGACAGGCGTTTTCGAGAGACTACAGGGTGGACAAGCTAGCGTAAATTAAAAGTCCCGCCGTGTTTGTATCTTCTTTTGTTCGCTCTACTTCTCTTTCTTTTTTCTATTATTTTTTAACTTCGTTTTTTATCTTCTCTTTTGCGCGCGCACTCACACGTTTTCTTTTTTCTTCGTTTTTTTCTTTTTTTTTTGCTTTTGTTGAAACACTTGTTTGAAACTCGTTGACATTCGTTGGACATGTTCTCTATTCACTTATTTATGCTCATCTTTTTTTTGTTATTAATTACCTTTTTGGCTTACCTTGCCTTTCAACTCGCTATTTTTTTTTTTTTTTTAAATCAGCTAGTGGCTTCGCTTTCCATAGTTTGCGATCGTCCGTCACAGGACGTTTCTCCATTCACATTGTAAATCTTACGCCTTTCATCGACTTGACTATATAATATATACGTAATTTATCGACTAAACTGACCTATCGCGGCGCCAGACCAGCCTGTTCAAAGGGAAACGAGAGGTTCGCTCGAAGGAATCCTCTTATTATTCCAATATAGATCGACTTTATCCTCCTTTAATAGCACGAGTTTCTCTCGCAGTTAGTTTTCGTTATTACAGTGTTTTTCTTTGGTACCGTGAACCTTTCTCCTGAGCGGCCACTCTTCGTCGTTTCATGGTTGCTGGACCGCGATCAACCTTATTCTTTTAGATAGCACCTTCGTTATTCGACTTCGTTTCATGAATACACATACACAGTAGCGAGTGCATTGTATGTTACTAGCTAAAAGGACTACACGTTAATTCTGACGGAAATCGGGTAACTGGTCTCGCAAGGGATGTGCCCGGTCAGTTTTCAACTCTTTCTTCCTTGTCGTTTCTTGTTTGGTGAGATCTTACTTAGATACGAGAGATTTTCTCGTCCGGTATCCGGTACCTTCGTTTTGCGGACACGACGCGACGCAACGTGCGATGTAATTATGTCCCCGGTAGCAACGAGGTTCTGTACAAATTTTGCCGTCACGTGGGGTCTATGCGGGTGAAGGATCGACTTGAACTTGGTACGAAACCGCGGTTCTTCTGGAATCGTTTAGCCCTTTGCATTCGGAGAAATTCTATCAAAAATTCTAATTGTTCATAGTATGACATAATGATTTTTTAACAATGTATACTAATTAAAACTAAAGCACGTAATGAAGTATATATATATATATTGATCACTTTGGACTTGAGGAATAATAATACAATTTTATCGTAACTCGTTTAATATACCTTAAAAAAATATATGTACTTAAAACCTGGTTATTTCTGAACTATAAAATGATTCTCTTATTTACTGTATTATAGATATTTGATATATTATTTTTATCTATCTAAACGCACAACTGTATTTTCGTATATTAAAAAGGGAAGCGTTTTCATAAAAGTTTATAGAGGGACAAGAATATTAATATTTCTTAATCATTTATAAAGAAGAAAGCATTTTAACATTACATAATATAAATTTTATAATTCAGAAATAAGTTTTAAGTCGATACTTGTATTCTGATAAATTTAATGTTACCTGTTCCACTGTCAAGTCCGAAACAAAGAAAGATAAGTTTTATAGAATTGCTTCGATCGGTATGTAAAGGGCTTAACAATGATTTTCCAGTAGTTCCCGCTCTTGGTTTCAGGTTTGAGCAACGATCACGAAATCACAGCGTTCGCTAAAACGAGGCAAGTTGTGTACAAGAATAAAATATAGAAGAACCTTCTGTTTACGCATCCTTCACAGTTACTTTATCCCACGATCCGGAGATTTGCCAGTAGTCGCGACGTTTCGCATCGTTATCAAATTTGCAACTGAGCGGGTTCTCCTTTTATATTTTAACTATACTTTTCCAAGCATCTGATCACCAGGACGGCGAAAGATTGGCGCAAGCTATGCGGTAACTTTCACGAAAAGTAAACGAGACTTGGCACTGGGACGGCACGTTTGTAACAACGATCACTGTAGATCTCATAATACTTATGCTTAATTTAATGTCTATTTTAGAAGACGGAATAACACGCCGAATAATTTACCATCCGTCCAGGTGATCGATCTTCGTTCCCTCCGGTGAACAACGCAAATGCCCACCGCCGCCGTTTCATCCACGGATCCATCTCTCTTCTCGTCCACGAATAGCTTGCAAATAGTTAACGGCTCGTGAATAGTTAAAGCGCGACGAGAGCCCGCTCGGTCGCAAACTCTGACCAGGGAACCGGATAAGTTGTTGGTCGGTCTCACGATCAATGTCCAGCGTCTAATGGGAGATGAGCGAACGCTACGAACACGACTAACAAGTATAAGTGTATCTTCGGCGATCCTTGGAGGATTCTGGATCCTGCAGAGGTCGAGACGTCGCTCGAAACCCTCGATACGAGAGAAAGACGGGCTCCCTTATGAGACCAACTCCCAGGAGAATGAGCCGGCACTCTCTTTCTGCGCTTGCGCATATGTAGATTTTCACTGGACGATCTATCGTTATCGATGTATGTATATTGTATATGCATGTATGTATATATATATGTACACGTACTCTAAGAACATACATACATATATATATACACACACGTAGACAGCAGAAATGGACACATGGGCTAAGAAGAGGTTGGAAGGACCGTAGAGATCGTGCAACATGTTATATTTGCGGATTTCCTACTGCGTGACGGCTGCAACGAAAAACACACGCTTTATTGCTAGGTTGCTGGATTTAAAAAGGTTACACGGTTGGCTTTACAAGGCACCGGCAACTCTTTTGGGAAGGACATGGTAAGATCTACGTTTATCCTTCGCTCGATGCTTATTACGTCGAACATGTCGTTGCCTTATTTGGATGAGAAGTTTAATTTGTAATGTATCTTTTGGTTCTTGGTGACCAACTGGTGTTAATGAAATTGTAACATAAATTAATATATTCCCTGGATTTTTTCATATAAATATATTCGCTGCTACTAAAACGTCGATTTAATTCTATAAGTGATGTTACTGAAAGAATGGCTGCGTCTTGGTTTTTATCATTATTGTCAATTCGTTGCTCTAGAGATGTCACAATTGAAAGGACAATACAATGCAGCAGAGATAACTATTTAACGTTATGGTTTGCTGAAAAACAACACTTTACTTGCTCCTTGTTGTATTATCAATTAAAATCATTATATTCTTAATGAAGAAAATGTGTACCATTTCAGAAAGGATAATCGCATTTTAGTAGCAACAAACATGTTAATCTGCACTATTTGAACGGGAAGGCTAGTATAGAGTTTATCTTTACTTCTTCAGACGTTATCATATTTTTGGATGTTTGCTCGTTTAACTTTCTCTTTGTAGTGATACTTAAAAAATCTTCCCGAATATCATTTTGTAATAATTATGTTACTTTTGTCTGTGATTAATTGGTCATTGAAGATTGGTCTATTGCAACATATCTCTACTATAGTTGGTTACTCACTCTTGTTACTTTGCTCTTCATTTTTTTAGTTTTACATTGTTTTGTGTTTTTTATTGTTTGCTTTACAGATAGAAAATGTATAATAGCCATGCGTTCTTAGGTAAGCTATATTTCTCACTAGCCAATTAAAGAAGAATTTTTGAAAGTCACAATATAAGAATTTACGCAGTTAAATAGTTTTGTGCTGTTGCTGTTAAATTATTTTGTCTCAAACTATCGTTGAAGTTTCTGTAATTTAATTTCCATTAACCCTTAGCTGATATGGAGATACGTCGATCACACAACTGGTATCATTGGATTAGTGCTTTGTAGGAGTAGTAAGGAATATTTTCATCATAAATGTAAGCAATTATTATCATTAGCAATTATATTAATATAATCATATCATTACCAATTATATAGAGTACATTTATTAAACATATTACGGACTTTCTGATATACGTTAATTTTATTCTTAATTATGAGGAAACTATTAAATAAACCATCTGTGACCCAATGATACCAGCTCAGAGTTAAGTAGTTGTATGTCATCGCATATACCCAAATAAAATATCATGTATGGAATTCCATATGCAAGATGTTCTGTAACTGGTTGTACTGTGAAGGGGGTAATTTTCTGTGAAAAAATAAGTGAAAATGTGAAATCAAATTCTTTCATAAGCTTAATCTTCGACAAAGCTGAATTTAAAGATTCGTGGGACATATTATTATGTGCACTTAACTACTTCCAGAGTTGATATTTATACTAATGATCAACGATAATGTCACGATAAATATTAGTAGTGCATTTATTAATGATCTTATAAATTTTTGTTTCGCATTACTGCCCGAATTTTTTAAAACAAAATTATTCCTGCTTTACGCAGCATGGATTTGCATGCATTAACAAGGTGGTAAATTCTAATAATACAAATGTAAATTAATAAAACAGTTAATAAATATAGTAATACTTCTTATCGTGACATTGACATGGCACATTGGTGCAAACATGAAGTCGGAAGAGAATTAAGTGCATCTTTGCAGAGAATATACAAAGTTTCATACGCAAACAACTTCTTCCATATTTCCGACTTATTTTTTTTTACACAGGGTTACTCATTTTTCAATTATACCACCAGTTATGGGACATTTTTGTATACAAACAACAGATATCTTTCTGCTATCTTATTAACTTCGATAATATTTCTTCCATTACAGCAATAGAATAAAAATTACGAAAACTTGAGAATAAAGCTAAGGTAAGTTGAAAGAGTTGAGAAATCCAATTAAATCTTTACACCGAATAGAACGTTTCGAGTGCATACTTCGCAAAACGAAGTAAATGCACATAAAATTAGCTTACTAGAAGATTTCTCAAAAATTAAAAGAGCAATTTCTTTTCCATTCAGTCATCATCGAGTTAATATGTGCTAATGTATCAATAATAAAAATGATACTTAAATCCTTCACGAAATTTCCATTGATCAGAGACTTCCTGTCCAAGTAAGAGCAGCGAGTCGCCCGAGACTGTGTGGCATGCGAAAGTATGATCGTTATCGCGTGCACTGTATAAAAATCGCATCGATTACGCTGACAGCTATTACGTAACAAATAGATCGTTTGTCGGTGGTGCACGAAGACGAAGTAGACAACAAAAACAAGCCGCCACCGTCGACGTTCCTCCGCCGCGTCGTTGCGTTCTTTGGTTTCGAATCCTTATCACAAGTTAGCCTCACTAACGTTATGTAGAAATCTTACTCTTCCTTTCCTTTTTCTTCGTTCACGAGCAATACGTGTTTTCGTTAACGCGAGAATCGCATGCATTTAGCCATCGTCTTTGACGATTTCTTTCTTTCTTCCTTTCTTCGTAATTGACTCGTCTTGCTGGGCCAACGGCTGGATGGATTACGCAGTTTTTCTCTTCCTGTCTTCGCCTTCAGACGTTCTCAAATATTTCCTCAAAGAGGAAAGAACTCGTGAAAAATCGCGAGTTCAACGAACCTTCAAAGATAACTCCGAAGGCGCAAGACATTTACAACTTTACGAAACATACTTTAATCGAACTATACCTTAAAAATATGCCGATTTTTCATCTTTTCATTTGAAGTTTCTGACAGAATTCCTGCAATTCGATTTTGAATTCTCTTCGAAAACTTTCTAGGTAGACGTTCTTTCATTTACCCGTGCGCCCTTTATTACGCCTTTAAGCACGATAATTAGGCAAATTTTTCATTTCTGTTGTTACATTGCCTTACTGTAATAATGGCTTTGCTATCTCTTTCTTTGGTGAGTAACTCTAACACGGAAGAAGTGTTCCAAGGAGTAACAAATTCGCAAGCATTGCGGAAAGAAATTCATTTGCACATCGTTGTATGCAAAATGGTTTATAGTCGGCTCCTAAAATGTGCATACTAAATAAGTCACCACAACTATTATGTTGTTATCCAAACTGAAAATCGTAACAATGGAACATTTTGTAATTTTGTGATGATCATATTTGAACACATCCAGGAGTCAACCTTACTACTTATTATATAATCGCTTTTCAATTGAAACAATTCGCAGGAACAATTTCTTCCGTGATCGCAGGATCAGTCATTATCCTGTTCATTCAAAAGACGCGCCATTAAATGTTAAGAACTTACCTATAACATCGAATCGCACGCTTAACGCTGATGTATATGCGTGGTGAGATGTTTGGACAAATAATCCGCCCTAGCGAAACATTTTCCGCACATTTCGCAATGATACGGCCTTTCTCCAGTATGAATGCGAAGGTGCCTGGTGAGATCGCTCTTACCGCCGAATGCACGTCCGCAGAACAAGCAAACAAACGGCCGCTCCCCAGTATGCTTACGCACATGAAGCTTCAGGTTCTCCTTCGATCGGACACACTTACCGCAAAAAGGACAAGCGAAGCGACGTTCGCGCCTGTCCACTTCATGGCTACTGCGGACCAGGCTGATCACAGCATCGGTTGCTTCGGACCGGTCGTCATCCACTACGTTGTCATCCACGTCGCCGACTTCGCTGGTGCTGCCGCCACCCGCGGATCCTCCGCTGTTTCTAGTGGGAGCTTCGGTCATCTGAACTTCGACGGTTTCTCCAGGATTTTCTTGTACGCTGGCGGTCTCTGAGATGCTTTCCTCGCGGACGTTCTCGTTGAAAACTCCTCGCGTTTCCTCTTCGCCGGGATTAGTGGTGGTGTCACTTCCAGTTTCCACTTGGGACGGTTCTCCGGTACTGGACACCTGGTCGCTCCGTTCCGCGGTTGCAGACACCGACATTGTGCTGTTCTGATGCTCTGGAGCTCGTTGCAGTCGTTCCAACGCATGATTCAGCCGGTGCTTTTTGAACGACTTCAAATACCTGAACTGCATGCCACAGACGTCGCAGGTGAACAGCTTGTCGGCTGGTAGACGAGCTCGATGGTTCTGCTCCCGATGTTTCACGTACGCGGATCGGTAACGGTAGCGTTGGCCGCATTGCTCGCAGGTGAACGGTTTGTCGTCGCTCGCTTGACCAGCGTGTTGCAGTAACGCGTGCCGTTCCAGCAACCAGGCAGAAGGAAATGTCGCCAAACAGACGCCGCAACGACGCGCCAATCCCGCCAACCCGGCGAAACCGCCGTGACTTATTAGGGAACCACTTCCGCTGCCACCGCCCGAACGCTCCACCAGGGCACCCCAACCACCTGCCTCCAAACCAAGGGCCAGCGACACCTGAAATGATCGTGGGTCGTTAGCTGGAATTCGGATAGAACTACTTATTAACGAGCTGTTGCTTTTCTTGTGGATGGGAATGTTTCTTTTGGGTTTGGAACATGGAGAAAGATCTGTAGCTTGCAGAAGTTTGTAATAGTGCAGAATGTCTGTGTATATAAAGGATGGATTCCATTTTTTAGGGAACGTATCTTAAATCGGTATGTGTGAAAAGAATTTTGGCGTGTGAAACAATAAAATAATGTACTATAATGATTAGTACTCTAAGAAATAGTATTTAGATTCCAATTCGATTAAAGATTCCTTTTGTATTGGTAGCATGTACTGTTATTAGATTTCTAACAGTATGTTTCAAATGGTAATGAATCGTATATCAGCACCATTAAGACATAAACGGAATTTATAGAAAATCGTAAAAAAGCATGCATTCAAAAGAGGATAAACTTACCAATCTTTGCATATTCGGTACGCAAGTTATATCTTCGTTTTATCACCATTGACATGGACATCGAAGTAGCAGTACAATATACACATCTTGACATTTGTTATAATAAAACGTTTAAGTTAAGTATTAAAATAATAGGAAATTGAAAATAGTAGTTATTATAATTATCCATAATTACAAAATAATTATATCAATAATAGATATTAGATAAAGAAACATATCGAAAGCAATCCACCGCATGAAAGAACATTAGAAACAGCAAGCCATAAAGCTATTCTACGACCAATCAAACAAACGGGCAGGTGTTGAATATTTAAAAAGACGCCAGGTTCAATGACCTATTGTTAACACAAACAGTTTGCAGCTTTTATTTCACAAATTGTTAATTTACAACTATGATATGCATTCGTTCGCCTAAGAACCGAAACAAAACGTCGTTTTACACGAAACAAGGCGTAGTACCCATAATGATCAGAACGCGTGTCAACGTGAAGGGTTACGGACAAGTCTTTCTCTCCAATTCTTTATTTTTTTTTTTCAACGTTGAGATTCTGGAATATTCGTACACGTGGAAACGTTTTCTCGAAGATCATACGCTGTTAACCATCCTAAAATATTACACACATTTCATTTCTCCGCGTTGAAACATGCAAGATGCGACAAATTCGATAAATTCTATCGAAAGCGACTCTTACAATCGGTTACTCAATCTGTTTCACCTGACGCGTTTCAACTGTCGATTACGCAGAAACAAACATTTTCTCCTCTGTTCGTCTCAACCCTTGTCAAAAAGGTCCGCAACTAACGACAAAAAACTATGCGCACGTGTCACACACGTATCTCGTTTTCGAAAACTGTCATTTCCATTTTCTTTTTTCTTTCTTCGAAATCACAACTCGAACGCGTCTTCGAGCACCGATGGACATTGTGTTCTCATGAGCGGCATAATATGATCTGTGTGTGTGTGTGTGAGCACGAGAGCTTTTTTTATTTAACGATTTTGTTCTTCTTTTCTTCTCTTTTTTTACATCGACCTTTCTCGCTCATTCAAGGAGCCATGAGTTTTAGACAACGCGTGGACGTACACGTATGTTTCTCACCTTCGCTATGCTTCCTTCTTTTCGTTCCTTTAGGATCTGGAGACGATAGATCGGCGGAAATCGCAAGTACAACGAACGCCAGAAAGACGCATAAGCTTTCGGAGCACCATTTCTGTTTTGTTTCTTTTTCTTCATTTTTTTCTCTTTTCTGTTCCCTGACTCTGGTTCCATCATTAAAACTTTGTAAGTTACACGAGGTATCTGTATAGACGTTCGAGACAACGATTGATGGACATTGATCTTTATATATAGCACTCGATCGTCGGGTTGATCGAATCGTTGCCTCGAGACAACGACCAGCAGAAAAGTGAATGGCGAAAACGAGACGCAACCGAGTCGTTCGTGCTACTGTTCCCTATCTATAACATGATGATCGTGCTTCGATATAATTCATATACGTGTCCTATCGCAGATCATAATATCTAAGATCAGCAAGGTCGCTTAGAGTGTTCTGGGCACATCGCGTCACTTAATGTACTTGATGAACTGAATGTATTATACTGAATGAAGAAGATTGTGGCTTCAATAAAATTTTGTAGATTAAATTACAAAAATAACTGGTAGAAATATATTTGCGATGTTTAACTATTTGCCACGGCATATATTATGTAATTTAAACTTTACAAAAAGTATTCATACATACTCCCATTTCTAAATCAAAATGTTTTTCGATCAGGTTCCATATTTCATTTTTGTAATACAAATGTTTTTACTCAGTAGAGGTACTATTAGATGATAGAAAGTTGAACGTAATTGAACGGAATTAAGCAAAGCAAAAATACCGAAATAGATGTAGCCACGTGTTAATAATTTTTATAGTTATTGTGTATGTCCATATACTTATATTTTTAAAATCTTACTTTACTTTTCGTTACGGTACGGATAGATAGACCGATACCAAACAATTTACTTATGGCAATTGTTGCTTATCGGTTATCAAATTAACTAATTATAATTTTTGATTCTCATAAGAAGACAGAATTCTGATTACAGAAGGTTAAATGAAAAATATTATAAATGATACTGTAAAGTTCTACATAAAATGCTTCCTTTCTCCAAAGAATTGAATATCAGATGTAAAAAAGTGACAGTAGTATTTTACTGCAAGAATTTGACATACCGAATTGCGATACAAAAGTTATATAATAAAAGACATTTAATACCAATTTATTAATGCTGAAGCGATGATTTTAATAAATCAACGGAAAATTCGTTTCATAACGGAGATTTCGGTTTCTATATAAATGGACATTTACATCATATATGGTGAAAATAAAACTTGAATCGTATACAGTGGAGCGAAGATTATCCGTGAGGTTCGTTTGAATATTGACGTAAACCGTACGTGATACAGCCCATATACTTTTTACATCTTCAAAAACGTTCCTGTGAAAAGAACTTGTCAACTGCATGAGAAACGAATCGGGACACGTACGGCCAGATAAATCCTTTAAACATCTCGTTTCTGCCTTCGCGACCTTTTCGAATCCACTTTTAGAAGTGTACGTGCTCCACTAATCCTTCATGCTTGATCTTAGATCATTTTACGTTTGTTCGACGATTTTTAAGCTGAAAATGAATTTGAAGAAATGTGCAGATTTGTAAACAGTTTTATTTAAATTATAAATAATTGTAGCTCTTCATAGTATTATAGTTCTTCGCCGAATGAGTCAAGCATTTTAAAGGTAATGTTTCTTCTTTTATGGAATATTTCATTAGAAATTGTCTTTTTTATGTAGGTATATACACAGTACTATTCATAACTTCTTGATTTTACAATTTTATTTACAAAACATGAGCTTGTCTTTCACTGTAATCTCATAAAGATATAAAATAAAAAAGAATCTAATTTTCTTAAGCGTAACAGATTTTTAAATATATATATTATTAATGGAACAATAATAATTTATAACAAAGATCAATCTGTTACTCAGAACGTATGTGTGTGAGAAACAAAAATTAATATTCTATATGTGATTCTTATAAACATAGGAATCAGATTTCTTTAGAGCCATTTAAGATTATTACGCTTCCTTGCTAAGATCAATAATTGTGTAGAATTTAAATGGTATGATTTGTAAGCGTCAAAATAATACAAGCTCATTAAAGTTCATGTTCAATATCATAATAGATATTCGAATAATTGAAAAGAAATAAATTACTAAATTACTGTTCAACAATTCATGATTGTTTTCAATTTCTCTCATGTTTTTTGTTTATGCACAAAACGTTTACTTCTAGTTCTTGGACCGATTAAAATAATTACAATATTTGAATTAATTATAAATAGTTCTATAAAAACCTGATCTCAAATTCCACAGGCATTGAAGTTTTAATCACTCAAGAAAACAATAGCGACTTTTTCGTTACAAAATTTGGGAATTAAAAATACTAATTTTAAGAAGCTCAATATAACAATACTGATAATTAACTATATTAATAATCACGAAGATCATTCCCTTTTTTTCTTTACCTTAAAATATCACTGCACTTCTTAAAATTCTTTCCAGACTCTCGAAACCGCTCCTAAAATCATATCAAAACGCGATGTTCGACAAAACAAGTTTTCGATCTTTTTAAAAATTCCATTTCAGAGTTAGTTTCGCGAACGACGTTGCATCTCGTGTGAAGCCTAGCTTCTGGCGCGGGATCGTTCGAGTATTTTCCTAAAAACGCAGGCGACCGAGGCAAACTAGCTATGCGCATTTTTCCCCTTACAATGTCGCAAATCGTCTCTAAATCACTAGCGTTTACTCGATAAATCAAGCGATTTGGACGTCAGTGCTGTGTGTCGAGGTGTGCTGGAATGTAAAGTTTCATTCTTTTTTCTTCCTTCTTTTATTTTCGAAACGGTATGGGCGTCGATCGATCGATCTGTATCGCGACCGAGAGATTCAGGGACGCGGGTCGCGCGCACGTGTCACACATTATCTGCAAAGCAAAAAATCTAAAATCTTTGGGTTGGCACACAAAACGAAACGATGTAGTATCATGCGGGCTTCCGGCGCGATGGCGCGCGGATTGCCTCGCCTGACTTCGTTACAAGTATGAAAAATATCCCGGCTTGGTTTTTTTTTTTTAAATACCGTGTTAAAAAAGTTATTGCATCTGGGTAACCTATGTTGTATAGGTACGTAACTTCATTTTTTCCTTTATCGTATATTGTACAAATATTGTTGTAAGTCGGTACAAACGTTACTGTAGAAAACATAACAACTCGTAGGTTCCTCTCGTCTTCAATCTTTCACTTCTGCGTGTATGTGTTATTTTACCTTTTCTCTCTTCCTTTTATATGTTCACCGTTTTCACGCATTCGTACATTTTCTCCCTTCCATCTCTTTCTTTCTTTCTCTCACCCTTTTTCTCGGTGTCTCTTGCTCTCCCTCCCTTTCTCACTGATTCTTACATTCTCAAGCTCTTTCTCTCGTTCTATTTTGTTCATTTCATGTATTTATCGTTATGGAAAGCTTAGTTAAGTGTTATATAATCTGTTTAGTACTATGCGAGATTCCAATCTACAGGGTGGCTTTCAAAATATTTGAACACTGCATTGCTCGTGTTGTCTCGTACATTTCTGTGTGTGTACCTGTGTACCGCAAATTTGTATTTATATGCGTGTATCTGTGTGTGTATATGGGTATTCCGCAGGTATCCGGAGCAAATGAGAAAGAACGAACTAAAGAGTGAATATGGCGACCGAGTTTCGTTGAAAGGACCAGCTAAAGTGAATGACTTTTTTTTTTAAAAAATGTATATATGTATAAGTCAATGTGAGGAGGAATCCATGATATTTAGCGTGCTCCCCACTCATTGAATTACTCATATGTTACCTCATAAAATATAGCGGGTGACATTCATTGTCAGTCTGTACTGAAATTAAAAAATAAATAAATAAAAACAGATTTGATTAATTTTCATAAATAAATGAATTTCATTAAGAACTCAATTTAATTTTAGTTGCTGCATTACCTTTGTTATGAAATAATAAGAGAAGTTGCAACTTTTTAGCGTAATGGAGAAAATTATATCAACATTTGTAATACGCATAGGTATAATATTCATCCGAATACCAAAAGAACTAATTACTATTTATTTTCAATGTACAAGCGGAGATCGGGGTAGTTTGGTACAGAAAAATTTTCTCAACACTGTGTATGCATAATCCGATCAAAAAGAGTTGTAAGAAATTGAGTGTTGAAGTATCTACTGTGATAGAGTGAACGTCTGCGTACGTAGGCATTAGCGGTCATCGTTTAATTATTTTAGTCTTTATAGAGAGCAAGTAAGTATTTTTATTAATTTTTCAATCCATTTGGGGATACCGTATGAAATTTTATCTCTGGAGTAGTTTGACTTTATATCATGCCATTTAGAGATAAAGTAATTACGTTTTGTTACGCTATTTATATGTATGCCTCACTGTTTTTTATGAAAATGTTTCTGTATAATAGTTTCTTACGGGACAAGTTGATGCGTATTCTTTACGAAGTGCTAATACAGCCTTAATTGATTGCGTTGACTACTTTACGTTGAACTGTTTCGTCTATTTTTGAAAATTTTGTCGAAATAAAAGAAAGATTCATAGTCATTAACTACTTGCCTTACGAATTTCTCAATAGCTGCACGTGTTAGTAAAAGCTATAATCTGCTTCAACACAATACCAGATACGAAATATTAAAATATCATATAATATTTGTATTTGCTATAGTGATTATAAAAATTCCAAAAGAAATTAAAGGGGGCAAATTAAATTTTGTTTACAAATATTTCAATTATTTGTTCTGTTTTATCTATGATCTGTGTCACGAGTGTGACTCGTTGTAAGACAAGAGGTTAACGTAGATCAAGAGAAATAGATTATTCAAGACATCGTCAAATTTGAAAAATAAATTAAATTATAATTATATACGTATATAATTAAATTATGCTTGTATTATAACTAATGAAACAGAAATAATATATTTAAATTAATAAAAATAATCATTCAGAGTTAGATCAATATATTTTACAAATGTATCAATTCTTCCCGCAGAAAGGTAAATTGATACGTTTTGATTTCATCAAGTTATTTGTTCGTTTATGCTGTATTATACTTTTCCGAAGTTTTACTTATAACGTATAAAGGGGGGATGGCCAAAATATATTTTTAGCATAAGTGTTATTAAGTAACTAACTTAAATAAAAATTATGAAAACTGAAAACTAAAAGCCATAACAATTTACCCCGATCTTCCTTATAGGTAATCGACAAGCGATAAGTTCGTTAACCGGTAAACTGCCAATTATGTACACGATTATAAAATAATTTCAAAATTTCATATTGCAATGAACTCAATTATCAATTGCTTTTCATAATATATTCACATATTATCAAATCACAGCAGACTTTCCTAAAGTATTTCTTTAATTTTTCATTCTAAAAAAGAAAACTTATCTATACTATACTATTTATTATAGCAACGTATTATTTTTTATCCGCTATCAATAAAAATCAATAGTTATATTTCTACTTCTTCAACCTAAAGAAGGCACCCTAATTATTATATGTATATGTAATCCTAATGTAACAATTTGTCTAATACGTCGAACGAATTTTCCAGTAAATCAAATTTTTACTAGATTAACGTTTATTATCTGTTATTAGAAAACAAATATATTTTCTATTATCATCCTACGTTTTTACATATTTAATCTACAAACATTACCATAGCAAATTCGTGAAAATTTTCAAGTAATTTAATACATGGGAATTTACAACAAACATTCGTGGACCTTGAACGAGGTGCTTAGTAAGTACTGTAAAAGTGCGACCTTGCATTCCTCCCTTCGATAATTGCAGAAATGGATGCCCGATGACTGAAATTGTGCGACGAATGCATAAAAGGAATCAACGAACATCCGGCGTCGTCGATGATTCTCGGTATTCTTAGCTTTCAACAACGTTCGCTTTTCCAGAAGCCAGGGAAGGAGCAGATTTATCAACTTCCTTTCAATCTTAAGAATTTCTGCCCTACTGACGATTCTAATTTTTAATGAAAAAGTTACAAATTTTGTCGTAAGCTAATATTGTCATAAGCTAATACTTTACGAAAGTTTCCTAAAAAATGGCCACACTTTCAGAAACTCTCAGAAACTATGAAATCCTCGAAAACTATAAAAAAATTAAGAAAGATTTATATTTAATAATCATCCTCTTATAACATTTGCGTAATAATAAAAATGATATTTATACTTTGAACATTTTTAAACATAGTTTCACTTTCGATCTTATAAATGACGCAGTGAATGATTACATTTCAGGAATATATTTCGGTTTGATAAGTAATTCGTCAAAATAATTAATTGGAAAAAGCAATTAAAATATAGATCCTACGTGTATTAAACGAATTAAATAGGAGCGTCTTCCTCGATTTGATTTCTATTCGTTTTCATTTTAATTTCTGTTAATTTGTTTATCGAGAATCGATGCGTTTGTAGGAGAGGGTGAATTCCTCTGAACGTGTTTATTTCAACAGAAACGAACGTGCGGTGTGGTTTCTGCGTCTGCTAATATCGTTGTTGAGTATTTAATGTCTGTTCTTGTAATTAATGAATGTGAAATTGATTCTCTCATATGAAAACAGGTAGATTAAAAGCGATATGTGTAAAATTTATATTAAATGCTGTTTAATTTATAATTGAACTTAATCTCTAAAATCATTCTAGTTTTTGGAGCAGTAGAAGTTGGAAGCTAAATTTGAGATGTTAAATTTCTATGAATATTTATCGAAATAATCGTTCATTATGAATGTTGCTATAATGCAGCATAAATTGCTAATGTTAATTTAATATATTCCATTATTTAATTGACTGTAGAACCGCAGTATAAATCACGTACAATGGTAGAAATGCAAAATGAACTCAAACATATTTCCATAAATTTTATTGAACACGATGTTAACAAGTTTCACGTTAATGTTCTTTCGAGAAGAATAAACACCTAACACTAAATTTATAATTCAAATCTGTTTCTAATAACCGTATACTTCCGAATTTTAACTCTTCAATAAAGAAACTGTCACCCATATTTTTAAGGTAAATAAACATTAAAAAAAAAATAATTTCTATCGATCTATCAAGTCAAATTTCACTGTACAATTAGAAAGTAAATTTGAAGCTATAATATTTGCTAAAATCTACGAAGTACCTTACAGAAACTATTCTGCTTCAAATGAACAAATCTGCTAATAAACGAAGAAAAGCTAATTCCAAGATTCGTGATTAAAAGAGAAATTGATCAATCAATTTAAATTTCAAGACTTATATAAATACAGAAAGATATTAAAATATCCCGCCCGCGAAAGTCTTACATCTAAAGACGTTTAAGTCTATTACCTAAATCCAAGCTCTATAGAAATTAGTCTGTTTCAAACAAACGATTCACTTCATAAATTAGAAAACATTAATTTGAAGATTTGCGATTGAGATGAAAGTCCTTAATTGACCAATTAATCTTAATTGCAGTATGCTAAAAAAGAACTAAAGTTATATTAATTAAACCCACCGAGATGTCTGCAAACACTATAAATGTTACTTTTTGTAATTGAAGTCAAATCATTGCCAAGATTTTCATGATTAAAAAAATTCTTGGTTGATCAATCAAGCAAGAAATAATTTAAACCTATTAAATTCGCCACTAAAAAATTGTCTTTTTGCTTCGTAAATGAGGAGAAACCAATTCCAAGATTCGTGGCGAATAGAAAGAGAAGGAGATTGCCCTAATAGAAAATTTTACGAATCGTTTGCTGGAGTTTTTGGCGTCGAACGCCGGAATAGAAAGATGCGCGTTTGAAAATGCGAGCGGCGTGCACACCGGAACTTTTCGCGTCCAATGAGGCGATGCGAGACATTTTTCAACCAGTATGTGCCTCTCTGTAAAAAAGGTTGCCTTGCCGTTTTGGAGATAGGCGTATGTGAGTGAAAAAGGTGAAAAGGGCGCGAAACAGAGAAGGTCCGAGATCGTGATACACGCTCCTATTAGCGGAATTCGCTGTTGAGAAACGGGATGGGGAACAGCCACGTGCTACACTAGATGACGCGAAACGCGACGTGTTCCGGAAGATGAAACGTTTGTGACACCAACGGAAAATCTTTGTTGCAGAGCGATATTTCAACGCGGCATTGGAAAATTGTGCAAAAATGACGAAATATTACGATGAAGAGCTTTGAAGAACTTGTGTTATCGTTACACATTTATTGCAGGGTACAAATTAAACTTAGAAATACTAGACATTTATTAATAAATAAATTCGGAGTATTCAGAAGATACTGTATTGAAAAAATTGGAGATAATAACAAAGAGCTGAATATTTAGAGTGAAAGAAGTATTACCAATTTGGAATAATATTTTCATACAAATTTTGCTTTCTAAAATGAATGATTTACTATGTTCTTAATAACGGTATCTCGAATGATTGATCGACGTAAGTAGATTGTTTCACACGCGTAACAATGATATCTTAAACGTCACTCACATATTAAGGATATTCAAAATTGTTGTAATAATTTGATGAACAGGGTTAATAGAAAACTTAGGTATTATCCCTTTTTAAATAACTTGAATTTAAAGAATATTGTAGACTTGAATGTTTCATCTAGGAATAAAACAAAAGCTTCAAAAGTAGAAATAAATACAATTTCACTAATGTGATTCGATATAAATATTCTAACGTTCCTTTAATTTCATTACTTTTTGGATGAATCCCTGCAATTACGCTTCATCATAGTCATTATACATATCAATCACAAATCATATACATATACAGTATCGAAGTTCACGTAGATAACGAACTAAACAATCAACTAATTTACGCTTCTATTTCTACTATCGCTGTTCAGTTTGTTCATTCATAACTAAGCAATCATCCGTAACATGAGTCGATGAGAAACAAAAGCCAAGATTTGCTTGCAAGTTATCGAAGTTGCACTGTATCAACTTCTCCCTTTCAAATATTTGCAAATATAACAATTCTTGCTGTATTCATTCACGATTTTGTATCCTAAAATTCATTACCTAAAACGGACTTCTACCTAACTTTGTACACAAAGTCCATCAATTTACCAATTTTACAACTCATAAATAAAATTCACAAGATTCTCTCCTACAAGAAAATTGCTAAAATTCCAAAACCTCTTGGACGTCCCGATAAAAAGAAATTAATTTATGGAATACCAGTTTATTCACCCTATCATTTAACTTTCAAGAGAAGCTAGAATCGAAACTCTCCAAAGATCGAGCCGAAGAGCACGCGCGGCCCCGGTGCTAGTATAACCCGCCAACAACTTCTCCAAGGTTAGATTCTAACTTTTCTCTAGGTAAAAGTTCGAGTGGTCTTCGTGTATGCACACACGTCCATAAAACAGGCCGTTGTATGGGATAGACGTAGGAACGTGTCACCGAGTGACCCGCTCCGCAAACTCGCGAAACGCGCGTCGCGTCGTCCCGAACTGGGGTAGTAGGAGCAGTCTCGGCGTGATCGGTTGCACGGGGATGGTAGGCGTAAGCCTGCCACCTTCCACCTTCCACCTACCACGCCAGCATGTACACATACAACCAACCTTCGAATGGATTGTACGTGTCCCTCAGGTCGCGGTAACGTGCGCTAAGCATTCACCTGTCGATACAGTCGAGGACAAAATTCAAAGGGGTTGGCGGTTCTTGGCGGCTCGAAAGGTTAGTTATGTAATGCAATGGATTAAATACGGATGGGAGGTGGACGACGTATAAAGCTAATACATACGAATTATCGTTCCTCTGAATTTAAATTTAAATTTAAAAGGTTAATGCCGCCTATTAATCTTTATCCTGCTATTAATTATTAGAAAGTATATTGAAGGAAAAAGGTGTTCTACGATACATGTATATTAAATGCTAACAAGATTTACAAGAGAAATATGTATAGATAGGCACATGCGTTTAGGTGAAACGAAAAAAAGTTGTTGTTTTTTGAGAAGTGAAAAGAAATTGTCTTTATTCTTTCAGATTAAGCCTGTGAGAGCTAGTTTCTGTTAAAACTATTTTCGAAATGCTGCGAGGACTTGAAGTTTTAACTTTTAGTTTCCTTGTTCTTTTATACATGGTGCATCCGTTAATTTTTTTGCAGTTTTAAAAGCAATGATTCTTCACGGTTTCTGTTTTAATGGAACATAGTTAAAATTTCTTGAGTATCTACATTTTTCAAAGTTATTCACCTTTCCTAATATTTCGTAAAAAGACTCCATCGTATGATAAAATGCTATTACAATTTGAAGTGACATTGAAATAGGGTTCAATAGAATTTCACAGGCAATGAACCACAATAGCATGTTGTATTAATACCTATATATTACAATAAAAAAAGAGAAAATAATAGAAATAGTGAAGTTTGAGTGGCTTTGAGTGATAGAACATCGAAAAATTGTGTTGATCAAGTTCAGATTTCAACAACTTAAATACCATTATAGAAAAGAAGTTTCATTTAATATTAGAAATCATGAGTAATGAAAAAGATATGTCTCTATATTTCATTCCACCTTAATATACATGCATATGTAAGTACATGCAGGCTGATTTACTAATGAATTGCAACAGTATTTGAATTGGTCCTAATATTTGATTTAAATTTAATTTGACTTTACAAATACCGATTCATTCTTCGTGAATAAATAGTATATTTTGAAAATATCATTTGATATAAAAAATTGTGATTAGCTTGCGCTTCTTAATTAGTACCAAATCTCTTCCTTTACGTACTGTTTATAAAATACAAAATAATTTCCATTTTTATGAAAGAAAGATACTTTTTAAATTTTCTTTACGTTAACCAATTTTTTTGGTATCAATCAAGTTTTGTTTGAGACACTTTTTTAATACAGTAGGTATTAGGATGCAAATCACGTAAAAATTTCAAGTACATCTTCTCCAATTTTTTTGTTGTGCATTCACCGATACTTATTATTAAACACATCCTCGATTAAACACTTTGACCACTTTTAACGAATAAATTGTTTCGAAATGAAAAAAACTGTAAAAATAGCATTCAAGGGATTTTTGAATTTCAGAAGTGAGAATCTTTATAAATTTTTAACAATGACGTTAATTAATAGTTGCCAAGAGCGTATAGACTTATGTAAAAACTAAACTTTGATTAAATACTCAACATTTCGAAAAAAAGATTAGTTGCCTGTGTAGCTAGTGTTACTGGAGAATACGATATTTCATATGCATTAACATACTAAATTTAAGATTAACTTTTACCAAGTTTTATCTTTTATATAGATGGATTTTGAGGTACTATGGCCATTGTGATGTAGAATGTACTACTTGTTTATTCAATTATTTTCCGTCGAAATATATAAAAGATAATTAAAGTAGATATCTCCTATAAATAGTTTTTTGAGTAAATATAGTCGATGACCACTTAACAAACATCTGCAACGTAAAACAAAATTTTTGTTTAGAAACTTTTTCCCTATTTATTTATTGAAAATATCGCGTTACGTAAATACCCGCAGCCTAAGTTATTTATTTGACAGGATGTTATGCTTTTGGAAAGACGATGGACTGAGTACAGGTTAATCGATTTATTTTATAGCATTATTTTGCTACAGAATATTCATTTTTGTGCTTGTTCATCAAATAATATAAATAATGATTATATCATACTACAGTAATGTAGATAGTATATTGAAAATTTGTAATATTATTTATTTTTAAAAATTTTACGTATTTCTAACTTTTAAGCGATAATTGTTAATTAACTGACTGAAAAATGAAAGTAATTTGTAATTTTCATACGCTACTTCATATTTTCAATGTAATTAAGCACGAAGTTTTTTTCATAAAGATATTTTAATGCTACTTTGATTATATTTGTTTCAGTTTCCGATCGAATAATAAAACAAATAAAAGAATAAGAAGAATTTAATATATTTCTATTTTGCATGAAAAATTAATACAATTTAAAATGATTTTAGTATGTATCAATTCTGATTCCAAATACCATATGATAAATCAATTATGCATATTTCTTTGCGATGGATACTTCTGACCGAATTTTATAGAAACTTTTTATGGTCAAATTAAAAAAAATATTGAGGATAATTCACGAATATATGGTATCAATTCAACTTACTCTTATTTCAAGAATTACACAATTACTTATGTGTTCAGAAATATGTTAGGTTCAAAGACTGAAAACGCTTAATGAACGAAGAAATGAGTAGAACACATTTTACGTTTTGGCTGCTTTAATAGAATCAGATTGCGGTTTGGTGTATTAAAAAATATCAGAAACAACCAGATAAATATTCATAAATGAATATTCGTTTTAGATAGCTTTGTAAAAGTAGTCATAACGTAAACTTTCATCTTGGGGCTGTTTCTATAAAATTATAATGCGCTGGGGTCGCTTATTTTGCTCATTCAGCTTGCAGATATATTACGAATAAATCAATCTTAAAAAATCATGAAAGAAATATTTGAGTCTTTCGTCACGAATTTGATAAAACGAGTCTCATTAAAATCATTCCAACATTGAGTCGATTATACTTCTTGTCGTTTAGATATCCACATATTTTTTCTCACAAAACGTTAAATGTTGTAAATTTAAGATACAGCAAATTCTAACTTGACTGTTAATAAGGTAACGAATAACATACCCATGCAGAGTATACAAATTCGTGCAAAAGAATGCGAGGTTGCTGTAATGGTTCAAAGCTTCTCGAATCACAGAGCTCTTATTCGATGAAACCCCACCCGTAAATTGTCGGCGGTCGAAGTGGTTTGGACTAGCGTGTCTAAGGATGTTCAGAAGCGACCAACCTGCAACGAATTTTGGTCGAGACTGTATGTAGGTCGCGTAGGTGGGAGTGTAACGGTGTGTCGATGCATGCGTAGGCGTGTCTGCCTACGGTTGGAATTGCGCAGGTAGGCGTGACTTGGGGCGGCGCCAGGTGAATACACCCCTGACCTCGGTTTCGCAACTCCACGCGTGCCTTCGAACCTAATATCGGCTTTCGATTCTTCTGTCCAGGCCATGCACTAACTACGAATCATTCATGTTCTTTCTTCTTTCCTTTCGTATAAACTAGGGTAGATGTACCAATTACTGCCATTTTAAAGTTATCGCGTAACTTCATTTAACTGTTTTAGAAATTATTTAACATAAAAATCATTCCGGTTTGGAACACAACATTATTCAATATCTCTTCTATTTATGAACATCTTTTTCATATGTTGAATATAATGAACTAATTACTACGTAATTGAAAATGTAAAACAAAGTCCAATGTCCCTATTACTACCACTTGAAGAGTTGCCATTTAAATAGAAACACGTTTTACATATATTAGCACGTCAGTTTGTATAACAGATGTATAGTAAACGTATTATAGCACGTCCCATACTTTATAATTATATTAGTCACGGTTTACCGTTCAATAGCACATTTGCCTCCTAATATTTCGTTTTAAATATTAAGTGTAAACGAATATACAATGTCTATGTGTTGTTATGTAAATCGAAGTCTAAATTTAGTATCAAAATTTGTTTACTTACGATTCTCCATACATTACTTTGCTATTAAATAAAATAATTAACGTGTCGGTTATAGGGACACTGACAGTAATTGGGACATCTACCCTATGTGTTTTTTTTGTAATGATTTCTATTATCACGATGGTGGCTTTTTTCAAGTTATTTAATTTTGTTCAGCATACTTTCGAACAGTGAGAGTTTCGGTAGAAAATTTTGTAATTTAGATGAAATAAATTGCTTCTTTTAAAGTTTTTGATAAAAATGAATTATAATTTAGTTTGTTGTTAAAAAAATAGTTTTTCAATTTGCAAATGACCTCCACTTTTTAGAGTTGAAGATTCGCTGGTTTTTTGTTATCTTAACTGTTACCAAATGTAGCTCAAATTATATGAACTCTTTAACTTTTATTTATATTAATCATTAAAGATGGATAAATGTAAAATTCAATCTAGTTGTCCGAATATAAATTCCTATTCTTTGAATAATTTAGTTATTCGAACTAATGTTGAGTTATCCCGTTGGTGTGTTCGGACAAACGGAGTTCTACTGCGAGAAAAGAGTATTTCTTTTTCAAGAAACTAAATTATAACTGATACACAATAAACTTGAATATGGTAGATATGATTAAATTCTCTATTCGAACGTTTAAACATCTTTAAAAGAAATTTTGTATCTAATAAATATAAAATATTTCTTGATTTTTTGTATGAATCAGCGAGAATAGGTAAACTGAATTTTATAACGTGTAATACACGTTATTCTATATCTTAAATGCGTCGACTTTCTTTTTGCCGTTAATACTATATCATCAAACTTTAATCAATTCAGTTTTTTTATTAAAATTTTTGCAGAAAGGTATTTTCATCCTGATTAACTTTAACATATTGTAGTGGGTACGGAGTGTGGCTGGAGTATTTTGTATAGATACAGCAAAATACATTTTCTATCATATTATCACATAAGAAATGCGAGTAGAATTATAATGATATAGAAAAGTGTACTATATCAGAGATGGAAGAGTTAGTAGAGAAATGAAAACAAATATGTGAAAAGTGTAGGAAAATGTATTGATAATTAACCTTTAAAAATAAATTCTCATATTTTACTCTTCTTGAAGACAGATAAATACTTATATTCCTTATGGATAGATCTATAATAGAATATAGTGTGCCAACTGTCGGACAATGAATGGCTAATCCACTTCTTACGGATTATTATTTCTATCCTTTCTTATATATCCAATTTCTTATCTCTTATTCTGAAGTCAATCATATTTCATTGTGAATCTTCACATATGTAGTGTTTTTAAAAGTACGCTAGATAAAAGTAGCTTCCGTAAAGATTTTGTATTTCATGTTAAACTGCTGACATATTTCCCTTAAATAAAATATTTCAGATTATTTGGAATTTGTATAATATTTCCGCTGGTTGGGTTAAGATACAACGAGTGCTAACAAATATATTTTACATTTAGTAAAGCGGCCAAATTTGTTATATATTCCTGAATTAAAGTATAATTATTAGCAATTTCCGATTAATTGAAAGAAAGAACCTGTGAATTCTTGCGGACAAGAATTCTTGGAAGATTTCCAGAAAACTGTGTACCGATTCTAAGGTGTTTTCATCCCCTTGATACACTTTTACTCTGCTACCCAGTTTGAAATACTTTAAAAGTTGTTCGGCAACTTTGCCGGCAGAATTTCAGGTTTTCGCGAAGCTATTCTGTTTCTCCGCGCATCTGAAAAATTATCTCAAACAACTTCGCGACTACTTGAATCGTCGCCGAACGCGAACTGCTTTCTGAACAAGCCGATAACGTTCCATAATATTCACGCTCTTCCTTAATTTCTTTCAATTTCGCTTATACTCATTTCTCATTGACGCAAAAATTACTTTTTCCTCTGTTCGAATGAAAAATATTGAAGGTAAAACCAAAAATACCAGAGCGTTACTATTGTTGAGAGCAACAAAAATGAGATTTTACAACTACGTTCAAAATTTATAAAATTCCAATGAAAACGATAGTGACTATTATCCTTCTATTAAAGAGTTATTTTGAAGTTTACTATGAATACGACACTGAAAATTGATTGATTTTTAAGAAACAGTTTGCAATAAAGTGATCATATGACACGTTAATTAATTTTTGAAATGTGTTTTACAATAATTTCAGGTCAATTTGTCCCAAAACTTGATATGTTATTGTTCTATAACAAAAAATTGATTATCCTATGTGTAGCTTCCTATAAATATTTAAAAATATTTGAAGGGAGTTGCATACACTTTAACAGATTCTTTATCAATGATAAAATTTATGAGCACTATATTATTATGATATGTTTCGTCCCTGTAATTTTTTAGACTAATATTTCAACTATCTAACTGGTGATCATTAGGTCCACGAATATTCATGTAGTTATAATTAATTTATAATGTACGATTGTTGCTTTCATTAGCAAAAGCATACTCTTTCTACAAATATGCAATTTGCTCTAAATACCGTATGCAAAAACTGCTCAGGTTGCACATAAAATTACGCTAAAAATTTGCTCTAAAACTGCAATACCTCATATCGTATCTTCTGCTTACCAAAATGCTTCCTTTCAATATTCACTAGTATCATCAGTGATTAAAAATTTCATCGAATCTCTTTTTAAATGTACTAATGTTTATAGAACCAAGTGACAATTAAATATTTGCATGTCTAATTTTAGACATACCGTTAATAATATGGTTGTTAATACTTCTAAATCAATGTTACAAAAAATAAAATCGTATTCCCCCTATTACTGTCTTTCCAGACTAAATACTATTATTATATATTATTTGTTTAAACAAATAATTTACAAATGTTCTCCAAAGACTATACAATTTTTCACAAAATAAGTAAAATAAGTAAATTCTACACTTCCTGTGTATAAGACGTTGAATATTTCTTCTCTCAATATTTCGTTAAAATAAATTACTGCTTATACCTTTTCAACACAAGAATTAAATAAAAAATGCCAAATGCTAATTAGGTTGTACTGATCCTCGCACGAAAATCGATCACCCTTAATACGCACGGATTCTTGTAAACACTCGAGGCGAGGGTAAGATCCGATCAAACACATCTAACCAGTTTCTTTGCGTATACATTTTTCATCGTTTTCTCATATTTCATTTTTCAATTGCCAAAGCCTAAAAGCACAAATACGTAATGGCGGTATTGCTAATTAAGTGTCCGAACGTCGTCTCTCAATGTCGCGTTGCGAGATGATTTGTTTTTTCCTCACTTTTAGCCATTTTTTTGTCTTCCTTTCTTTTCTTTCTATCGCGCACCGGAAAGGCAGCACCTTCGATTTATGCTGCAGGCTTTCTCGAGAATTACTGCCGCAACGAGATTTGATCGATCTAACCTCAAGAATCAGATAATCGAAACTACCACGGGAATTTTCCTTTTTTATAAAATTCACGGTTTGTGACTTTTTTTTACCATTACTTTCTCCATAGAATTCTTCCATTCCCCAACGAGGAAATATGAGCCGAATGGCGAATGTGCAGCCATGTAGCAGCTCGCTGCGACGATAATTCCGTGGAAAGCCACGGTGTGTAAGAATGAACACGATGTAATGGAATTCGCGTAGTATAAAAGCTCTGAATTCCCGTGAAAGTGGGTTATGCAATCTTTTTTGGTCGAGACGCGTGTTCCCAGGGTCGACGTTAGCTTTCCTTTTCGGGATCGCTGCGACGATCCTGTTCCACGGCGGCGAGATTTCTTGAGCACCATGGCCGTTGCTATCATTCCACGCGTTTCCGATTAGATCGATTGATTATTATTATTGATTTGATGCAAAGGAACGGTGTACTTCGTTCAGACTTTGTCCAAGAGAAACTGCGAATGAGGAACTTGAGCGCGTCCAAATACACAAATGCGAAATTGCAACAACGATAGACGTCTATAGCGGCATAGTTAATCGTTCATTGGTGAGATGTAAATAGTAGCTGTGTGATCCAACGACGAACGATTTTTTAATGTGTTTCATGGAAGTGGAAGTGATCGATCGGCGGAAACGCGAGGGAAAGGAAGACGCGCTAACGTCGATCCTGTATGTGCGATGTGACTTTGAAAATCGTACAAAACACGGATCACAGTAAAATAATAGAGCATTCGTGCCCAATGTACAAACAATCAAATATATATATATATAATATATATAATATATATATAATTCTACCTAAAAATTTCGTCAACATATTTTTCTCTCTTCTGTATCATCGCGCTAGGTTGTTAATTCACAATTTTTTCATTTTTTTTCACCTTTGCCCTAATGTGTTCATCATAATGTCAATAATTATGATTAGGTGTCCCCGTAGTTTTAATACCTATGTATCTTTATCGTGTAGTTATAACACATATATGTACATATGTATATATACATATGTATATATATACACATATATATATACACACATATATATGATATAGTAAACATCGCCTTAAATCTAGATACTCATACCTATAGGTAATTTTAGTTTAGATTAGTTCCCCTATTCACATGTTGTTCGTCTATATTAATATGCCGGTGTATACAATAGTTCTATGTAATGTATCACTAGTCATATTCAATGTATGTATATAATATATATATGTATATCATAGAATAATATTTCTATGTGTGTATGTATGTACAGCGCCTCGGTATTTTTTAACTATCGTTTGTATCGTACAATCGCACTCTTTCCCTTTTTTTATAGTATATATATATATATATTTATATATATTTATATATATATTTATATATATATATTTATATATATTGCATTATATACTAAACTATTAAAATACTAGTATAAATATCTCTTGACATATAATATATATATTTTTCATATATATATATATATATGCATTTATTTATTTATTTATTTATTTATATATGTATAGTATGGCGTGATTTGGCGGAGCCGAAGAAATGATTTCGAGTTCATTGGTTATTTACTCTTACTCTTTTTTCAAAACGATATATGTACATATATATATATACACATATGTATGTATACACATATATACATATATACATTCTACATGCAGCACGATAGCATTTCAACGTCTCCGCGAGGTTCACTTTTCTTTCTTTTGCGCTCTTTCACCCCTTTCGCTGCCATCTCGTCTTTTTTTCTCTCTCACTCGCTTTCTCTCCCTCACATGCTTGCTCTCTCTTTATTTATACAGTTATTGCTATTGGATTCATTGCATAGTAGGTTCTCTCGTGTAAACGGATGTTATTTACTCACTTTTTACTTTTCTATCTTATGTTTTTGCTCCACTAACCGCTTAACGTTTGTTTTCTTCATTCCAGTCTACGCATTCATAGCTATTGTAGAAGAGAAGACGTTGGTAACTTCGATTTCTGTTTTAATTACTCCGGATTTTTGTTGTAGAAACATAACGTCCCCCTACGTTTCGACCTTTTTAGAAATACAGAAGTGATACTTGAAAAAACTGCCCCCAAAAATATACTTGAAAAAAGCACCATGAGACACAGACGGGAGTTACAGTTCTTACAAAATTTCTGATCTATATTTTCTATATTACTCTTCGAAAATTTCTGGAGGCAGTAAATATCTGTAACTTCTGTTTACCATCAGAAAAGAAATTAGTTCTATTTTATTATTAAAGAAATATTAAGTACCAAAAAATTTGCATATACATTTTCTTACAAGGCGAGAATTCAAGTACTAAACGAAAGCGATAAGTGTTGCTTTCGAACTGGGCGAGCAAAGAAATATTTAAACGATTTATGTTCTATTATTTTCACAATTGTTGAGCACCGAGTAGTATGATAATTAATTATGTCAACTTTTTAACGCATTGCGGACGTATTATGCGATATTTCACGTTCTGTATACCATGCTTTAAAAAGGTAAATATGACAAACGGCAATAAATGAGAAGTTACTTTTACAACGATGGCTTTAAACTTGAACTTTAAATTCAGATCTGTTTAAAACGTAAATTCTTTCCAAACGTATCAAATAAAAATTTATATGATTGTAATTTTATTTGTAAGCAAGATTCGTGTCCTCAATGTGTTAACGCGACGACTCTTCCGTGGATACGTCCTGTCATAAAACATGTAGCTATGCAGGTGAAAGTAATTCTTTGGAGGTCCTTCGAATGTTTACGTTCTAAGACTTCCAAAGAACTATCCTGCCAGAGAATCCCTTTTAAAAAACAGCGAAAAGTGTGTCGAACCATCACGTTATCATATGTTCTGTGTTGTCCGATCGAAAATCTTCCTTTTCTACTTTTCTTTTTGTTGGTAGCAGCTACATACTTTGATCGCGCAGAAAAATATAAGACGTGTTCTCGTGATTTTCGGAGAATTAAATTTTTAAGCATTACGCTCCGTACTTGCAACAGTTATCCTTAAATAATTAAACAAACCAGAAAATATCACCACTTAAATGCAACCAATTAACGAATTTTAGTTTCGATCATCTTAGTAATAATGAAGAACTATTATTATTATTATAGAAATAATGTTTTCTGGAAAAATAATCTTAGTATCTTCGAATATTAAATTAATAACAACCTCCATCAATTTGTTTTGCATAAAACAATAAGTAATACTGTTTTAATTTACTGCAAAAATTCTCCATCGAAAAATCACGAGAATACATATAACCCATGATTCACCAGGCTTCAAATAATTTTATACAGAATTATAATTGTTTCACCAGTGATAGAATTACACAGTAAACGCAAGAATCGAAACAGCGACAATAAATTTCACGTATAGACACGTTCCCACGTACGAGAACACCTCCTTTTCCTTCGCTCGATCAGTCTCCTATTATAGTCTAAAATAAATTGAGAGCATCGTCGAAATTCATTGCCTCTGTCTCGATATATCTTGGTTGACCAGTTCCAGGACTTCCGACCAGCCTATCTTCTCCTCCATAGTGCAAACTACATGCTATCGCGACGAATGAACGCTGTTTTTCCTGTTTTATAGCGATCGATCTAGTTCGAGCAGTGTATACTGCACGATTTTTTTTTTTTTAATATTTTCCTTTCTTTGCAACTTAGTTATGTTAAACATAGTCGATAGTCTAATATTGTTCTGTCCCCGTTTTAACACTGATGATTAATTAGTCGGCCAGTGTCAGAAGTTGAGGGTTGAAGACGCCTTTCGTCTCCACGCTTAACTTTAGGAACACGATTACCTCGCCAATACTGAGACCGATTTGCTTTGCTATTTTAAGGATTTCGCTCCCCTTACTCAATCGACTAGATTGGATGAATAAAGTATGCGATTTTAATGTTGGAAAAGTCGGTGGAAAGAATTTGTTGAAGTACTTTTATTAGTATTACTACTTATTGATTGGTGGTTGAATTAAAAGTAGATAAGTCGTGGAATACAGATTGTGAGAAAATTAGAGCGGAAAGTGTTGAACGCGGATAATTTAATGTTGGGTAAAAAAGGAAAATTGGTGAAAAAAAATTGGGAAATATCGACGTTGGTATTAACTTTCCTTTACTATGGTAATATGTCAATTATATAGTTGGTATGATTGGCTTATTCATCACCCGTTACATACAAAAAGCAGTAAAGAGTAAACGACAACTTTTTCGAAATACGAATTAATATTTTTGTTAATTACGATAAAATTTATAAAGCAAATACTAAGTGGGGTGGACTATTTGTTGCTGAATAAGGGTTACAAAGTTAAAACAAGGATTAATTGATGATTGAATTAAAAGCATATAAATTGTTGATATAGAATATATTGAAGAGAAAAGTGCTGAATTATTACAATAATAGAAATGAGTTGTAGTTTACGAACTGTCCCAATAATGAATCTGTACAGTGAACTATCTTAATGAGAAATTTCTTTGATCGTAAAATTAAAAATGAATAGCGGCAAATGAAATTTTACTTAAACGGTCTTCAATCTTTTCAAATTTAAACACGATATAAATTATCTTTGATAGAAATGAAGCGATATAGTAAGGATTATTAAATAAATTATTAGGAACAATATGTACTTTGCAACCTTGTATTCATTAATAATATTAACGTTGAAATAAAAATATTGAAATATTAAAACAATTGGAGGCTAAAATAAAATTTAATAGATGTCCTATTTTAATATCTGAGTTGATGCACAATTTTCACTTAATTCTCCCCAAAATTGAAGTCAAAATATTGTATATTTTCATAGTAAATGAAGTTTCTGTAGCACATTATTAAGTGAAGTTACAGGATAATTAAATGCAACATAAATGAGGTTAACTGAATGTAAATCTATGATGTGGTATGGACAAAATTGATCAAAATTAGTATCGAGATTGTGGTTTTCAATTTTGTAATTAATGAATAACGAGCCCCTCTGTGGTGGAACTTTGATACGTTGCCAGGACGCTTTCAGTTCTAGTAACTGGTTCTTGTAGCAGCTTTCCAATTCAATTTAGAAGATAGCATTAATTAACGTGTAACAAAATACGTTGACAGAAGAGATGATATTTATTACGGAATGTATAATGACATTTTGCTTAATAAATTGCGCTGCGTTCCCTCATTATTAGCATTTCAATTCGAGTAATCGATATGTCGGAAAGTGATTAATTATGTTTCTTAAAAAGCGCAACTATTTATTACATCTATGAACTCTCCGTAAAGTGGTAGGAAAAGAATTCTAAACTTACATTGTCCTTTTTTTGAAGATAAAAGGAGAAAATTATTTACTAATACATAAAACACTGATTTCAAGTTGTGAAAACAATGACAAAATACTTTTGCGAAGTTAAATATCTTTTTTGCTTCTTCTTTCAATAAAATATATATATATGTATAAACATGATTATATTAATATTCTTCTCTTTTTGTACTTTACTTTGTTGTTTCATTACTGAATGTCACTGAATCACATTCATTTTGCCACTATTAAAAATTTTAAATCTTTATAAATATTAGGTTTCAAGTTTTTACGTGTAAAAAAAAATTAAGTATTTTTGTGTAATAGAATTTGCATAATCAAATTTAAAATGTTGAATCATTCTGAAAGTTTTCTCAGCTTTATACCATTTACATAGCAAAAATGGCTTACAAATGATCTTGAATTACAATGATCTCGAATGTCTTTCAAATAACTTTAATAATAAGCTTGAAGTTATCTGCGAATGTTGATAATATTGAATAATCTTCGAAGTGCATAAGTTTTAAATCAATTGATTTGTTGATAGTTGTAAACAATTCGCTTAAAGACAAACATATAAGAATAGAATAAAATTCCTCCTACAGTGATAGTAAATGGAAATTCAACTTAATAATGCTTACCTCCTTTAAAACTTAAATAGAATTACCAAATATATATTTATCATAAACATATTTCATTCAACATTACTCTAACTCCTTTAATGTATAAAAACTGAAGCTCAAATTTATCATTGTAAACAATACAAAACACACTATTTGTTTCACCACGCCATTGAAGAATACTTACGACCAGAACAATCAACAATTTCGATAAAACGATAACTGTCAGTTCTTCACAAAATTCCAACTTTAACTCATAACAGCGATAAAACTAAAAATAGATTCAGCCACCAATCGATGATCGTGAAATCAGCTGCGAAGAGATTTCCAAATCGCAACATATTCGACATACACATTTCGAAATACACGGAACGCTGCAGCGCTGCTAGACTACAAGCAGCAAGCGGATTTGAAGCCACAACGCGAAAGCAAGAAGTCGCGACGTTGTCTCGACAATCGATGAAACGATTCGAGGAGAGCTGTCCTCTCGGGTGCGAGCATATATCATCCGGCTGTCAAGATTGCTCGATAATTTCAATTTCACGCGTTAAGCGTGCAAGTCCTCAGCCCCTGACCTGGTTTTGCGGTACCGCTCTGCGTACGTACTCGCTTCGAACAATGCGGTGCCACTCGAAATGTACAAAAGGGAGCAGGAACGGGTGCCAATGAGCGTGACCGCCCTTAGCCTTTGAGGATGGGTCGGCAGAATGGGGAATCGTGCGCTACCAAGGAAAACAAAAGGAGGAATTGCATTGATCACGAGAAAGTCGCCCTTCAAATGGCATGGTTTGTTCGAGGGCTGTGGATGATACTGGAGCTTCGAGCCTTAATGCGCGCTGCAACATATTGGTATTTAAAGAACTTAGGTTGGCCGTTAAACCGAAATCTCAGAGGGAACTCTATCTTCTTTACTTTTTAATTTTACTTTCGTAGTTGTGAACTGGGATTGTTGATTGGGTTATCAAAGAATTGTTAATGATTGCGTTTTAGTGATTTCCATGTTCAAAGATACACCGAGGAGTTAAACAATGAGATATGTTGAGTATATTTCGAGCTATAGTTGTACATATTTTATTAAAACAACTATTTGGATATTTGTAATTATAATTAGGGGAAGTGGGGCAAATTCGGATCTATAATGTACTTCTCATGTTGGCAGAAAACCACATAGTAAGAAAAACCGTTAACGTCGTTGGATATCTTAATTAGACCTTACAGAAGCATAATATGGAAGTCCTTTTATTAAGAAATTATTTGGCTTCTAGAGAATCAATTTTTTTCGAAGTAGTCAAGTAACCGGGTTTGTCCCATAGATGTAGGTAATATCGGATACCTATTAAATGACCAATGTAATGTACTATCTATAAACTTAAAATCTTTGTTTATTTTTTTTAAAATAAGTAAATAATGTTTACTAAGTGACTTTGATAACTATTACTTTATATTACTTTGTAATGATTCGTTTCAGCTATTATATCAACTTATTTTACTTCTATTTCGTTTTAATTCTGTTTTAGCAAACAAAAGTCGCAAATAAAGATTTCATCGACCTCGTCGAAGTCTGAAAACGTCTCGTGAATCCATCCGAGGCATTGAATGGATTGAATCCAGTTTTTTGTGGACTTGGTGCATAATGTTTACCCCGAATGAGATGTATTGCAAAAAGTTACAAATTTATACTTTAACAGGTGATTCAGAAATTGAACTTAACATAAAATATGTTGTATAAAGACTGCAGAATACGATGCAATACTTACCGTAATGAATTGTTTACTCTTTTAGTGTTTATAGAAGAAATAATTGGCAAGCACAACACTGAATTTTCTCACTTCTGAATTTTCACACTAATGTCTATGAATAACGTGACTAATCAGAAATTGTCGCGAGGTCGATTCCATTGTAATACTACGCATTTTCTGTTTATTACAACTTTTATTTTAGAAAAACCATGGTATCCGGTTTCACCCGCGTATCCAGTTTTACCCTACTTTCCCCTAGACCAGTGTTTCTCAACCTTTTTTGTGCCGTGCCCCACCTAAGCCTTTCTAAAATTCGTATGCCCCCTATGTAACATATACATACGTTTTAATTTTCAAAAATTTAATTGTTCACTGAAGAAACTTAACGGATAGGTTTTAAGCGGAAATCACTAGGAAATTGTTGAGGAAACACACGTCTATTATCTATAATCTAACTTAAACTCTGGACGAGTCCATTTTCGAATTGCCCCCCTTAACAATCAACGTGCCCCCCTGTGGGGCGTGGAGCCCCGGTTGGGAAACACTGCCCTGGACTATAAAGATTACGCCTAATAACGTGTTACGAGCTGCTATTCAGAAACTATTAAATATGGAAACAACATAATAATAAATGATATGCAAAGATCGGTACTGTGAATTTAATATTTTTCATTTTCATGTTCAAATGTCGTAATTAAATTACTTTTTGTTATATCCTCTCTAATATGTAAAATAATAAACATGTTTTAAACAGAAGTTGTTAAAATGGAGGAGAACAACTTCAAATGTAAATATTTATATAGCAAAATAGGGGTGATCACCCTTATTTACACTCTAGCTATTCAATAACGTTACATTGTAAAAAGTACGAAAGGACACGATGAACAGTAAACATAAAGAAACATAAAAAAAGTAGTTTGTAACATCTTATGTAGTTTATTCTGTATTGTACGAGATATATGTTTTACGAATGTCTTTAAGAAGCGTGAAATTAAGAAAATTAACAGAAATAGAATTCAGCAAGTAATATTCAGCTAAAGCGCTGTTAATTTTTGGTCAAGGCAGTAGTGAAATAAGCAGGTAGTAATAAAATAAACGATCAGAAGAACAATTTGTAATATTAATGAAATTCAATACGAAACAAATATCAAATCATCAAACAGAATAAACTATTAATGCAAATTGACGAAAAAAATCAAGATAAGTAACTCATTATTGTTTAAATATGTTCCATTATTAAATCATGCATTTAAGTAATTATAGGCTCATTGTGAAATATTCTCATTTGTAATTTACGTAACATGAAATTCAAGATAAAAAAAAATCTTTAACATGTTTTATTGTTTTATTCCTCAGGATATTTTATTCTTTATAAGTGTTCACAAAATATTTATATTCACATATTTTAGAATTACTATAAATCCCTGTTTAAATCTATTGCAAGAAAAAGTTGTAGCACCATTACCAATTATGTAGGTAAATCTTGATAATAAAATTGTTTTACTTTTTTGATACTAGCTTCAACAAAGATTTGCAAGGAAATTATTTTTTCATATTTATAATTTTCAGAAAATATTTTCCTTCAACTATTATAAAATTGTAATACAACCACACTCACTGCAAAAATTGCAAAAAATGTGCAACCTAAGAAAAAAAAAAAAGAAATTCAAAGGAAAAAGGCAAGTACCTTTCTCGTACATAGACTTCTTTCAACTATCAACCAAGAAAATCTTTTTTTTCCAAAAGACTTTTCACAGCTAGGGTAGTGATCATCATTCCAGAAGAGATCGCTTTTGCACAAGTGTCACGGATAAGATCGGATTTTCGTAAGGAAAATCAGTTCGATCCTCGAGAGATCGGTTCACCCTCGAGCGGTCATTGCCGTGGACGTGCCTTGATATGAACCATCACTGATATGAGAGCGATCGATTTACACAAAATTCAATATCAACTCTGCGTAAACGTGCAACTGGCTGCCAGCGAGTACGTCGCAGAACGGCGACGCGAATTCGTTCTTTCGCGCGATCGAAATCAGCATCTAAACCTCAATCGCACCACGCACGATTGCTACCGACAATAATGCCGGTGAACTCGTGTGTAAGCGAAACAACGAACATCGAGTGATTTAATTACCGACTAACGCAACAAATGATCCCTGAATAATCCGAAAATGAATTTTTATTATTGACCAATAGTGGTCGAGTCGTTGATGAAAATCGACCCGAACGAATGACGCGCACCCTTATCGTGGAACATTAATTTCCTCCTGCTGCGTATAAAAATACTGAACCTTGGTAACATTGTTGTCGACTTTCCGGTCGATTTAACACGACGATAAAAATCACTAGATTTAATCAGTATATTTGGTCGTGCCAAATTTGGGTGATAGTTTGTTTTAATAATTTGATCAAATTACGAGGCATTCGAAACAATTGATGTTGTTTAATGAATAATCATTTGCGGACAGGCATAATAATATTCATCGAATTTTTATCTGATGATGTTCACTGTAATTTGTTGGTACAAATCCCGAAATTTGTATTGAAGCCGTTTGCAAGAGGTTAAGTAGGTAGAACATTTGTTAATAGTTACCGATGATTCGACATAAATCAGATTGACTAATCTTGATGAAATATTAAAACTTTGTAGGAAAATATGATTCGAATCTTAAGGGAACTATAAGGATCTAAATCATAGATGTCTTAAATATTTTGCGTAATTACCAAGATTCAGTTATTCTATCGCGTATTTAAATTAAATCAATTTTATCAGCAACTGAATAATTTAAACGACTTAATATAATTTTTAATTAACGTAATGACATTGTGCTATGTATTATATTACCTATATCGAAATGTACATTCGAATTTTCGCTCTAATTTCATATTTTCCTAAGAGTTCAATTCGTTTTTAAAACAAAATGTATTGTTTTAAAATTAAACATTTTCTTACTCGTTTGAACTGTTTAAATAATTATTTAAACTTCCATTTTTTAACACTTAACCACGAATATATTCTGATAAATTAAATACCATGTTCCACGTTCAAAATTGAATCATTGCATATTGACACGATTTATTTGGACATTACAATTGTGTGTATTCTACTAGCTGCTGGCAACTGCAACGTTAACGAAAGGTTAGTAACAAGTAAAATACTCACGATGGTAGTATCGAAATAAAACTATGAGTACTCGATTGCGCTCACTCTAAAAATTCTTCAATTAAAATTCTACAATAGAACGAAATCTAAAAATATTTAATCGACGTGTTCGAGAGATCACCGCAGTTTAGATTGCAGAAACTTCATTTATCAAATTCTTATATTCAAAATTTTGCCGTGGCGGGACGAAAAGTCGGAAACATGTGTAATTGATTCGATCGCGATCGCGCGAAACGCGTGGCCACGTGCACGCGTACACGTGTGCGCGTAATCTTACGGCCGTGTGTGTGTATTCTCTAAACTCGTCTCTACGTGTAATCGTAACTCTACATGCTTCGCCTATGCGTTTGCGATAAAGTATTATACATAAGTACGCTTATGCCACTTATTTCCTGCCTATGTCTGTGTACGTGTATGTGTACTTGAACGTACCAGGGTGCGTACACGTGTGTGTACGCGCGTGTACTTCTCTATGCGCGTGTATACGCGTTCGCGTGTGTCTTTGTTTCTTCCTCTCGTTTTTCCCGTTAATCATTAAAGCCTACTTTATGTTACAGTCGGTCGAGTGCGCCGGCAATCGTGAAAGTGTTCTCTTTTTTCCCTCCTCCTTCCCTCTCTCTTTCTCTCGTCACGTCACTATAGCATTCAACGATTAATCGAGTCTGAGGAAAGCGAGAAAAGAAAAACGCTCGGGGTTTTCGATTCTAAATCGATACACAGATACTTCTTTATGTTACTATTAAACCGAGAAACTGATTTTTTTTGTGGATTGTTGAATTTTCAATCCGTGAAGTCAAGATGGAGTTAAAGTAGAATCAAGATGGTATTGAGTCTTTGCGGTTTGAAGTTATATTGTTGGGCATTGGGCATTGTAGAAGCGCATCGTAGAATCCCATCGAAGCAATCATGGACGCAAAATCAGTAAATTTATCCGTGTGGAAAAATTGTTACAGTATTATAAAATTCAGTAATTATCATCTTGCGAACCTATTGTAATCAAACTGAAGATGTGAATTTGTAACACAGATGAATATTGTGATAAATTTTAGGTATGTTCATATTCTAGAAATATACTGTAACGAGATTTTTTCTATTTTAATGTTCATACTGACAAATACAAATTTTATATAATCTTAAAAATAAAATATTGGTGATTTAAGTTTGAACTGTTTATGACATAGTAAAATCCCTCTTAATATTAATTGTAATGTTCTTGGATTGAAAATTAACGTTAGTTAGTTCGTTTTCTATATTAATTTAACCTAATAAGCTAAAATATCATTGAAAGTATGTACGAGTGAAATATTAAATTACACACGTTTGAATTCAAAATAGCTGTTTATATTAAAAACGAAAACAGGAATATTTAATACATACAGTACATTATAATGTATTATATGTACAACAATCATAACAAAACGAATTAATTCTCTCGATAAATGTAAGAAGTAATAGCTGATATTTAGAGAGTTCAAGAATTTCAGTTTTCAAGTGAAAATATTCGAAGTTAAAACATAAATGACTTGAGAATAATTTCCCAGTCGAGCCACGGCGGATAATATTTATCGAGGCTCGGTCACCGATAAGGCGGAAAAATCGTGAAAGTCGAGGAAAGCGCGTCGCATGGTGTAACGTAAAAATTTGCGGTTGCTCAAGGAAAAAAAATATGCCTTATCCGCAATGTTTCTGTATGCGCCGGTCACAACGCGATTAATCGACAATGCGTGTCAGTGGCACTCAACCGGGGCTATGAAACTTTTCCAAAAATTTTCCGCAATCCAACTTCTCGCGAATTGCAATATCCTTCAACAATTTACGGCGAATAATCTTTAGTTTGATCGTAAATTAAAATGAAACTCTAACACAATACTGTTGCGCGTTTAAATTAGCAGTAATAATTACAGTTGTATCTTAATACTGAAAGGAAAGTTATTGTGCGTCATTTATTATTAGTAGTATTTTACTTACATTGTTTACTATTCTTTCCTTTCTCTGTAAAAAATGGTGTCATATGTTTGACAAATTAATAACGGTATATTTTCATTATTTTTTTTTCAATGAACTCTAATTTTGGGTAAAAATTGTCAGTGAAATTTATCGTTTGTGATAAATTAAACTTGTTTAAAGTAGAAATTTGAAGATAATTTTCTTAGTTGTTTAGCATACTTGTATTAATGACAAATTATGAATGTAGAGCTTATGTGTTACTGGCTTGCCATGTACAGTAAGGAGCAAAACTGAACACATATACGACATTTTAACAAAAATATTTGTTTATTCAATATTTGCATGTAGAATTTAAAAAAAAACAAAATACTTAGTATTATCTACAATCTTCTGGCTTTTCAAAACAAATTTAACATTTGTGATATCATTATTATTTCTCTTTATACAATTTCTTTTCGTGTAGACGGTTTTGCTCTGCATTAAGATTCTCGGGATTAGGAACTATGAACACAGATTTTGTGAACAACTTGGTAGTCCATCACGGCCAATGCCATGACCAGGAGTGCAGTAGTTCTTACTTTACCGTTCTTCGTGCAAAACACGCATCAATATAACGTCATGAAGTCATGATCTAAAGATATAAAGAATAATATCATTTTCCAACTAAAATCGGGTTTATCAACGCGAGTAATTGCTAGAAAATTTGCCGTCAGTCAGGGAGTTGTACATGAAGTACAGAAAAAATACTGTAATGAAGTCCCTGCATCTTTTGGAGGGCGTCCAAAGTTATTATCTTGTCAGAAAAAGAGAAGATTGACATGATACATTACTTCAGAAATTGCAACGACGGCATCAATGGCTGCAAAGTTATTAGAAAACGATGTTGGAAAGAAAATTAGTAAGGGCTCGAAGAGCATTAAAAGAAGCCAATTTTACAGCAATTGAGAAGAAAAGAAAACCTGCTCTGTCAAAAAAAAAATGTCAAGGCCCGTCTGAATTTTGCAAGAAAATATTTAAGCTAGAATATCGAGCAATGGAAAACAGTAATTTTTTCCGACGAATCTAAAATCAATCGAATTTCATCGGATGGACGTTCTTGGTGTTGGAAGAAGCAAGACGAACCTGTTTTATCGCGTCATGTGAAGCAAACAATTAAATTTGGTGGTGGTTCACTTATGGTGTGGGGGTGCATTACGGCTTACGGTGTAGGTTCATTACATCGAATAGAAGGTACGATGAACCAGAATACGTATAAGGATATTTTAGAAAAAAATGTTCTGGATACAATTGAAAATATACCGGTACCAGAGCGTGATGTTGTATTCCAACATGATAACCCTCCTGGGCATTGTGCGAAAAGCATGAAGAATTGGCTGCAAACTCAACTATTCCAAACCATGGAATGGCCTGCTCAAAGCTCAGACATGAACCCGAATGAAAATGTCTGGGCATACTTAAAAATGAAGTTAGGAAATAAATATAGTGCTGCCTCAACAACGATAACTGATTTGTGGCAAAGAGTGCAGGAACAGTGGTATTCTATTACACCAGAGTATTGCGAAAATGTAGTATTAAGTATGCTTAAACGTATTCAAGCACGTATCAAGGTTAAAGGTTTATGGACGAAATATTAAGTGTACCAAAATCTGAAATGTTTACTCAAAATTAGTTGCGGTGCAAAATCGACTACACGAAAAAAAATTATATGAAGCGAAATAATAATGATATCGCAAATGTTACATTTATTTTGAAAAGCCAGAAGATTGTAGATAATAATAAGTATTTTGTTTCTTTTGTATTCTACATGCAAATATTGAATAAAAAAATGATTTTGGTTAAAATGTCGTATGTGTTCAGTTTTGCTTCTTACTGTATATTACATTGTCTTAATTTAAAAAATAAGAGATCTCTGTGTTCTGATGCTCTTATTTTAACTACAAAATGAATAAATATACATCAATAATTTGCTACAAAATCAGCTAAATTTATCACTAATATAAATAAATATTGCAAATAATATTTCTAGAAATATTGTTACAACTTTTGAACTACTTTTCTATAAATCGATAATATAATCAGAAAGAACAAATAACATTTAAATAAATATTAATAAGTTAAACATGAAGTACAGAGTTTAACACTTCTCCAGATATTTAATAACTTCTCAATAATCGTAAAAACGATTTCAAAGAACATAATTAGTGACAATAACAGAATAGGATAGTGTAATCGTGCAAAAACACTTTTTATCAAGGTGGAAAAGCACGTGGACTCGTCCATTGGACAAAAAGAAATCCATCGCTCTTTGTATTTGCAATTCGATCTGTGAAGTCTCGCGGGATCACTAATTAATAATTGATTGAACAGATTAAACGAGTGATCTAGAGGCAAAAAGCAACAGTCAAGTGCAAAGGATATTATTACGCGATTATATCGTTTAACCAGAACTGATATTGTTCATTTTCATATTCACGCTACATCTGCGTTTCATTTTTTCGCCCTAACTCTTTTTATCAACATTTTTTCCCCGTTAGATCGTAATCATGGATCTATACTGTTGAGTGACCTTCAAACTTCAGCAAAAAATGAACAACTTTGCAGATGAAGTTTCTTATTAAAAAGTATTAATCGATTTTTTGCAAGTTTTGTTTCGCGAAAATAATTGTTTACAGCTTGTTATTTTGTCCTCCTATTATTCATCATATTGATTCCTGCGATATCTCACGCGAGCTATCAATTGCGAACCACGTTTTTATGTCTGCCAAATGAATTGTAATACTTGTGTTAAACAAGATTTATCGAAATGATACGCAGAATTAATCCGAACATCCAACTACTGATTATAGTTAATGTACGGTTCACACGAATAGTAGACGGTAAGTATTAAGATAAATTGCATATATTTTTTTATTGTAAATGGAAAGAACTAGTAAAAGTTAGAATGTAATTGTTTCAGGTGAATTAAATTTATATAAAATTTTATCTATTTTAACAGAAATAAATTTATCTTATGAATTGTTTCCAAGTAAGATGTTAAACAAATAAATATATTTATGAAATGTTTTAAAATATTGTATTAATATATCATCCATTGAACACAAAGATATCAACGCTTTATAAGCATGCAGGCTTTTATATGATAATGTTAAGCTTAAACATTTTCATATGTAAAATGATAAGAGGAATTAATTTCCTTAAAAAACAAAACAAATGCATCGGAATTTTACATTTCTTCTTAACTATAACAAAAAAATAGCTTTAACTTTCTAATTCATATTTCATTCACAATACTACAGATATGAATGCAAAATCAACAGTGACTGCATTTCTCATAAAATTTCTACAAGTTGGACTCTACAAGTAATTAATCGTATTTCATTCTTTTCTTATTTTAATTAGCAATAACTCTTACAAATCTTAAATAACGAAGATTCACAGTTCTAAAAAAGCTTCGAATTATTGACAATAGCACCACACGAACTTCCTAAGCCCAGTTATTAACGTATAATAATGACTACTATTTAATTGTGCCCAACGCAGCTTAACTTCGATGATCAGACGAGGATTAATGCTTTCATTGCGACCAAATAGAATTAAATAATACACAGAGATCCTAAGTAATTACTCTAAATAATGGAGAACATAAGGAAGAAGGGATGGGAATAGTATGAACGCATAAAGCAAAAATATTCAAAGGAAAATACAACAAAACAAAATATTTATCACGTTTGAAAATAGGCATTCGTATATTTTAATAACGTATGTATAAGTAAACGTAATAGTACCTACATCGTAAATAATAATAATATTAATAATAATAGTAATATAATAATAATAATAATAATAATAATAATAATAATAATAATAATAATAATAATAATAGCAATAGTAATAATAATAATAGTAGTAGTAAATAATAATAATATTGTTAGAATAACAAAATAAATCTTAAGTAACATAACTATGCCGCTTAAGGATGATAATAAAAATTAATAGTTTCTAATTAAAAGAGAAACAAAGCACCGTCATCACATCGGGGTGGCTTCGGTTCGAGACACGTACCAAACGCGTTACCCCCAAGGAACTTTAGTCCGGAAAAAATTAATAGTCGCGCTAATCATTTATATAGGTTTTACATGTATGTGTCTCTGATTGTGTATGTGTATGTGTGTGTGTTTGTGTGTGTGTGTGTGTGTGTGTGTGTGTAAATATATACTTACGTGATAGGTACCTAAATAACTATTGTACATGCGACGCCCTTATTTTCACTTCTGTCACCCCCCCCCCCCCCTGATCAACCTAGCTAAATCATTTTCATGGAGTACACGCGGCACTGTTCCGCACAAATTTTTTTTTGCCTTATTTTTCTTATTATTTTTACGTGCGTACGTACATGCACTCATGCATATACACGTATCATACACGCACACGTACATACATATTCTGGTCCACTCACACACTATTACACATACGCGTCACATCGGGTCGATACTAATAAAATCCTATTAACGTCTTGTACTTCGTAAAAAGTGCTTGCTAATTACGCGTCGTCGTGTTGTATTTCTCGCAGTTCGTCCGTGTACATACATATATAAATATATTGTATTTGTTTCGTTTATTATACACCTACTACCTTGTATGTGTTTTGTGTTTCGTGTATTAAATGTAACTTGCATTTATTGGTGTATGTGTCTTTTCGGAACAACCACGACAGGGTTACTCAACTCTTTGTAACTCTTTTAATACTGTCAATACCATCCACTAAATGATAATAATTAAGCAAAATTAGCACGAGAAAGGTCACTCGATAGAATCGCAGCGATCGTCTACGTTCACGACCCTCTGTTATTCTGTTCTTCGTACGTTCGTCGATACGAGAATTAAATCTACTGTTTTTCTTAAATTGATTCGTTCAATAAATATCAGATTTTCACAATATATATGATAAATCTAACAAAGATTAACAGCACCGATTTTCTTAATAACGTTCCACCACGCAACATTATTAATAAATGCTTGCTAGAAATTAGCAAATCCGTAAACTCTTTCGTCAACTCCCTCTCCCTAATAAAGCCTAACAAACGTTTTCAACTGTTCTTTCGCGCGAATTGATGAATATTTCCTTGATAGATCGATTCTCAGTAGTATGTCTCTTCGCGAGAACTATCATCGGTAAGACGAAAGAAAATCGGCTGAGATTCGACTTGGTACACGTTCAGCGAGGACGATTTTCGCTAGCTGTGACCGTTTTGTCGCGCATTCACGAAAAAAAAACGGGATAGAGAGTCCGCCCCGTTAACGAACAGTAAGCTGCCTTGACAGGAACTCTAAATAGGAATTAAATCTATCGGATATGTGTGTGTGTATTGCAACGTGACATCCCTTGGCAAGAGATACGGGCGAGATATGCTACGGCGTATCTTCTCTTATTTACAATCAACCCTAGTACAACTTCTATCTTAGAAACGCTAAAGTACAAGTCAACAATATTCGCCAAACGTACTGATTAATGCTCGCGAGGTAAGCTTAACTTAAATGTGTCACAACGTTCGTGGACGGAAAGGGTTCGTGCACCCCTCGAGCGCCATTTTGGGGAAAAAATCATTTTTTACAAAAGTCTTTCAAATTTTGGGTAAAAGATTTTAGATAGCACAAGTTGAGCGTTTTTACTGGAATTTTCTGCCTTTTTTAATACTTTGAGCCCAGTAATGCTGAGTTAAATAGATCGATTTTGTAGTTAATTTATTACATATACCTTCATCATCTAAAGAATCACGAATATTATTAGTATAATTTTTTGTTTTTATACAAAAACTTAAATTTTGTGCGATTTCTATTGTACTTATAGCGACATACTAAAAATAAATGGAAATCTTCTATAGTTTTAAAAGAATAAATTTTCCTAACAAATTAATAGAAATACATAAATCAATATGCAATTAAATAATATAAAAACATAATTTGTACAGTAATTTACTTAACATTCTATCTTACAGTATATCGTTTAAATGATATCGAATTCAAAGTATTAAAATAGCGTAGAAAATAGGAATGGTAAATTAGCAATGTGGCGGTAAGTACTCGTATTTTAATACTACTTAATGTCAAACCTTCGATAAATTTTAAAAGTTTAATTTTTTAATGTAACATAAATAACATATATTGGTTAATTATTCTATTGATTGGAGGTACGCGAGAGGGGTACGATTAGAATAAAATAAAAACGAGAAAAAAAGCAAAACACGCCTGGATAAATAATATTCAGCAACCTTTCAGGTTCCGTGTCGGATTTTGGGCATCTTAAACGTACACCTATACGCTATCTACACAACGACAGGACGTTAACATTTAGTTAAACTAATAAGTACAATCTATTGCCTATATATTATATACAATTGAGTTAGAACAAGTCTTTAGGAACTTTAGAACAGAAACTCGAAACCTACTTTGTTCAACTAAGAACTAAAGGATTGATCAAGAAGACGCGATTCCAAGATCATTAGGAGCTGAATCGAAGCTTTTCCTCCTCTAATATCGAACTTTGCATCTTAAAGAACCGACCGTTTGTTTTACTAAAAAAACAATCAGCCTTCCTTTCAACGTTAGGATCAACAAATCAAAGAAGAAAAGTTGAAAGACCGAGCTTTTGTTACGCGTCAAGAACAGTTCGTTCCCTAAGATGCAACATCAGTTTTGCAACATAAGATGGAAGAGAATTAAGTCTGGATACGTGGATCAAATAGGGTGCCCCTACTCCATTATGACTTTCTTCAAAATCGTTCAAACACAAATTGCACCTATGTTTGAGTTTATGACTCGTCTCCAACTGCTTCGGTGGCCACGCGTTGGCTGCAAGTTGCAGCACCTAACATATTACGACGAAACATGGATACCGGATTTGACCAACCTATCCAATTTTGCACCCCTTTCCTTAACATATGATTCATTGCACCGTGGATCAGGTTTTGTTTTCTTTCTTCCTTGTTTCTCATCTTTTCAGTATTTTTGGCGAATGATTATGAACTAAACATTAACAGGGGGATCTAAGTATCTACGGAAAATACTTATATCGCCTACGTATAGTGTGTATTACTATATTATGTACATATATAGGGACCAGCGTACGATAGAATTCGAGGCACGTGCAGTTTTCACGACGATGACGAAGATGAGATCGAAAAGCGAATAGTTTTTACAAGTTAGTTTTCATTCGGAAACCGCTTGTTCTCTCCTATTCACAAGTCTCGAAGACAAAAAGGGATGTATACGAAACATACGAATATTTTTTTTCTTAAAGATGCGTGGAAAATTAATGTGCAAGCTAATTAAGGCAGAGAAAAAATGAAAAATTCGATGTGCAGAAGATTAAATGCCCTTCGGTGAACGACATGAAAAATTTGAATTCTGAATAAAATTTCTGATGGTAAATCGAGAAAGATATCGTAAACATATATTTGTGGAAAATATGAAAAAAGTGTAAGTTAACTTGTGAGTTTCATAAAGATTTCTCATAAAGATTTTAAATAACACTCGATAAATTTATCAAATAACTTTTCAAATTATTGCACTTATATTTTTGAAACATAAATTATAAAGCTTCAGAAGCTTTTTGGGACTTTCATTAATAACACGAATTTTGTTATCACCAAATTTTTAGTCTAAACATCAATATATTTAAACAATTAAATGTCTAAAAACATTAAAGATGAATTCGAAGATTTTCCTGTCTTCGAATAAATCTATACAATTTTTGTACTATAATAATTCGTTTTAATTTCACACTATTGAATATGAAATCGATAAATTAACAATGAAGCGAACAACTTTAAACTTACGCTGCAGTTTTAATCGTATTCGATTAAAATGACATTTTAAATTTCTCTTGTCATTTATGTACCTAAGTTTCACTTACTTTTTCTACATGAAAATCTTCCTGCACAAGTTTTTACTTCAAATTGAATTATTACAAATTAATTTTAATAATAACGGGCCCTACAATTCGAATACTTAACATTAGATACAATTACTTTTATTTTTAGCTACTTAGGAACATCTTTGCAACACTTTGTCAATAATAAATAATTTCATCGCTTATAATCAGGTATAATTCACTAATTAATCCTGCTCTTAAATTTACAACACAAATATAATTACAATCAACATACAAATTGATACTCACGCTTTATAAAATTGGATCCAGTCAAACGATTCCAAACAGAGTATCAAAATGATCAAATACAATAATCAACAGAGAGAAACAACGAAACAAAGAGAACAATAAAAAAAAGGGGAAAAAGAGATGAAGCCTGGACTTTTCAGAAGTTGATTACATGAGATCAGAAACAGCTTAAGTCATTCTGAATTAACCTTTTATCTTCAATTAATTTGAAAAGTGAATTTTTTCTAGGTTTAACGAAATACATATACGGCGTTTCCGAAACTGCAGCACAAGCGAGGCGATTTCTTGTGTAAAATTAAGTTGACAACATAGAATGAAATTTTTGTATACAGAGCCTCGTCATCGGAAAAATTTAATTCAAATGTAAAAACTGACAAAAGTCTACTTATAATTATTGCAAATGCATTAAAATGTACAAAAGTTGTTGTTACAATTATACTCATACGTTCTTGGATTTTCTGGAGCGTCCTAGCATTCTACAACTTGTTTGATATACGTGAAATAATAAGTCTTACACTTTTATCGCGAATATTATTCATTCAAATAAATAATCATGTACTTATTAGATACAGGTCCGTCTGACCAGTCATAATTTGCTTACGTTCAATGTAGATATCCATCATTTTTCCAGCTGTAAACTCATCCAGAATTTATTATGGTTTTAAGTAATGCAATAGGTTTCATCCATATACGTATTTTATTAAGTTAGAAATTGCTAAAAAATTCTTATACTTCTTGCTTAACGAATCAAGGGGCCTTAAATGATGATTCACAATCTGCCCTATTTTGAACATCTGTATGATGTTATTTATTGCTTAGTTGAAGATTATTTTCATCATATACGCAATAAATGTATGCAACCGAATGTATTTCAGATCTAATTTTTCTCATAACGAAGCCTTGTGTGAAAAAATGTTATCCCATATTTACAGCTTACTGTTTAAAGGAAAATCATCCCCTTCGCAGTTGTATCGCGACTTTGAAGAATTCCCGCGTACCTTTAGCAACGCAATAAACAGAAGAGTAACGTTTCCATAACTTATGCTGCTTCTGATCTCACCTGGCCCGACAAAATTTAGAAATCCTCGCGGCGGAGGCTTTAAAAACCGCGGGGGAGTCGAAGATCGGGGCCATACGATCAGTTGATTCGGTATACGTGGCAGCCATCGGGATGACCTAAAACCTACGTTAATTGGAACTTTACTAATTGATTGTACTCTACGTCAGCGGTGCGCGGCGTTCATTAATTCTCTTCTCGATTGCACTTTACTGGGCGATCGTTGTTCCGCGTTTCGCGGCGTAATTGCGACCTCGAACGTGTCCGTGCACCCATCAAGGAAAACAGCGGTCCGTGCGTACGTGTAAATAGAACGACGTCAACGACGTCGACGAGGGGGTAGATCCTCGAAATCGTTCAGGTCTGGTGACCGGATGGAACACGGTTAAAAGATCGTTTCTGTGCCCGCGACACTATTAACGGTTCTTCGATACGGAACAGATTAGTTCCTCTTTCACCTGGCTTCCTTCGTACTCGTTCCTGCTTCAATGGTCGCGATGCTTAGCGGAATCGTGGTTCGCGATCGCTCTGGGTAATTGGTAATTGACTCGAGGAGACGATACGTCGTCGAGAGTCACTAACGCGTGAAAATGAAACGCGCCGGGATAAATGAACGAGAGTGACTCTCTTAGGGGAACATGAAAAACGCTTGGCCGACTGTATTTTTTCTTGTTTTACAATTAGTCGTATGCGTTTCTTTTTTTCCGTTCGGAAAATCACAATTAACGAGGTATCATACGACTGTATCGTTGCTCGCACGACTCAAGATTGCAAATAATCATAATAAATTCAGATTGGATTCTCTCGGTCGATATATAGGTTATTTTATAATAAGTAGATTGCGGATATTTCTACATCTGTGAGAAACTTAAATGTGTCATAACGTGTCATATACAGGGTAATATAGTATATAGACTTTAAGTAACTCGTAAATTACTTACTGCATGAAAAAATGATTCAAACGAAAGTTACACAGCTTTAGGCAGACGTATAAAGGCTAAATTTGTTTTTTTTTTAGACAAAATCATATACTTTTTAATGGACTAATTGACTCAACTCTTATAAAAAAGTATTAAGCCATTTATATCGAAGCACCACTAGTTTAGGAAATATTTTAATTTAAGTACTGTGTTAAGTACTCTTATATCTTACCTAATACTTACGTCCTTTTTAAACGCAACATGCTATTTTGTTCAACAGAATGATGGGGGGTAATGAAACCCATTGAATTATATCATTTTATATGCCATTATACTTTGCGTCTGGTAATAAGAATTATCGTATGCAACGTATTTCGTATTAAAATACGAGAAAATTTGGTTACCTTATTTCGTAGACACTTCAAAAAAGTCACACATGAAATCATATAGTTGAATACGTTTCATTAACCACTACTCTTTTGTAGAACAAAATACTATGTTGAATTTAAATAAAACTTAAGTGTTAGTGAAGTATGACAGTACTACTTCGGTATGTTTAAATTAAAATATCTGCCAAACTAACGAATTCTTGATACAAGTAACTTAATACTTTTTGATAAAAACTGACGAGTTGAATCGATTAATGTATTAAAAGATACATGATTCCATCTAAACATGCAAATTTGACCTTTACATGTTCTCTGCGTGTGCATCTAGACGTAAATTAATTGAATGAAATTACATTTCCCTTTAAAGTATGCAAATCTTGTTTGAAACGTTTTCTCATACGGTAAATAATTTACCACTCATTTAAAGTCGCCATGTTAGGAGACTCACTCTATACTGAGGATAAGACTGACTTACTGAGGTTCCATTTCCCGAACCCTTTCGCGACGGCGGAACTAGACATCGGTACGCCACTAACGAACTGATCGTCGTGCCATTAGTGCACACCGTGCATGCATAAAAAAATAGAAAACATGTAAACTTTACTCGTTCCAGGAACTTTTTTTTGCGCTATTTTAATGCATGCTGTCAATTCGCGTATCGTCAGTGTCGCTAGCCAATGCGACGCGCTTAGCGGATGTCGGATGTAACCGGCGCTAGCCAGTGTGAAGCATTTAATGGATGCCGGATATAATCGGCGCTAGTTGCGAAAGGGTTAATTGTGCGTGTAAAAGTATGGGTCTGTATAAAAATTCAGAATAAAACGATACGTTTTGTCCAAATGTATCAAGGATATTGCGAAAAATTAAATATCTGTTTATACGTTACTGCACAGTACACAGTATGTCTGATTTAAATGTATGTATGTATAGTGACTCTTAAAATAATCGGACGTATTTTAACCATTATTGCTCTGTATCATCGTAATTAAACGAACGTATTTATTTATTTCGTATTATGTTATCTGCAAAAATATTAGCGTCATTTTATTTTTTTACGCTTATTATGTATTCCGAAAGAAATGTAATAAATGCTATTTTGTTCACTTATTTACCAGAGAATTGAATAGATAATAGTAACAGATACTAAATTTAATTATCGTTTGCAATTTACGATATTAAAATTATAGAATTAATTTTCAAAATATTACGTTCGCGTTTATCAGCATGTTTATCTGTTTTAAACTACCAAATTATACTACAATAATCAATTATTAACCAATAATAACCAAAAGCATAATACCATTGGAAAAGGAGTGATGATTATTAAAAGAAGATAAAATCTAACATGTCTTCTTTTTCGCAGTAAGAAACATTGTACTCTTAATTTAACTTTATTTTTTTCAAATAATTCGCTAAATAATATGTATTTTGCATAGATAAAAAACGAATTGTATTATCTTCATACTACTTAAAGCAGGCATAGTGTGTATAATAAATCTTTCATGTCACGTAGAAAGGAAGACTTCAGGCTACTTTCAGCCAAAGAAACGAAAATGTGTCGCCAAGGATTTTACATCGAACAATTGGTAGAATTGTAATCGAGAAATTTTCGCTCTCTAATTTTTCAAACAGCTATCTAAATTTATAGGGAGATGTAAAGTCCGCCGTATTGTAAAATGCAACGTCTCATCACAAACGATCCGTTTCCCTCTGAGCACAGAATTCTCTCTCTTTTCTTACATTTCACATGTATGTACATAGGACAATTACCGCTCCCAGTTTGCGTGCGTCATTTCAACAATGGTTCCAAGCACAAGTTTCTCGAGCAGATGTATAAACTACTCAGCAATTTCATCTACATTCTTAACTTATATGGAAACTTATACTCTCATATTATAGACACAATTTCGTGGTAAGTTATAGGTTACGTTAGTGAAACATCGTGTACAAAAGAGAGGAACAAGTATACTTTTATAATTGTTGACAATTGACAAAGTACACTTTCTAGTTTTTGACAATTTCAGAATCACTCACGTAACCTTTTAATCACTTCAGACATTTATGCATGAATTAGCATAATTAGCCTTTTCCAAATTTTTATTGAAATTTCCCAGAATTTAAATTCAACAAAATATTAGATGTTCAAATTAATTTGGTGTCTTTTTGACGAAACTCAACATTTAATTACATAAAGTCAAACATAATCTTAATATTCGAAATAATTTCCATCACTTTAGATAACATTTTCTAACTTATCGAACAAGACATTTTTTTTGGGGGAAAAGATGGTGGTTTTTAGTTGACTTTAAAGATATAGTATCGAATGAATTTGTATACCTAATGAAATTAAACAAGAAAGAAAAGAAAGTAATTGAACCTAATTTAAAAAAAGATTAATTTCCGCGGTGATTAGTAAGTTAGTAATCACTATCTCCCAAAAAAATGGAGTTTTAAATATCAATATAATTAAATGGTTCTCAACTTTTCCGAATTGTTCAACCTGAATTACTACAAAAATTGAATACGGAAAAATTTTGAAGAAGCAATTCGTCTGAAAATATAATTACTGAACCAATACTACATTAAAACTTTCGCAAATTCCGGATCACACTGCTTGTCCTCCTTCTCTACAATCATTGTCAACAGGGACCCTTGAATACGAGATCTATTAACACTTAAATACCAGCTATTTTTTTTCGTTATTAAACAAGATGCGATTTTTCAGTTTTGTCATAAATACGTGCATACTTCTTCCTATAATATAAAACTTTGTTTAAATTAAAAATTAAAAATCTGTTTTCTCATTCGTTGGAATGGAGTTTCAATGTCTGCATTACTTTTGCGTATTACAAGGTTTTATTGGATATGTTTACCACGGGGTTTAATACAGCATTGTTTAAGGAGGTATCCTAGTCTCGAAGTTTCCGAATATCGACTTCTTGATTTTTGCATTTTGCAAATGTTTATAACCCTTTCAAGGAATCTTGTGCGAATTTTCGTTAGCTGAATAATGAAAATTGCAAAATTGATTTTAAATTTAGAGAATCACGGTTTATAGAACCGCCATTTCGTCTAACTTTTTATGTTATTTCTTTCGATACAGACAACAATCATAATCACCATGATTAGAATAAGCTAAAAAATACATGCAATACAATACATATAAAGAACGAAATATACGAATGCTAATAACTTTTAAAGTATTGTCTACAATTCATTAAATAAATTATTTGATTTGCTATACGGATATTAAACATGTGTATACAATGCTAATGCCGTACTGTTGTTCGTTTTCCCAAACTAAATTCTCAAATTTGTCGATCTAGACCAAAATATTTTCTGAATACAGTTTCGATTCAACACAGTGCAAATTTTCGTACTACATAATGGTTATCTATAGTATATGCTATATATTGCCCTGTTCAAATTTAATTTATTTTAAGTGTTACGTAACGTATAGGGTAGATATTCTAATTACTGCCACATCAAACTTATCGCGCAACTTCATTGAATTATTTTCGAAGTTATTTAACCTACGAATCGTTCGATTTATGAATTTTTTTTTATACGCTGAATACGATGTAATACGTACTACTTAATTGAAAATATACAACAAAGTATAATGATCGTCGTACTGTCATTTGAAAAGTTGAAAATTAAATGGAAATGATTCCTACACATATTAGCAGTTCAGTTTATGTAACAGATAAAAGATAAATAGTATCACCATTATTTCATTATAAAAATTGTCATACTTTCTATTAGTCGTGTATTTTATGCTCAAATGGTAGATTCGCCTCCTAATATTTGTTTTCAAATACTGAATGTAAATAGGTATTCAATGTCCATTTGTTGTTAAGCAAAAAACCAAGTCCAAATTTAGTATTGAAATTTTCTAGTCACGATTCATAGTACATTCGTTCGCTGTTAAATAAACGAACTAAAGTGACAGTTATAGGAACACTGACAGTAATTAGTACATTTACCCTAGCAATGCTTTCTATAGGAAAAATGAAAGCGCGACAACTACTCAACTGGTTATTGAAGCATTAACAGAAAATCCGCAATCGCAACCTCTAATACGACAACCTGTCACGAACGTCATGATGAAAAAAGTCGGAAACCGTCCCTACGCAAAATTGAGCGTCACTGTCCAATTTACGATTTATCTGTCGTGACGTGCACGCCGTATACATGCACGCATGCATGCATGCATGCATGCTTGCTTGTTCGTCGCGAGCGCGATAACGCAGCGCAGTTGGGTCGATGCATTATGCAGTTTTCCGTGCGTTCATTATATTTTTAGACCTTTACGATTGCAAGGTTACGCTCGTAACGGCTGGCTCTCCTCGTTAATTGCGATTTTTTCGCGGCAATCGCCCGCTGACCGGATAAGTATTCCACTCCTACGAATCGTTTGCCTCACCGATCACCCAGACCGATCTTTCTCTCTTTGGCGAACGTCTCCGAAGATCGAACGATTCCATCGCGTCAAACCAAGCATTTTCTCGTCTCTCTCTGTTCTCTCTCTCTCTCCCTCTCTCTCATTTCTCGTGTAACAAGTTCAAGTCGAGTAACTTTTCTTAACAAATCAGTTCAGTGTACGTATAAGTCGATTGCAACTATTTACTCGTTTGGGTTTGAAGCTTTATTCGTACTGCTGGAGTTTGAGCATTTATCCCTATTTTTTTTGTTTTTTTTATGCGAGAAATTTTGCAAATAACATTCTAATTCTGTGAAAAAATACTTGAGATTTCCGTGACGCGGAAGACGATCTTAGGATTTTAGTGATTCTTTTTTTTCTGCAAATCAAGTATATACAAGACAATTGTAACTGTTTGTGTCTGGAGTTTCCTTTGCATCGCTGGGGTTAAGCATTACCTATTTTTTTCTGGACAGAAGTATTTTGCTAAAGCATTTTGCAATTGTCATTCGGTGAAAGCAGACTTGACATTTTTGTGACACGAAAGAAAAACCTACGACTGATGCTAAATTATACTTTTTTTTTGTCAAATTTTATGTACAAGTTATATTCTAACTTCTAAACCGGATACATTTCCTTAAGAAGCTTACAAACGCACCGAAACTATATTTTCATAAAATTTAAATCACTTACTAGATCATTCCAGAATTTATAATAATTTATGAACATTTTGTGTTAACCAGTAGCTTTTAGATAGCTGTTGCTGTACATAAAAAATCAATTTATTCTACTAAGTAATACTAAATTATAACTGTAATATATTAATATTTCGTGAAAAATCAGTAGTACGGGATTCCACTGTTCTCCATTATCGAATTCCATTATCCAATTAATTTTCTACAGCTTTTCATAAATATTTACTGATTTCCATACCAGTCAGTAAAACAACGGTCGAATTTTATGAAAATATAGTTTCGGTTATTTGACTCGCTTTTCAAAAATATATATATCCAGTTTGGGAATTAAAATACAACTTGTATGTAAATATACAGTGGCTACTGTAAGTCGATTATAACTGTTTCATTTTGTTTGGTTACGTTTGACTGGAATGTTTCTTATTGCTGGAATTTGAGCATTATTTTTTTTTGTTTCTTTTAAAGAGAGCTATTTTTCTTCAGTATTTTGCAATTATTATCATTCGGTGTTGAAAGAATACTTAAGATTTCATCAATAACAGAAAGAAATCCTGTGATCGATGTTAAAATAACCGATTATTGGAGTCGAATAAAGTCACGTAAAGTGATCACGTCGAATTAATATAAATTATTTTCAAACTGATTTAATCGCTTCATTGGGAAGAATTTAAGTACTTGGAACAATGTACAGAATACTTTTCGAAATATCGACGCATCCTTCGGCCGCATCCGTGTGTTTTCTACTCCACGATCGTTTCCAGGAATTGTCTTTGACGGCTAATCGATGCTCATTATAAATTGATCGAACGTTTCGCATCGAGACGAGGCGATCGAATTCGATTGGTTTGGGCGGGGGGAGGGGGGGGGGGGGGGGCAGCTCACCGCAGTGAAAATTAAAGCTCGATTAAACGCGGAATCACGCACGGTTTAAACGTCGATCTGGCTTATCAGAACGATCAGAATTCGCGGAAAATGTGAGGTGAGAGCGAGCAAACGCCCAACGCCATTACGCGGAAGCTTACGTGACAATGCAGATACAAGAAGAAATACTTTGAACGATAATAGTACAATCGAACATTTATAGTTGATTACGATTCCGAAGAATGATGAGTCTGCAAATGCCTTGAAAATTCTATAAATAATAAATGAAATGCCTGAGAAATCATTCGTGTTTTTTACTAGACTCCATTTTTTAAATCTTCTAAATTGAAGACAATTTGTTATGTTGTATAGTATACGATATAAGGTTAGATGTTTGCTATTTTGAGCAACTAGGAGTTTGCAAACACATCTTATAAATTTTGCTAGTAGTGTCTGAAATTGAGAAGCTACTCATGTCTCTTAACAGGTGTCACCTATTGATTTTCTTTTTATTTAAAAAAAAATGTTTAGATTGTGTAATGTAAGGTAGATCAGTACGGAAGAGCTACAAGTTTTCTATATAACGATAAATTTTGTCGAGAGTTTTATTTGATAAACCAAGTGATCATAAACGGTCGAAAATTATACGACAAAATCTGGCAAAGTGTATGTATGCGAATTAACCGAAACATTACTCCATACTGTATTACAGTATGAATTTACTTTCTCAATCTTGATATCGTAACATAAAATGGAAAAATTTATTGTATTTAACTTTTATCTCTTGTGTAATATCTTTTCTTGGTGTTTAATTAAACATAAAATGGTCTCCTTTTAAACAGTAACAATCCTTTTTACTCTACGTACTATTTTAATATGTGTCGTATCGTGTTACAGTCACTAGGTAAAGTAATCCGTCTGTATTACGTAATAGTGTAATTTTTACACATTTTAAATTATCTAAAATACCTAATACAGAAATAATACAAAAAAAATTGTAAATTTGCTCTTCCATTTAATAAAATTGTTTCTTTAAATGCGAGTGTTTTCTGAATTGTTTACAATTAGTAGATATCCCAAATCTTTACTGGTCGATAGGCTTATTGTATCAAATCTTTGATTTTTTTCTTGATTAATGGGAGGCATTAACAAGAGTTTGCAGTTTAAAAATCGATAGGGTTCAACTATTTCCACTAAGAATATATCTTTTAACGCAATTGCTATGAGCTAATAATGTCAAATTAATCCGATTATACGGAATTTCATTTTAACCTATCGAATATCGATTTCCGTCAGTAGCCGAGATTTCGCATGTTAAGGGGAAAGCGTTTTTCATGATATTTTTTTGTGGACATTACACCTGACGCAACACGGAAAACTTGATCACCCGTATGAGACAAGTATATGAAAATATTTTTAGGCATAATGTTCATTTGCTTGACTGAAATGAATCATCATGTAAATCATTTTCCTCTACGTAATAACCTTCTTGGCGTGAATAATTAATGACATACGCATTTGTACAGAATAAGAATAACAAATCAAACATTAATCATTTCCATTTTTTACAAGAGAAATTCTAAGGTTGCTTTTTTTAGATTCCTTTAAATTTTTATACAGGGTAGGTATGCATAATTTTACCAATGCGTTTAAATCTGTCATTCATAAGTAATTCATAGAGTTCAAATTAGAATCGTTCAATAGTAGTAATAGTATACAGTTTGCGAATAGAGAGAACGTCAGTTCTAGACTTTCAATCTGTAGTAAAGTTGAAGTACTAAGCATTTTTGTTAAAATAACGTAAGTCATCCTACTTTCTATTCATACATTTTATAATTCATAAATCAGTAATTTGAAGATTAATGATATTATTATGTCATTGAGCTTTATATTATTTGTTATATTTGAAGTCACAGTTAATTTTTCCACGAAGGTAAGAAATTGTATATGCAATTTCACTGCATCATGACGAAGCTGGATATATCGTGTATAAGAAATTTGTCAGTTATCATTTGTATTTAAGAAAGAATTTGAAAAATGAAAAGGAAACCATATAAACGTTCTAGACCGCTTCAAATATTAACATGGCGAAATTATGCATCTCTGTCGTCCTTTACTTATATTTTGTTTACGTATATGATCGAAGGAGTAATCGTCAAATATTGAGGAAAACTTGTGTCACGAGTTTCATTATATTTTTAATTTAATAATTCTGAAATATTTACTTAGTCATAAATAAAGTTGTTAAGCATCATTCATTATAACTGAAGAAGTAACTAAATGGTACACAAACAAATATTGCGTGCTAAAGGTAAACAGAATGATATATTAGTAGTCCACGAGAAAAGAAATTCAGTACTTAAACAGTTGGAACAAAATTGGTCAAACTGCAAGTAGATCGAAATACTACATGCGACAAATCATATTTTAATGGTTCATGATTTCTTTGCAACTGTGCATTTATTCATCCTAATTTAGAAATAATTATTGATTTTTTAACTATTATTACATGCGTTTTACCCCGGTTAATTTACTAAACAATGCTAAGTTTATTCCTCGAAGGGTATTAATCCGATAAACGCGTAATTCTGCAGTATCGTACTAATTCGGAAGGACTTGATAAATTTTAGCGAAACGTATACATTAAATTAAATACGATCGTTCAGTGTAAACATTTGTTTGTTTGGTGAAAGTCTACTTGAAACAGTTTTTAGAACGCCAGAAAAGTTTGTTTCCTTATAAACATCGATACTATCCAGAAGTTACAGATTTAAACAGAAAACGACTTCTCTTGTTGTATCTACTTTGAAAATGTTTGAAGAGCAGCACTATTTACTTCAATTTTCATTCATTTAGATAAAAGACTGCTCTATTTTTACAATATGTTTGAGGACATATAAATCAACAAATAGGATGTATAACAAAACTTTACTGAAATGAAATTTTAATTTGAAAACATGACATTAAATTTGGTTTAAATTTAAGGAAAATCGTAGAATGATAATAAAAGTTGAGCGAAGGTACGCCGATTAAGAAAGCATTCTCACAATGGTTATTTCTTCTAATGACGATTGATAATGTGACTTGTAAGTCTGTAGTGTTATTTATCAAAAACAATTTAACAATATTTGTAAATATTCAAACAAAAGTGAACAAGAGTCGGCAGTAAAAAGTTCTCTAAATTTTTTCTGTACATAATTTCTTAAAGAAATGCCGTCATTTAATAAAAGTTTGCATTTTATTGTTCTAGCAAATAACATATTCTTTATTAATCCGAAGAATCAAATTTAGGTTTTTCATCAGAAGAAATTGCTGTAGAATTTTTAAAAAAATTTCAAATGTTTGAATGGAAATTTCGACTAAAAACAACTGCGTTCAATACACTCTCGCTGAACAATGCCATAATCGATCTAAAGTGTTTCCCGCGTACTGTCAATCATTGAACAAACCCGCCGACCAAGTATGTCGATTCTCAAAACGTTCGATTAAAAACAGGAACAAAATAGAAGCACAAGTTAAAAAAATGAGCGTGTGACGAAATAAAAAAAAAAAAAAAAAAATAGTAAGAATCGTTACCAATTCACCAAATTTTCTAATTTTGTTCTGGAATCCTGACATCTTGCCAAGAATTCGTGATCAGAAAAATGAAAAGAAAGTAAAAAATAGGGGAAAAACAAATATTGAAATGACCCTCTATAATGCCATGCAACTTGGAAGTTGTACATCTATATATACTTATATTTTCATGCATAATAATTTAACTGACATAAATTTTGTATCTTTGTTACAGTAATATTGGTTCACATGATTGTCCGTTAGAATAATTAATTGTATTGTAATTCAGTTATAATGGTGCACAGGTATCTTCGATTTATCGCCTCTTGAAGCCGTTCGAATAATTATGAGAGCTAATGTATTATACTGTTAATATATAAGTTACACTATAATTTAGTGCAAAAGTTATTTAAGAAATATGTTTCCAGATGAATAAAGTGTATAGGATCAGATAGCACGGTTTTTATTAAGAAAAATCTATTTCAAACTCTACACAATATTCTCTATATCATTTAACCCTTTTGCTAGGAAAGGCCACTATAGTAGGTGGCCATGAAACTCATTTTCTGTGTATATAAGAATGGGCACTACATAAACACGAGCAGATATGCACACATATGAACAGTGAATCCGCTGTTAGAACACCCGTAATTGTACTATAACAATCATCACAACCAGTAAAATTTTCTAGTCAGATGATTGAATTTTTGATCCTCATAAGTTTTTCTTTCAATTATCCAACGAAAAGAATACATTCGCAATTCGAATTATATAACTTTTCGACCAGGCAAAAGGGTTAATGAAAGGGTAAATGCGACACACCTTTTGCACCAACTTGATAATGTTGTGTCATTAATTTATTTATATCAATTATTTCCTTCCATTTCTCCCATCAGAACAAAAAATTGCCTTCAACCGGAATCTTTTTTTTTCATAATACAAAAATTCGATTATAGAGGGCTAAACAAAGGTGAGGAAAAGATTGGAGAAAATCGAAACGGAACGGCATTCACTTAAATTTGGCTCTTTTTCGCAACTGCAACGAGATCGAAGCAAACCTGGTGACACACTAATATTCATATTTCATCCATGACGACATAGAAATCGCAGGCGATGGCTTCGCCTATCAATTAATCGATATGGACCGGAGGTCCCGCGGCCAATTCCTTCGATACACCCATGGACTTCCGCACGGAATATAATGAATATTTCACGGATTGATCGATTTCCAGCGACTCCATTCGGAAGGGTCTCACGTGAAGAGAAGTAGGAGGACGTAGATGGAAAGCAATCGGCTACTAAATATACAATGCACCCCAGAAACGGGGAGGAAAAAAAGTTAGCCCTGCTCGGTGCACGACTGCATTGACCGCAACTATGTCCCAAATATCGAACGATCGAAATGTTCGTTTCGACAGAACCCCTAACGCTTAGCCTCTTTGCATTCTGTTCGGTTTTCGTCTTTTGCCAACGGCAAGTATAGAGTTTTATACGAAAATATGGGATTAGATGGGACAATTAGATGCTTCACGCAGCTGGGATGGTTGCATATTTTATTGAAGGTACGAAGAGCAGAAGAAGGTGTCAAATAAAATTTGTGAAAGTAGACTTTGTATAATTTGATTTGATCTACTAAGTTACAGTATTTACTGATTAAGTATCATATCATCGCATAAATAATGCGAGTATTTGAACCCCCCTATTGCGTTCGTGAAACTTGATGTTTCAAAATTTCTATAAAAAGCAAATACAGCTAAAAAATCTTACTCGAATGGGATTCAAAATAAAAAATTACATTAATCTGAAAACTCAATCAAGATAGGAGACTTAAACAATTGAGAATTAAATAGAAAAATACGTTAAAAGAGGGATTGAAAAATTACTGACAAAATGGAAAGATATATGAAAACTTAATTCTATAATTAACTTTTGTAATAAAATGTTTTATCTTTCTTTCTCCTTTTCTTGCAGAAAGAAAATACTTGCACTACATAAAGCATGATGTAATAAAATACTTGTCTTCTGGAGAATACTTTTTGTTTTCCATTTTTGTCTATATAAAAAGTACCGTTTGTAATTGTTTATTTCTGTAGCTTGATATACAGTTTTTTCGAGGTGACCACAAAAGAGTGATATTCATAAAATGAAATCGGAGTTAAACTAAAAGTATGAGTATAATACATAGATATGAACAAATATTGTTCACCGCTAGTATATAGATTTAAAAGAAGAACAGGAATATTGAACATTATAATAGGTTCATTGTGTCTATAAAACAATGAATCTGTGAATATATAGAACATATGGTACGTCCTTCTATTATGTTTATCTACCTTTAATCAAATACGAAATTCATCCCAGCTGCCATGATTTTACGAAAGATCGAATTTCGAAAACTACTGTTCGTTCCAGTAATTCTTCCAAATACTTAAAAGAAACCACGTATCCTCGTGACTTTTTGTTATGTATCAGACAGCGAAACACCGTGGCTCTCGCAAAACGTAATTGGCCCGATAAAGTGTCAGGAATTTTTTGAGAAAATGGTTCCTCTCGTAACCTATAATTAAACTTAAGAATGCCAGATAATGCACCGAACATTATCGATACTCTCGTAAATTTCTCTTATCGTATCTGCACGCGCATTTATTTTTTTCACGAGTTCAAGGCAGAAAATGATTAACAAATTTTTTAAAAGAAAAAGACAAATATGAAAAATTTCATCTTCGACATTATTATGTCATCCTGCAGGTAACCTCAGTATTGCTTCCTTTTTAGAAAGGGTGAAACAAAGTAATTTGTTTAAAGGCCAAGGGGAGAAGCAGAAAATATTCATTTTTATTCGGCAGTGATCAACTTGAAAAAAATTAAAATAATGTGAAACAATGAGTTGTTTTATTTTTTATGCCTAATCGGTATAAACCTCATGCTACAAACAATGCAATTGAATTTATTGTTTTTTTTTCTGTTTTTAAGTTGTTTTGTGACATTCCCCGTTTTTCCCTCTTTCCCTTCATTTCTAATCATACGTGATTAAAAACAGTCCCCTTTCTTCGCACAGTAGTCTTCAATTAACTAACAATTTTCCAACTTTTGCGTAATAAATTTCTCCACACCGTTTTTCTAAATACTTGCACAACTTAGGAAATAGCTTCATAGGTTGCGAATCCTCCCAATAATGTGACATGTCACCATGAATTCTCGTGATTTATCAAAATTACATCGCGACCCCTTGCTGTTACATTTTCATTATGTTTCAACACGCGCGTATACGCTAATTACCTTATCTAAACTAATAGGAAAACAAAAGTTAGCGGCTCGAATACTGGTTCTCGTATCACCCGAACGCTCATGAGAAACGCGAGGTCATCGTGCATTGCAACGGCCGAAGTACAACGCTTGCTTCGTTTTTACACGTGTGCATAAACTATATAGAAATACGTATGTGCGCGGAGTGAAATGGAATTTATGATGATTTTTTCGGAAGCAGAAAATTTCTTAAGTCAAGAATAAAGTTATCGTTTATTAAGGCGCACCGTAGAAATGCATCCCGAGTTATCCTGCCGCAGGATGTTTCCGTCGCGGATCAACGATTCAATATGGCGTCGGTATCTAAGCATATTTTCGAATTAACGCTGAAAAAGGAAAGGAAACAGAAAATGTTGCGGAAAGATAACCGTAGAATAATTCGGTTCATAGAAAAAATTCTGTTGAAAAAATAGTTGGTAATAAAGTAGATCTGTCGTACGATAATTAGTTGACTGAACTTTTCTTAAGTTGAAAAAATTATGAAATGTAAATAAATTATTATTTGAATATCTTTAATAGTAACGTAATCTTTAATAACTATTCAACTCACGATCACTTTATTCAGTCTCTACTTTTTAACATAATAAATACTCAAAGTTATGTTAATTAGTACGTCTCGAGTTGCAAACCTGTTCTCGGATTATATTATAATTTCTACAAGAAGTGTATACTTGTAACGCCGCTGAGAAAAACTTATACCGCAGTTGCAAGACATAATGAATTTTTAACCTTTTTAGGGTATCAAATACTATTAGAAATACGCGTAATCAAAGTACGAAATGTGAATTAATTTGCGGTCATTAAATGTTGTTAAAATTTCAAGTGAGAATTAGATTTGCAATTCAACGTAATATTATGGAAATGACACTATCCATAATACGTTCAGTAAAAACGGTGTTTACGTTCTACCAGAAGAAACAGAAATGATCTAAGTACTCTAAATTGAAACAAAGATCAAAAATCTACATAATTAAATGTTTCTGCTTCTCATACCTCGATAGAATCTTCTTCACGTCGATCCGCGATTACGCATCCTACTTGCAGAATAACATTTTTCTTGAACAAGCTTGCACGCACATTAACATTGTGTTCGGTCTTCCGTTTCCATTTCTTCGCGAATCGTTCAAGGGAAGGACGAATTCACCAATGCCTCACAAAATAACGAGTTTCTTTCAATTTTCAAGAAACTTTTTAGTCCCTCGTATTTTTTCTTCTTTTTGCACAATTGTGAAACCTATATTTGACCTAGAAGAAGATTTATAAACTATGTAAGCGATAAACACGATTTCCTCGTAAAATCCGTTTCCTTCATTTCCATTCTTCAAACATGCTTAGTATGGTTTATAAAATTCGAGTATAAATCAGGCGAAAATTGATCAGTCGATCGATCAATTTTAACTGGTTACCATTTCTTAGCTATTATGCAAGCTTGTACATGACAGAAATAAATAAAAAACGAGGAGGTGAAGGAGTAGAAATCAGCTGAGCTATCGACCTTAATAGAGAAAACGAGAATTTAGCTAGAAGAAAATTGCGTTACGATTTAGTTATTACACTGCTTCCCTGGCCTACCACACCATTGTTAGACACACGCGCTAACTTGGTTGTCTCCCATGTGTTTGGTGTTCTTGACCTGCGCTTTCGATACCGTGTTTATGTCGATGCGTGATAGGAATTGGGTAAAAGCTCACGAGTAATCTTGAACATGCATATATATGTATATACATAACTGCATGGGAATAACTTCGAGAATGTTTCACGCGATAGACACTTGCGACTGATATTTTATAATCTCTCGCGAATGCTATGTATTGAACGAATTTGATTTCACGTACAAGGTCAAACAATTTGATCCTGCCTATACGAATTTTAAAGTACTCAATGTTACGTTTCGTCCAAAAGGTATCCTGCAAAATTAATTCCCTATAAGTGTTGAAGAAACAATGATTTCGAAAATGTACGTACCATGTGAACACGTACGTCCATGATTCACCTCGTCGAGCTTCATCCGAGCAGAAAATGAGCTGAACCACAAAATCTAGTGAATGAAGACGAAATCGCTATCGCGTGTGAATAGTTTAGAACGAGAAACGAACGAAACGTGTACGCAAAGGGAAGGAATCAATTCGAGAAGTAACCGATGCCAGCGCACTCGTAACGTAATTTAATTAGCAGCCTCGCGCCGCGCTTAAAATTTCTTCATTTTACTATACGTCGACGTTTTTGAACCGCAAACGTCCACAAATGCACTGAATCGAATTTCGCATATGTGGACGTTTCTCTATCCTCCCATAACCACGTACTCCCTCCCACCCCATCATCAGTCCTAACCCAACTCCCTGTTGCTCTTTCTCGGTGTATCATATCCTAATCGTCGGCGCGCGAATTCCAACCCCTACCCCCTTGTCAACTGTATAAAATATTCTCAATCGTATCAACAACAGTCACATCGTACATCGTACAACGTTATTACATTATTACAATAGTTTATAGTTAATCGTAATCAATATAATATTCACAGCATTTTATCAAAATCTCTTAAAAGCACCAACCGTGGCGGCTCAAACTTTTCCATTCGTTCTCTTTTTTCCTCTTTCTCTCGCACTTTCTTTCTTCTTTTCTCATTCTCTCTCTCTTTCTCTCTCTCTCTCTCTCTCTTTCTCTTTTTCACTGTTAGACGCATCTCGCGTAATTCATCTCGATTAAAAACCCGATCTTCTATCTTCATCATCCGTTTCTTATGCATCTTCTTTTTCTCTTTCTTCTGTCCCTTTTCCCTTCCACTCTCTCACTGTTCTTCCTTCCTTTCTCTCTAGCTCTCTCTCTCTCTCTCTCTCTCTTTCTTACTCTCACTTACATATATATATATATACCTTCAATAATTTATCGATATATATATATATATAATATATATATATGTATATATAAGCTAAACGTTTCGTCTTAAAGCACTGATTAAACGAGGGAGCTCGTTTTAACGTGTCCCTCCCTCTGAACACGCGTTTACCAACCATCCTAACCAAAATCACAGGACTAACTAGAAACACCGCCGGCTTTTTGCCTCGTCGCTCAGTGGGGATCGATGAACACGAGGTGTACACCCTCCGTAGAAACGAATGAAAAGACAGGAGTGGCCAGGAACGATAACAGGGAGAAACAGTCATGGGAACTCGAAGATTCGAGCGCCCGATGACATAGCAACGGAGAAGGCGCACAAACGTTTCTCGACCGTTTAATAAGACGAGCAGGAGGCTGAACGACGGAACCTGGTGTGTCGAGAGAAGGACACGATGATAACAGATGATAACCAGAAGAAGAAACATTACTAGCGGGGATATACAACGAAAGAAATGCGAGAAACAACGAGCGAATGAGAATGAGGCACCACAAGTAGTAGAATTGCTGCTCGTGTCCGTGTTTCCCTTTCCCTCGTCTAACCGCGTTCCTCGCGTCACGCGAATAGCTACGCTGATTCTCCAGTAGAGTATCGGACTCACGATCCGATTTTTCAGAGAATTTTTCATAGAATCCTTCAGAGGATCTTCCATTACGGTGGTAGCAATCGATGCAAGTAGAACGTTAATCGAGTTCAATCGAAGATGTCGAGACGAAGGGAAATGGAAACGATGAAGGAGAAGAAGGTGTATCAATCGGTGGTTCTTCCTCCAGCGGCGGTGAACGTGGCTGCTGTTGCACGGTCTAAGGCGAACTCAATGATGCGGCGGTGGCGGCGGTGGGGCCTCTTCCTCGGAGGGATCCACGGGGCTTGGGGACAGGAACTTGCGCACATACTTCGGATAATGTGTCTTTTCGTGGGCCTTCAGTATCGTCGACCTCGAGAAGGTCTTGCCGCATAGCGTACACCGGAACGGACGTTCTCCAGTGTGCACCCGACAATGGTCCTTCATGTGGTGGCGCAACTTGAAGGCCTTACCACAAAACTCGCACTTGAAGGGCCTGTCACCTGTATGCGCCGGTAGGTGGGCTATTAGGGAGCCAACGTCCGGAAACGATTTGCCGCAGAACTTGCAGAGGACGACGCCGGAGGTCGGGTCCGAATGGGCCGCGAGCTCGAGATCCATCGGTTCGATCGTACCTGCGGTGGGGTAGTGGGCTTCTGGCGGCAGGTGTATACCGGGTTCGAGACCCAGCTGAGCCTGCAGCTGCAGGTGGGCCGCCTGCTCACGGTACTTGAGCGTCTCGAGGCTGTGCGAGAGGATGTGCCGCGCCAGCTTGCTCTGGTGGAGGAACGAGGCACCGCAGTACATGCACGCAAACATCCGCTCATCCACACCCATCAACTCCTGCAACCAAACAAACAAGAACATCAACTTCTTGTCTTCCCTTTAGCTCGTCCGTAACACCCCCACAGAGTAATATGCTTCTCGCTCTCGCTTTCGCAAATTCGCTCTCGCTCTCCCTCTCGCTCTGTCCCTCCCCCTCTCTCTCTTACTCTCTTCTAATTATCTATGTAACTATCTATCTATCTATTTATCTATCTATTTCTTATCTATTCATCTATCTTGCTTGCAAAGATTTTCGTTTCATTTGTTACTTTGAAATGATCGTTTTAAGAAGAAAAGAGACTTCTTTCCTTCTGTCTTTTTCTTCGTCACTTATCGTACTATATGGATGCTATATGCACGTTCTCGCTACTTCGTCGCGACAAATCGCTCGTTCCAACGCTACTCAACTCGCAGCGTACACAGATATACATATATTGTATATACATATATGCATGTATGAGCTGCGACGCACCAGGCTTCAATCGGCGCATGTTTACGCTCCTTTCTCTTTCTTTCTGTTTCACTTTCTAATGTTTTTTCTCTTTTTCTCTTTTTATAGCCTCTCGCGTATTCTTTTTGCTCTCTCTTATTATTTTAACTACCTCTTTTCAGCTTTTCTCTAGTGTCACTAATACCGTTGGTTATTAAAATAAAGAAAAAAAAATAAAAAAAGAGAAAAAATAAATTAAAAAAAAGAACAGGCAAGGCTTGTCTTTTTGAGATCACTACTTGTAAAGAAGCGCGTTTTTGGCATGACCAGATGTTACGCGTGTCGCGAGGTTCTCTCTGTCTTTCCTTCCTTCTCTATATCGTCACCAGCTCCTCACGTCCGGTGGAAACAAAAAAGAAATCCTTGGCCTGACGAGAAAACGATTCCTCTCGACGGCATTTAAGACGGTAGCACAAGAAGTTGACGCTCATTTTTGTTTGGCACGGCGCGCACCCCAAAGATAACATTATGTATAATGACAAGGAACTGTCTGACTGTGTGTGTAAAACAGCGTATAGGAAACGCGTTTTATATATACACACACGTATACGGTTCTTTTTTTATACGTGTCCATATATATATAGACGCGTGTATGTGTCGATCTGAAATAACGGGTGACACACGTATGGAGCCACGGCAACCCCCACAGCCTCGCTCAAGAACAACAGCCCACCCCCACCCTCTCGCCCCTCCTCCGATTTTTCTTTCCCTTTCCTTTTTTTTCAAAATTCTTTTTTCTTTGGTGTATGACATTGGTAATAACCGCGACCAAGATGGCCGCCGCGGCGCAAAATGGTTCGCCGCAGCAAAAGGCATTGCACTCAATCCAAAAAAAAAAAAGAAAAACGACAAATCGAAATACAAATATTACAAGGTAACAAATGGCAATAATAATAATGAATGTCAATATAATTTGTATATGTATAACGATAGATATATATATATGTATATATATGTATGTATGTCAAACATAACTAAATATATATGTAAGTTACAATATTAGTACATGTATGTGTATATATATGTATATACATACATATATATATATTTACGTATCAATATATATATATATATATAAAAATGTAGTAAAAAACAACCATGGCCAAAAACGAAGGTCAACTTCTTGACAGTGAGCTAGCAAGACAGGCTGGCAGGAGAGGACGAACAGGAATATATGTATGTACGTGTGTTACGCACCGGTTTTCTTTTGATCGCTTGAATCGGCTAGGAAGTGGAGGAAAAAATGTCCGAGTTTAGAAGCGTCATCATAGATTACGCATTTCTATCATAAGTTGCTTCAGTATCTCGAAGCACCGGAATTCGATTGGAAATAATCAAGGGAAGATCGGGATTCACGATTTTTTAGGTCTATTTGGGTCACACGTGAATTTCTTTCCACTTCACGAGGACAGAGAAGAGGGAGAAAGAAGAAGAGCAGAGAAAAATAACAGATACAAAAAAATTGGTGGAAAACAGAGCGCTAAGAGATCGACGCACGAAATCAGTGGAAAATTAGGAAGGGAGATGCGTAAAAGGAAGTTAACTAGGTAAAGGAGGAGGGAGATAATGAAGGAATTAGAGGAAAGGAAAGACAGGCAAAGGATAGGATATATGCACAGAGCACGGAGAAGTGAATTAGTTTGGAAAAAAAGATAATATGTTCGTCAAAGAAGACGGCATGCACGATTGATCTCCTTCTGCACAGCGCGTCTCGACGAAGATCTTTCTTACGCTGAAGCTAAAACGATCGGCAAGCGGTTCAATTCGTCATTACCCTTCTCTTTCTCCGATGAGCCTGTTTCGGCATCCTAACGCGTCGTTTTGTACAAGATTCTCGGTGAAAAGTTGTATTATAGAAAAGAACTGAAAATATTGTATACGTCGCGGACATACGCAACGTGAATAAATCTCGAGTTAAAGGACTGTACTATGTTATATGTATCTCTGAACACTGTTATCGTGAAGATCGTTCACGAGTTCGATTAAGATCGAACGAAAGTCCCATTGCTTCAAGGGTGAATGAACGGTTTCTCTTTGTTATCGAACCTCCGATCACACTAGCGAATCTGTTAATGATACGATCACTTTCAAAATTAGCGGGGAGAGCAGCAAACAGCAAAGCACTTTGGGCACGCATGCAATAGACCCACATGCAAGTGAACTCGAAATATAATGTATGTCTGTCTATCTATCGGTGCGGATAGATAGGCAAACAAAATAGATAGATATAAATAGATAGATAGATAAAATGGATCGTGTTGAAATGTTGCTCGAGCTATCGAACGAATCTTACGAGCTCTTGTCAATCGGCGGTCGTCAACGAGTAGCACGTAAACGAACGATTCGTTGTAATCTTATATACGACAAGAGATTCATCGAGATGCAACAAATTGCAGACATTTCTATTTCTCTATCTTTATTTTTTCTTTCTTTTTGCAACATTCGCGCCAGCTCATCCACAATCCACAATGGTGATGCCGTCGTGTATATATGAGATTGCAGATGAGTCGAGCACGACGCACAACCGACGATAACCGTAGTAATCAATATATATATATGTATAATATATACATATGTACATATATATTATATATATGTGTATATATGTATATATATATACATATGTACATATATATTATATATATGTGTATATATGTATATATATATATAAATGCAGAGTAAAGAGAAAGTACGAGAATAAAAAGTAGTCAATAAATTGGAATATATAGTACGAAGAAAGAGGGAAACTCACCGGATCTGGTGGGAGTCTGTAGTCCGTAGATATTTCACTACTAATGCGCTCTTCGGTCGACCTTTCCCAGTCCATCTCTTTTTTTAACGACTGCAAACGAACATCGGATTCACGTCAAAGTAATAATTGGATAGCCGTCGATGCTATTGGAAAAGTATGAACTTGATCGCGTGCACTGAGGCACGCGAAATCATCAGCATTTACATTCTCGAGAAGTCTTGGTGTGATTAACTTAGTAAACAATTCAAGGCAGATGACGTTATTGAGAGAATCATTCCAAGTGAAGTTGTTTGATTAACAAAAAATTAATAATGTTTGCTTGTGTGGGATTTTCTGTGTGCTGCCTGAAGGCAGATATTATAACGTGGTATGGTAAACGTTGGTAATATGGAACAGCGAGTAATATGGAACTTTGTAGAATCTCGATAATTACATAAACAGCGAATTTCACTAGCGACCGTATATACGAGTTCCTTGTAAGCAATAACGGAATATACTGACAATTAACCGTTAATAGAACATTCATTATTTAAAAGGAAACGTTCTTTTTTCATTTACAAGGCTCCAGACATTTCTAAAAAGCAAGTCAAATAGCTAAATATTTTAGTGGCGGTAAGTTAAAAAGTAGATATTACCTGCACGTGATTCATAATTAAATATGTTTGTTCTTGAATGTTCAAAAATGGTTTAATATTAATGTTACGTTTTTCTTAGTATAATTACTATTCGTCTGTCTAAGTTTGCGTGTACGCAATGTAAAACGTGTGGAGTGCGTGCGTATTCCATAATAACGTTATATGGCATTACGTTATATTTTTACTATTATAAATATGCACATTATTATCTTTTACATAGATTACGTTACAATATTAGCGGTTAAAAGAAAATTCTGGGACAGAGAATGCAATGATAAATATAATTTTAGTAGTTCAAAAGAATCGTGTGACATACCAAGTTGCATAAAAAAAATATGGAATACCTAAAAGATATTTGTTTCTCCTTATCTTTTGTTTAAATAATTATTAATTTTTTTTATAACGAAATTAAAGTTTTCTTAGCTTTCCTTGCAAACTTCCTAGGTGTTTCGTGTTAAATACTATTTTTTCGAACATCCGAATTTCATTTCTGTCAATTTTTTACTATAATACCAGCTCTTTTGAATTGTTTCACACTTAATAATTAAAATATGATTATGTGTTCATTCCTTCGTCTAGTCGCGTTGGTTTTACTAAAAAAGACAAATCCCCCTATTCTTGGCAAGTTTTTAAAATCAAGCGTTCCATATTACCAATGTTTATCATATGGCAACATATAAATTAAAAATGACATGATAAAATATGAGAATGATGAGAAGTATTTAGCAGTAGACAGCTATTGCTATAGTTCGTAGTTGGTAAGTTGGCAGTCCGTACAGCACAGGAGCGAACAAAAAGGGGATGCACTTGTATTCCTTCATGTAAGGTAAATGACCCACGTATGTACTGTCACTGTTCCTATAACTGCCACTTGAATTCGTTTATTTAATAGCAAAGTAATGTATAAAGAATAGTAAGTAAACAAATTTTCATACTAAACTTGGACTTCGGTTTACGTAACAACACATAGACATTGTATATTCGTGTACACTTAATATTTATAAATAAATATTAGGAGGTAAATGTGCAGTTGAACATTAAAACGTGACCAATATAATTATAAACTACGAAACGTGTCATAATTCAGTAAGACGACACGTTTACTATATATATCTTATATGTGTTACACACACTGACGTGTTAATATATGTAAAACGTGTTTCTATTTAAATGAAAAGTTTTCAAGTGACAGTACGAAGGACATTGGACTTTGTTGTACATTTTCAATTACGTAGTAATGAATTTATTATATTGAACATATCAAACAAATGTTCATAAATAAAAGAGCGGTTGAACAATACTATGCTCCAAACTGGAACGATCTTTATGTTAACGACGTTCTAAAATAGTTAAATAAAGTTACGCGATAATCTTAAAGTGGCAGTACGTGGCACGTCTACCCTATACACCTCTCCTTCTTCGCTTCGCAACGATTCGGTCACTGAAGTAAGTAGATACGTGTGATTTATCTTTATAATTGTGTCAGGTAGAATGGTCTTTAACCAATCAGACCCACATTCCTTTCGACTGCCATCTTACCAATTCCGTACAATGTTAAGGGAAAGTTGTCAAAATGATAGTAGTTAAAATATGTATGTATATCTAGTATGATATAACTAAACTGCCGATTTTTATGCAGATTCATATTTTTATTAATAAAATTAAAGAAATGCGATTTAAATGGAGGATTGTTTCACCACCAAAATACTCTAATTTTTACTGTATTTTAAATATTTTGTATCTCTTTGCATATTAACACTAACCGTACCATGCCCAGTTAAATGAACGGTTTTAAAATATTTGATTTAAGATTCTACATTCATTGTTATTTGTTTCGTTCATTTAACTTTATGACAATTCTTATATTGTCCGATTAACTAATTTCTCACATTTTCTTTTTCTTTTTGCTTCCCTTTTTTCACTTACACTTATTAGAAAGATTTATTGGATAGGTAAATGTAAAATGCCGGTACAGTTAAGGTTAAATGTATTCTCCGCCTTTTTTACATCTAGACTTCCCATAAATGTATAAAAGTACGCAGTCTAGTTATAACTTTTATTTGATACTTATTTGTACACAATAACAATGTGAGTTATTATTAGGGGCCGTTCTATTCTAGAATTTTAGAAAAATCACTTTTTAGTATTTTCTTAAACAAAAGAATTTAAAAAATGTACATGTAAAACCATATGCCTGAATTTCTAAAATTAGCGAATTTATAGCCGTTTCAACGATGTAACGCACAAAACGATGTGCGAGGTATAAAAAAAATTTAAAAACGTTTTCCTCAAAACAGTGTTTTCCAAAATGGCTTCCATAATATTACCAATACGATCTACTTGACGGACTGACTTCATGTTTTCATGTTTTCATGAAGTTATATCATCAAATTATATTCCTTTTTTAATTTTATTAAGCCGCGAGAAATACAAGAAAAGAAAGAATAAAGAACCGATATTCGAATTTCAAAATTCTAGTTTTTAATTGCCATTCTTTTTCTTGCATTCTGCTATCTATGATAGATAACTCATACCCGATTAACATATTTGTGACTGACGGTTGTAGAGCGAGACGCTTACAATTAATTGAACGCTACATATAATTTCCAAAAGTCTATAACTGAATACCAAACGGATCTGCTATTTAAATGTGTGTGAATATAAACAATCTCATACACATAATCGTTTGTTATTTAAAATTTAAGGAAGTCAATTATTACAAACGCACGTTGTAAACATTGATGAAAAATTACTGGCAATATTAAAATTAATACAGCTCTGTATAAAATCAATAAATTTATTTTTTGAAAACGATATTATGAATTTATTGCAACGTAAAACTTAATAACACATTTACGGAATTACTTTATATAATAATTTTGCGAGGTATCTAATAGTAACTTTAAATATAAAATATATTACTAAATTAAGAAATGATAACACAATTTAATGAGTTATTTATTAGACCAATGAAAGTTGTATTCGTTGGTTGCGAGCTGATGTGATTTATAAGCCTTATGGCTAGCGGTAGTGTCGACAATAATTTAAATAGGTAGTCAACAATAAGTAATAAAGTCGTAGTCATTATAAAATGTACATAAATCGTGATAAATATGAAGAAACATGTGGGAGAATTACGTTGTTGATACTCAGCTGCAGATTTTGAAATGATGTACATAGGTCTCGAACGTGTTAAGACTTTATTACCCTGCCTTGCATGACAGGAATCATGGAAGCCATATGAAAATTTCTTGTTTAAGTAATTATATTCGAGGATTTACGTTGTTGCCAATTTTTATTTACTTGCTTTACAAAAAATTGTAATTTTATTGAAACATGAATCAATATTTGCTAGCAACAGAGAGTTGTATAATTTCTTTGTAAAAAAAGAAATGCTAAAAAAGATTTCTAGCAGAGCAAGCTATCCAAATGACCAATTAGTTCTAAAAAAAAAACTTTTAGAAGTTATAGTAGTCTACCTCCTAATAACTGAAATTACTGCTATTTGTTCACAAAATATCGGCTAGAAAAATGGCCGCAAAGTCCCTCATAAACATCACTGACAATGAGAACGGACATGAATGACATTTTCCATAATTTGTTTCTACTTTTTAAATTTTTTTCTAGATATATATAAATAAAATAACTGAAATAAAAAAAATTTTTGGTCTTGTTTCTGATGGCGGCAGTTCATGTTTTTATTTATCCCAGTCAAAGTTCAAATTGAATGTGAAGAGAACCTGCTCTACATCTATCACATTTTTGACCGTTTATTGTACTTTTATTGGTCATAATGTGTAATTACAGAATAAAGTTCTAATTACTGTGTAGACTGAATAATGATGTTGTGAATCGAACTCTGAAAAATGAAAAATATTCTATTAATTGTAAGTTTTGCTAGATTAGATAGAAAGATTAGAAATACATTACCGTGTACAGATATACAAAATCACGAATGGTGTACAGACTATTTACATGCTATTTTTCTAGCCCATATCAAATTTTCCAAGCAAACGACATTCACTTCAGTTATTAAGAGATAGAGTGCCACAATCTCCAACCGTTATATTTTAAACCTAATGGTGATCTGACTAACTTTCCTTGTAAGAACCAAAAAATACGCTTTAAAATAGACTATCGCCATAAAATATTTTACATTATAATCGGATACTTGTTAAAGCTACATAATTACAAATTAAAAACTTAATGTGCGAAACATCTATTGTTACGTATTTTACTTTTTGCAACAGTAAGTCGATTTGTTACAAATGATATGATTATAAAATACAATGTTAGAATAAACTAGTAAAGCGAAGCTTTTCCATATAAAACTTTTGTTAGAAAAATATAATTTTTCATTATCTGATTCAATAATTTCTTTAAAGGTATGCCTGTTTTATTACCAAACTCATGAACTTCTAATCAAAATTCTGGAATAAAATATGTGCGAAATGAAACATGACAATGCAACAGCACGGCAATGCCTGTTGTTTTAAATTAAGTACAAAAAGTATATGACAATGAGATACGTCTGACATGAAACTACGTGTTTTGCTAGGAAAACTAATTCTGCTATTATATTGCTCATGATTTTTTTCTCTAGTATTTCTCTGTTATTCTAATATACCATTTTTCATAAAAATAAAAAAAAGGAAAAGAACAAATACAAAAAAAGATACTTGCGCAAACAAAATTACATGTTGTATAACGTAAATCACTATTCTAATGAATTGCTAATTGCAATATATCACTATTGTAACCTTAATTCGCGGGAGCTCGCGTTCCATATATTTGAAATCAGTTTTCGCTATATGATATAAACCAATTCTTTATCTACTCAGAAACAATGCACAATTAGGATCTTAACCCTTTGCGGACGAGTGTCGTAAATATTCGCTGCAGATTTTTCAAGTTTCTGGACATCCGTCAATTATGAAAATAGGAAACTCAAATTAATATCGCTAATAGATACTGATTTTAATAATCGGACAAAAAGTTGCCAAATCCTGACCTCACAGGTTAATAATTGACCGAATATCTGTTACACATTATTTGTTCCGACCGCAAAGGGTTAATATATCATGTCCTACTCTTTGTCAGTAATCTCGACGATACGTCTATTTAAAAGATATTTATAAAAACATTTTTCATATATGTACATATATCTCTCAGATACACCGCGAGCCACCGAGAGTTAAGAAATTGCTCTATTGTCAGTAACGCAACTAAACCCATCACAGACGGAATCCGTATGCGGCGGCACCAATTTTCATATACATAGTTTCAGAAGTTCGAAGTTATTTTGTGAATTCGGTTTATAGATTCTTCTGCAACCCAATTTTGTGTTAGACTTCGTTTGTAACAGTTTGAAAATCTATCACATGAAACTGAGTTTGATCGAGACGACAATAAGATTGTAGTACCACGTAAAGTCGGTTTTATTAAAAAATAGTGTCGTCCTAGAAGGGCTAAAATAGAGCCAACTTAAATTGTCAGAGAGTAAACGCTACACTGCGGATTTTTATGCATCTATGGAGAATTTAAACGCGCGAAAAAGCATAAAACGCATGTAATATGCAAAAATGTACAAAATATTTCAAGTAAAGTACAAATTATTGTATTTTAAGGATAAAATAATTCATTTAGATTCCATTTCGTTGATTCTGATAATATAAATATGAATTTTCACACAGATCCACAGTCTAGTAACCACCATTTCATTAGGCAGTTAAAGAAAAATAGTACAGTTTAGTTATTTTGTTCCCAGCTATTTCATTGGAGTAAATTACCGTTTATTGAAATAAAACATATTGCTATTCCATTTGCAACACAAAAATAAAAACAGCGAATGTTCAGTTTTACTCTACGGTCTTCAATTTGAAAAGAGAAAAAATTAAAATAACGTAAAGTGATTAATTTTTTATTAATTTTGTTTTCCGATACTCAATTAGCGTCCAAATTTTACGTTATCAGAAATACAGTTAAATTCTTTAACTTTCCCTTTTTTATTGATGAAGTAAAATATTAAAAAATGATTTTCATAATAAAGTTGCTTCGTGGCATTCCTCGTCGTTTCGTCACGTTTCTCTTAAACAATGAATACCCTTAATAAATATGCGCTTCTCATTTGTCTTGACTCAATGTTCTACAACTTCCAAACTGTGCGATAGTTTCTCTGACAGCCTAACATCTCAAGATCTTGCTAATAAGTAAGTGTACAAATTCTATCAATTTTAAGCAACAAAAAAAGCTACAACCCTTTTATGTATTATTCGTGACTTTGTAATTAATGTAAGATATTTATAGATATCCTGCAATTCTATTTCGATTCTTCACATTTAGAAGTTAATATTACAACAAAAATAAATCTATACGTAACATAGTAGTAAGCGATATAGATTTTGCATGTAATAAATGTTTCCTCCATTCAACCAAGCACACGAAAGAGCAGCTTTAAAAATCATAACTATTCGAATGTTCAAATCTATGGTCTAGAAATAATGAAAATAAGAATTGTACTCACAAGTGGAACTTGCTGGACCGGGGGTAATCCCGATGGGCCCGCGAGAGGTTCTGTACTGTGCGGGGACGGAAGCCGGCTCTGCGGTAAGTTCAACGGTAGCACACCAGGCGTGCTTCCGGTGTTATTACTTAGACTCATATCCGAAGGTCCACTATGTACCGAGATCGGACTAAGGGAACCCCTCGTTTCTTCTAGACTGGCGGCATCTTCGGAGTCTCTCCTAGGTCGGTCAAGGGCTAACGGTCCTGGACAAGGGCTACCGGGTCCAGTGGGCGATGGCGGACAGTCCGTCATGTCTACCGCCTCGTTCGACTCGCTGGTGGGTGGTTGGGTTACGTTTTGCTGGGGTTGCTCGCATTCTTTCACCCCTATCGATGGCACTCCTGTGCCACAAGATGTATTTCCTTCCCTGTCTCTCTCCTTATTACTCGCTTCTTTTATACTTTCACGCTCCCGATGATGCTCTCGCGATGTCTCGCGCTGTATACCCTCGGATGTGCTTGTGTGTTGTTGTTGCTGCTGCTGCTGCTGTTGCTGTGGTTGCTGCTGCTGCTGCTGTTGCTGCTGCTGTTGCTGTTGTTGCTGCTGTTGTTGTTGCTCGTCCCTTGACGCTACCGCCGCGTTGATGTTCGTCATATCCGCTAGACCCTTTACCTTCAGGCTCTCCGCTGTTTTGAGGAGGGCCGATAGCTGGCAGTACTCAACGTTTACCTCGCCTTTGTACATGAAGTCGACGAGGGTACGTAGCTCGGCAAAACGTACGTCTTTTAGGATAACTATGGGGTGGCGGTTCGGGTGGTCGAGGAATAGGGCCTGGAAGTAGCTGGAGCACGCGGAGAGGACAACCTTGTGGGCACGTATCGAAGGTCCCTCCGTGCACGCCAGTGTCACGTCCACCAGCGACTCCGACTCCAACAGTTGACTGAACACACCCAGCAAGTTGCTCTGATGATTGTTCCACCTCAGGCAGTAATGCTCACTTCCCATGTCTGAACTGCACCCCGCAACCCTGCTGCAGAAGAAACATTTGTACCGGTCCGAGTGTTACTCTTCACTCTTGTTGCGTTCATTTCTGAACGTATTTCTTTCTCGCTCTTTCTTCTCTTTTTCATATTTTTTTTTTTATTTTGCTTTTCCGTACGTGCACATCTTTTTTCATTTTTCTATTCGCGTTGTTCCCGTGCTCATTGTCGACCGTGCTGCTCACTGCTTCGTCGTTGAAGTTTCCGGGGTGAGTTGCTTGCGCGACACCCGTACGTTTTAATTCGTGACGGAAACTGAGATATGTCAGAGAGAAACTGAGCTCGTCCGGTTACCGAAAATTCGGGAGAAAAGCGAACTGGGCGATCGGTGAAGCTTGGGAGAATTTACACGACTTATTTTAGCTACTTAGTCGATCAACATCCATATATTCTATATACATAATACTATAATATTACAGTACTAAGAATTGAAGACTTAACGAGTGGTTGAGGAGGTTTCAAGTCAGTCAGTCCTATAGTGGCATTTTTTAAGTAATTCTCAAATAACGGTTAAAGTAATTAAATAGGTGTTTATCAGAGATGGATTGATTAACTTAAAATTATACGAATACACATACACCCGTTCTCAATGTAGCTTAGGAAAAGGTAAGGCTTTCATCCAGCAGAGAAATGTTTCTTGACTTACTATGACAGTAAGGTGGAGGTAAGATAAAGTTAAAGTTTATAACCTTCAATATAATTGCTACCTACTCTTCTCTAATTATAATTACAACATTAATTTAAAATTAAATTTTTTCATCAGAATTTAAAGTTCGATTAAAACGCCTACTATATACGAACATTTTAACCTTTTCGGAGAGACATGGACAAACTGTTCAACACGATATCGTAAATCTGATATTTTAGATTGTACTATACTGTAACAAAGTTACTGAAAGTAGAAATTTTTACATATCTTGGCAGCTTTGTCGATTGATTCCGCGGCGAAATAATTGAAATGGAGATACTATCGGTTTTGTAAATATTGAAGCAAATGAACTTATCGTATTGTTACTATTTTATTTAATCTACTGTATAATATTCTTTGTTTTTTTATAGTATAACTCTCGTTCAATGTTTTCACAGAAGCATTGAACAATTTTAGAATAGTCAAGATCCGATATTATTTTGCTCGCAATCAAATAAATTCCATATCTAATTCACCTAAAATAATCATAAAATCAGCAATACAATAGTTTCATTACACGTTCCAAGTGTCTTACGAAGTTCTTTGTATACTCAATCAGTCCTCTATCAAACTATCTTGATCACCTTAGCGTCAAAACGATCGAACACCGTTATACGATACAACCAATCGCGTCTGCGCGCGTACTTAAATCACGATTTCCTCGCGCGGCTCTCACGAAAAAGAACCACGAACGTCTAAATTGGAATTCCTTGTCCGCGTGGTGGAAAAGCGCGTGTACGCGGGTCCATCGAGCGTCGTTATCGCAATTTCCTGCAGTATAAATCAGCGTCGTCCACGAAAGCGCGAACGTAAGATGCTGGTTCGGCGGCGATGGAGAAGCGTTGCGATTTATTCGAACGGAACGCAAGTTCCTTAACTACTAGCGGTCATCGTTCAACCCCTACCATACCAAGATGGGGTCACTCAGTAACTTCACTACATGCCTTTTTGGTGTCTATTGATAGTTACTAGAAATAACAAGTATCGGAAAAGATTCGCGTAGGGTAAATGACCCAATTACCGTCACTGTTCCTATAACTGCCACTTGAACTCGTTTATTTAATAGCAAAGTAATGTATAAAGAATTTTTAATCTTCATACTAAATTTGGACTTCGGTTTACATAACATTGTATATTCGTTTACACTTAATATTTATAAATAAATATTAGGAGGTAAATGAGCTGTTGAACATTAAAATGTGACCAATATAATTATAAAGTATGGAACGTGTGACAATTCAGTAAGGCGATACGTTTACTATATATCTTATATGTGTTACACAAACTGACGTGTTAATATACGTAAAACGTGTCTGTATTTAAATGAAAAGTTTTCAAGCGACAGTACGAAGGACATTGGACCTTGTTGTACATTTCCGATTACGTAGTAATGAATTTATTATATTGAACATATAAAAAAAGTGTTCATAAGTAAAAGTACGGTTGAACAATATTATGCTCCAAACTGGAACGATCTTTATGTCAAATACGTCAATCAAACGATTACCAAAACGAAACAGCAATTAGTTTATTTTCCGTAATGAAAATTTGTTATACTGGTGAAATGTGTAAGTTTATATAATATTCGTAAAAAGATACGGAAACAGATGATAATTACCTTATGAAGTATCATTACATTCCAAGAAAGTTCAAATAACTTCAATTCTGTAGGGGAGACTAGGGACAAACGTAATAAATGTTATAAAACAAGTGCCGATTGATCAAGAGTTGTTTGTTTCCATCTTTGTACATTATTACCATCACTCTTTCACCCCAGTTATCAACAAGACATTGATGCTAAACGGTTCTTCACATTTTATTATTTTATTGTAATAATTATATTAAAAATAAACTCAAAGTATCTGTTTCAAGCATATATCTGTGTGTGTTAGTTTCAAAACATTCTAGTTTGTTTCATTGTGTTCCACAGATATTGAATTTATAGGTACGTAAGAATTTTCTGTGTTTTATAATATATATAAATCAATAAAATATCGATAATCCTGTATATGACCTCAAAATCTTACCGGCCTATAAAGGATTAAGAAAAAGTCTATATTTGCAACTTACACAGAGTCTCCCAGATCTAAATTTATAAACTTTACCAACATGTTTGGGAAGTCATTCTGAGCGAAAAATGTATGATACACCTTGGGTCGATTCATCTTCGTTTTCTTAATGTAGATAGAAGAATTGATAGTTGTCTAGTTAGGTCAATAATTTCGTAATAATTGAAATAAGTTTCTGTGATGTTTATACTTATATTGAAAATTATAATGATGTTTTAGGTGGAAAATTTGATACGCGTAATGAATTGATATCAAAACTCAAGGAGGCTGCTTTTAACGTTAGTAATGATCTTGCTAATATTCAATGGATGCGGTCCATGGGATGCATGTCTACTTGCGTGTATACAGATAGGAGGTTATCAATTTGAACAATTTGTTTAAGTCAGTCTAAATCAGTATAGATCAATATAAAATATGGTTTCAGGTAAATGATTATCATTAAAAGTGAAGTAGCTTGAATACATCTTGGGATTTATATTACTTTCCCTTTCATATCTCAAAAAGGAAAACGAATCGATCCATGCTTTACATTTCTTGCTCAAAATGATCTCTCAAACATGTTGGCCGAATTTGTCGGTTTATATTTAAAGCACCCTGCATACAAACACGGAATAAGTGGATGTTGGACCTGACTGCTGCTAAAAGCCTCGAGCTCCGACAGAACATCAATTGGATTACAACAAATTTATCGTAGACCAAGGTGTTTTTAATTAAAGAAAGAAAATTCATTAAACTGTATATTAATATAATGCAAAACTATAATGTTATTTATTGGAAGTAACAAATTGGGAATGAAAATGACTACATCATTAAACTTTCAATATTGTTTAAATAGCAAGGCTTAATTCTTTCCTTATTTCCTTTTGTATTTTCTATGCACAATTCGACTCTCATATCTCATATCAATAATAGTACTCTACAGTTAATTGAAACCACGAATAATAGCAAACCTTGCGTATACTTTAGATATTTATGCATATATACATATATATACACATATATACATATATATATATATATATATATATATATATATATATATATATATATATATATATATATTAGAATTTCTCTGTCCAAGACTATAAATCTTTGAATTGCTGTAATTTCATGAAAAGTAGACTTGTAATGATCTTCATATGGTCATATTTGAGCTTGAACCATCCACTAACAAGTCCCTAAGTTGAATTCCCTCAGAAATTCTTTTACAGTAAGAAACAAATAAAAGAATGAAATTGGTTTTTTCAGGAAAATTGAAAAAATTCAAACTGCTCCTAAATCTTTAAAAAAATATTTTCTGCAACTGAAATTACCATCAATTTGAAGGTTGAAGCATCCTCTTTACAATGATCCTCTAAAAGTCGACACAATTTCTTCTTTCCACGTTATTTCATTTTGTATGAGGTGCGTCGTAGCTGTTAAGAAAAATGCCTGCTAATTTATACAGAACGAGAAACTTCTTACAGACGAAACATTTTTCATTGTCTTCATTCTTTGATTTCAATTAAGTATATATCATATTAATATTAAACTTTTAACATATTTGCGTTGTCTTTTCCCTATCTTTTCTTGTAAATTAGGTATCCTGATTACCGTGTCTATACCAAACTCTATTCCAATGTCGATAACATCCTCCATATTTAAAGTGAAATAACTCGGAGAAAAAAGAATCGTATATCAACTTCTAGGGGTCGTTGTAGATAAGAGTCTTTAACCTTCAAATTCGTGGTAGTTTTGGCTATATACAAAATTTTTTAAACATTTGAGAACAGTTCGAATTTGTTCAATTTTCTTGGAAACAAAACAACTTTATTTTTCTACTTGTCTGTTACTGTGAAAGAATTTCCGAGGAAGTTCGTCTTAGGAATGTACAAGTAAAGGGTTCAACTTTTCAAAGTACCCTATGAAGGTTACTGTAAGGCGACTTTTCACAAAGTTGCAACAAATCAAAGATTGATAACATTTCGGTCAAGCATCCTAATACTTATAGAGGGAGATGTACAAAAGGTAAGTGAAGTACAGCAAATGATGGTCAAATAAAGACTTTGGTTGAAAATAATCCCGACAAACAATTCCCGATATTATAGACATTTTTTAAATATCTAAGGCAAGTGTTGAGAATCATTTGCATCATTTATGTGTAAATCGGCACGATATACAGGTGTTGGATATGAAAAAAGTACTATGCACAATAATGTTTAATGCAAAAGTTTCTAAATTAACAAAAATCAAACACCATTCAGGATTTCTAGGTCTGAACTATACACGAAGAAAATCATCGTATGCATTTGTACGCGTATGGTGGAATTAAAAAGGGATCCTCTATTATGAATTTCTGCCAAGTAATGAAACAATTCGGACAAACGCTGTTGGCAATCGGACAAATTAAAAATACGGAGCGCGTTGTCTTCAATTAAGACAACGATAAAAACCACACGCTTCTTTAGTAACTTATAAAAAATGATTGCAGCTTGGATGGAACACTATTCCCTATACCTCACATTTACTGCACCATCCGACAACTGCTTATCTCAATTTTTACACAATTTTTTTTTAACAAGACCAATTGAAATTTTCAACGCCTGTAAAATGAACCTCAAAAAGTTTTTCGAAAATAAAAATGCAAAATTTGTTGAAAATGATGTAATGAAGTTGCTTAAAAGGTGGCAGAGGTTAGTAAAAACGTCATTGTGTATAAGATTTGTATTTGAATCCCTTTTAAAAAAGCCAGAAGACTTTTTGGCCCAAACTTTGCGGAATTATTGTACTTGACTTATGAAAAATGCATGCCTCATTTATTTTGGGCAATGCATACACACATCGGTGCAGTTTCCTTAGATTCCGGAATCAATTCGATTAAAATATCCGAGAAGTCTGCATAAAATTTGGATTTAATTTGTACAATTATTTCCAACATGGAATCAAATGCAATACAAAAACCAATGATATCAACGTTAAATTTTGTTAAACTTGCGATTGAGGAATAGACTAGAACAGAATTTTATTTTATTTTATACAATTAGTGACACTTTTATTATAATACTGAACATATGAATTCTTTATCGTCCAATGTTTTAATAATAAAGTAGATAATACAGCGATGCCGGTTAAAGTGCGATACGTAAGATTATTGCAAGTGCAACTGCATCATTCCCATCATGTTTTCTAATCCAGTGACTGATAGTGAGTTCAGGCAACTTATAATTAGTAGAAACGCACAATTGTGCTTGAGCGTAAACTCAAAGACGCCGCACCGTCGACCGATTGCCGAAGTTAACGAATGATAGTGATCTTTTAGCGTGCAAGAGATTGAATTTTTATGGTTCTTACTTCTTCTAATTAAAAGCAATTGCATTAGATTAATGAGCTGCTCTGTTAAAACGAGTTCAAATACGGTATAAATTGGATCAGTCTTAACTAAAACTTATATAAGTACAAATGTCTTACAGGAACATTGCGGCGATATAAACTTATCTAATTAATATTATGTTGCGCGAGGACTTATTTTAATTGGCAAGAATTCATCAATCTATTGCAATCGGTTCTAGCAAGGAAAAGTAAAATTGATAGAAATTCAATCTTTTGTAAGGCAGAAGATCGTCAGTGTCCGATAACTTTATTGAGCCAGCGGCAACGGCTTTGATTTCTCGTTCGAACAGAACTACCTTTTCTTCATGATTTTTTAGAATCACCTAATTTTTTGTAAGTATCCTACTACTTTGAAACGGAGGTATGTTTATTAACATAAAACTTTGGGAATATGTAGGACACGCGTAGATATGTATTAAGCAATTTCTTTTCTTGCGTTAATTCACTTTAAGGCAGTGTTTCCCAACCTTTTTTGTGCCATGCCCCACCTAAGCCTTTCTAAAATTCTTATGCCCCCTATGTAACATATACATAATTTTTAATTTTCAAATATTGAATTATTCACGGAAGAAACTTAAATGATAGGTTTTAAGAAGAAATCACTAGGAAATTGTTGAGGAAACACAGTAGGTAAATTTTCAAAACATATAATGAAGAACTAAAATTCAAGTACTAAATAATTTTATTGAAAGATTTTTCTATATTATTTTAATTATTACTCCGTATTTCGTTTTTAAATTTAATGAGATCCTTGCGCTTGATGCTAGCTGCAAAGAGATTTTATGTTAGGTTCCAATTTAGTTAGCTTCAGTCTCAAGTCTCCCCGTTGTGTTATATCCAGCCGATTTCTTTTGACTCTGGACGAGTCCATTTTCGAATTGCCCCCTTTAACAACCAAATTGCCCAGTTGTGGGGTGTGGGCCCCATGTTGGGAAACACTGCTTTAAGGGATGGAAATTAACCCCCAAATACGCGGCTTTTGTTTTAATGCTATAATTTGCACACTGTACAAGATAGGAAAAAATGTCTTCAAACGAAAGTTACTTCTTTTGTTCAAATCTATCATGTGGTAAAATAAAATTATCGATTATTTGTTTATAACTTCCTCCAATTGTTTAAACAATTAACAAATCGTATACCACATGGTAGATTTGGACAAAACAAATGACATTTGTTTGTAGACTTTTTTCCTATCTTGTACAGTTTGCGAATTATAGCAATAAAATAAAAAGATAGCCGAATATTTGGGGGTTAATTTCTATCCCTTAAAATGACTTAATGCAAGAAAAGAAATTGCTTAATACATATCTGCATGTGCCCTACATATCCCCAAAGTTTCAGAATTTTTTGAATTTCCGGGTTGGGGATCATTCCTTTGAAGTAATTTTCAAAGGATGAGTAATTTAAACTTTCTATTATATTGCTATTGAAAATATAGCTGTATCGAAAACATAGTTGTCATTTTATATAGAATTTCTCGTACTAACACGAATTTAAAGTCTCAAAGTATAATTTACGTAAAAGATCTTATGTTACATTTAAAACTACGTTTTATGCAGATTTTTTGACTTATAAGTATTTTGCTATTTTTAAGAAATCAAAATATTATAAAGTACTATACAATGAAGCATTTGTTTATTACGCATATTAGTTTATCACTAAATATTGCTTTACGTACAAACGGAGTTTGGGCTAATACTTTAATATGTGCGCGTAAATATTTTCATTATTATTTAATAAAGTGTAAAAAGGAATAATAAAATTTATTACAGAATCTTCGTTTAAAGTATGCAGCCATATAAAATGTAAGTAGTTTCAATCTCACCATCTCACAAACGAACGTCATTTGTTGCATTCTCTTAATGTGGCTAAAATGTTTAGTTACCAGAAAGCAAATCAGAGTGGGTGTTTGCATGTATTTTGAGCATTATTCTCGTGACGGTATCGAAGTTTCACTTGCTTTCTTAAACTTCTACTATGCGTCAAAATGATTCTGAGCCTGCGTTGATACTTAGGAGGGTCATAACTTTATGATTTTTTTCTCTTTTTTATTAGCTTATTTAAATTTATATAGAATAGAAGATATTCCGTAGAAGCTTCACTGAAAAATTCAAAAATAAAGTTACAGTTAATATCACCAGAGTGTGCACGGAAAGCAATCGGCTAGTGTAAAACTTCAAACGCATTTTTCGCGAAACATTTTTCCATGAAATTTGGTATACATACAACTAACAGTATTATCGTTGGTATACCGAACCACTTTTCTGATTTTTTAATTTTTCCGGCTTTATATTCACAAAAAACTGAACAAATTTATACGAAAGATATCATTTTCTCATCTAAACTGGCATAGCTTTATTATTTTTTTTAAAAATTATTAATTCAACACGATATACTGTAACTAATACAAACAAATTTAATAAAATTCCGCTCTTTTCTATATCAGACGATTGTGTGAGGTTAATTAATGCCGACAGTGCAGGTAGATTCGCACTGCACGCATATGCAGCAATTAATTTCTTAGCTATGTTTGCTGATATAAAGTAGATATTCCAATTACTATCAGAGTCCCCATAACCGACACTTTAATTACTGTAATTATTAGCAAAGTAATGTACGAAGAATAGTAAACACACAAATTTTGATACTAACTTTGGACTTCGGTTTACCTAATAACACATAGACATTGTACATTCGTTTACACTTAATATTTAAAACGAAATATTAGGAGGTAAATGTGCTGTTGAACGTTAAAACGTGACCAATATAATTATAAAGTATGGGACATGCCATAATTCAATTGTATAGCGCTACGTTATATCTATTACACAAACTGACGTGCTAATATATGTATGTATAAATTGTTTCCATTTAAATGAAAACTTTTCAAGTAACAGTAATAGGGACATTGGACTCTGTTGTACATTTTCAATTAATCAGTAATTAATTCATTACATTGAACATATGAAAGAATGTTCATAAATAAAAGAGCGGTTGAATAAAGTTATGTTGCAAACCAGAACGATTTTTAGGTTAAATAATTTCTAAAACAGTTAAATAAAGTTACGCGATAACTTTAAAGTGGCAGTTATTCGTACTTACATCTACCCTATAGTTTCAATAATTTTGTTAAATAATCTATGATAAAACCTCCTTCTAATAAAACAAGTTAAGTTAATTCACTGATTGTGAGTAGTTTCCTGTAATAAATTCTCGAAAATGTGTTTATTTTCGCAAGTTTAAAGATATGCCCCTCCCTAAGTATCTAGAATTCAAGGGTTAGTTCCGGCTACGAAACACATATTTCTATTGTCGATGTATGACCAATATTAGCTGACGATACCAGACCGTACTTATCTTCCATTATTACATACAGTGAATTCGCGTTTAGAGTCCCTCAGGAGCTCCGCGTTAGTAGACCCAGGCTCATCCCTCCCAATAGGGGGAAGGCCACGCGGCGAGCAAAGCGAGCAGTTGCGGCTTTCTTTTATGATCCGTATGGGCGAATCGACGCTAATGGAACAACAAAACTTTTTTATCTTTGGTTTCTTGTAAATAAAAATTTCGCTAACATATTGATGGGTCCTTCCTGATTAAAATGACATCAAACATGATGTAATTTGGATTACCCTTAAGCTACATATAATGGAAGAAATGCTAACATTCGTTAAACAAATATAATCCAAATTATACCAAGTTTGACCTCGTATTAATTGGAAAAACATCACAAATATGTTAGCAAAATTTTTATTTAGAAAAATCCAAAAATTAAAAAGTTTTGTCATAGCATTAGTGCCTACCTCGTCGATACGCAACATTGTATAATCTGATCCGGCCGCCTCGAGCCTCAGACCCTCTTTCTCTTTCATTCGCTATCCTGTTCTGCGACCTTCATTGTCGGCAAACTAGAAAAAATGATATACCTCCTTCATAAGAGGGCCAAAGCAGTTCCGACGTTGGACCGCTAAACGCGGATTCACTGTACTTAGGAGGCCCGAAGGCAACCGTCGACCTGCTATTTATTCGTCGGCGCGTCTAAAACGCATGAACGTCGTGCATACACGTGTCGTGGTCATGTGCGCATATACGTGTATGTAATTATCCGGGCCACAAAGCTCGCGTGGACGCGCGTGTTCGCGTGATATATCCGCGGATACGCGGATGGCGTGTGCTAGAGCCGCGCGATGCTCGCGTGATTCCCCTAGAACCGTGATAACGCGCCGCGCTCTACGTGATAATGCACGGAACGGTATCGTAATAATAAAGAGAAAATATCGTTTTTACGCGGACCAAATTGCCGTGGGATTACCGGCCGTTCGGAGTTTGAATAATTCATCTGCTACTCAATTGCTCGCCAGTGATCACCTTATTATTTAGATAACAAACGCTTTAATTAGGTCGATTTACGATGCTGTTCCGCATCGCGAGACCGTGGAAAAACAAAGACAAGCATTTGTATCTGACCGTTTGACTTGAAGTTAAGTAATTTCTTGTGTTCGTATGCAGTTAATTACCTGACTAACGTAGGTGGATTATATAGAAGTGTAAAGGTCGTCGCATCTAACAGCACAACGCTTGGACGGCAACGGATCGGCATCGACATATTCGCATTTATTGCCCATTCAAAACGGTATCCTACTGTAAAGTGCGTTTTTCAAAGCTCTCTGTACCACTTTTTTGCAAAAAAGTTTGCAACCTTTCAGCATTGCCGTTTTGCACATATATTTGTCCATCTTTTAGTAATATTCACAAATTTTGTTTAACTAGAAATAATAAAAATTAGTAATAATCTGGAGACTCAAACACTCTCGTGTACAGAAAAAGTATTTCGATGGTTTCCACGATTCCAGCGATTCTACTTGTTCTGAACAAAAAAAAAAAAAAGATTATTCATCAGGATGCGTTTAGCTACAATGGGTACTAAAATGGAAGAAGAAAGGCAAGAATTTAAAAAATGGCAACATTTTGAAATTTGAACTATTGATTTTTTTAGTTTTTTTAAGCTTTAGCGGACCAAAAAGCAAGATACTAATTTGATTCTAGTAGCGGAGACCGGGGCTAATAGACCCTATTTTGAGAAAACATAAACAATGACTAGGAAGTAGTGTAGTTACTTTTTTCGCTTCATATTAATTTGTTGTTTAATTTATTGTACTTTAAGCTTTTCAGTTCAAAATTAATATATTGCAATAAGTTTTTCATAGAAACTCGTTTTTTGTGGTTAGTCGAAGCGAAATTTCTTTACCCCACTGTGGGGCAAGTTGTTATCAAGAAATAAGTGTCACTTTCTAATGAGATATTTCCTTCTCTGATGAAGTAAAACACAATTTTATTAATAAGGTTTGTTTATTAAATTTGGATTAATACAAATATATTGGGCTGTTCAGAAAATTGTTAGCGTTTTTGATAATAATTTCTGTTGTGTAATTGATTGGACTAGAAGACGATTATCTTTTATAAACTTTTGTCTATTAATAATATATTTAATTCCAACAAATGCTGTTCACAGTTGGGCTAAAAAATCAAATAACAAGTGTATAGTAGTTAAAAGAAAAGACAACACTTTTTCATTAGATGACGATGCTTCGTCAAAGAGCCAGTAAAAATTAGTAGATGTTGTCTAAGATATTTTACTATTATCATTTACTGTAATGTTTGCAAAGTGTTCTTAATGTGAAGAAATTGAATAGAGTTAGAAACATAGAAACATTATTTGCAGGGATTCATTTCAGGGAAAGAAAGTTTGCAAACTTTTCGTAAAAAAGGATTATGAAAATTCCTGATGATCGTGGAATTACAAAAAAAGTAAATATTATGTGCAAAATTATTCAATAAAATGATAATTGTTACATGTTATCTTTGAATGTTCTTCAAATATCGCTACGAACTCTTGGAACAATTTAATAAATTTTTGAAACATAAAAATAAAATATGTTTGGCATAAACATCAATCCAATAAAATAAAAACGATAAGCTAATACAATGATAAGCCATTAACCATTTTACCTAAACCTAATACAATTATCCTTGTGAACGAATAAAATTAAATATTGTCAAACGATTCATCAGAATCACAGTTGAGACAGATCATGATTGATTATTATCAATGATGATTTTGGTAGAGGTAGAGTTTTTTCCGTTTTCTTATCTGTTCGCATGGTAAAATACAACAGAAATTATTTTTATCTTTGTGGTGGGATAAGTTGTTACGGTAACAATTTACCCCAAATCGCTACAACTATCCCCAATTGACACATCTGGCAATATGTGAAAATAATTTGTTTATATATTCAAACATTCTAATAAATGCTATTACAACATGTTCCTAAATGTTATTTAGGACAAAACGATAAACGATATCGACGTTAAATAATCGAATTAGACAAAAAAATAATGACTAGGGAATAATTTTATTCTGATACGCGACTACTGCCTTGTTTAAAACTACACAATTCTTTGTCGCGGACGCTACTAAAATGGTTGACAGCGTAGCGTGATCGACTTATGCATCGAAAATAATTGAAAGCACAACACTATTACTTCTAATCTTAAAGATATAGAGCTATAGTAACACGTGTATACCAAATTCTGTGGCACTCAAGTAGATCCGGAGATATCATGGAAACCAGTAACAAAAACATAGTTTGGAAAAAAATGCTGTTAAAATTTTTCTACAATATTTGCGTGATATTACCGCGCGCTACTTCATAAAGCTATAACTTCGTTACTTTTAGGAATTCAGACATACGCCTTTGTACGCATATTTCTAAAAGTATGTTCTTTAAGAAAATGCAAAAAAAAATCGTTTTACAGTTTGCAGTAGAATACCTCCTTAATAGCGCAGCACCAGCATTTCTACTTTCAGTTGTCCACATGTTAGCAACGCATGAAACAAGCATCAACATATTCTAAACTATCAATTTTTCGTAAGCCATCCTACTTGTTACCAATGCGTTACCGGTAATGAATGCCTTGTCAACGTGCAAGTAGCATACAAACGGCGTGCCATCGTCGCATGACCAGGAAAACATTCAGGTTGCTATCAAGGCGACATGGAGTAGTGTTGATGTCGTGCTGTTATCGGTAAGCGGACGCATTTCTATTAAAATACATGTAATAATGTGAATACGTCTATGCTGGTTCGATACCGTCGAGGCGCTGTGTTGTGAGATGGGCGACGACCTTAATGGTTAACAATTTATTGCGAACGCTATACTACTCTATACAACTTTCACATGTTATCATCCTTTCTCCCCCGCTGTTGTTACTTTGTCATATTTGTACCGAAGGGTTCTTTAACCCGTAAACAATAATAATAATACATATTTCTGGACTAGATCGCTAGATGGGAAATTTATAATCAAGCAACTGTTATCAAATTTTGTCAATCCTTTAACTGTTTCAGTATGATTAACAGACATTCAAGGTGTTTACAATGCTCAATTAAAATATACCAGAAATGTAACGAATTATTAATACTTTATCGACCAGGTGGTTTTTCTATGAACCTGAAGTGATGCGAAGATAATGGTTATTAAATACAATGCTGTATATTTCATAGAACATCGCATTTTTGCACTTTTTAACGAGAGTCAAAGCGCTTTCAATGATTACACATCGTAATTTGATTATTTCATACAGGACGCTAATTGGCGTTCCCGGTAGAAAATGCTAATTTTAGTTAGGACGCCAATTGGCGTGCCCGGGCGTTAAAGTGTTAAGACCTATAGCCGAAAAAAATTGAGAAAGGGCTTTATCAATATTACTTAAAAGAATTACCGCATTAAAATGTTACTAAACTATTGTGCTTCGCTCCATACATTCAGATTAATGTAAATTTGTTTGTTTTGACCCTTCTGAAAATCAAATTATTTTACTTTATTTGTATTTATACATATGTTACAATATGTAAATGAATCTTTCACCAGATTTATGAAACAGCATACAATCACAATTAGTTGCAAAATTATCGTAAAGTTTTACGAACGTAATAAGAAGAATGATTTGGTTAAATAAGTTAACTATCTTGACAAATGAGTTACCATTATTCGAGAAAAAAATGTCTCGTTTTCTATCATTTTTTATGGACACTCATGCAATGGTAAATGATTTTGGGAAATTGGCAAGACATTTTTATGAATAACATTTGATAACATATGTTTTTTAATTTACAATTACAATTTTAATCATTGATATTAGTCCTTAAAATGGTCCTAAAATGCTTGTTTAATATTTTATAATATAGCCATGCACTGCTTTACGATGGAATTACGGAATGACGTAAATCCGTTGTTATGTGAACATTATAAAGTCTAAGTACAGTTGTTTCTCGAAGTACTCGTTTTCTGCATTTATAGGAAATTCAGATGTTTGAAAAAATGGAGGACGCCCGTAATGCGCAAAAATATATACAATGTCCAAAGTGCAGTATATTTTATAATATGTAGAGGATAAAAATTCTATTTGTGCTATATTTGGGTATTCATTTACCTTCGGAGTACCTATTCGATGTTTATGTAATTGAAATATGTTGTGAAATTTAACATTTTGAAAACACTATTGAACAACGCTATTGTTTTCTTAGTATAATATAGTGTTTTTAAAATGTAAAATTTTACAACATATTTCAACTTCATAAAAATCGGATATACATATATATATAATACAACGTATAGTTAACGTTTCCGAATAACAGTATGTAACTACATATGTAATACAAATTTGTGATAAGAGTGGAAAGGGAAATTTCAAAATTACGCGGATTTTCAAGTATTTCCGTATACTTCGACGGACAATTGTACTTCTTCAAACCTAGATAATACAATCTGCTATGCGCCTAGGATCGAGACCAGTGATACAGACACAATGCTTCTCGCAATTGGCACAGTGACTTAAAGTCTGGATCATTGGTGAGGATTGATTTTATTAGTTTGTTCTCAAATTTCATTCTCAGTCGACAAAATTGTTTCGGTACATACCTCAGGGGTACCCGTTGGTTTCAAACTCAAGCAAAAAATGGACAATTCATAACCAGGACAAGGGCTTCTAATATTGTTTACTATAACTACAGAAATCTTGTGGACTACTTGAGGCAGTTTTGTCGAAATACTTTGGCCTTGAATGTGTTAAGCGGCGCATGACTGTAATTATTTATTGTTTTAAAAGTCTTCAATTTACAGGCTCTCCTTTTGTCGAATATCAATGAAGAGATTTTTGAAGATTTAATAGTGCTTGAACTTTTGTCAGTGGAAAAGTTTTCTCTGAAGAGTAATGTGGTGAAGATGATGGTAGTTTTTTTTATTTATGGCATTCTTGGCAATTTAAAGAATCACGAAATGTGTTGGGACTAGAGGTTACGTTAAACATAAATTAACTCGTGACCTTCAATAAGATCATACGTTTAACATTAAAATTGAGTGAAAAATTCTGCATAGTGTCTATTTTTAACTTGTTTCACAACGTCCGGAAATTGTGATCGAATGTTCGTCCTAAATCGTGTCAAAAAACACTGCAGAATATTCTTCGCGTGCTCCGGAAACTTTAGCGCGTTTTAATTAGAGCTTGCGGCTAAATTTGCGTTAGCCTGATGGCTACTTCGCAAACTTAACTCGCGTGAAGTTTGCTAGGAATGCTTACACACGTGTTGAGTGTGATGAAAGGAAAAAAATGATGACGTCGCTAATTTGGGTACGGTATCGACTGGTACTTAGGGACAAGGAAGAAAGAGAAAAATGATTTCCTTAGAATGCAACAGTATCTACTTACTTACGTATGTATATGAATCTAGACCGAGAAAAATAATACGTAAAAGCGTTAAACACCCTCGGTGATACTGTAATTTATCTTGTTTATAAGTATTTTGATCTTATTTGTCACTGCTTTAAAAAATGCCCTAAAACGTTTCGTTAATCAGTTGGCAAATTACGCGAAGAAATATATTACGCTCCGTTCACGCCATTACGACGACATGCGTCAATTTCTTCACAAGCTAAGATTTATACATTTCATTTACTTTAGTCAATATAATTTCCAATTTTCTTTTTCTAAATTAAGCAAATTAATATATTTTTCCTTTATCAAAATAACACTTTTAAGTTCTTACAATAATTATAAAAGTTGAAATGGTTTTGAAGTGGAAAATGTTAATCCTTAACAAGTATGTAAATGGTGCACTGAGATCATTGCAGACCCTAAATCAAAAATACAAAATAATTTGTAAATCTGACGCTAGATAAATGCCACAAAACCTTTATGAATATTTTGCTTTTCGAGAATTACAAAAATATAGAAAATTGAACTTTTATCGTAAAATAAATTCGAAATTCAATTCTGGGGTAACTTGTATACGATTCCGGTATAGCACTTTAGGGATAAGTATCTATTTACATTGTATTTTGATAATCGTTAACGGTCATTACTGTCTTCATATTTACCTATTCGTGGTATGATTTACAAGTAACGAGAATAATGTTTATAACAACTTTTCTACGTCATCTTTTAAACAGTTAAGATGATCACATTCAAAATTTCTTGAAGCAATAATTGAAGTCATCTTTTAAAATTTTCACTTGGTGTGTCACAGCCTTCTGGCTGGTTTCAATCATATGAAAATGATGATTTTTTATCTTTAAGATTATGTTTGATCTTAGGGAATAAAAACATGTCAGAGGAACTAACTTAAAAGAGATAATAGAGCTGTAGCATCATTACAATCTTTTTTGCTGCTAAAAATTCATTAACAAATAATACAGCGTGATATTTTCTACTTTCATTTTCACTCGCCAAACACGTAACTATTTATCTGGTAAGTGCTCTATACCCACTAAACCGATTAAGATGAACATTAGCTGAATACTTTAACAGAGTTCACCGATTGTAATAGTTCACTTCTTTGTTCATTAAGTTATCAATTCGTTGTATAAAGAAAGTAGTCATACTACCGTTGAATCAGAATACATAAACAAAAGTCTTTATGCATATATTAATGCTACTACGGTTAGCTGAGGTCAAAAGTAATATCACATAGTGCGTACAATTTGGTCCACTTTATTGTGCAAAGTCGGAAAAAAAGAGGATGCGTTTTCCCTATTTAATTCAGCAATGTATTCAGATTTTTTAATTACACTTTTATAATTTTATGTTGATTATGAAAGTATTTAATAAACACAACCTTTGCTACATAACTTGCTTTAGAAAATAAAAAATTGTAGACTTAGAAACAATCATAACTTGTTTTGTAAGCTACTTTGTATAGATTTCCCCCGTATATTAATATTGTGCTTCTTACTATAATTGAACAATTTTTATTTCACCGTGCTATATTATATTATTCAATAAACATTCCTTGTAAATAAATGAAATCTAATATACTTTATTTAGTTACAAGCGAAATATCGCACTTATAATCTCATCTCTATCATCACCGACATTCCTTAAGTATATCAGGCATGCTTCGACTATCATCTAAATATAGCATTATGCTGTAATTACATTGATCATTTTCAGACTATAACATTCATTACAATCGGAAACCTAAGAAGTTACGTTGAGTACGCAGCTATGGCATCACTATTAAATGCCTCGTGATTATTTAATTGAGACGTGTTACTTCTTCAATTTCAGTCGGTAACGTTATAGTTGTTAAATAGTTACAGTTCTGGGATATTTTCAGTTTATCATGAATGAAAACTATGCGCAAAAGTGAAAGAACGTGTAGTTGATTAATTATTTTAGTCACATCCACCGGTTGTCTATGATGCTTCAGATCAATTCTGACGAAATGTCAATGAATTTCACATGAGTGTGGTACAATTTCATAATGTTTAAGAAGTTTTCAATGGGAAAAAGTAATCTTAGGTAATTCAGATATTTTGTGAAAATTTTTAACTATGCACATTCTTAACTTTAAGGTTACGCGTTAAATTGTTATTAATATAATAGAAATTTAGAAATTAGAAATTTGAATTAAAATTAATGTAGAAATTTTATAGCTATATAATAATATTTATAATTTTGTATTATTTTGTCTCGTTACTATTATATTTTATTACTAATTATATAACCCATTCATAGCAATTATTAATTTCAAAACACAGTGAAAAAATATCCGTATGCTTCAGAATCAGAATGATCGTACTCTGCCACTATAATTTACTGCCTATTAATATTGGAGCACAAAACACTAACTATAACTATACAAAAAAATTATAATTCAAATAGTTTAAACAATTAAATCTACTTTATTTATTATGTAATGTACTTAGATTTTTATGGCTTTAATAAAGTAAATGGCGAACTAATGAAATAAATAAGGAGCCATCATCTAGTTTTTCATTTTAACCGGATGTATTTATAAGATCGAAAGTATAATCGATAACTATATCTGTATCTTAGGATTAAATAAACTCAACTTATTTTTATATGCACGACTTTGATCTTACAATTATTTCCGATCAAAATAAAGAATTAGATGTTACTAATTAATTATTTAATAGGTATTTTTAACCCATGAAAGTTATATATTGTTTCAGTTAGGAATTTAAATGATCCTGCTTTTATTTCTCGTGAAGTCGATTGTTCCATTGAAGAACCACGATTACGCCATAGTATGTATAATCACATGCATTTTTTCAATCGTATAGGGTTATTCAAAAGTACCTTTAGGATGTTGAATGAGAATATCTGTCAAACGCCATGTTTGTTAGTAAAATAGAGGTGAAAAAAATAAAAATTGAAACGAGAACGAACGAAGATAATAGAAATAAAAAGCAGATTAGAAAAGGGTAAAGCAGAAAGGGAAAGAAAAAAAGTGAAGGTAGGTGTTCCTGTAGTCTATTTTGGATATCCCTTTATATCTCGGACATTAGTTATAGATAGCATTTCATATACAATATACCTACACGTATTTACACATTCGGAAAGTTTATTATTTGAAGCTGCCTTTGTTAAACATACTTTGCGGCTGATTCGACTGTATGTACGCATTCGTAAGAACTTGAGAACTCTAAATTGCAACTGTTTCGTAATCGTTTCAGTACTTCGTAATATTTATAGTTGCAAAACTTTGTTTATAGGTGAATGCTGCTTAGAGTATACCTTTATGACGCTATTCGAATGTCAAGGGCACTATAATCCCTGTAGTAGAGCAAACGTATATACGATTAAAATATTGTAACAACACTAATTGGTTCTTTATAACTCTCATCGTGTATAGCAGAGGAGTAAGATAATTGTTTTAAAAGAAATTAATTTTTTATGAGTCGTTTATTTCGATAGTGGCGTTAGCCCATTTAGTTTTAAATCGAAATATTTAAGGGTTGCCATTTGAAGCCATTTCAAACTATTGGCAACCAATAACAAGGTAATATAATATTTTTGTACTTCTAAAAATGTATAATTTACTAACCCAATCAGCGTAATGAACATTATTTGAAAAGTAAAGCGTTTTCGGTGGTTCTAAATGTACTCAAGCCACTTTCAAAATAAACAACTCATACGATGGTAAGTAATAACAAATTTCGCTTAATAAAATAAACGAATTTCTATAAAGTATTTCAAAATGAAAATTATTGTTCAATGTATTGTAATCATGTGTATATGTTGCGTGAATGTTTTTTTACTTTTACCGTATTCTGCTCTCATAATACTGTATTGTTACACTATTTATAGAAAACTATTTGGAACTTGTAAATAGAATTAAAGAATTGTATAAAACTACTACTATGTACTTCTACTGTAGTCTACAGAATAGTATTCAATATAATGAATTACGAAAGAATGTATGTATGTACGTTCAAATCATTCTTGATGCGTATTTTTATCATTGCAGTATTTTCTGTAATAAATCGATCAGCCATAACTGAATAAACATTCTAAAAACTTAATTTTCTTGTAACACTCGTGTTCATTACAATTTGATAAAAATTATTTAACTGAGTGCATAACACGTAAGCAATGTTAAACTGACATTTTTAAATAAATAATAGGAATTGGTGATTTCAGAGGAATGTAGCGCCCTATTGCCGGCAACCATGTTCACAACGATGCGCTGTCGAGAATTCGATTATAATAGCAAATATTTTTTCTCGCATTACAAAACGCAAATATTTGAATGAAGATCCATTTATATTGAACCTATAATTACGAAAATATACGAAAATTATCAAAAATTCTTTTAAAGATTTTCTTTCAAAGTAACTTCTTAGAAACATCAAGAAATATATCTATACTGCTTTACATTAACAAAAAAGGGATTAAAAAATTAATAGATAAGTAAAGATATATATACGAAATGGAGGAAAATGTATTAAAGATTATTAATTTTAAATAAGTTTCTTACAATCATGTAAAATTGTTTATGCTCTACTTACACAATTTCCATTATTACAACATATTGGATTAATCGGAAAGTTAGTGCATTTTTATGTTATTACATTTTGTTGTGTTATTTTGTAGGAATCGTATGTAAAAATTAATTTCAATTAATATCTATTGTTTTCTGAATACTAAACGGAGATGTAAAAATAGAACAATTACTGCTAACGAATTATGTTTCAAAATGATACAGAACTATCCCGCGGAGACATACGAATAATGAATTACGGAACATTCAGAATAGAATTCGTCAGTCTGATATTTATAAAATAGAAAAAAATGAATATACGGTTTATGAGAACTAGCTTTCCAAACAATAATTTATATCTTATTTTTTTTGGAAAAACGAAACTATCAAAAAATGACGTTTATAAGCATACTTTACATAAACGATTTTACAAGACAATGCGTTGCAAACAAAAAGGCACAATTAAATAACGTTCAAAATACTGTTTTGTTGTTCAAAATTGATTTTATTCCGTCCGGTGTTGACCCGTTATGTAACTTTATAAATATTACAGGCTAGTTGCAATACCATGGAGAATTGAAAGAAACATTTGATGAATTGATGCAAATAAGCAATGATATGTACTTGACTGACATGGGGAAAATTTTTAACTAATATAAAACAAATAATAAGTTACGGTTTTACTCTGGTATCCGTTTTTGTTAATTAAACTAATTATCGTTTTATCCAATAATGTTGTAGATATATTTTATCTATATATCTACTAGTGAATTTAACACTAGGTTTACGGACGTTAAATGCATAATTTGACAGGCTTCCGAAAAAATATGTATACTGCATATAAATATTCGAAATTAGAAGACTGAGGATGAAGAGAATCAATTAGAATACATATTCATACTATTGTATTAATTAAAGTTAACATAAAGAACTGAGAAATAATATTTATGGTCTCTACAATTTTAGGTATAAAATCTGAAATGCGTTAAATTGACGAGTTTCGTAAAACCAGTGTTAATAATCCCTTCCCCTAAAAGATTTTCATCTTCCTCAATAATGAATTCCTCCGAGTAAGATAAAAGATCCTTTCGATCTTACTAAATACATAACAGAAGGTAATACAGTCATACATCGGACTTACGTACTAATTGATTCCACAGTAACTAATGTAAGTTGAAAGCGATGTAATTTTGGGTAGACTTCATGTACGTATGTAGGTATACTGTCGTCCGTAAGTATTTGGACATGTAACGCAGTCCGATTAAAAAGTTTATATCTCTGGATAAATTTTAAACATTTCCAAATGAAATTAACATGAATCAATGCTATTGACAGACAAAAGAAGTAGAATGCACTATGTGTCAATAATCTAATGAATAATTCTATTTTTATTTACAAGAACCAATTAAAATTTTACAAGATTTGTACAAATTTCTAGTCCGTGGCTGTAAACACATATTTAAGTCGTTCAGTGATATTAACGATTTAATTTAATATTAACAACTTAAGTTTAAAGATACTTGGAATCACGGCTTGTGCAAGAGGAAATTCAGTTACGGTTCTTTTATTTATATTAGTCGACGTTAAATATTGTTTTCATTCATTGTGAGTAACTTTATAGGATCATATAAAATAAGAACAGGAGCGAAAATCACATTTTGAAGTGTTACTTACGGTATACTTCATGTATTTCCAATCATGTAAACCTATCGAAATACTTATAAACAGTAATGGATGTATCATTCTGACACAGTCATTGCAAAACCTTCTTACTAATTTTATAAGTTCTGAATTCATCATTGAAAAGCTTCATAACGTTCAATTTTGTTTGCAAATTAATAATGTTTGTTTTGTTTTCGATTTTAGTATGGCGATCAAGACAGCTGCGATTTTGGTACCCGATGAAGATAAAAATATACCCTCCTAAATTAATTACACCATTAATTTTCGATTCAAATATACGTACATAATGTTACATTATATACAGTTGTCCCTCGAAGTACAGTTGGTGTAAAAAGTATTCGTGCAGCAATCAATTTCAACAAATACTTTATAGAACTTCGTTTATTACAAAAAAGTGTCAATGAAAAAATGCATTCACGTATTCTTAGAAATCTCAAGAACAAATTTCATTAAAAAGAAATTCTTTATTTATATTTTCTATGAAAATATTAACAAATGTCTTGAATGTGGTCGAAAATATATGCATAATAAGTATTCGTATAGTTCCTATTTCGTAATATTGTATGTGTAATAATTACAAGGTAATCCATGAAATGTCAACATAATTATCATCAGTATATCAGGAGATGTTGTTAATACAGGTAGCGTTCTAAATTCGAATATAAGTAACTGTAATAGTACTAAAATGGACCGAAAAGGTAAGGAAACGACTGAAAGTGAAAGAAAAATTATTATAAATCTGCATAACAGCTGCGAAACGTTGCGAGAGATTTCGGAAATTGTGAATAGACCAAGGTCCACAATTCAAGGAACCTTAACAGATATGGGGATAGAAAAACTTCAAAGAATAAAGCAAAAAGCGGACATCCACGAAAAATAAATAAATATACCGGCCGATGGATAATTCGTAAAATAAAACAAAATCCAAAGATTAGTGCAGCAAAAATCGCAGCTGAAGTTAAAAGTAGTCTTAACATCGATCTGTGCAGTAGTACAGTGCGTAATTTTTTACGAGATAGAGCATACCACGGCAGAGTAGCTCATACGAAATATTTTGTAAACGAAGTTGATAGAAAGAAGCGACTGCAATTTGCAACAGAACATGTAAATCTTCCAATGGAGTATTGGAACCGCGTAATATTTACTGATGAGAGTAAATTCAACATATTTGGATCAGGTGGTCGATGTATGGTATGGAGAAAGAAAAATACTGAGCATGAGAAAGAAAAGGGTGTAGCCGGATAAGATGGTCAAAAGTGCCCCCAAACCAAATTAAATTTCTGATACATCAGTAGGTAGAGGACATGGAAGAACCCCTCTGTGCAAAGTTTCAACTCCCTATCCCCACCATTGGGGTAGTTATGGGGTGTGTTGTGATTACAGTTTTTGCTTGATTTCTGTTGTACTCTTTCATCAAAAATTCTGAAAAAATTTGGAAATATTCCAACTACTGGAATACATTTCTGTGAATTTTTTCAGAATTTTTTATTTCAAAACAGAATTTTGAAAAATGAAAAAAGTTTTGAAATGTTGATTTCCTATAGAAGTCCTAAAATGACTACGTTTATATTTTTACAGTTTTAGCACCTCCTTATTGTAGTTAACATAGAATTTTTTCAGTTTTTTCCTAGAGGGGGCACGCAGTCAAAAAGATGAAAAACCGATAATTTTCAATATTACAGGCAGTGTCAGTTTTTTGACTGGGTTGATATTATTATAGTTTTACTAGTCTGTTATGATAGTTAATTTAAAATTTTTTTAGATTTTTTGGAAAAATACTTCGTATTGAAAAAAATTGAGAAGCGGTAATTTTTAATATTACAGGCAGTGTCAGTCTTTTGACTGGGTTGATATTATTGTAGTGTTACTAGTCTGTTATGATAGTTAATTTAAAATTTTTTTAGATTTTTTGGAAAAGTACTACGTATTGAAAAAAATTGAATATCGGTTTTTTTTTACTTTGTCCATACCCGTATAAGTACCACGTCCGTATCTGCAAGTGCAGTCGCGACACATCAACAGAAAGACTTATAAGTGTTATATTGAGTACACACCTAATGCAATAGGCTATGCCGGAATCAAACGATATTCCTGCAAATGTGCAAATGGCAACCGCACAATTGGATGTTGCCCTCATATAGCTGCGATAATATATTACTTATCGCAGGCTCGATATCTCAGGCAAATTGTAAGGCCGGCAGAAATCCTGTCCAAGATTTTTACTAGTGAGGAAGTACACCCTGTTATAAACGAAGACAGCGACGAAGACTTGAACAGTATTCAGGTAGTAATTTTTCTCTAGAAAGTAATGTACATGCATATTATTTACAATTTGATATAATATTCATCTAGGAAATTAATTGTATGAGTCATATGGACGTGGTACTTATACGTGCATCGAAAAAGTAAAAATTACCGCTTCTCAATTTTTTTTCAATACAAAGTACCTTTCCAAAAAGTCTAAAAAAATGTTAAATTAACAATCATAAAGGACTGGTAAAACTACAATAATATCAGCCCAGTCAAAAGACTGACACTGCCAGTAATATTAAAAATTACCGCTTCTCAATTTTTTTCAATACGAAGTACTTTTCCAAACAATCTAAAAAAAATTTAAATTAACTATCATAACAGACTAGTAAAACTACAATAATATCAACCCAGTCAAAAGACTGACACTGCCTGTAATATTAAAAATTATCGGTTTTTCATCTTTTTGACTGCGTGCCCCCTCTAGGAAAAATCTGAAAAAATTCTATGTTAACTACAATAAGGAGGTGCTAAAACTGTAAAAATATAAATGTAGTCATTTTAGGACTTCTATAGGAAATCAACATTTCAAAACTTTTTTCATTTTTCAAAATTCGGTTTTGAAATAAAAAATTCTGAAAAAATTCACAGATATGTATTCCAGTAGTTGGAATATTTTCAAATTTTTTCAGAATTTTTGATGAAAGAGTACAACAGAAATCAAGCAAAAACTGTAATCACAACACACCCCATAACTACCCCAATGGTGGGGATAGGGAGTTGAAACTTTGCACAGAGGGGTTCTTCCATGTCCTCTACCTACTGATGTATCAGAAATTTAATTTGGTTTGGGGGCACTTTTGACCATCTTATCCGGCTACACCCTTTGCAGGCAACTGTAAAACACGGCGGAGGATCGGTCACAGTTTCGGGCTGCATGAGTGCGAATGGCGTTGGATCACACCATTTTATCGATAATATCATGGACCATAGAATGTCCTTTAACTTCAGCTGCGGTTTTTACTGCACTAATCTTTGGACTTTGTTTTATTTTGCGAATTATCCATCGGCCGGTATATTGATTTATTTTTCGTGGACGTCCGCTTTTTGCTTTATTCTTTAAAGTTTTTCTATCCCCATATCTGTTAATGATTCTGTGGCGGCTCTCCTGCACCCACCACTAGAGGGACATACGAAATAGGACTTTCTTGAAAGCACTCGATCCAACTACCTCGTCCATATAAAATATATACCGCCTTTAACCTTCCTTCCAATATACCAGTGTCTAAGACAGGATCTACTAGGTAGCCTTACTGATGAGCCCACTAGCAGGCCCAGGACGAAACGCAACACTCTTCCTTTTTCCTATCCTATCCCCTCTTCACAGCTCCACAATTCCTTGAATTATGGACCTTGGTTTATTCATAATTTCCGAAATCTCTCGTAACGTTTCGCAGCTGTTATGCAGATTTATAATAATTTTTCTTTCACTTTCAGTCGTTTCCTTACCTTATCGGCCCATTTTAGTACTATCACAGTTACTTATATTCGAATTTAGAACACTACCTGTATTGACAACGTCTCCTGATATACTGATGATAATATTAGAATATTATGAAATAGGAACTGTACGAATACTTATGACGCATATATTTTCGACCACATTCAAGATATTTGTTAATATTTCCATAGAAAATATAAATAAAGAATTTATTTTTAATGAAATTTATTGTTGAGATTTCTAAGAATACGTATATGCATTTTTTCCATTGACTTTTTTGTAATAAACGAAGTTCTATAAGGTTTTTGTTGAAATTAATTGCTGTACGTATACTTTTTACACCCACTGTACATGGGAGTTCGGGACATCGACGTAGGGTAAATGACTCACGTACTGTCACTGTTCCTATAATTGCTACTTGAGTTCGTTTATTTAACAACAGAGTAATGTATAAAGAATCGTAAGTAAACAAATTTTCATACTAAATTTGGACTTCGGTTTACGTAACAACACACAGACAATGCATATTCGTTTACACTTAATATTTATAAATAAATATTAGGAGGTAAATGTGCTGTTGAACATTAAAACGTGACCAATATAATTATAAAGTATGGGACGTGTCATAATTCAGTAAAGGTGATACGTTTACTATATATCTAATATCCGTTACACAGACTGACGTGCTAATATATGTAAAAATTGTTTCTATTTAAATTAAAAGTTTTCAAGTGACAGTAATAATGACATTAGACTTTGTTGTATATTTTCAATTACGTAGTAATGAATTTATTATACTAAACAAATAAAGAAAATGTTCATAAATAAAAGAGCGGTTGAACAATATTATGCTGCAAACTGGAACGACCTTTATGTTCAATACGTTCTAAAATAATTAAATAAAGTTACGCGCGAACCTTAAAGTGGCAGTAATTGGTACATCTATCCTAGTGCATAATTGAAAATCCGTGTAATTCTTAGATTCGCCTTCCCACTTCTACCAAAACTTTGTATTACATACGCAGTTACATACTGTTGGTTAGAAACGTTAACTATGTTGTATACATTCTAAAAAATTAATAAGAACAATACATATTTTTAGAACAAAATATTGCACAATGTTCAAAAAATAACAGTGTTATTAAAAAAATATTAGAGCTGTACTATTCCTCAACGCTGGTTACATGTACGGAGAAATGTTTTGCAAAATGTTGAATGTCACACAATATTTCAGTTGTACAAAAATTGAATACACAATCCTAAGATAAATAAGTACCCAAATGTAGCCTAAGTAGAATTTTTTTTATCCTTTAAATATTATCAAATTTACTGCACTTTAGATGTTTTATATATTCCTCCATATTAAGTGCCTAACATCTAAATTTTCTATAATTGCTTAAAAATCTGCAGTGTATTTATTACATATTATGTGCATATATTATTTACAATATATTGTCTGCAAAAGACCGCGTACAATCGAAACCGCGTACTTCGAGGGGCAAGTGTATATTCAATATCTTCGAGAAATTATGCACGTACATGCGAAACTAAGTCTCTGAACTGAAATATAATGTCACTAATAGAAACGACCTATGTGAGAAATAATGCAAGTTTCGAAAACGTAGCTCGTGGTATTACCATACCTATTACTTTTAAAAATGGTTTAGTTTTTAATTTCGCTTTCTTAAGTCTATGAATAGTTTCTAAGTTATTATTTGCAGCACACAATATAAAACACCGACTTTATTTGCTACGATTGACTTAAAAAAAAATAGCTTGAACGAAATAAAAATCCATGAACCAAGGAACGAACGAGTAAATGAAGGGAACAAAAACTCGTACCCTTTAATCGCGACGAAGAAAAAGAGCAGGAACTCCGCGTTTCTCGCAAATTAAGCGTGCTACGATGCGCCCAGCTGACCTTTGCTTCACACCCGTCGCTTTATTTCGTAATGTTTCCTTTGCACTTTCAAACGCACAACTCCACCTTACCCCAGCGTACAAAAAAAAAAGATATTTTCTCTACCTTTTAACACATATCTTCGACTTCTCCCAGAATTAAGATCGAGGAAGAAGAAAGTAGGAACGTTTCAAAGGAACGCAACGAAATTCTTCTGCTATCGCGTTGCTTCCTCTCATTTACTTCCGGTGGAATTTAATTTTCTTCGGGACACTGTGTAAATATAGTGGCGCGATTAAAAGCGTTTCAGTGAGATTTTGAATAGCTTAACCAAGCAAACGTGAAGTTTTCAGCGTGCATGTTAGACCAAATAAACAGTAAGACGGTCGGCATTCCACGACACGTCCTGAAGCTCCTCATAGTAGGTATACTATTAAAAAATCCGGAGTGGGTTTGGCAGATATAGATACAGGTGAGCCTCCTACAACGCGGTACCTTTACAACGCGGTTGGAAAAATCCGGAAATTTTCCTACAACGCGGCACCTTTACCACTCGGTTTAGGAAATGTGGCAATTTCCCTACAATGCCACAATTCTACAGTGCATTTTCAAGGAACGTATCTACCGCGTTGTAGGAGGTCCACCTGTACTATATTCGACTGTGTATTAGATGAAATTGGAAGAGGATTATTTCTTAAGAAATTTTATCGAACAATAAAATTCTTTATTCGAGTAAACACTGTTCCCGATTAAATCCCTTACATGCAATAATTATTAAGACAATAAATGTCAAAGTAACAAATATATTTATCGTAATCTAATAACACGTTATATGCTTTTAGGTGTGAAATATATTCTCCAGGTAATACTACAAGATCAGTAACTTTAGGAAGAAATTGTTAAATGTCTATTCTTCGATTCGGGTTAATTCGATCCAAAACAGCGGATGAGAGTTGAAATTAAACGCCTGAAGTTGATCGAAAGGAAAAATAGCGTTGGAAAACAAGACAGCGCTAGCACTCACGTAGAGAAACTACATGACCTGACAAAAATTGATAACCCTTGCTGGGATACTCTATTTCATGCCTCCTACATTCTATCATTTATTCTAGTTGTGATAAAACTTTCTTAATAACCATAAATTAAATACACTAGAAACTCAAATGAATTATTCGAAAACATTGTTGAATAAAATCATGACTGTGTACAAAATGCTACTGACTGCTAGACCCACTTTTGAGAAAACATTAATTAAAATTTGTATGCTACAGTTCAAGACGGAAGTTATAATCTGGAAATTGCATTACGGATATAAAAGATCTGAAGTTCGAAGACTCATTTGAATTACTAGAACGTTGATTTTCATACTGAATAGCGATAGATACACATATGTGGGGAAAAGTTATAACGCACACAAACTTGCGGACATGGAAACCGCACATTTTTGGTCACACTCCTTCTGCTGACCTGCATCGTCTGCCTAATTATTATCAAGGTCAGCGAGATACTCATAAGTATTCTTACGACTGCCTCGGAAAAGATCCACTGATTTCTTAATTATAACAGTAGCTACCTTTCGTGTTTTAAAGTATATAGTAAGAATCCGCAAATAACCAAAAACTGTTATAAAAAACGCACCGAATGCATCACTCTTTTACATTCCTACATTACAGTCGAACTTGAATAATTCGAATTTAACGGGAAGGACTAAAATCTTCTAGCTATAGAGGTTTCCATTTATCGAAATTTTCGAATAAAAGAGATCTAGAGTACGAAATTTCGACTTACGAGAGATAGAAACACGGCAAATATCGTCTTATGTTTTCCAGGATTTATTTTGTTTAACAAATTATGACACATAACTACAATTTTGAGTTACAGGGACAGCGACATTGAAAGCGTAACTTATAAAGGTAAATTTCGATTTCGACAGATTTGGCTATTCTAAATTCGAGTTACAGAGATAAAAGATGCATCCAAATGTGTGACAAATAATTCAAATTAAAGCAAGTTTTATTTCAATTCAAAAAAGTTTTTGTCGCGAAGCGAAGAAAACGAACAAAATTTTTATATTATAGAAATTTTCAATTTAACTATCGAGCAACTTTTTTTAACCCGTCATGGACCAACATTATAAAATGACGAAAATTAATTATATTCAAGCTCTATAAAGTAAATGCGAATATAACATCGCGAGAAAAGATATTCATAATATAAAATAATTAACATACTTTTAGTAATATAAAAAACATGAATTTTTAGTATTGACGTACAAATGCTAATTTCACGCAGAACGTTCTTTCATTCTGTAGATATCATTGAGTGTGCATATAATACCTGTCATAAATAAATGATTTGGCTGAATATGTTATTTTCCTATAATTAAAGAAATGACAACACCAACAACTGGTTATTCTTACGTTTCCCTAGTTCTTGTTATTGCATTATAAAGTTGAAAGTATAAGTTCCATAAACATGGGTCATTTCTATCCAAAAACTCCGTAAATGTATAGTGAAAATGAAGAATGCACGAGGGTTAAAGAAGTTTGAGATATCGAGATTCCACTGTAAGTACTTACTTTTTACGTAATCCTACAGGTTTTAGTCATCTTTGAAAGGAAGTGCTAGCGTTAAATAGGGTCGATCCTTAAACGGAGGTAACGGGTTAACTTGACGTGTGAGAGGTGCGTAATCACTTCCATCGCAAAATGAAGAATACGCATTGGAACAGTGAACAACCTAAGTATTATTTTTTAATAAGGCGTTTTTGCTTTGTCTCCATTATTGGTTACGATCGCAGAAACCTCACATTGTAATTGGTCGATCCCACCACCTACCATTTTGTGACCCTAACTCCTCCTACAAACGTCATGTTTGCTCGATCAAGCTATACTCCCGTTACATAAGGGCGACGCACCGTGTGCATGCTTCCGTTATTTATGTCATTTTAGAGGTTTTCTTTGGGTCAATCCGTTTAGAACGGCGCGCGCACGCACGTGTGTCCCGACACCGGCACTGTGACTAAACCGTGCAATCGGTTTAATGTTAAACAGTTCGCCGGCCAGCTACGCAATTAGATTATATGCGCACGATAAACGGCCGCGCCGCGCCGCGCCGCCGCGCTTCGCTCTTCAACTTGCGGGGGATCGGCTTTCATGAAGCGCGCGGCTTTTCGCGAGACCAGCCACGCGATCGGCTCGTCAGCTTCACTCGATGACGCCTCGCATCGCCATAGATACTTGCGGACTTATGTTCGGAAAATTGAAGATATAAAAATGGCAACCAGGTAAAGACTTTGCGTAAATACCAGAAATTCTTAATCAGTGGATCATTTCGAATATTTCCGGGACCTTTCAACCGTTCATTTTCAAATCGTATAATTCTGCTAAAATTCAAATTAAAACAAAGAATAAGTACAATAGGATTTCTATTATACGAATATCTAAGCACTATACAACGAGTAACTATTAAAACATTTTAATAACTAAATATTCTACAAGGTGCGATCAAAACGTTTTAGGAATTTTTTCATAAATTGTTTACTTGAGACAGTGAGAGAAGTTACAATGAATTTTCTTCGAAATAGGCTCCTTCTGTAAGTAGACACCACTGAAAACGTTTTTTTCTTTTTTACAATTTGTGAACACATCTTCACTTTTGATTTGGTAATTATTTCTTCTCGCGTCACAAAATGTTTCCATTTCGGTACTCATTTTGGACGCGAAGAAAGGTAGAAATCTGCTGGGAATAAAGCCTTTTGCAACAATTTAATGGTCTCCGATACACTTTCTCCACGTTTAAAGCAAAACTTGATGCACGCTCTCTGCTCGTGAAAATCATTAAAAATCGAACAAGCGGAAATTCTCGACGCACTGGATTCAACTAGTGCTCGCGAACTATTCAATCGATTATTTCGATATTTGCAATGAACTTGCAAGGGAAGTCCGGCAATTCGAAAAGTCGAAAATATCTGAAACTTTAAAAAGCGGAACAATTTTTTGATTCTACTGAAAAATGACCCTAGGAATGGAAACAAACCCTCAAGGAAATTGTACTGCATTATCGTGAATTTCTTCGAAATCATAAGACATACGAAAAAAAAAGTTGAATCAGAAGTTTTATAGCTTCTTATATCCTATAACATGACTGCGAAACACTTTAAAAAAATATTTGTTTTTAAAAGTTTACCTCCTCCTCCCTTGATGTTTTGAAACTTTATTTTTCCCTTATAATCGGGTAGATGGCCCCCTTACAGCACTTTTTAAACATAAATATGACTAGTACATATCTTAAACAATTTTTTACAGCGAAAATCAACCCCTCGTTTCATAAAATGCACTCTAGTAATTACACGCGTTCGGTATATCTGCACAGTAATGATTGTTATAACTCTATTATACAATTTAATGTTATACAATTACCATTTAAAAAATTCTATGCTATTTGTGACGAATTTGTTTCCGTTTTAACGCGAAAAAAGCAACTGTAACGGTAACACCTATCAATAAGGTGTAAAAATACAATGTTACTAAATATACATATCATACATTATATCATACAAACATACATACATTATCTTTATTACAGGTATTTAACGATAAAATGGGCTATTATAAATATATATATCATAACAAAATTTATAACGAGGCGTAAGTATCCATAATTGTATGTAAATAATATTTATTATAGCTTCATTTCACAATATCTTTTTCATTTTGTATCATAAAACTGTAGTTTAAAAGAATGATATGTCGTTAGTTACGGAAAGTTTCCTTTGAAATGACAAAACGCATATATAACACCTGAATTATTAATTAATTATAAAATATTTTAATGCTTTTGAATAATTTTATTTTCCTAAAACATGTGGTGTATAATAGTGGGAAAGGTTGTACTGCAGTCGAATCCGCTTATTATGATTACTTTGGTACGTGCAATTTTTTATAAAATAACCGGCTGATAACATTAAACGGACGATACAATATTTTTATTATTTAAATAAATTTACTCCAAACAATTATGGTATTTGTACATAGTTTAATGGGTACACTATCTTCGTTTTTGTTTTGAAAGGATAAGGACAAGACCTATGTATTCATGTATTTTCTAATAATTCTTACCATGTACTCGTGTAGAAGATGAAAAAAAATGCTTCGGTTAACTCTCTATGACATCATGTGACTTATAAATTATGCGTCTATCAAGCTACTTCTTTTTAAAGGTATTTTACCTTGTAGTAATTATATAGTTATTTTGTATTACTATACTATTAAACCACCAGAAAATTATTCGCTCAAAACGATTATTATTTCCTAGTTTGCAGATAATAAATAAAGAAGCAATTTCTTTCCCATTAAATAAACTTCGGCTTACAGAGGGTTAAAGGTGAGTTTTAAAGAAAAAGTCCATTTAGTACGAATTTCCTAAAAAATGTTATCGTTTGTATTCAAATGTAATTATCGCACGTGATATCAATAACCAAAGTTTGATTATAAGACACGGATTATTTTTAATTAATTTTGTGCAAAGTGTTTTGGGACCGGCTGATTATGATAAGAATAACTGACTGATACTATTATCCGTGATTACAGTAATTTCCACTGTATAAGGTTACGCGAACTCACGTTCACGCAGTCATTTACGCACTACAGGATCATTGTTCTACGGCGCACAAAGAGTAAAAAAGATTTATTGTCGTCGAATTATGCAGAATAAAGATTAATCACGCAGTGTATACGTGATCGGTAACAGCACTAAAAGGGCAAAAAATACGTTATCACTTTCTATATAAAAGAAATGCTCACTTTCACGTACCAGTAAAGTGTTATACAACAACATTGAAGCATGTTAGTAACGCAGAAATTTTTAGGCAACGTTTTGCATACTTTTATACCATTAAAATGGTACGAATAAATATGGCAAATATTATACGGTTGTTAACCATAACACTTCGTGTGGCTGAAATAGATTACCCTCCTATATCGTCGTGAATTAGAACTGAATGATGCATACACGAATTTAATATGTGCCAAGCATGACGAAATTATAACTACGTGTGATTGGGCTCTGGATTCTGACAAGCCATCCGAGTCATACAAAGTATAGTTTATAGACATGTACGATCCTGAAGTACGAAGAGAATAATTTGAAAGGTCAGGTTTGTTCAACGGATGGAGAAGGCGGTAACATAAATTTGAATTATCAGATCCATGTGGCTGAGTATTGGAAAAGTGGAAAGAGGAAGCGTTTGTCATTTTCTGCAGTACAATCTCGTTTTAGAAAGGTAAAATCTGTTTCCCAGCTGTATATGTAGCTGGGAAGAACACGTAATGCGTGGTGGTTCTGACAAGGACAGGTACAGATTTATAGCAGAATATGTACTAACGAAATTTCAAGAAGCTTTGGACAGAAGATCTATCATTCATGATAAACACTTGCGACGGCAGGCTTTAGAAGCAGAAGAACAAATAAACTTTCCGTAAGTTAGAGCAGGAAAATGGTACGTATGGAATTTTAAGAAAGCACGACGCAATTTCATCGCACAAGATAAAATTTCGAACACGATCTTCGGGTTCAATTACTGATATTGAAAGCAGGCGTCGAAAGGCTGAGCAATTCGCTAATACGGTAATATGAACAGTGACTGTTGGCGGAGAAGCGATATATAGGGTAAATGGCCTACGTCGTACTGTCATTCTTCCTATAACTGCTACTTTAATTCGTTTATTTAATAGCAAAGTAATGTATAAAGAATCGTAAGTAAACAAATTTTCGTACTAAATTTTAACTTCGGTTTACGTAACAACACATAGACATTGTATATTCGTTTACACTTAATATTTGTAACGAAATATTAGGAGGTAAATGAGCTGTTGAACATTAAAACGTGACCAATATAATTATAAAGTATGGAACGTGTTATAATTCAGTAAGGCGCGACGTTTACTATATATCTTATATCTGTTACACGTCCTAACGTGTTAATATATGTAAAACGTGTTTCTATTTAAATAAAAAGTTTTCAAGTGACAGAACGAAGGACATTGAACTTTGTTGTACATTCTCAATTACGTAGTAATGAATTTGTTATATTGAACATATAAAAAAAATGTTCATATGTAAAAGAGCGGTGGAATAATATTATACTCCAAACTGGAACGATGTTTATGTCAAATACGTTCTAAAATAGTTAAATAAAGTTACGCGCGAACTTTAAGGTGGCAGTAATTGATACATTTACCCTAGTGCAGGCGAGAGCAGTTTCAATTTGGCGATGCATTCTGGACGGTCATTGTTTGCTGTTGGAAGAAAACGATCGCGGTGACTGTTCAGTCTTTATCATCTATGACCCACAGTTACACCACCATGCCTATTATATCCACAAGTGGATGTGTTCCTTTTACCCCTTCACCTTGTGTTAAAGGAACCTACTGAACCATGTGTACTGGAAACTTTATTTAAACCCAATAATGTTTACATTATAGCGTCAAAATCATGGAAACTTACAGCTGATCGTTTCAAGGATTAATTTCAAGAAGTATTCTTAGAAAGCATTGGACAAAAAATCCTATTATTGTTAGATTCAGGGACAGAACATTGCCCTCGAGATTCACAACCGTCCGTATCATTAGGAAAGCTAGTACTAGAAATATTAAGTATTCCGAGAAAGACTTCTGATTTGATACAGCCGTTAAACGTATTCACGTTTCGAATATGAAAAGCTTTTATTCGAAATTTTTCTGACGCTGTCATGTCGCATGGTATAAATCTTCATGAATGAAATAACATAACAAAATTACAGTCATTGACACATAATCAGTTTGTGTCTCCTGCGTTTAATGATGTACATAAATATGCCCGATATAAAAACGGTTATATTCTATTGCCCCCAATAGATAACTTTGATAATAAGATTGATTACTGCTCTTTAAAAAAGAAAAACATGTTCCAATATGTAGAGTGTGTGGAAAGGCCACATTTATACGCTGTGCGCGATGTAACAAATATTTTTGCTTCAAACATTTCTTCGAAGAATATCATTACTGTAACAATTACATAAAATAATCATCTCATCTACAAGTATCACTTAAATATCTGTAGTAATTATATTTTCCATTTTTTCACGTGCAGTAACTTATTATACTCTATTTTTCAGCGTCTACAATAAAGATTTATTATTAGTATTAATATTTAAATGCATTTTCGTAATAAGTCTGTACCTTCGTATCTTATTGATAACTTAATGATACCTCTATATATGCTTTTTTAGTGTAAAACGAGGGAAATTCCACAAGTTGTATGACTGCGAGAACGTGATTTTACGTAACCTGATAGTACTAATTTCTTTTTTTCTTCTAAACACTACACACTGTAGGAGGGCCACATTCCACGCCAAATCGATCACTTTTGTACTCGATGTCTGCGATTTTGTTCAAATTGAAATATGTTATAGTCTATCCGAAAATAAGGACGGTTTAAGTCATCATTTTACTTGTTTCGAAATTGTTTTAAAAATGCAGACCCTCGAAGTTGGCAATTTTTGCCCGTTTTCACGAAAACTACCTTCACAAAGGAATTTTTATCTCTGAAACTGTTAAAGATACGAACTTCATTTCTTTTTTTTTCATTTTAATCGCAAAAGATTACTCTTTTCAATTAATTTTTATCTCATTCGTAAGTTCATTTTTCATACCAAAAAATTCTCAAAATATTTTTGTTTTGCAAATTTGAACACTTGGACCAAAATTTAAAAAAAACTAAAAAAAAGGTGCTTATATTCTTTGTTCTTTCTTCTTCAAAGATCAGTTTCTTAGATCGATAAATACCGGTATGTACGGGGATTCATGTAAGCGCATAGCCCGGCTGGCCATTCCCTCCAAAAAAATAGGAAAACCCAAGTGTCCTTTGTATTGGAATGAACGTCAATGAAACAAAATAATTATCCTTACTATAGCTATAATGTATTTTGAACTTTCGTAAACGTACTAATGGTATAAAATATTCTTATTTCATTTTATTTTATTTATTTCTACAGGCAAAAAACACATTTCATGCAAACAAAGATAACATAAAGAGCATACAGTGAGCGAGCACAGATCGTTTAACATACAAAAATAAAGACAATAAAGTTCAGACTTAAATACATTAATATTCTGAGAAAAAAAGTTAACATTTTGACAAATATAGTTAGCAGATGTACATAATCGGCAAAACAGATCAATTTGACTTTGATTGGAAGAGTAGAAGGAAGGGTGAAACAATAACGGATGTTTAGAGAATATATCCATCCTTACGTTAATTTGGTTTGGTTTAACACAATTATAATTTTCAGAAAAATCACCTGAAATTACGAGATCACCATCATCTAACAACTGTTTTGTGAACTGCAGAAACATGATTTTGCCCGGCATTATTCTACTAATATTATCATCAATTCGATTATCAATATTATTATACGACGACTTAAACCGTCCTTATTACTGTCACTTGAAAAGTTGTCATTTAAATAGAAACAATTTTGTGCATATATTAGCTCGTCAATTTGTGTAACAGATATAAGATATATAGTAAACGTATCTCCTTTACTGAATTACGGTAATTCCCATACTTTATAATTACATTGGTCACATTTTAATGTCCATCAGCACAATTACCTGCTAGTATTTCGTTTTTAATATTAAGTGTAAACGAATATACAATGTCGTAAACCGAAGTCCAAATTTAGTATAAAAATTTTTTTATTTAAGATTCTTCATACATTACATCGCTGTTAAATAAAATAATTCAAGTGTCGGTTATAGGGACACTGACAGTAATTGGGACATCTACCTTATATATACATACGCTGATGCGTTCGAGCCGTCATTTGCTATCTCACATTTCATTCTATTTTGATTCATTTCCTCGACGAGAACTAGGGTAGTGATATTCTTTCAATATTTCATAAATTATTTTACACGTCTCTGGTATTATTCGACCTAACGATTGTGCCGATATTCTTGGGCTGAATTTCAAACATTCGTCATTCTTGCCTGTTGCTAAAAATCTTAACATCCCGAGAAGCCGCTCATTGGGTGGTATACTATTTCTAAGGATTGTTTCTTCCCTTTTAATGTATGTAGCAATTAATGAAAGCAATTTATTAAATGAGGCAACGTCCATGCACAAGTAATTTTGGTAATCTTTAGATTCGTAAATTTCTAATTCTTCTAACAATTTAAAATCACTACTATTTCGGTTAATAAACCACTGCTTTATCCACTTGGATCTATTTCTTCTTCTCTCAAACATCAATCCATTAGCAAGGCCAACAGAAGCAATATTTCTTATTTTGTACATTATGTCCGTCTTGTGTCACAGCAAAATGCATACTGAGCCAAATTAATCTTCTCAGTGACAAAAATCCGTAAGGAAAAATAGAAACGTTCAACGACAGGATAAGTCACGTGAAAGAACGTCAAATTTGGTCACTAACTGGCACGCATTTCCTTTATGATGAACTATGACAGAAATAACTGTCGAAAACAAGATCTCCGTTAGTGAGCAACGAGAGGATTATTTCCCTCTCATTTCGTAGGACGATAAAATGACAGGAAAAACTGACGCCAAAGTCAACAAGAAAATTTTCAACTTAGTGGGCAACGACGTGATTGTAATCCCTTTCAGTTTCTCGTAAAAAAGTCTTGTCGAAAAAAATGACACGCTCTCCTCACGTCGGTACATGGGATTCTAATGTTTCTATTTAAATAAGAACTTTTCAAGTGACAGTAATAGGAGCATTGAACTTTGTTGTACATTTTCAGTTAATTACTAATTAATTCATTATATTCAGCATATAAAAGAATGTTCATAAATAAAAGAGATGTTGAACAATGTTATGCTCCAAACTGGAACGATTTTTAGGTTAAATAATTTCTAAGATAGTTAAACAAAGTTACGCAATAACGTTAAAGTGACAGTACTTGGTACATCTACCCTACCATGTATTGCTTCGCCAATTTCCAGTCATCTTCAATTTATTATGGAGTATAAACCAATAAAATAAAACGCATATAGGGTAGATGTCTCAATTACTCTCAGTGTCCCTATAACGAACACTAGAGTTATTTTATTTAATAGCAAAGTAATGTACGAAGAATCCTAAATAAACAAATTTTTATACTAAATTTGGTCTTTGGTTTACGTAACAACAAATAGACATTGTGTATTCGTATACACTTAATATTTCAAACGAAATATTGGGAGGTAAATATGCTGTTGAACATTAAAACGTGACCAATGTAATTATAAAGTATGGGATATATCATAATTCGGTTAAGGCGACACGTTTACTATACATCTTACATTTGTTACACAGACTGACGTGCTAATATATGTAAAAATTGTTTCTATTTGAATGACAACTTTTCAAGTGTTACTAATAGGGACATTGGACTTTGTTGTATGTTTTCAATTACGTAGTAAGTAGTTCATTATATTGAACATATAAAAAGATGTTCATAAATAAAAGAGTAATTTGTAATTCAAGCCGTCTAATGTAATAATTAATCTATCATTTTTGTAGATTTCTCAGGAAGGCGTTGTAGTTACAGAGATTAAAACCCAATAATTTCAACTTTTAATTGATACCAAATTGATCTTCATAAAACGAAAATTCGAACCAGTTCAAGTAATGATAAATGAACTAAATAAATGATAACGATAAATTAGAAAATACTGATTCGTAAAATTACTTTGCATTAAAGTAACAAAAAAAGCACTAAAGAAATAAGAAAGGAACTAGAGAATAATAAAACATGAATGCAAATAATTACTTACAAGAACACGATCTTCAACGCGATAATAAATAAGTATTCACTTCCATTCTGTTTAACCTGTGATAATTTGGAATTTTGGTTTACTCGTTTAGATAATCGATAATTAGGGAATCAATTTCGATATAATCGACACTAGAAAATCAATGGCTGGATTATGTGGATAATCGGGGCATGCAGGCACTCAACGTTCTGTGTAATTTAATAAATACATGCTGCTTAACTAACTAATTAAGGGAGCATTTAACGAGCAAATGTCCGCATCACTTACTAAAATATGTTATAATTTAACGGGCTACATACACCTAGTTAGCACAAAACAATCGAATTTTCATAAATGTTCTATTTAGTTTAAATATACAGTAACTACAAAAAGTATTCGCATACAACTTGCAGCAAAATTCACCAAACACAAAAGTCCTGACTTTAATGAAAGTACGCACACTTGTAGAGCGTAATGGATTGTACATTGAGAAATTTTTTGTGGATAGGAAATTCCTTTGAGGGGTTGAAATCAGTTGCCTAAAATTTCAGCATGTTTTCATTTTTTAATTGCAACTTTGCCTAGGACAAGCAATAATAATCAGTCAATAAAATAGGATTTTATAAGAGAAATAAATTCTCACGAATGTACGTCCACCTTCAACCGTCCTAGGTGTACGTAAGGAAGAACATAGTTCCTTTAAAACGTTGGATTAAATCTAGATACTAATTAGAAACATTGTATTAGAAGCGTAGGATTCTTATTATCTCTGATAATATACAATTTACTCTGGTTAATTGTAAACTACTCCTGTGCGCTAAAAAAAAGTGAATAAATTTTACTTTTACCTGTCAATAGCAGCTTGTAATTGTAATTAGTATGAAATGTAATCATTATGCTAATGTTTAGAAATTAAAGGATATGGTAAATTTCTACAGTTTGCTTCCTACTAATTAGCTAATTCTGACATACATTCGCAATAAAATACATAAATGGTAATTTAGCGATAACAGAACTTCATATACAATGGATTTTTGTTTCTTTTTTTAATTTAGTACTATATAATACTAGCTTCAATTATAACGATACAACAGTATGTAATATGAATGTATTAACGTAATATTTCACAATGTATAATGTGGTGGAGGGATAATAAATCAATTATGATTAGTGTAATCACTTCTCATTAAAATTACGTGCCTACCGTATAATTTTGGAATTATAATAATTATTTTGATTTTCCTACATTTCGAGAAGGCATTAATTTATTACTAAATGAAAATTGTTGATTTTAAAGTGTGCTAATTAAATTGGTAATTGTTGATAATATTTACGCAAGAATAATTTCTTTCTACTGTAAATTATTACATGTTATGAAAAACAAATTAATAAATTTAATTTCTATCTTTCAAATTTAATAAATAGTGTGGTTTAATTATGAAATGAAATGATGTGGATGATGTTGAAGTTCAAAATTGAAAAGTGTAACAATGAGTTTCGAAGGTGAAGTGAACAGCTAAAAGAAGAATATAACTTTTGATTGCAATAGAAAGAAAGTACAACACTTTAACGAGGTTCAAACTTTTTTACAAGTTCTTAAAGATTCGAGTAAAGATGTATTTTACTGTCAGCTCAAGGACGTTCCCTAGGACAAATAAGGATGAAAATTTTACTATTTTTATCTACAAAACATTTAGTTGCCATTTTAAATTCCCTTTATATAGGATCCCAAAAAGTATTATGCATCGTTCCTCACATTATTTTCATATACTTTTTATCCTTCATCGAAATAAGGTATTGTATTCTTCGACACATATTCGTAGTTATGTTTCTATTGTTCACATTGTGTCGCTCACTAAAGATTTCAAATATTTTATGAAACACCTAATATGGGTAAATATAGATATAAAAAGTAGATCGAAAGATTCGAATTTAATAATAAAAAATATCAATATTCAATAATCCTAGTAATTTAATTTATATTAATATATGTGTATTAGTACACAGCAAATTTACATTTCGCCAATCAACAGTTCCATTCCTAAATTTCGTTCAGTTTATTAGTGGTATATATTAGAACAGTTTTATTACATGCAATATTAATAAAAAATACCTCAGCTTCTTAAAATAATGGAAAATAATTTAATGCATTAAAAGAGAATTAACTTTTTGTAATTATGAAGTAGCAATTTAACAGACTACTTCAAATAAATTAAGTCTTCACCACGCCCATTTGTATTTTTATTCATTAAAACATATAAAGAGATGATTAATACGATGAATAATACTTATTAATATTAACGTTACTAGATAATCTGCATAGATAGGATAAATTTATACAAACGGTTTGTGGTATCAGCATTATAAATCATTAAAGTACACGTATCACTAGCCGCGAGTAAATTTGATTTATAATTAAGATAAAAGATAACAATTCAAATTAATAATATTTCGATATTCTATTTTCGACAATGTAATTTAACATAATGTGAAGTGCTAATGTACTACAAACAACAGCGCTTGCTAACGATGAAAATACGTTATTACATATTTATGCCATCAAATTAGTTTTCAACTTTCTTAAAATCTATAAATTATGATGATAACACACTTCAGTATTGCCAGAAAAGTTTCTGTTTTCTAACTAAAAAGAATTGCAACCACAGAAAATGTCTAATATCATTATAATTAGAAGAATTACCATAAATATAAAATTTATTATTCTGTCACACGATAAAATTATAATGTAACAAACTAAAATAAGACAATTAAAATTATATTAACCACTGAAGGAAGTATAACAGCGAAATATGTTAATTTTTGATAATTAATGAGAAATTAATAAACTAATTTCACTTAAACTTAACTAAGCCTAACGGAACCAGTAAGAAAATGGAATATAATTAACAGATTGTATTATTATTAATATTAAACGAAAATTATGAAATTATTATTCATAGTAATTGATAAATGTTCAAAAAATTAGCGGTGCCAATTTTCCAGTTTTTCAATAATATTAAAACAAAATTCAGCGCAGGTGAAATTTCACTTACGATAATCTTCAATAATCAAGTAACTCTTTCCGACTCAATGGTTCCAAATGGACCAGTTACAAACATATCGTATTTCTTCAGCCTCTTAATTTCTAGTGTTTACTTAATAGTATACAAGGGTTGAATACTGTTGAAGTCAAACATTTCGTTGTAATGCGTAGAAAACCCCGCATCTTAAAATATTAGTAGAAACGAGTTCTTTTAGAGCTTGACCATGGAACGTCGGCTAATTAGGGTTTGGGGATCCTGCGAACACCCCAGGTTTGAATGTACAAACTGTCGCCACGTTTTGTAAGCAGTTCTAGCCGTGCGCCCGTCTTGTGAACATCACCGATACTTCTTCCACCGTATTATATATAATTATTTACCCACTTTATTCCACACGAGTCAGTTATTTAATATAACCCTTCAACAAATACAATACAAGTCATATCTCCAATTTTATCGTCCTCCTTAAATCGGAAGCATGAATGTTCAATTTTTTACTCTTTGAGTCGAAATCTGTCTTAAACGTCCGTTTTCGTTTTTCATTTTATGTGAAAATGACGCATCTGTTCATTCCATAACAACAACATTACACTGTAATTGTAAGCTTGATTCACGAATGTACGTTACTTTATCGTCCAACTATGCCAGAACCACGAATGTGGCACATTCATGAGTTTGGCATAAAGGAAATCACTTAGCAAGCGTAACTAATCGTGAATGAAAAGCGTGGATGTTCTTATAGATTCCAACGATGGGATTCGGAAGCACATTCATTTGTACTCTGATATAAATTCAGGGGGACGAATTTAAATTATTAGAACTTCCATAAAATTCTCTTTAATATCTTATGAACCGCACAATGAATTTTTAAGCTTTTATTATTTCCAAAGTGGGGTGCCTGTTGACTTTGCTATAAGGCAGACGAACTTTTCAAAGCTTCTTGTAAGAGAAATTGTAGTTAAGCAGCACTTACGGAATTCATCATTACTACGCGCTAAACACGCGTCACTCTATCCCTGTCCTAAGGGTGTACAGTGAATTGTTGTCTATATAAATCTAGATTGGAAAGTTTGTACAAAATGTGTGGAACGCAAGTCATATGACAAGAACGTGATCCATTTTTGAACTTTCGCGATGAACTTCTAGAACACGATTGACGAGAACTCTAACAATTAATTTTCTATTTTTCTTTCTTTTAATAAAAAATTGCAATCACAATAACCTATTCGTTTAATTTCAAAGATAGTACTTTTCCTAATTTGCATATTAATATAAAAATTATTTCACGGTTGTATTTAAATATGATGTACAAACTAATATGAGCAAGAAAATTTCAAAAGCTTTTACCTTCAGAATTATTTCATATCTCTTCATATTCAACTGTGAATTTTCATAAATGTTATAATTTTTACAAATATCAAGATATTTTAATAAATCCAAAGCAAAAGTAATGCTGGAGAATTTACTATTTTATTCGTCATATTTACCGTTCTACATAGTTCTACCTATCATTATCACAAATCTCACTCAACGATGAACAAGTTTTAACCCTTTATAGCTCGAATTTTATTTAGCTCTATGACGAGGGAAATTTCAGTTGTTTAAAATTTCCAATTCAATTTGAAAATTAGAAATGAATAATTATTGCACGACAACTTGGTATCGATACAATGGCAAAGCAATAAAATCTAATTGTAGAACTGCAAGCAAATGAGAAATTATTCGAAAAATTTGTGTGCAGTGAAATGTAACCTTTAATCATTTCGCTCCGAGAAACGCATATTTGCATTTTATTCGACACAGTGCTTTTCAGAACGGTGACCATGATAGGGTACATGTACCAATTACTGCCACTTTAAGGTTATCGTGTAACTTTATTTAACTATTTTAGAACGTATTTAACATAAAGATCATTCCAGTTTGGAGCATAATATTGTTCAATCGCTCTTTTATTTATGAACATTTTTTTTATATGTTCAATGTAATATATTCATTACTACGTAATTGAAAATGTACAACAAAGTCTAATGTCCTTCGTACTGTCACTTGAAAACTTTTCATTTAAATAGAAACACGTTTTACATATATTAACACGTCAGTTTGTGCAACAGATATTAGGTATATGGTAAACATATCACCTTTACTGAATTATGACACGTCCCATACTTTACAATTATATTGGTCACGTTTTAATGGTTCAATAGCACATTCTCCTCCTAATATTTATTTATAAATATTAAGTGTAAATGAATATGCAATGTCTATGTGTTGTTAAGTAAATCGAAATCGAAATTTAGTATGAAAATTTGTTTACTTACGATTCTTTATACATTACTTTGCTATTAAATAAAATAATTCAAGTGCCAGTTACAGGAACAGTGACAGTACGTGGGTCATTTACCCTAGATTCCATACAGACCGACTAAAAAAGTTTCAGTCCAGAGAGTAGAACAAGTTAAAAGATTAATTTTCTTATGTTATTGGAAACATCAAAATGTTAAAGCTGATAAGAAACAAATAAAAGATCCCTACGACTGGGGTGAAACGGATTAAAACATTTCTACGTGCACTATTTATTATACGCAACATAGAGGTACGTAATGATAATCATTGTCAGTTTCAAATTTGGGTCGTATATTTAACACTATACCTAAGTGCAGCTAATTGTATATAAGCAATAAAAGATAAGATGCATCGCGGTAACTTGTAAGCTATATTTAAATATTATCTCCCAATTTGGCGGTGTATCACAAACACTTTGCTTTATACAGTGTGTTGTTCAGGTTGTATTTACGTAATTTACACGTGTCGCTATAAAACGCGATAATACTTTGCTTCGAAGATAGTTATACGTAATCACGTAAATAAAATGCAATCATTTTTTTGTAAGTAAAAGGTTGAAAGAAAATAGTATTTCGTTTATTTTCAATATAATGCACGAACTTTAAATAAAAATAATTTGATAATTCAAATAAAATTGTTATATCATGAAGGCTTTATTAAGTATCGTATAGCTTCTAAACAATGAAATTAATTGAAGCAACAGTAAAATCACATTTTAATCTTAAAGAAGCCCAATTATATAGACTATTATGCAGATTGCCTTTTCTACAAAGTGGCACACAAATCACTTTACCATTTAATGAATGAAAGTAATCTTGTTTTTACTTTATGCTTCAAAATGTTTCTTTCGAGTTTCGAAAATTTGTTATTTAGAAGCTGTTTAGAAAAATGTACAATTTAACAATATACAATAGTACATAAATTTTATTGTAAATATCAGTACTGCATAACGTAGCGAGCTTGAAACTTCAATTGGTATTCTAATTTACCGCATTTGGAAGCACTAGACTTCTTTGTTTGGGGTCTTATCAAAGAAATTCAAGATTTGAAGTCAGACAAGCTAAGAGTTGTAGAAAATAACATCGAAAAAGTCCGTTCATGCAAAGTGAAAAATAAAAACCGTATACGTAACACTTTCTATATATTAAATGAAAATTGTTAATTTTCCTTAATCTTTATTATGTGCAACATAAGTACAAGTAATCGGAAAATAATCGGTTTATTCAATATTTAATGACTACTCACATAAAGATTTAAAAACTTTAAAAAGCTGAGTTCATGATAATAATATTATTTGCAGTGTATTTAACTTCTTATGTGATTCAAATCGCATACGGAGTTTTTTTTCAGTATTATCCCAAATGAAAAAAAAACGAATAATTAAATAGTCTGCACCAATTTGGATACCTTATATAAACCTTAGGCTACGTTAATTGAGGCGCGCAGTAGCTAAACTGATCAACTACCAAAAGTGAATCATCATAATCTTTGAAAAATACAACTCAAATTATGCATTTTAGGAATAAAGTTCGTATGTTTATAAAAAAAGCAGAATTAACCAGTTTGGTTTCCGAGAAGTTCAATAAAATACGACTTGTGATATGAATCGAATTATCCATTCCCTCGTTAAAAGAAAAACTTACTTTGGCAACTTCATCAAACATGCTAAATTATTTCCTAACCAAAAAACAACTAACGCAATAACGTTGATACAGGTTACACTATTAAGTTGTTGACTTAACGCGCTGTAACAGTGGCGTAAAAATAAATTCTTAATACAGAACGAGTTACACCTCGTTTCGTTCCCGCAGATTTGCATATATATATATATATATATACGCGTTTGCAAGGGTACTCTTCTAAAAAGTTGCAGAATTTCATGGAAATAAAACGATGAAAATTCGCGTCCATGAGAAGTACCAAACAGTGTATGGTGTAAAATTGCTCGGTACGCTTTTTTTTTATACGTCACCGGAAGTTAAACTCAGCTTAATTGCCCCTTTTCATATCGTGTGATCGCGAAAGTGTTTCACTCGACATCGCAACATTTGCAGTTTATTGTTATTTTTATAACCGTTTCCATTTAACTTTTCATTTCGAATGTAATTCCACAATTCACACTCCCCCCCCCCCTTCCCCTGCCCCGTAAACGAAGGGATGAGGCGATATATATTTTTTACCCAGCGTGTTCGTAAATGTGCGTTGAAATCCGCGGATGCCCACATGCAACATACGCAAACACGCAAGCTAAATATCGTGAAAGATAATACTATTTTTCATTATGATGCGATGCACCGCACGAAACATTACCCGTATTAATATGCTATCTGGTTTTCATAAACGTTCTACAAAACAAGCGTTACTGTAAATTCTGTTGAGAAAAACATTAACAACTTTCTTATCAACAATAGTTACTTAATCACTCTTTTTTTTACTATCGTTCTCCAGGAATTTTACGAGTTTGGTAAAATCTGATTTGTAAAATTTTGTTATATTGCAATTTATACTCTCAATTTTCAACTTTCTCAATTCGATAAATAAATGAACTATTAGTAAAATTATAATCAATTACAACCGCATTTACCTGTACTATAACTATATATTTAATTTTATGTATACACATATATATGTAGTAGAATATATAACAGAATTGTGTACAGTTCTTATGATGAAATCGCAATTCATTAAGTGTATCCTATTAATTAATTATTACACATTAATGTCCATACGATACAGTTACACATATAATTTGTTGTTATTATTTTCTCTATAACGAATACGATAAAGCACGACACGTATAATGTTCACATAAACAAATAAAATGGTGCTCGATTAATTTACATTGTTGGAAAAAAAAAGTGGTCGCATATTTAAATGACTTTTGACCCTGATAAACGCTGTAAACTAGTTTGTTAAAAATACTGTATCAATATTAACAAGGTAAAAAAAACAGATTTCGTAAAATTGTATTCAATTTTTGAATATATCATAATTTATAAAATTGCATACTCATTTAACATATCTTTTTATGGGTACGTATTAATAAGTCAATGTAATTATCGCTAACAGTGAACATTATAAGTTTTTAATACAGATTTATTATAGTCCATGCTATTATCTTAATGCGTTACATGAATAAAATTATGCAATTTACAGACAACAGGCGAATTGTTGTTATATTTGATAAAAATAATCTTTCGATAGATGATAGATAAGAATATAAGAAATAAAGTATTCTTCCACATATAAATGTTAAAATGGAGTTATGTTTTCTGAAAGTTTTATTGTAAATCTTAAATTTCACTGAACACTTCGTTATAATTATGAAATTTCTAAATTAAGTAAGAAAAAATAAAAGTGCGTATATTTCAAATAATAATGTTACTACCTACATTTTTATTAGACTTCGCAAATACAAGGGTGAGCATATAAATCAAGAAATAGATATACAAAGTTTATACTACTGATATCTTCATCAATGATCATTTAATTATTTTATCATTCGATTATACGATTATATGTACGGTTACAATCCGTTCAATTTTACTGTTATTTAGTATTTCCTGTACAACACTACTGGAAAAATTTACCGCATCATTCGAATGCTACTGAGCAATTATGTAATTTCAAAGTTCCATAACTTTGTTTAAATATATCCAAAACTATTGAGAGTAAAACCAGATATAAAACTTAAACTTTCTACTTTTCTTTTTATCCCTTTCCGGTGTAAAATGTACGAAACTATAAAAATACAGAGGTTTCTTTGAGTAACTATAACTTTGTTATGAATCATGTATTTCTAATACGGCTTCGCTTGTTTTAAAGATAAATGAGCATATATTCAGAATTGCAAACAGTGTTGTCTGCAGGCCAGAGCAGCGTTTCTCAATCTTTTTATCGCAGGCCTCATATTTCTTTGCAATAGTTCCGTGGACCAAGTGCTTATAATATAAAAAATTGGAAAACCTAATTAATCAGATTCATGTTATATAAATTAAAAAAATGACATATATTCAATAGTAATTTCTACATATGAAAAGTAGCATTCAGTGCGTTCCTATTTAAAGCGGAATGAATTTCGATTCGTATACCAGATATGTACTGCAATTTTATATTTAATTACGGAAATATGTGTAAGATTAAAATTAAATTTTAAATAAGAGAAGCTGCTTCCAAACTATAAGCGACACTAAAATAGTTTGCGTTGTATTTGAATATTAAACTTATCGAAATAATTATTGAATCAGAATAAATAATCAGAATTTGTTAAAATAGTTATTGAATCATATTTGAATAAAATAATTAAATAAAATATTCAGTGACAATACCAAGCAACTATTATTTCGCGATCCGTTAAAAATTTAACGCGGTCTAATATATATGTGCTAAACATTGAACAGTTCCTTGAGAATGCCACCCATAACCCTTTCGCTGTGGCGGATTTTGGTCAAAGAATACGAAGGACTCGCCAAAATATTGAATTGCATTATATTAAATTCACATTATTCTTCCAATTCTTTTCTATTCTTTAGGTAGCAAGGAATTTCTGGCGTTTTAAGACACAAACAGTGTTTTTGATAATCAAAACTAATCAACAGAAGAGGCCAATAATACGCTATTCTGATATATCGCTGATAGCAGTGAAATAAATGGGCAACGACTTAATAATCTAAGACAATGGAATAAAAGTAATTGAACTTCCTACTTTTTGGTCCTTTTATTTAAATGAAATTGAATCAATTGTGGAACTTCAAAGTTTGATAATTTTGTAGTGATATTCGAGTGATACGATCATTTTTTCCAGTAGCGTGTATCTTTGCCACTATAGAATCGAAAATATATTAAACTCAGAATGATAAAACGAAACGTAACAGTATACATTTTATACGAATTATTAAAAGTTTTACATAAGCTAATGACAATTGATTAACACTTTTGCAAATTGTACTTCAGTTGAGAAAAACCTGTTTCTTCAGAAACTAGAAATTAACACCACAATTTGATGCGAAATCAATCAACCTTAACAATTATTTCATTGATATTTACAAAAGTCAGCGTTAATTAATAGCGAAATAACTACGACCAAATACTGCAACAAATTTAACAAATTATAATACAGTATATAATTAAATATACGATCGGAAAATAATCAAACGGAAGTAACAAAATTCAGCTAATATTTTCGGTAATTACACCTGGCAGCGATAAACACCAAATACTACTATGATTAATCCGAACCTCGGGTAGTTACGAACAAATTACGATTTCAGAGAGCAGAATTCGAATTGCGGGGTACGCAGTATCAATTACCAAAATAATTCGCCTAAATTCGACGCTTCATTTTGATGCTCAACTCGTGACCGCTTTGCATCGACTTGACGCAATTACTCGCGATTACGCAATGCTAAATTATGCGTAATAGCGCACGCGTAAATTTTCAACTTTCATTCTGCAATTATTTTTCAACTATCTTCAGCTGGTGTCGCTATTATGTTAATCGAGATAGACAAAAAATATTACTATATATACAACATAGATATACAAAAATCTCTTTCGCTTATATGGGGAAGATTTTGGATATTTTATGTCGATAAATTTCCCATTTTATATTAGCTTGTATATAAAACAATACTAGAAATTCAAGATTGATGCATAGTTAATATCCTTCAAAGAATAAATTCATTTGTTATAGATATGTCTTCTTGTAACTACAAAGTGACTTTAAAAGATATTAATTATATTTGAATAACCGGTGACCTAAATCGTACCTATCGAATTTCAAATATACTAATACATATTATATTAACAACAAATAAAAAAAACAAATTACTCGATACATAATAGTCAATAAATAACGTATTTATAACAATATTGATATATTTTATCGGTAATAACGTTATCTTTTTGTGATATCCAATAGTTTAATGTAAATTCTAGTTAACCACATTGGTACTCAATCGTAAAGTAAAATTGTAGGGAAATATCGATTTAATCCTTACAATAATTGTTGTACGAAACATAGTAAAGTAAATTAAAACAATTCTACGACAAACCAACTTCTACAAAAACATAGAAGTACAAAATGAAGCTGTATTGTTAAATTATTATGTTGATATATAGATTAACCATATCTTAATATAATTTAATTTAATTCTTTAAAATGATTACAACATATACAAATCATAATACAATTTATAAACTTTTTGTTTACATTTTTCATCTTTTATTTATTTCATGCATTTAATAATAGATCCCATTTATATTCAGCAATAAAAAAGAAATTGATGGGATACCGTTTAAGCAATTCAATCGATTGTATAACTTATGAAAGTACACCAGATTAATCAGAGTACTGTAATTTAGCGAATACACGATATGAAAAACATTCGCCAGTAATGAAAATAGGCTCCGTATAAATTTTTCGAGAGAACTATCGTCAACAAAATCACCACTTGCTTTCCTCTAGTAAATCAATATAATCATAAATCATTTTTATACCGATCTGTGGCCGGAGATGAAAGAAAAATTTACTACGACAATTCTAATCTGAATAGGTCGTCGGGAAAATCCGGCAAGCGCCGTACGTCACAGTTAAAGCGAAATACTCATGGTCGCAAGATATTTTTGTGTACATGCAGAGTGGAATATACATGTACATACAGTCAGTCAAAAAAATCTCCGTAGAGGCCTTGTTTATCATGCATTTTTTAATTAATAGTCAATTAGTCATCTTTTTATTTGATTAATTTCTTGCACTCTTGTTCGCAGCGTATTAACTAATTTTTTGGTGCAACTTTTAGACTTTAGATCTTGGTTATTTTAATTGTATATTTTTTTTGTTTCGCTTTATACATGTTCGATGGGATTGATGTTTGGAAGTTTGTTTATAAAATAACCATTTGTTAAATATCTTTCGTCGCATTGCGACTTAAAGTTTCCTTCCAAATGTTAGTTCACACAATCTGATTCAAAAACTTATTGCCAAATATTAAAGATCTCACTCTCGTTGCATTTATATATCTCCAAATTATGACACGCTTAACCGTTGAACCATTCTGTACGCTCAGTTTTCTCCAAACGTTAGTTTCTTTATTTGAACTAAAGATACTAAAGTTACACTTGTCGTTGAATGTAACTAAGAACTTTTCATTTTATCATTAATCTTACTAAAAGCAGTTATGTTAACTTTAATTTTACTAAATTTGATTTTCTCATTACATTCCACATCATAGTCATTCTCAATCATTTTTACTAATTGTAAAGTACTAATTGCGGAGCATGCTTAAGTAATCGTATAATTGCAAGTTTATGGTCGTCTTGCGTGTTGTCAATTTTTAATAGTCCTATTATGTAGCTTCACTGTATTTTTAAAGAATATACTACAGGGGAAAAGATTTATTTACTGTTTGCCGTAAAGTTTCTTAAGCGATCGATCTTCCTTCAATTTTACAATTAAATCACAAATTGCAAGTAGTATTTCCATTTTGAAAAGAATATTTTCGGTAACGTATTCTCTTTTTTCTGGTATGCAAGGAACTAATTTGTATTTATTTTTAAATACTACTCCAGTCTTCTTTGCAAACATTGGCTACGTTATTTCGTTCCTTATTTCACTCGTTAAGAAACAAATGTAATCCATTCTTTCTTTGTCCTAATGATAACCAATGTATTTCCAAATATAGTAAATATTATTCAGTTAGTCGTTCATAAATGAATGTAAACCATTATTTCTCTGCATTAAGAGTAAATTTTGCGTTTCTAAATATAACAACGTAAACATTATTCTGGTCTCATCTTTGCTGTCAAAATTATACAATGCGAACTAAATTTAAATGCGGCGTACAGACGTTTTTTGACTGACTGTACGTAAGATTCTGTAATGTGAACTGCTACAGTCAAGCCAGACTGTCACTGTAGTCGACAAATAAGAGACAGTTGAATAAGAAATTGATTATGAAACAGCTGTAGTTTGGAATAAAACGGGAAAAAGTGTTTCTCCTAGACGATAATGCAACGTTAGATGTTACATTAGTGACCCAGCAAATATGGATGGAACTGCAATTGAAAGTCACATCACATCCGGTGCACTTCCTAAACTTGACCCCGTTGAATTTCCCCTTATTTCGTTTCATGCAGCAAATCTTGTCGGCAGATAATTTTGAAACGTTGATGTTCATCAATTCATTGATAATTTTACTTAAATACTTGCAAAAGTAAAGACTTTCTTCACGACGGCATTCATTTTTTACTTGAACACTGTTCAAAGGTGACAGATACGGTAAATGTACCAATTACTGCCACTTTAAGGTTCGCGCGTAACTTTATTTAACTATTTTAGAACGTATTTGACATAAAGATCGTTCCAGTTTGGCGGATAATATTGTTCAACCGCTCCTTTTATTTATGGACATTTTTCCTACATGTTCAATATAATAAACACATTACTACGTAATTGAAAATGAACAACAAAGTCCAATGTCCTTCGTACTGTCATTTGAAAACTTCTCATTAAAATAGAAACACGTTTTACATATATTAACACGTCAGTTTGTGTAACAGATATAAGATATATAGTAAACGTCGTATCGCCTTACTAAATTATCACACGTTCCATACTTTATAATTACATTGGTCACGTTTTAATGTTCAATAACACATTTACCTCCTAATAATTATTTATGAATATTAAGTGTAAATGAATATACAATGTCTATGTGTTGTTACGTAAACCGAAGTCCAAATTTGGTATGAAAATTTGGTTACTTACGATTCTTTATACATTACTTTCCTATTAACTAAACGAATTCAAGTGGCAGTTATAGGAACAGTGACAGTACGTGGGTCATTTAAGTACACTATATTGAACTGTATTACGTTCAATTCATATTCTTCTTTCAGTTCTTTCGTATTATTCGGGCAGCAAAAGATTGCAAATGCTTTAGGATGCCATTAGCATTGGATAATCGCGGTTAATCGACAGAAAGCGTCAACGGCACAAGCAAAACAGGAATTTTTTTCAGAACCTATAGGTGCCAATAATACTGAAAAGGTTAAGAATATTTAAAAATTGTTCTACATTAACTAGGAAAGCCACCCAATTTTTCTTAAAGTTTTACGCGCAATTAGAAAATTGAAAATATTGGATACACATTTTTCTTTTATCGTTGGACAAACATATTTATGTGATAAAACTACTTTCGAAATTATGGATTATGAAAATATTAATTTGAACAATTAGAGAAGATTAATAATTTGAACATATAAAGCAGAATATCGTGTAATAACATTTTTTTAATTTTGTACAAAAGAAAGATGTTATAATGAATTAGAACACAGCATTTTGTTTTATCAAAAGCTATGCGTAGTTATACAAAGAGTTATATTCGCGTTAACATTTAATTTATTATTTTTCAATAATGTATAATTTTTGTTCATTAAATAAAGGTTTTTTCGTGCATTATATTGATACAAATGTACTAATATAGATTCGAAAAATATCTGCCACTTTTTATAAAAAATATTGAAATAAACGTGCTTTCTTCTCATATTATGAAATTATTTATAAAGTGCGTCAACTATTCATAACTTTAGAGCTCTCAACTTCGAAGGATAATTTCACTTGACAAGCATACTTATCCAACGATAAAAAAAAATACAAGTCCAATACTTTTTGATTAAGTAGGTATCGCGACGCGACTTTAGGCGTAGCAGACCAAGGGGGCTGCGAAGCCGTTTTATGACAGCCTGCGACCAGACAAAACACGCGGCCTGCTGACCACGTGCGTAGGCAAAAATAACGTTGCCAGGAAAACGGTATCTTTTAGCAGGCCCAAGACAGAGACTCCGCTCTCCACGGTTCCACCACTTTCATCCCTTCTCCTAAACACAATTTATACCTAAATGTTTCGACATCAACTCTCACGAAGCTCAGTTCGCCACCACTAGTCTCACAAAGCAGATCAGAAATACGAGTCAAGCACATCACTGCGTCATACATAACACACATTCGTTCAAAGTCATCGATTCTCAATCTGAACAGTCGTAATATTAAATCAAGGCATCTTAAACGTTCGCGAGTGTCATTTTATTTCCAAACCCACCCGTTGCCTCATTAAGTTGAAGTAGGGGCAACGTTGCCAAGCTATCCATCACGGCCGATACGGTGACGCAACAATAGATTTGTACAAAGTTTGATAAAAATCGGTGCACCTCAGTTGAGTGACATTTCATACAAGTTATTTAATTGCATTAACAAATAGAAGCAAAATAATTAATTGGAAGTATCATACTTTAATTTATTAATATAAATATCTTTAACAGTTCGCTGAATAGGAAAAAAATATTTTTAGGAGATTGCAAGACATTAAAATGGACATCATAAAATGCACACAGACAGTAACAGTGTGTAAATGTTAAGGTCACATGAAGATCATTCGTTATATGAATAAAAATAGATTAGTCAGTGATAGATTGAAATGAGATAAATGAGGAACTCTGTAGTGCTCATGATTTAATATTAGTTGTAATATAAAGCAATTTAGATTGAAAATATTGCTTAAATAGTGCGTCAAAATTACATTGAAAATAAAATGAAAAAGTTAATTTAATTAATTATAATGATATTAATAATAACAAAAAAATTGAAGTCAGAAATGTTCAGAAATAAAATTTTGTTAGTCTTATGTTAGTCTTTTGTTAGTCTTTAGTTAGTTTCTAATGGATCATGAATTTACTTTAAGAAATATTTCTAGTTTAAAAGATGAGATATTTTTTATTGAAAATTATATTTCATGTTTTAGATTAATTATTGACAAAATACAAAAATATTGAAATAAAAAATTAAAATAAGGTGTGGTTTTAAAGAAGGAAAGAAAATTCGTTACTCCGTTATGACTTGGCTACATATTAATGCATTACAAAGTTATTACATAATTATGATAATGATTTTTTTAGATTAGGTCCCCGCGCATAAAACATCAAATTCATTCATCATTAAAAAGTAAATCTCAGTTCCGTAATACTGGAAGGCATTAATTAAATGTGCTAATATTATATATATATATATATATATATATATATATATAGTATTATATAATAAAATCGTATAGATGACTTATTCTTACTTGCCATCAATACATCACAAATCTATGGTAATTCCAAATCTAATGTTATTAATACCCTACGCCATATTGATTTACGTTAATGTTTCCTATGGTTTAATTTGACGTTATATGTATATTTCATTAATTATATAATAACTTCCGTTAATTGTAAAAAAATCACAACAATCGTCTACAGGCTTACATATATTATAATTAATCGAAGAACATTTGTTTTGAAAATCAGAATTTTCCCTTTCATCGGCACGGAAATTAATTGAACTTAATAGCAACGATTAATGTACACGTGATAAACGATAAGGAAACTACATAATCAAGCGACTCGGATATCGAGATAAATAATACGATGTCCGTTAATGCTTTTCAACGTATTAAATTATACTTTATTGTGAACGGTAATTATCCTTTTTCCCCTTCACTGGTTTCTCACAAACAGTATTACTTCGTGAGCTACAGATATCGATGGAAATCATTTCCAAGCGCAGAAACTGTAAAGCTTGCACGATTACACTAATAAAATTAAACAAGACAAAATAAATGTAGCTACCTAATGTCATATATTGGATTTTAATAACCTTTTAAATGGTATTTATACGTCTAAATTTGAAGTCTTTAGTCGAAAGCGCGTAACGCGGATAATTAATGTGGGAACCATATTGTAAAAATAATCTTATTAACTTTTCATGACGACATTAATACCTTGTTAGCTAGGCAGATTTGTAAAAATTTACATAAATTATTTCAGTTAAGAATTATTAGCTTATAAGCAAGAGATATATCAAATAATATTCCCTCAAACCTATCGTTCCTAATTGGCCTTTAATGTCAGTAATATTTTGCTTTAAGATTTTGAGTACATAATTCTAGCATATAAATATATCATTACAGTGAAAACGATTGAGTTAATATAAAGTAAACTACATGTAGATACATATAAATATATTTCAAATCATTTCCAGCGATTTTAATATTAAGTATCGTTGTTAATCTTGTCATGAATTTGCGATATTTCAAACATCAAATGACTTAGGGGAAGGTTCACAAGTACAGACCAAAGCTATTTCTCATTTCCACTATTAGCTAGTGACGCTTTATTTACATAAATAAATGTATATTATAGTTCTATGCAGCATATTCCGAAACCATGTTGTGTGGTTCATTGTTGCCGATATTTTCCGATGTTAAACTTATAGATTCACATTCGCCTTGTAAAGAGTTAATTTCCAAAGCTAACATGATAACAGACGGGGAAAACATTAATTATGTTGCAAATTGACATTTGTAGAAACAAATGTTTTATAAAAATTGTTTTGTATTAACGTTTGAATATCTTGTACTAATATTTTCTAATATTACTAGTCGCTTAATATCTAAAGACTTACTAATTAAATAACTGGTCGGTACTGGGGGACAATTTTTTGATTGCTGTAAATTCTAATATTTTTATTTTTGCGAATTATCAATACTTGTTATTTAATTTCCAAAAATGACTTTCCTCCCTCTGTTAAGTCCTCTTGATCCTACAAATCGTATTTCCTTTAAATTTAAATTTCATCGACTAGCTCAAGTTATAGTAAAAATATTTGGAGTTAATTATAATCTATATATAATTATCTACAATCAGTTATTTACAACTACTGGAAATGTATCCGTTAAAAAGAATCTAGATCTATATATTTTGGGTAGTCAACCACAAAAGAAAGTAAAAATAACACTCGCCGATTAAAAATAAATATTGCTATCAAAAGTTCTCGTTTGTTATCTATCATCGAAGTATAATTTACCTGCTTTCAATACTCTGACACGTGTTTTTACTTTATGATTCACACGCTTAAAAAAAAGTTCATACAGAACATTTAAGTGTAATGCCGGAGAAAGTAAAAATGTAGAATCATTCATTGCAAACACAACGAGAAAGTTATAAAAAATGACGCCACTTCTTGTTATTACATTTTGCAGATACCGATTCATTTGTAAAATGATTCGGCAATAAATCTGTGGCTAATTTCAGCCAAAACTGATATTAAACAAAATCAAGATACCATAAAATCGTTGCTACATCAGAACGGTAACCAATAACCCGTTCATAGATCATATGTTTGCAAATACAAGACGGATAGGTACTAGTCGAAAAGTAGAATTAGTATAAAATACAAGAGCATGTGTTGGTAGTTATTTCAAATTATAAGGAATATCAAAATAATCAGATATAATAGTTCAAAGAGTTAGGATCACTAAATCCAAAATTGACAAATATATATTTTTTCTTTCCAAATGGAGCCAAAAATGGCCGTTTTCTTATAATCACCTCTTACAGTTTCTTTTTCTAAATTTTGCATTACATATCACCGAATTATTAATAGAAGTTGTACTTTACGTTCATTTAGTCGCGTTACATAAAAATATTTACTTATTTTGCGATAAGAAGTAGAATTCTGTAATTTTTGTTTCACATTAGTTTATCCGGAAAGTTTGTAGCAATTTTTATAACACTGACATCTCTTGGAAAAAGCCAGGAACTTTTCGTGCAACCAGTATTATATCAGAATACCGTGTTACAAAAAAGTTCACTACAGTTTAGTTCACTGAAAATTAGAAACCATGAGACGGAAGAAATCTGAAGAACACACCGACAGGATTAAGCGTTTTCCTTAAAGTGAACGACCATGCGTTCTTCAAATATATTTTTAGTGACGGAGAACGATTGTGCCTAATCACAGACTACCCGAGGCATTAAAAAAAAAAAACAACCCGTTGCTCGTTTATCCGCGTCGTGCCGCTTTTTTTTTTAGACGAAATTACATGAAACCGTAGCCTCGTTAACGCATCTATCAATTTCCTCTCGGTAACTTAATTATTCGTTAATTGCAAACTTAAAATCACCGATAAAATATATCGCGTGTCACAAATAAATCACTGCGATATTCATATGTGCACAATTAACCGGCTAAACGCGAAACACTCATCTAATGACTCACGGAGCGGGTTAAAGATTCTTAATCCCGTCAACCGGTGAGTTTACGAGCCACAACGGCTCTAATGACCCGAGCAATAGCTCATCCGACGAATAAAATTATTGGAAAACTAAGGACTTTGGTTTATTAATGCGCCACGTAAATTTATTTCGAAGAATCGTACAGCTAGCACTAATTAACACGCGTAGTCATTGCCATTTGATTCACCTTTCGTTCACGACTTCCGACTTCATCATTACTTCGATTATCATATTAGTGATGGCGAAAGCTATGCTACTGAATCGTTCACTTTTTTCTAAGTGTGTTTGAAAGTGTTTAAAAAAAGGATTAGGTGATTATCGAGTGGAAGACTTTTAACTAAATAGATTAGATCATTTAAATTAATGGCGAAGTATTTAACGATTTTCATCTACGTACTCAGTTAGAAATTGCGAAAAAAAAGTGTCATATGCTGCAAGGTTTATTTCGTTTCGTTAGCTAATTATTTTAATAACAACAGATTGAGCGTGGTTACAACGCGCCAGTAATTTTGACGCATTTATGTGTCACATTTATTTTATTTTTTTACTTTATAGACACCTATAAAAGCGTGTAAAACCTTTCATGTAAATAGACTGCATAAAAAGCGTTATTAGTATTATGTCGGCTTATTCATAGACGAATTTTGCAATGAGAATCGTAGAAGTGTGATACCTTTAGTGTTCACGATATCCTTATTGTACATTTCTTCATCGCCTTAGTTTCTAAAATATATTTATATAGTCTGAGTGTGTAAAAGACTATTAATTATTGTTATTTTACATTATTATAAATTTCTATAAAATCAAAAGTAAAATAAATTATAGTACATAAATATGTCAGAATTATTATGCTGTTGCAAATGCGCTCAAGATATTATTTCCAAGACAATTAACAAACGATACAGAATAAGAAGTTTACTGGACATAAGCAAATGGTTAAGAATCACTAAGATTGTGGTGCTGTGGAGAGGGGATAGGATAGGAAAAAGGAAGAGTGTTGATGTTTCCTCCTGGGCCTGCTAGTGGACTCATCAGTAATGCTACCTAGCAGGCCCTGCCTTATTGTTTGACACTGGGATATTGAAAGGAAGGTTAAAGGCGGTACATATATATATATATATATAGACGAGGTGATTGGAGCGAGTGCTTTCGAGAAAGTCCTATTTCGTATGTCCCTCTAGTGGTCGGTGCAGGAGAGCCCCCACAAAGATATTAGATACTGACATACGGATAAAAGATTTAAACAAAAAGAATATTATACTGTTTTGTCGTACTCAGTTCGGATAACAATATCTAAAATCGTTGAATTGGAATTTTTAAAAATATAATGTACAATGTATCATTAGATATACATAGTACTTGTCTAGTGATATAAAAATATTCCATATACAATTTTATTTTACAACATTTCTGTTCCAACGTTAATTTTTAAAAACTTTTTTTAATTTTCACATAAATACATATGTACATAGTACAGAAGATATTCAAATGAACTACTTTAAGTAGACTACCTTGCTTAACGTTGCAATTTTGTACATTGCTCAATAATGTAGTGTGCGCAATTGATCAATAGAAAACAAGTTAATTGAAATATCAAAACATATAAGATACAATAGGGTAGAACGAAGAAACTAAAATTATATGTTTAATTGCTAATATGGAGCAAAACTAACCTTTAGTATTTCAGATTAAGCATGCAAAAACTATATGCTGTGCAAACAATTTTCCAACTTTCTTTTCCAGAAATTCATGTGAAGGGACAGTTAAAATTTTCTGAATAGATTTATTCTTTTCAAATTTCCTACCTTCTTCAATGTTTTATATAACGTCTCTATCGTATGGCAAAATGTTATTACAATTTGAAATAACTTTGAAAGAGAGTTTAATAGAAATGGAGAGCAGCATAATGTTTAAATAAAAAATAAAAATGGCAATAATAATTCTGCTATTATCATAATTACGTGACTTTTTAATGAAAGCAATTTTCAAGTGGCTTCCACCTCAAACAATTTTTTTATTAAGTTCAGATTTTAGTAACTTAACCTCCTGCCCTACAATTATTTTATTACCTATGTATGCTAGTATTAGCTGATCACTGCTTTCATATCGTGTCACGTACAAATCATTCGAATTTTACAAGCAGTATTTACCTAATAACCTCTAATTTTATAACACAAACGTAAAATTAGGGATCAAGTTAAATTTCATTCTCAATACTATGCCTTTTGTTGAATCTGTGCCATAATTCATAACACGAGTATAACTCGTTACTGTAGGCCAAGGAGATAAATATTACAGTTTGAATATTTCCACTTCAGGAAGGTAACTTTTATTCACCCTTATATATCGTTCAACTCTGATATGTAACTTTCTAGTTCTCTAGTTTGTACAATAAAGATGAGAAAGGTTTTCTTCTTATCCGTAATCTCAACAAAACCTCTGACTTTTTAGGTTTTATTGCTTTTATTCAAATTATTAATCGCGCCACGATTCAAAATACATATTGCATTTATAAAAACGATTAGTTCTAATAATTATACCTAAGTACAAGCGTACCTAATAATATTACGTAGCATTACCTTTTTTTGTAGCGATTCTCTTAAATCAGCCAATTAATAAGAAAATTCGATTCAAACAAAACTATATTTTTCTTAATTATTTTAAATGAAAAGTATTGAATTATCAATTAACTTCTGTTAATAATGTATATAACACACACATGTATACACAAAATCACCAACCATCGTAAGAGGAACTTTTTATGAAACACGAATATGAGCTCACTGTCACTAAGAATTTTTAAAAATTACTCCTAATGATGTCAGTAACACGTGATGCGACGTGTGATAAACAAAATTCCGTATCGACGTAATACGTCAAGACGCGAATCAAGTGATTTCGCGGACGTAACGAGACCCTGATAGAAAAGACTGCATGGCATATTCTGCAACTGCATTTGTGTTTTCACGAATTCTTCTTTTAACTTTACCTTGCGAACCTTATCGCACAGTGTCTCACAGCGGTATAAGAACTTGGCCATTAAATTCTATACATGATTTTAACACAGGAATACTAATCTGCTCTGATATTAATGTTAGGAAGCTATATATTGTACCTGGTGTAATAAAATCAATCGTATCCTTTTCTCTAACTTAATTTAAATTAAATTTGTAAAAATTCAATAAGACATTGCTACTAAAAAAGAAAAGCAAAAATACGTGCAACAATTACTGCACCAGTACTCCATTATGTCGAACTTTCTCCTAATTTATTACCATTTTGAACTAAAATTCGCGCGGAGAATCGGTATTCTCCCGCTCAACCAATATTTGTACAAAACAGCGCGTCGGTTCACCTCGGTGCACAAAGTCGTCAATGGTTCGTAGAAAATAATATGCAATTTTTCATCGACCTGCGCGTTCTCTAGATCTATAACCTAGTGCATCGTATTATTTTTAACAAACACCAATTGCGAAACGTAAAAGGATTAAAAGCCGCAATTATCAAAACGTTTGAAAGTGTTGATTGAAAATACACTCAAATAATCTCATTAGATCAACTCCGATGGTATGAAAACTAACATTTTTCAGATCGTTCGAAATAATCCTTCAAATTAGCAAACCCCCAGTGAATAAATGAATATTACTCAAACGCTATGAGTTTGATCCGAGGTTGGTATATTTACGAAACATTATTAAAATAATATTTTTGAGGAACATTGGAAACGAACGAAAAGGACAAAATCGAACGTGATGACGATTCAATTCACGAATAAAACCCTGCCATTGAGCAGATTATAAAATGAAATCGCGCGAACGATGGCAATATAGCGGGTTGACGGCCATTAGGACCGCGGAATATAATAATTAAACGGTAATTCTTGCGATCATGGAGCCGCTGGTCCGCGTCGAACGAAACCACAGAGAGGCGACGCGTAATCGACGGTCGCTTAATAATTTTACGCTTTGTTTCTGCGACGCGTAACAGGCTTTTGCGCTAAATCCCGCGAGCACAATCGATCACCGAGGCTATCTCGTGCACGTAATCGAGAGAAAGTCACTGGGAATAGGACGAGAAACGGCGCGAATCTCCGCACGATTGTTACCAGGGCGACTTTCCAAATTTTTCTACTATTTCTAACCGCAAACTGTAAACTTTTATTCTAGGTTTTGCTAAAAACTGTTCTCGCTTCGCACTTCCCTTTGATTTCTACCTGATCACCGCTTCTATAAAAAAAAATAAAAAAAAAACGAAATTTCTCTTTATACTTACTTTTATTGGCTACATAATTACGTCCCCTTGATCACTCACATATGTGTATTGTAAGTGAATATTGTACGAAGAAGGGAACTGTACTAGAAGTGGGTTTTTACAGACTTAAGTAATATTAGGGACGTAAATTGTGAAATAATATATGACAAACTTAAACGAAGTATAATATATAATAACGATTTTGTAAGTGGGCGAGTACTTTTAAGCGGTGCTGTTTACATAATTAATATTTCTTCAACTATTTTTGACTGAGAAATATTTTTAAGACATATGGATGCAATATTTATGCACAATTATGTACCGCTTAACGAGAGATCTACATAATGAGAAATGCGTCGTTATATGCATCTGTTGTTATACGAATATCGTAGGGTGTAGTTCTATAAACCTAAATAATATGGGCTACTATGTAGATTTCAAGGTATAGTCTATCTTTATATACAGCTTATATTCTCTTTACTATTTTAATTTTTTTTTTTTAAATATCTTTCGCCTTTCATTAATTGCATAATATACTGTTTCACACAATGTCACTACATGAGCAATAGTCGTCATGTGTACGTCATGAATATGTATAACGATATTCTTCTGATGTTAATTACATAGATGTCATTCGATCTTTAATTCATCATTCTATAATTTCAATTGAAAGTGTTGGTTAGTAGCACTTATTTCTAATTAGAAAGAAAATTATACCTCCGCTAACGTTAGACTAGATATTTTATTATAATACCTTATATTATTACACTTACAGGTTTCAACTTACAGTTACAATTCAACTTTTTCACACTTCACTTTGAATTTTGCGAAAAACTGAAGATGATATACTGGAAATTTTAAACAACTATCACACTTAATTAAATGGAAAGACATAACAATTTAATTTAATTTTGCTTTTTATATTTCAAATTGCGATGAGACACTTGAACCTCGAAACTTTGCGCTACTTTTGTAATTCGATACTCTCGAAACCTAGATAAATAATAATTTGCATAAATAACGAGCACATTATCACGATTTGAATATATTTAACTAATATTCCAATTAAGCCTGTGTTTAAACTTTAGATTCATTTTAATTGAACGATTTTACCAATTTATTATAATCGTTTATATTGAGAAGAAATAAAACATACAAAAATAATAGTTTTGTGAGCTAAAAAGATAATTGTTGTTGTAATTGGATTTCTTATATTCCCATAACTTCTGGCAACTCTTTGGATGTATTGCAAAAAATTATCTTGTGGAGTTACGCTTATTCGTTTATTTAAATTAAATCTATATGTAAGCTTCACTTAATTGTATGCAATAAATAATTCGATTTTCTATCAGAAATTTGTTAAGATTTTAATTCCCGACAAACTCCATAAAAACAAAGAGTAGAAAATAAGCATTCAAGATTTCGAAAGTCTCGAGTTTCGAGAGTTTCGATAGTTTCGAGACCCAGCAAAGTTTCGATTTCGAGTTTCACGAATCTAGAAATTGGATTTCGATTCAGCTCTAATTTAAACGATTCCATTTGTTTTATTCAATTATTAGAATTTCAAACGACAATATCTAAAAATATTGTATTTGTTTACTAAATAATTTGCCATCAAAATTAACACGAAATCAGTGCAATTAGTATTCAAAATTTACATGCACATGATCTTTTAAAATTTAAATTGACTTGATCAATCTATGGCAAAGTACAATATGATTTATAATATCAAAGGGGCATGGTAAAAAGTGATTAAACTTATGATTTCTTCAACACTTAAAATTTGAATAAGGTATCATTCTACAAATCCTACACAATTACAAAAATACAATTATGTGTTTGGAAGAAATATGATAAGAAAGTTGTAAAAAAAGGTAAGTAAATCCGAATAAATATATTAGGTTGTTTGATCGAAAAGTTCGTAGCGTTAAATCATTCTGCAAATTGTGAAATTAGAGGAGGATTAATTCTTGTGAATTTTTGTTGAACAGAAAAATTTATCGTATCGTATCTAGTTGGAGATCTTAAGTGCAATAATTAAAGGGAAACATCTGAAAATGGTAAAAAGAAAACAGTTTTTGGCGAGGTATATTCTATGTACCGATGAAGTGACGGGAAGAAAAATGAAACCTCAATTGATTGTGAGATATTCTAAAAGTAGCAATATTATACTATTATTTATCGTAGTTATTAAAAATGAAAATTGTATTAACGATTAGGAATGTAATACATTAGAGAAACAGAAAAATTAGTTGAAGTGAATTCATTTCAGAGAAAGATGAAAACTTGTTAAGAAAAAAGTTTATGAAACTACTCAATGTCACATGCAACATTATACGATAATATAAGACATATCCATTATTCTCTATTGCTTTCGAATGTTCCTTAAATACCGCTACGAACTTTCTGAACAATCTAATACAAAGAATGACAAATTGGAAATTGTTAGATTCAACTGATTATAACTTCAAAACTAATCATAAAATATACAAATTTTAACATTATTTTGAAGATAAATATAAATATTTTTATCGTACAAAATTGGGAGATTTTCTTGGTTTTAATCAAATTTAATTTACACTGTCTACAAAAACTATTTGTTCATACACTTTTCAGTGAAACGTCATTTAATTAGGTTTTACATTTGAATCTCACAACGCCAAATTTGTATAGTCTTGTAATAATACTATTAACCAGCTAATTGAGGAAGACAAGTTAACTTGTTCCTCGAACAGCGATGTTTTGGACTTGATAATTTATTTCCTCAGAAATTCTTTACTTTTTAACGCATCATAATATTTATATTACAAGCATATTACATGAAATTTTCATTTATAAGAATTAAAACTAATCAAACTGAAGATAATTTCTTTTTATTAATATTTAATTATGTGTGTGAAGAATATTTCGACTGAGGAATTGCGCAATTAACAGGTTAAATGATAGGAAACTTAATATAGCTTAAGTAATTAGTACCTAAAGGCCAAAATTAATTAACTTAATGTATAAATGTTTTTTTACAGGCTTTGTGTAGATCAAGCTCTTGCACACACTAAGCCCGTGCCGCGGCAAATTCAAACTTGCTGAATTTATTTAAGATATCCACACCATTGCCTAATAAGTACAGGATAGACCATACATTTATAGGAACATTTATAGGAGCATCATACATTTCAAACTGAAATACCTATCGTATAAAAAAAACAGGTTTCTTTACGCCATCCTATAATTTGTGGCGGTGTGCTAAGAATTATATTGAATTCAACCATGGAAGTTGATAAAGTTAATTCTCAATAATGTCATATAATATAAAAGTTACATACCCATATATCTAAATTTGTTAAATTTTATCTTATTTGCATATCACTATATTACTCAAGTGATGCCAGTCAATCACTTATACAGTAATTATTACTTGCTGGTTTTTAGGTTGAAATGAATATTTTGACCTACTTATAATATCTTTTATTGTAAAAGTCAATAAAATTTGGTTTACAGAGGATTAAATGATGGAATCCTAATACATATGAAGATATATACATATATACACATTATTATAGGTCTGGATTTTAAAGATCAATTATATTTAAAACAATTGATTATTGCAATATTTACGATTAATTACAATTCCCATAGTTTTAAAAACCCCTATTGCCTTATTCTACTCTGAACTAGTAATGTCGTATGTAACGTTGAAATGGTAAGGGGGCTAGATAGCCCTGGAATGATTCTATATGAGAATGACTACTCAACCCGACGATGCCCACACACTAAAAAATCACCAATTAATCGTACAAAATTGCGAACAAAATCGCAACGTCTAGGTAGCTGGCAGCAAATGGAAATCGAATCGATTATAAAGTGTCCCTTTTAAGCGCAAGGAACAGTTCCTAGGTTGGATCTGACTTTTCGCCAGGATCTTGGCTCGCTGAGGAGATTCCACGGAGTAAAAGGTGTCTGCCGGCACGCCGGCACCCAGTCGTCGTTAGCCAGTGGGTAACGACCGGCCTCTCTCCCACCCACGTTTAAATGCGAATCAAGTAGGATATCCAGGCGGCGCGGCGCGTGTGCAAGAGAAAGAAAAGAGGAAGACACGAGAGGACGAGCGCGCATATGAGAGAGAGTAAGAGAAAGTAGGAGGAAGCTGAATCGTTTCAGAACGAGGCGAAACGCGAAATGGAGGATAGTAAAAGAAGAAGAGGATGAAGATGAAGAAGAAACGAGTAAGCAAAGGAGAGAAAGAGAGGAACAAGGTAGGGCAAGGGAAGCTAGGGTAAGCTAGGCGAAAATAACGATGGCTCGCCATAAATCAGCCAAGGCGACGGTCACGACTGCGGGAATCGCCTGGCTGTGAAAAAGCTCGCTCGGTTACCAGTGACTAATCCCCGTGGTAAGCTTTTTGCGACGACTTCCTTTTGCGCGCACGCCGCGCCCGTGATCGCCGGTGCTTATCGGCCGTTGCACACCGGAAAAAAGCCTCGCAGCGGCGTGAGCGTGGCCATGGAAAAATTATTTTCGAACTCCAGAGGAGAAGCGACGCGGAGAAATGAATGTTTCGGTCGCGCAGCTTCTTGTCGCGGGACCGGTGATCCGTTACGCGGCTGCGCAGCGGTTCGTTTAATGGAAATCATGCGTTTAATTGTTAGTAAGAAAATAAGTATAGGTGAGTGCGAAATATCTGTCGGTTTTAGCTAATAAGAACATTACATTCGGTTTTGATATTTTTACTTCTTTTTTATGCATTAAGTGTACCAATAAGTAATCCACTATATTTAAATGAGTAAACAAATTTATTTCATCAAATATTCAGATAGTCACCTATAATTTTCTTGATAAATGGCGTCCAACATTACATAATAAGAATAAATGCATATAAAGTAGAATAAGTATCTGATTTTGTTCAAAATACATGCTGATTTGGAAACAAAGGTAGATTATTCATTGATACACCTAATATTATTTGTATATTTATTATTATAGTAGAGCACTTAATCCTTTTCTCACATTCGACTCAGCCATGCGTTTAAATAAATGTAATAGTTTTATTTCAATCTGTGTTAAATCAGATTCTTTTATTTTATCTGCATTTTTACGTATTTTAAAATACGTGAACGAATCTTACACTGTATTTATCGAAGAATGTATGTATGTATATAATAATAATTTGTAACAGAATTATCATAAAGTTTTATAAACACAATAGGAGGGCTAATGATACAGTATTTATAGGTATTCTTTAACTCTATTATAATTTTTTGTGCAATATAGCATTTATAAAAATGTAAGCTATTTTTCAGTAATTCAGAAGAAGACAAAATTTGCACATCCCTCTAATGAAAACCGACTCAAATATATTTTAAATAATTAGACCATTTTATAAAATAACATATGTAGCGTCGAGAATAGAAAAGAGAACTTAAAATTTTGGATAGAGCTTTCTCATCGTATTGTAGTATTGTATTTAATAAAATTTGATTAAAATGTGTACTGTAAATTCAGGGATAGTATTGATGAAAATAGAAATGTAATCACAACAAATAAGATTTATTATATCCATAAGAATTATGTGTTACACAAGTAATTAGTAGAAATAATATTATTCTACAATACAAATACTGCGTAGTATTTCATTAAATTTGATTACCCCTATAAAACAATTAACAAGCATATACCACTATAATGCCATCTGATTGCCTAGGTAATTGATATTGTAAGTATCCTATAGAAAATACAAAAAACATAAAATTAAAGAATGGCAATCATTAAAGTTAGGTCTTATTAATCTTTCTATTCCCAACACCTCGTATTATTTTACAAATTTTAAATCACAAATATGTTAGATATCTCGTAAAAGCGTTATGTTGCATATAATAATTTTGCTAGTTTCCTTAAATTATTAAAAAAGTGTAATTGTCCTAATTATCTTACGTAATATTCACACTTATTATAAAAATCAGCTTGTTGAAGCAGGTACATATTTATGTTATACCAAAAATTGTGCTTAATTGTTATTGTAAATTGATATTATATTATTTAGTTTAGATTTTTAAAAAGGGAACAGATATAATGTTCCACTATTAAGATAGACTTGTTAATTAAATTCCTTCTTGAAAGGATTCCAACGACAAATATTTGCAGAACAGAGTTTAATGAAATCAAACATATCTGATGCTAAGTGATGTTTAATGTAAATACTTGTAGATCGCAAAGTTGGTGTGAAGAATTATCTAGACGAGCTAAGACTTCAATTTCATAATCTTTGCATCGCTTTCAAAATTCAGATATCGACTAAAGGTAAGCTATACATAATTTTAAGCAAGTAATTGGAATTTACATGCCATACACAACGTGTTAAAGAAACAGAATTACTTATTTTAACATCATCTTATGGCTTCATGGGGAGGATAACGCATAGATTACACTTACAGATTAATTTGACAGCTAACACGCGTAACATTTAAGATAGAGTTTTACTGCTAAAGTTCGAATTGACTTAGACTTTTACAGCATAATCACACTTTGTGATTTGCGGATTAGTAAAATTAATAATTAGGATCGATTATATTACAACTTTTTTTGTAAAATATTTCATAGACACATGCGATTTCAACAGTGTTTTCAAATACGCCGCGTAAGAAATTCACAAAGCAAGAATTAGAATCGCTAAGTAGCATTGGTGTAGAGTTTGTAGAGAAAAGGAACTTCGGTTCACAGAGTTTTAACTAAAAATTGCAATGCGCTAGGAAACGGTCAATTCTTTTGTTAAATCAACGTGGCTAATCTTAGTTTTTACTCTGTGGCTTATGTATTACAATTTATAAACTAATAACTTTAACGTTAAGGTTAGTATGACACTGTACTTCATGTTAGCTGTTAGATTTAAAGCTGTAGTTATTAAGTGTACCAATAAATAATCCACTAACTGCTTTAATAGGAAAATGGTAAAAACTGTGGTTTTTATTTAAAATATAATGAACCCCCTTTTTTGTTTATTGTTGGCAAAATATGGTTACAATCGAAGTGTAGGCTAATCGATTATAATCTAAAAACTCGATCGATACTGCAGTAACGAAAATGACAAATCAGGAAAAAGTGGAGTAATTATTGGTACACATAAGAATTTATTTTTCACGCTTACAGAGAACCTTATATGTAATTTCACTAGTTGTAAGTTTTCACTAGTTTTGTTTTAAAGTACTTAAAAATCACTTTCTTAGGTATCAACTAAAAACCTAAGTTATATCAGATTCTTGGAAAATTTATTAAATGGATATCTAGAAAATTTTTATATACGGCTTTAAAGATTATTTTCGCGAAATTATGCACATTTTGCACATTATGCACAAACACTACTGAATACTTTTGTTGAAGTTTTATTGCAAAAAAGCCAATGATAATAATACAAAATGATACAACTGAATGATATGCAAAATACGTTTACTATGTTAACATCATGTAAAAAACAGTATTAGTCACATGAATAATGCATATGTATTTCTTACGAATTAATAATCTGAAGCTGAACATATCTATTAAAATGCAACTTCTAACGCTAATCTTTGTTTTATATACAGGGTGTTCGAAATAGAAATCGACAAACTTTGCCAAAATGTTTGAGAGGTATTTCTAAGCAAAAAATAGTATATATATGATGAATTAATTCATCTTCGTTTTTTTTTTTTTTTTAGATATAAATAGAAATACTGACATCTATCCAGTTTACTTACATTTGCTTACATTTTCTTATATGGAATTGCGTAAAGTCGGAGGAAGTACTTAGATGAAAAACTTGACACACGTGGATTGATAGCAATAATTAAAACAGACTGCTTTTACCGGTAATAATCTTGTTAATATTCAGTGGATGCAGTACATGAAAACACGGCTACTTGCATGCATAAGAACAAGAGGCGAATAATTTGTTTAAATCAGTCTAAACCAATATAAAGCAATGCAAAATATTTGTTCAAATTAAAATTAAAATTATGCAAATTAAATTATCATTGAAAGTTGGTAGTTTAAATACATTTTATTACTTATGGTTTATAAATACTAAATTCTCTTTCATATCTCGAACATGAATACGGATCGGCCGATAGTGTACATAACATTTTAGCTCACAATAACCTCCCAAATATGCTGGCAAAGTTTGTCGTTGCGATCTGGAACACCTTGTATATTAGATACTGGGCAGATATGTAACTTTTTCGATTGTTCCATTCGTTCATAAGCACAGATAACTTTGTTTAAAGATTGATTTCAAGTTTCCTGATCGTTTCGTGCAATAACTGCTATCTGTATTCTCAGTAGCTGACTAGTTAAAAGGTAAATGAGACAAATTTGAAAACAAAGGAAGTACAAGTCACAAAAAATGTTACAATAGCGATAATTTAATACTAATGGACAGATTCATGTGATGGAAATTTTAAGAATTGAATAGCATCATAAATTTCGATTGCCTTTAAAATAAAATTATTTACCGCAACGTTGATCGAAACACAGCTTTCATTTTACAATTCCGCTTTTATAATCCGCAAATATAAAGGGAAAAGTCTCAGATTTGATTGAACTGTGTAGTTATAAGAATAAAAAATGATTATTTTGGCATGTATAAAAATAATAGCGAATGATATTTGAGATATAAATAGCTCTAAATTTTAAACTTCATGGTGTACAAACTTTTCCGACGACATGCTAAACTTTCATTTCTTACTGGAAGGACAAAAGTATATTGTCCTTTGAATAACACGAGTTTGAACTGCGCAGATCCGTTTATACGAGTTTTTTTTTTGAACAAATTATTAGAAAACACTTTTGAAATTTATGACAATTTCAAAAATCTTTCAAACAACTTCATTTTTAAATGTGTTGTATTTCACATAATTTAATGTTAAAATCGAACAATTCCAGTAATTAAATATTGGCATAATGAATTAATTAGGTAGATTTTCAATGCTCATAAGTGAAAAAATCAACTAGTTTTGGAATTTCCTTTTCGATACTAAATAATTTCATAGGATGAAGCTGACAAGTTTTTACACTAAGTCCTTCAATTATCGGAAAAATGATGAGAAACTATATTTAGGTACCAGTGTGTTTTTATCATTTACAGATAAAAAGCTAAACATTATTAAAACTAAGCTTTTGCAAAGAAGTTATCTGCAGATTTTCAACTGTGCGACCAACTCTAACACCTACATACGTTATTTAGGGGATAACTGTATTGTTTCTTATTCACTTAATTATCATATATTCTTCACTTAAACATGACTAACAGACAATTGATTAAGAAAGAAACAACTTCCGTTGTTACTGTTAAAGGAAACAATTAAAGTGAAATTTGAGTACATAGTTCTTACTTTCTTTATTCATTTTCTGTATAATGGGGTAAATGTCCCAATTACTGCTACTTTAAGTTTATCGCGTAACTACACTTATTTGTTTTAGAAGTTATTTAAACTAAAAATCGTTATAGCTAAGAGCAAATTTCTTAACATCTCTTATTAATGTAATTTTTGTGCAGGTTGAATATAATGAATAAATTACTAATTAATTGAAAATGTACAACGAAGTCCAATGATCCAATTATTGTCACTTAAAAAGTTGCCATTTGACGAAAATGATTCCTGCATACATTAGTAATTCAATTTATCTAACAGTTAATAGTAAAATTATGGCCTTTATTGTATTATGACAATTCCCATACCTTCTACTTGCATTAGTGGAGCTTTTGATGCTGAAACAGCACATTCACTTCCTAATATTTATTTTTATATATTTACAATGCTATTATGACACCAGTAAGAATTTTCAAATATCTTTTTTTTCTATTACCTTGAAAAAACCGTGTTTAAATACTTAACAATTCAACAGAAAGATGGTTAATTACACTTTAGGTGCGACCTCAACACATATATCGAAAACTCTGAGTTACCGGAAAGTATTCCTCAACATATTATATAAATTACATACCACACACTAATACGTTTAAGACAAAACTGTTACGGCAGAATTTTAGGCGTCGTGTGGAAACTATTAAAGATGTGACAACTAATCGCCGCCTCACTTCCGCATAATAATTATTTCTTGCAATTACTTCCATCATTTTATCATTCATAATAAACAATTCTTCTTCGATGTTATTTCATCGGATCCACGAAATATTAATAAAATCAAATTACCACTTAATTTGTACATTTACCCTAACTTACGTAACTATATCGGCGTAGTAACATTATATTAAATTCAATTAAAATAATATTAACATCTAAAGTATTGTTGATCCAAATGGAAAATTATTTCAACACCATTTTATGTATTCAAGATCTTAAAAGAGAGAAACCAATAGATGTGTTCAAATTATGTTCGGTGAACAGACGTATGCATTTTATTACCGCCTTATGATTCATGTTAATGAACATTTCAATAATTCAATAAATAAATCGCACATTAACAAATGATTCCTCCCATATAATAAAAATGAATATATAAATAATAAATGTTAAAACCATATAATATCGATCATTTTAAATATACATGTGGGGAGTGAAGCGCGCGATGTGTACAATGTAGATCGAAATTAAAACAATGTAAGATCAACGGCGAGAAGGCTAGGCAGGGAAGTGTAGGACGGGCAGTTTTCGTCCAGCTTCGAACGAGAATACTGTAACCGATTGTTTTTTTTTAAATATATATATTGTTAATTTCTTTTCTTTAATCGATTTCTTGTATTTTCTTTTATTTTCGAGGATCCTTGCTACCGAAAGATGCGTTAGGAATATTCGGTAAGATACACAGGATCCCACATTTATATATATATATATATATATATATATATACATACTAACAATATGTCAGCAACCACAAAAACTATCAAAAAGGGGATGAAAATTACTCACCATACATAGGTTTGGCAAAATAATGAAAAACTTTCAGTCGAATCTAATTAAACGGATTACCTTGCTATGGTATTCTGCACGTTTTAAACGCATTACCAGCATTTAATGGCACGTATCGATTTCGACAGCGATGAATGACATCGAGAACACGGAGCGTTTCAGGGCACAGGATGACGGGGGTGAGAAAGAGAGGACACGCGCGAGAGGACGAACGCTGTGGTCCGCGAATGACATTTCAGCCCCAAACAGCGACGGAGACCGGAAAACTGGGGAGGGGAAAAACAAATCTACGGGTCGCGCGAATGACGTTTCAACAGTGCGGCCGACTGAAGCAATTACTAACGGAATATTGCAATCATTACGTCTCTATCTCCCACGCAGTCAGAGCCTCTGTGCCTGCCTCGGTTCCATTTCAAAAAAATGATCGCGCATGTATCGATGCGACCAGTAGAGAGACAACCACCTCGCGCTGCGGATCGAAAATCATTCACGGAACGCCGCCAATCAAACCGTTTCCACGTGAAACTTGATTTCAGCTTCCCTCCACCTCCAATTCTTCTGTCGCCCCTGCCCCTGTGCCGCGAAGCGGCGATACTCACCGCACAACGGACTATCCGTTACCGAGTTCTCTATTCTTTTTGCGTACCGTCGGCTCCCTTTCGATACTCGCGCGTATATGTACTTGATGGGACGCGCGAAACGAAAGCATCGTTTTGGCATCATCCGCGTTTTGTCGATGTATGTTGCAAGACTTGGACAAATAGGCATATTTCCTTTTAACCGTAATTATTTATGTGTTACTATTATATTCCTGTATTAATCTGTTAACTGGGTCATTCGATGGCTAAGAAATTTTGATGGAGAACAAAAATTTCGTGTACAATTAAATTTCATATGTATTGTCTATATAACGATCAACAAAAAATAATTATTTTCCTAATAGTACAAGTAAAACAAAATTGTCGATCAAATAGCTAAATTTAATGACACCGTCGCTAATAACCTTGTTATTGGTGCGACGTTAAACTTCCCATTAAAAAGGCAAAAAAATATTTGACATATTTCAATATCCCGATTTTAAAATGTTAAGTCATGAAATTAATTAGACAAATAGTCGATGTGATTGTACTTAAACTTATGGTCAGTATAAAATGTTGAGTCCCACGTCAGTTTTAAGAAATTAATTACAATGAATTGTATTTAAACTAATATTTGTTAATATTACCATATGATTTTATTCAGTTAACCCTTAAACAGCCAAAGTTTGGAGTCACCAACCCACTACCAGGTCGAAAATTCGTGTGTAAAACTCGTGTTTGTGTTTCCAGGAGCTTGGTAAGTTTTGCTAATTTCTAACTTTTTGTAGCAGGTTAGTATAATTTTATAGTAACAGTTGATAAGATAAACTGGTATCTATTTATATAAATATAACTATTTATTCAAGATGCCTATGTGAAATTCAACACAATATGACTAGATGTTCTCTCTACATGTGCTATTTTTTTTTATATAACCACCGCCCACTTCTGCGGCCTTATTAAAACAGCGTAAAACAACGGCATTTCCTATATTTACATCAATGAATAGGTTAAGAAAGTGGTTTATTAAAAATTTTATAGAAATATCAGGATTTTTACTTTCTACTTTGTTTTTTGTTTTCTTACTTAATTTCAAGAAATAGATTTTGCTTATTGAAATTAAAATGAAATTATCAAGGCTAATTAGTGTATATAAAATTTGTTTGGTGTACAAAACGCAAAATATATATGGTAAATTAAGTTGGCGAAGAATTTGTAATGCAAAGAATAATGAGTATTCACGTATCGTCAATTTAGCATAAATTACGTTGTGCTCACTATTCATAAAGTAAAATCGTTTTACAAACACTACAAGAAAATTGTCTAAAAAAGTTGCAATAGTGTATCAGAGGGTACAATTACAGGATAGTTAATATCAATCAATAATAGGATATATCACAATAGTATACAACAACCAGTCTAACTTGTAAACAAAAATGAACGTAAACGTTAAACACGAAATGATAAATGTCACCTTGCGAAATAAATGCATGACATTTTCTCTTATAAAAAAGAAGGAATCTGTTTTACCTTAACAATATTTCTAGCTAATTGTTATATTTAAAATTGTGGATGAATTCTACTTTCCTACACTTAATATTTTAAGCTACATCTTTTCCAATGATAAATACTACCTCTAAATAAGTCACATTTCACTGAATTGAAATAATAGATCGTGTAACCGCCAAAAGTGAATATTTTTAGTACAAACCAAAAGCATAAGAAGAACGACAAAAAAGTTATTAATAATTAAATAGTAATTTAGTGAGTTATATCATTTTAATCGGCCTAGAACTTGCAGCATTTACCACGTTCAGCACAGAGTCTACATCTTTTAATATTGAATGAATCATTTTTACTATTTTTATATACTTACAACATTTGCCATTTAAATTCATGTGCAGTTAATTAATCTTCTCCAAATTATATTGGATCACCAGTTTAGCCCTATATTTGATTTTGTGCATATTTTCATTGTTATAAGTAAATATTATTATAAAACTTGAACGTTGACCTGTTACATGAATTTGAATTTTTGATGAACATTTAAGTTAGACATTATTTTTTCAAGGTAAGTACACCGATTATAGCTGTTCCTATACACATAATGAAAATTTAAAAATTGTTTGGCATTGGACAACATTAACTTATGATTAACTAATCATTTAATATTTTCAATAATATTTTACAGGTTGACCATCATTGAAAAGAGAAACAAAATGAACATGGAATATACTAATTATAGCATTCGGGACTATTCATATTTTTAATAATTTGCGATGCGTTTGTAAAAATATAATTTAAAGGAATTTTTCATTGCGAGGCTGCTCTAAACGTAGCAATTTTCTGATATTTTCCTGCCTTTATTTCCTTTAACTCTTTCGTTCCTTGATAGATTTGAATATTTATCTAAAATTCCTGTGTACATTGTATGACGCATAAACAATTCATGGAAGGCGTGTATGGACCTTTCTTGCATGAATTAAATTTCTGAAGTTGAACGAATTTACTTTATTCTGTATGAATTCACTTTTAAAGTCCTATAATTAACATATGACAACGACAATGTAAATTAAAAACATCTCTAACCAACCATTTCATTTAAGGTTGTGAAAAAATGTTCTCTTCTTACATTTGACATCTTAAATCACTATAAGTTATATCTTTTTCCATAAAAAGTCCAGTCTTCGAAATCTAAACATTCATTCTAAAAGACATCGTATGCATCCTATTAGATTTCTATAAAAATGACATTTTTCCATGTTTGTATGATTAAAACTTAAGAAAATCTGTTTACCGTTATTGAATAATAAGAATAACGGTGCAATAACTGAGGAACTCAATAGGAAACACATGCCACATCTATATAGATTTTCTGTTTTTTTGTATTACCAAATAGCTTCTGTGATTTAATACTCTGTGATGTACCCTTTCCTAAACAGAAGCACATTGAAATTCATTCATATTAAATGTAAACAGATAGGGTAGATGTCCCAATTACTGTCAGCGTCCCGTTAACTGACATTTTAATTATTTTATTTAATAGCAAATTAATGTATGAAGAATCGTGAGTGAACAAATTTCGATACTAAATTTGGACTTTGGTTTACGTAACAACAAATAGACATTGTATATTCGTTTATATTTAATATTTAAAACGAAATATTAGGAGGTAAATGTGCTGCTGAACATTAAAATGCGACCAATGTAATTATAAAATATAGGACGTATCATAATTCAGTAAAGGAGATACGTTTACTATATATCTTATATCTGTTACACAAACTGACGTGCTAATAGATATAAAAATTGTTTCTACTTAAATGACAATTTTTCAAATGACAGTAATAGGGTCGTTGGACTTTGTTATACATTTTCTATTAGTTAGTAATAAATTCATACATTCAACTTATAAAAAAATGTTCATAGATAAAAGAGATGTTGAACAATGATATGCTCCAAATTGGAACGATTTTTAGGTTAAATAACTTCTAACATAGTTAAATAAAGTTACGCGATAACATTAAAGTGACAGTAATTGGTACACCTACCCTACCTACTGTAAAATAAGTCTATACTACTTCCGCTGAGTTTGTCTCAACCATACAGTGTGCGACCACTTGGGCGCCATCATCGAATCAAGCCTAAAACGAACTATACAAACAAAGAGTTAGATTTAAATAGAATTTGATGTTGTCTCCTGTGTTTGTTTGTTATTTACAAATACGTACATGTAGTAATATAATATACGGAACTGATTTGAAATATCTATATAACAAGAGCTGATAAGTCAGTGATTTAATCCTGGTAAAATGTAATAAAAGGTATCAAATAACATCAATTTCAATGTCAAAATTTGAGAGTAGTTACCATTTGTCAGCAAATTAAATTATCAATTAAAATAATTAATACAGATCGGTATAAAATTTCTTAAGAAAATCGTTTCTCTTAAAAGTCGTTTTCCTGTAAATCGTTAGTATAGTGTATCTGTCTTTTTTCCATTGGAATCCTTTATTATTATACACTAAACGATAAACTGAAATGATCGTAGAAGGACGAGTCGCGCGACGGCCGATGAAAAGCGTAAAATGTTTTAAATGAACAATATCTCAGCGAGCAGCCTCGACGAATAACCGTTTCTTATCTGTTTCGATTATGATTATAAATCGATAACCCGTGAAGTAAGAATGTGAGTAAATGCACGTAAGTACGTACGATTGGTGTGTGCTTCCCGGTGATCGTGAGAACGGCGATCTCTCGAATCGCGTCGATGTCTTATCGGACCCCCTCTCTGTATCTCTTTTTTTTTGCTTGCATTTTTTCCTTTTTATTCAATGATGATTTGCATGTTCATTTCGAAAAGAAACTAACTTGAGATTGAATCGTAGTTTACGTAAATTCTTTGCTCCGTTCTCACGGTGATTCGCAAGTATCACGGGAACAATTCGATTTTATCTTATCGAAGATCTATCGAACGCAGACGTTTAAAAATATTTCAGTGGAATTTAATCGCGACACCGATGTTGCCGTGCGTAGCTTTCTCGTTTGAACGTAAACAACGGGACTATTGCACCACTTTTGTTACAGGAATTCTAATAGATCTACTCCAATTTTTTCAGTTCTTGTTTTGCTTGAAAAGTACTTTATTCACATTTTTTTATAACTACATTGAGGCAGAGAAATGTAAATACTAGTATTTATATTCAGAATCATATTGGTTTATTATTTGGTTTCTAAAGAAAAAACATATGTATGTTACCTGAAAGGAAGTTCATGCTTGTATCAGTAAGATTATTAGGATCCATATAAACACTCTTTAACTTTAGTTTTGTTATTATTATTGTAGTAAGAGAAATATGCTAATCCTTTCGTTACGACAATAGATACATAGTAAGTGCATTAGAATTATTAAACATTATCGTTTAGCTATGATTTTCTTATAACATTTTACTTGTAATTACGTAATACGTACTAAAAGTTAACACTTGAATATGGCAAAATTTGTAAAGTGGTTACGTCAAACTCTTGTATACAAGTGTATAGTCATCAGTAGTAATCAAAGGGTTAAACAAAGAACGAGTAGAATAGTAAATTAATTTTCAACTTTAACAGATAACGAGCATTTAACCACAAATATTCATAGACTTAAGATCTATTTGAACGTGTCTAGTTCTATTCATACCATATTTACAACTACATCGCTGATCATTTAAATTCAAGGATTAAAAGCATAGCGGTGTAAGTCCACGTTTTTCAAATTTGAGTTAACATTATTTTTAACACGTACGAAGCGTCTTTTATTTGCCATAAAAGTTGATTTACAAGTAACTTCATGTTTTACCAAAGAATAGCGACACTTTTTTCTGACATTAAATAAAGTTAACAAAGTGCTTAGAATCATAGAAGTTACACGACATACTACGCTATGTACGTTAAAAAAAACTAATAAGACACTTGAAAAGTGATAAAAAATGTTTCTGTATTCATTACTCTCAATAACTGAAACATTTTCGAAATTTCACTCCAGAATGTGCACATTCCTTCAATTTTCATACACAGACATTTTTCAACTCTTTTCTATATTTGTACATATATTCTTGTAACTTTAACATGTATTTGAATTATTTTTAAACAACGAATGCCAAACATTATTTTACGCAAAACGACCAGAAATGTAACTTGCACCACTATGGCTCTTAACTCTCCAATTAACAACAGGTCTCAAAAATGTTTAAAAGTTTAAAAATCTAAATTTTCAAATTTTGTTTTAGAATTTTGTGAAACGAATCAACGGAAAAAAGAAGGCATAAAGTGCTATCAGATGGTCCCACAAATTTGTGTGGCAATTTGTGCTACATTTCATTCATATATTTTGAACATTGAACAATTAGAAAATCAGTTTAAGAGAAAACGGTTGAGATCACAAGTTACTTCAACTGTAACTGTAAAACTAACTGTAAAGGTATAAACATAAGTCACTTGATAAATTAAATAAAAAAAATCGACATTTTATTTTCGGGAATTTTTTATAATTTAACTCTGCCGCAAAAGAATCAGAAAAGTTTTCAAAACATGTCATATCACTTATTGCAAAACTATAAAAGTTTTTGAGTAAAGATGCGGTATATTACAGAATGGTATGATAAAGAATTATGTTATAATTAATGGCTGAAGTAAAACTTGATAGTACATTGTACTTCAAAAGGAACGAAAAAAGTATCAGAGCAAGAAAATTCGATAAATCGTATATCTGTTTCTGAATGTTTACAATTTACCAAATATTTACATTTTACCGTATATCTAATCTTCTTCTCAGATTTTCATCTGATAAAACGAAAGCAGTCGAGCTTAAGTCATAAATTAGGCTTTAGGCCATCGCTACGTTAGTAATAAGAATAGGGAGCAAAAACCTGACAAAAATGTCCTTCGAAAAACCTATCAATAGACACCTCACAAGTTCAATTCGATTTAAAGACACTACGTTTATTCAGCTGTACTCTTTTAGTATAAATTTCGGCATGAACCGAGGCGACTTAATAGAGCTCACTCACAAACGATGCGCAAGTTAGGGATACTAACTACTCTGGGCAAATGAAAGTCCGCATATAACTTTTAACTTCTCAAAGAAACAGTAAATTTTAGTAAATCTATTGTAACAGATTTGTGTATACTTTAACGCAGTAAATGATAAAATAGAGTAGTATCTATTTACAATTTATATTCATAAGATATTTAACTTTTTTTATTATTTTCGATGCTTTTAATTAGCACAAATCTCAACAAAATTCTCTAATTTATTTACTGAAAAAAATAGCATATAAAGGAACCCAAACAGTTTAAATCCATTGTTCAAAAACCACCTGTGTCATCAAATTTTATTTTAGCTGCGAATCACTCCATAATTTAAACAAATTAAATGCAAATGCGCTGTTTTCGTCCCATGCGAGGTAAATTCTATCATCGTTAGTTACATACTAAAAAACTTGCAACAATGTGAGTATGAAGTTAGTCGTAATGCTGAAAAATCGTCATGAAAGTATGCCTCCCGTCAATTTCTTTGATTTATCAGTGGTTAACGACCTGTCCGAGCAGTCGGTCAGGGAATGCCTTCACGTATTAATCAGTCCAGAAAATGTACAAAATACTGAGCGGTTCTCTTTTATAACGGAACAGCTGACGCTATTTTTACGTTTCCACAAAATGCGTACCCGTTCGTGTGCTTCGAGGGGCGCGTACCTCTCCGAAACGCATGATTTACATCACCAGCGATCAAGCCAACAGCTGATTCTCTGACAAGCTTCTGTTTGAATCTATTAATGCATAGGCATCGTGAATGACACAAAGAAGATTCATGTAACGTTCGATAAGTTCTAGTGATCCTGCTACTTTATCCTTCATCTTGATTCTTTCGTATAAAATCTAAAGAACTTTTTCATAATTCCCGAAACTAAAAGGAAAGTTTCATATAGTTTCATACAGACTTCTTCTTCGGCGCTTTTTCAAGTTTCCGCGGGGAAAGAAACTTAATTTGTAGTTCTTGTTTTTATTAGTCTTTTAGAGTGGCAATTTGGTGAAATGCGATGATTAAGAAAAATTGAAAGTAAAAATGGTTAACGGTAATTATATTGTGCTCTGGATTCTAGTAAGATCACTGACGGGCAGTGTTTATTATATTTGCGGTACTGTTAGATAGGTAATCTCATATTTTGTTTAGTTCCCTTTTGAATCGAGCGAAATGTAACAGGTCCGTAAGAATCAGTAATTATGTCTCAAGATAATTTATATTTTAATATCGAGTACTAGCGACTAAATAAAAATACATCGATTTATAGAAAGGTATGATTTTGAGATCCTACGTTAACTGATGTAAGATGCCGTTTCGTCAAGTTCTTAAAAATTAGACAAAAAAATATTAAAGATTTCATAGAAATATGAAACACTTATGATTAAGGGTAAACGTTAAAGAAACCTTTCAAACCTCCCAAATTTTGCGACATTACTATCAATGGCATCTTAATGTAATACAGTAACTTTTTATCGTTTCTTCCCAAAGAGTGAAATTTGGTTCAACGTTCATGTTCTTAACTTTGCAATAATATCCAATAACACTTCAATCAAAGCTAAATATTAACGGAAATATTTGTTATTAAGAAGTTTGGTGTCGTATAATTATTTAGAATCACGCACGTTTAGCAATATCATACACAGGAAAGTTATTCAAAGAGATATTATAAGTTATTAAATTATTCTATAAATAGTGTTGCTTTTTCTGGTACTTTTCAATGTACTAAAATAATATTACTTTATTACTTTATTTTTAGTGATAGCGTGGTATTGCAGCTAGAATTAAATTTTTCCGCCTTTTCTTTTATACTTGAGCTTATTTTTATTTCTTTTTGAAAATAATAATCAATATTACATGGTCAAAATGGAAGAATATATAGCCTGAGCCTAACACGTTTATTTTACATTGTGTACATCATAAATGTCTTCAACCATATTCCCTGCAATTTCTTATCTGAACTCATGCAGAATGCAGCACTGCAATTAGCTTTCACTTACGCGCATTTTTGAATTCCTTTTTCTGACTGAGAGATATCAATCTACACAGATTACATGTTCAATTTAGGCTCCCATAAAGGCATAATGAAAAATTTACATACACAACGGTTCATACTAAAAAAACGCTCATTGATCCCGCTTATTCCTTAAAAGTCTTACACTAGAAGCAGTTCATCTGACCATATGTATAAAATTTAAATATCGGTTTGAGAAAAATACAAATTTAATATTTGGTAGAGTTCCATTTACTATTTTTTATAATTTTTAGCATATTTCATTAAGTTTTTCTATAATTTTCAATAATTTCATTAAGTTTTTCGCATGTTCACTAAAAATTTGTTCAATCCTGCAAGTAATGCATTTTTAAAATCTTCTTTATTTACGATACAATATGGAGTTGCAGAACTCTAATTTTTAATTTAATATATTGTACCGCAGTACGATTTCTATTTACAATTTCTGTATTTTATCTGTGGAAATTCGTCTAAGAACAACACAAAATTATAAGTTTCAATTCTATTTTGCTTTGCCACCTTTGACCATTTTATTGAAAACGCTTCAATGAAAATGCGCTATAAATTAAGAAAGTAAAAGTGATGAACGATTATCAACATAAACCATTGTACGCGTTTAAGGAATGATACTGCTATTTATCTACAAAAGTATAAAAAACCACATCACTTATGGGAACGATCTGACGTTAAACTATTAGTGTAAACCAGGTGTAAACTGCTTGATTCATAATTTAAGTACTGACTTAAACATCGATTTAATGGAGTATCAAAATTATTTCGCACGAAACTAATTGAGAGTTTCTGTTTGAAATTATCGAACGATTAAACAAAACCATTCAGTCATCCATATTAAGATTCTATACAATATTCAATTACGATTACAAAAAAATGTACATTTTTTTATTTCACAATTACCTCAAGCATTCCCGTATTTTCTTTTTCTCGTGAAAATCAAGATCCATCTAAACTCATGCGAGTTGTGTGGTTTTGCGGTCCAAGTTTCCCAGATTCAACCGGTACGAAACGCAACTTCCTCGATGTCGAATTTCCCAACTCGACAAATACCGTTTCATTTAATATGTAATACTACGTCAACGTAAAAAGGGCAATATGTGATACTACAGTCGCAAGAGTACCTCCTGTATCGCAACAGATTTTCGTGATTTATTTGGCGCGTAGAAAGTGTGGTGGAGAATGTGGTTTCTAAGTTCGTGTATACGCGTTTCCCATATTGTTACACTGCTGCAACATTCGCGCTAGCAGTTTTCAAAACGGACAAGTATTTTATAAATGTATCGTTACGATCGAACATCGATTGTATCTATTTCTTCTCGACGTAAGATTAATGAAAAATTGCCAAGATTTTTGTTCGAAAAAAAAGAAGAAAATAGCTTTTCAAATGACAAGGAAACCCGATTATTTCGATTTCATACAGAAGCGATATTTTCACTGACGTCACCTTGTATAGGTGCTGCCAGCGATTTCCTATAAAGATCTTCAATGTCACGTACGCGTCGATAACGTCGCGAAAATCCGCGTGGGGACAAGAAGCGCGTGTGCTGTACGGACGCGGTAACTTCGCAGAAAATTTGCAGAACTTCCCGGAAAGCAATGAGCCGCGACAATTTCAACGCGTAACGATCGTTAAACGTCCAACGGTACGTGCGTATATGTGCGTAGGGCGAGACGGATGAACGTAATGGAGGTGAGCAACGGAGAAACGACGGTAGAAAGACGTGGTGGAAGAGAAACGAATAGAGTTGCAGCGAGACGGATAGAGAGAGAAAAAGTGCGCAACAGAGACGACGTACGAGTGAGAGAAATCGAGAAAGAGCTGGTCGACGGTGCGAGAAGGAGAGCATTAGAGCACGCGACCTTCACGAAACGTCAAACGTCTATGCTGTTTAGCATGCAGGGCCGTACAACTGAAAGAGGTTTACCCACGCTCTCCCCCTGATTACTTTCTTTCTCCTTCCCCACAAAAACTATAGTATCGCGGAGTTTCCCGATTTATATTGTTCGTGGTCTTTTGCCAATAGTCGAGGAACTAACGTTTCGACGCGGTAACTCGAACTACGTTAGAAACGGAACAACGGACCAATTTCTCGGGAATCGAGAAACCATGCGAGCTCTCAAAGCTAACAGCGAATGTTGATCGACTTTATCATTAGCGGACGACTGGTCTCGCGTGTCGGTTAAAATTGAACGCTCGTGGGCGAGCTCGAGTCACAAGAATTTCAAGTTGTCAATAAACAGACACATCCACGAAATGGCCAGAAGATCCGGGAAACCGTGTGACAGCGTGACACGTGAAACGAGCCGTTCGATTTTCGCGATTCAAAGAACGATCTACCTGCTCCCCCGCGAAGATCTCTGTTTGGCATTCAGCTTTTTTGGTCGCTTACCCAAAAAGTGGTGTTCACCTATCGCCCACTTGACTGGCGCGTTGTCCTCCAAAAATCTCGGCTTACTCTCCCGACGCACGTATGATATTTTTGTCCCGCTGTTGGCGGCTCACGGAACACGCACCCTTTGCCTCACGTTTCGCTTCAACACCAATCGAGACGCGACCCGAACGAATCACGGCCGCCTCGAGTTTTTTTTCTCCTTCGATCTAATCCGATCCAGCGTGCCGTTCGTGACTCGTTTTTATACGCGACATCTCTTCCGTAACGAACGATAGACTCACTTGTCGCGCGCTTGACAGCGGACAGCCCGCGTCGCTGAGTACAGGTTAGGTAACTCCTAGGTTAGAATACTTATAATGTACTTTCAGCCAACTTTTCGGAAGTTGTCACCGCTGACACTTCTCCGGCTACCGTTGTCAAGGTGCATCGTCGATGAATAGACGATGAACATGTACATGTTTACGCTGTCTCACGATGCGTACTGCCGACGCACTCTTCGATCCCTCACTTTCTGATCTTCACACTTGTTTCGCGTTCTTTTAACGCGTCCCGGTCATGAAATTAGACGGGAATCTTCCCCTACGTCAACGCCGGTTTTAATCGGTGACACAATCGACCGACGTTGCTTTTACCAGTGCGTTTAACTTTTGTTTACTTTTCTCCGCGTTCGAGCGCGTTGTTCCGCAGCGATATACTTTTCTGATTGATTCGCGCCGCGCTACACGATTGGAGTACGGTTTTTACGATCTATGAAGGATCGTCGATAGAATATCGATAGAGTCACGCACTGCTGCGATACGTTCTTCACTTTTCACTTGTCACGTGTCTTCGTGTATCGATGCGTAGCGTAATACATTTTCTTGGCGCGTTTAACGCTCGTGCCAAGAAACATTTCGAGGCGTTTTTTGAAGTGTTTGAATAGACTCACGTGCGTCAATTGACGTGTATGATTTAGCTAAGATTATATACGTTTTAGACACCTTGAATCGCAACATGACGGGAACAAAGGGCAGGCGTATTGAAGAAATTAAAAAAATTATCGAATCGTTGCATCGCACGCGTACGAATGCTTCGAAAACGTTTGCCAAAAGTTAAACAGCACAAGGTCGATCAACGTCGAACGTGGTTACGATGCGTTGCGAGAAACGATTCACGATCCACTGACGTCCGCGCCACGGGAACTGTCAACCGTGCGATTTCACGTGTCTCAGGCGCGCTGTTCAGACGACAGAGACGTTCTCGATGGAAAATCCAATGATCATTCACACGATTGGATCGTGGGTGCAAAGTGCGTGTTCCGTGTCCTGCCGTATTTGTGTTCTTTTCTTTTCGCGAATCAGACGATGGTACCGAAGAAAATCGTGGCTGACGTTCTCTCTCTGTTTTTTCCACAGGCACCGCTCGTGACAGCAAGCAGCGGCGGCGACAACAACAACAACAGTAGCAGTAGCAGCCAGTGTCGTGAAATGTAACAGGAACGGGCACGAACCAGGAAAAAAGAACTTCTTCACACCCCCGAAGAAAAATGCTCCGTTTCGAAAAAAAATAAAAAAAGAAAAAAGAAACGAGAACCGTGTATCACAGATCGCTATCGACAATAGCACGCACTTGGAGCCACGAATTCGAATGGACACTCGCATAGAAATATTTACCTTGCTACATGTAAAATGAATAGAGAGCCTGCCTGAATCGAACGAAGGAAGGCTCAACCGGCCCACTGTGACGTCGCCGGCCTACTGTCAGCTCAGCGCTCGCTCGGCCCCGCGGTCAACTAACCTACCGTGTTCGCCGCGCAGACTTTACCGACAAAATAAATCGATTCGACACCGCCCACGCGCACAAATCATTCACGATAAATCTTATTCTCTCTTATAACTATTTTACGTGTAGGTTTCATGTAAATATTGTAATTTTACAAATATCTAATGTCGCTTCGATCGCTCGCTTGACTAACGTAGTAGTCAGGTGTGAAACGCTCACGCGCACAGCTACACATACAGAGACGGCGCACGTTTCCCTCGCAGATCTCCCGATTCGTAGAGCCATAGGCGTCGTTGGACCAAAAAAACTCTTGTTTGCCGCGTTAAGGGTAGGGGGGAGACCGTGTAAGAATATCAAACGCATTGACGTCTTACGCAGCTCGGAAGGTAATTATTTTGGATGTACTTTGCCGTGCGGCTGACCTCGAAATTAGAAATTTCGCACGGTGTGGACTGGCGTAACTCGAATTTACGTGCGCGATAGACAGAGGGAGGTGGGAGCGAGGAAGTGGGAGCGAGATAGAGGAGATAAAGCGAGAGAAAGACAGAGATGACTCACGTGCGCGGATATAAGAGAGAAAGGGAAAAAGATGCATCGACGGAACAGATATTCGCGTGCAATTCTGCCCCGATTTGTCACAGGTATTTTCCCTTCTTCCTTCCTTTTGTTACATCGCCTACGCTACGTCATCTCAAAGATGCTTTCTTGAAATTTATATGCAGACTTTTCGCATTAAGCCCGATACTTTCGGGAGTTTTCAAAAGTTACAAAAGAAGCGATCTTTTCTTCTCTAAAAGTCACTTGTCATTTTCCCACACTCGTCTGAAATAAAAGTCTGCTTCGTAACCTGTTTTGCATTTCTTTCACTTACAAATATAATTATCGAGATAAATCGGTGAAAGAGATGAACAGGGGCGCAATACCATGAAATCGTATCTGAATTCCAAAGGATGCGCGACACGTGCGACTTTCAATTAAAAAAAGTAAACATGCGTACGGCTAGGTGGCGCAGAATGTTATTGGTACATCGATGAGCAGCTCTACGCGTACAGGTATATATGTACTTTTCATGCAATATAGTTGTTACGATACGGTTGACTATATAGATTCTTAGGTAATACTAATTGCGTCCGACTGTCGGCTACATACGTAAAACTCACGGTAACCGCGTGCGTGCCCAAGCGGGTGCGCGCGCGCGTGTGTCTGTAGCAAGCCAACTCGCGAGATCACACGTCTATGCACGCACACGTGGGCTCGCAAACAGACGCATCGCTGCGGGGAATAATTTCATTGTAGCTACTTTAATGCGATCGTCGCCGATAAATTATTCGTAGGCTGATAGCTCGTGATCGCAAGCGTAAGAACCGGAATTTACAGCTAGTCGTGCCGACTCCGTTTAAACGCAAATCCCTCGTGCAAATTGAATTGCCTCAATGTCAATAGTTTCTTTATCCGACGAAAGAAGGTTGTGTGGTGGCGCATTAACGCACGTAAACCCCCGCTATTGTTTTAATGGTGTTTCTCTCAATTGATCTCGGTACAATTTTTTTCGACACTTCTTTGGATAATACTATATTTTTATAACAATATCAAAGTATCTGTATTTGCAGCACTTCTTATTTCTTGTATGAATTTCTTAAGCTGTTTAATAATTGCTGGAATTTAGTTATGCATACTTTTGCTTTTTTGAAGTTTTTACTCTATAAACCTTGCATGAGCGTAACTTATAGCTGCGCTATTTTGGAACACATTCGATACAACTACGTGAAGAATTTTCTGTGTGAATGAAATTACTTTTTCTGCGATTTTCGCGAAATCACGCGAGTTTTTTCTTTATCGATCATCGTCGTTGTACATACGCCGTTACCTAGCTAGATTTGCGCGTTTGCGTAGGCGTAAAGAGAAAGCTACAAAATACAGAATATTGTTGCTCGGAGTGTACTTTATAAAACCATGTATTCTATAAAATCGTAAATATAGAAAATAAAAATACTACTGATCCCAGTTAAGAATCCAAAAGCTTTAAACATTTATGAAAAACTGACCCTGTCACATATGGTGTTCTATAATGCTCAAAAATCATTCACTAAAATTTCCCCTATCGCAAAACGTTAAAAAACTGCAATGAAATCGCGCATCAAACATCTGTATTTCTATAGTTCCTCATTATCCACGGTTTTTCCTCGTCACGAGAAAACGCAATCGTGCCATGTTGGCAACGTTAGTCCTAGAAAGCCACGCGCGTTGAGTATCGCTGTAACAGAATGAAACTACATAGCACAGGGCGATGTGTCGGTGGAGCTCTCGGAGAAATTGCACCAAAAAAAAGTAGAGGAAAGAAGGTTGAAAAAGAGAACGTCCAGCTAGCCACGTTGATACTTCATTATGGTCCCGGGTTTTCGCGGTGACCCTCGTCACACGGTGCTCACCGGGTATTTTCCCGCGTGATAAACGCGATTATTGTCTGCCGTTGTTTGCAGATCGATCCGGCGTTGCATGCGCGTCCACGTGCACGTTGTTTTTCATAGTCCGCAATGGCGGCCGATAGCCGGGGGGGGGGGGGGGGGCGTTCGGCTGAAATTGCGCGTCTACGCGTTCTTAGGTAACGCATTGCGCGTTGCGTGAACGGAGTTCTCCCGCCTCGTGTCCGTGTTCTCGGTACACAGGCCGCCATGTGCCAGCCCGTGGCAATTGCTACACTTCGTTTCGCGCACCTTTATTTTTGCTTTGCGTGAAGCGCAGGTGCCTTGTCGAGCACGTGACGTCGTTGTATATCTGTATCCACCACGTAGTACGCTATTAGATAACGCGTCGATAGTGCGTGAATCGGATTTGCCGTCCTCACGCCTGTCCGCTATCTACAGTATGTTTCATTGTTCGTGGTTGCTAGCGAGATTGCATAAAAGTCGATTTTCATGAGCGCTTTAATAACACTGTGTGAAAGAACGATGGAAAAACGTTTCGCGTACCCGGAAGAATGTTTCGTCGTTTGAATTTTCACAGCACGCCGCGGCGTTCGCGCGTTGCGCGATTCTCCAGATATACGATACCTCTCGCGCATTACTGTCAACCGCGCGCTATAATTACGCGCGTATTTCGGTAGCTCTAATTTGCTGTTATACTGATATACACTACTGTAACGGAAGTTTGCTTAGTGTAAAGTGTTAAACGTGGAAACTTCGTCATAATTATCTTTAAGACCTCCTACTTTCATTAAGAAATTCAGAGGACAGTAAATCACCTTTAAACGCTACTGTTTATATTTGATTCCATATTTGATGCAAATTTACTACTTTTGAATATTAGGTTCGCAATAGTTAATTGAATGATCTTGAAGGTACCTCGATGACCTATTTACAACGTTTGTAATTAATGTTTTGCTCGCTGTATGTCGATAAAATATGATCCCCTGCACGTGTACGTTGATACCGCAATGATGTATTTTTCCAGTATCGTTGTCGATAATGTTTAAAAGAACTAAAGATTTCTATGTTGCACACTGAAGCACTAAATTATTCGCATCTGTGAAACGTCGATTAATGAAATGCAACATTGTATGCTGGCTGTGATCGTTAGAGCTCGTCGTCGTTAAATAGTGCAGAAATAAGTGAAGTGCTAACTGTAATCTTGTGAAAGCATCCTTGGGTCAAAATGTGCACGCCTATTCCTGTTACATACCCATTTAGCAGGTATCTGTTCACGTATCTACCACTGCGCGTGTTCATTTTTTATTTCTTCTTTTTTTGAAGAATCAAATAAACAACTTTCAAATACGACAGGCACAATCATTTTGTTGCTACGTGGATAAAAAGAGAAAAGGCGATTAATCTGTGACCTTAGATGACCTATTCAAAATGCTTATTTCAAGATTGTGTAATAAGCACCTCGTGACATTTGCATCGGTCAATCGTTGTCATTGTGTCCGATGAAACAAGAAAACTTTTCATCTAACGATAAAACGTGATGTGCAACTTTTTTTAGCGTATTCAATTTTGGGGCTTAGATTTGAATAAGTATCGCGGATGATATTTTAAAAACATTAATGATTTTATGAAACTCTACTAATTACTTTTAACATGGGAAATATGCTCATTAAACTGTTTAGTCATCTGATTGCACTCTTTGGAAAGGTTACAATTGCAAAAATGTCAACGTGTTTTTTCTTCATCCCTCCACATCGATAAATCAGTTTTACACTACATTCGTTTACTGGTCCATGCAATTAATATTCTATCGCAAGAACCAGCCCGGCTTCCTCCTATGTCGCGTGATCTATGTTTGAGCAGATAGCCGGTGTTTAACCGCTTATTACCACGAATTTTCTCCGAGTCAGGAAAAAATAATATCTGATACACTATCCTAGTAAATGACAAAAATTTCAATATTCCATTCTTGCCTTGATGACAGCCATTTATTAATTTAAATTTTACCTAATATCAACTTTATCTTTTTGGAATTATTTAAGAAAATTTCTTTCGCATAAACAGTATTTAAACATAATAGAAAGTTTTAACGAGTACAATTTTGATTGGAAGAGCGATATCTTTGTTGATTGAACTATATCGTTGGCCAAATTGTTTATAACTATGTGGCGACGAGCACGATCTGCAATACATCTCAATTAAAAATCCGCAGTCTGCGTCGGGGTGTCAAAACATTTCGCACGCCATTAATATAAAAGCGTGGCCGCGTTACACGCTCGCACACGCGCTCGTGTGCCAACAAAGTTACTCTAATTAATGGTAGCACGTTCGGTATTGTATAATTCTGTTTACGGTGGTTGCTGGCCTCGTGCATACGTCATGCAGTATGCGCGTACCAATTTCTACGGCTGATTGTTAAGTTCCTTTTATTGGAATGTAACACTCGAATGAATGCGCGATGGATGAAAACGCTTTTTAATATGATGAATAATCTGTGTGCATTGCTGCACGCCGCTCGATAAACGCAATGTCATCAATCAGGTATACCAAACGGAATACTAATTTCCCAGACGATTTCAATGATGCATGAACTGCTAAAACTGCAAAGGGTGACAGGGTTAACTGAAACTTTTTCTCTACTTTTTTCTATGATTCCTTTTTAAACTGTTGCTATATGAAATAGTAATGATTTCTAACATTGTGGTCTATTTGTAGTAATTTCAGAATCCGTTGGTATGTTATTTTTATAACCGGCACTTCTTTTTATTACCAACTACTATGTAAAGAATTTTAAATAGTATCATGCAAATTATGATTCTATTGGGTGATAGAAAATGTGGACTCTACTTATTTAAGCTTTTTTATAAACTTTTTTGTAGTAATATAGCGATGTCAAGCATTCATATCCATTTTCAAAGAGAGTAACTTATACCATGTACGTAATTTTTTCCACATTGATTACGATTCGCATCAGTAACCATTATAGTCATTAAAAAAATTTTATCATACAAGTATCCTTAAAGACATAAAATAATATATATTTATTCATTTATTTTGATATGATACAAAACCATTCGTAAAGAAGCTTGTACATGGTATCAGCCCTTAACTCTAAAATTCTGATTAGTGGAACTTGTAAAAGTCAAGCATCTGCGTTGCAAGTCTGTATGCATTAAACCTCACAACCTGCCCCATTAAAATTAACAATGTAACAGAACAATGTGTGGTAACCGTGGCCAATTGTCTCCATTGAATTCCAGAAGTCGACCTCAGCCGTTCTAATTGGGCTTGGTCTTTTCTTAGATAAGCGATAGGCATGTTCAGCGGTATCTTTCTGCATTGTTCGAATCGATTAAAAAAGAATTCCGCCACCTACGTGCGCACGTACATGCACGTACATCTCAAGGCTATGTAAATCTGAAATATCGACGTTGGACGGAAAACGATCGTCACCTTGGTTTTTCTCGGCAGCGGAAAGACCAAATTCCCTTTTTCGTCGACGTGGCAAAGGCTTATACTTTCCGAACGGACAAGGGGGTAGTTTCGGAGGGACGTGTGTACCTGTCACGTCACAAAGCGTCAGGGTGCCAATCAAGCGTTAAGGGGAGACCACCGGGCGTCGTGGCATAGAATTTGCAACTATGCTAATAAGAGGCGAGCCGAACGGACAGCTAATGGCTGCCGAGAGAAAAAGGACGAGCAAAAGTGCACAATGAATTCGTGAGGTCGTGACGCAAGGGCGGAAGAGTGAGACGGACGAGGAGACAAAGAGGGCCAGCGTAGGGTGAAAGGGTGGAAGGGAGAAAGAGGATAGGGAGGACGGAGGGCGACCACGGATCAATCGTAGCCTTCCGTGTTCCCTGCCGCCCCTCGGTCGCTTTCCACCCCTCGTTCCTGTTCCTAGCCCTCCCCCTTCGTTTGCCCCTTCACCTACCAGTCTACTTGCACCCCTGCAACTCGCCTCCACCTAACCCCACTCCATCGACTACCTCTCACTCCACTGGTACACCCTTCTACTCGGTGCAACTCTCAACCCTCTATCGTCGTACTTGCACCGACGTGCACGCGTCGTTACGCAGGCCCAGACCTGTCGACCAGACACAGACTCTCCTTGTCTCTCTCTTTGGTTTCCTCTTATACTCCGTTTCATTCCCTTTCTTTCTTCCTTCCACTCTTCCTCGCTCAGTCTCTCTATTCGTCCCTTCATATATTTCTTTACCTCCTTTCCTTTGCTCTGTTTTCCACTAGACATCCGTCGGCACGACTTTCTTCAACCCTTGGTGTCCCTATTTTCTCTTGCTTTCACCCTCTCGTTTCACCCCTTGTCATTTTGTGGCTATCTTTCTCCCACCTCTGTCCTTTCTTTCCCACCCACGTTGGAGGGCTAGGCGCGCTGCTCAGAGTAGGTCAGTGGCGTGAATGATCATCAGTATTCGCGCGTGTGTTGGTGCGTCCGACTACGCAGCCGCTCGTACCCTCCAACCATTTCACGCGCACCCTCGCGTGTCCGCAAAAACCTAACGACGCTACTCGCCTCGCTTACGAGATCATTTCTGATTTACCTATATTTTTCTGTCATCTTATGTCAATGTATTATGCGAGATTTTGTTAACTTTCGTGACGTGTCGACGAAGAATGCCACGGTTTTTAGCATCTTTCATAGGCTGTCAGTTGCGGGTTCCAATTTATCATGGTGTTTAAGAGAATATAATAAATTGCTCTGATTGTAAAGTATACAGTTTATACTATAGTCTATACAGAAATATTTGAAAAATATTTTCTGCTTTTTCATGATATAATTACTTAAAATTTTGCATGTTTTAAAATAATAAAGTCATGCAATAATAAACAAAAATGTGATCTTCAGCTACGGACGTGGATTGTGTAATTTTCTTAGACACGCATTACAAAATCACAAACAATCGCGAATTCAATAGCGATGAAATCGCAGATTTTGATACCAGTTATATACATAGTTACCAGCGGATTGCATAAGCTGAACTGTATCTTGCAGTCTGTCATATCCGAGCGAAGGATGTGTGCGCAGAATTGCACCGTGAATTGGACGAGTTTCACGGTCTCGACCTTGGGGCGGTTTAACTAGTTTTCACAACTTCTTGCGCTACGTTCCGCGAGATTATTTTTACTTCCTGGTTAAGTATACACGTGCATATGCTTATGCATGCACATGTATACGGCTGAGATCGTAAAATATGCCGACAACATTCTGGTGACCTCTTTTTAATTTAAAATCCTCTTTCTTTCTTCATAATTCTTTTTATTTTTTTTCTTGTAATTTGCGTACTTACGTTTAGGAATATCCATTGCTAGCAAGAGAGGACAGATGTTACTAACAGATGTAAATTAATGACAGAAAGTAATATTCATCATCTTTTAACAGATTGTAAATTTAATTTCTTTGTTGACAAATTTCCCGTTTTGATAACTATACTTGAGTTAATGACAATATTATTAATATATGTCGGTTTAAAGAAGACTTTTTGTGTAAACAGTTTGAGAGACAAGAAACTTTCCAAATAATAAAACAATTCCAGAAGGTTTTATACAGATTACAATTTTTTTATTACACATTAGTTTAATCATTTATACAGAGGTGTGCAGTATTTACAATTTTATCATATTATAATATTTTGTTATATATGACCGCGATAGTAACAATTAAATAGATAGTTATTCCAAATTCAAATTTTATTCTATCAATAATAAGTAAATAACTAGTTGGATACTTTTAATGTGTTCCGAAGTAGTCTTTTACTGCTTTACAAGTAGTCGTTTACAGTTTACCTTTATGATACCTAGCTAAAATAATGGAGTACAATACAGTGAATTCAATTTGAACATCTTCCACATTTATCAGCTGTTGTTAGCAATAAACTGGAAAACCGATACAACATTTAGAGGATAAGCTGAGTAGAAAAGAGACAAAAATCTCCGCTTAATGAGATACAGTTACAAAACTGTTTACGAAAAGCTAAAAAGGTTCATTATGATTGGATTATTTAGAAAAGCTTATAGGAAGGACATGCAAATTTTGTAAGATAAACGAACACCCAACAATATGAGTTTTATTCTGTAATATCTAAATAAATTATTAATTTGTTTCATTAACTGATCAGTTATTTAACAGTATCTAGATTGTCGCCGCAGGGTTTATACCATACAAAAAGAAACGCAGAAAATTTGTAAAAATATAGATAATACTTCCAGATTTTTTCAATAGCGCATAGCGCGCATGCTACAAAAATCCACATAATTTTAAAATAGGCTAAATTTCATTCTTTGTATCACAATGTTCAACATTTTACAATCTACCTACAGCAAAATGAATTTTGTTCTATGTTCTATAGTTTTATATATATCATTCGCCTTATGCTAATATCATGACTATATAATTCGACAAATTTTAAAAATTTAACTCTGAAATTTGCTTTACTACGTCTTAAATTTTTAACATATAACGGTGTTTACTTCAAATTTAATGTTATTTATAGAATAATTTTTTATTATACCTTTATAATTTATTATTAAAGAATTGGAAATTTACATGTTTATTGTTTTGAAATAAGTGGAATCAGATTAACTTGTCTACTTTGATTACGATCTCTTGCGACAATTTTATAAGAAAATGATATTTTTATCTCAAAACTACGCTTCTTGGACTTAATGCTTCTCAAGTAAAAGACACCACTTAATAATCTTTTATAGTAGCGTTATAAAGAAGACAATTGAGTGACCTGTTTTAGTGCGACGGCCTGTAGATTTACGCTATTGATCGATATATTGTAAGTAATAACTTTTTGGAAACAGTAAGTGTAAATAATGGAACTTGTTTGGGTACTTTATAAAAAGAAATTATGTTGTTAAACTTTTACTGACATTACAAAATTCCTACATTTGGTGGATTAAAGTGATGAGATAACGATGTACGGTAAATTTTTTGTAGACACTTCCATAATTACTCTGCATTTTATGGTTATTTTGGGCTACTTTATTATTCAATCCAACCCACAAATGTTCTATCAGTGTGTTCCCTGTACACGTTTATTACTAAAAGCAAGTAATGAACACAGACACCGCGCAATATTAAATTCATTGTGTTGAATTTCATTCCCTTAACAGTATACTATGAAACATGAACCATAATTAATCTTTTCTTTTTTGCCAGTTTTCCCTTTAAAAGCCATAAGGGCTGCCAAACTTTCACTTCATCGAAACGACTGATTAAAAATACTCTCGATTTCGAATCGAGTTCGTTCACGTTCACATTTCGCGACTTGCTAAATGGTAAAGTTTTCATGCCGCGATCAACGATGTAACGCGGCGAGTTAAATTGTAATGTTTGAGTGCGCGCGACCAGCCGCAACGCAATGCATTGTCAAATGCTGAAAGACCAATTTGTCTACGTTTGCGAGTCGGCCTGAAGTTTGTGCACGTTTGTCAGCGATGCATCCCGTGATTAAAAAATCGGTACTAATTGGAAAAGAACGCGAACAAAAGGGTAAACCCGTGGCTTCTTTCGCATACGTCGGGGAATAATTAAATCAGTGCATGTAATGATTACGGATTAAGACGCATAGGCATGACTAGATTTATTTTCACGTGAAGTTTTCAGTCTCTGTTTGTGTTGTATTCGTTAGGTGCGGTAATTTCTACTTCACTGTGTATGAATTAGGTACAGAAAGAAAGAAAGGTTGAAAGCTGAATATAATTAGAAAGAAAATGATAGATACTTCAGTTGAACACATTACAAATGTTTATAGAGAAAAATGAAAAGTAGTACCTTCTTCTTCGCGTGTACAAAGAAAATTTAATGTATATTCTACAATGTAAAGGTAAATCTAATTAGACAAACTTCTTAACTAGCAACAAGGGGTATCAAATTCTAAAAACATGTCACGTCTTACGTACAGTCTCGGTTAGAAGTTTGACACCAGTTTCTCTAATTATATTTATTATCTACCCTCCACCCCTCCTGCCGTTGATTACCTTATTAATTTAGAATTGATATTTTAGTCATTAATAGCAATTCTTTTTATTCTCATAATTCCTTTATTGAAAAGTTTACCAAGATAACAGACTACTACATTTTTTATTTTATTTTATTTTTTTTAATTATTAACTTCTTCGTGTAGTAGTCCCAAACTTTTGATGGGTAGTGTACAGTATAAAAATATCAGAAACAGGTCTTGCGTTATTCTTCTTGGACAACCAGACCAAATATCTTGAGGAAAAATTGCATACTGATCGCAACTTTGTTTCTCATATTCAATGCTTCCATACATCGATCATTTCATACGAAAGCTACATCATTTTTATACAAAAACACAAAGAAGTATGAATCTTTTACATGATCAATAATCCCAACATGTTCTGTAATTAAGAACCTTAAAGATTGTATTTCGGAAAGTACCAAAAAGTAGAAAACGTTTCTTTCCAAGCAGAAACTCAATGATGGTGGTGGCTGCATCGTCGAGTCGAGTTAGTTTATGGGGACTGGAGTCTACGTAGACATCTCACGATCTAACCTTACCCAACCTCCAACCCAGCCTTTCCTAGCTCTAGCCTAGCCTAGAGCTGTGGTGGAGAAGTGCACTCCACCACACTGCACGGACGTCTGCCTAGTATTGATCCTCGGCTCAGCTACTGGCTACCTTCACCCACTAATAATTCTTGTCAGTCTCTCACAGGCTCGACGATTCAGGCCCACCTTCGGATCCGTTTTTCCAAGACACGGCTGGAAAAAAATTTATGAAAGTCACCGTTGGAAATGTTGCCCTTTACACGTGACACGCCGATCAGATCATTTCCGAGCATCTCCTCCTTGCTTTCATTATTTTGTTTTTATTTTATCGTATTGTAAGAAATACGCGAATAATTTATAAAGATGAGATGTCACTTATTTATTAAATTGTAATTTTATGTAATTAATTTGGATTCAGGTAATTATTTCGCGAATGTGGAAATGGTGAAGCAGAGTCCACTATTCATACTTGTTACTTTAATTTGGAATAGGTTTTCGTTTAATGAACGACAACTTTATATTTTATTTTTTATTAAACTACATGTGATGATGTAGCTTCAGTACAAAGGTACTAATTACCATCAGAACAAATCAATCGCAAAACGATATAAACAGAGATTCTAGCACCACTCAACTTTCCCTGAAAGTATTGAAAGTACATAAGTAATAAAGAATATTGAAAACGTGGTGAAATTAGAGGAGGCAATTAAACAATAACCGTTCCATCGAATCAAGTCTTTGGTTTAGCTTTAACCACGCCCTTTCACCCTATCTTCTTACGTTCTTGTTCAACCACAGACACCGCTCGATTAGTTCCGATAACGATGGTCTCGATATTTCGAGACAACGTAAGCAGCATCTGCCTCGAGAGGTGGTTAGACGTCGAGGACGACGACGACGACGCTGGAACATTGCCGTCGTCGTCGACGTCGTCGATAGACTTGTGTCCCTTAACGACGTTCTGCGCTGCGGTGTCGAGACTTGGGGTTCTATATCACGATGCTGCAAAATGTATGCCTCCTGGTGATAAACGGAGTCAACCCATCTACCACCTTGCCGTACCACCATCGGCGTCCCTAACCCTTCTAACCTCCAGTGGTTTCTTCACTTTTCATCCTCCAGTGTTATATGCTTTTCTCTTCCACCTAGCGTTTTACACTTCTGCAACTATCCGCCCTTCCGTGGTCCCACGGCAGCTTTAATGCCAGACAATTCGCTAATAAAAGCGTGGGGAACTTTTTGCGTGACGACGGATGGGAATGAGACCGATAAATAGACTTTGGAACAGCGTTTGGACTGGAAATATCCTGAATGGTGTAGTTTTCTGGCTTTATTGATACTTCATATTTTATTGTGATTTAATACTAGAAAGACTATTCGGATAAAGATAACTCATTATTAACGTAAAAAAAGTTGTTATTTTCATAAATCTCTTTATTCCAAACTTGTTTAATAAATAAGATTATTATCTATTTTTGTACAATATTCGCGTATTTTACATCACAAATAAAAGATTCGTAAAAATATTTCAACACTTGGAAATGTTTATAAATAGTATTAATTTGTGACATTGTATAATCAGCTCTTGAATTCGCTACGACAATATTATATTTTGTAGTTCTAAATATGTAGCTATATGGTTATTGTTGAAATAAGTGGTTCAGAAATATATATAATTGTTTAAAAAACTTTGTCATAAAAGAAATACGAATACTCGTGAAAAGATAGTTAATAATAGTAGCTTAGGCTTACCGGGTAGTCTAATGGTGGTTGTTTTTAAAGTATAAAAAGGGCAAATTTGGGACAATCGATCGGTCTCTGATTCATCTAGAATTTTCATTTCGGTCAGTTTCGTCGTTTAACTCTTAATTATAATTGAACTATGTGTGTCAACAGTTAACTATATGTTTGAGCGAAGGTTACATATTATAGGAGTGAATATTAATTTTCTATTTTCATTTATCACACATCATTCGCAGTTTATTTTAAAAATATCACATAACTTAACATATAAATAAATAATATATATATACAATCATTTCTGTACTAGTCAAATAAAAAAGACTTCATTAAAAACTAACCGTGACTGAAAATTAAATCTCCCATAAAAAAGAAAGATAGCAAAGTGAATATATGTATATGTATATCAATACTCAATCCCCCCTAACAATTCTAAAAGTCTAAAAAAGAAGAATCCACGCAATCAGACGAAAACCAACATGCACACAGCCACGCAAAAAGTAATGATGAAGTAAAAATAAACAAAAAAAGGAAAAACTAGCCAAAGAAAAAATTGTTGCATGGTTCATCGCGGTGGAATTAAATGTGACCAAACTGCATCTCGGGAAGGATCGAGGAACCGCGTGGCAAGTCTGCGAATCGGATTCGCTTTCGGAGGTCGTATGCACATGTGACTGCTTATCGTTCGCGCTAGCGCATGCATATACGTGGGTGGGACGGAGAGGGCGATATGCACACACGCGGGCATCCGGTGCAGCCTGGTGCAGCACCGTCGAGAGAGAGTACAAACGGCTGAAAGCGAAACGTAAACAAACAGGTAGCTCTTCATCCAAACCAAATAGCAAGGGGGAGTAAAACTGCACGCGGCGTGGCGCGCTGTCGGCAGTTGCCACGGACACGGCCGCGGAAACTTTCTTCCCTTTGTTTCCCATTATATTTCCACATTACTTTTTTAAACGCCCCGTTAAATAGTAAGCGGCGCGAGTCTCGCGCGCAATTTTAGTCATTAGAACAAAACGGGAAAAGACAAAACATGGAGTAAAAAAGGAAAGGGAGAGAGAAAGAGGGAGCGAATAAAAGAAAAAAAGGGGCACGAAAACGAGACAGATAAAAGGAAAAATGGTGAAAAACAAGGAAGAAAAAAGAACTATTAACGCCGCGAAACTTGCGTTGTTGGTAATATTTGCTTGGTTGCTTTTGTCTATTCTATTATACTTCTGTTTTGTGGTTAGACTGTGAATGTTTATACAAATTACATACATACTTTTATAGAAAAGAATAAAAAGATGGAGTTTAACCAGAATTTTGTTCTGCGTTGTAGATACAGCGCGAAACAAATTGATACAGCCCTTCGAATATTTGTGTATATATTTTTATACTTAAAAAAATAAAATTTTAGGTATGTACCATACATAACAAAGAAATCATAGAAGTAAATCTAAACGAAGCAGTGCTTTATAATTTCCGAAAAGGAATTGATTATTGTATCAATTAGGATGGTTCACATTTTGCAAGCATTATTAAACATTAACACCTATAATTCGTATATTTTGTTAGATCAATTAAATAAACAAATACAAGAAATTTTATTACCTACTTATGTAAAACTGTCATCCTTCAATTATTGAGAACTACTTGATTTTTTGAATTAGTTGCATTATAATGCATTTAAAGATAGAAGCCGATTAGTTTCAGCAATTTCCTATGGAACACCATGTACGTACTAATATTATACAGAACCGAACCGTAATCGATACAGAATCGAAAAATAACAGTTAAGTGAACACCATAGAACCAATATAATGTCAATTCTGAAGAACCGTAATCGAAACCGAAATGGACCAGAATCGATATATCTGTAATAGTTATAAAATTTTTTTCGGTTCTCGTAACTGTTTTAGAAATCGAAACTATTTCTTACCCCTGGTTAGAGTACATAGATTGTTGTTTTAATGTTTCTTTGACTAATAAATTTGCTCTTTTACAAAATGTGATGAATCTTTTAAATTAATTTGTAGATTCTGTTGTTTTGTTAATTTGCCTTGTGATTTCCTTAAAACTTGAAACGTAACAGAGAATTTACCTGTCTTCCGTTTCAGATATCGCTCAAGATTTTTCAGTTATTTTCCCTGTTTCACGCGTTAATAGATAATATATGATGTTATCTGATCGCTTAACTGTTTTGTAACAATACGCTTCTATCGAGTTCTTGTTATTTTTATAAAATGAATGTATTGATATCTTATGTAACACTAAGTTTAAATAAATTTACGGAACTCGTCAATTTGTCGGATTTTGGATTTCATGCTTAAAGTTATACAAATCATGAATATCATTTCTAAGCAATTTATGTTGTCATTGATTGATGTAATCATATGAATAGTTATGCTAATTCAATGTTTTTACGCCCCCTACTTTTTAATATTTATTTTTCTAGCAACCCATTCAGTTACGCAACCACTATCCGTAAATCTAGTGTTAAATAAAAAAATGTCCATAGTTACCGAAAACATGTCGACTGTTCTATGACTTTGTTACGTTGTATTTTCATCATACTGTATTGACAATATAAAACAAACTATAAGGGACTACTTTGCCTCCATTTTACTGTTACGTTATTTATCGTTTATATTCTTCTTTTTGATACCGATAGTGTATAAGAATGGTACCTGCGTTAATCAATGTAGTACTGCTGATAATAGTAGTGACCTTAGTATTTTGAAATTGACATGAAGCTAAGAAAAAAAGTGGTTTTAAAGTCATATAAAATTATTGATCAGTAAAGTAGAAAAAAAAGAGTGTTTTAAGCGCAAGTTTTAGTGGATCGAAGCGCGCACCGTTGATTTATGTGCATCGTTATGGAGTCCGATTGAATATCTGGCCGCTTCTTGTCCACTGTTCCTTTTCTTTACTGTTCCCATTTTTTCCTTTTCCTTTTTAGCAGCTTTTATTTTCGACGAGAATACGTCCGACGAGGCTGGCGACGCAGAAATTTTTAATGAAATCGCTGAGAACGTTTTAGTATCTGCTTGAACGAGCACCTACGGTTATTGTTGATTATTGATATTTAGGATTGTGTTGAATTTATCGGTCGCGAGAACGAGTTGAAGAAGTCTCACCGCTATAAATACCGTGACGTTAATGTGACAGGGAACGCATTCTAATAGGAAGGTTCTAATAAGGAGACGACGTACGAAATCGAATTAAATCCGAATGCCTGAGGGCGTATTTGTAAGTTTATTCTTAAATTTTTATAAAACGGTACAGCGATACGGATGTTTAAAATTTCAACAGCAGCTGGAAGAAAATTAAGAGCTAGCTTAATTTCACTCATTCAGAATTGAATGATCTTTAATTATATTTTCAAATGAATCAAATTTTTGTCTAACATATGTGCTTAATCTAAAGTTTTATTATCAAATTTGATTATTCTATAAGAAATTAAGTATTTATGTGTTAGAAGTTGTATCAGTTCCTGATTGACTGATTGATTGATTATTTATCTCGACATTTAAAAGTAATTAGCTGGCATTTAATGTCTAAGGAATATACTTATACGTTCTCTTTTTTATGAAATTATATCTTCTCCAAATTATATGTTCACACAGGTAAAATATGTATAAAGAGAAAAATGGAAAATATAACGATGCCGTTCATTAATTCGCGTTTCAAAAATTATCGAAAAACGCTCCACTGAATTTTGATCGTAATAAATCCATATTACCAGTTATCCAGCTATATTTGGAAAACTAAAGTAGTACACTTTTCACAAGTTTACCATGAATATTTCTCTTATGTAATAAAAATCTCTACTTTATTTACATTTCATAAATTATAGTATAAATTGTATAAATTGTTTGATTATATTAAATATTAAATATTAATACCAAAAAATGTGACATATACACGTTACATGAACGAAAGATTGCGAAGTAAGAACTGAAAATGTAATTATTAGACTGTAAATGATTGTGTATTCATAGAGAACTTAAATGAACAGAATGGCATAAAATGCGCATAATGTACAAAAGTGTATAAAATATCTAAAGTAAAATAAACTCTTATACCAACTATAGTTGATGCAGTGGTGATATTGCCAGATTATGTGCTTTCTCGTCGTTTAAGATGCATTGTATCCAATTACATTAATAGATTTTGCCAAATGTCAATTATTATGTTTTACTATGTTTTTGAATTAGGGTAAATGTACCAATTACTGCCACTTAAGGTTATCGCGCAACTTTCTTTCACTATTTGTGATTTAGAATGGTTAGTTTAAGCATTATATTCAATCCGATCATCGAAGCTGATAAAGTTATTCCTCTTTCCATGTACTAAATATAATTATACGTTTGTTTATATCGCAATGGTAAATGAAATTCAGGTTACAGAAGAGTAAATGATAGAAGTCCACTACATATGAAGACATATTCTCATACATTATAAATTATTTATTATAAATCTGGCTATTATGGATCGATTACATCCGAAACAATTAATTATCGCAGTATTTATTTATAATTCCTATCCTTTTAAAAACGCTGTTGTTTTATTTTAGTAAGGGGGCCAGGTAGCCCCCTGATGATTTCATATAAGAATGGATAGTCTATTCTAGGGTAAGTGATCCACGTACTGCCACTGTTCCTATAACTGCCACTTGAATTCTTTTATTTAATAGCAAAATAATGTGTAAAGAATATATGTATAAAGTAAACAAATTTTCATACTAAACTTTGACTTTGGTTTACGTAACAACACATAGACATTGTATATTTGTGTACACTTAGTATTTGTGAATAAATATTACGAGGTACATGTGCTGTTGAACATTAAAACGTGACCAATATAATTATTAAGTATGGAACGTGTCATAATTCAGTAAAGCGATACGTTGACTATATTGTATCTTATCTGTTACACAAACTGACGTGTTAATGTATGTAAAACGTGTTTCTATTTAAACGAAAAGTTTTCACGTGATACTACGAAGGACATTGGACATAGTTGTACATTTTCAATTACGTAGCAATGAATTTATTATATTGCACATATAAAAAAAATGTTCATAAATTAAAGAGCGGTTGAACAATATTATGCTCGAAACTGGAACGATCTTTATGTTAAATACGTTCTAAAAGTTAAATAAAATTACGCGATAACCTTAAAGTGGCAGTAATTGGTACATCTACCGTATACTTCGTCATTGATAGTAGTTACGTGCGTTCGTTATGGCAAACGCAAACATGACGCCAAGTAGCCGCTAAAATTTACATTCGGCGTGAACTGCGTCATATAAATCTATAATCTGTTAAAATGCGGCGGCAAAATGCCGTGGCGTCATACTGTCACAAACCGCGCATCCGCATCGGGCCTTACAAAATTATGTGCGTCGCATAAAAACGCAAATAGCGCCTGCAGCATATATGAATTTAAAAAGCAATCTGCTATTTCTAATAATAACCGTTTCCATTCAACGTTCATTCAATACGTAATAGCAAACGTTTAAATAAACAATTTTATTCTTTCCTCTCCGAATATTTAATAATAGTCAATGATCGCACGTGTGGATATACACAACTTGAAAATTGTCATCAATGTATTCCCCTGAATTCGAACCAAGTCACCGCGGTATGCATCGATCACGATAACTGAGAACACAGTTGCTTTTGTGCACTGTTAAAGAATTAAAGAGCGTGCAGTTTTACATTCGCGCGTGGCTAAGTAAAGGGAACGACGAGCCACGAGAAAGACGACGACGACGATGACGACGACGACGACGACGTCGACAATGCAAACGCTTCCACTCGCAACGGCAATTGTTCCCAGAATAATGTCTCGCTAAGATACAAAGAAAAACTGGTATCTGCAGTCAATTCCACGTAACGGCCAAGGTAAACGCGTGTAGCTTGCAAAAAGCACGAAAAGGGATTGCGCGTGGCTCGTCGATAATTGTACGACAACACCCTGTGCAACGCGTGCTTTTTCTCTCTCAGAGGCTAGAAACCGATATAATGAACATTCTTCTTCACGTGTGCACCTCTTTTTTTTTAAACTCAATCCCTTTCCACGTGGCTCTTTCTCGTTTAAATTGTCGCTCTTGCTCGATTTTGCCCACCGATCAAAGCCATCCTTTCGTTTGACGAGTATTAAAAAAAACCCGGCGCACGAGTTACGTGTTTCGCCTTGTTCAAATGGAAATGTATCCACGCAAATTATTTCTCGACGTTTTATGGATGAATGTCAGAACGAATATTTTTTTGTTGTTTTACATAGAAGTGCTTGTACCTTTATTCCACTTGGCGAAAAGGAAGCTTTCGCACGGATATTTTCATTTCGCGTGCCTCGCAACGCGAAATCGTTTGCTTTCGAAACGAACTGTAGCAGTTTGTCGCGCATACGTTCAAACTTAGAAAGCTGGTCGTTTGTTGTAGTCAGCTTTTCCAGTATTTCTTGTTTCTTCTTTTATGGATCGTTCCGTTAAGCACGATTTGTACGGAGGAATAAAGTTTGATTAACGAAATTTCCGCCTGCACGAGCGATTAAGAATTAATCACAGGCGGCGAAAGAGATCAAAGTGACACAGAAATGTGGGAAAAGCGTTGGGGTTGTAAAGTGACTCTAAAACGATGTAAACGAGATAGGTGGTTCGTTTCCTTTATGTCGTATCATGAATTCTCATTTTTTGTACGATAATTCGCTATAATTTGACACACGTGAGTAAGATTATCATTCCTTTGAGAAGAATTTTAATTACAGTTTGGGGGAAATAATAGTAGTTCAATATTTTAGCGGAAAAGTCAGATGATATCATAATACATACATAAATAATGACAAATTTTATACAGAGCTAAGAAATTTTCACTTCAATAACTATTAACAGTATTTTGTTCATTGAAATCATAGAATGAGAGCAGTTAATATTAGGTGCATGCAGAAGTTTCGATCGGTTCGATTATAAATGATTGTGTTATTATATTTAATCAATCAGAGATTTTTAATTAGTTGAAAATACACAACAAAGTCCAATGTCCCTATTACTGTCACTTGAAAAGCTGTGAATTAAATGGAATCACGTTTTACAGATATTAGCACATCAGTTTGTGTAACAGATACGTATAAGATGTACAGTAAATGTATCGCCTTTACTGAATTGTAACACGTCCCATACTTTATATTTACATTGATTACGTTTCAATGTTCAACAGCACATTTACCTCTTAATATTTCGTTTGAAATATTAAGTGTAAACGAATATACAATGTCCATGTGTCGTCACGTAAAACGAAGTCAAAATTTAGTATAAAAATTTGTTTACTCACGATTCTTCGTACATTACTTTGCTATTAAATAAAATAACTAAAGCGTCGGTTATAGGGACACTAACAGTAATTGGGACATCTATCCTAGTGGGGAAATAACTACCGTAGGCATGTGTGCATGGTTATAAATAAAATTAAACAAAATAATGTACGCGTGGGAATAGAAGATAATGTGTAAGTACATTGTATTCTGTTATGGGAGGCCAATATATTAATACGTATAACTAATTATCGTTAAGTTTATATTAGGTTGTAACGTATTTATCCCGTTTGATTAGGCTTTTTAAGATCATTTATTTACAAATTCAGGAATAAGTTTACTTAATTGTGCACAAGTCATTTTATTTACCGATGTTCTTCTACTTCTCTGGTAGCTAAAGAATTCCTTTCTCATAGACTTTTTGCAATTTCAAAAAACGCCTAAAAAAACGGGCCGAATTTATGTCACAGTCCAATATTTTTAAATATGAAAGATTAACTAAACTTACAAATATCGATTCACAAATAACTCCGTCATTTTGTAAATTAAAGAAATAAATTTCCCACAAAAATAAAGGTAAGATGTTTCTTAACATTAGTTGAAAACATTTCGTTATTCTACTTAATAATTATCTCGGGAAAGAAACTTAATGTGTGTTTAGGAACGAGTATTATTGTTCGCAGATCAGCAATTTTCCAGCGAAATTTTCCTGATTCTCTAATTTTGCCTTAGAACGTATGGTTCGTACAAAAATAATTACGGTTTTTACTATTTCAGTTTTAACACCGACTTTTCTAATTACCTTTTATCAAGGTATGGCCATATAATAAATGATTGTGAGTGTGAAATTAGCATTACTGATTTTTGTTCATATTTTGCTTTCATTGTTTCACATTGTCGAATTTAACCTTTTAAATCAATCATAGGAAAAGAGCAATCTCGCGCGATTTTATTGTACGCGCTTAAATTGGGACATAAATCAGCAGAAATCGCTCGAAATGCCAACCATGCTTTTAGCCAAAAGACAATTAGCGAACGTACAACTCAACATTGGTTCCAAAAATTTCGTGATGGAAACGAAAACCTTGAAGATGAGCAGGATAGCGGACGTTCTTTAGCTGTTGGTAGTAATGATTTAAGAGCCATTATTCACTCGGACTCACGTAAAACAATTCGAGAGTTGTTGCAGAAGAACTATATTTAGCATTCAGCAGTTGTTCCACATTTATATTTAATTGGAGAAGTTTAATACTTAAAAACCGCAACTATTTTTGCGCCAACCTAATACATTTAAACATTTGAAATAATTGGGAACTACCTGCCCCTCTTACTAAAGTGAAACGACAGTATTTTTAAAACGATCGATGTTCGGATTAAATATAATTCTTGAAGTAACGATTCTAAATCGCAAGGGGCATAATATCCTCTGCTTTTTTACGCGATGCGAATTTCAGTTTGAAATTTATGATGTTTCCTATAAATGGATAGTCTATCCTGTACTTAGTCAATGATAATAATTTGACAACTCACTGTGAAGTTTTGAGCAGAAAACACGAGCTCCCTCTCTTCGATTTTATCCGGCGATCAAGGCAAAGGTGCGTAGTTATTTGACAGGAGTAACTGACAAGTAGATTCCGGCGGAAGGTTATGAATCATCACGTAAAGCGAATTTCACGCCGTCGTACCAAGGCTTGGCCAAAAAAAGGAGACTGCCGAAAAAATTTATCCGTAAGATATGGAAATGACTTGGGAAAAGCTACGGTAGAGCTTCGGAGGTAATTTATCGGGATAGACTGTGGAAGAAGAGAGATTGCGTGGACGAAGAAAATTTCTTGCACTTCACTAGTGGTTTCCTTTAGGGATTTGATTCCGCGTCTACTTTTTAATGTCGTTTACTAGCATAATTAAAGGATGAAGATTTTTTTGTTAGTGAACATTTTTAATCGTAGTTTAAGGAAATTGGACTATTATTTTCTCGATTTTTTTACGCGTATGAGTTAAAGGATCTTCAGTGTGAAATATAAATGATAGTAAAAATTTTAACGTTCCTTGTTTATCAGAGAATTTTATTTGTTATATGAATAACTGTAATACATATCAAATCATTCTACTACGTACACGATAAAATCTTCACTATCGAATCATCTACCATCGAAATGTTCTGCTACCAGAATATTTTATTATTCAAATATGTTGTTATCTGAACAGTATGTATATTTTTCTTACTTTAGTATGAAATTGCTATTAGACGCTTGTTAATATCTTTATACCTTGTATTAAAAAGGATCGGCGTGGTACTAAATGATGAAATGAAACGAACATTTCAAAAGCTAGGAAGTAGTAAGAATGTATCAAAGGTAAGAAGATCGTATGAAGTTGGAAACATTTTCATTTCGAAGCATTTATGATATTTTAATAGAAATTTATATAGAAGGCTTGCAACGATTTTTAAGTGATTGACAGGATCTTGATATTGATATTGATAATAAAAAATGTATATAGATTAATTAATCCAAACACTCGCATTTCGTGTCGTCTTTTATTGATGAATAATGTTTATAAAAAATGAAACATAAAAATCACTGTTATTTTTGAATTTGTTTGATAGTATTACGAAAAAGTCTCTTTACCAATATTGCAGTTTATTATTTAGATCATTCCAGTTTGTATTTTTGTGTGGGAATCGAAATGAAAGATTTCAAATCTGATAAACTTTATGAACAGACCTGTGAAATCGTTAACTACAATTCAATAATTTATTGATCATATTATCTTTTCGTTTATAAATTCAATATTTTACGTAGAAGTGACACATTAAATTAATGATTCACACGCTATCGAAATTAATGGGGCCATTATTAAGGAATATTAACTCTAAATTGTCAGCCTTATGAAATATTCAACCAATTTACATAATTTCTAGAAATGCATTTCAAGCTACATTAATAAGACATTCTTCATAGCTCATCTTTTATAAATCAAGTAAGCGTACAATACTCTTGCATAAAGAAATTTCTAACTCAAAGTTAGGCAAAATTGTAGACAATCAAAAATTGTGATTTGTTATTTAAGGAAAAATTAAAATCACTGTAACTTACTTATTGAATTGTAATATATATTCATCCCATTTTTAATTGTTTTTAAAATTATTCATTTCTGAACTCAGAAATAAGTTAAATTAATCGACTATGTACCATTTTGATCGATAACCTCCTACAATTTTTCTCTTGTAGCTTAAGGTTTCCTCTATTATAGAATTCTTGGGATTTGAAAAACGACATGAGAAAATGGGACGAACATATGTTACAATTCAGTAGTACATTTTGCAGAATAAACATTTTAAATCCTTGCAATCGTAGATTTGGGAATTAATATTGCTTAAATGCTTTACATCAGTGGTTCCCAACGTGGGGCCCACGCCCCACAGGGGGGGGGGGGCAATTTGATTGTTAAGGGGGGCAATTACAAAATGGACGCGTCCAGAGTTAAAAGAAATCGGCTGGATATAACACAACGGGGAGATTTGAGACTGAAGCTAACTAAATTGCAACCTAATATAAAATCTCTTTGCAGCAAGCATCAAGCGCAAGGATCTCACTAAATTTAAAAAACGAAATACGCAGTAATAATTAAAATAATATAGAAAAATCTTTCATTAAAATTATTTAGTAGTTGAATTTCAGTTCTCCATTATATGTTTTGAAAATGTACTTACTGTGTTTCCTCAACAATTTCCTAGTGGTTTGTTCTTAAAACTTATCATTTAAGTTTCTTCAGTAAACAATTAAATTTTTGAAAATTAAAAATTATGTATATGCTACATAGGGGGCATAAGAATTTTAAAAAGGCTTAGGTGGGGCATGGCACAAAAAAGGTTGTGAAACACTGCTTTACATGATTTGAAACTTCCCAGTAAACTGAAACCGTAATTTAAATTTGAAAGTAATCATTGCGGTAAACTTAAAGTTTTTTCAAAATCTAAACTACGATACAACATGCTACTAGCTTAATCTATTTAGTGCATTAAAAAAATGGGACAAAATATTAATTAGCCAAACAAATTTTCTAACGTCGACATGTTAATGAGGTATTCTCATTGCCGAGCGAAAAAACAATTTGTCGCAAGAAAATTTCAAGGCAAACAATTTGAGATTGTAATACAACTTTGTACAATATGTGTACAATTTTTCATTACTTTTTTCTTATAATAATGTGACCGCAATTAACGTGCAAGAGAAGTTGTTGAACTACGCGTTGTGTAGAAAATCTTTAACCCGTAACAAAAGTGGTATTCCATTATTCCATTTTTATATAATTCGAAGTAAACATTTTCAGTACATTTTTGTTTAATGAGAACATGGTGAAGTATGTTAGTAGAATAAACATTATATGACGAAAACTTTCAAAACGACGATTATAAAAATATGGGTTTCCTAAATTCCAAGAAGAAAGTAAGTAATTTATACCAATTGAAAAAAAGTATTTCGTACTTATAGTAGATTTTAATACCAGAACTGAAGAAAAATGTGAAATATGTTATTAAAATTTCAATTCAATAACTCAATTAGGTAGACAAATATCATGTTTGCGAATTTAAACAAAATGTCACTTTGCGAAAATCGCGTTTAAAGTATCATATACATTTATTGAAATAACTGTATGTTTCGCATATTTTCAATATTCCTGGCTATTCGAAAATCCAAAAAAAAGTTGATCTTTTGACTGGAGCATTAACGAACGAGAATATCCCATTAATAATTCTTCAAATTTTCCATCCAACCAAGAATTTTCAAGCCAACATTCATCAAACCGATCAATCACTCTCGTTATCAGGAAAGAACGATCAAAGCTTGAAAAGCTCGGTTAAAACGAAGTCGAGGTATATATATGTACGTTCAAACATTTTCTGGGATTACGAATTTCGCTCGGCACGGTCTCGCCGGAACCGTTGAGGAAGCGGCTGCTGACAACGCGATTCACAGAGTTCCATGGAAGTCGAAGCAGTGAAAGGAAAGATTGGAGAGTAGCTGGAGAGAACGGCGTGATCGCTGAGAAACGTGGATGGGACAAGGAGAAGAACAGGGCGGCTACGTGGTGATTCGTTGACGCAGGGCTAAGAAGTGGCTCATCGTCACGCTGTCTGCCATCTGCGTGTTACTGCCTCTTCAAATGACCGATCCGCAGCGTTTCTGTTACGGGGGTAGGCGCAACATCGCGTGAAAGATCGCGCCGAGATAGTCGGGAAAGAGAGATGAAAAAGAAATTTCTTTGCCAAGTGGAAACGCGACCGATGTCATGCACCCGCGGAAAAATGTGTCGTGTCTTTTATAGGATCCGTTCATATAATTGGTAAATCGGCAAAAGTCGTTATAAAAAGATACACACACTGCATTTATGTATATTGAAACTGTGAATATGCAAATATTTCCTCTTCGCCTAAAAACGTGTAATATAGGAAAGAAGCGCTATAAAAAATTATTCCATAGCTAAGTTTAAATTTCAAATAAAACTTCATATCCGTATGAAGTTCGAAAACAAAGAAGAAATTTTTAAATATTTTATATTCAATTTTGAATTTTTATCGACGTAATACTGGATGTAATATTACCTGTATATTACGTATATGAGATGGTATTCGTGTAAAGGGATCGATATGCAAAAATATCTGAAGTCAAAGTTACGTATTACGATAGACGTAAAGAACACTTTTAGAAGGTGTAATGAATCTCTGCTTAGAAATCATTTCTTTGCTTGTATTTAGAAAAATATAAATTTGTATAAATACTCGCAATGCAGTAATTAAGGTGGTATTTGCTAATTTTATTTGGAAGATTTAATATGCTCTTGTAAGTGATACATTGGCATTATAGTGTGTTAAGCCAACATTATAATGGTTGAAGAAATAAATGGGTTGATATTTTGTCCAGTGTAATTAATATATTATCTGTTTAGGATTACTGTTGTTAACATTTTAAGTGTGATCTTAGAACTGGTAAATAACAATTATTACATATGAATTGTTTAGTCTCGATGAGAGGTATATTAGTGAAATACGTTCGAAATAATAAATTTGCCAAACTAAGGTATGTTTAATAAATATAAATATTAGGTGTACCCATGAATCCACTTTCTTGTGTTCAATTTAGTATATATTTTTAACTAAACTAGATACTCTCTTGATCTTAAACGTAATAAGCTATTATTTACTACATTTTTGGGAAATCTATAAATTCTTATTCAGGTTGGATTCTTTTGATTAAATAAATTCATTAACCCATTTAAAAATAGTGAATTATTTATTAGTACACCTAATATATGATTACATAATTTGCAAGTCACATAGCGTTATAGAGAGTTAAAAATGTTACCTATATGTGGATACAGGTATAAATTAAATTTAGTACAAATATTATTAAACTTCGTGTAAATATAAGTTACTTATAATCGTAAATTAATATGTATTGAATGTATGGATAAATATTTGAGGGAAACCTGTTGAATGTTGGCTACATAATTTATTTCAAGCAATTTCCCAAGCCATTTTTAAATATTGCTTCTATAGAAATTTAATTTTTTATCGTATAATATTGTATAATTAAGTGATCATCATTATATTATATATTCAATTTTTTAATTTTCTACTAATAAGAATGACGTAATGCTTTATTATCTAATATTTTACTTTCACTTTTCATTCTTAAAGAGTAAAATATTAAAATTTATGATAAATAGCTATAAATGATTAGTTATAAAGTTATGTTATGACAATCCTGGCGGTGATTACTCTGTTACTGTAAAATTGAAGGTACTATATGACTTTCGTGTCCGTAAAATCTATACTTTTTGACAATAAATGGCAAAGAATCTATAGATATTTGATATTTATGGTTATTGTGCAAATTATAACCACGATTTACATCACTTAGCAATTCATAAAAGTATGAATATTAATTCACCTCGAATATCGATTTGGCAATGTTTCAGTAATGCATCTCGCTACAGTTTTTATGTTTATTTTAAGATTTCTTTATATCCAAAACGATACTTAAAAGTTTCCAATGACTGCGTCGTCTATTTTAAAAATGTTCGCAAGAAAATAAGATTTGCTAATATGTTATTAAGTTAAAAAACCCAAATTTCATTTAATTTTTAGTATTACGTATTATCATTTATACGTAAAGTGACTTCTTCGTTGAAATTATGATCTATTGTTGTAACCATTTAAGAAATCACTTTTTTAATACCTTAAGTTCTTTAAGCGTACATCGGTGACGTAATCGATTACCATCGGAAGTACGTAGAGGATGTTTCATTTAAATATGTTTACTCGAATACTTTCGAAACTATTCATGGCACTGAAAAATGTTTTAAACAAAATATAATTTATGTGCCTAATTCGATTCAGTTCCTAGAAATCGCATTATTAACGCTTGTATCAGAATAACTAAAGCCATTATTTTGATTTCGTTTGTATTTTTATAATTAATGTAAGAATTAATTGTTCAGATGTAAGGTATATTTTGGTCGTTGAAGAGCGTTTGCACAAAATTTGTCAATTGAACGATAACTAATACATAATTAATTTCCAATTGTTTCAAAGAAAGACAACATTATCGAATACGATATACCAGTTGCATTTTTTCAACGCCGCGCAACGAAATATTTCAGCTTGCTCATTAAAACGTAACAAGATAATCCTTTTCTCTTAAGAATTTGTAAATTCATCCTAATCCAATGCTGCGAATAAGAAACCATGATTAAAAAATCTCAGCGTACTTCGCTCACCTTTATACTACCATTTTCTTCACATTTGCTTTTTGTCGATTTCCAGTTGAATTCATGATCAAAGTGTCCATCAAAATAGGGCAAGCAATATCGGATGTATCATTTAAACCGTATCTCCGTGATTTTATCGATTGATTTCATTCATTTTCAACCTTGATCAATAGTTATCCTTGTCGTGGATTAAATTAAAAAAAAAAAAAACAATTACAACCTGCAGTGTGATTTAAAACCGCGTTAATAAATTGCGTTTAATTGTCGGTGCCAGGATGGTTGCGTTTCTGGTTTGCAGATTACGAGTCCTTGAAAAGCCAAAGGGAAACGACGCTACGGTAAAAAGTCTCGATCCACGCTACTGAACCGTCACCAATCGTTACACAGAAACAGCGTGGAACAGTATTGTGGGTTGTAATACACGATAACAATAATCCACTGTCAATTATCTGATTGGCGATGTTCTCGGAGGCAACCACCGCAGGGCAACGGATCCGTTCGATTCCATCGACTTCCGATATGCCCATTATTCATTTCAGTAATGTATTATACATACGTTTCGTTAATTAAATTAATCCACCTTCTAATTATGCGACCGACTTTTCGGTGAATAAACGATATTGATTGAAGCATTAATAACTTGTGTGGCTTGACACGCGCACGTTTTTCCTTTTCTTTACACGATTTGGGCAATTTTTTTAGTTCGTAGATGATTGCTTGGTTCTACACACAATGCGACAGCAAATTAATGTACAGGTGAATCTCATCTACAACGCGGTACCTTTACAACGCGGTTTCGCTATAACGCGATTGGAAAAATGCGGAAATTTTCCTACAATGCGGTACTTTTACAACGCGGTTTAGGAAATGTGGAAATTTTCCTATAATGCCACAATTCTATAGTGTATTTTCAAGGAACGTATCTACCGCGCTGTAGGAGGTCCACCTGTACTTGAATTTCTATTGGTATACTTAAACAATGTTTCGTGAAAGGTTGTAACAGTTATATTGATGTGTAAGAAGCGTTTGTCAGGAAGCATTAGCTGACATTCTACCTTCGTACTTTATAAAAGTTTTATATGCTGTAATAATTTGTATAACAGAGTAGCGGTATAGTAGACAATATTATGCGTATAATAACACCCATAGCTAAAAAAGGGATTTACTTAAAAAGGGATATTAAGCTTGCATCCAAGTGGAAGGTTATCGGTTTGAAATGAACATTTAAAAATAGCAAATAATCGTTTTTTGTTGTACTAACAATTCACGACATGGAATTGTTTGTTATCAGATGATAAAAACATGTAACTACGCAGACTAGATAAACACAATCGATTTTCTGTGTGTTATGATGGAAAACAAGTTGTTATCTATTCCATGCATACAATATTTGTTTATAACTCTGTAACAAAGCGTTTGTTCGTAAAGTTTGTATAACTTCTTCTCCTTTTGGCCTTTGGATTAAGTTCTCGAAGTTTGGCGGGAAATCCCTGGGACAAATGCGAATACAGTAGACTACCAATTATCCCGGCCACTGCGGTATTAGACAGCCGAATAAACGAATGGCCGATAAATCTGATTATATGTTTTATAAGTTGCTATGTATTTACCAAAAAATTAATATCAAATATATCTATAATGTTTATTTATACATACGTATGTATCTACACACGGTACATACATACATAAAATCACACTATATAAATATAATATAATGCTACATAATATGTGTATGTAATATTTATTGAATGTCATTTTTCACGTAGGGCAAATGTACCAGTTTCTGTCAGCGGTCCTATGACCGACACTTCAATAGCAAAGTAATGTACGAAGAATTGTAAGTAAACAATTTTTGGTACCAAATTTGGACTTCGGTTTACGTAACAACACATAGACATTGTATATTCGTTTACACTTAATATTTCAAAATATTAAGAGATAAATGTGCTGTTAATCATTAAAACGTGACCGATATACGCATAAAGTATGGGACGTGTCATAATCCAGTAAAGGCGATAAGTTTACTATACATCTTATATCTGTTACACAAACTGACGTGCTAATACATGTAAAAATTGTTTCTATTTAAATGACAACTTTTCAAGTGACAGTAATAGAGACATTGCACTTTGTTGTACAATTTCAATTACGTAGTAATTAATTCATTATTGTCAACATATAAAAAAAATGTTCATAAGTAAAAGAGACGTTGAACAATGTTATGCTTTAAACTGGAACGAATTTTAGGTTAAATACGTTTTAAAATAGTTAAATAAAGTTACGCGATAACCTTAAAGTGGCAGTAACTGGTACATCTACCCTAAAAGTCGATGATCTTTTTCTGTTTTTTTTTTTATTTTTTTATTTCGTTTCGTTCATTAATGCGACGTCACGCCATTTTCCCAAAAATAATATGTCAATTGTGAATCGACATATCTCATCGTAGTTTCTAGTGCAATCTTTCCTCCTGTATGACTTACATTTCCATCTCTATCTGTACTCGAAGAAGTAGCGGAATCCCATACTCGTGTCAGAAATTTAGTACGAATGGAAAAAAGATTAGTAAGAGAAAGATTATTTAAATAATGACCAATACATATGACAAAAATTTCGCAAGAAAGTGAATAATTGCGGAATATGTCAACAATTTTTCCTGTGATCAATAGTTTTTATGTCAATAAAAATGTGGCCGGTTAAAACAGGACCAAATAATTGGGCGTTTACTGTATGAGCATATTTGATATTTTTTAAAACACCAGTAAACACATAACGAGCTTGAATTGATTGGAAATGTATTAGATAATGAGTTATAGAATACTAATCGGAAACACATTAATTTGATAAGTGAATAAGCTGTAATATTAGTTTGCGAGTCGCTTTATGTAATTAGTATATTGACGATTAATTTAACAAATTCTATAGCAATATGAATTTATACTAAGTAATTAAAATATGACTGTTTGTACAAGTTAATGGAAATTATTCTCAAATAAGCGTAATCAGTAACGTAAATCTTTACATAGTCTCAAGTTTCAAATATTTACAAGGATAAACGAATTTCAAACATTCTTGGACACTAATAATTTGTCCCTTAATTAGAAGTAGATCGATTTTTAGAAGGTGATATCGCTTCGTTTATTTGTCTATGAGAAAACATACAAAAACTGAAAACTCAATTTTACAACTCTGCCTATAAACCTTACGGCGTCTAAATTGTACAACATATATTGTTATACTTAGTTATGTTTCTTACTTTACTGTATCGTTCAACGCATCTGTGTCGTTCATTGATATAAATAAAATAATATTTTCTATGCTTTTAGAAGGAATTTCTACATTGAGATATTATTTAAGAATCTTTTGTTTATAATCTTACGTGCAATGGTTTTTTAAACTATGTCTTTTACGATATATTCAATAAATTCATGTAAAACTGAAGGTGTGAGGGTGGGGGGAGTATGAATACTTCGCTGACTATGTGTATGTCGTGTCAGACCTACTCTATCAAAATCGTTTCGAATAAAAAAATATATGATTTCAAGACTCGTAATTTTTATCCATTCTTATTAACATGAAAACGATAAGCGTAAATAAAGCTGGAATCAGAAATGAAGAGCCAGGAAGAAAAGCAATGAAGTTCCAGTTTACGTTGGTTTCCAGAAAACGAGCAACAAAGTTTCATGTCTTCTACTGACGGTACTACTAACCTTCAGTTTTATTGTAAGCGTTTATTACGTGCCACAAATTCATTAAGGTTTCGAGGAAAAGATAAATGGCGTAAGAAATAGAAGTACAGACTTGAGAAAAACTAACAGCATTGCCGTAGTACTTTTTACGTTGATTTGAAATACATATAGTAAGTACAAAAAGTATTTGTACGTCGTCATGTCTATTTTCACGTTTAAACATTAATGAATAAAACCCAACTATATTAAGTTTTTTTATAATTTAACAGTAATTTTATGAGGCTATAAAAATCTGATGTCATTGAAATGAAATGTAAAACTAGATGAACAAACACCTGTTTCAAACACGCATTTATAAATACTTTTTGTAGCCACTGTTTACTCAATTTCTCAAGAAGATGAAGTTTTCGAATAATGCACATTGAAAAGTTTTGCAAATTAATATTTTGTGATAATACACACAAGGTAATGTAACTATAGTGAATTCACCTCAAACACACTTTTACTTGAGTTTTCATTGTGTTTCCAATTATTATAACAGGCGTGGGCAAAAACAAACGATTTAAACAAAATTATTATAAAATATTTTAGCGCAGACTATTATGAGAAAATTTTATATAAATTTATAAAGAAAAATTTGTCGGTTATACAAGTAATGAACCTTGTGTAGATAAATTTAATACGATTTTCGGAATTAACACCAAGTAGATAAAATTCAGCCACAATTATCTATTTATCAAAAACATTGTTGACCAGTGTAATTTAAGGGAGAATATTATATAGATTTTAATGAATAGTATTATTACAATGTTATCTTTATAAGTAATCTCTAGCTGATTTAAACTTTCTTGCAGAAATATTGGCACTGTTCTGAGATAGAACTATTTCGAATGAGTAGATTGTGAATCTTTATACCAAATAATGTGTTAATAAACAGAAATAAATGAATGAAATCTAAATAAAGTGTAGTTTCACCCTTTACATATACCTGGGATCCTTTTTTCACGGTGAAAGTGTACCGTGCAGAAAAAAATCCTGTAAAAAGTTAAACAAATAATAATCATTGGCAGCAAATTATAAAACGTGTTTTAAAGAATGCAAACTATAAAAATAAGTAATTCAATGCATACAAATGGATTCACTGAATCATTTAATTTAATAAATACAGTAAATATGTATATGTATGCACTATTGAATAAATATGTACAATAAGAGCAACAAAGTGAAGGAAAAATGTGTGAGTAGTAAAGTAGTATGTAAACAGTTAATAAATTAAAGCAAAGAGAGTAGACGATAATTGTGTAACTCTGAATAAATCATGTTAATGGAAACCGTGTAAAAAAAGGACCGTCTTAAAGGAGTCCCCGATGATTATACCTTTTTTAATTTGCGTATGTTACATATTTTTGTACATTGTATATATTCCTTATTTTCTTGAATATATAATTTCCTCATAAATGCATAAACATCTACGCTCTACTAATAAATGTTAATAAATGCAACGTATGCAGAAAACGTGTCGGATCGTTTCTTTGTGAATAAAGTTGATTTTTTCTTCTCATCTCATTTTTCTTTCGACACGCGTGGACTTTTAATTTTTCCTTTTACCTCGCTACTGTAAAGGCTAAATATTAACTAATCGTAGGAAATTAGGCTATTATTATTTAATGTACATTACTTTTGCACTAATACATTCTGAAAGTGATAAAATGCATGGAACTGACCAAAACTGAACCGACATCGTTTTTCATACCTAGCCTTCAAATGATAGTCGAGTTTCCAAAGTGTGAGTTGTTCCGTATGCGTAGCTGATCTATTGTGCGATTTCCTTAATTTTGCAGAACCGCGAAACCGGTTCGAACAGCTCTTTTTGCAATCGATTCGTCTCGCGGTTCGCGATTCAGTAACCTTCAAATGGATCGGCCCCCGTTTTCTAGACACGCCGTGCCGCGCCAGTAGAACGCGAGCACCGATTCGAATCGGTTCTTCCTCGTGTCATAGACGTCCCTCTCGATTACGTTACATGAAATTGTTCGTTGCGTAAAAAAAAGCAACCCCTTTTTCTAGTTCTTCAATAATTTCTTTTCTTCGTTTGTCCTTGCTCGTTCAATTCAATGCGTTAAAAGAAAGATACGAAATCTTTGGTTATCGAATCATTTTGAACAGGACAGTAACTATCAATCATTTGAGCGTTTCATCGCGTAATTAATTTTGGCCGAATGAGTAAAATTAATTGGTTTTCCATTCTGACGAAGGAAGTGATATAAATGTCTGATGGCTAACCTATGGATGTTGATGCAAGTATAATATGTTGAAATATGTAAAGTGTATGAATATCATACAGGAAATAAAATGTATTATGCGCTACAGGAAGAAACGGATGAATCCAGTATATATACATAGTATTTTATGTCAGTATAAATACATACGGGTGCATAGGATGGAAGTTCTTTTCATTTCTTTTCGTTGAAATATAATCATCAAAGAATTTAATACTATATTTATAACATCCATGTAATAATTTAAATTTTTAAAATTCCTGCAATTTAATCGTGTTTAAAGTTTTTGTAACATTTACTCGAATATTAAATACGAATTCAATTTTAGCTTTCGGGAAGGAAAATGGTCATTTATGGTTAAACCGAATGAGTAAAAGAGGTAACAGAAATTTCCTTTTATCTAAATACGTAAATTATAATGTATTTTTGTGTGATTCAAATACAATGTATTAGCTAATTTGTATTAATAAACCTTTTAAATTACGCTTCAATGTACCTGTTACAATTATTTACATTGTTGTTATTAAGTATGCCAGCAGAAGTTCAGTCTCATTACTTCCTTGCCGTGTATGTCGTTAATGATGATAATAGCCCATGTACTTACAATACCCGTTTATAATTATATAAAAGACCTCAAAAGCTGATGGATGTACTTACATTAATTTTAGTTACAAATACGTAAAACTAGAATGTATTACCAACAAAAAGATAATGTCTGTTATTCTAATAACGAATAATATATGTTAAAATAGCTTAAAGGTAATATAGAAATTTCATTTTTTATAATAAGATCAATGTAAAGTACAAAATCTCTATCGTTCGAACGATTATGAGCAGTACTATACATATAATTTATTTAGTTTCAGCAACTCCTAAGTTGCCATTAGCATAGAAAGAACGTTAAATGCGAATACATGGTATTAAATGATTATATTAGGTTATTGCAAAAGTTTTGTTCGCTAATATTTTGAAAAAATTTGATTCTTGGAGACACCTTTTATGTCCATGAAACTATTCAGTTTTTAACACTATATATAACCATTCTTCATTTTTATAAAAATTATATAGTTTTTCCTTCTCAAAAGCTTTTGCAATTATTGTTAAAGGAAGAATGTTTTAGACTGTACAACTGATAGTTTCAAGCGTGTAGACAATCTTTTTAAATTCCTGATTGATGATGAACTAACAAAAATGTATTACACAAGTTATTTTGTTTTATTGCTATTTTGCTTTATTATTATAATGTGTATAAAATTATACGCACAGTTACTCTCATTACTATTCGGACACCAATTACAGCAAAATTTATCAAGCACGAACGTCAGCGGAGAATTTTTCATTGACAGGTAATCTCATCGACGGATTGAATACAATTCTGTAAAGTTTTAGCATTTCTTTAGTTTCTTAAGTACAGTTTTGCCAAGAACTTTTTTTCAATAGGACAATAGGACACTAGAAACTGAATATCTTTTATATGAAAAATTTTGCTCTATTTCGTACCACTACGAAGTTATTTTTAAAAAATCGAAGAATAAATGACATTGTAAGGGCTGATTTTACCCTTGATTTCCTGATTTATAGTGCTCGCGATGACTTCTATTTTTTTCTATATCTTTGTAACGGTGCGAGAGTTTAAAAAAATGTACAGTTTTTAGTATCCTATCTTTCTGTTACAAAAATAGTCCTAAACAAGATTACATTTCAAAAATGAATATATGCTGAAATTTTAAGGAGATCATTTCAACTCTTCAAAGAGTTTTTCTATTAATCAAAAACTTGTTCCACGCACAATCCATTATGCTCTACAAGTATGCGAATGTTGTGATTTAATTTACACATGTAGCTTCCCTCTAATAATTAATTAGGAATGTTAGTATCAATAGAAACAAGCTTGATACAAATATTATTCCATTTATATATAATTTGTGAAACCGCGTAAGATATATAAATAATGCTTCTTCTGATACCTAAAATATAAGTACTTACTCTTTTGATTTCGACTTTCGAAAGTATTGCATTAGCCAAGAAGGAGCTCCAACTAAATCTTCAAATCGTTTTAATTGTACTTCAGCACTCAAGCCCTTCTCAATTATATCTCATATATCTCAAAATGATCGTTTCACTAAACCTTTAAATTCTTATCTAAGATCTCTTCCCAATATCGTGCCTTTAAAATAAAATTCACCGCCACGAAAAACAGACATCGTTAGCCACGAATCTTCTACGGATATACCTACCATAAAACTTCAGCGATTCACATTGTTGCATCGAAAATCTCTCTTCGGGTGACTACAAAAGGAAATCGGGATGGGGTAGTTGGTGGTGGCCACCAAAAATTGCGGCCGTTCGTCAAAATTTCGTTTCACAATGTTCGTTGTATGCCGCTTACACGGGCCATAGATCTGTGTCGAAACCGAAGTTAATAGACAAAGCATGGGAAAAACATAAATTGTCTCGCCTCCGTCGAATTTCACTGTACCGTTAAAAAATATATCGAAGGAATAAACCGATTTATGCACGAAGCATGGGGATTTATATAAAGTTTCCACGTGTACGGTTAAATATTACCCGCAATTCGTGGACATGAATTATTCACTTCAGTCTCTACTTATCTTGTATCAATACTTTTGTTTTCCAGCGTGAGCGTTAACGACAAAAAACTGATTTATAATTCCGTTTTTATATTCGACAGAGATCGCCATTGAATCGGACGTTCAATGGTAATCCCATTTTCTTGGATTACCTTTGATCCCATGTCGTCCATCCTCATCGATCATCTTTTGACTATTCGTATATAGATTTCTTTTCTTTTTTGTTTTTGCCACGTAACTGAGTTATTTTGCGGGTAGGAATAATGTTTAGAGGGGGAATGGTAGTTTGACGAATGCGATGGGGGTATTAAAAGAAAATTTATACGGTGAAATCAATTGGCATGCGGCGAAACAAAAGCAATGAAGAGAATAGATAGAAAAGTTGGGATTTTCTGTTGGAACGTTGCAATACTAGTAAGACATTGAATCGTATTCCGCGAACGAATTAAATTATGCAACTATTGAAGTGTGCAGGCGATTTCACCGTGCTTCCATTTTTTACCTCTAAAACCTTGAGGAATTTAACGCACGATAGGTGTCACGGTTTATCGGAGAACATGTCAATTTAACGGATTTTTCTGCTGAACTTTCTCTCTCTCGTTGAGATAGTCCAGACTACTATAAGGCATTAAAGGTTTCTACAAAATGACAAGATCTTTTGTTAGATGTTGATGTAACGATTTTTCTTGCAAAGAGGTATTACGAAGGTACCTTTCATTTACGAAATAAGAGCACTCGAACTGGCGCGTCGGTTTATTTATTTTCATACAAACTTCAGTACGTTTTGTTATCTTCCCTGTTTCCTTCATCTGTGCTGTAGTAAGTACTAGGTATATTATAGGAAAAATTTGCTAATAGAGGAAAGTGAACGCCTTTTCTGCGTACTTATTATTTTGCATTCATAAAATTTTTACAAATAAATGAAATTACAAAAAGGACTATAAAATCTTTGCAATTTTCTTATATAGCGTCTAATAATATTAAAATCGATGTTATTTATTTTTGGAATTAGTTATTACATTTATAAACAATGTATACTATGTATATTATACACAAATTATAAAGTTATATAAAACGTATGCATATACCCTATTACTTCTACTACGATAGTTAGAAAGTTTCTTAATTATGAGAAAAATAAGAAAAAGCTGCTGCTAGTGTTATTAATATATGTTTCTATTTTAATTTTGTACTAAAGATTCATTTTTCTCAAAAGTAGATAATCTTTTCAAAGACTGTAAAATTCATTTCAATTCTGTTTATCACTAATATTACGAGGAATTAAAACGGTACATGAAATAAGTGGCAGAAGTGAACATTTTCAGTTTAAACCGTGTAAGAGAAACTAAAAGCTGTGTGGATGATTAAATAACAATGTAGGAAATTATTTCGTGATAATTAGTGTAGCCCTTGCAGAATTTATTATTGAATTGTACTCGGTACAGAATTTGCATCACATTTTATACGGCAAATTATTTTTCATTTCTTCATCAATTACAATTTCAACTTCATTGTTACACTGCGGATATTAATACAACTAAAGAAGTAGGGCTTAAACGTTTCACCATTTAAGTAATATAACGTATTGTATATTTTATGTTGGACATCTTTTCATACTACGTGCATTGTGTACCGTTTGCATATATTTAAATTTTCCATAAATGCATAAACATCGGCAATATAATTTCGTAATTATCGTTGTCGTCAATAATGCATTTACTAATCATCGTAGCTCAAACCACCGACAGCTTTATCTTAAATAGTTTCCTACTTTCCCATTCTGACGTGAAGTTCGACAATTGGTTTGCTCTTGTAGCGTCATTCAAAGATTGGACGCGCGCAGTCTGGCATTTCCTCTTTGCTGTTCCGTCGAAGGACTTTAGTTTCTCAGAATAAAGGTCGTGCGTGCGTGAAGCGAGCAGAGAAAGAAAAAGAAGAAAGGAAAAGGAGGCGAAGGATAGATAGATGGAATGGACGAAAGCTTCCCCGCCAGCAGTTCAGTTTTTGCGGCTTTTAGAACGCAAAAATACCATTACGCTTTGGTCTGCACGCAGAATGCTTGGAAACTCCCGGCGGCCTTTTTCTGCGTGCAATAATTGTAATTATTCGAATCGCGTTTAGGGCTTCGGAACGTATCCGCCAGTTGAAATTCTTCGTGTTGCTCTCTCTGTGACAAGAACGCCACCGACAATAGAATTTGGTAATAAAGATGCTGGTGTTATGTCATTGTAACCTGTTAACTTTTCATAACACCATGTAACTTGGATGTCACATTCAGTAAGTTACAAAGGTATTTAAATTCTTATCAAAGAGAACTTTTACGAACATAATGTGCGTGTTATACAAAGCTTCTCGAAATATTATTAGTGCAGCAATGAGGCACGATTGCAGCGATTACTTTGTTGAAATGGGAAATAAATTTGAAGCTTTATGTAAGAATTAAATGATAATTATTGCAAACGTTCAGTTTATAGGGATCTCAAGGATATTATATTAGCCTTTTAAGTGCTTATTAAAATTACAGAAAGTAGTAAACAAAGACAGCCTATTTTTTTATGAAGGAAATCGCTTTTAACTATCGCAAATGACATGAAGATATATGTTTGTATTGGGTACTTTATTTATTTTCTTAATTTTTAAAACCCATATAACGCACGCACTAAACATTTGAGGCTCAGTTCTTTTTGCCCGTACGATGTACGGATTAAATGTTTATATGTAAATATTAGTAATTGATAGCATCATTATTAGCACAACTTGATAGTATTGAATTCCATATTTCACTAATTTCCTTTTTTAATGCTGTCCTTGAAGTCATATTAAAATTTGTCTGTTGTTTTCCTATTATTGCCGATAAATGTTCAGTCGGATTATTTTGAACTTTGCGAATATAATCATGGTAATCGTGCCTCATTACAACCTTAGTGAAACTTAAAATGTTTTGTATAACATAGTGTATCAGTAAAAGTTTTCTATAGTAAGTGTTCAAATACTTTTGTATCTACTTACTATACACGTAGGAATGCGGTATTCAAATCTCCAAAAGTTCAAAATTCGTCGAAATTTAACAAAGTTCCAAGTTTCAAGAATTCGACATTTAAAGATATTTTTATGTTTTCAAACTCTCTAACTCAAAAACTAGATAAATACATATTTATTCTATATCATCGGTTGAAAATTTATAACGTTTTGTTTTTTTTTTCGGGAAAAGTAAGTCCTTTCTATTGAGAACATGCAACTTATATGCAGAATATGCAAGATATATGCAGTATGCGAAATATACAAAATAAAAAAAAATATATTTTTTAAATTTTCTAATGATGATATATATTTCTGTCAAAGTTTTACTTGCTTATTGTGTCTCTTTAAGATATATATTTGCATAAACATCCGTAATCTATTTATTATGTATTTAAAACCGGTGGAACTTTTGCACTTACCTAATGCTTTGTAATCTTATTTTCGCTTACTCGTTATTTTGTTCGAACATTGAATATAAGATAACTTAAGATGAGTTAGTATTTACACTATTTTAGTAGCACATATAATATTGTCAATTATTTTTCTTCAAGAGACGATGCTTTATTACGAATTACATATCAACAGAAAAAATCTTGGAAATAAGGACAGACGGAATGTTGTACTTATCTGGAATATTTAATTAAGTCCAATATATTAAAACATGACGCGTTTGCTCGAGTTCTTATTTCACTATAACATGAACTAGTACAGAAATTATTGACTTTCTTTGTATGTGAATGAATTTTTCCTAACTTTGTTCCAATATTTTAATCAAATTTTAATTAATCATATATTTTAACATAAGTCCCAACGATTCAGAGTTATTGAGAGAAGCAGGGAGTTTTGTAAACAATTAAGAAGTAATAATAGAAACAAAATAATGGTAAATGGACATGTAAGGTAAACGTTGGTAATGTGGAACTCTTGATTCTGAAATCTTGTCAAAAATACAAAAATTTGTATCTTTTAATAAAACTAATGCAACTGTACGACGAAACTAATGCATAATCTTATTTAATTATTCAAGTGTGATACAACACAAGAGATTTGAAATTATAGTGCAATAACTGACGAACGTGAAATTTGGCAGTTCGAAAAAGAGGAATCTACTATGAAACACCGAAAGAGTTTGTAACGAAAGCTCAATAAACTTTATTTTTCTTATGAAAAATGAATATTTATTTAAATTACTTTTGAACAGTCATAGTTAATGATGAATCGTACAAAATTAATACTCTTTAACTTATCTTCACTAAAATATTTAACTATTTGACTCGTCTTTCAGAAATTTTTGCACATTGCGAAAGAGGGAAACATTTCTTTTTCATTATGTTCTGTTATTGTTTATAAGAAACGCATATACATGGTTGCCGATAAAATTAGCTACTTATTTATTGGCATTGTACAATGTTCCATAGTACGTGTTGTTTCATATTACCTATATTTATCCTACGTACAGTCAGTCATCAAAGTCTACATACACATTTTAAATTTCAAATATTTACAGATTTCAGGATATATTTTGGAATAATAGAAATGACAAAGGTATAAAGAGTGTCATTGATTACATGAATAAATTTGCAGCTAAAAATATATAAGATATAGTTATATTTATGCCAAAAATTATAGAACGTTGCACATGTAATGAAGGAACAAAGTATAAATACAGTTATAATAATAAGTTTTGTATACTTTAATACGCATACCTGGATTTTCATGAAATCGGATTTTTGGTTCATGTATATTTTACTGTAACATACACAGATTGTAAACAAATAGGAAGAACATAACCATTTTTTCTACAATTTGTCTAGTTTTAATTGACAAACGTTTGAAATTGCTGCATTTTTTAAATATTTGAAATGTTGAGGTGTATGTAGACTTTTGCAACTGACTGTATGCATGTGTGTAAAACTACGTTGCCGAAAATAAAAGTGTTTCTACTTCCACTGTTACAAAACTTAATAATACCAATGTACCGATTGGATTCGTTCTAATATTTTTTTTTTACAATACAATAGAAAATAGTTATATAGTTTCATTGAAGAACTTCGAAATAATCTTTCCACTAGGAAGCTAAAGTTTTCTAAATGTTTTGTTGCCGTTATACATTGTTCATTCAATACAGACACATTTTCAGTAACAATTTTCTTTTACTACATTGTTGCAAAATTTAGAACATCAACATTTAAACGAAATGGTAACAATATAGAGAAGTGAATATTCTGTATATTAAAAATACTGAAATTTATTTGTTTCTAAAGTAATTATAGCTTCCTCTTATTTGTTGCAAATTTATTTTCTATTCTTTACTTTTTTATTTCAATCTCTTGTCATTAGCATTCACAACATGAAATATGTTTCACTTTATTAGAAAGTAGACCTGTGTATCATTAGATCATAAGTATTTTACGTTTTGCTTCAAAAGTTGCAGCTTTATCATTAACGTCCAATTCTAATAGAATATTGATTTTGAAAATCAATTTCGACGATTCTACCGTGCGAGTCCCACGTTATTAAATCTTTGAATCTTTAATAGCACACTTTGCGGCAAAATTCTTCATTGAAGTAATGTCACAAGATTCAATCGGAAAATTGGATTCTTATTGACAGAGGGGCATAAAATACCAAGAAAATTGCATCATCGACTGAAACTACTTTTGTCTAACTTTAATAGAGAAATCTCGTTACGAAATTCTTGAATGACAAAGCACATTCTATCTACAATTTAACTAATTTCTCATCGTTACCCGAACATTAATAATGCTACGTACATATGAAATCTTTGATACGTAATGAACTTTAAAATTGTATCGTCTGTTCCCATAAACGTAGGCAAAAACGGTCTGTTGAAAAATTGTAACAGAATAAAAGAGGAACTTACTTTGTAGAAATGTCCAAACAATGAACGACGGACGAGTGAAGAAATCTGCTTTTGTAATGATGTACAGAGAATAACAAAACGTTGGCGTTTATAGTAACAGCAGAAAGGATGAAGTTGCTTAACTAACGAATAGAAAATATGCTTCTATGGTAATAAGCGGAATTTTATTTTAATAACAACCTATTTCAAATCTTCTTTTCTTTGCTTTAACTTGGATAGTGTATTTGTATTGTTTGACTTCACATTTTCATATCAACAAGTAATAAAAATTATTCTTCAATTATTATTTTTAATAGAATAGCAAAATATGGTAAATATAATATGCAAGTTTCTGTGTTACGCGCAAACAGTCTTATTTCTGTAAGTTAATTTTGATAGATAGGAAATCACAGTGGAGTTATAGCATATACTGCAAAATCCTTCGTTAACAATAAATAGATAAATAATACATAGAAAATGAGCAAAAATGTTAAAAATAATTGTAATAATATTACATACTATTTAAAACTAGTAGAACTTCTTCACCTCCTAACAAATTGGAACATTTTCCAATATCTATAATATATTATAATACATTTAACATTATTATTTGAATACCGTTTTAATCCCAGATCGCATACTTTACTTACGATTAGTATTACATTGCTACAGAAATATTTATAAAATTTACGATTCTCTGCAGATTTTTTTTCTATGAAACCATATTGTAAATTTTACTTTTAGTTTTAATCGGTAAAACTTTACTGAAAAGCACGTCTGTCACAGACTAGATTTGAATGTATTTATTTTTATTAACGCTATAACGATTACTATAACGTGCCCTTACATATACATATGTGCAATTCGATAAGTTGTACAAATTTTATTTACAATTAAATGGCAAATTTTTTAAATTTTTCTATTCCAAAACTTTCTCCTTGTTGCACCCTTCTGCTTTATTTCGCATTTGTATCGTGAAAGTAGAAGTTTGCATATTCATCGTTTTGACATAGTGGGACGTCAAGATTTGCCTCGATAAGGTTTAATAGAGACAAGCGGGTTTTCGCCGCATAACCGTGCGTCTGTCTTCATTGTTTTCAGTTTGAAAGACAAGCAAAAACGTATGATCGCGTGGCGAAAAATGGCTCGACTGAATCGAGCCTAAAACGGACCCTTTTATTCGAGGATTAAGAAATTTAATTGCATGAATTCTTTAATAAAATTGCACTACTCTAACGGAACCGTGTAACAAAAACTTGAACGACAAATAATTATGTTGGCCCAGAATTTGCAGTACCGAAAATCTTTCGAAAGACGTTGACGCACTTTGGGTTAATTACACGAATTACGTTCAAGGCTACTAGGGGGACCTTGAACCGTGCCTTCTCTTCGTTCGCAGGAATACTGTTCGTCGACAGCTATGTAACTTTAATAATCCTCCACGCAAAATGTTCACTTGCGAGCAAAAGTAACAATTATTCTACCGCTTACAATGGGCCACAGATTTTTCTTCCTCTTAATTGTTTGATGCATTACAGAGATATGAAAAAAGAAATGTCGGAATTACGTTTTTCAGGCAGAAACAATAAAAGGCATTCTCCTTTTTTATGATCAATGAATTATATTATCGTTAACGGTTTATTCGTGAAGTACAATGTGTAAAATAGTTGAATGTCACGAAGTTGCTAATCCATTATTATTATTAGTAGTAGTAGTATTTTTGTTAGCAATAGATGTATAATGTGGTCCCACTTATGTCAAAATTATGAGTATATACAAATTTTCGATTTTTAAATAAAAATGTGAAATGAAGCAAGGAGGTACAAATTTGTACGACACAGTACAAAATTAGTTGCAGATTAAATTTAATTTTAAATTTGAAGTAGAAGGTAATAATTGTAGAAAAGTTCAAAAAACGGGAAAGAAAATGAAAATTGGGACGATTTATAATTTAAACGGTTAAATAATTTTTTAAGTAGTTAAATATAGTTACGCGATAAGCTTAAAGTGGCAGTAATTGGTACATCTACCCTATGTCCAACAAATCAAAACTCTTGGGCAGCAATTTACGACTCCCGTCCGCAAACGATTAACCATTACGAATAAATGGACAAATGAAGAGATCAAGAGATGTCAAGTGTATCGATTTCTATGAATTCTACCCCTTCCGTAGTCCCCTCGCATTTTACGCAACGGGCCGTATGAAGGGAAAGTAGGGTGAATATACCAATTACTACCACTTTAAGGTTATCGCGAAATTTTATTTAACTATTTTAGAACGTATTTAACATAGAGATCGTTCCAGTTTGGAGCAAAATATTGTTCAACCGCTCTTTTACGTATGAACATTTTTTTTATATGCTCAGTTTAATAAATTCATTACTACGTAATTGAAAATGTACAACAAAGTCCAATGTCTTTATTACTGTCACTTGAAAACTTTTCATTTAAATAGAAACAATGTTTACGTGTATATTAACACCTCAGTTTATGTAACAGATATAAGATATATAGTAAACGTATCGCATTACTGAATTATGACACGTTCCATACTTTATAATTATATTCATCACGTTTTAATGTTCCACAGCACATTTACCTCCTCATATTTATTTATAAATATTAAGTGTAAACGAATATATAATGTCTATGTATTATTACGTAAACCGAAGTCCAAATTTAGTATGAAAATTTGTTTACTTACAATTCTTTGTACATTACTTTGCTATTAAATAAACGAATTCAAGTGGCTGTTGTAGGAACAGTGACAGTACTTGGGTCATTTGTCCTATGTACTGAACACTTGAAGGAGTAACGCACCATAATTCGAATATCGATTGTTTTTCATCCTCATTGCAGGGGTTGTTCTTTTATTGTTAGCTTAGTTAGTCTTACGATTCTGGCAAACGTTCTAGAAAAAGTATCTATTTACATATATGTATTAGGTTGATGCATATGAAATGTTCTTCTTTGGAAATTTGAAATTAATAAATGGAAATTAATCAATTATTTTAATTTCGTAAATTGTAATGAAGTACGTTAAAGAAAGAGTCATTTTCTGTAACGTGGATGCGTGTGTATTATAATAAAATTGTGAAAGCTTCAGTGTTTAAGGTCACGAATAATCGGAATATTTAAGCGATTCTTTATGGAAGGCAAAATTTAGCAAATATAGTATAAAAGCTACTGAATTTCGGATGTGAACATTATATAAACAGAGGAATAGCTCAACATTGATTTGCAAAATTTAATTAATTTTCACTGGACAGAAAATCAGGAGGAAGATTAAACAATCCTGAAATTGGTAATTTTGATAAATGTACAGTACTGGAACTAGTTAATTGCTGGAGAAAAGTGTGTGGAATCCTGTATAAATTATTTTGACTAAATATATGTACAATATTTTGCACAATTTACTTATATTCGACCATTTTACTTTGAAAACCGACATTTCATATGCATTAAGCTAATATTCCCCTACACACACATGCTAATTCTATACGCGTTCATTTCGCTACTGTTTAAACTCGTAATTTGTTTATCTTTTCTTCATATGATTTTTTATTAAGTGTAGGAAAAATTTGGTTTGTTTATTTTACTACATATAGAATTACTTTAATCTGACAGGGGAATAATTTAGAATTAACGGAATTAATGTAATCCGCATGTTGTACGAAAGACGAAGGAATTGTTAGTGATAATGGAAAATATTTCGAATCTTGTTTCGTATTTTTATTCAGAAACAAGATTTTATAAAATCGGTCAGTAGTTCTGTTAAAGAAAGATCTGACACGTATGAAAAAAGTACATACAATCGGTAAGTGAGCTCTATTTCAATCTTTCAAATCTATTTCCTGTACTTCTTCTCCTTAAAATCTATATAGATCATGAGGTTTGATTCTCTTAAGTATTCAGCTGATGCTTTCAATGTTTACACTAAGATTACTGAATGTGATAAAAATGACTCATTCCCAATTTTGCATAAATGTTGTATAACTTTACATCTACACATTTTTGCATAGTCTTGACTTTCTATAAAGGGGTTGAATCAAGACTTATTTCCATTGAATTATATACTTTTCTATGTATCTATACTTTTAATTTCTTTGCTATAAGTAGGAAGTAGAGCAAAGTTAGACAAAATCGGGTAGTTTGACAAAGTAGGGTATTTGGTTATATTTAACTTAACTTTTAACAAGTAACATACCTTTTGCAAGTTATTGCTATTTTGTTGATAACACTACAAATCTCTCCTATAGATAAAAATACAAACATGTTGAAAATAACGATAATCCTCGGACATTTCTGTCAATATGCAAAAACAAAGAATGTGTAATAATTATAAAATTGAGTACCCTGTTTAGTCAAACTACCTTATTTTGTTCAACTTTTCCGTACACATTAATTGTCGGTAGTTTTAGTGTTAAGTAGATTAATAATCAATTTCTTGGTATAATAAGAAACATCATTGGTAATAATGGAAAGTACTTTAATGATTAAGTTCATTTTAATTTTTTGTTTTTGTAAATAATGGTCAAATTCTATAGAAAGAATATACAGAACTTTTTCCTACACTAATACTTTTTAGCTCCTTCGCATAACTTCTGTCTATATTTCTTTTTATTGCAGTACCGAAAGTAAATTGGATTACAACTAGACAGAATGGAAGTGAAAACTTCAAGAACAGAAAATTCAACGGGGTACGATCGGTTAATCTTTTTTAATCTCGTTTCCTGCTCAGTTGGCAATAAGAGTACATATTAGAGGAAAACATAATGACATCGTGTCTGTTCGTTAAATAGAACCATTCGTTGAGCATTAAATCCATCTGGCGTTATATTCTCGACAAGTTTGGCAACTGTTTTCAGCTAGGTATCGATCATGAAGTTTGACCTGGCATGCTGAAACGATATGCGTCGTGGAACAATGCGGTAAAAGATTCATCGGTCACGTGGAAATTTGAGAAAATGCTGTTCTATCAACGAAGTATGCCATCCCTGACGTTATTTATGAGATTGTTTTCAATTTCGGGCTTCACATCTCACGGTAGAAACGGGAAAAAATAGTTATATAAGGTCGTGTTCTTTTTTTAATAAACTTTTCTTACACGATATGGTTTTCACTTGAAAAATTACATTCATTCCTATCTAAAGTAATACAAATTAAAAATAATTTGTATTTCTATAAGTAAATTGTTATTTTAATTTTTTTTATTTAAATTCATATTCCTTTTATTTTGTTGATATTTTATGGGTCGATAATATAAAATTATTGAGCTACGAGTATTAAAAGGAAGTGACATTTCGAAACTCGAAAAAGCGTGTTTGTTGTGAATTATTTTTTAGGTACTTCATAGAGATATTCTTAACAACTGCGTTAAATGTATCTATTACGGACAATATTTGAGAAATTTTTTGATTACTAAAGTGCCTCATTTTTTCGTATTTTATTTGTCTTCAGTTCACTTGGAAAAAGATATTCACAAGATCTTTTAATTTGGATTATTCTAACCTCGGTTAAACATATAGGGACTAAATCATAGCAAATTTTCGAAAACTTGAAGGACTCAAAAATAAAAATGTTTAAGTTTGAATGAAAAATGGGAATATTATAGGATAAAAAAATATTAAATATTATTTTGAAAAAGTTTATTATCTATTACCTGATAGACGATGAATGAATATACTGATAAACAAAAGGACAATATAATATCTAACATTAATAGTCGACGAATTAATTAACACTAAATCAGAATACTAATCTTGCAATGTATATAATAAGAAACAAGTTTTTTTCACAAAACAGTATGGAAAATAGTATGTTATATAATGTGTACAACCTAAGTTTACAAGATTTTATCGATATGATATATTATGATACAGTCGACTCTTGACACTTTTAGTAATTGAAATCGTTCCATTTGATTATGTTAACAACTGTCTGTGTTAATAACAGGTAATTACAAATTAATCGAACCACTGGTTCAGCTTTCCAACTGTCTGATACTATAAGATACGTTACATCATGTAACATATGTATGTATGTATACCTAAATCTGCATTCACTCGAAGTGATTACTTAATTAATTTACCGGTTCGGTTGAGGCTTTTATTATGTATCTAGATAAAGCGACAGGGCGTGCTGCATTTTAATTAAGCCATTATAACTTATGAATGAATCAGAAGTTTGCTGACTCAGATGACGTACCCGTCAATAAAATGTTTTATAAATAGTGGGGAATTGGAATTTTTTTTGGAAAATGTTAAAGATATGGCGCGATTGAGAAAGTTTGATCGATTTTGAATAGCAAAACTGTGTAAGCGCATGCGTATGTGCGAAGACGCGTGTCACCGCTGGAACAATCTCGATTCGTAACACCTGCGTCTAGAACTTTCTCGATGCGTCGCCTCGCGTCGTCCGTTTCTGGAATCATCGTCCGTCCAGAACTATACGGATGGCAAGCGTCAACTGATCAACCACCATTATTTAGGGCACGAGAGGAATAGCGAGGCAGTTACGTTTCAGTCTGCCCAGCGAAAACCTTGTATTAATAAAGCGTGATCTCCAGAATAGCTTGGCGTTTCCACCTACCCCAAACCTCTAATATTACGCGATTAAGAAAGTTCGATCGATTTTAAACAGCAAAACTGTTGTAGCTATTTTTATTGTATGTTTAGATAGTATATTCATAGATAATCTGGAATTCTACTCCAAGTTTTTGTCTATAAGAATTAATTTGCATAAAGAGTACTACTTATACGTAGCATAGAGATCGATAAAACTTTTGCATAAACGTGATAGGCATGTGATAAAAATGTTTTAGAATTTATTAGAATAACAAAATTTGTAAAGCACAGTAAATTGAAAAATTGGATTCCTAAGTATTAACCGCTTAAAGGAATGTATTTAATATGATCAAATTTGTTTTAAACGTATCAATAATGGTAGTAACTCTTAATTAGGAGTCCTTATTTTGCAAAAAAGCTAAACCTGGAAATTCAATAACTACGTATTTTATACTCTTTGACAATTCCCTGCAATTCTGCCCACTAGAAAGCACGAAACGAATTCTACACGAAGGTTCGGTAGCCGCATTATAGAGGTATCATATCTTTCATAGGAATTGCGATAAAATATTATACTCCTGTAATTCTATACTGTAGAATCTTCATTTGAATAAATATGCATTTACTTTTCTCAAATTCCACAAATTAACGTATAGTTAAATTTTTTTTTTACAGGAAAAAATAGTACATATTGATGAATCTTGTATATATCTTTATTATGATTATACTAAAAGATGAAGTGATAAGAAGATCAAATTCATAAATAATGCAGAGCAACTTATTTTGTAGAGAACCTAGAAAATATGAACTCATTTTCACACACAACTTTATTTATATAGTTTTAGATGAGAATTTAAGTCTTAAATTTTCAATTGATTCAGTCAAATTCAGCATTTATTTTTGAAATAGCATAACTCAGGAAGTGATGGATCACTTTCTTAAACATAGAACTTTGTCTATAATTAATGAAATACAAAGCAGAATGTTTTATCTACGCGAAGTACTGTATTAAGTGAATTAATAGTCATAATATCCGATCACATAGAAATTTTAATATTAGACTGTCCTGAAAGTTCCTGGCGATGAAGTCAATATAAATATATAATTGTATAATTATCATTTAATTGAATAATTTTGCATATAGTATTTGTTTTATGATAATTCTACAACTATCATGGAATTTTATAATCCCTTTTTTTTAAGAACTTTGCATTTTTCTTTAAAATAAATTCTTGCAATTAACTTCTAGTGCAGCGTTTCTGTATACTTTTGTTGTATGATCTTGTTTGCAATGGCATTGCGACCCATATGTTTATAATTTAAAAGTTTTAAATACCTGATTGCCTGGAGTCATATTATATAAATGAAGAAAACTATATATATTTAACAGTATTTTCAACGGATGAAAAATAATATTCAGTACATTTCTATTGAGTGTGATTCAGACAAATTTCGATTTATGACAAATACTCTAAATACTCTAATTTCATATTTAACTATGGAAAAATGTAAGACTAATGATTTTAAATACGACACGTTGCTTCAAAATTAGAAAAATTAGTAAAATAGTTTGTATTACATTTATTAATGGCTGTGAACAAAATAATACAGTCTAATACTTAATAGCAGGTTTGAGTAACTATAATTTTACGGTTTATTAAAAACTTAATGCGGCCCAATATTGTACAGCAGCCTATAGGTTGAGGAACGTTTTTCTTATATATTTAATTTCTGGCTATAAGTAATGCTTTACAAACACGATAATAAATAATAACTCTGTATTGAAACATGTGATCTAGTAGTATCTGAGAGAACGTTGGCTTTTATTTTAACCAACTGCAGGCAATGTGCTTTAATTAATGCATTTAATTCTCTTGCGAACCCTGGGTTTCCTTTTAATCCAAACACGTTCCTACTTTTCTAAAATATTTAGTAGTTTAAAGATATATATGAAAAAGTTGTCGTTAATATTCGTATATTTAAGTTTCAATTTCTATATTGGAGTTTCTTGATCACAATCATAAACCGTTTCTAAAAAAAGAAAGATGCGATTAAAGTGAATAGAATCTTGAAGACCCCAACAGGATTAAGTAGCCCAACCGTAAACAGCATTCGTTCAAACTAAAAATACTATTGTTTAATAAAAATTTGTGAAAAATAATTCCTTACCTAACAAAATCTAATATTGTAATATTAAGCACTACAAATTTTTCGGATAATTTAACAATGTTTTCAAAATTCAACATATGAAAAATTGTAAAAATGGTCTATCAACTTCGTAAATTGTAAATTACTGGTTAGTTGAACCGCAATATATACAGGACGATCCACCTAATGTGAACACCTGAATTATTTTTGTTGTGTGTGGACAGACTACAATTTTTGTTGCCAGAGATGATATGATTTTGCAGGACCTTTCAAAGTGATGACATTTAATTTTTTCTTACAGAGATATCGCAAGTTATCCAGTTTGTACAAAATTACTTTTCACCTTAAAATTTTGATCTCCATAGCCTTCCGTTGCGTAACAACAATACTTGCTTTTGAGTACGTTGAATTCGTCTCGATGTCTTTTAGTTGAAGGGTAAAAAATGATATGGTTGTATATAAAAAAAATTGAAAGTGATCTTGAAAATTTATGTAAGAAGTAAAGAAATTAAATATTATCACCTCGAAGGTCTTTCGAAACCATATAATTCGTAACAAGAAAAATAATAATTGATGAACTAATGACGAAAATAATCGAGGTGGTCACATTAGGTGGTCCCCCACATACATATTTCTACCAACGAACGAAATATACGTATATTTAAAAGAAAAAAGCATATGTATATTCAATTTATTATCGTTTTATAAAGTGCTAATAAAATTTAATAAAATATGTACCCGTTGTTCCATATCGCAAAGATGAACTTGTAAGTGAGAAATGTTTACACATAAGTTAAATTAGAAGGCTGAAATACGTATGTTTTATGTGAAGGAGACATAATTATGTATATAAACTTCTGGCAAGAAGTAGAACATGTAGAACTAAATTACAGTAATGGTGGTAAAAACTCATGGATATTTAAAAAAAACTATGTAGATTGCCCGTCTCACTTACATGTCCCTCACTTACCAACTTACTCTACTTATCCTGCCTTAAAGATAATCGCTGCTATTATGTAATACTTAACACCATATTCCAGACAAATTACTCGAAAGAAAGCGTGAAGTTGACCCATTTTCGTATCTCAACAGTATCTTTTGAATTTAAACTGTATTCTTAACTTATTTAACGAAAAAGAAAAGAAAAATAATGGACCAGTTATGGATACGTCTAATAGTATCGTATTTTTAGCAACGATAATTTTTATTTAAATAAATAGGATAAAATTCAATTTCAGGTTTAAAGTGCATACATTTAGGTGCTCTCAGTTTCAGCTCCTTACAACTTACACAGGGTGCCCGAGATTTTAACGGTCAAACTTCGTCAACGTGTTCTGTGCGTGCAAATAAGAAAAAGATGTTATATAAACATATATCGTTCAGTACTTTCTTCAGAAGTTATGATGTAAATGTGAAATAATAATGAAATAATAGTACTGCGATGCATTTTACACTTAGTATATTTTTGTCTAAGCTAGTATTTTTCAGGATTTATTAACGTCGTATCTCACAATGTCTACCGTTATTGAAAATGCAATATTCTCAGCGGTTAAAAGTCAAATTTATTATATTACGAATTTCATCTTAATCCTCTTTCACTTCATTGAACGAATTATTGATTCATTGTATTAATTCATCACATGTCTGTATGTATTATTTATGCAACCATTTACATTTAGTATGCTGTTGGTATATTTCTACATTGTGTCTTTAGAATCACTATTTCATTACAATCACATATTTGTATCATAACTTTTGAATAAAGCTCTAAATGACATATGTTTATATAACACTTTTTTCTTATTTAGACTGATAGATTACGCTGACGAACTTTGACCGGTGAAATATGGAGCACCCTGTATATGCCCAAGTATTTCCATTATTATGTTCAAAATTCAGTTTAAAATTAAACTACATCAAGGATAAGAAGGACCTGAACCTTACTAGAGTTTCAGAAGTAAAAACGAGAAAATTGGAAACAGAAAAATAAAGATTTAAGAAGAAAAACGTTAAAAGTAGCAGAGACGGACAAACTAATTTCTTCTGGCAGTAATTTCGCTTGGCTCACGGTCCACCGGTAATAAGGATAATAACGACTCTGTCCGTAACACACCTAACGCGCTGTAACATTATAATAAAACGCATATACGCAACACGCGTAACGTGCGCCTCTTTCCTCGGAACATTTCGTAACTGGAGCAAACGGCTCTCTACTTTTGCCTGCTTCGAAAAATCGATCGCGGCTTCGAGATAGTAGAACCGGCGAAATAGCGTAAACGAACGTGTCCCGTTTGCGGTTCTCTTTGGAACTGGCTATCAATGTGGCGCAGACTGCATTGGATCGCGTGCTCCATTGAACACATAAGATCCTGCGAGGGCGCTCTGACTCCTACGTGGCCGAAGGACACGACCGTTAGGTTGGGTACTAACCACTGTTGATAGGATATAACGAGCCAACGACTTGTGCCGCTCTTTCCTTGTGACAAAGCCACGCATGGATCGGCGAACTTTAACGTTCTTCATTTTCGTTTCGTTTTTGGTTTAAAGTTTTATAAATTAAACGTGTCCGTTTTGTTACAAATGTCTAGAACAGTGGTCCTTAACATTTTCGAAGCCACAGAACCCTTGACAGACAGACAAAGGTATAGGATAGACTTATCATGCAATGTGTTTTTCTGTCATACATTCTGGGGATCCCGAGACCCCATTAAAATGATCATTTTTACCATTTTTTTTATCGTTTACTTACCATTTACCATTTTACGTATTTTGATGTAACATATTTGCATACAAATCTGATGTGTACTTATGACTTACTCCAATATTTACATTCAAAATATCTCACTCAATTAATCATTAGACGCAACTTCTTGTAAAGCTCTATCTACCTATTTTGTTTTATATCAACCCAACTTTATGTCAACTCAAATTTTATAAAAGGGTGTCCTAATAAGCATCGTACAATTGCAAAGTGGATAATTCTACGTAAAAAAATAAATTGAAAATATAAAAAAAAAAAATGTTTCATATGAAGCTTTGTTTTCCAGAAAATTGAATATTTGCTGGGTCCACGTACACTTAACTCTTTCCGGGTTTTATTTGCATCAATGGGCATTGTCAATTTTAAGATAAAAACTGATAAAGCTAATTATTTTATTGATCTACATTAACGTGATTTAACGAATTATTGTAAGTTAAAGTTTTAACGTATGGAAATTGTTGCTTCATGAATAAAAAATTCATAAATTGAGACCAACGTGCTTTCATACTTCAATTTTTCCTTTCTCCAAAGATTTGTTCTCTAATGTAAATATAAATTAATATTGTCATTGATATTGGTGTTTGTTATAACACTATCTCTCACTAGTATAAACATCAAGCTTAGAAATAATTAAGTGCATGTGTACTCCATAAATCTTTAAATTAAATTTTTTGGAAAACTTAGCTTCTTATGAAAAAATTTAATTCTACATTTTCGGTCTACTTTTCTACATATAATTACTCTTTTCTTGGTTGTACCACGACTACTGGGGCACTTTGCATACGGCCTGTTGCCGGACGGGTGGTATCATCTGACAGGGGGCAATTCTATGTGCAAAAGTAAGTAAAAAATAAGGAACAACATTATTTCGTTTGAAGGTTTGTTTTCGAGAAAATTAAGTTTAAATATTCTTTCAAGCAGATACGCACTATATTATCTCTCCAATGGATTACCTATTGGGTTGGCCACAAAGTTTTACTGTATTTTAAAGATGTATAGAAGCAAAACCTTATGAACCAATTATAAGTTCTATCTTTTTAATCATTTTTTTGCAATATTAAACAGTTTCATCATTCCGTTCTTGAATAATTTTACATTCTTTTTCAACGAACAATTCGCTTAAGCGAAATTTTCAAATTTTCGTATTTTCTTCTAGTAAAAGAATTTCGTAATGACTTAGAAATGATGTACAGTGTCAATGAAACAAAAAGTAATGTTTCGAAAACGCGTCTTATTTTCTCGCATTTCACAGCTATGTTAAACTTATTATTAATAAATACACTCAATCGTTAAGTACTTTTACGTTGGAAAAATTATTAACATATTTACTTATGCATTGCAATTCGCACGCTATATTGCAGTAAAACGGTATGACATTTTGGCCAACGTAATATTATAAATGTTTTTATTCGTTTACACTTTCATATTCACTGCTCTCTCTAATGTTTATATTTATTCAATAATGTAATGCAAGTTATAGTCTTCATAATAAACGCATTATTTACACATTGACACGACACCTTATTAATTAACACATTCCTAAACTTGGGAATAATCCACGCGCGTGCTGGAAAGGGTTTCTAAACTCAATTTTCTCGAAAACAAAGTTTCAAACGAAAAAAATATTATCTCTTATTTTTGACATATCTTTGTACGTAGAGTCATTTTCAGTCCGATAATAGATACTATCTACTTGCAACACCCAGTATATAGTTCTATAATAACAGTCCGGCAACTCATAATACGCAAGCTTATATTTCACTTTAACTATTATGTAATGCACAGCGTTCACCGGAATTAATCCATGATTTTATGCGATTATAATTGTTGCAGCAGGTATATCCATTTTTCGATTCCGATTTCAACAGGACTTATGCTTGTACCGATTTAATAGAAAAAGCATATTGTGGTTCTATTGATAACAGCTTACTCAGGCAGCTCATATAAAGCTCATTTGTCTTCTTTGTGAATCCTTTCTATCTTCTGTAATCATTTAATTGCGGTACTCTAATTAATCTAGGTCATTTCCACTACTTGTACATTTGACTGACAAAGGTCAATTTCCCTGCAGCAACTGACCCAAATCATAACCACGTATACAGAAGCGATGAAACATTTTGCGCGTCCTTCAAAATAGCTAGTCCATTTTATTTTAGTGGAACTGTACACGTCGTCGATCAACGAAACGCATTCACGCATGCCTTTTTATGCGAGAGGGACCACAGACAAAAAGGAGCACAAACGGAAGAGTGCCACCGTCGCGTCGTTGCATCGCTCACGCAACATTAGCTATTCAAACGCAGCCCTGGAGAGTTTCGAGCTGGCTGGACTGAGTTTTTCGTTTTTAAATACAGCCTCCTTTACCTATATCCCGAGGGCGATCGCCCTGGCCGTCTAAACTGTCTCAAAATCGTTTATGATTGTCGCTTTCACTTTCAAAGGCCATTATTTCGCCAGTTTTCTCCTCGGAATGGATCTTTTTTTCGCTACCGAATCCATAATTGTTTTCAGTGAACTACTTAAGAGATGTTCGTCGAAATAAAGTAGCCCAGAAGATATATACACGAAGTTCTTGCAGCGACCAAGATAGTTTATAAATGTAAACTCATAAGAGGTTTGCTTTACTCTAATGGTAGCAGAGAAGAATTTTTAACGAAAATTGTATTAGAATTCAATTCGTATGGAGTTAGGATAAATGTTACTATGAAAATAAATGTATTTGCAGCGTATTAATAATTTAATTGGGTAAGACGAGTTAACTCATCTGGCGTTACCAATTTGTTCAACGTAATAATTCTCTGTTTCTTAATCCGTCGTAACATTTACAGTAACTACAAAAAGTACTTGCATACAGCTCAATTTTTCATTTAGGCGATTTTTAATTCAGATTCTTCATTCACTTCTATGAGACTGGATTTTTATAGTCGCATAAGAGAATTATTAAGCGATAAGAGACTCGATATACTTACGCTTAATTAATTGATACATAGTTGCACAAACAAATACAGTGATGCACAAATACTTTTTGTAGCCATTGTATATTTGCAACACCTGACATCATTTTCATCAGTGCGGAATATTTTAAGTAACAAAAATACCTAGCTTACAAAATGAAAAACCTAGGTGTCAATTAAATAATTTTAAAAGAAACAGTCGCAGGAAAGAAATCTAGTTTTGTACTTGAAAAGATATTAGTGATTGCAATAATACTTCTTCATATGATGAGTAATTGATGGAGTCTTTAAAATTTTTCTTCATAAACAGGATATGAACGTTATTGAAGGATAATAACTAAATTTTTTTATAGATATTTTAATTTAGGAGGTGATATTAAAACAAAGTAGGAGGAGGAAGAAATAATTAGAAAGTTACTGGGCCATTAAGTTTGTATACACTTTTACATTCCAACAAAGTAACACATATATTTTTCAGATTGAAGCCAATTATTATAAAAAATCTGAATGCGAAAGATTCTTTCCGTAACATGGTATAATTTTAATAATAGGTAATACTATTTACTTCGCGACAAGCACGTATATTATAAATGGCAATTGCAATAACTATATTCAAAAAGCTTTATCATTTGTTTCAAGAAAAAATCAATTTCATTAACTGAAACATTTACTAATTAATCATCATTGCAATATCAGTTTTTAATTATGACCGATCTATGGCTGTTTATGCATTTATGCGAAATTTAATTGTGCAAAAATGTGCAGGATGCATACTGTGGGTAGAATAATAGTGCTTCCTTTCTTAGACGATTAGACAATATGATATATTTATTATTGGAGACTAAATTTAATGATATAACACATATATGAGGACTATCTCTATCTCGCTCTTTAGATCGAGACTCGAGACTTAATAGATCGGACTCTCACTCATCTCATTTTCACCATAGACTATACAGATCTGGACAAAACATTCATACTCATTTAACATCATTCATACATCTACATATAAAACCAACACTCACACTCTCCCCCCTTGGTTTTAATTGATATTTTTAATTTTTTACATATAAAAAACGTTTTACATTTTTTAGTAGGGATGGTCCGCTTAAGGGTTTTGTTAAACAATCCGCGGTCATTCTCTCACTCGGTACATGGATCACCTTTACCGCATAATCTCGCACTAGCTCTCTGATGAAATGACATTTCCTATTTAATATTTTTGTTTTTGTTTTGAAGTTTCCTCCGTTCGCGAGTTTTACCGCATTTAGATTATCACATCTTATTTCTTTATTAGCAACATAACATATCCCTATTTCGTCGAGTAAATCATAAGTCCATGCAACCTCTTTTAATCCTTCTAGCATTGCATCTAGTTCACTTTCTGTTGATGACAAAGCCACTGTTTTTTGTTTCCTGCTCTTCCAATGTATAAGATCCCCATTCCTATAAATAAGTATACCGCTAAATGACTTGGCATCACTCATACTATCCCATGAAGCATCTGTATCACATGTTATCTCTTCTTGCGAACTTGAATTTCCACACTGAATTTCATAATTCATGGTTCCCTTCAAATAACGTAAAACACGTTTTAATGCGTTCAGGTGTATCATCTTTGGGCATTTAGAAAATTGCGATAATCTACTTAAAACAAATGAGATATCTGGTCTTGTCGACACGTTTAGATACATTAATCTAGCTAATAACTCTTGATATGTTTTTTCATCGCACACAGGACTCTCATCATCGATCTCTAATTTTTGATTTACATCCATCGGTGCCTTTATGCTATTACATTCACTCATACCGTATACTCTCAGTAAATTTTCAATATAATTCTTCTGATTTACAAATAATTTATCATTCTCATATCTCAACTGCATGCCAAGTAGTTGCTTAGCTTCATCAAAAAATTTTAAATCTACATATTTCTTTAGTTTGCCTATATAATATTCTTCAAATTCATCAGTACTACTTGCCACTGCAATATCATCGACATGTACAATACAGTAAAAAAAATTGTTCCCCTGTTTATGATAAAATAAACACGGATCCAATGTACACTGTTTTAAACCTATTTTTGTAAGTGTGTCTGTCAAATATCTATTCCAGCATCTGCTGGCCTGCTTCAGTCCATAAATACTTTTCTTTAATTTGCACACCTGTCCTGCCTTCCCTTTGTAACCATCGGGTAATTCCATATATATTTCTTCATCTAGCAATCCATGCAGGAAGGCAGTTTTTACATCGTACACTTTTATTTTTCTTTTGAATTCCGCACATACACTAAATAACACTCTTGTCGTCTCCATTCTACTAGTTGGAGAAAATGTTTCCATGTAATCATATCCCGGTCTTTGGCTACACCCCATGGCCACAATTCGGGCTTTATGTATTCTTTTTAGGGTTGTCGGATCTTCCTTTATTGTGAAAACCCATTTGCTTTTTATGATTCTTTTGTTTGTTGGCCGATCTATCACTTCCCAAACTTGGTGATGTTTTAACGATTCCGTCTCATTCTTCATCGCCTCTTTCCATTCCTCCCAATTTGGTGATTTTTTCGCCTCTATTACAGTGTTTGGTACTTGCGCATCGAAACTCTTCATTGCCTTTTGATTCCTTATTCTCTCTGATTTTCTCACATTTTTTTCCTGATCACTTCTCTCGTTTTCTATTTTCCTTAAATATTTGTTCACCAGGGTAACTTCTTTTGTTGAATTTTTTGGTCGTCCTCTTTTCACAGTTATAGGTGTTTCTTCTGGTTCATTTTCATCACTCATGATCTCTACTCTTGCATCCTCGTAATCACTGTATCTCTCGTTATTCTCTCTCTCCTTCTCTTTTTCTTCCTCCTTTTCTAACCATTCCGATCCATTTTCGTTTTCTATAAATTTGACGTCGCAGTCACATATTATTTTATGCTTTTCTGGGTTATAAATTCGATATGTTTTATTTTCATTATATCCCATAAAAATTCCTCTATTTGTTTTTACTTCGAATTTTTTCCTTCCTTTATCCTTTTTTAATATATACGCTTTGCATCCAAATCTTTTCATATGTTTTACATTTGGTATTATTCCATACCAAATCTCATATGGTGTTCGTTCGTTTGTCCTCGATTTTATACGATTACGAATATAAACTGTAGTGTTGACAGCTTCTCCCCAAAATCTCAGATTTAATTTCGAGTCAGTTAGCAATGTTCTTGTTGTTTCAATTATTGTTCTGTTGGCTCTTTCCGCAATGCCATTGCATTGCGGAGTCATTGGTGGACTCAATTCGTGTGTAATTCCTTTCTTTTCAAACCATCTTCGTCATTCGTTGCCCAAGAATTCCCCTCCATTGTCTGATCTGATCCTTTTTAGATTTTTTTCAATTTGCTTTTCTTTTAACGTTACCGTTCTTTTTAATTCTGCTGCTGCTTCACTCTTGTGGCTTATTAATTGGGTAAAAATCATCCTTGAAAAATCATCCACTATCGTTAGAATGTATCGTTTATCCCCATATGTAGTCGGCTTAATTGGGCCTATAAGATCAACGTGCCACAATTCCATAACGCGTTTAGTTCTTCTTTTTTCAATTCTCAGGTGAGGCTTCTTGCATGTTTTCCCTTCGATGCATGACTCACAATTGTTCTCACGTACACTGTTCATACCCATCACTATATTGTCTCTTTTCATTTGTTCTATTGTTTCGTTATTCGCGTGCCCCAGTCTGTTATGCCACATATTTATCTCACTTTTTACTGCCGCAGCTCTCTCATTCTCTATCGACGTTCTCACATAATACGCGTCTTTCACTCTTACCGCTGTCATCTCTACCGTTTTTTCCTTTTCTTTGTATACTATCGCACCGTGCTTATCGAAATTAATATTATATCCGTGATCGGTTATTTTCGCGACTGATAGTAAATTGCAGTTTAACTCGGGCACACACAAAACATTCTCTAATTTTACAATTTTTTTGCTAGATGCTTGTTTCACTATTATTTCGCCTACACCCTTTGATAATAATGTCTTTCCGCTGTTATCACCTAAGCTAACTTTCCTTCCATCATTAACAAAGTCGTTACAAATACTCTCATCGTGAGTCATATGACTCGTACAACCTGAATCTAATAACCATAATCGATATTTATCGTTCTCACTTATACGCATTTTACATTCATTCTTCTCACTGACCTCATACACTTTGTCACTATTTTGAATCACCGTCACCTTTTGCACCGCTTCCTCACTCGTTTTCAACGTCACTTCGTTTCTTCCATTCCGTTGTGTTATGTGTCGTCCATTTTGCCCTTTCTGATTGTATCCTGCTCTTGCACTTCTCCTCGGTTGTGGTATATTTCTCTTCGGTTCGCGGCAATTCGCTGCGATGTGATTAAATCCTTGGCAGTTAAAGCATCTTTTGCTTCTGTGACAGTTATTCGCCATGTGACCTTTATCTCCACAGTTGTAACATTTAATCTCACTTACAGGTCCTTCTCTTACTCTTCTCACTAGTTCGTTATGTCCGGTCGTTCTTTCCTCTCTTCTTTTCATCTTTCTGGCCTCCTCCTGTTTTAGTGCATAACGAATGTCGTTTATCGATATATTCCTTTGCGATTCTAACACTCTTACATTTGGATCATATTCTTGTCGAAGGCCTCTTAGTATATACATTCTCAGTTCGAATTCTTCTATCATCTTACCCAGTTGTATACACTGGTTTCTTAGAGCCTCTGCTCTGTTTATGTAATCGTCAACGGTTTCGTCCCTTCTCATCCGAATGCTCGAAAGTTCGTTAAGCGATCGTGCCTTCAGCTCCTCTGTTTCGGCAGCCATATCTTGTTTTATTCTTTGCCATAATTTATCCGCACTCTTCTCGTTGTTATATTTTAATAATTGTGCTCTACTCATTGTATTGATTATGATCGTTCTTGCGGCATAATTATTATCGTCCCATTCGTCCCATCTTTTTAGATTTTCCTCATATTCTGGTGCCCCCTCTTCTGGTTTTTCCACAGGTTTTATTCCAATAACCTTTTTCCATAATCTTTTTGATCGCAAAATACCTTCCACTTTCTCCTTCCATAGCAAGTAATTCGAATCGTCTAGTGGCTCAACACTTGTGATATTCCACGAGTCCGCCATTTCTAGAATTTTCTGTTATACCACGTGTATAGCGATATCCTGGAACCATGGAGCTCTGCTACCAATTTGTGGGTAGAATAATAGTACTTCCTTTCTTAGACGATTAGACAATATGATATATTTATTATTAGAGACTAAATTTAATGATATAACACATATATGAGGACTATCTCTATCTCGCTCTTTAGTTCTCTCGTTCTCACTCTGAACTCGCTCTCTCACTCAGTGTACTCTCTCTACTGGTTCGGTAACTACTGACTCTTTTTCAAACATTCATCATAATAACGTACACAATAGATCGGACTCTCACTCATCTCATTTTCACCATAGACTATACAGATCTGGACAAAACATTCATACTCATTTAACATCATTCATACATCTACATATAAAACCAACACTCACACATACAACCGATAAAAATATATAAAATAGCTAAACTAAAAATAATATAATTTTTGAACGGTAAAACAAATCTGTATTTAGGTTTTGTTTTTTCAGTTGTGTTTATAAAACTGGCGAATTTGCATAAACATGTGCAGCTTACGTATCGTTGTCTACCATCTGTTCGGCAACTTTTTTTATTCTGCTCTCGTACACTTTCTATTTTTCTTGTTAAAGAGCTCGGTATTGAATTTTTCTTTTGTTAAAAAATATTGTAAAGAACTAAAGAAGTGGCGGTTGAGCAGAGCAAGATCAGAACTTCCTTTTAAAATATTGGACAACGCCTTTAAACGAATTACATCTCATCGTCAAATAAATTCAATATACTCTAACTCTTACAATCAGTCACGAAAGTCTACATGCACATTTTAAATTTCAAATATGTACGTAGTTCAAGACACAGTTTAAAAAAGTGAAAGTAATATGAAAATTCGTGAAATATAAAATCACAAGTGAAGATTCCTAGAAGATAGTTCATAAAGAAGGGATCAATGATTACATGATCAAAATTGCTCCTAAAAGCGTGGAAGATATTATAGTATTTATGTTAAACAAATTGTGGAACATTACAGATGGATTACATAAGTTTCACGTACTTTAGTACATGTAGGAAGATTTACATAAAATCGTGTTTTCAGTTTATGTCTCTACTTTATTACAAACTAATGGAAAAAAACATGACTACTTTTTAAAAAACTGTCTAGCTTTAACAAGTAAATAAATTAATGCTTATGAACTGATCAAAGCTCTTGTATCTTTTTAAATATTTGAAATTTTTAAGTGTATGTAGGCTTTTGCGACTGACCGTATATATTTTACAAACTTTATTATAGCATTCGCTAATCCTTTCTATACTCGTTTACATACATTACAGTTCATTTCTAACTTGTCAAACATTTACGGTATGCTTGCACTGATGAAGTCGGTCTTTCCTTTTATATATCAACCAAGAAATTGTCTAATGGTATAAAATCAGCCTAAAGCCATCGTAATCCTTCGTATACATCTTATCATAGATCTTGTAATAAACCCAATATAAAACCTGCAGAAATCCGGTTTCACATAACTGCACAACTTGTCAATTATTTTGCAACACGTTATACCGTAGTGCTATTAATTACTCACAAATATCTCGCTATGTTTTTTGACGAGAATAATGAGAGGATTATACGAGTGAACGGCGACACCATGTTCTCGGTGCTAAATCAGTGGATGAAGGTAAACAGCCCTCATATGAAAAGGTGAAACCTGCCTAAGGCTGCAGAAGTGCACGCTCCTGATTTAATTTGTTTTAATTTCAACGTCGAAAACGCCTTGAGTACGTTTATTCCATAACACAATCACGTGTGGTGAGAATTTCACAAAATGCAAGCGATAAATATTCGAATGCAGAGTGCAGAAGAAAAGATAGTAAGTCCATTTTTGTTGACTTTTTAATTTTGATGCCATGCGATGGCGGAAAGCAAATTCCTTGACGAAACGTAGCTAAAAAGCAGCAAAATTTACAATACACCGGAAAATTGAATGAGAACATTCAGTTTCAGATTAAAAAATAATATAACGTTTAGTATGTAAGCAAATACTCTTAATTTTTGAGCTGAACATTTCATAAGAGTCTATGTGTATGTGTAGAAATATTCCAATAATCTTAGCCTTGGATGTGAAAAGGGGATATAACGTGCAAGAAAATAATTAAAGTCTGCGAAAAGTTCAATATAAAATATTAAGTTATTAAGCTTATTGATATTGAATTTTTTAATCAAAATATTTGGTTGAATAGCGTTTAATGCATTCAGAGTTTGTTTCATTTCGAATAGTCAGTGTTTAACTGATAGTTTTAACTCTACAAAATCATAATCAGTGTTACCAAAATTAATATTTCTGCATGGTTCGAAAGAGAGACTGAAGTACACAATTTAATAAAAAACAGTTTCGTTAATATGAGACTGACTGAAAATACTTTGAACACTAACATTAGAAGGGCCAGAGATTTTGGTTGGTCCTAGTTTTATAATTCAGAAAGAATCACTAAAGACCAATCTGCTGTTATTATTATTTTATAGTGAATTATACGGAGAAATATATTTCTTCAAAGTCCACGAATTGTACTTGTTTTTAATAAATCATACTTATTGTTTATGTAAATGGCAATTATTTCTAGTCTGATAATGAGTCCTTCTATAATTTGAATAGCACTTCAAGCGTTAAAATTGCATTCTAATAAAAGGAAATAGAACATATGACTTATAATGCCTATCCCCTATACTCCTATAGTCTTCAAAGACAAACACCATAATGATCATTATCCGCGACTCTGTGGCGTCAAATGAGCATACACATTGTACCACGTATGTTGCACACTGTATGTTGTAACTATGTTGTTGCAACAGCAACGGAACAGTAAATCACATTATGAAATTAACGATAATTAATGCAGAATGTATATACGCACATATCCACGTGTTTAATACTGGAAAGAAAGAAAAAGGAATCGGAGTAGATTTAAACGTAATTGTAATTAAATGGGTTGCTTTCCAAGAAATAATCAAGTTATTCAACTCTCGTGAAATATTCGACGAATAATGAAGTGTAATTGCTGTTCTCAGGTTTCAGTAGGCATTCAATTGCAGTGAGTGCGAAATAAATGGTAATCAACAAATATTTAGGTATGGCAATAAATGAATCCATTTGATGACAAAGTAATGATGAAGTAAGGATTAAATGATTGTTCAAATTGGAATCCGGTTTTTGTGACACGGTAATGTATGTAGCGTACTTTTTTTTATAGCTAATGCAATATGTATGTTGTATAATTCGCTGAGTTTAATAAAAATGAACACATTTTATTTTAAACAGTATTTCTTAAACTGACACTTTAATTGCTTGAAATTTATGAAATTTTATTTCATTTACGAAATATTTAAACGCATCAAAGAGTACAAAATGGACAGAATATGAAAAATTATTTAAAGTAGCTAAAGTAAAGTACTTATAACACTTATAACTTACAATATTTATAAGCTGAAACAGATCAAAACAAAAGTATGGGTTTGTGTAAATACCCGTAATTTACTCAGAACTATATTCATAATATAATTATTGAACTTACATTAGCACCAGAAAATAGTAAGATAAATGGAAAACATAAGTCATTTTCTTTCATTTACACTCCTAGACTGTTTATTGTATTCACCTTGTGCTAATTGTCCAGGAATTATAGTCTAGTACACTCATTCGCATATTTCAAAGTGTACAAACTTGACAAAGCACACTTCAGTAAAATTCAAGTAAATGCAAAATAAAAAAGTTGTATTAATGTGAGGACACGGCTGAATCATATATGTAGACTGTGATATAGATGTAATGTATGATGTAGAATGTTATTGTGTTCTGTGTTTTAAGGTTTAAAAATCTGAATAGACAAAGGTACTTATTCAGGTACATAAAGGTTAACCATCAATTGGTATCATCGAAGTATAGATGATTCGTATCACATTTTGTTTATTATATAATTCTCTTTACAATTAACAATAAAATTAATATATCTACAAAAATTTATTACCGGTTTGTTGATGTATATTCCATTTAATTGACAATCACAGTTATGACAAAGATGTTAATTACTGTCTCTTCCAGATATTAGTTGAGTTAGAATTTCGAATATTTAAAGAGGGATGTCGTGTGGTCGAGTTTTTAATTTTTGTATATTTTCTTGTAAAGAAATGGAAAAGTAGCACTTCTTTTAAACTGCGTCTAGTTTTAATTAATAAACAAAATCAGTGCCTATCGTATATTCGAAACTCATGTATTCTAAGATGGATAGATACATGAAGACTTTCGTGAGTGACTGTACAGGAAGCAGCTGTTACCATATCAATTGGGGGTTAAAGCCGAATCATATAAAAATTTCTGGGAGAACAAGTATCCAAAAACTATAAAAAGACGAGATCAATCGATATACAAAATGCAAAATTTCAAGAAAATGCTTGAAAATATTCAACATAAAGTGCTGCGTTTTGTTGCGTTCAAAATGGGACAACCTTTATCGAGATTTGACCATACGTATGAACCCCTAATGAACTCACTAAATATTATTTCTTTAGATACTAGGAGAACTATAGCAGATCTATGTTACCTTTGTATGGTTATTCATGGTCTTGTGAATAATCCACCAGTTACATATTGTATTAACTTTAATGCCTCTTCTAGATTTACTAAAAATCCGTTACTGTTTCACCCTTCTTTCTACTCTTCCAATTTAAGACAAATTGATCTGTTTTGCCGATTATGTACACCCGTTAACTATATTTGTCAAAATATTAACTATTTTTCTCGTAATAATAATGCGTTTAAGTCTGAACTTTATCGTTTTCTTTTTTATGTTAAACGATCTGTGCTCGTTCACTATACGCTCTTTATGTTATCTTTGCTTATATCAAATGGGTTTTTGCCCGTACAAATAAATAAAATAAAATAAAATAAAATAAGATCGCTGATTTATAGATAAAACCATTTCCACCGATTCCAATTGTGTATCTGCTAACTCGTAAAAATTCCCATGAAACTTCAAAAAAAAAAAAAAAAAAAAAAACTGCCACTCTAACGATACATAACGTCGAACTGTCCTTTGTCGCGGACGACCATGCTCAACTTTGTCTTCCGCGCAAACAAAAGAGCCCAAGAAGAAGAGCTATCTCTCACAAAGAGGAAGAGAGAGAAAGACAGCCGGAGAACACGAGAGCGTGAACCACGAGGAGAGAGAGAAAACGTTGCTTTGGCATGGGGTGGAAGGCAGAGCAACGGCGTCCATAGCCGTGCGACTCATGCACGCTCGATTAAACGTGCATTCACGATCGATCAAAGGTCGATCGAAGTCGACCACGATCTGAAAACAGTAGTCACGAAAGGAGCGCGGAGGCCTCGGGAACTATTTGCTCGCCTCTGTAAATACCTGGCTGCGGAACGACGTCGGCCAGGAGGAGGGCCGACCTGGCCGCGGATGGTCGAGGGCTGTAGGTGTGCCCTGCGCCGCAACGTTCGATGCGGCCAGAGATGTGCATGCACGTATGTACGAGCGGGCGTAATACGCGGGCTCCGGCTCGATTTTTCTTCCAGGACCGCTGGAATGCGGTCCGCCGCTTGCATCGCGCCAATTTTCAGAGATTATCGCGCCCGCGGACCGTGCGAACCAAGCCGAACCCAAGTTGAGTCCCCAGCTTCCGGAAATCCACCAACTAGCTATCTCTCCTCACCTAACGATCATCGGATCCGCGACTCCATCGACGATCAATGAGTCAGGTTGTTGGCACGGGAAAATTTCTGCTGATAACCTACTGTTTCTGAGTTATTGTTAGTGTGTATAGCTACGATGAGAGGTGGATGTAATAGTCCTAGTGGAGAAACTTATTGTTAGCTTAGCATTTCTACGGAGAGATTACATCGAATATATGAGTCACAAGATTCTGATTTAGAATCACTTCTTTTTGTGTAAAAATATGGTTCATTATTAGGTACACTATTAAGCTTAAAAGTAAAAAATTACGGTTGCTAAGGGGAACGAATTGAGCTTATTAGGTTAGAGATATTTTAGAAACATTGAAAGATAATATGTGCACATTAACGTTTTAGTAAATAATTTCGCGTGTAGTATTTATTGTTTGATAATTGTATGACTATCAGGAAGTTTCATAATCCTCTTTTTGCACTGTTTACACATTTTCTTGCTTCAAAACAAACTCATGTAAGTAATTCTTCTGGGCTCCCAATTTATTCAATTTCTGGTCATTAATAAAGTTTTACAGATATTATAGTAAATGATAATAGTAGAATATTAACAATTCTTACTACCTCATTATTAAAATATTTGATTGTTCAGTATTATCGAATGAAAACAGTTGCCTTTGTTTTGAATTATTTATTGTCCAATAATTAGTGGATTTTAAGTGGTCCAAAGGGGACCACTTGTTTGGATTAAGAATGCTATTATTTAACTAAAGTTTATGAAAAATAATCCCCTTCGAATTCACCAATTACACAACAAAAGCGAATATTGTCAAAGGCATTACGGATTTTCCGAACAACCCAACAACACCGGCAATCGTGTTAAGGAAACTCTTACTCTGTTCTCGTTTCTAAAAAATACGAAACAACTAGATAATGAAAAATCGAATAAACCGGCGGGAAAGACATCAAAACGTATAATAAATTTGCTAAGAACATCTAGACGGAAAAATAAAAATATATCATGGATCAATTGAAACAGTAACTAACTTATCTGTAAAAGACAATCTTGTGTCTGATATGCAAATATATTCAGGTGTATAAATACAAATAAATTCAGTGCAAATGGTGTCAAGACTCTCCCCCCCCCCCCCTCCCTTTCAAAAGTTCTCGGTTGCTGGTTCAAGGCTTAGAAATCTAGTGTTGAAAGAAATTAATTTAAGCTTTCGGTTGTGCAAAGTATCAGTATTCAAACTGTGATGAAATTCAATATGCACTTACGAATTGGAAATAATTCCAATACAATGAAGTTTCATTTCATACGACTTTAATACTATTCGTAAGAAATTACGTCTTATTCTGGGTGCTTGAAATTACTTAAGATACATAAACTAGCTTCAAACCCTAAAATAAATAGGTACCTGTAAGGTTCAAGAATATGCTTCTGAATATAGGGGTATGTAATATTAATTATTGTATTTCTATAAAAGTACATTATGCGCAAATTGTTATTAACTTAAGGTGATGCTTAGAATGAAATAGAGCGTTGATTCTAAATTTAAGTTTTTCTGTATTAACTTAACCCTTTGCACTCCTATATCGATTCATATTCGACATTTTTAACCCCCAATTGGTATGGTGCAGTAACAACTATAATATATAAGTGGTATTTTGGAATATTCTGTGGAGTAATATATATTTTTAACAACAATGCGATTATATAAGTTACATATAGAAAACGAACAACGAATTCCTCGAAAAACCACAATGTTATTTTACAACTCCTATTTTCATTTATTAGGTGTACAAATTAATCCGCAGCCTTTATCTTTGAACTCATGGAATTTTTATCGAATCGAAATTGCTACGTTACTATTTTTCGGGTGACCAATTTATTTCAGAAATGTAGAAATGCTGAAAATGTTTAATATTAAAACTGAATTTGACTTTTTGTAAATAAATATTAAATTTTATGAAATCCCAAAATATTATATATATTATATATATATATACGTATAGATTATAAAGCAAAAGGAAATCAGAATATACGATTTGTGACTCCATAGTACCAGTTGAGGATTAAATTGCTTGTTTAAACATGCTTATATATGTATATATTATATTTCGCAATATAGAAGAAAGCAAAGTTCCAATACCAAATTTAAACATAGTTAATGAGAAAAAGATTGTTCAAATTGATTCCTATCAATCGATTGTTCTTTGAAGCACATCTAAAACAAAACACTTACAATAATAGATAGTTATTCGAAAGAAAACTAAAAAAAAAATTGGGTGTGCAATGGGTTAAAGTTCATAAAATTTTTGTTAAAAGTGGTTCTCGAATCGTGAAAGACAAACCACACCGTAACTACCATATACACTGCAGTTTTATTTGGGTTCGATATTATAAAAAGACACGTAATAAAAGTGCTCATAAAAGATACGAATCTACTTGGTCAAGATCTGATCATACTTGAAAGTACCATTTATATTTTCTAAAGTACTTATAATTAGTGTAAACCTATATCTGCCCTTTTATAGGCCACTTAAAAGTATTGTCATTTTTTTTTCGAAGTTCGGAACTACTCACAGTCAGTTTCGCACGTATGTGTAATATGTTTTATCCCATCTTTAATCGTTATCTATATTGATTTCAGGCCTGTGGTAATTTTCAGCCAATATTTTCCTCAGCAGGCCAAGATTCTGCATAGGGAATTATTTACTGGCCTGGACAGCACCGTTGCGTATTCCAGATGATTAAGAGCAAACCACGATAACAGAGAAATAGGGATGAAGACGTATGTCACGGCATACATTATTGCCGGCTGGACGTTGCTTATTTTGGTCCAAAGTATCGATTTTGATACAATGTCGACTAATATTGGGAATGGGATTTTTTAAGGAAGAATTAGAGTGTTTTTTATAATTATAATAAAAAAATGTATTTTTGTATGTGGTTTTCGCGTTGTATTGGTTATTAGTTAATAACTAATAAAAGTTCTGTTTATGTTAGACAAATGCTAATGAAATTAGATTCTAAGCTACAGGTTTACGTTTCCTGATAATTTAATTGTGTTTCTTAAATAGGCCTGTGATATGAGAGTAGAGTGTGGGTTTATGTTACGTTTTCACCTTTCAACAATAATTATCAAACTATTAAAGAAAACTTGCGGATGTTGCAAAGATCTAAACAGAGTAAAGAAACTTATTGAAGAAGGAGACTGACATTGGCTAACGATAAGAGAAGAGAAGCCATTTTTGCCAGGACAATAATTAATCTACAATCAATCACAAAACTTTACATACATTTCCAAAGTTTAAATTCGAATTTAAACATTGTTAGTTACTTCTTTAAATTTACTTTCAATCCATTGTCGGAAACGCATAGTATCACATCATTTCTTGTCTTCTGTATTAGCTCCGACGAGAAATAATACCCTTTTTTAATCGACAAAAGTGAAGAACACACATCCATCTGTTGTCTTAAATTCAATACTGACAATTGATAAGGAATCTCTAGTCTTATTTAGAAACTTTATTTATTTGAAGATCCTGAGCGAATTGTCTGAATCTGTATAATGATATTTATGTTCAACTTTGATTGACGTAAGTCTTTCGTCGCGATGGAAAGTACTTACTGTATTCCTAATGGAATTACCTAACTGTTGTTTCGAATAAAATATTACGAAGGTATATAACTTGATTTCCATTTTATTTCTTTAGGAAGCAGATTTATTAAACGAATGTATTCACTGTAACCTTGCTTCTGCAAATATTTTTCTGTTTACTAACAAATTTAATAACGTACACTTGAATTCATTTTGTACATGTTGCATCAATTCAACTTCACGCGAAAATTTCTATTCTTACCCTACATAACCTATCTCGATTTCCGAAAATTCGACTTCGATTCCGACTACGACCATGATCGAGTTTGTATACTGACGCAAGTCCATTAAGCAAGAAAACGGCTTAGCCGTAACAACGAAAATCCTTCACGCGACGCGAAGGTAGACACGCACGGCCATCGATCGACCGTGGAACCGTCGGCTCGTCCGTCGAAACAACATTATTCTTCCACGCCAATAATGCTCGTCCGTTCCCGACTCTGGTCTCTAGAAAAAGTAAGCAAAAAGAAGCGAAATAAAAAACAAACAAAAAAAAATCTGTTCGAATCACGATATCGCCGATAATACGCGTGGAATCCCGCGAGAGCGTTTAACGCGCTCGAAAATGACCCTGGGGATGCGGTGGGAAGAGAATCGCGGGCCACGCTGAAAGAGGGTGAGAAGCAAGGGTGAGAGAGAGGCAAGAGAGGCAAGGGAGGCAACCTCGGAAGAGGAAACTAGAAGAATCGATAAAAACAAGGAGAGAAAAAAAGCCGCTACTAGGTGGTTCGTCGGCGGCAGCGATAAAAAATTTATTCGACGATCCGTCGGTGCCGGTGGCGTCGCGATCATGGAAAAAACGAGGGAGAAAAAAGAAGAAGGAGAAGATAGATAGTCGGTGATACGGGTGTAGAGCACGGACGCGTGGAGTAGGGGCCAGCAGCCGGGGAATCAACGGAGGAATCGGAGAAATAATAATGTTATGCTATATACATATATCGATGCCACGATCCTCGTCCTCATCCGCTTGTAGATTCCAGCGGAAAGGACAGACGGACGCAGGATACACGCGCGTATACGTTGTTGCGCAACTGCATTACGGAATGCACGCGTGATTACTAATTGCAACGATCCTCAACAAATTGTGAATCGCACGATCTTATCAGCACCGGAAATGAGCGCGTACCATCCGACTCTACCGGCATTGATTCGCATTAGGTACCGGAAAAAGTCCATACCGATTTATAATACAAAATTCTAATAGCATTAAACGTATTTTACTTTTACCATCCTGAATTGTTCCAATAAGCTACTTCTTATATCAGGTATTTTTTTACGATGATTATAAATCTGGTTGTGAAATGTATAGAGAAAGGGAGGTTTTTTTTTGAGTAATATGCATTTAAAAGTTTTACACATTGATATCTTTCGATATCGTACACAAGGTAAACTTGTGGTACTGAAACATTTGCAGTAAACTAATTTAAAATGTTTTTAGTTGATTTTCTGCTGCTGTTAGCTTGAGAAATGTTTCTTTTAATAGTACAACAGTAATCTGCAAGCACTTTTAGGTGACGCGTTTTTGTTGCTGATGTACCCGAATGGAAGTGTTTACTATGTTTGTCTCTTAGGGTAAATGTCTCAATAACTTAACTGCTACTTAAAGCAATATTTCTTTTACAATAATAACATATTTGTATGCATTAAATATGAAGGATTAATTAATGGTTAATTAAAATGTACAAAATATCTCAATAACTGTCGTTTCAAAAATTATTCTAACCGTATAACTATCACCCAACAACTGTCAGTCATATTGACAGTGAAGAAATGACTGATGGTCAAATTTATAAATGACTAAATAAGTGAAAAGAAATGTTAGAATCTTTGGAGGTGGCAATTACGCGTACGTGACACGTTCTTTTTGTTCCGAGTACTGACTACTGTCACCATTAATTATTATACCCTAATAATAAAATCACTTGTTCGATTCCTTGTATTATTAAAATGTTTCTTATATATATATTCTAATATATATTAGATTATATCTAAGATATATTAGAATATATATTAGTATGTAAGTCACCTTTTCTGTAGTAAGACTTTCCCGCCACTTTTTATTTATATTAGTTGTCCTTCTAATACTCAACCTCACCATTCGTCTTCTAACATTTATCTTTAAATAGTAGATACAAATAAAGATGTACTGGAATTGGCATTGATTACAGGAGGGTAAAAAGATATGTAGAATATGTAATGAAGAGAAGGAACCATGGGCTCATGTATGGCAAATGTGTGGAAGATTCACAGAAGAAATAGGAAATTGACAAGAAAATCTGAGAAAAATTTTTGGAGAGAAAGGAAGAGACTCATGGTTAATAGAGTTAGATAGAACAAGGTATAAGGGTATCAAGGATAGGGAAAATAATAAGGGGGAGTAGAAACCAGAGAGGGCTAGAAAATAAGTCAGAAATAAGGATGTGATTCAGGGTGAATGGTAGCCTTAGGATTGAATATTTTAGTTGCAAGTTACGTGGAAAAGTATTAAATATATTTAAGTTTGCGTATATTTTATCATTGTATATTACACTTTAGGTGAGGCATATTTGTGTTTATGGGAGAGTTTGTGACGATTGTGTTTGCCTTGTTTTATTGTTTTGCCATTATATTCTATTTTATATTTTATTGTATTGTTGGTGGGATGTCTAGAATGATACAGAGTAACTGAGTTAGGTTTAAGTTTAATTTTAACGATATAAGTACGTATATATGTACGTGTAAGGAAACGAGGTTCTTTGTATTTCTAAATGGAAACGAATAAAGATCTATCTACGTAAAGATGTACTGTTTCTTTATTGCTACGTAAGTTTCAATGAAATATTAACATTTTCTTGTACATACGTGGTTCTTTATACGTTACTTTTCTGTTAAGTAAACTAAATAAAATGGTAGTCGTAGGGACGCTTGCAATTATAGACATCTATCCTACATGTCCAGAATTTTTAGTTAAAATATCCTAATGTGAACTGCAGTGTTCAAGAAGTCCACTACATTCCTTCCTCTTAACTAATTCCTACGAACCAACGAAGTAGCTCTGAAAATGTTTAATGACCCTCATGGAACTAAGAGTCATTCAAGCGTTGCTCAAAATCTGAATCCTTCCTGAGCTCCTTTACTTGTGCTTCAAATATCCTCTCTTTGATCTTTGCATCATAGATTTTAGGAAATTTATTCTTTATGGAAAAACCTTTGTCCATTACGAGTCATCTCTTTAACGAAGTCCTTCATAAAACTAAAATTAATATGTAATGGCGGAAGGTACACTTTTACAAGGTTTATAAAATGCTGACAAGGATATTTTCTTTTACAGGCGTAAGTTTCTTTCTCGTTATCACTATTCTTGACAATCAAATATATTCAGGTATTATATTTATATATATATATATAGAGAGAGAGACAGAAAATTTATTTACTTTCTTTTTTGATTAAATATAAATACAGAATTGGTAAGAAAAAACTACTGTACTACAACATAGTATTGATTTAAAAAGACGTCAGTAAAAATACATTACTTTAAAAAATTCAGAAAAATAATTATACACATAACAGATTATTGTAAGGAAAGTACGTTTTTTAAAATAAATGCGTATATTACTTGCAAAGAAATTAAATCTGAAATGTAACATTTGGGAATTAACAGCTAAAACTACACAAGGATAAACAAAAATTACCTATTGAAGAGCATCCAGGACGACCAGAATTATTTTTACGAGATGCTACAAATGAATTGAATGTACTTCTAGCAAAAAAGCAACATGAACTTTTTTGTGGTACTTAATAAGAACGGAAGAAACGAAACCATTCAATGGAAGCTTTAGATATTCGACGATCTTTATGATCTCTGTGATTTTTTTGAGATTTCTCTTCTATCCTTTTTGTCGATCGTGGAGATATAGATGAATGGGGTGGAAAGGGAGAAAATTGAATCGAGAACTCGGGGGTTAATACTCGGTCCAGGGCTCGTTCTTGTCGAATTTATTTAATTGATGAAACGCTGAATGGGAACTGTGTTTGGTCAAATGATTTGGTTCTATTTTCCCTCGTAATGGGAACTTCGATTCTTCGTCGGTGTAAATTGAGTCCCCGACTCCCGACTCGGAACCTAACCCGTTTCTAAATAAATGAAGCCGCCTTTCGACTGGATTTTTGATCGACCTGTGAGCTGTGTAAAAGGAACTTTTACTGGTTTCATATCTGAACTGTTTTTATACTGTTTCTCATGTGTACTTAGGTTTTCTGTGAGGCAATTGTGAGATATTCTGTTTTTCAATGACATCGAGATTGTATTACAAACTTTTCATTCTTCTTTCTATTTCTTATATGCAATTTATTTGTTCTAAACAGAATACTTCAATTGTAGATGTTCAACATCTTTTTTAATTACACTAGTTACGACAAAATTGTGAAAATGATCTTCATTAATCTACATACATTTTTAAAATTGAATTCCCACTTTTGTTTTACCAATACATGATAATCCTTTTAGTAGACTGTTTTCATAATAGTTTCAGAACCTGCTAAAGTATATATCAATAACTATTGCACAATTCTATGTTGCTCATAGATAATTAAAGTGGAAAAAGAGTAAGATATGATTTCGTAAATGTATCTTCAAATGCAGAAGGAGTGTAGTTCTCGATTTGGTTAGACCACTGTGCCCGGACCTCTCTTCTTAGGGTGGCTATTTAGGGAAGCCTTTGCGATAGGTGAGTTACGTACGAAAAGCGTAGCAGTTCGCCTATTACAGAACCCTCAATTTTTAGCTGTGTGTGATTTAAATTTGCAAGGCCAGTGAGGTGTAGCCATTCATGGTCCAGTGATGTATGGCTAAACCCACGAAAAGCCGCTACTCCTTTCTATCTAGGCGAATTAATTTGTCTCTCGACTCGTATAAAGGTCCTATCAACATGGTTTTCGTGTGAGCTAGGCCCGGTGTTTGATTCCAAAGCTCAGCGAATTGCTGTTTTAACCAACGAATGCCTTTCCGCTTTATGGTTGAACGTGGTGAACGCTGGCCCTTAATTAATAATTAACATTCGCATTCCCTGGGATGCCGGGGTGTCCCGGAATCCAGAGCAGACTGATGGATGTGGTTATGTGTGGCCAATCGCGCAAAGTAGTTAGCGCACAGGAGAGATCCAAGTGTAGTTCACTAGTATGTATACGTATTTACCTCTATGGCTTCCTTTGAAAATAGGCCCAGATTGCTAACGCTTCGGCTTAAAAGACAGAGATATGCGTGGCTAAGCCGAACAGCACGTTCATTTCTAGACTACTTCCACTCATACCTATTTCGATCCCAGTGGAAATTTTGAGGCTATCTGTGAATAAAACAAATCTTCTTGGAGTATGAAGCCTGTCTTAGTCACGCTTCTAATCGCCCCTGCATGGGAACAGCGTCCTATGGAAACTGTTTTCTCTCGCATAAGAATTACCTGTAGAAGCCCTAGCTGCCCGAACAACCATAACCTGATATTACGAGGCATATATCCATCTTCATAGGTATAGTAATTCGGCCGACCTGGTACAAGGTGTTAAGGTTTGACTCCTAGTAGTGCTCCCATCGCTAAGATTGGCGTTGTGTAGATTACAGATGCTTTCCTCACAATATTAATCTGTACATCTTTAGTAACATCTTCCTGCGTCCATCAAACTATGGAATCGTAGCTCATTTGGGGCTCTAAGATGACCTTGTAGGTCTACCGGATCACCCATGATTTTAACCCGTAGGCACAATCACACAATTGTTCCGCAGCTTTAGCAAATGGCGATTGCCTGGCATTTTCACGTGAGCAAAATGCATCTTCCTCGTAAATAGTATTACTTTAATCTTGCTCGAATGTACCGTTAGGGTTTCAGTTCGGCACCATTGTTGAAAGAGATCGCAGGTTTTCTGTATTTTTCTCGCTAAGTCTAGATGTAGATGTTGTTTCCCTTTTTTAACGGATACATCGATACCGTCGGCAAATTCGTGGATCATGTAGCTCTCGTCGATTAGTTCTCTGAATAATGGGATAACTACCAGGGTACACAGTAGAAGTTGTGTACCCTACTCCCCCTAGTTGACGATCTTGTCCATCCCGAAATCGTTTGCTTCTTTGCACCGAGCATCGAAGGAGATGATGTTGAAGGCTGCTACTTCGCACCGCCTGCACGTATAGTAGCTGCAGTGTTTGTACTATATTGCTCTATGTGGGGGAGGAGCTGCGACGCTGGTTATTGGCCGTTGGGCTCCTTGCTGCCTATATTGGGGTGCGTCGCAGCATTGCCGGCGCCCCTAGCCCTTAGTTCGCCGAGCGTGTTTCGACGACCCCTTCCCCCTAACTTCTGCTCTACCAGCTTCAGCCATCATTATGTCTCTTAAGGGCCTGTCCCTTTACCCTTGGGAATGCCTCTCTTTCCAATAGGCGGGGTAGCGTCTGATTGGGACGTGGAGGTTTTCTTTCCCTTGGCACCGAATTCTGGGAGTAACCCTTCACCGGCAGTGCAGATGTTTGAGCCTCTAGAATTGAGGATGCTACAGCTGATGCAGTAGTTACATCTGTGGGTTTTGTCGGACTTTCTGTCGTTACCTCCTCCATCTATTTTTACCGCAACTAATCTCGCTGCTTCGTCCAACTGTCGCCTTATACGTGAGACGGTACTCTAAAGAAATTCCGGCACACCTTGGCAGCGAAGTTGTTCTTCGTTAGTTTGTGGCGTTCAACTTTAAAGACCAAAATGACAGCCTTTAGATATTTTACCTGCCTCACACCATCGATAGATGAGTGTGCCGTTTTGGTGTTTCAGCTTCCTGAGACAGATCGTCCACCGGCGTACCCAAGATCATAGTGGCCATCTCATTGTTACTGAGCCTTGGGACGCAGTTTAAGACTTTTGAGAGTAGCACCTTCTCAAGACCTTACTACGTAGAAAGTTGATTTGAGTCAGGTTCTGGCTATTTTAGTTCTGCGAACAATCCTCCGAACCTCGCTATCGTACCATGGAGAAAAATGTTTCTCGGAGAAAATGTTCGGACACTCGACCGTTTCTTTGATTCTTAGGATTTTGTTTTACGATCAGTATATTGTGAAAGTATTAAGATATGTTCTAGCGTGGGCAAGTGCAGTTTATAGCTTCGAGTTCTAGAAATTCGCTTCTCTCATTCCTAATAACCAGAGATTCATCATGAAACGGAAATTTCTGCGTGGTAGTTCTGATATGTAATGGTCTGAGATTGTATCCGTTAAGATACCGAGTAGTTGGAGCTTAAAGAAAGTCCTCTGTTGTCGTCAAACGTCAACATCCCCAAATGAGACACCACCTAATGAACGGATTAGAAAAATACCAGGGAGAGATACTGACGTCTAGTTGCTAACAGGTTAGTTAATCAAGAAAATCCAGCAGGCAAAAACATACACCTAATTTTTCATTCAGTGTCATATTGAAGGAATGTTCTAAACACGATCTCGTAAATCACAGTTCTTTTATTGTTTCTCTCGTAGCTTAATGGTCATTAAAAATCTTTAATTGACGCATTACCTGTAGGGCTCGGCTAAGCCTGAACGATCGGAGAATCAACTACTGTCCGTCCACGAAAACAAGGTAGACGAGTCTTTGTATCCTCACTGTAGGTATGGTCCACTGTCTTTCCTATCACCACACGCATTCTTCGCTATTAAACCACTGTCGATCGTTAACGTTTTCGGTTAATAGTGAACACGACATGTGTATGTAGGGAGGCTAGTAGATTGTAATTAGAACGGGAATATAAATACTTGCATGCCTTCTTGTCGCGGACGAATAGTACATGCCGAAACACTCACTCTTCAACCGGTGCCCCCCCCCCCCCCACCTCCATCGCTTCACTTTTCTGAATAGGCACAGATTTTTCCTGAAGAACCTCTCACATACATTATAGACAGGTTTCGAATTTTAATAGTTTCCATATATGCGCCTGCAAGTGTGCAGCAAGTATTCAGTCGACCTTCGCGAAGTCCACTGTGTGGAGCTGTTGCCTGGAGGCCATCCTTCGAGAGTCAATTGAGCTATGAGATATTCAGCTCCACGTATGATAGTTTACATTTTAGCTTGGGTAGCTGGTCCATGTTAGAAATCTTTGTATACTCTGGAAGTTTTATGCCTTAGGGAGCACTTATAAATCCATAATGACCAAAATCATCGACATCCTTGCTGTTGCTGCCATCGAACGCTTGACGTACCCGGCGACCAAGGTTCGGAGATCCATCTTGTATTCTGGCACACTTTCCTATTCGCTACTTGAAATGCTCTTGGATGGGACTCAAACTGGATTAAAACGGGTATATTCAGTCCCATGCATTTTATTACAATTATAATGTCACAGCTAAACTTAATATGGTACACTTGTAATAAAAAAAATTCTACATATTAATGAGATATATCTTATTTAATTTAATGTCTACTTCAAATCGTACAAGTATAATAGCTAGGTTTAAAAAAAATGACATTATGTGAAATATAGTTGGAGACCTTAGAGAATGAATATATTCCACATATTTGTGAAAATACAGTTTCCTTTTGTATATCACAGTATCGAAAATTATAATTGAGCAAAAAATAGTATAGATCAGAGAAAAGTAGAATTTGAATACCATTTGCATTTGATTTGATTAAAATTTAAAGGTAAGTATTAGAAAATATAACAATAACCTTGATATAAAAAAGAATAAAGTACATATGTGGATATTCAATGAAACATGCACGAAAAATATCGTTAACCTGTCAGCTGAGTAATTACTTAACCAGAATCATTGTTATGTGAATTAAAAATTGAGAGAAGAAAATTAATTTTATTTAAATAAATTTTGAGTATAGCAGTTGCAACTAATACGAATGTAATCATTTATTAAAAAGCAAACAATTTCTGGAAAAATAAATTATTATAACCAAAATATTCGTAATCCGCAGGGAAAGTCAAATTGTTTTTCTGTCAACAGGTCAGCTTAGCTTACAACAAATTTAGTATAATAAACACGATATTAGATAAACTTAATGCAATTTAACACCTCCATCTTTTAAAGTTTTCAATTATAAGCCACAGGCGTTCACTAAATTGATTCGTGTAACAGGTCTGTTAAGTAATACGTTTACACATTTAATGCTTGAATATTACTTGCTTCACCCAAAAGTACTCTACGCATTCGCATTTACATACTTGATACATTTGCATTTGAGATTTGGTAATGCGAGAAGAAAATCGAGCACACGAGGTAAAATAGAGAATCGCATAGAAAGCATTGTTCCATGGGGCAACTTATGTATGTCTTAATCTAACAAGTTCGCACAACGAAAGCAAACGAAAATCAATGCCTCCTAACGAAGCCGCTCGTAATTCGTGGGATTCCCAACGATCTTCGCGTTACGAGATTCTCTCTTAATTTGTGTTCGGTCAAGTAGTATTTTGATTTAAATGGAGAACAGGCTGTATTCTAAGAGTAAAGAGAAGGCCAAAATGTACACTTAAATACGAATCGAAAATTTATTGAAGGGGAAAGTATTCTAGAATATCTGAAATGTTTCCTTTAGTTACATCCACGAAATCAAACCGAAGAACAAACCCTTTCACCAATAGCTTCTACTAATTAACTTGTTCTGTGAGCCCCTTAAATTCTAAACATATCTGTATTAAAATTACATCATGTACCATGAAGAAAGCATTTTCTGTATTAATTTCAAATAAAACAGAAAAGAATTGCGACAAATCGAGCCCTATGAAACAAACTTTTTAACCAGCATTTTTAATCAATGAACATATTCTAAATTCTTTAAGTTTTCAATTTACTTATCATTAAAATTATATTATCTTCTATAAAAGAAAGTTCTTTTCTTTAATAATGAGAAATGTATAGTTAGTTTCACAACAGTATACCCGTGATATTTACAAAAAAGGTACATGTAAAATGAAAAAAACTGTGATAATGTAAAAGTGAAATATAGTATGAAATATAGTGGTCTTCACTATTATGCGTTTGTCTTAGAATTGTTACTATTTTTTCTATTACTGCGAAATATAGACTTCTTTCAAAATGTGTACTACGTGTGTACGGCATTTAAAAGTTAATGGTTTATTTTGTACGTTGGACAAAAAAAGAATATAACTTTAATAGGTGCAAGAAAGTTCTTATATATGTACATGTATAAAAAAGGATTATAAGCTTACAACCCTATAGGAAGCAAAATATGCTAATTGCCCTCCTTTAATGTATCTACGTATAAGTTTACTGCTATTTTGATGCAATATTTTAACCCTCATGGCTTCATTGCTTTACTCACATTCACTATTGCATACAAAAAATGGAGTTATACTAAATGTGACGTTACACGTCAACTGACTAAATTACCGACAGTGCCTGTAACTCTTATGTTGCCTTAGTTTCTAAATTCAAATCCAACTTTAAATAAGTGTTTCTCCATTGAATAGATGTATTATGAAGGTAGAAGTAACAATATGGCATATCTAGAAGACATGCTGAAGAATTAGTCAAAATCATACTGAAACTATATCGAGCTTGATTCAACCAATGGCGGACACTGGGCTCAGTACTAAAAATGAATGCATAAAAGCTTTTCGATTATGCTTTTAACCAGTATGTAACTTTGTACATAGTAGATGAATTTTTGCAAAAATGTTACGAGTAAACTCTTGTGAGAGTATCTGTAACATAAATTCTATCGAAGCACACCTAAGAGTAGTAACTTTAACTAATATCCAAATTTAACAACCAACATTCAAATTCTAAATATATACAATGTAATTAAAAAGTTCGGGGTCTTTTGTAGCAGCTAGCGTTAGAAGCAACGTAAACAGATGGAATTTTGAAGTTATCATTCTGAAGTGTATTCTAAATATTGGAACAATCGGTTGAATAGTTCACGAGTAGTCGCTTATTATTGGATATTGAGAATTTTGGCGTTATCGATTTTTAGTTCATGCCTAATTTTCACGAGCAGAGAGGCTACATTACGATTTTCTTTAAATTTGCACTGACTAAAACATGCACTGGAGACCATTAAAATGTTGCAAGATTTCTTCCTCTTTCTACATTCACAACGGATGCTGAAAGAAAAACGTTTCGAAACGCAGGAAGAAATAATCACCAAATTGGAAATTGTGCTGAAAGCAATTCCAAAATCAGCTTATGAAGATACGTTTGCAAATCGAAGAGAATGCTTCCAGCGGTTTATACTTATAGAAGGGGCTTGTTTTAAAGGAGGTTAATTACAAATTCTGTTATATTTTCAAGTAAATAATTTATAATATAAGTTCCTTAACTTTCTTATCACACCTTGTATTTATCATCAGATTTAAATTACCTCTGAAGGGTGCACATAACAAAAGGATTCCATCGAGTGATACCATAAAGGAGAAACTTTTTAACCAACATCCTTAACCGTTTTAGTGCCACGCAGTGCGATCGCGCTGTTCAGATTCCGTGCTGAAAAGTACCGCGACGTCATATCGCGTTGTACAACTGATGATGCATTCGAATTCTATCATAGCTTATGCACTGAATTTTAATGATACTTACAAGTCGTATAATTATCTTGTATTCCATATGCACCATATAAATAATAAATATTGTCTCTATTCGAATAATAAAAACGGTATTGCACCGTTTAGTATTTTTCGACACGGAATAACCGAACCGCAATCGCGACGCTTGGCACTTTTTGACAAGATTTTTCACAATGTCCCCTAGCACTCAAACGGTTAACAATTTAACAAAAAAAAACAGCTCATGACATTTCGACTGAGACACCCTGTACACATTATGTAGTTGGATGCGCGTGTCGGTGTAACGAGTGCGCACACGCATGCGATGCATGCAGGCGCAGCCACGTAAGGCCTTCTTGTTCCGTGACGAGCGATGTCGACGATGTCGCATTTCCGACAAGCACGAGCAACATGCGTGCCTACGCAAGATTAGCAGAATGAACGTGCACACGCGCGCATACGGATCACAATGGCGTTACGTATGTACATACGTGTGTACGTATGTTGAACAAAGTCTGGTTTATGTGTTGTTTGTAGAGACGACTTCCCGAAGAATCACGGGGCCTCGCGTCCGAAGTAATTATTATCTGCCGGCACGCAGCGCGGAACGGGGAAAAAAATAATTGTAGGTACGATCGAAATGAGCGGACCCGACGCGCAACTTGCTCGTTTATGCTCACTTCTCGCGGCCTCGATATATCAGGATTAGAGGCGCCTCGAAACCGTGAATCGCGTCAGGGATACAAAAGAGATAAGCACTGTTTCGTATCCTGTTTGATAGTTAATTTGCGATTGGAAAGTTTTCTTAAGACAGAGATTGTTAAGGTCCTACTCGTTGCTACGTAGATGCTTGAAAGTAATACAATGTTGATATGCTTTAGGGTGTTCTTTGATTGGCAATTTAACTTTGATTCTACTTGATTTAATTTTCATGTATCTGTGCTGGTCATTATAAAAGTGTAAGTAAAAAAGGAAAGAAAGGAAGAAGTTTTCATATTTTTGCGATGTAGATCAATATAATGCAAACTAAGTGGTGAATTCATTTTTTTTTTTTTAGATTTTTTACTTAGATTACTTTCGTGATCATTGATACATTTTTTTGTAGTTATAACTTAATTTTGGGATTCCGGTGCTTCTTGAGTTAGCCGCTGCTTCTATCCTTGAATAATAACGTACAATGTAACGTCTAATTTAGTGCATTAAATGTAGTATCGGGCATTTACAAAAGTTTTGATGGGTTTAATCATAAATGGATAGATTGTGTTCTGTTACCAACAATCATTTATTCACTTCATTAGATAGCCGCTATTATTTCAATAACTTCTATAAATTATTCTGATTGCGGTCGGATTTCTCCATCATGAAAAACTCATAATTTCTTCTGAAAAAGGCGACACGTGGCTTATCGCACAATCTATCGAAAAGCATTTAAAATTCTTGCACTTATCTGGTGCATTATACTTATACTATCATATTTTCACAATATTTAGAGATATATCTAATAGTTGAATGCAAAAGTTAACGATCGATTTTTGATAAGTTGTATAAAAACACCACGTTTCATTATCTTTTGAAAATTTGGGTATATTTATTATGGTGAAATGCGATTGCTAATAGAATGGCAGGTAAAAGTTATTGAAAGTAATACCGATTCTCTGATTGATTAAATAAATTATTTTTAATAAAATAATATAATCATTTATGGTCGAACCCATCGAAGCTTTTACACGCACCCAATATATAAGTATGTAACATTCGCAATTAGTGCAAAAATATTTCCTTTATTTTTTTATTTGATTGATTGCAAAAAATAACGTACGATTTTCCAAAACAATGAATAGAAAGTTAATGTATCTAGTGACACGTATGAAAAGTAACTCGCACTGAATGACCTTCATTTGAAATTCCATAAATTAAAACTTCTACTGTCAATTATTTTTTGATATTTCAAACTTATTAAATACCGAATTAGTTCATTAACATAATTTTGTTTCATTACAGTTTATATCTGATGCATTTTATGCAAACTAGAATGCCAAAAGCTTGCAAGGAAAGATGGAAGAACTGAATTTATAATTTTGCATTATAGTCTCAGGAAATTCTGAAGAAAAGATGTAAACATCTTGAATAGATGTTGTTACGGCAAAGCGTATCATATTATAAGTATTGTATGCTACGAATTAAAAATTAAAATTCGGTAATACCGTATCACTAATAAAGGCGATTTAGAAAACGCTTCACAGCGGAAAAAATTTCTAACGAATACACGAAAAACCTTAATAAAGGTGCATAATATGGAATAGGCTGAAAACTATATAAAATAGTAAAAGGAAATCTGTGCAATATTAAGTTTACATTTTGTCAAATAAGTGTTTCAGTTTTCTAAATAAGAACAGATGAACTTTCTGTGGGTAGAGTGATAGTGTTTCCCTTTCTTAGACGACACAATGAAGTGTATTTAATATTGAAGACTAAATATTATGGTTTAAAGAAATCAAATGTGGATATGACACATTTGGTGTGACTGTCTCTATCTCACTAACTCAGTTCTCTCTCTCTCTCTCTCTCTCTCTCTCTCTCTCTCTCTCTCTCTCTCTCTGTAAACTCGCTGTCTCACTCTATGTACTCGCTCTTTACTGACTCGATAACGACTGACTTCTTTTCAAACGGACATTCATCATAATAATATACACAATAGATAGGACTCTCACGCATCTCATTTTTACCATAGACTACATAGTTCTGGACAAAACATTCATACTCATTTAACATTATTCATACACATTCATATAAAACCAACACTCACACTTTCTTCTAGTGCAAGGTCTCCTATATTTAGCTTGGTAATACTACCTTTCGCTATTAGTCCATCAAAATATTACACTTTTAAGTGATATATTTTAATAATATAGTTACAATGTTTCTATATTAATAATAAATATATTTTATGTATGTATATCTAGAGCATGATACAAATTATTATACGGCAGCAATAAATAATGTTTAGTGTGAGTCACTGCAATTTTGAGACACTGTTTGGTGTTAGGTTAGTCCTTCAATAGTAATTTAACTTTGAGAATTTGTTGATTATTAACCCTTAACTACTGTTGTCGGCGCGTGAAACCGCTAATAACTACTTGTTCATCTCTATTTCCTTTTCTGCATAATTTACGAGCTTGTCATTTTTTATACTTTTCAATCACAGTATAACGCTCAATTACTGAAATCGAACTTGGATTTCTTTATAATTGATGTGCAAAACAAAACCAAAGGATTTTGATTTTTGATTCCCCAGGATGATAACGGAATAAGTATTAGCGGTCTCACAGACAGTTAATAGTGGTTACGTAAGTTTTAATAGGTGTAGTAGATAAGGGGTAAATCAATTCTTGAGTTGACATGTAAGTTAAAAATTCTGTTCAAGTTTATACTTGAGTTACACATAGTTTAATTTTACGGTTTTACTGGTTATTAAGAAATTGTTTGTCTTAAATTTGAGTTACACTTTAAATTTTTAAGAATCTATGTGCTAAGATTGTATTTATAGGTTCATGTATTCTATGTTTGTAAGTCATAGTTCAATCATCACCTTCTAATAGTCCTTAAACTATAGTTTAAGTAGTCCTTAACTAGTTATAATTGATGTATATCACTTTTATACTTTGAAAAGCTTTGACTTGTTGCTTAATTTAGATGTGACAATTTAGTATAAGTAAAATGGAGGGCCTCGATTTGATAGGTACGTATTTTAATTAGTTTGTACAAGCATAATGGTTCGATGTAAAGATCGCAAACAAACAACCAACATGCGTTACAATAACGTGGTTCTGTTGGAGATGAGAAGATATTAATTTTACTCAGAGCGAGTCACGCAATTCGGACGAGTTGTATCTCGTGTTTGAAAAGATTAGATTGTGTAACAAGATTTATATTTCTTATTTATTATATTTCCCTCTTCTGTAGTAGTGCAATTGAAGAACACTGCTACATTTTCATTTCAAACTAAAACTTCGTGTCTTTGGTTATATTAAATTTTATAATACAATGTTTTCAGGATAAGAGCAGAATTCTGCAAAAATTGTTTACTTTCCGGTATTTCTAATCTTCATACTACGCATAAAAGAATTTTTAGTTTAAGCCATTTGCTACTTAATATATACAAAGTTAAATATTTAGAATATAAACTACTTCGTGTTCCCGACTGTATTTCGAAAATGATTAAGAAGTGATACAGTGGAAATAATTAGCATCAACATTGAAAATGGGGAATGTAATAGTTTATTATAGGTAATTTTTAACAGGTATTATATAACAAGTAACACATTAGAGAAAACTTCATATCATCATTTTAAAGTATCGAATTAACTCCTTAACACAGAATATCGCGTTAATTGCATAGAGGTCCCATTTACAAGATGGATGTATAAGTCTGGCACTAATCTTCGTGCTTTCTTTTTTAATTACGTACCAATTATTTCATTGCGTTAAAAAAAAGAAATGTATAATCATTCCCTTAAGAATAACTCAAATACATATAGATTAACAATAATATAAGCGGACTTGAACATGACTTTTGTCTGACTTTCTTTTTCTGTTAGACGATGATCGTAGATCTTGAACTAATTTTCCAAACACTATTAGTTCAATTAACACTTACCTTCCCGCTTTACGATTGCTATAAAAAGTATAGTAATACGATGCAAAGGCACTGTATAGGGTAAACGTTCCTACTATGGAACACCTGCTTTTATAACCTTGCCAAAAGTAAAGGAGTTCATGTCTTTCAATAAAATTATCGCGGTGGGACAAGGAAACTAATACATAATCATATTTAATTACCGCAACAATACGATTGATTGGAAATAATAGTGAGATAACTGACAAACGTGAAATTCGGCAATTTGCGAAAAAGGGTGTATCTAATATGGAACAGGTAAGAAATTTGTAAAGAAAACTCAATAAACTTTATTTTTCTCATGAAAAATGAATATTTCTTTAAAATATGTCTTAACAGTTATAGTTAATGATGAGTCGTACAAAAGTGACACTCTTTAACTTACTTTCACTAAAATATTTAACCATTTGCCATGCCATTCAGCACGTTATACACACAATGAAAGAGAAAAACGTTTCTTTTTCGATAATAGATGTTCGACTGAAGCTTAATTATCACTATGATCCGTTATTGTTTATAAAGAAGCCATATATACGGTTGTCGGTAAAATTTGGTATTTAATTATAGAGATTTTTACAAAGTTCCATATTACGTGCTGTTCCATATTATCCAAGTTTACCCTAATATGTTCACCCTTCGTTCAAACACTGATATTTTCACTTTTTCCCTAGTCAAATTATTCCTTGAATGATAATTATTTCAATTTTTCATTCCTTTTCTTATTTCTAAATACAAACAAAAATGATTGTATAATAAACAACTACAAGTAAGTACGTATCGTTAAACATCGTGACAGGCAAAAAAACTTTTCCCTTTTCCCACTATGCTCTCCGAGTCATAATGATAGGAAAATGTTAATATACCCATACATTGCTATTATTTTCCCAACTCGAAACTCGATCGATCAGTTACATATCAGCTTGGAATCGCCTCGTGCACATTAACATTAACGAGATCGATCCGAAAAATGCGATTCCTCAGATCTAGTATACATCTCCGCGTGACAGTATTGCGCAACAGCCCTGCCGATTGCGCAACTACGGAAAAATTATGCAATGCTCCAGTGAAAAGTCGTTGTGTTCGCCACCGAAGACGCGCCTCGTTGTTGTTTATGCGCGCACTGCATAACTCGTAACGCGGCGCGGCGCGCACGTGGTTATTACAGAAAATTACTCGCGGACTCGTTAAAACGCGCAGAGAAACCTTGGATGCTTCGTCTGTCCGCGAATAAGTCGAAACAGTGAACGTTTCTGCGTCACGAGCGTCAGATTCGGGTCAATTAAATGCTGATGAGAACGTGGCTTCTCGCATTTCGAGGCGTAAACATCGAGACGCGTAGTAATGGTTCCTTTGTTAGACGAAATTTACATATTTGAACGAAAAATTATTAAGTTTACTTATGCAAAACTGATGACCAGACCGTGGATATTTATGCGAACTTATATTTTTGTAAATACAACCAAGGGAATGGAATTTACAATTAGAGTTCAATTGTACTACTTAAACATTATAATCGTAATTTGAGTATTTTGTATATTTCTTTTTATATTACGTGTACTCTATACTTTTTCGTGAATCCAAATTTCTCATAAACATGCGCACATCCGCAGTTTTCTAATGGTCACCTTGCATGTATAAAACATTCAAAATAATACATATTTATTAATATTTTATGTAGTTGGAGAAGAGTTACATTAAAAGAAAGACTTATGCGTTGCTTTCTTTACAACAAAAAATTCAGTTTTCCTTGTTTGATATAATTTCTTCTAATTTCAAGTTAATACGGCGATATAAGTGTAAAATTGTTTATTATTCATGCATGTACCTTGAATAATTTAAGTAGAATTACAGTTAATTACATTATTTGTAAACACTGATAAGAGGTTACGTTTTTTGTTTTTGAATAATAAAGATACTTAACACAAATGCAGAAGCAAAAAGAAGCCAAAAACCCAAATATTTGGACCACAATAAATTGCCCAGCGCTGAGTGTCCAATTAAGGTAGAAATCATCCAAATAGTTTGTTGGGGGCTGATGAAGGGTAAATCCTGTTGTGCTCGCAGTTTGGCATCCTTTACCTCTTTGCTTTAGCTATGGCGTTACAACAAGGGTAGATGTACCAATTACTGCCACTTTAAGGTTATCGCGTAACTTTATTTAACTATTTTAGAACGTATTTAACTTAAAAATTAATCCAATTTGGAGCACAACATTAGTTAGCATCTCTTTCATTTATGATGATTTTTTAGTATGTTAAATATGATATATTAGTTACTGATTCATTGAAAATATATAACACAGTCCAATGCCCCTATTACTGTCACTTGAAAACTTTTCATTTAAATAGAAACACGTTTTCCATATACATATTAACACGTCAGTTTGTGTAACAGATATAAAATATATAGTAAACGTTTCGCCTTACTGAATTTTTATGACACGTTCCGTACTTTGTAATTATATTAGTCACGTTTTAATATTCAACAACACATTTACCTCCTAATATTTATTTATATATATATATAACATATATATATATATATATATATATATATATATATATATATATATATATTAAGTGTAAATGTTACATAAACCGAAGACCAAATTTAGTATGAAAATTTGTTTACTTACAATTCTTTATACATTACTTTGCTATTAAATGAGAAAATTCAAGTGGCAGTTATAGGAACAGCGGCCGTACGTGGGTCATTTATCCTAGTTCTTTCAACATTTTCGAGTATCTCCCAATCGACGAGTATCATCAGACACTCTGAACGTGCTACATTGCGGAACTTAACTGAGCCGGCGGGAATATTGTTGATGAATTAAGCCTCGACAAAATACACCCGTTATTTTCATAGTTCCAGCTGAGACTTTATTGTTTGCAGGCTCAGATTTTCTGCCGGATTACCGGCGCGGCGGCTCGAACCAGCTCGGATTTGCCGACAGATTGTTAATTGATCGGAAACACGCACGGTTGTGCGCCACCCGCTGCTCCACTGCTTCCCGATAAATATTCCTCTTCGTATGTGCTTACATGAATATGTGTACGTTCATGAGTGTACATTGCTCGAAACAATTAGGGAGATCTGCGTATCTGGACAATCCGACAGAATGAATTAAAATGTTCAGCGGATGAAGGGTGTATAGGAGGAGTTCTGTTTCGAAGCATTGATAGGGAGTTTGCTTCGACAATGCGGTGATCTCGTGTTTCTTTGGAAAAAATGACAGGAGTATCAGCGGCGTAGATAAAGGAGAACACGGCGGAACGGTTTGCTTAAAGGCAGCCATCTTCTTTTGGCAGCTGTATCATCAGAGGGAGTACCATATCAGCCCTTTGTTGGATTTTCAAATCTTCCCACATGTGATAAACTCAAACGTATTACGCTGGGTAGAAATATGAAAACTGTTGACGTAATCGTTAATTTTGATGATAAGTTAGCTCAAACTTGTATTAGTATTAGTATTAGTATTCACTGGCATTTACGAAGTATTATACTTAACATTGGGTTAGGTTATAAGTAGACCGCGGATGTTTATATATGGTAGACATAAGTTTGCAAAAAATTGTACAATGCAGAATGTATGCAAAAATATATAAAATATCTAAAGTAATCCACACATTATTAAACTTAGGGGATGCAACAAATTTCTGTTAAAGTTTCGTTTCATTAATTGTGCTTGTAGAAATACGAATATGCATAGAAATCCGCAATTTGGTTATAAGTTTGGCATATTTAATTCTTTTAATCTGTTTACAAGCCATATATTTTTTTTCTGTAAAAGTAGTACCTGTTAATACATTAATTCAGAAATTGGGGATTTATGTATGAGAATTACTGTGTAGTACAAGTTTATTTATGTATTGTATTTTTATTATACATATAATGTTCACACGAAGATACGAAATTATGTACTATTATTAATATGTACTATTAATAATTAACACGATGTGTCACACTAAATTCTTCGTAATGCAAATTCCAGAAGTATAAATATTTTTTCCGTGCTCTTATAGACACTTCCTAAGTTTCATTTATGTAGAAAACTGTAGATTACTAGATCGTAATTCAGTATTAAATCTAAAGTTTGAAGTATTATGTACTCTACTATAGAATGCTATGACCGAGTATCAGGAAATGAATGAATGAACCGATGAACGAATGAGTGCTTAAAAAAAATGATCTGTTCGAGCATATTGATTTTAAGTTGATTATAAACATGACCATTAATAACGGAATATCTCATTGAACATAGAACAGCTGTTAAAGAAATAAGATTTACCTAGAAGAATTTTCTAATACGTAGCATCCTGTTTTCAATGGAAAATTTTGCAGTAAGTACGAACTTTTTGTGTAAATTGAATATTTTTTCCAAACAGTAATGTGCACGTTTCATATTGTATAAATGACAAATGGACACGCAAAATTAAACATCGACCATTACTCCTACGTTTCATACTTTGACCCGCATCCAGTAATAAAGCATTTTTCAACCGCATAATTACGAAACATTTTATATTACCTGTCTCCGTAAAACAAGCTGTCAAATTTTGACCAGATATATTTTCAGACACCTGTTCGTCGCAGAAATAAATAAATTTATGTTTTTCACTGATACATTTCTAGAAAAATTTCTGTACTCTCAATGGAATACACATTATCAAATGTTGCTACCGTAATTGAAATAAACAAATTAATTTATCCAAGACGTTCCTGATCATCGTTAATGTTTGAATAAGTTAAAAAGCTAAATGTTACAACAATACATATAGTAGATAAGTAACGAAAGTATTACGACGGTAGGGTAACATAAAATTTATTATGTATAAATTGTAAAATATGTTACACTTTATTTAAACAGATTGCATATGAATCAACACTGAAATTTTCTTGTGTTGGAAATAAAAATAATTTTAAGATAAATGTATCATCCAGAATATTGCATGAACACGAACAATATTAATAACAACGAATATGAATAATAACATAATAAATATTGAGTAATCCATTTATAGGACATACATCGCGATACCAAATGTAATCTATAGCTAAATATGTAGAAACAGTATAAGATAAATGAATAAAAACAGAAGGAACCAATTTATTTTTAAAGATGATCAAATTCAGTTTTCATCATAGTTGATTTTAAAAATGTTTTCTCATAAAATGCTATTTCAGCTTTAAAGTTTTTAGTAAAATATATTCTTTTGCATATAAAAAGCTAGATTTATGTCGAATAAACATATAAAATGTCACAATAATGTTGGTATCAATTTTACATTGAACACTATCTACTTCAAGAAAAAGTAGACTATAAACTAGATTCAAAATTGCACAACTTCGTTATTTAAAAAACGTTAGCATGAAAACTTTTCGAAAGTAATTTAAAATAATACAATTGAAATACCGACTTCATGGCCCCGCTTATAGACGTTTCTAGTTTCCTAAAAACAGTTTCAACGAATTTTGTATCCATCGAATTTGCCATTACGTTTTTCTAACATACCAAAGATATGGTTTTCCGAAGCAAGGCAAAGGGAATTAAAAACTGAGATAAACAGTTTAAACGATAAAGATAGATACGCATAAGGTCGTCGAAGAATGCACGTTAGCCGACGGATCGATCCGCTCTGATTATCCACTCGAGAATATCCATCTCTATTATTACGTGAGAAGACGGATTCGCCTTGTTCTCAGTCATCGATTCCCTTGAATATACAATCTGATTGCAGACATGGCGTTCGCGGTTCCGTTAAATCGAAGTTTCTCTTATCGCGAAGAAACGCAGAGCAAAATCTTTCATCTGATACGATTGTTCCAGCTCCGAAAGGGGGAAGCGAGAGATTTGCAAATAGCGTGTAATTTCAATGAAATTTTTTCCTCGTCATGGCGCCGCCAATTTCTCGCCGAAAAAAATATGTTGTTGTAGGAGTTACGAGGTGAAATATGGCGTATCGAAAATAAACATCGCAGTGTGTTATTAAAAAAGGAAATTGTCAGGTTGTTTATTAACTAATTTTTTAGCTGTATGGATTACAGCGAGTTACGATGGAATGGTGAGAACATTGGAACGAATAGAAGATTGGGATAGATACAGCGACCATAAAATGTTTTGGCACATAATTATCTTACAAAACCATTCCATGTGGATCCCCATAAATGCAAACCATTTTTATAGTTCGGTTGACCTTTTTGTTCCACAGACTTTTGAGGCTGTTCAAAAAAGTTTCAGGACAAATTTATTTGCAAAAAGTGGGGATACGTTATACGAACTTTTTCATTACTGTTAAATTTGTACATCTGATGTTGACATTTTTGCGTTTCCTATTTACGATCAGTTGAATAGTTTGCTTACTGCAGTTGCTTCATTGTGAAACAACATTTGAGCGAGTGGCGATTTTCATAACGTCCAAATCCATCGATGATTACTCACACTTTGATGCTTGTTCGTAAGTTTCCAACCAAAATTCAACGAAACTTATCCTGTAAGCATTGTACACATCCGATCAAGCACCACGAGAGTTTCTCTTATTTTTTCTATTGAAACATTTGCTATCGGGACATCGCGCGTCGTTTCGAATCGGTTGAGATAGAAAACTCTGACCTAGGATAGATGTAGCAATTACTGCCACTTTAAGGTTTGCGCGTAACTTTATTTAACTATTTTAGAACGTATTTAACATAAAGATCGTTCCAGTTTGGGGCATAATATTGTTCAACCGCTCTTTTATTTATGAACATTTTTTTTATATGTTCAATATAATAAATTCATTACTACGTAATTGAAAATGTACAACAAAGTCCAATGTCCTTCGTACTGACACCTGAAAACTTTTCGTTTAAATAGAAACAATTCTTACATATATTAACACGTCAGTATGTGTATCAGATACAAGATATATCGTAAACGTATCGCCTTAGTGAATTATGACACGTTCCATACTTTATAATTATATAGGTCACGTTTTAATGTTCAACACCATATTTACCTCCCAATATTTATCTATAAATATTAAGTGTAAACGAATATACAACGTCTATGTGTTGTTACGTAAACCGAAGTTCAAACTTAGTATGAAAATTTGTTTACTTACGATTCTTTATACGTTACTTTGCTATTAAATAAACGAATTCAAGTGGCAGTTATAGGAATAGTGACAGCACGTGGGTCATTTACCATAGTCGAAAGCCACTCTATTAACTGAATTGCAAAATCTTTTGCAGAATGATAAAAGCGTTGGCAGAAATGTATCATAAGCAATTGGGATTACTTTGAATGCCACTAAAGAGAAATTAATGAATAGATAAATAACTTGAGTTTTATTTGACTTGTCCTGGAACTTTTTGACAGGGTAATATGTCTTTTCTACTTTCATTCCATTAATAATATTGTATTTTATAGTGATTATTTTTTGTATTTCGATCGTTCACATACTGTTATCGTTTTCGTATATCTAAGGATAGCTGTTCGTTAATTTATAAATAAATAAAATAAATCTCGATAGGTAAATTTGTATGAACCTGTGATATATACTTTTTTATTAGGTGCTGTTTTACTCATTCCTCGCCTTTCGTATTTTTCCTATTTTCGTGGCAGTATTGCTTATTAAGCTGATACAATACGAGTTTATATGTTTATTTGTACACATATTGTCATACAGTAGTAATAATAATGAAAATATGAAACGATAATGTGATTATTAAAACGGTATGAGAATAGTTTAGTTATTTCATGCTAAAAGTTTTAACGAATTTTGTATTTGAAGTACAACAATTATGATACAATAAGTTAAATTAAAATCTAAAATTAATTGTCGAGAAGCTAATAAGTTCCTAAAGACTACTATTAAAGCTAATAAGGGAAATAAATACAATCAACAATTCTGATTATCATTTAGTGTTAAATAAGAATTGTGAAAATCTTGCGTGTAGTTGTTAGTAACAAATAATAATAAAGAACCTAGTACGACCCCTTTTTTAAACTTTTAAGAAATATTAAGATAAAATTTGCATCGGCTAAAATTTCACCCATAATACTTTAATAATAATATTTCATTAACGCATTATAAATCTTTGGTTGAAGGACCATTTCTCCATTTGTATCTGCGTACAACGCCGGTTTAAAATAGCTTTGAAAAAGAACGGTGCCAGGGTTTTATTGAATCGGTCTGGTGTATTTTGAAAACTGGAAAAATGAAAGTCTTCTCGGGCTAGCAGCAACGGAGCAATGGCACGCGAAGAAAAGAAACGCCGTTGAATTACTCTCAATGGCGATGTTTAATGGGTGAAACGATTAATTTCCGCGCACGAAAACGATTCGCTTATTGAATTTGCCCGACTGACTTTGCGTTTAATGGACTCGGATTGAGCGTGGAAGAAAACCCGAGAGCGCAGGATAATTCTTCAGAAATACCCGGTCGAATCGACAATTAGCGGCCAATATTTTCACTCCTTTCTCTGATTGCATCGTTTTTAACGGGATTAGCTATGAAAATAAATACTCTTTGGAAACAAATGAAGAATTTATTATTATAAAACTGCCCAGTATAAAGTTTATAGCTTCTCTAGCAACGCTGAAAGTGAGTTGGGAATGAATTGCAATAGTAGTAATAGTTTAATAATAGTTCTAGTTTAATTAATACTCAAAGTAATCAGATATCTTCGCGTATCGCACTGTATATTTTTGATTTCCAATTTCAACATGAAATTTTAAGTAAATCGTTATTTTAAAGACTGGAAACATCCATTTTTTACAGAATACAAGCAACAGGTTTACCTTTCACAAAATTGAACACATCTTTAAAATTTATGTAATACCTGTTACGAAAAACATAAAAGCTCATTCAATTCAATGATATTATTTTTCGTAGAAGAAATATACTATTCTTTTGATATTAAACATTAAATTAACCATCTTTTATGAAAATAACTGTATGACAATTTTATAAGGTGTACGGAACATTATTGCTTTGAATCGTTTAATTTTACTTTGTTGTTAAAAAAAATGCATCTCCTTTTTCACAGAATATTATTTGTAACTACATACTACTTTTTAAAAATTACATCGGAAAACAATTGAACCCATCATGTACCAAAAATAACAAAATATTGTGTATTTTTATAAGTGCTTGGTAAACTAACTATAGCCACATGTATTAGGTCGTCTGATAAGTTTCTGTGAAAGAATGTAGTTGTATAGGCATGGCAAAAGTAACGCTAAACGAAATTAAATTTGCAACGTGACAATCAATAGGTTTTGTCAAATACGATCGTGTTTGGCAAGTCACAGCCTCCTATCTTTATTATTAAGGTAGTTATAGATCAAAACATGATTTACAGATTAACTTCTACACAACTTCTGCTTCTAACTACTAACCTCTATTACAGGCAAACTTCTTTTCCGAAAGGTTATCTATTAGATATTTTTAGGCTTTGCGGGCGAAGAGCTAACTATAATACTTGTTTATTACTTAGACGAATAGAGCTGCTGCTTTTCGCAAAAATTATTTTTAAGCCATGAACCATACGAAAACAGATAGCGGGACGAACTTGGAAGAAAATTTGAAAGAAAGAAGATTATAAAACAATTAAAAGTACCTTAGTCAGTCAGATACTGATATAGTGAGTTGACTGCAGAACTAAATCTTGAAAAATTCCGAGAAGTCAATTTTTTGTTGAACATAAGTTAGGAGAGTAGGGTAGAGTTTAAGCATAAGACTATCCTGCCAATTGTTCAATATTACAAAGCTATTGTGAATTGCAGTATAAACATATTGCGGCACGAACTTGCCGGACGACTTAATAATAGTAAAAAATTAAAAATACAATCTACTTTCTTCAAAACTGTCATTACACTCACATTGTTTACGGTAGGGTTATTATAAATCACACTAATTTCGAATTACAGCCACTGTACCCAAAATTTGTACGTAAAAGAAGTTCCCTTTAGAAAATCTCAACGAAAACAACGTGTGCACCGCTCGAGTTTGCAGTTTCCAAGTTCTCGTATGCCCCATGGCAATAACGGATCGCTCACAGGATCAAACGGTTGGCGTTTACGATTGTAATTCTAATCAAGGTTTACGCTTCGCCCCTAATTACCATTCTCGATGGAAGGATGCAAATCGGGCGGCGCGGTCCCGAAGTTTTCCATGGATATCGTGAGAGAACTTCCAGAAGCTGTTTCGTGCGGCTGTAGCCGAAACATAGGACGCCATAGGAATGTACGCTGGAATATAACGTCCGTCGAGGTATTTTGAATCTTGGCCCGAGGCACTTTCGGATCGTTAATCGGACAGTTTTCGAATATCTCGCTTTAAACGGTATTCACTTTGCTGGTCGCCTACGATACATGTCCTCGACGAAACTTCTATACATCCAGCAGGACACTAATTATACTCCCTTGGTGGAAATTAAAACGTACGATGACGAAATTAGCATCGATCCTGTCCTTCTTTTCGTTTCTTATACACAATGAGTTACGGAATTGTTGGCACAGGCAAAGACTTAACAGAAATATGAAAACTAAAGAGGCAATAAAATAACTTCTTATATTTCTTATATGCAAATGTATAACTTAATCTTCATGTTAATACAGCTATTATATAGAATAACAAAATTATGATATACTGTCATAAAAGAACAATATGTAACAATTTTTCGCACCAATTTTATGTGTTTTAAAGTTTAATAATTTTGGCGTAACTAACATTTTCTATGGTTTTCTTTTTATCGAATTATTAATTCTAGTCTCTTTGATATCGATTCTATTATTTTTCTGAAATAATCTTCAGTATTTGGATATTCTTCAATCAATCTATTTTAAAGGTCGACTTTATCAACAACAACAGTTTAGTCTTATAATTTTTGATAATTGAATTTTGCTTAATGTATAAATTCACACTTTTAAAAAAAAAAAAAAAATAAAAGGTTCAAACGCATATTTCATTACTTTTTATCTTTCATATCACTGATAATGTTTCACGTGTGCCAATAATTTTGTGACTCACTGTAGCTCTGCATATTGAGATTCAATGAAATTGAAATGATATTGAGTTTTGAATTAAGGAGATATTCTGTTGCAGGATACTTTTCAAGACTTTTTGCGCATTTAGTTTCGAAAGCACGTATAAAATTTTCATTGGCGGCGTTTCGCGTATATAATTATTCATATTTTCAATTTTCTTAAGGAAAAAGTTTTAAATAATTCAAACTTTTTTTTTAACGAAACAGTATCGCATATGATAGTAATTTAAGCTTAAGAGATTTTCAAACAATCGCTTAACAAAGAAAACCTTACATCACTTCCATGATTCTTGCCATTCTGCTCGTCTAAAAAAAAAAGAACTAAACAATTCGTAATTAGTATAAATTTGGCTATGGAAGACAGCAATGAAAGAAAAAGCTGACAAGATGCTTTGAAATTTGGCTATCAATATTTCATTTTGTTTTCTTGTATTATTCTTAGAATAAAAAATTAGGAAAATATACTTAACTCCGTTCTAAATTTAGCCTGAATCGGACAAGTGTATCTTGAAATATCATTGAAGCCATTTTATAAATTAGAGTTTCAAGAAAAATGCGTTCAATGGTTTTTCGTAAAATGTTTCAATGAAAATAATTACAACTATTTACCACGTACAACTAGTCTACCAGCTCAGGATCACATAGGGACCTTTTCTTGCTAAAAAAAACTGCTCAGCTAATTTCTCCTCTGCATGAGCAATACTAGTTTTCTTGGAAATTTCTGTTTATCAAGAAATCTACATGCGCTAACAATGCTACTGTTTGTCGCGTGCTTCAAATCGCTACAAAATCGTTGGAAGGAATTTAGGTATATAGTTTCACGGAGACGTTTTTAAAACTCTATTGTTTAACATAGCGCAAATAAAAATAGACGTTCCTAAATTTTTAAAGTAGACTTCACCTTGAAACCCATAAAAATGGGTGTAGCTTTTTTTCACATTTCTAATACCTTGAAATTATTTAATCTCGTCCTTCTTCTTTGGAGAAAATCTTTACTATTTCGATTAAACTTTTCTTATATTAGGTGTACACATTAATTTTTAGCCTTCAGAATTTCACAAGATTAAATATTTATTCACAGAATAATAAATACAGTATTACCATTCGATATTCTCAGCATTTTCATGTTTATGAGGCAAATTCAAGACTTGAAAGAATAGTAAAGCAACGATTTCGAATTGATTATCGTAGAATAAGTGAATGTGTTTAGAAATTGTTGATTTCAATTGTATGTATACTACCGTACATAAGTGTTTGAATACTTGCACGTCATTACAAAAATGTAGATTACACTATTTATACAATCCTCTATTATAAATTCACAATTTCATCTTTCAGACTGTCATATAATGTCTATAGACACCAAAAAATAATATTTAGCATACGTTTGCACAAATAAAAAGGTATTAATTGAAATTCGTGGAAAATTGACTTTTTTTTAAAGACGTTTAAGTTTTTCCACCACAAGTATTTCTATACTGGTTCTTACTATTATTTAGATCTTCGCGTTGAATTATATAATGTCTCCTGTTATGTCCTACAAGCCGTTCGAGATTGCTATGATATTTGATGATATTATCAAAATAATTTGATCAATTTAATAATTTTCATTAATGTGTTACGAAGTTTTTTCACTTCTGACACATCACACACTATCTACACTTCAACAAAATTCATCAATGTTCATTGTAAGTGAATATATAGGAATATATAGGAATATAATATAGCTATAACACCGTTAATCATATCGTGTTCAGTGTCCAAATACTTATGCACCTCAGTGTATGTTCTGTTTATTTATTATTACTCGTGCTAAGCGCAATAGGCGAACGAAAACTTATGCGCCCGACTGTATAAAGTATAAAAATAGACAGAATTAAAGAATAAAATTAGTAACATTGCAGATGGTATCTTGATAAAGCAAACAAGATTAAATTGTAATAGCGTAAAGCTCGTAGATTTCGAGGAGCCAACGATAATTAAAGTAATTGAATCGCGCTAAAGTAAGTCACGGTAAATTAAATAAACGGAAGATATTTTCGACACAAGAGATCATCAGATTTCGACGAACTCGTTAAATCAGACTTCAATTGTACGCTTAGATTTTGCCAAGAAACGATCGGTAATTTTCAGAAACGGACGGCGTCCCCGTAATCGATAGTAATTACGCGCTCTGTTGGGCAAACAAGGACGAGTTTGCAATTTTTATGGGCTAATGTCTGAGCGAGAGTTGAGTCGCGCGGAGTTTCGACCTGGGCCGTTGCCGTTTCCAGAAAACGGATATGCACAGATCGATGCGTGCGCCATTACGAAGCGCTTAATTGAAATTCTAATTAACACTCACGGCATCGTTGTTGTTCTACGCGTGCATCACACGCGGCATAAACCCTGTGACATGCTCGAAAGATTTTATTGAGAGTGTCGGACGGTCCACAAATCTGGAAATACACTAAACTTTGCAAACTTTGCTTTCAAGTGTCGCTCGTTCTCCTTGGCTCGTTTGTTAAACCTAAAGTCAGAATGACTACACGAACCACTTTAGGGCGACAACTTCTTTTTAACGCGTGTACGAAATTATGATTGATGAAGTTCTCATTGATCTTTTATAATACATAGGGTTGATGTCCCAATTGCTGTCAGTGTATCTGTAACCGACACTTGAATTATTTGATTTAATAGGAAAGTAATGCACGAAGAATCGTAAGTAAACAAAATTTTATAATATACTTGGACTACGGTTCACGTAACAACAAATAGACATTGTATATTCGTTTACACTTAACATCTAAAATGAAATATTAGGGGAAAAATGTGCTGTTGAACATTAAAACATGACCAATGTAATTATAAAGTATGGAACGTGTCATAATTCAGTAAAGGCGATACGTTTACTGTACATTTTATATTTGTTACACAAACTGAATCACTAATATATGTAATAATTATTACTATTTAAATGACAAGTTTTCATGTGACAGTAATAGGGACATTGGACTTTGTTGTGCATTTTCAATTACGTAGTAATTAATTCATTATATCCAACATATAAGAAAGTGTTCATAAATAAAAGAGACGTTGAACAATATTATGCTTCAAACTTGGAACAATTTGTAGGTTAACGAACTTTTAAAATAGTTAAGTAAAGTTACGCAATAACCTTAAAGTGGCAGTACGTGGTACATCTACCCTACGGTGGGTGTACGATTAAATTACTTTAATCGCCGCTTTAATTATCACTATTTTAATTATAATAGGATTAGGTTGATAGCAGCACATAGCTGTAATAGGGATAACTTGCGTGAAAACATTACTTAAGGTATTCTCACGTTCAATATCATATGTTATTATTGAATATTGTAATTCAACCATTTAAGCGGAGAGAGCGAACATATCAACTCCTTATCTCGACTCAATTTGTGAATTAACTTCATTGGTTTAGTGTCATTTGATGTTTTTGTAAAACAATTGAAATTATTGTACTTCCATACCATATTTGTATAATTCTAATACATTTACTTAAAATAACGACGCAGCAAAATTCCTGATAATCTTTTTTACTTACTATTACATAATTACCTCTATATAACGTCACAAAAAAGTACATTTTAAGTCTTATATAATTTGTACCTTCTTAACTACTGGTTCTTTGTTTAGTACTTTCTAGTTATACTTTAATAACTTAATCGTACCAATCGTATTTCTAAAAATAACTCGTCAAATTCGGTTAGAACACATATGTAAATTTATTTTAGTATTTGTTTTGAGCAACATTTTTGCAAATGTATGTAGTTCTCTTTCTATCATCGTGATTATGTACAATAGAACCATTTGAGTATTGTTGAGAAATGGTTAAATTCAAAGTTCCGTAACTTTGTCAATATTCATCGAAAGCATCTGTGATAAGGAGCAAAGGAAAGCTTAAACTTGTAAGTTTTTAATTCTTTAGGCTAATTTTGCCTTAGTTGCTGACTAATTGTAAGAGATAAAATCCTCCATTAAAAAGGGGATAGTTCAATTGTAAAAATTCCTTGACGTTTGACACGGCCTGTAACCTACAGAAAATAATGTTAGCGATTTATTGTTTATAGCGTCGGGATGTATGATCATCTTCTTTTAACATAAGCGAAACCCTGGAAGCAAAACTTTAGGAATCGATCCAAGTAAAATCAACCTATGTAATAAAAAGAGTAAAAGGTTTAAGCTATAATTTGATTCCTGTCGATATCATTTTCAATGAATATTAACAAAGTTATGAAACGTTGATTTTGATCACTTCTTAGCAGTTCTGGAGTGGTCCTAATTCAATGGCCAGGGACTATGTTAAGTCACCCGATAAGTTCGTGTCACAATATTTCTGTATTTCATAATATTTTTTAATTATCGAACAATTAGAGCTCGGTGCATCTTAATTTAGCTGTTCAAGTTCAATTTAAGAAAGGCAATTGATATAGCAGAGTTCTTCTACTAGAACTATAAAACTAACTGTAAAAATATAAACATAGTCACTTGATAACTTGCAATAAAAAAATGGGTCTTTGGATATTTTTAAAATTCGGTTCCGCGGTTAAAGAATCTGAAAAATTCTTAGACGTGTATTCCACTGAATAAAGTATCTCTAATTTTTGTCACAACTTTTTATGTAATAGATTAAAGAAAATGGAGCTTAAACTGTAAATTACGTTTAGGTTTGCAGTTACCCTAATGATAGCGATGGGAGATTGAAACTTATCTGGACAGATTTTATTTGAAAAATCTATTTATTAACATGTCACAAATTCAATTCCGTTTCGGTATAAAATTTAGTACGAATTTTTCGGACGAATAGAAATAAATAAAATCTAATACCTTTGTATAGTGCTTCAATCTTGTAATGCTTTTCAAAATTTCCATAATTTCGTATACATATGTTTATTATTATATATACTGTTACATTACAATCTGTGTTTATATTTCGAATTATTTATGTCTGTCTGAATATGAATGATGATATGCATTTTCCATTTATTTGTTATGTTTTTGATCTCTTGATGATTTATGCACTTTGCAATATCAAAAGCAAATATGACGTACTGATTAATTATTTAGGAAGAGAAAGGAGCGGAAAGTATGAAACCCTGACAACTTAAATCAGTAGTTAACAATCAAGCATCATCCTTTTCAATTTACGAAACTTTATTACTTAGTAGCAATTAGTACATATTTCTTCATTACACGTTTAATTCTTCCCTGTTTATTTCAGTTTTTTTAAAATATTAATCATTCGTCCCGAATTCTGTTGTTTTTAAAAATATTAGTATTAAACATCTACCAAAATATTAAAATGTATTAGAAAATGTTGAGTACTTTAAATTTTTAATTTATTACACTTAATCGAATAATAGAAAACACGAATACAAAGTATGTTATTGTACTACACGTGAAAAAATGATTTTAGTAATGTACCAATACTTACTTTACTTTAATTACAAATAAAACAACAGAAAATACATGAAACATTTTCCTCCTGCTTTTCTTCTTTTTATTTTTCACTAACGTTTGTTATTAGTTTTATCTTTTCTTTTCTTTTTTGGTTTCATCATTGATACTTTTAACACTGCCATTACTGTTTCTTGAATTTAACTTATTGTTGAAATCAGATTTTACATTACTAATTACTCATTTTTTTCATTCATCTAGAATTTTGTCAGCGTTCCCTTTTATTCGGTTTTTCTTACGTTTTATACTTTATTGTAACTATAGCTTTCAGCTTTATATTTTTATGTTTTTTTCATTGAGTATCACTGTCTGAGTATCCAACCTTAAAGGTTAAAAACTAATGTTCTAAATATTAACATTACCTTCCACTATTTTCACAGATATATAACTGAAGCGTTTTCTAAGATGAAACATTTTTAAATTACTTTTTTTTTCGTCTTCAAATTTTGCTTTCAAACTTTTCGCCACCGGTGTATGCAGTATATACTATCATGTATACCCGCAAATAAATAAATAAATATTCATAGCGACACCCTAAAATAAAAAAAGAAGCTTATTCCAATTACTCGAATAGAACACTTCAGGTACGGCAAATAAATTTTCAATCGTTAAGTAAATTTTTTATTTTTCAATGGAACAATTTGCTACTTTTGAATCATGCTGTAGCCCTACCGCGGACATAAGTCTTTCCTATTCTCGTGACACTAATGGTGAGGCCAGTTCGAGCAGATAGGATCTTCTTCGGTTCTTCTTCCTTGTTTCTTTGGTGAGCTGCGTGACAGCGGACTGACTCACGCACTCACGCGTGCACGCACGAATCGTTACGTTGGAGCTTAGCGTTTTGCTTTTTTCCTTCAGAACACGAACGATCGTTTGATCCTTCCGCTCTGTAGATCCTTGAAAGATCCTTCTACAACGAACATTTGAACTTATCTCGGGTTACCATGACGTATCTTAGAAATAGTAATAAAATTCTCAGGTGCGCTATCGACTGATATACAAAATATTAATCTCTCTGTATACTCTGTGCGATAGCTTAAAGATGGATTCTTATTTAGACATTTTGAAAAGGGAATTTTTCGATTTTTCTAAACATTTGTTGCTTGGAAATGTGTCCTCCAGAACTCAAAATAGTGTTGATGGAAATTGCGCCATTCATTGTATCAGCTGAATAGTCTAAGAGCTAAGCTATAAGACGAATTGTGTACAAATATTTTCTTAAGACAAAGTAATTTAAATGCGGCAGTTTTAAATGTTGGTAAACATGTTTATGAGAAATGAACATAAGGTGGTCTATTCCGGCAATGTGATCAAATCTTGTACATGAAATAATAATAAAAGCTTGAATTCGATAATATGGACTATCGCATAGAAACTCTATTAATATTTTCTGGCTACCAAATTTTGATTGCCTATGCAGAGGTGGACCTAGGAGTCTTTAAGGGAAAGAGAAATTTTAACATTTTTATTTAATATTAAATTTTCCAGAATGTGACATAATATTTGTAGAAACTGTTCACTTGTTGGGGGGGGGGGGGGGGGGGCTATGAATTGGCTGAATTTTTAACCAGAATTTAGGTAAATTTTACAAATAGTGGATGCAATGTGAGTCATTATTAGGCAACAACTAAAAATCTATACAGATAGATGTAATTATTGCAGTAGAAGATTGAGCGATTCAATAAAAGAAACAAGCGTCCACTATACGAAATAAAGGTAAAATTAGACTTCTAGAATAGCAAAGTGTTCTAAAAATATTTGTTTACCCCGAGAAGAGTTCATTCTGCTAAAGAATTGAGATAAGCAGATTAAAATAAATACCACAATTAAACACCATTCTTTTAATATTATACAAAATCTCATTGAAATCTTTTCTCGAAACAATATTTCTCAAACTAGCGAGTGTAATATTTCAAAAAGCGTTCAAACGACTGATTGCTTTTGTACAATTCTTAAAATGCATCTGCCAATTGCTCTTATCATTTTTAAGTCAATATTGTAAATACATTTCTTTGTAATACTCGGGAGTTACGAAGTGAACATCGAATATCGTATTTTACACGAACATCGTTTACAGCCACCAATATTTTTGCTATATGAAAAAATAAACTAATACTTGCCAGTAGAAACTTTATAGTTGCTTACGTAACTTCGATGCAAGCCAATGCTTTCTTAGTTAATGGTAAGTTCATAATTTTGATGATTATCTCATTAGTATATTTCATTTAGATTTTGAAGTAACAGTTTGAATAGAACAGTATTCATGTACGAAAACATAGCTATAGAAAAATGTGTAAGTGTTGAACATTCTGATCGATATTGTACTTTACGTGTCCTCCCTCGACCTTGAAGGACTGACAGAAAGAACAACGCAAAGGTAGAAGGGTTAATATCGAGAAAATTGTCAAAGTGCGCATATTACAACTGCCTACGTGATACACTTTACCTGCAATTAAAAGTTAGTGTAAGCATAGTTAATGTTCACAGACATATATTATTCAATATATACTTTAGTGTTATATTACATATTATTATATTATACCATATATTATTTAACACTAGGTTTACGGAACTCGTCAATTTGACGCATTTCAGATTTCATACCTATAATTATAGAGACCATAAATATTATTTTTCAGTACTTTATGTTAACTTTAATTAATACAATGGTATGAATATGTATTCTAATTGATTCTCTTCATCCTCAATCTACTAATTTCGAATATTTATATGTAGTATACGTATTTTTCCGTAAGCCTGTCAAATTATGCAATTAACGTCCGTAAACCTAGTGTTAATATCGTGCTTCATATGGTAACTAAGTATGTATGATTTTGAGTTTTTTTTACCCTTTGACTGCATATATATATATATATATATATATATATATGCCTTTCGCAGTCAAAGGGTAAAAAAAAACATCCGATATGTACATACATCCCGTAGATTTTGTATAATACCACATAGATTAATTTCCTAACCTATTATTATTACATAACAATATTTGAAGACTTATTTTAACAGCTACCTAATATTTTATTATTTTAAAGTTCAGTTTATTTTATTCACAAATAAATATTTTGCATACGTGAACCATATGCGTATTTTGATTATCGATGCTCCGCATGTGAATATCGCCGCATAGTCAGTTAATAAATTTTTTTTTTGAATCGAGTAAAATTTAACAGTATCTGGCCTATGCATATATTTTAGTTGTATTTTAAAATTATCAATTTTAGTTTATTTCCATTAAAGTGTATAAAAACTAGAATACTATTTTCCTAAAATTGTATTTAAAAATTTCCATTAAATACATTTCAACTAAAAAATTTGGAAACCAGAGATGTTCCCTACAGAAAAAAATGATAAAGAAAGGGCAGAAACGACAAAATAAAATCCCGGATCAATCGGTTTTCCTTTAATCCTCCATCCAGCGGATTTCTTCCATTGTCAACCTACCCTTTGCAAAAAGAACTCCCCAAAAAATGTTCGTATCAACCATTTCTCCCTTTAATCCTCGATCCAGTCGATTTCTTCGATCGTTAACCTATCATCAAACGTCCCGAACGTAATGTTTGCTGTGTTCGTTTACACTGCAAAAGTGAGGCACAGGACAGGCGAATTAACGTAACAGGCTGAGGGTAATAAATCAACATAAGCAGATGGGAAATCCTGCGATGTGTCATCTCGTTGTAAACGATGTCCATTCGGTGTTACGTTTCTAGTTTATTGCCATGGAGCGCGCCGGACTGGGCGGCCGGTAATAAAATATGGCGCGACGGACGCGAGAAAATATTTCCCTGGATATTGGCGGAAAATATTAAACGTTACAGTGAAACTTGTTAAGAGATGGACGTGGTGTGCTCGATTAAGCCTGATCCGATTTCGGCTTCTCTTGTCGAGCGATTATTCGCCTCGATAAAACCATTCGATCTAACACGCCGCGCGAGAGATTCGTCTCCATGCGACAGGAATAATATAACTTTGTTAATCTGTATCGTCTAATCGGCTTTCGTTTTTCATTTTTTTTTCATCCTTTTCTTGGTTACCACACTTTTTAGTTTTCTTTTAATCTTGTCTATACGCTAGTGTGAACTACCACTAGCGTAAACCAACGGTACCGAGATAGTTTCATATAGGATAAATGACCGAATTACTGTCACTGTTCCTATAACTGCCACTTGAATTCGTTTATTTAATAGCAAAGTAATGTATAATGAATCGCAAGTAAACAAATTTTCATACTAAATTTGGACTTCGGTTTACGTAACAACACATAGACGTTGTATATTCATTTACACTTAATATTTATAAATAAATATTAAGAGGTAAATATGTTGTTGATCATTAAAACGTGACGAATATAATTATAGAGTACGGAACGTGTCATAATTCAGTAAGGCGACACGTTTACTATGTATCTTATATCTGTTACACAAACTGACGTGCTAATATACATATGTAAAAATTGTTTTCATTTAAATGATAATTTTTCAAGTGAAAGTAATAAGGACATTGGACTTTGTTAGACATTTTCAATTACGTAGTAATTAATTCATTATATTCAACATATAAGAAAATGTTCATAAATAAAAGAGACGTTGAACAATATTATGCCCCAAACTGGAACGATTTTTAGGTTAAATAATTTCTGAAATAGATAAACAAAGTCACGCGACAACCTTAAAGTAGCAGTAATAAGTTTATGGGGCAAATTTATTTAATTATTTCAGAATTTATTTAACCTAATAATCGTTTTAGTTTGGAGCACAACATTGGTTAACGTATCTTTTATTTATGATGATTCTTTTCTACGTTAAATATGATGTATTAATTACTAATTCAATGAAAATATATAACAAAGTATAATGTCCCTCGTACTATCATTTGAAAAGTTGTCACTGAGACGGAAATGGTTCTTACATATATTAGCAATTCAGTTTATACGACGGATAGAAGGTAAATCGTAAAATCATCGCCTTTACTGCATTATCAAAATTTCAATACTTTCTACTTAAAGTACGTAAGCCGCGTTTTTATGCTCAAACAACACAATTCAGCTGCTAATATTTATTTCTACACATTAAATGTAAATATATATGCGCAATGTCCATATGCTGTTACATAAAAATGAAGTCCAAAAGTATTGAAATTTTGTTAGTCTCGATTTTTCATACATTCGTTCGCTATCAATTAAAATAACTAAAGTGACAATTATAGGTATACTGACAGTAATTGGAACATCTACCCGAGAAAGCGGAGTCTCAAACGTGATTTCATTACTCTTAACTATCGTCGTATTTTGGCTTATAGAGTTACCCTCTGCTGTTTTTCTCACGGCTTTCCGAACACCGTGTATGTACACATATATCTCCATATGTATTGAAATGCCATTTATCCCCCATAGCCAGATCTTTTTTACTTTTACGACTAAAGAAATTATCAGTAAATTAAAATTTTCATTTCAATTCGAAAACCAGAAATTAACAATTACTATATAAGTGACTGGCATCGATACACCGATAAAGTAACAGTTACTAAAAATACAATTGATGCAAGTGAATTTAATGAACAGAATTTAATGAAATTGTAGTATTTAAATATATCTAAATTTTAAAATCAATGGAGTACTTAATTAATACCAGCTATGTAAACAGATTTATGTGAATCATAAAAATAAATAAACTAGCTATTATTGCAATAAGGAGAAACCTTTATTTAAACCTGATCATATTCAACGAGGTATAAGTATACCATCAAAAAATACTGTGCATTACATTTCAAAAAAATATTTTAAAACCAATGAATGTTGTACGATTAATGTCAGTGAACACGTATATAACGAAAAATAGGAATTATTCTATTTCAGATACAAATGTACTCTGTTTTAAATTGCATGGAACATTTAGAACTTCATAGAATAAGCGATAAATGCTATGTTGTGTCAGACAGATTTCTATACTAATCGAATAATTAAAACCTTTTATATTTCATAAAATAGAGCTTGTATAAAATGCAAGAAATAATGCAGCCAATTAAAAAATTAAATGACTTTAAAAAAGCTATTTCAAATATCTTTATAATTATATAAATGATCACAGTTTGAAGATATTGAGATACTCAGAATTTGAATCAAAGATTGATTTGTCGGTTATAAGTGCTTAACGAATTTGAAAACGCAACATTTTTTATTCCGTATAATTTGACTTTTATTTTCATTCTTAATTCGTTCCAATACGTTGCCACAATATTTTTATATATTCTACCTGAAAACGTTTACGATACACGTACAAAGTGCTATCATCGTTCGAGAAGTCTGCAATAAAAATTTTCCCTCCATCGAAAGTAACAGTTTTCATGGAAAATTTTCCACATGAAACTCGATCAGTGAACAAGCCGTGCTGTTCTGTTTGTACATCTAAATTAATTGCGATGGCAACGTGGTTAAAAATGATTTACCAATTTATCAGCTAATTACGCGCCCTTCTACTTCAAGCACATCGACTCGATGCAACAATTTTTTGCACATTAAATTGCTTAAGCAATTTCATTCCATTTTCTATATTAACGAATTTTTATTATCACGGTTACCTTGTTTGTCATCTTGTTCGTGGAATAAAGTTGCATAAATCGTTAACGTGATCAATCGAAACGTTTATCATTTTACATTTTTATTTTCTTTCCACGGTTATATGAGCGTGCATGTAAAACTTCGATAAATTCCACTTAATATTTTCATCGACGTATTAATTGTACTCGTAACACGCGGAATTTAATCGCAACGTCAATCGGCTCGCCGAAGAGCTTTTAAACGCGACGTACCAATTAATTAGTAAACATCCGTCTTACCCGATCCAGCAAGGTGGTTATGCGTGGAAATTACTTCATCTACACGTTAAAACTGATGGAAGAATTAACAACGAATTGTCGTCAACCGCGAAATAGATTACATTTTTTTATTTAGCTACATCGTGGAATTACATCGATATAAAAAGGTTTGCCAGGCTAATCGATTATCATTTCGACCGCCGTGATCAGATATGGCCGATCCATAAATTGAAGTAAACCATCTCTATCGCTTTGTTTCAAGATACATATTAGCTGATTCATATTAAATAATTGACCTTTACGTTTGACGCGGGAACTAGTCACGATAAAGGTCTCATTATTGTCAAACACGTAAAAAGAAATACCTTACAGTTAGTAAATTCAATTCTGTATATTGTGTGAATTAGTTTGCAGTTTATTTTGATATATTCTTTCCGTCGTTGCTTGGCCACACCTTTAGTGCCGCGTTAGTGTGACATATAAAAAATACCAGTTTTTTCCTGTTTTAAATTAAAATTGTAGAGTTTTACAAAGAAAAAGATGTACAAATTATTTTTCAGTAAGATTAATTAATGCAATGCGATAAGACAATAGTAAAAACTCATTAATGTACGTTTTAATGAATTGTATTTTCAAAGTTTTACGTTTTGTAGATATCATTTCGTGCAAAATTTTTTAATTTTCGACCGATTTCTCTCCCTTCTTTTGCAACTTGTGGTCTAATCTTCGTCGTTTGGATTAAGTTGGATAAAGGAGAAACTTCAACACGACGTTTTTCTCCTGTCAGCAATTATTAGTAAGTCTGTGGCTGACATAGTTTTTCCTATATTACAGTCGTCTATCGAAATACGTGGGGATTCGGGACATCGATGCACAGTGGTAAAAATGCTGATTTTCGCTGGATAGAAACAATTGCTTTCATAAAATTCAATCCTAATTAATTTGAAACATTTGGTTAATAGACATATCAAACTGAATAATTTTAAATAATATATCTCATTTCTTTCATTTTTTTTTACAAATATGTAACGATAATCCTAAAAAATCTCAACTATGAAGATTTACTTTTCATTCCTTCAAATTAATAAATAAAGAAATTTAACGGAAAGAATAGCTTTTATGTTACAATTTTCAACTCTAATCTTCTACTGCTAGACAAAAATTATACTTGGACAACGAAATTGCAATTATTAAGTCATAAAGAGCCATTGTTATTCTATAATAATTTTGTCCAGCTAGAATTAGCGTTTTTACCACTTGGCGACATACCGAATAATTTAAATTCCGTGAAATTTTGAGAAACACCCCTCCCCATTTCTACCACAAATTTGTATTATATATACAGCTGTATGTCATCCGGAAACGTTAGCTATATGTTGTATAAACTATCGTTCAAAAGATTCCGGGCACTTGATCCAAACGATATCAATGTTTGAGCTGTTGTAACTTCGTAAAAAGTAGTCGTACAATAATTTTCGTGGCGTCATTTTAAAGGTTACAGCCTGCACGTTTACACCCCTAAGTTGAATTTTCTTGAAAATCATGTTACACCAGGAAGCGATTAAAAACGTAGAGATGGGTTTATGAAAAAAAAAATTACAAAAATCCAAACTGGTCCCAATTGTTTAAAAAATATGTTACACGTGTAAGATTACTATGAATTTAAAGACCGAAGTCTTCCCTTTAAAGTTGGTATACGATTTATAGTCATGGTGTTATTCTATTTTGAATGAAAAGCGTGCCGTTTGAATTGAAATACAATTTGGTGTCGATGGTGTAACATAATAACACATAAATGTTACTTAAACATCTAAAATAGTAATTAAATTCAATCTTTACAACTTTCTTACGGTTTCAGTGACAATTTAAGCAAAAAGTTATGAATTTGAAAATTTACCACTACTATAATAAGATTAAACAGCTTTGTCGGATAAGTATCCAGATAGATACCCTATAATAGAAATACACATTACATTTCCGAACAGAATATGTATGTTAAAGAAATAAAAGTGTTATTCAAGAACTCCAAGAACTGCACTGTTCAACGACAGTTATGTATAGGTAGAGGAAGAGGTTTTCCAAAAATTTTAAAACATATTTCAATTTTATAAAAATCAAATAGGCAACCGGAAAGTAAATAAATATCCAAACGTAACCTAAATAGAATTTTTTTGTCCTTCAAATATTATAACGTATACCGTGCCTTGGATATTTCATATATTTTTAAATATTACATGTGTTTTTAATTTTTTCAAACAATTAAATTTTCCATTCATAAGAAACTACATTTATTACGTATTGTGTGAATGTGTATTATTTACACTTTACGAAAGTATATTATCATTTTTGTGACTCTCCAAAGTCGCGGCGACTTCAAAGATTGCGAAATAATCGCGTACTTCAAGAGACAACTGTTATAAACTACGTGACGTAAACGGAAAGATCATTAAAATCAGCTCAACACTCAACGTATTAAGGATTACTCTTTGCTGAATTGCGAAGAGAGACTGTGTGCAGTGGCTAACAATCAGTTTCATTTATGGAAACTGTATTTTCTTGGTGTACCACTTTGCTTTCTCTTAATCCATTCATTAATACGAATGACTATGGTTACCCATTATTGAATATTGGTTGTGCACTAGACGTGACAATAATAAGCACTAAAATTTGCAATGTTTCAGTATTCCAACCACTAATTTTTAATATGTAGTATGAAATTAAATATAAATAATGTGAATTAATTTCAGTTGTTCTAAGTAATAATTTATTATAGTTTCAACGTACTTACACTGCAGCCACTGTTTTCACGAAAATGTTAATGAGTATTAATCTTGCATAATAAACGGTTCTTAACGACGATGATGTTAAATAAATGATGATGATTAAACAAAATTTGAACGAAATACAAAGAAATACACAAGTAATTATCCATGTTTAAGCATAACGTTTTCGAACACAAATAATAGACACGTACAAGTATGTGTATGTACAATCAGTCATGAAAATTTACATTCATCGTCCAAATTTGAAATATTCAAACATTTTAAGAAACAGTGAAGAATAATAAAAATGGGGTAAAAAATTATGAAATATAAAATTACAAATGAGAGAGATTCCAAGAAGAATTTTGTAAAGGCAGCATCATAAATTACATGAATAAAATTGCTTTTAAAGATGTAGAAAATCTTATTTTATTTATGCTAAAGAAATTATAGAACGTCACAATTGTATCAGAAGGAGTAGTAAAATATAAAAATAGTTATAAAAGAAGTTTTGTATATTTCAGTATATAGACTTACTATTAGACTTTCATGAAATCGTGTTTTTGGTTTATGCATATCTTGTTGCAAACAAATGGAAAAAGCATTACCATTTCCCGGAAATTAGTGTAATTCTAATTAATAAATAAATTAACCTGAAACGATTCAATATCTTGTGTCTTGGGGTTTGAAATATTTGGCATTTGAAAGTGTATGCCAACTTTCATGGCTGACTGTATGCATTTTATTATGATCTCGACCATGAATTCGGACTTGGTATACAAAAATTCTGAATCCTTAACTTCTTCACTTCTGTTCATACTCACTCTTGCATCTCTTTTCCTCTATGTTCGTCCATTCAATCGGGCCTCTGCTTCCATCCTCGTGTAGCATATCCCTGTATATTCTTATCCTCGGCTGCTCATCTTTCAACTCACTACCTCTTACCATATGGCTTAATATCCCCCTTTCCTTCCTACATACTCTACATTCCTTTCTCTCCTGAGATTCCCAGTGTCTACCTCTTCATTTCCGCACTTTAATTATTCCCAAGAAGCAAATGTGAAAGTAGAAACGAAAAAAGAAAAGCATGCGAAAAATCGAAGAAACCGATCTTTAGAATCTGTAAAATTAAGAGGTTTACTAAAAAAAGGCCCATGCCAAATCTACAAGAATTTCTTTTTTTCTTTTTCTGTACCATTACGTAATAACTACAATTTAGCATCCACCCTAATAACTTCCAGCCCTATGGTATGTAAGCTTTCCTGAATACAAGCATACTAAAATTCCAACTCTTGCTGGATACTTCTCGCGTAGAGAGAGAGAGGGAGAGAGATAGAGTGAGAGAGAGAGAGAGCAGTGCCCGCAATAAGAATTAGATTAAACAGCAATTTATCAATGTTTTACGTATTTCTTCATTTACCAAACATGGAGTAGATGTACCAATTACTGCCACTTTAAGATTATCGCGTAACTTCGTTTAACTATTTTAAAAATCATTTAACCTGAAAATCGTCCAAGTTTGGAGCACAATATTGTTCAACGTCTCCTTTACTTATTAACATTTTTTTATATATTGAATATAACGAATACGCAATAGTGAAATAATTGAAAATGTAATTGAAAATATACGACAATGTCCAATGTTCCTATTATCGTCACTTGAAAAGTTGTCATTTAAATAGAAATAATTTTTACATACATTAGCACGTCAGTTTGCGTAACAGATATAAGATGTATAGTAAACGTATCGTCTTTATTGAATTATGACAATTTGTATACTTTAACGTTCAACAGCACATTTACCTTCTAATAGTTATTTTTAAATATTAAGTGTAAACGAATATACAATGTCGATGTTTCGTTACATAAACCAAAGTCCAAATTTAGTATCAAATTTTGATTAGTTACGATTCTTCATACATTATTTTACTATTAAATAAAATAATTGAAGTATCGGTTATAGGGACACTGACTGTAATTGGGACATCTACCCTATGTAGTCATATAACATTCCAAATTGATTCACTGTAGAGTAGATCTACCAATAAATGTACACTTAAGGAAATCGCTGACTCTTTATGTCGAATTTATATAATAGTATTAATGATTATTCTGAGTATAATGAGTATTCTGATCATTCAACCCCGATTCTTTAATGTGCGAATTTTCGTGTAAGACATACAAAAGGAAAAAACATAAAAGAAGTAGAAAATACAAGTATGTAAATTAGAAAATAAAAAATAATGATTTCACCAATGAGTGGACATTGTTAGCCATGAATACTAGTGAATAAACACTCTTATACATAGTTCGCATAGAAAAACTTTTATTCCCTTTTTTTTCTTTTTCTTCTATTCGTACGTTCCTTTACTCGTTTTTGTATTTAATGTTCGCTCATCGGTGAGTGTTCATTTACTGGTGCATTTATCCTACAAAGCTTACAGTAGTTGGGGAATCAATGATTTATTCAGGATAAAATGTTATACAAAGTGTCAAGTAACATAAGTTTTGATGCCAACATTCGATATTAGTCATTTAATGTCAAATTCAATTGCGATTTATTAATACCGAAGAAAAGAAACATTTTTTTTCTAAAAATTCTGTTTTCTTGTAAACGTATGTATCGTGGCATGTGATTGTTTTGCATTGGGCCCGACAATTTGCAAACGCAAAGTACTTATATCCATCTCTTGTGTATTTGCGTGTCGTCGTACGGTCACTTACACGCGTGTACCACGTATGAACGCTCCGAGACGCTTACATGCGTCTCTCACGAACAGGTATTTATTCGAATCCACTCGAGGGAATCGAGATTTTACGACTGCGTGCATCCCAGATAGATCTTTTTGTGCGTAACTTCCACTCGGCGGGCACACGCGAAAGCCACGTGGAATCGTCTATAAAACGGTGTCGTACCCGTGCTCGCATGATGAGAAATACCGTGCTGTGCAAAAAACGAACCTTTATTACGATCGTTGTTAATAATCCACTACACTGTAGCGATAAACGAGAATAATTTGTTACTCAGGTCTGCTGGCTTGCATAAGAAAATTTGATCACTGAATTGGGAGTGCAGATGGATTCCATGGTATTGTATATACATACTTTATCTGTAACACTAAAACTACCAACGATTACGGCGTACTTGTTAGTTCTACTAAAGAAATCGTGAAAAAATATACCTATTTGAAGAAACATGCAATTCATGAGAAACAAATCTTTATACATTCTTTTTATAAAAGATTCCAGAAATTCTTCAAAACTACATTGCTATTTATGCAATCTTTGTGAGAAATTACGAATTAGTCATTTTAATCGTCTTGGTAGTTTTAGTATTAAATATTTATTATTATTATACAAATTTGTTAACGTATACACTATTCGAAAATTATGGTACAATAGGAAAAGAGACAATTCCTTATGCAAAAGTAAGTCGAAAATATGGAATGAAAATTCTTTTCATTAAGTAATTGTTTTTAAGGGTGAGTTTTTAAGAAATTGCTTTTAAACATTAGTTCGTTACGTGTACACTTAACATATAATTTACCAGGAGTAATCCCGGGATAAAGACGGAAGCTATTATTATTTTTAAGACGGTTAAAAAATTCTCCACGTCATTGTAAGCAATACAGTTAATATGTACCATTTGTATCAATTCACTAATAAAAGCTGATTATGATATACGTGTGCTTATTTAAGTTACGATGCTTCCTCTGTTTATTTCTCGATTATTTGAGCATTTCACAATTACAGAGAATGTTTAAGTAAGTACGTTTCGGTGATAAATTATGCTATATGGATTTAAGATTTTTGCGAACGCAGCGTGCATAACATGCTCGTGCAGAAAAGTGTACGCAGGGAAAACTGAGAAGAAAATAAATACACGCATCTAAGAACACCAAAGATGCATGAGGTTCGGTTATGTTGGATCCCGGGTAAAGGAATCGAGTACAACTATTAGCCGCGATGAAGTTTATTTGAGATTTTACAATGGTTTTGTTGATGTTGGACAGAGTGTCGTCGAGACGGTTTTTCACTTCAATGTAGTTGCTAACTAAACTGATTTTGTGGCCTGCTGAGGAAATATATATAAGGTTGAAGTATTTGTAAGGGACCCGGAGATGGGATAGCGTGGAAATATGTAAGAGTCTGTGGATCTAAGGATGATGCGTAGGATGACTAAGGGTCTTAGGATGATGCATAGGATGACTGACGGTGAAATGAAAGTGATAGGCGATTGAAAAAAATATAGGGTAAATGACCCACGTACTGTCACTGTTCCTATAACTGCTACTTAAATTCGTTTATTTAAAAGCAAAGTAATGTATAAAGAATCGTAAGCAAACAAATTTTCATACTCAATTTGGTCTTCAGTTTACGTAACAATATCTAGGCATTGTATATTCGTTTACACTTAATATTTATAAATAAATATTAGGAGGTAAATGTGCCGTTGAATATTAAAACGTCACCAATATAATTATAAAGTATGGAACGTGTCATAATTCAGTAAAACTATACATTTACTATCTATCTTATATCTGTTACGCAAATTGACGTGTTAATATATGTAAAACGTGTTTCTATTTAAATGAAAAGTTTTCAAGTGACAGTACGAAGGACATTGGACTTTGTTGTACATTTTCAATTACGTAGTAACGAATTTATTATATTGACTGTCGCGACGCGACTTTAGGCGTAGCAGACCAAAGGGGCTGCGAAGCCGTTTTATAACTTAGCCTGCGATCAGAGAAAACACGCGGCCTGCTGACCTCGTGCGTAGGCAAAAATAACGTTGCCAGGAAAACGGTATCTTTTAGCAGGCCTAAGGCAGAGACTCCGCTCTCCACGGTTCCACCACGTTCATCCCTTCTCCTAAACACAATTTTTACCTAAATGTTTCGACACCAACCCTCACGACGTTCAGTTCGCCACCGCCAGTCACACAGAGCAGTTGACAAACATGAGTCAAGCACATCACTGCGTCATACATAACACACATTCGTTCAAAGACACCGACATTCAATCTGAGCAGTTGTGATATTAAATCAAGGCATCTTAAACGTTCGCGAGTGTCATTTTATTTCCAAACCCACCCGTTACCTCATTAAGTTGAAGTAAGGGCAGTGTTGCCAAGGTATTCATTACGGCCGATATGGTGACGCAACATTGACCATATAAAAGAAATGTTCATAAATAAAAGAGCGGTTGAACAGTATCATGTTCCAAACTGGAACGATCTTTATGTTAAATACGTTCTGAAATAGTTAAATAACGTTACGCGATAACCTTAAAGTGGCAGTACGTGGTACATTTACCCTATGATGCAACTGAAACGAATCTTTATTCATATTTTCCACAGAAAATCACGGAACGTTCTAAAAAATGCGCTGCTGTAAGTTGATATAATTTGTATAGCAAATTACCGACTAGTCATGTTGACTGCTTTGATAGTTCTAGTATTAATTGGTCAGCTGTTGAATTGGAACACCCTCCGATTGGCTGGTCCACGGTTCCACATCAGTGACCATTCATACTTAAGCACCGAGTAACGAATCAGATTTGCGTTCCGACTTATGGCACAGATTCAATAAAAACACATACTATTGAGGATGGAACTCAACTTGAATCCTAATTTTAGCTTTCTATTATAAGATTGGAGGTTATTAAATAAATATTGCCTGTAATATTGAAATGGTTTGTACGTGACACGATATGTAATCAGTGATCAGCTAATGCTAGCATACGCATGTAATAAAATAATCGTAGGGCAAGAGGTTAATGACACCCTGAAGATCGAGAAGCACAGTATCGGAGCTCTCAGCCCCGAGGATGCAAATTGGAACGTTTGCGAAACGTCAGTGCAATGCTGAAAGAAGACGTGGCATCCATCCGGAAGCCAAGCGGTCTAAATATGTACATAGTTCAAATAGGATTAGCCTATCCAGTAATTATGCTACTTGTCGTGTATTAAAGTGTAATCAGTTAATAGGTACATTTACATATTTCCTTGGTATTATTAGTAGTTTGTAATATTTACAAAATCGTATACTAAGGCTGGGAATGGGGTCAAATCTTGGGCGACATTCAATTTTGTAAACATATTAAAAAGAATAACGAAACAGTATTTTACTGAACAGTGTTTTTTTATTGTAAATGCATCCAAATATTGTTTCACCTAATTTTATTGTCAGAATTTAACAAAGCGTCTCATAACTACAAAAGAACTGCAGGTTAAGCATGAAACTTTTTAGTCTGCAGTGTATATTACGTCATCAGTATGTGACGAAATTTTGAAAAAACTGGAATATAAAATTCTATATTTTTCCTTTCATGATGACAGACAGCAATTGATTGGAAGCATATTCATTAATTCACTGAAACTTAAACGAAATAAATGCAGGAAGTTGTCATTCATTATTCTATTAATATCTACAACTTACGTGCCTAACTTTCAACAAATTTCTTTCCTTCATTATAAAATAAAGCTTGTATACTTTCTACGAAGACTGAAACCGTAAATGAAGATAAGTAAACCAAAATAAATATTTCCAAATAACCTTTTATTTCATAATCAATACATTGTTATCCTTAAAATACCGAAATTATATTTCAAAGATAAAAGATATGGCGCATCGAATAATTTTCACTGGAACGCAAAGATATTCCATCCGTTTCCGCCTTATTCCGTCTGAGCGAGTGTCTTAAAATGTCTATAAATGAAAATCTTATCCATTCCGCGTATAGACATATAGCGCCTGAAGTCGCATGTAAGCGGGCGTTTCGTCGTGTGCATGCACTCGATCACCCGCATTTCCTTCTCTTTCGACGTATCAAAGGAATCAGAAAGTTTTACGACACAGCTCTGTCGGAGGATGTTTTATATTGCATCCAGATTTCTCAAGAAAACGCCGACGAATCAGAACCGCTAACCTACTTACGCCACCATATTTCACCGGGAAGGTGAGTTAATTTATTAAAAATCGATCCAAGAATTCGTGCAAAACGTACTCTACGCCAAGAGTGCTAGAATCTTTACTTTTTCTTCATTTTCTGAATAGATATAACCTTTTAAGAAATTACGTATTAACCTCTTGCTGACAGGTATTTCAAAGGAAAGAAAAGTATTATAATGTGTACGAAATTTATGTACAAAAATATGAGTTCCTTTGTAAATTAGATTTGAAAAGCAAATTATTTTCATTACATCATTAGAGAAAAAATACAAATTTTATGATGAATAAGGTGGAAAACACTATAATGAAAACACTGCAATGATTAACAGAATTAATTAGTATTTAATAATAATCAGTATTTAATAATTAATAATTTCTTTTGTTTTCGTCATATTTTCGGTTTAAGTCTGCTAAATATTTTTACTTCTAACACTTACGTCATTTACCATTTCAACTCCATAATTCACGGTATGATAAAATTTCACCTAAAACTGTATAATGTGTAATAGTGTTATAATTAAACCGCGGATGTTTATGTAACTTCGTATTTTTATAAATCAAATTAAAGAAGTGGGTCCTAAATAGGAAGCTATTTGACTCTCTAAGCGTTACATAAGGTGCATTTTGCTTTAGATATCTTTGGAAACTTTTGCATTTTATCTGTATCCTGCATTTCTTTTTACATTTCAATTCTCTATAAATGTATAAAAATCCGCAGTCTATTTATAAAATATTACAATTGCATTAATAATCTCGAAGCGTATAGTGGTTTTCGAAACACCAGGATAGATCTGAAACTATCTTATTGCCTGCATTTTCGTGTTGTTTCAGTTTCTGAACGTAGATCGTCAAAATCAAGTTTCACCAAGAAAATTTATGGGAATCTCGTTATTGTCGTGCAAAAATTTGAAGTTGCTCATTAGTTAGAATTTGATGAAGTTTCGCTTATCCTTGGTTTATAGTTCTACTGAAATTGTGTTTATCGTTTATAGTGTATGTAATTGTACGATAATGTAGGCAATCAAAAATCGATTTTGTTGAAATTAATTGAACCGTGAAATTTAATTGTACGAAGAATTGGATGAAATGGCTACAAATGAGTGGAATTCTAATTTAATATTCACGTTCAAGTACGTATCTTTTTAGAAAATATTATTTATATTCATCATTATTGATATTATTCTTGCTGTAACTGAAAAATTGTCCGAAGAAATATATTTTTGTATAGAACAATATGATTGCTTAAAATTGCATCAAGCTTAGAATTCTCTGTATAATGTAAGTTATTTGATTAAATCGTATATTCTTCAGATATTATTTTCAACTACAGTGGCTGCAAAAAATTTCCAGTCCAACTATAATTCTATTTTAGCTTACACAATAACTAATAAAATTTTTGCTACAAATAATTTAATAAGATATTGTTTTATAAACAGTGCGGCAATACAGTATTGAGATTAGTAAGATTAAAACATATGAATACACGGGATAAAAGTTTCTTTCAATTAGCTTCGGAAATTCCTCTGACTTAATTCCGTTTAAATTGCAAAATTTCTTCGAACATTAGATATAAAACAAAAACACCTAACCCTTCAATTTTATTTTTAATTGTGAAATGAGAGAAAGAGAGAGAGAGAGAGAGAGGAGGAGGAGAGAGAGGGAGAGAGAGAGAGAGAGAGAGAGAGAGAGAGAGAGAGAGAGAGAGAGAGAGTAAAAGAATATTACTTAAATGCTTCATTGTAAGAATTATGAGAGCAGATACAAATAAAACCCGCAAAATATTTTTGTATAACGTAAAATCGATATATCAGGTAACGTGTGTTAATAAACCCTATGATTTACGCTTCAATGTATTTGTTACGACCATATGTAGAACATAGTTGTCGCTAAGTATGTCAGTAATGATTTAGTCCCATTACTTTCTTACCGCAGCGTGTAGTTAGGGAAAAGTAAAGAAATTAACTTTGCTTTTCTTATTTCTTTGGACAAAGCTAATACAGGTTTCCTACAAGTATTGTCTGCAAAAATCCTATTGCAACGAAATATAAATATCAAAATCAAAATTGTTCTGTTTCTATCTTTATTTTTTCAAAGCTTCGGAATTTAATATCCCGTATCTGCGAGGTTGAAATTTCATAGGAATTGTTTCTCGAACCCATCAATAAATGCCGCGAGTTTGAAAAAAGGTCATGTCCATTGTGTCAAATCTTGCGCGTTTTGAATGCTCGCATTCGCATTTTTCACTACACTCCGCTCTCATACTTTTTCAATTTTCCATATTGCGCTATTGTTATTCTATAAAGTGACATAAATCTCCGTAGCACATCAATCTTACAATTTCCTCTCTTATTTTTAACAATCATCCATATATATCAACCCATTCTTTTCCGCTATGATCTAACACGAACGAATAAGTAAAGAAAAAAAAAAAAAATAATAAGTCTCCTTTCAACAAAGAGAAATTAAAATTTTTATTAATTTTCTCGCTAATGCATTCACGTGATTCGAACCTAATCACATTACAGCAAGCATTACGAAGAGAGCATAATCACTTACAAATAACACAACTAATACAAACCATTAACTTTATTACAGATTATAAGTATTAATATCATTTTGATCGAATTACTGGCCAGCAAAAAGTGTTCTAAAACGTTCAACGATTTCTACAGGATAGGGTAAAACAGATCCAAGTGTCGAACCGGAATATGAACATTATAAAATGTAAGAAGGTGAAGCAAGAAAGGTTAGTACGTGATTAAATGATCATGTAACCGCTACTAAACGGTAGCCACAGGTAGGCGAGTGGCTAAAACAGAAAGAAAAAGAAAGAACACTCGAAACAGGTAAAGAGATTGTGGACAGGAATGTAGAAGGACGGGTACACGTCGCGAAAAGAAGGTGCGCGAGATAGGCGTGATTTATAGACTATGATATATTCGTAATATTCAAAAAGCTACTGCAAGGGCACTTCCAATTAACATTCAATTTTCTTCGTGGGGATGGGGAAACAATCAAGCATATGTTAATTGTCTGTATTATGCGGCGGTTCTTGATACGCGATAAGAAGAAGTAACGGATTAACTACTTTACTCGTACTTTTGTTATTTGCAGAAGTATAGCTTTAGAACATGAACACTTATTGTATATAATGTCTGACTTAAATCTATTATTGCAAATATTTGGAAAGGTACGCTGGGCAAAAGAAAACACTTTTAATAGATCGAGGAGAACATCGTAAGACGTAAGAAGGATGTTAAATGAAGGTGCTAAGATCGGGTATAGGTCGCTTATCTTTATTTTAAATAGAGTCATATGCTTTTTAATATATAATCAATACAATTCATTGGTCACCATAAGTGTTTACACCCCTGTTCATAGGCATTTGGACACATACCAGTTGCGTATAAAACTTGATAGCTGATCTACTTTGTGTAACTTTAATTACTTCTACGACATTGTAATACAAAAATATGTATTAATATGGTTATTATTGTGTATAAAGGATTAAGAATCTGTGGAACTATTTGGAGGAATTACAAGGAAACAGTGAACCATCTGATTTAAAGTTCGTTGAAAGAATTTAGGGTAGAATAACTCGGAGCATTCGAGAAATCTATTTGAAGTTTAAATCTGACATATGAAATTATTTGCAACATACATGGAGTATAAATAATATCAGACGAAATACAAAACTAATACTACGAATGCCAAAATTACTTATGTCACCGATTGAGAAACTTAATTTACCAAATTCAAATATTCACGTATTAAAATTGAATTTGGAATTAGTAAAATAAATATATGCATATATTCTTTGTTGCCTAAAATTCTGAAGTAGATATTAATTGTTAAAGGTTCTACTGATTTATTAATGATTTTCAGATTTCCTTAAACTTCTGCAAGCGTTCTAATACTTTTGAACGGGAATGTATGCCACAAACCATTAGTTTAGAAGGTACTTCAATTTCAGCTTTGTAAAGTAATACCAGTGCCAACGTTTTACGAAGTATCATAAGGTATTTGTTTAATTAAATGATAAAAATACCACACCGCGCTATTAAGATTTCATCGAAGATTTAATGATTTTCATTCTTTCATTGTTGATTAAATTGTTGATTAAAAAAAAAAAAAAAAATACGAGTCAAATATTTTTGTGAGAACTATCATTCACCAAAGTTCACCATAAAAATTGCCACGTGTAGGTTTGATATCGTTCCATGTAAGTGGAACTAATAAAGGAACTGAATATTTGAAAGATTTTTTCTTTCTACATTAACTATCAAACGAAAGTGGATAGAGTTAAAAGAGTCAAGGAAAAGATTACTTCCCTTTCGCGTTAGCAACTACGAGCAGAAGAAACAGCTGTTACGAAACCGATCGTCTTCGTGCCGATCTCCCATGCGATTATCCCAATCAGGTCCATCTATTCACGGCTGCCCGGTTTGGAAGAGACAAATTCTGCCCAGAGACGATCCCTCTGGTAGATTTTTCGCTGCGTAGATGCAATCTCTCGCAGAGGAAGTCGGCGTGCACGCAGTCACGCATCACGCGGCCATCTGACCACCCTCGCGACTGTCATTATTTCACTGCTACCGGAGAAATTCCCACAGATAGAGAAGAGAACGCACACGGAACGAAACACATCGAAGCGGCGAACGAAGGCGAGAAAGGAGTCAGAGTAAAATGAGAGACGAGGAGGAGGGACGGCGAAGAAAAGAAAGCAGTATGCTGGATAATGGAAGCCGTAGGGAAAGGTTAATAATAAGCAAAAACAGAATAGAGGACTCAGAAAATGCAAAAAGAGAAGGGAAGAGAGCAGGTAGAGAGATTTTAGAAAGGTGTGCTCCCTCATGGTGATAATGACAGTCCAAGTGCGGACACTTCTACTGACTGAGAAGTGTTGCTGCTGTTATTAAGCTTGCCTCGGTGGTACAATATTTCCAAGACTAATAACACTGTTCAATAACCGAAATGTATCCTACGTCTAAATAATTAATTCTGGTTTATATACTTTGTTTATAGCTGGCTTATAATAGTTTTCATTGGGAATGGAACATTCGAAATTTCGAAACTTTGAAACCTCCGAAACTTAAAAAGTTTCGAATTCCTGTAATCCGTTTGTGCTACTTTTATGATTTGAAACTATTGAGGCCTAAATAAACGATTAAAATAAATAATTAAATAAATAATTTGTGTACTTGTATAGATAACATTTTTTCTTGAAATTTATTTTTAAAACAAAATATTGTGAGAAACAAAGGAAGGCTTCATTTTTAATCTTCGAAGGTTAAAGAAATGGAACCTGAATGAAGGGTTGTTTCACTCTCAAAATAAAATAATTTATACTTGAATATGGATATTTTGTATATTATTGCATATTGCCTGCATTCTATGACTTTTTCCGTACTGAAATTTTCCATAAATGTACAACCATCCGATAGTCTAGTAATAATACTCGCAATTATTTTAATAAAATGCAAACGAACTTATTACACAACCTAATAGATACAATGATGTGACAACACCTTGCGTAGTCATTGTATATACTACAAATCATATTAAAATTACATATTCACATTCCAATCATCAATGAACCAATTGTAAGCTTATTACCAACATTTCGCTCACCTTTCATTCATTCAAACAATGAACCAAATGTGAAGAAAGTTACCAGATGGACAAAAACAGCAAAATAGGGAGCCATGTTGGATAGAATCGCACAGAAGATGAAGCGAGACACACGGCAATAAGAGCCAAATGAAAAAGAAAGAAAAAGAGGGAAAGGGAGAAGTTATGAAAGGGCAAGTTCTCTCCTGGAGATAATGACAGTCTGGCTGCGGACATCTCTGGTGACTGAGAAGCCTGCCTGTTGTTATTAAACTTATTCCACGCGGTCATCTCATACTCTGAAGCTGGGAGACCGGTCGAATCATTTTCTTATTCGCATGTTCCGTCCGGCAATTATTTAAATGAAACGCGGACTATCATTTCGCCAATGTTCCAGGGCACATAAAGCAACCCCCCCCCCCCCCCCCCCCCCCCGCCGGGCCCACTAATTAATTTTTCATTAATACTGTTTATAGCGTTTCATTTTGATCAGAAGATTCTAATAAAAACGACGTCCAGTGATTCCTTCCGATGTTTATTACTGGGAAATTGAAGGAAAAATAAGGAAATATTTGTTCCTTGGTAAGATTGTTTATCGTGTCTTGATATTGAAAATGTATGGAATATTCCTTTGGTCGTTCTAACCTTTGTCAAAGACAAAATTTAAGGGGAGAAAGAAAACTGTGAAAAAATCGTTCAAAGGGAGTTCTCGTTATCAATTCATTCTGTATTCTTTATTTGATATTATTTGTTTTTCGGTGAAATTCGTTTAACATGGCTTGCTTTTTTAAGTTTTGGACGCAAAATTTTTATCGAACAGACGAAAACATGTTTCTTTGATCAATACTGGAATAAAATAGCAAGCAAGATGTTGATATTGAAAACATAGTTATAGACTAATTTTGTAAGAATTATTAAAATACATAAATAGTTTTATTTACATTTTCATATTAAAACGCTACAGTATATTCAATTTTATAAAGAGCATTATTAATTTGTTTCTACGATATTAGCAAACGTTTCGTAAATAAAGACTCATTTTAAAAAAAGTGACAAAATGATTAATTATTAAAACAGATATATTTTCTATTTAAGAAACAAAATTCGAATATAAAACAATTAAGTAAAATAACGTTTTATTGTTTGCAAAATAAAACACAGAAAGTTACATAAAAATATCATTAGCACTTTTACACTAAGAAACTGCAAATACTTAAGAAGGGAAGACAAAGAAACTTTAATAGGTTCGCTATTCCATCAGTTATGGGACAAAAGAAGGAATGAAGTTCGTTCGATAATTATAGTCATTTAGTACCACAATTGACGATTAATTATTAACATTGTACAGCCTGCATTACTTAGCATTAACGTTTCGATAAAATATTCACGTAATCTTTCGTAACCTGTTTGACTAATTACCGGCGTACTGTGTGCTATTCACATTTCCCCGTGCTATTAAACTTCATCGTATCCATAAAGATCGAGATCAACCTTATTTGCATATTATTATTCGTTATGCCCAGAGGAGACATTATGCATGATGAAACTGCAACGTGAACTGATACCATCGGAATGGTTTCTGTCGATATCAATGGATCGGAACCATAATGAATCATGCCCAAAATCGTCTCGATCTGAATTTATTAACAGGCTTCCGATCGATTGACTTTTTGCCCGATACCGACGCAAATAATGATTACATCTTTCTTTAAAGTTACTTGAGAAATATAAATCTACAACGAATTCACGGTAGCGTAAATTTTATTTACAAAAAGTTAAAACAATGTTTTTAATATTTAAATCTTCTACGTGGTTTGGATATATTATCTTAAATTAAGTTAATATTTTTTAATTTAAACTCTATTAGAATCAATTTTTCTTACTTTAACTGGATTTATACTAATCCTACAGCTTGCAAATGAATCTTTTATTATACTAAAAATGAATGGTGTATCATTATAATTTGTTGTAGAATAAATAAGATCAATGTGTCTATAGTTATTTTATTATCATATAATTTCATATTGTAGAATTACAGTGTGTAAGACAAACAATTATTTTTTTATGAAACCTGTTATACATTGATTTTAAATAAATAGAAAGAAACACAGAGTCACATTCATCAATGACATACTTATTTCTTCCAGTTTTCTACCAGTTACCTTTTTGTTTTTGTTTTTTCTTAAAAGCTTCCTCATAAAAGACATTCAATCCTAATTACTTCCGATTAACTTCACAAAAACAAATCAACCTAATACCTAACACCATAGCTACACCTTAAGAAACAACAGAATAAAAAAGTACGTAAACCCTATTAACAGGTCTCTATTGCCCAAGAACATAAAATCTATTTCTTTCCAGAACATTAAAACTACTTTGATCCTTTCCCAATAAACGTCTCGAAAGTTCAATCCACTTCAATCGATCGGCAATCTCGATTAACGATGAACAGAAGATCCGGCTGTTAATTACATCGATTAATTAAAATCATACTCATCCACTGGAATAAGACGAAGGAAGGCTGTGGCGGATTAATGAATGTAATTAGCAAAAATTCAAAGGGACTTTTACGCGGTGCCGGACTCCCAGGATGGTTCCTTGCCCTTTCAACAGCCGCGTCGTCTTTCTCTCCGTTTACCAGAGCCGACCGGGAAAAACTCATGTTATTAAGCCGCGGCAAAGGTACTCCGTCTCTTCGTCCTTTCTTCAGCACTTGGTGCTGTTGCTTCGCGAGTCGTCTTCTTTCTCTGCCGGTGCTCGCTAGATTAGTTCATTACCCAGCTAGCCGTGTCTTCTGTTTTTGCATGCCGTGGAAATAGATTTGTTGCAAGATCGACGCAGCGTTCTTGCGTACACACGCGGCCCCTCGCACGCGTGCACTACTCATTTCGCGTTTGATCCTGCGCTGCTACTTAAGTCACTTTTTATCCCTTTTATAAATTTGTTTTAGTAGCTCGGTAGATGCATAGAAAATTCTTGCTATTTTAATTAGTCAGGCTTATGTTGGCGGTTGATGAAGACATTGGAAGTTGATTGGATAGATATTTTTAATTTCATTCTATTTATTTACGGTTGCGCGCGCCTTTTAAGATTATCGATGACTTTAGTAGGCGGCTACAATTACATAAAATTGTATAATGCTATGTTAACTTGTCAACTATCGAGCAAATATGAGATACTTGCAGTGTTTATATCATTATCGTGCGCTGTCAATATCGTATGCATCATGCGGTTTCTTTAGTATAAGCATATTAGTGGGAAAGAGGTTTGTGTTTTTTTAGGAAATGTAAAAAGCGGTTAGTAACTTCTCTTTTATTTGATGTTGTCTTCAATTTATTTGGAATATTGTGCTGTCTTCTTCCGTTTTGATATCTTTGGCAATTTATTAGTAGATACATGTTCATAGTGATTGTTGTGTTGCCTCGCATTTCTTCAGTTCTTTTTTATTATTATGCAAACATGAATAAGATTTACTGTTGAATAGAAATTGTGTTTAGGTAGGTGGATAAAATTTTTGTATGGTTCCGGTATTATAAAGTTGACATTACAGTAAGCTCACAGCAATTAATAAATTTATTCATCTTTTGCTGCTATATTTTTGTACTAATACAACTACATTAATCACATACCAAATAAGGGACTTTCAGAGTTTAAAATAGTCCCTAGAATTCAATTTTCTTGTACTTAAACAAAATAAAAATAATAAAGAAATGGAACAAAGATTTGTATGAATTAAGAGGCTATTATCATTTATCGGATTAATAAGAAACAATTTTTTTTTTCATTTGTTGGTTAGACTGAAGTATGAAAAACATATTGTAAAATGGATATTCTAAAATTCGAACGGAGCCGGTCCTTTGAGTTGGTGCACTTATGAATATGAATACACATGAAACTTCGAACACAATTCTGTAAAACTAATTCTGATATTGACCTGAAATTTATAGAACGTATACGGTGAACCACGTGAATGGGATCACTTAAATATCTGCAACATTTATTCTACATGTTTCTTCTGTGTATCTATACGATTTTAATGTTTCATTATAAGTTATCTTATTGATTTATTCAAGCGCAATATTTCCGGATAATAAAAAAAGTGACTCTCTTTACATAATCTATTCTATATAATACACACTTAGAGATTTAAATAGTTAAGTAATTATCTAAAGCAATTTTTATCAGCTTCTAGGCGTTTCAAATTCAACATTAACTTCAGAATTAAAGCACGGAACTGCGAAGTTGAAGTCGCAAGTTATCTCGAAAAGGATAAACTTTAGTATTCGACGTGTTCCATAAAATTCTTTCTTCACGCAACTCCTTCATTTCTTTTATTTTGGCCCCGTATTTCACGTAAAAATATAGCTCTTGAAGCAAAGGTTTCGTGCGAAGCAAACGGTGCGCGTATCGTGCGTTGCTATCGTTGGGTCATTGATCATTTTCGTAACTATTTTTCTTAGTCCGATAATTGCGTGAAAAATGTTACTTCTTTTCTTGCGACGCTCTTGTGAGTATAAAGAGTGCACGTGCAGTAGTATCAGAAGCAGTAACACAGAGTTGTATAACAAAATCAGTGGCCGCAAAGTATAAGCGCCACTTCACAACCAAAGAAGTTATGCAAATTTATAATTACTGATAAAAGTCGCTATAGCCCGACGTTTCTTTCGACGACGATACGGTCGACGTGGTTGCGTGCTTGAAATAACAATAATTGCGTTACGTTTCGTTAAAATGCGTTTCTAATCACGCTTTTCATCGTACCTTTTAAGCAGCCGCAAGAAAACAAAATTACGAGAGCGTAGTTGTTTGAGGCGTGGTAATACACGCGTAAAGTTTCACGTACCGGTTGGAGGAAGACGGAGTTAAGATTTTTAATGGGCTCGCTAGAACACACCGTTGCGGATAACTTGTAAATTATAACATTACTCCGAAGCGTGGCTCGCGTGGCCACTTTTTTCCAGTCCCGCCTATGATAACTGTTGGCACAGATCCCTATTTAAACTAACGCTGGTTTCATTATGTGAACCCAAGCAAAACGGAAGAATGAAGCTTGCGATAACTTTTAAACAATAAAGCAGCTCAAACAGCGCCAAGAAAACACGAAGACGAGAGGAAAGGAATGAAAAGAATATCGCGACGCGTGCTGATAAGATACAATAAATACCGAAACCGAATGGCTTTGGGTTCTGGGGGTCGTATATACCTTTCACACCGAGGCGAGGTGGCAAAGCGACGAAATTTTTCTAGGCCCGCAACTGCGCAATTTCTTTCTTCCTTGTGCACGCCTTTTTAACGGCTTGGAACGTGCAGGTACACGGAATAATTCTTTTGGTATTCGCATAGTTTGGTTTTAGTTTATCAAAATCGTGATTTCAAAATTTTGGGAAATAAGATTGGTATTTTATTATTGAAGAGAAAAAAAAACTTACTTAAGGACATATTGGAAAGAATTCAAGTTTCGAATATATGTGTAAGCAATGTGAACTACTTATGTGTTCAATAATTAAGGTATTAATATTTACTTCTCGTAAGCGAAGGTATGAAATTACTTATGAAATTACCTAACAGGTTTCTGGATTGCCCGGTATTAGGTCTTAGTGGTTATCTTCATTATAAGAGTTAGTTTATTATTTTAAACGAATCAGTGAGGCTTTGAAGATTTCCAGTTTTATTTGTGCTCTGGGATATTTGATTTCCGAGAAATGAATGTTTCTTTGCGTAATACGCGGCCGCGACGATACGTACGGTTGCCTGGAGAGCCGAGTATGACGGGGGTCGTAAATCCCCGCTTCGATTTTCATCGACACCGTTGTCCGCGTATTTCCCTACGACCCTTTCAGGAGATAGGGAGTATAAGGGTGGATTGACTTTGACTTTGTTGTGATGATCTAAATATTTAATAAATACGGTTTCGTGTTAAGTGTCACGTCTGTAATGCCGGAGGTGGTTATGATTCTTGAGAGAGGATACTGTTTCTCCCTTGAATTGTACGTGTTAACTAACTTTTTCCTTGTATGGATTCGGCGAGGAAAAATCGGAGGGATGGTCCTTTTTCTGGTGGCTTCGACTGGGAGACCAATCAGGGATATTTGTTAATGTACAATCACTGGATTGGTCCCCCAGTCTGACGGGTTGTCGTCGTAGGTGGTGGGGTATTTTGCAATTTGTAGCTTCCTAGCGACTTACTCTGGCCCGCGTCTTCTTGGGCCCCCTGCCGAGGGTCGCGGTGGAGTTAGGGTAAGCCGGGCCTGCCTTGCACGTGCGACGCAGGCTACGAGTTGTGCCCCTTTTCCTTTCCTCTATGCTGATTGATGGCCCATAAAAAATATTTCCTTCCTAAATTACCCCTTTTTTGAAAAAGGTTGGAGAGTACGAACCGTGGCAATGGTCACGTTTTCGATGCTTTAAGTAATTCTGTTCCGTGCGGAACAATGAAATTATAGAAACTCGACATTAATACTAATAAGAATTATGGTATATTCCTCACAAAATGCTATTAACTTCTATGAAATTGGAAAGAAAACATAGAACATTCTATAAAGAGATAATCGCGAACTATTTAAGTTCCAATAAAACTGAATAATAAATAATACACTATACGAATTATTCATAGCCACTGTGATAAATATGATATATTTTACAAATTACCATTCTTTTATTTTCTATGATAACCAATCCATTAATTTGATGAATAGGATTATTTAATATTAATTGATAGACATATTGACTCAAATGCAACGTAAAGCACCTCTCATGGCCGATTAATCATTTTAACATTTTTAAAGTTCAAGGATCTAGTAAAAGGCAAGCATATGTGATAGCGTTATAAATTTATAAAAAGACAAGTTTTAAAAATAAAGATTTTAGGAGCTACTTGTTACTACAAATAATAAAAAAGGTCTATGTATACCTACATGCAAATGTAGAATGTGATTCACCTACTCAAAACAGTTAAAATATAAAATACAAGATTTGAAAACCTGATACTAAAGGAAACCCTAAAGAAGCTAAACCTTTCACTAAACCCCCAAAACACACTCCCACAATGTCAATTCGTCCAAAAACTAAAATCATTGACGAAGCATAGGATAGACTATCCATTCTTATATGAAATCATCAAGGGACTACCTGGCACCCTTACTAAAATAAAACAATATCGTTTCCAAAGTTATAGGAATTGTAAACATATACTGCGCGAATTAATTGTTTCCGATATAATCGATCTATAATAACTAGATTTATAATAACGTGTATAGAAGTATATCTTCATGTGTATTGGATTTCTATCATTTAATCTTCTATAACCCGAATTTCATTTACTTTTATGATATGAACAAACGTATAATTACATTTAATACATGGATAAAGGGTTGACTTTCGCAACTTTGATAGTCGGATTAAATATAATTCTTAAACGAACCATTCTAAATCGCAAGGGGTGTAAGAAACCTCTGCTGTTGTACGCACGCCTAATTTCAGTTTGAAATTTATGATCTTTCCTATAAATGGATAGTCTATCCTATACTTTTAGTCAATGCTAAAACCAAACATTGAATTTCAAGGGAATGATAACTTCTTCGTTTCATCCACGTGTAGATCATCGAAAGGGATGGGACATCGAAAAGAGGGCAATAGTCAGCAAGTTTCCACTACTCCTAACCCCAGTATTCAGGTGCGCTTCTCGTAGCATTTCGCCGGTACTCGCTCGCTTACTCGCGGACCAAGCCGGTGTAAGCGGCGAATCGTCAGCCATTATGCATCGACAAAACTGACACCGGTTTCTCGTTAAATTGTAATACGGTTATCAGCCGGAACGTTCGACGCGCTTCGCCTCTATTCCCACGAGGGGGGTGGCGCGATATAGAGTGGCGAGAACATAGGAGTGGAAGAGGTGGAGGTAGCAGAGGCAGGCTCGCCGCTCACAAGTGCCGGTGTGTCTGATGGCGGCGCCATTTTTGTCGAGTGCGTATCATTATCGATTCACTTTTATCCATAGTGAATGAGCGTGTGTATAGCTGACTCTTTACACGGACAGGAAGTCGGAGGTTATTACACGGTACGGCACGGATAAAGTGGGCTACGCGTACCGAAGCTCGGGCCGTGCTCTTTAAAATATAATATCGCGGGGTTGGCTGGCCTGTACGCGCCGCCGCCAGCTCGCATGGCTGCTCCCGTGTATCCGTGATTAGAGCGGTTTTTATGGTAATGCATTTCACCGGGGCCCCGATCGTAAATTGCGCCGATGACCCTCTACTTGTTTTGCGGATGATCCCGCGTGGGTTTTACCTCGGCCAGGAGTAATTATGAAATTTCTATCGCGGCTACCGTTTTCCTTCGACCGCCTCCGAGCACAGAAGCTGCGCTATAGGAACTTTATTATTAATTGCCGCCCCAAACTTTTCGACTTTTTCAACTCTCTTTTTCTACCTTCTCCCTTTACAATGTATTCTTCTATTTCGCGAGGAACACACGAGTAAGATAAAATTATTAGGTCAAAGTTGAAATTTATATTTTTAGAGGTATTAGTTGTATCAATGAATAATCTACACTCTATCAGTATTCTTTTACTAATGTTCTGTATTTATTCTTAAGAAAATCAAATACGTATTTTATCATTAATAGAATTACCGCTGTTTTATAATACTTGAATCCATATTTCGGATAAACTATAGATCTCTACTCAAAACAAAGTGTTAAATAGAGCAGTCTCAGAACAAAGTCGTCGTCGCGGTGTTTGTTCGGCACGTATACGAGCTAAAACTATAATTAGACACGTACCCCAGCCGAACTCGTGTTTCGCGACCGTTAAATAATTTCCGGAAAATGTAACGTCTTTTGACAGAAAGCTTGATGTGTAGTATTGTAAAATAAATTCAATTAATTGCTATCTCGATAGAATCTGTTAAATTTCTACTATATTTTTAATATATCGAAAAAACTTAATAGTAGTACAGTAATTTATGTTTCTATTGTATTCGGATATATGTAATTTAATTTCCTGGCAAAAATAACCGAACTTTTCAAAAATAGGAAAAAGCAACAACGCCATCGGTGCGAGTATTTTGTTATCAAAAATCATACCCTGTGTTAATGTTATGTTAAAATTTTATAATGTTTCGACCAGAAAAAGTTAAATTGAAGACATAGGTGCAATAAGGGCGTGAGGTCATCTGAAATCCTTTTTGCAAACATCGATTCAATGCAGTCTACATTTAAAGAAATATACTTCCTCCATGTTTCATTCTAATATCTAAAAAATTGAAGAAAATAGAGCATTTTAAAGTATAGTTTGGCCGTCTCGATTACCTCGATATGTGGACGCTTTATTTTCGTCACTCTGGACTAGGGTAGATCTCCCAATTAGTTAGTCATCCTATAACCGCCACTTTAATTATTTTATTTAATAGCAAAGTAATGTATAAAGAATCGTAAGTAAACATATTTTTACACTAAATTTGGATTTCGGTTTACGTAACAACACATAGACATTATATATTCATTTACAATTAATATTTATAAATAAATATTAGGAGGTAAATGTGCTGTTGAACATTAAAACGTGACCAATGTAATTAGGAAGTATGGAACGTGTTATAATTCAGTAAAAGTGATAGGTTTACTATAGATATTATATCTGTTACACAAACTGACGTGTTAACATATGAAAAATTTTTTTATTTATTTAAGTGACAACTTTTCAAATGACAATAATGGGGTCATTGGACTTTATTGTACATTCTCAATTACGTAGTAATTAATTCATTATACTCAACACACAAAAAACATGTTCATAAATAAAAGAGCGGTTGAACAATATTATGCTTCAAACTGGAACGATTTTTAGGTTAAATGATTTCTAAAACAGTTAAATAAAGTTACGCGATAATCTTATAGTGGTAGTAATTGGTACATTTGTCCTATCTTTACACGATTTTTATTCATACTTTGAATTCGAAGTTCTCTATCAAGGTTTACCCTCGTAATGAATTGCCAAGGAAAGAATACAGTAAGTACAAAGCTATGAAATGTGATGGAATCGAATTATAAAAGTAACTGTAACTTGAAACCAAATAAATAATGAATTATTTATCAATAGTAAATTACTATGCCCTCATTACTATAGCTAGAATGAAGTCTTTAAACTTAAGAAACGGAAAAAATCATTTGTTCTGTAGAAAAAAATTATTGTACCCGAAAGGAGCGTGAGAAACTGCTTTAACTCTGATTGATATTTATCTGTTAACCGTATTTGCGCACTTGCAGAAAAGACCAGTTTTTAGCTGGATTTCTTTACTGGATCCGCCAATTCTTTTTGTAAACTACTATCTAAATACTTTATTTACACTTTACTTTATCGTGCGTATATATTTTTTATATGTAATGTCCTCTGTTCAGAACTTACATAATCTACAAATGTATACTAATAGGTATTTTCCGTAAATTAGAAATAAATAAATAAATAAATAAATTAAATAAATAAATTAAATAATTAAATAAATAAAGAGATTAAATTAATTAATTAATTAAATAAGTAAATAAATAAATAAATAAATATTTCGGTGTTACAGTGCTGTTGATTCGTTTTTACAGTTGAAGGTAAAAATTAGATTGCGTATTCTATTATCAGCAATAGTAGAAAGCGTGTGTTATTAACATTTAAGTATTACTATCTTTAATTCTTTAAACGTTGTTTTCTCGAAATCAGTTTTTTTCATTCATAACCTCATTGCAGCTAACGCCTCAATTATAGCGCTCTAAGTTGTAGCAACTTTTGTGCATCGGTTGAAAAATAAACTTCTAACGAACAAACTATGTTAAATTTAGTTTAGAACTTGATAAATTTTTACTGAAATACTTCAACTGCAATATGAATAGTGTATGGCGATAATTGTTTATCTCATACACAAGTTTACACTTTATTTAAACGGTATGAGTCACTTAAGGAAGTCATTAACAATGATAATTAGCCAAATCGTTCAATAGTATAAATTACTGACAAAAGTAAGGAAAAAAATGTGTAAAGAATCCACTCGAAATTTAATAAAAGTTTTCTGCACGCTTGACAGAAATTGAGCTGGAATTATTAGAAACCACAATTTATTGCATTTTAATGGAATACTTAAAGTTTCGTAAGATTTGTACGGGGTCCCTGCATTGCATCGATCATTGTGAAAACATTACTAAAATAGCTTGTAAAGACTTAACCGTTTCAAATTTCACCGAATTTAGAGTAGCCCGCAACTATTGTTGTTTATTACTATTTTATTACTTTTATTGGTATTACTGTGTTTTAATATCCAAGAAAAGAAAGCATTATCATAAGGAAGAAAGTATTGCAGACATTCAAAAGATTGTGATAAACGTTCTCAAAGGTATTCCAGAAAAAGATTTAAAAAGCCATTTAATGCATTAGATGTGCGTGCAATTTGTTATATTACCACAGAAACATCTTGATATTTGAAAATGGTTTATAGTCAACCTTCGTTATGGTCAGTTTGATAAGAGCAGTGTAATAACGATGACGAGGCAAGCAAAGTAAAGTTTCGATATTTTCTATTTTTATTTAAGGAATTCAAACTGCAATCCTTCATTTATGGAAGACTCTTTAATAGTTGATTAATTTAAGCAATTTGTGAAGTTTTATTTTCGAATCCTAATATTCAAAAATGAAACTTGATCACCCGACAAGATCTAGATCAATAATAATGTTTCAGATAGCATAGCGTTGTAAAAGAATTTAAGGTTTTAGTGTTTTCTTATGATATTCATGAATTATATAATAAAGTTTAAATAATTTAAGGGCTATTAACCTAGTAACCTAATTATTACATAAAAGTTTGAACACTAAGTTTGTAACTTTGCGTTAAGTTAACTAATTACTGTAGATCAGTGATGAAACTTTCTCTTTTTATTTTAATATTTACAAATACCTATTGTTTATATTGTCTTTGTGATTTAAAATATACGTACAAGTATTTGCAATATTTTTTAAATGATAGTAACCGTTGAAAAATATACACCTTCGTCATTTATCTTGTTGAACCTTTACGGAACAAGCTTGCAAAGCTATTAAATTTTTCCTTGCATGTAACTTGATCTTTAGCTCTGTATTCAAGAAAGTGTGGTATCGAACGATCGATTATTCTGCAGGTTCTGCATTATTCTTGTAGTCACAATGCTCGTGACAGTTTTCTTGAACGATAGAACAAGATTGTAGTTGCAACAATGAATCTATGTTCAAAAGTTCTAATTATAGCTTCATATACTTGATAAACAGTGGTTGTAAGTTACATTTAGATTAAAAATGGTGTTTTTTTAACTGTTACCAGCTATTTTTGGTCAAATTGTTGGAGGAAGTATTTTTCGAAAAAATATTTGCTCAATATTTTTTTTACCAGCAATCGTCTATCTGCATATAGTGGGTGAAAGCAAATCTCGATAATGAGAATGATAAATATATATTCCTCGATCTTTCGAAAACTATTTCGTTGAGAAAAAAATATTTAATAAAATATTGTATTTTTATTTTTAATGATAAATTTAGCTGCAAGCTGTTTCTCAAAGTACCAGTTTGTCTGAATATTACGTTAAAATGTACCATTTTTTGGTGAACTATTCTTATAAAATGCTACACCACATTTGTCTAGCTTTACTTACATAAACTGTAAATCAAATTAAAAGATCTGATTGTAACAAAGTTTCTATTATCGTTTAATAAAATATTGGGATTGTTACAGTAGTGGTATTATCTTATATGAAGTGGAAGCTCTAGAAATATACTACCGAAATATTTTTTATCTCTTGTGCCATGAATGGGCTGGTAGCCAATAACCTGTTAGAACGCTGATTCATTGGTTTATCTGAAGAAATCACCCCCTAAATGCGAACGATTGTCGATAAAAAAAATATAAATCAAATATTTCTTGTTAAACTACTTTCTTTAAAAGTATTATCAAAATTGATGATTAGCAATTGTAAAACCTCTTGTGTGTAATTTTCACGTGACGCAGAACGTATACTTATATTAGGTTGGCTAATAAGTCTTGTCGCTCCTATGCAATATAACATTTAAAATGCAATACATAAGTAAATGTGCAATTTAGTAATTATAGTTATATAATTATATAATGATAACATAACAGAGTTATATAATTATACAATTGTGGAAGACAGAATATCGCGTGAATGTTTTTGGACTAGAGCGTTTGCTAAGCGAACGGCGTATATTTAGGGTAGACGTACCAATTATTGCCACTTCAAGGTTATCGCGTAACTTTATTTAACTATTTTAGAACGTATTTAACATAAAGATCGTTTCAGTTTAGAGCATAATATTGTTCAACATCTTTCTTATTTATGAACATTTTTTTTATATGTTCAATATAGTAAATTCATTACTACGTAATTGAAAATGTACAACAAAGTCCAATATCCTTCGTACTGTCACACGAAAACTTTTCATTTAAATAGAAACAATTCTTACATATATTAACACGTCAGTTTGTGTATCAGATATAAGATGTGTATATAGTAACGTATCGCCTTACTGAATTATGACACGTTTCATACTTTACAATTATATTGGTCACGTTTCAATGTTCAACAGCACATTTACCTCCTAATATTTATTTATAAATATTAAGTGTAAACGAATATGCAATGTCTATGTGTTGTTACGTAAACCGAAGTCCAAATTTAGTATGAAAATTTGTTTACTTACGATTCTTTATACATTACTTTGCTATTAAATGAAATAATTAAAGTGACAGTTATAGGAACAGTGGTAGTAATTGGGTCATTTGCCCTAGTTAGGATTGGCTGAGGCGCAAATGAAAAGTGTTTAGGACAGAGCGATTGAGTTGACGTGCGAACGAAGGTTGTGTAATTGCGCAAGATTTCGGGCGAACGTGACTAACTGGGTCTTACGACTGGCTGAGATGAGTGAGAGAAACAGAGAGAGAGAGAGAGAGAATGAATGCGTGCAAGGGTAGAGAATGCGTGGGTGCGAGAGTTCAGAAAGAAAGTTCAGAAAGATAGTATTTTGCGGGTGAGACTGTGCGTTATTGTTGATTATTATTTAATAAACTGTTATTTATCGTTTAAAGAGATATTTTCTACCTCCCCGTACCTTGAGACCATCCACGTGGGGTTTAATTAAAATAATTCCTACAATTATAATTAAATATTATAGTTATCTTATAGTACATAGTATTTAAATTATATTTTTGTCGTTAATAACAGTTTAAAGAATTAATCGCATTGAGACTTTCTCGACAAACGGATTGGATAGTCAAAGTTTAATTTCAGTATTTTGCGTGTTGCCAATGTTTAGGGAACTAAAACAATGACTAAACGATAATAAATATATAAAAGGTATATTCTCCCTGCTTAGAGATACCGAATAAATCAATGAAATAGAGTAATTCTATTAGAATCTGTAATAGATAGCTAAGACCAGGTAAATAATCGACAGCAGACACACCCAAAGTCACGTACACTTCAATTGTATATACATTACACAAGTTTTCTCACACAAATAATGAAGTTCAATAAAAACACGAGTTGCACGATTAATATCGACGTATCAAACCACGAAACGCTGATGTACACATATACAAAATATCTTATAATAATATTAAAATGTATTTCACGACTGTAATGTAACTAACGTGGTCACTAATGGCTAAGTAAGCAGATGCGACCTAAAATAAATAAAATAAAAAAAAAATGTTTAGGGAACGTTGCAATTTTCTTTTTCAGTTATTGATATTAATAGAAATCAAAAAGCTCTGTAAAATAATTCTTATTGTAAAGTATAATACGTTGATTTTGTAAAATATTAAAAAAATTGTTTTTATAATACTGCAAGTTATTCGATTTTTAAGATTGAATATATGTGTACTTTTTGAAAATTACGAAAAATTATATACTACAACTTCATCTGATTAAAATTTCATGGTGAAGCATTTTGGACAACAAACTCATAATTTTCTTATTAATATGGATTTGATATAAACCTGTTAGGCAGAGTCAAAATTCATGTTCAAAGGCAAATTAATTTTCTCGTTTCATTAACTTCACATTTGATCATAAACTAATTAAGTTTCCAATTACTTTCCGGCATTTTGAAAACTTTCACATACATCGGAGTATGATATCGCTTCACAACGAGTGTTCACAGCCTATCATCTTTAAATATTAATTATTTTCATCTACATTGATTTAAATTTTCATTCCTGTTGCATCATTGTATCTTGCTAGTCTTATAACAACTTTAATAATTCCATAAATAGTTTATGACATTTGGAATGAAGTATATTTTCTTAAAACTTATACAAGAACGCAATTACTTCTATTGCAATTAATTCTTTATTAAACCTTCAATTCCCACGGCTAAAATTATCAACTCTATATGAACAATTCAATTACTTATATTTTTATTAATGTAAGCAAATGGTTACAAAAGTTCCATCTGAAACCAGCTCGGTTGTTAATGAAAGAAGAGGATAGAGGTGTTAGCTGTAAAAAGGGCGCGAGTGAAAAATCCTGGTTTCGAGAAAACATCGTTTAAAGAATTAAAAGTAATAATACTTCAATGTTAATGACCAACATTTTCTGTTATTGATGTTAATAGAAGAATAAAATCTATTTTATAGTTTCACTTATAAAGAAAAAAAAAACAACAGCACTGTAACATAATTGAAATATCAATTAGAATTAAAACCGTGTTTCGCGCCCTTTTTGGGTGCAATAATTCTTTCTACGGAATAATACAGAAAAATACTTTTTGTACTAAAATTTATAACTCTTACACAACAAGAACCTTCAACATTTCTTATAGTAGGTAATGTGATTGTGAATGTACTCACAATCACTTTCTTCAAGAAAATTAGAAAATAAAAGCGCATCAGTAATCTATGTAACATTTAGACATGAGCACACGCGTTGGTGTAAAAATTACCCCTTAGTTTTCATAACAATGTCACATAGAAATGAATAGTTGCAGACTTTTTTTCTCTTTTTAGTACCTTTCAGGAACATTTTCTTGACATATTGACAATGCTTTTAGTCACCTATTTTAATGTATTGATTATGTTTAATGACGTTTTGCTGATGGCGTTAAGATATAATTCAGGAAAGTATTGTTGTATATTTCATACGTCACGTGTCATCTTATATTTCATATATATTTCATAGTTTACAAACATATTTACAACAATTTTATTTACATAAAAAATTATATTTCTGTTACACAGCAGATTAGTTACAAACTGTTAGTTATAGTAATGCGTAACAGCTTATTTACGATGCCATACATCTTAATCAAACTTATTTGCAAACAATATATTTATTCCCTTTCGTGAAAATTGTACGATTGAATTAACTTATTAATAAAAGTTACAGTAAATAATGTGGTATATTACTATTTTAAATAAAGTAGTAAACAAATTAATATATAACTCATTCGTTTTTATTTAACTACTAAAGTGAGACTTGCATTCCCCATTGCGTTGTAGTATGTTTTCGTTTATACATATTTTCTATTTGAAATAAAGCAAAATAAATTTTGCATGTTACTGCTTCATTAAGAAAGTATAATATATACATATATATAAAGTGTAAAAACAGTTTCTACATTTATAGAAAGAAAACGACTCCACGTGGAATAAGTTTTATCCCATGCGAATGGATATGCAACACATTTTGATGCGTCTTTCGTTTTTTACTTCTAAGTAGCTACGATATCGACTTATTGCTTGTTTAAGGTACAAAAGTTTCCTGTATTCACCAGTGTAAAGCAGACCAGAAGACGAAAATACAATAATAAATGATCGATAATTGACTTCAATGGAGTTACTGAATTGGTGCGTTTTTCAATCAGAGATAAACGAATACCACATACATACAACTAAACTGCGAATTGTTATGCAAATTACTATGCGGAGATATGAGTCATGGTCTGCTGACGATCAATGTACCAACAGCAAATAATCTTCATTTACGTCTTGATTCTTTACTTCTTTTGTCTAAAAATATAAATTTGTATAAACATTCTCATTGTCAGCCTGCTAATAGCCTTTGAAATCGCTTCGAGCTTCCATAGTTCACCATCCGGCAAGTTGGCTGTAACTCTACACGTTCGGAATCGATCAACCATAAACTCTTTTCAATGACTTTATCGTCCATGAATTAAGCTTCTTGCTACACGAAGTGACTCTTAACTCGAAGTTTACAGCAGTAAAGTCGTTCTCCAGTCGTTCATAGTGTCAATGTTACGCGTGTACATAGTTATCGTGCACGCTTGCTAAACGCGATATCCAGCCGGTTTGCGAATTTACAAGGCGGGTTGAGGGAAAAGTTACACGATATCGAAGTCTGCTGAAGTCTGATCTCAGGTTCGCCCTTTATCTGCAACTTTATATTTCTCCCTGATGTAAATAAGAGAACAAAAAATTGTCTGAACCATACAGAAGGTTGCAGTATTGCGTATATTTTAATGTATGGATGGAAGCATTAACAGGAGAAACATTGGTTCGTAACGGTGTTTCAAAAATTGCAGTTAATTGCATATGCAGGTTGGATATACACATGCAGTTTAACCTTTTAGCTGATATAAGAGAGCACAGTATAGTTGCTTGCATTTTGCTTACATTAGACATATTGTTCGCGTGATTTAAGTAATGCAATTATTTTGTGGTAAATAATTGTACGTTGTAATAATTGACTGCAAAATTTAAAGCCATATAATTTAACAGGGGAATATTTAATGTACATGTTCTTGGGGATGATTTATGCGAATCCTGATCATCTAATATTTTTACAAGTGGAATTAAATTTTCTTTTTGCACGTTTCTGCATATACGCAATGGTTCTACAAACTAGGTCAAGCTGTAACTCTGTTCCCATTGAAGGTTTTATCAATGTACAACATTGTTTGTACAAAGTAATAAAAGTAATTTGTTGAGAGTAATTTAGATAAAGTAAATTCCTTACATCCATTGGAAAGCTTGGTAGCTAATACCTACACTGCGAAAGTTTATGTAAATGCATATTTTAGAGCAACGAATTAAACAAACGGGGCTTCAACAGAAATATGTTTCATCATTAGAGAATTTCAAAAACATATTTTTTATCTTGCACATACAGTTTGCATATTCGCTTGCATATTATAGCTGCGTAAATTTCCGTAGTCCATTAATAATAGTTCAGAATCGCGAGAATATACATTTTTCCTCAAACAATATATTATAACAATTGCTATAATGTCTTCACGTGCATAAAATTTAATGTTCATTCTTTAACTGCAGTACAGTAATCTATGCATATTTTAAGATACACGGAAGATTAAGAATAGATTATACAAAAAGTAACTAACAATAAGCACTTTTATATAAGCATCTTGAACGTACGTGGCTTTCGTATCCACACAGGGGATTAAGGAATCAACCGAACATGTAACATGCAGCTTGTTAATCCGTAACGTTTGATAAATGTTTCATTTAAACAGCAGGATGATAATTAACTACTCCTGTTTTATCTTCCCAAGGCTTCAAGCCCACAATCCTTTAATTTATAATAAAAACGAGCAACTATTCACAAGCAAATCTATAAAAGAAATCCAAAGAATTACAGATAATTCTTAATTATAATAATTAAGTAACGAAGTCACATCTTTGAACTCTCCGATGTTAAAATCCGGAGAAAAATTTCGTAAAGGCTGACAGCGAAAGAAGACAGAGGGATCAAGAGAATGGATACGATTTTGCACGTAGTGGCCTCCGGGCCAAGCTTTTATGTTAATATCTCACGTAGAAGGTAAGAAGAACAGGAACGGTTTGAAGGGTGGTGGTTCTAAGAAAACGAAGAGAAAACGAAGGGTGCCGAGAAAAGAATCTGGTGGCGAGGATAGCGAGGCATGAATCGACTTGTCGAACGAGTTGTAACGCCGTCGTGTTACTCGCGCGTTCGCATGAAATTAATCAAAGTCGAAGTAGGTGTTCGTCCGGTTTAACACGAGAGGCTCGAAGAGAATCCCCTTTCTTCGGAAATTTCTCGCGATCCAGAGTGTTTCGTTCCGCTTGCCCTTCGCCTTTCGCGGCTCTATTCGGTTTTACGTACATGTAAATGAAGCCAAAATGAGTCTGCTACAGGACAGATTGATTAAGTTTCAAGGTGTGATAACGAGAAGCATGTAATAGTGCGCCGGAACATGCAACACACTATTACAATGCAGCATTATATTTTTAATTACTGCGTCAGATCGATGGAGAACCGGGCGGTTGAATTTTACCAAAAATAAAGATATGCGAAGGGTCATACTATGTTAGGGAAGTAGCGAAAAGTAATGCTTCTTGCGGGAAACGTAGTATTAATATTTTAAGAGAAAACAAATTTAAAACTAAAGCAATAATTCAGTAAGACGATTGTTTATACCTACGTATTTGATACGAAAAGTAAGTAGTTTGAAATTTTCTACTTTAGATTTATTTACGCGCCGTTATTTTAATTATTATCTACATATTTAGGTTTAAGTTATTTATATTTAAATTATGAAATTAGGGTTCATAACTTTTCTCAAATTTAGATTAAACCAATTGTATTACAAATTAATTTGACGCCACCTCTTACAAAATTCATTGATTATCAAACAAAACTCAAACGTAATGTTAATAATTTTCATTATATATTATGATTTTACCCTACTTATCGCATAATTAATTAATACTCGTTTTTACGAAAGATTGAGGTTTTGTATCAATGAAATTATTTGATTCAATGAAAGAGCGGCGAATTAGTTTGTATACATAATACTTACCTTTTAATTCTTTGAGGGATCTAATAAATATAAACAGCGAAAGACGCTATACCAGAAAATTCTGCAGTTTTCTCTCAAAGTTTTCTTTGATGATATTACTAGCTTTTAATAACGTACACATTTACAAATTGAAATAAAATAAATCGTCTGTACTTTACATTCAGAACTCAACTCTTAAGGAAATATAAAATTAAAAGCATAACATCTGAAAGGTAAAGGAAAAACAGTTAACGTTTCTTTTTACTTTATAGTGCCCATTTTGGAAAGAAATTAAAACGATGTAAACAAGTGCAAAATAACGTAAATATAAAATGAACCTTGCTTCAATATTGAGAGGCTAAGGTATTCAAAATTGTTTTTCTCATTAAACTCGTTTTATCTCATTTTTTGTTTCTTCCTGTGCGCTTCGTTTCAAGTTCCAATATTTTTTATACTTATCCTCAATGGTTCGTTAACAAAAATTCCAAAATCGCTGGGAAGTTAATTACGGTGGCAGTAGGAAAAATAATCAGCATTCCTGGAATTTTCTACCTTCGCTCCCAAACGGATTCACACGTTCAAGCAACATATCATATTTAACGAACACGCATCCAAATACTCAAGAACGTTAGACACGGGACGCAAAACCTGTTTTCACATTTATGAAATATCAACGATATCAACAGACATTATTCCGGATAACTCAATTCCCTGCGAGACAACTGTTTTTCCTCTCTCTCTTTCTCTCTCTCTCTCTCTCTCTCTCTCTCTCTGAGAAGCGCGCAAACCTAAATAGCAGCAGAAAGACCGTAGAACGTACAGTATCTAGGGAAAACACGCAATTAAGAACTATCAGAGCGTGTTAAAATGATGTATCCAGTTCAAAGTCCATCTTCCATCTTTGCTTACGTTCACTTCCTCCCGTGACGATTTAATTGAAGACAACTATTAATATGTATTATTACCTACATGTATACTGCGCGGAAGATTCTCTTCATTCTCTCTTCATTTTATTGTCGACTGACGCGCAACACAAACGTCTTTAGTGGATGTAACGCTTTAGCTGACTTTGCAAACTTCCGGTTGGGCTAGATCATTATTTCGCGTTAGAGTTTCTGTTTCGAACTCGAAAGGACCAGCACACGTCTTAACGTTCTACAGCCTTAATCCTTGGCACCCGGGTGGAAAGCGTGATCTCTTCCGCGAAAACTGTCACTAACTGGTATGCGTTTTTCCAACATAAAAACTATAAACGATTATGGTGGTGATAATACAGTCGAACCTCGGTAACTCGAATACTTCTATAAAATGAAAATTTTGTTCACTCTCTTCTGCTCCGCTGCGAAAATCTCTATCGGTCGAAATGAAACTTACTTTAACTCGAATTATTTTGCACGTACAGTCGAACCGCGATAACTCGAATCTTAAAGAAAGCTGAAATCTTCGAGTTATAGAAGTTGTGATTTATCAATGTTTTCGAGTAAGAAAGGTTTAACGTACGAAAATTCGACTTACGAACTTATGTCTTATGTTTTCCAGTATTCATTAGTGTAACAAATTATGACACAAAGATAGGTATAATTTCGAGTTGCAGATGTAGCGATGATAAAAGTTTGACTTATAGAGGTAAACTTCGACATATAGAGATTTGCCTATTTTAAATTTGAGTTACAGAGGCAAAGGTGCAATCAAATATGTGACAAACAATTTGAGTTAAAGTAAGTTTTATTTAGATTTATACAAGAGAATAAACTAAATTTTCATTTTATAGAGGGTTTCGAGTTAAGAAGTTTCGGGTTATCGAGGTTCGACTGAATTTGAATGCATCTTTTACCTTTGTAACTCGGATTTAGAATAGCCAGACTACAAGTCAAAGTTTACCTCTATAAGTCCAACTTTTATCGTCGCTGTGTTTATAACTCGAACTCATAGCTATGTATGTGTCATAATGTGTCAACTGAATGAATAGTGGGAAACATAAAACGGCACGCGCCGCTCCTGAACCTCTTTTACTCGAAATCTTCGATAAATCAAAACCTCTATAACTCGAAAATATTAACTCCTCCCTTAAGTTTCGAATTATGGAGGTTCGACTGTATATAAATTGTTGGATGGAACATTGAGGGTCAATATGAGAATTAGAGTAATCAAATTTTTATACGATTACAGTCAGGGTCGGATTTAAATTTTTATCGCCCTAGTCTATTACATTCTTGCTTTTTATGAAGCATAGCCACAAAACACAATATTGTAATCGTATGTGAAAATTTTAAAGGTTCACTGTATTCACACTTGGAAATCAAACATAATTCTTTTGCGTTATTGTTGATTACTAAGTTACTAATTATAATGTAATGTATTAATTGTCATTATATTAAATGTTAGTACAAGTTTATGCGTATTTATAATGCAAAACTTAAATAATCTCAGCATTTTTTAAATACAGTTTAACTAAACCCTGCTGCGATCCTCGGGTAGTTTTTCATCCAAACGTGTTCTTATTTTAGTAAAACATTTTCTAGTTTTGAAACAAATATTAAGAAGATGTTATTAATATTCGTAAATTTAGGTTGCAATATGCATGTTAAAGACACTTTTTCTCAAAATTGTAGAACTTTTCTTGAAGAAAAGGACAGTGAATAATGGAATCGAATAGAACATTAAAGAAACATTGTTATATTGTGTTTGTGAAATACCACAAGGGATTCGAATTAAGCTTACTTCTGACAGAACTATACAAACTCTCTCCGGGACTTAGCATTTTCGTTTAACATATTTCAATTTCGTTAATCTTGTTTTTTTTTACTTCCTTTTTGTTACCATTTTTTAAGTTCGACAAATACTGAATTAAAAATTAATTAAATCAATCATGAATCTCACTATTGTTAAAAGACGCAATTGATTTTATAAATCATTAGAAATACTATAGATCTTTCTCTTTCACTCTTTCTATTTTCTTTCTCGTACATTCCCATCTCGTAACTAGCATTCGTTGTTAACAAGATGACAGGTGAAAACATCATTTACTCTAACTATACAATTTAATTTTTTTCTATCGTGCATCAGAAGAAAATTGCTCGCTGAGTATGTAAATGAGCCATCCCAAAGTTGATTAGTTGCGTTTACAAAGAACAGGGCTCCGTTTCTTGATGAAATGAATGAATTTGTTAACAAATCTAAACAAGTGGAAGACTAACGTAATATATTTTACAATAATACTAGTTAAAATCGATAATTAAAAGTTGTTGAGACAATCTAATGTTAAAGTTACACGTTAACTAAAATAATACAACTTATACGTTGAGATAGAAAACGATATTAATTTTGATTTTCATTAATTTAACACAACATGCGCTCCTTTTCATTTTGGTAGGAGATCCTCTAATATTTTATTGGAATTCAATACTCTATATTCCGCTAGCCCGTTATTAAATGCTGTTCATAGTTGTTCAATTGTTCAATAACTTTTTAATATATTGAGCTATATCTAACATCATTCATAACAATTATATTTATGTGGTGTTAAACTAATTATATAAAACAATATTTTATCAATCTGGTATATTCTGTTCGCTAATACATTAAATAGCTTACTCATAGAAATATTTATAGAAATTTTCTGTATGAGACTGTTAGTAACGTAAACTATTCAATTTCTTTTTTTTTGTTTTAAAGTTTTTTGTCGCATCGACAGCTAGATCATTAGCGACTTTATCGTGGTATTTTATATTTAATGGTACATGTTGATTTCCTTCAGGTAGTTTATTGTATTTTTCATTTGCTTCGATTCTGTTTCAGCTGTGGTTTGAGCGATGTTATATTTTCGTCTTAATTGTTCTAATATTGGACGTTTATATAATATGTGATTAGCTGTTATAGATATTTGATTTTGACAGATACGGGTAATTCGGTTTTCTTTAAAAAGTATTCATGAGTGATTCTCCTGTGTCCAGATCTCAGTCTAGCTACTATAGTTTGTTCTTTTCTATTTATATTGTGGCGGGGGTTTAATCAGTCCCATGCTAGGACCATATAGAATATACAAAAAAATCCATAAAAAAAGAATCGTAAAAAATTTGCATGACACCAAACATCCGTAACTTAATAGAACATTCGTTTCTTTGTTTCTTATTTAAGGAGATAAATGCAAGCTAATTCGAAAAGAAACATAATATAAAGTAATTTCCATTTTGAATTTGATATTTCTCTTTTTCAAACTTTAAACAGATATTGAATCAATATTATGGTTTCATTACAGTAAATCGTATAGTAAAAGTAAAAATAAACTTAAGTAATATAAAATGAATTCATGAATCACTTGGTTGCTCGAAACACTCTAACATAAATCTCTATTATACCATCTGAAAAAACTCTATAATAAATTAGAGGATAAGTGAAGACTGTAGTCAGAAAATGTACAAACAAATTCACTTTAGTTACAAATTACATTGAAAGTTCTAGAAAACATAGTTAAATTAGATAACACATTAGATACTACAACTTTGAACTATAGTATGAATTGTATAGAAGTTTTTGAAATACACATATTTACAAGTATAGTCTATATCAGAACTGTAAGCATAATCGAAGAACTAATGCTTTATTCCGTATGGAACTTTCGTGGTGAAACAGAAAAGTCGATATATTGTTATGAACTTGTTCATTCATAAAACTTTAGCAGCTATAATGTACCTCCAATTTATATTCATATATTAGAGAATTCAAAATGAAATCGTGACATCCTATCGTAAGTTGCAATGTTCAGTTTGAATCAAATTGCAAAATGTTTAAAATATTTTTATTTAAATATTTTAACAAATGAAATTTGGCAAACATTGCGATGGTTAGCCATGCGAGTCCGAATTTTTAAGCTCACCCGTTATATCAACTGGTTTTCGGTCACTGCTACGCGTTTATACATAGAAACAGTAGGTAAGTGTTGGCCACAAAAATTCAATTGCATATTATCCAAAGTTTTTTGCGAACATCTCGGAAGTTAAAGCCAACTGCCACATACACGAAAAGGATAAAGTTGCTCAAAATATCGCACTTAACAACATACTTCTATCCCACCGAAATCGTCGAAGACTATACCTCTTCTAGAAATTCCAAATTGCATTTCATTGATTCAACAAATGTTATAAAAAGTCTATAACTACAGCACTCCCATTAAAGACCACGCGCAGTCATTTTTATCGAACAATTTATTTAGAAACTTGCAATATCTCAAACTTGATTAAAGTTACAACTTGTTCCATCAATTCTGAGGCGTATAATGGGTTCGCGAATTTTTCGCGAGAACTTCAAGCCCACCCTGTGTTTTGAACGCCCTTCGGCCTCCGCGCGACCCTCGCGGCACAGCGGAACATCCGTCGCGTGGGAACTTGGAGCATGCGACCCGCTTATACCTTGTGAAAGGTTAAACGGCCTCTTTAACGCACACTTGCAGCAACCGCCGCCAGAGACCTTTCTATAACCGGGAAAGCGCGTCAAACGTTGTCGTTATCGAACACTCGTATCCCTTCGCTCGATCGATTTGCCAGATATCATGTGTTCGTTCGCAGATCGACGACAGCATAAGCTTCCGCCCTTTCGATCGTTGTCTCGATTTCCTCTTTTTCTAAAGAAAAAGAAAAAAGAACAACATTGCATTTGCTATAGCGGTCTTTTCTTTGAACTGATGTCGGTTGTTAGATGGTGCTGGTGATTTCTAAGTATTGACGATTTCACGACATTTTTTTGTATCTATAAATACTAATTCACGTCGCATCAAAGAACTTGTGTAGCTGTTAGCGATTATGAAAGTGGTCTTAACTTAAAAATGTAAAATAGTCGAATTTATTACTTGTCGCGTGTTAATTGATTTATATTAGGTATACCAATAAATAGTCTACATTTTTCGTTTAATCCTGCATTAGGTTGGACAAAAGTTAATGACTAAATTAATAGAAGTATACTACACGCGCGAACATTTACGTTTTTATTTTCAATGTTACAGTGCTTAAATATTAAATTAAATATCGTATATTCTATATTAAATTGGATATAAGTAAGCCAATCGTAGATACGTGAACAGTTGTTACGTTATCGATATTGTTGCAATAGAAATTGTTGATACAGCAGATAACGGGAATAAATTTGTTAGTTACTTGAGTTGGGTACGAAACGTGTACAACGCAGTAACCGTCAGCAACTCTCTCGTTGAATTATCCGAAAGTTTATAGCGTATATTAACAATGTGAAAAACATGTTGAAAGGAGCAGATACTTATCTACACGCTTACTTAGTACTTTCTCGTTTCGTTTCGATACCTTTGCGTGTGACAAACGTATTCACGTTAACGAAGTTATGTGTACGCTGGTGAATGCTCACTGAAAGAGGAATTGCGGTTTGATGATTTGAAAAAAGTCGAGTTTTTTATTTTTACATAATTTAAAAGAGTAGCATTTCTACACAGGTTTCTAAAATATTAAGTCAAGCTCCTAATTACAGTGCTTTTCACAGTTAGTCGAGCACTATGATTTATTAAAAGCTAGTACAATAGGACCTCGACTAACCGAACATCTATTATCCAAACGTTCAGTTATCCGGAATTATTATTAGATAATTTGAACAATATTGATGACAAAGGAAAACAAATATTAATGCTAATTAAATAATATACTAATTCAGATTTAATAAATACTATTCTTACTCATATAAAAGCATTAATAGTAACAGGAACATGTTTTAAAGGATATGAAGTACGAAACGAAAGCAATGTTGTAGAATAATTTTCCAGCTCGAAAAAATTCGAAAAATAGATCACAAATTACAGGAAAACATGATTAAAACATGAATAATATAGTAATTTAAACACAAATATGTAACAATTAAAATATACATATGTATAACAACGTAATAAATTATCAGTGTTTATATCAAACGCAGCCATAATTTCAATCGTTCGATTATTCGAAAAATATAGTTCGGTTAATCGAGGTTTTACTATATATACAAAGATTATATATCGGATATTTAATTTGTAATGATTTAAACAAATTAAAATTATTCGAACGCTTTTGTGTGGTTTTACTCAAAATAATCTAATTCTACTAAAAATAAGAACTTTAATGCTCCCATTCAGAAGTATTCGTCGAAAATGTTTTCAAGACGTACCATTGTTATTCAAACAGCAACACATTCAACTGTTTGCTTATATTAATAATAAAATGAAATTCTATCTGATAATCACAGACAGCGCAGGAATCAAAATTGGATTCAAAATTTGCGTTCAAATTGCGTTGAGGAATACGCGATGCATTGATATCGCTGGGGAATGCACATGTTTCGGCAGCAATTTTAATGTCTAGTTATAAACAAAATAAATCAACTTAAAACTTTAAACGCGTTTTTCGGAACTAGTTACACGATTTCCTCCACACATTTTAAACGAATGAATGTTTGCCTTAGATACCTATTCTGCATAAAAATGTTCGGTTAAATATAGACGTTTTAGTAAAATAATTTTTACCATTTTTCCAACCCCATATGCTCATTTCTTCAAAGAATTTTTAAAATGTTGTGTTTCCAGAAATTTGTATAATTCAAGTTCTGTACGCTTAATTGAAATCACACTAGTACAGATTAGAAAAACGTTGGAATTTTTTCCACGGGTGAGTTGATTGTGAATGAAGTGGAAAAGCATGACGCCCGGTTCGAGGGGCAGCATACTATTGTACAACGACTTTTGTAACTTGCTTAAATTTGTATGTTTAGCAACCAAAAAATGTTAGCTTGTTAGTTAAATGGAAAATAGAAATTTAAAAATTTCTTATTCAATTATGAATTTTCACGATTTATCGAACAGTACATTCATAGTATTGGCAAAAGGAGAATAATATTTACTTATATTTTGCTTGTGTTTCATATAACAGCGGGATACTATGAGGTATCAAGATGAAGTTACTATTTTCAAAGGGTACACATGGGAAATTTTTTATCTAGATGAATATGTGTAAAAGTACTGTCAGTACTACGTGGCAAAGTAGAAGTAGAAACTGCAGAGAACTGATCTTTTACTCTTTCAATAACGCCGACTCACTTGCAACGATATTGCTGGCAAAACGAAAACCAATAAAGAATCAAATCTAACGAACAACTCTACTAGTCGATCGAGAGATCAACGCTAAATATACTCTTTGCACGCATTGTCGGGGCAACCTGAACGTTTTTTCCATACCAAACAGCGGCATTCGGAAATTCGATCTACAAAAGATCAGAGTTTTGAACCGTATATGGATTTTTGAATACTTGACGCGGAACATTTTATAGTTACAGGAAAATCGAAGGGAGTACAGTGAATTCGACGTATTCACTGACCTTTCTATCAAATTTCATTCATTGCACCGTGACACACTGCGTGTCGATAGGGATAATTGCTGGAAAAACGTTTTAGTCCTGGTGAAATTCGAACAAAAATATTATGCTTTTTATTTCATGTAACAAATTCTTCGTCGATTTATCGAATAGAATATTAACAGATTGTTTTGCATATCGTAAGAAGGGGAAAAATATTAAGTTATTCATGCGAACCTTGTAAAGGCCGATGAATATTTTGAAAATCATGCAGGCAAGGAATTAATATTATTATTTCCATTGTTATATTTATATTTATAAATCTGATGTTGATAGGGGTAGAGTTCAAGTGAACCTTTCATTCTTGTTCATTGACAACATGGTATTTATTTAATTCGATATTTGATTTTATTTCATTCGATTAATAAATGAAATACCATTGTTCCTTAAGAAAATAATTCTGTTCTAACATCGTATCTTTATGCATTTTAACCCATTTCATTAACACATCAAGAAAAAACATTTTTTTATAATGATTTCTAACAAGTTGTTGAACGCACTGAATGAAGGAACTTCGAAAAACACTGCCTGCATTAGGAGAATAATCAATTTTTAACTTTTGAACAATTTAATACTCACCATGTAATCGTTTTCCTAAGAAAATTTTAAAAAGATCATGTATCCAATCGATTTATTGTTAGTATTTACTATCAAGAAAATACTTACGATCAGTCAAAGTTTAATTAAAATTCCGACATTGTATGGACAAAGAGCACATACGCCAAAATGTCATTTCGAAAAGATCAATTTCAAAGTTTTCAGTAAAGCACTATTTAATGAAAAGTATTGTTACTATACCTTAAAAAACTCGGTCTTTATTATTGTATCACTTTCCATTAAATAATGTCTTAATGAAAACATCGAAATTGATTTTCTTGAAATGACATTTTGACGTATGTGCTCCTTTCTCATCCAATGCCTCAATTGTTTCAGTTGTTTAACAGGAAATTGGTTACAAATTGTGGAAATATTCCATGCTTCACTTTTCTATCATCATTCCAAATTCAACGGAATTTGCCCATATGGATGGGAATAGATTGCGGGTTCTCTCAATAAGTTAAAATGGAATAGTTCCTACTGAAAGGAACATTACATAATTAAAAGAGGCACTTTAATACGATACAATTAAGAAGGGGAACATTCTACCAGGTCTAAAGTAATATCTTTTAAAAATAGGTATCATACAACCATAACAACTTCAAGAGAAAAACAAGAGGATAATTATACAGGTACACAAATTAAAAATTAATTAATCAATGTTAAAAATAGAATGTCAATTTAAGAGTAACATGATGGATGATTATTTAACAAAATATCTATTTATATAGGGAAAAGTCCATGATAGTTCGTAAAAACCAAGGAATGTCCCTGTTACTTTCATATGAAAAGTTGTTATCGAAACAGAAACAATTTTTACATATATTAACACGTCAGTTTGTGTAACAGATATAAGATGTACAGTAAACGTATCGTTTTTACTAAATTATGACACGTCCCATACTTTATAATTACATTGGTCACGTTTTAATGTTCAACAGCACATTTATCTCCTACTATTTATTTTTAAATGTTAAGTGTAAACGAATATTTTATGTCTATGTGTTGTTACGTAAACCGAAGTCCAAATTTAGTATACAAATTATTTTATTTACGATTGCTCATACATTACTTTGCTATTGAATAAAGTAATTAAACTTTCGGTTATAGGGACACTGACAGTAATTGAGACATCTACCCCAGTCAAAATTTGAACGTCGCTTTCACGTTGCACGGTCTCAGTCTATACATAAAAAAGGAGTCACTATCGGCGGTATGAATGTGACTCACGTTTTACGCGTACTCAGTTAAGTTAACTCAAAGTTTGACACGAAGTTACGCCGATCTCAAGACCGAAATACCAAACTGCCTCGGCGTAACTCCGCGTGTAACTGAAACGGACGTTAGTTGGTCCCCCCTGGATACCTTGAAACAATGCTGCGCTGAAACTGCCACGTAATTTGCAACTTCCGCGCCCAATACACGTTTTGAGTGTTTCTCGTCGACTCCAGTTACCGTCACCGCCACGTTACGTCGACCTGATCGCCACCAAACTGCAACAATTACAGCTTTCTGTTAGCAAAATGGACACGATTAATTTCCCCAGCTGTTCCTAACGTCTTGGTTTCAAAATATTTATTCCCACTTTTCTTACAATGTGCAAGTTTTTACGTTCATTAGGTTGTTACAAATGTTTAGTTACGCAGTAATGTGCAAAACAAAGATATTTATAGGAGCTTAAGCTGATACTTATTAACCCTTGACTCTTTGCGGTTATACTACGGGAAATTCTCAGTAAAGTACTTTTACCACTTTTGTTGTGAGTCAGGAAGAATATTGTTTCTTTTTTTTATGAGAGCACAATAATCCATCGAAATGGAATTAATTCACTTAAGTATTATTTATAAGTTTTCTTAAGCAATAATTGATGATTTTGATGAATATGATGTAGCAGATCGAGACGAATTAGGTTAGAATAAAAATTTAGATCATAAAACAATTAACAGGCTATTGGGTTAAGTGCATGAAAGAGGGATGAGGTAATATGAATGATTAAAATGTTCGTTTCTATGATGATGTAGCAAATATAGTCTATTCTACTTATGCCAAAAATATTGTGACCACAAAGTGCTAACATATTTAAAGATGCGTTCACTCAGAAAACCAAGTAAATACTCTTTTGGTGCATACCAGTAACTGTTCGAAGTACGTTACCAGGAATTTTTCTGCGTGTTTCATTAATAATTTCAGAAAATGGGAATAGTAGCTTACAAAAAATATTAGAAACTAAAATAAGCACGTAACCTTTCTCTTACGAAGGATGTACACTATCAGTGAAAAGTTTGGAATAATATTCCACGTTAATATTGCATATGTAAATAATAATTTCATTCGTTATTATAGATTTTTGACTGAAGAAATTTTTGAGACAAATCACTTCTCGATTCATTTCGTATTCTAATTCCTACGTTGCTTAAAATACGCACTTATTCCAAGCCTCTGAACGGTAGTATATGAATACACCCTAAGAAATGGAGCAATGGATTACTAATAATAGGTAGAAACGCTTTTTATGAAATAGTAGAAGAGAATGGGTATATAGCGGCCAGTGGACAATGATGGTCAATGTTATTAATAAAATTAAAATGCCCAACACGCGTAATTTTCATTGTTTACGTTTAGCTACACGCTCCACTGATGAAACAATGTTTACATATATTAACACGTCAGTTTGTGTAACAGATATAAGACGTATAATAAACGTATCACCTTTACTGAATTGTGACACGTTCCATACTTTACAGTTATATTCGTCACGTTTTAATGTTCAACAGCACATTTACCTCCTAATATTTCATTTCAAATATTAAGTGCAAACAAATATACAATGTCTATGTGTTGTTACGTAAACCGAAGTCCAAATTTAGTATAAAGATTTGTTTATTTACGGTTCTTCATACATTATACCGCCATTAAATAAAATAATTAAAGTGTCGGTTATAGGGACACTGACGGTAATTGGTATATCAACCCTATCTCGACCATTCCCTCAAAACCATCGTTTAAAACTCCCCCGTTCAGAAAGCAGCCCGTAAATACGTTGCCAGGAATGAGTCGTTCGAATAGGGTCCCGTGGAACATTCTTCGAGCAGACTGGCTGTTATTTTTCAGCCGAGTCGCCGAGACGTATCACCTTCTCTCTCTTCCCCTTTCTCTTCTTCCCTCTTACTTGGCGCGCCGAAATTTCAGTTGCCACTTTATGGAGCTGTTTTCCTTTCCTTCCTTTCCGTTGCGAGAAAACTTTTCTAACGGACCGCCGCCGCGTCGTCCTTGCAGCAGCGTATCTCGACAGGGGCGAAAGAGTGTAAAACGGGAGCGCGGCTCCGAGAAAGAAGAGGGAGAGACAAGTTTAAGGGTGAGTCGTGGGTGTTAGGGTAGGTTGCGGCACGTTGGAATTCGGTCACTATTTTAATATCGATCCGCCCACTGCGTCTCCCTTACCTCTTCTACACTTTGCCCCTCTTCTACATGACCATGTACCATTGGCTGGCCTGCGTACAATGGGATACGTATACGCGTGTGCGCACGTACAGTGCTGTGCAAAGGTCATATTGAGTAAGGTAGGCACGCACAATTTCATCGGTATTTCAAATTCGCCACTTCGTGAACTAGGAATTGGAATTATTAAATAGTATTAATGCAAAATTTGTAAATACGGGGACCTCTCTGTTCTACTGTATTTTGATAAAAAATTACGATGTGCTAGTAGCTCAACACTAGAACTACCAAGGCAATTAAAATGACTGGTTACAAATTTAATAGAAAAATTATATAAATTTGCAACGGTACATTTTTTCGGATATTCTGTGCTTTTCTATACAAAATATAAATGAAGATCCAATATACTTCGGTCACATGGGCTTCGCTAATGTCTACCATTTTTACTTTTTGCTGCAAATAAGTAAACTTTAATCGTCGGGTTCTAGTGCTCTAGTGTTAAAAATAATCTAGTCCATCAGTTAGGATTGGCAAGTCTTGACAATTTCACCGATACTTCAAATTCGCCACTCATAAGGAATTCGTAAACTAGACATTGAAATTACTGAAAAACATTAGTGTAGAATTTCTGAAAACAAAGAATTTGATAAAGAATGACAACGTGCTCGTACGTTTGTCTAATATACCGTATACTATGTGCTTGTTGCACCGATTTTTGGTTCTTTAAAGTTTCTATAGTAATAGACCGTACCACGTAATAAATCAATTTAAAGATTAAAAGCAGACAAATTCATTGTGTACAAATTATAAAAACATTAAATTTATTAGGTGTGTTATCTTTTTGTCATGGAGTGTAAGTAAGTACTCAGAGGGAGTCCAGGTTTACCGTATAACGCTTTGCGACCGCATCGATAGTTTTCCCATAATGTTACGCTACGTTATAAAATCGATAATTCTGGATACAAGACGAAAAGTTGATTTATTTCGACACTAAAAGGGAGGAAGGGAAAGAACGAAGTAATCAATAGAGGATGGATAGTGTTGTTTTGGATTTGTGTTATTTTGTTCGTGGTTGTTAAAAGCAAATTTCTTCAGTGTTTGGGGTTATTTTGCTATTTACTTAGGTATATGAGTCTCTTGGATATTTTGTACCTTTTGGATATTTGTACTAAAATGGAAGTACATGAATGTATAAATATTACATCTACAAATTAACTCAGATTTATTATTTTTAAAGTTTTGATGAGTTTGTTGATTCAGGTTTTCATTTTTTTCTACAGGGAGAATTCGTCTGTTGACCGATAAATGGCAAAAGGTTATACAGAGTAATGGAGATTAATTTTACATTAAAATTGCATTCGGTGTTTTATAAACAAACATTCAATTTTGTAAAAGAAATCATCAAGTGTCAAATCAATAATTTATGCACAATGTTTTTAAGAGTAAGCAACTTTAACAAGAGTTTAAATAAGAACAAAATATTCTTGCTTCATATGAAAGTTACTTTATGTCATTATGTTGTTGAATTTATTTCAATATGCCAGAGAAATTATGAAACAAATATTTGATTGGATATATTTTGACGGAAATGTTTAATGATGAAGATTTATGCGAATTATTAATAACACTAATGACATAACTTGATCAAATTGCCAAGCATAATAAACTTTCAGAAACATTTCATGTTTAGTATCTCCGATTCAAATTTTCAAATTAAAAAAATAAGTGTACGTTGCCATAATTTTACTTTCAACAAAAATATTCAAGTTATGTCTAATTTACCATGCTCTCCAAAGTAATATTACACAGCTATTCAGTATTTTCTATGATGTTAGGATTCGAAATGATATTCAATAAAAGGAACATTAAAATTCAGTATTTCTGGTAATGGTTTCTTCTCAAACTAAAACTACAATAATTGCAAACATACAATCACTTGTCCAGATGTTACGCGGAATAGTATCATTATCACTTATCCGTTAGCACAGTTTAGTATGAAACGCAAATAAAAGGAAGATACTTACTTTTAATCGTAGAGTCTAAAACCATGGGATCTTTTCAAGCGAAACGCTGCACCTTTATACCAAAAGTATGCAAAATAATTTTTCTACCTTAAATGCCAAGGCGTAGCGCGTAAAACGCAGCCGTATAGTGAGATCGGGTTGCATGATGTTTATAGTAGAAAGTAACTAATGATTCTCGCAGAAGCGGATCTACGAGCTGTAAAACCTTTACGCTTGCTTTGGAAGCCAAGCCGGCAACTCTTTATATCGCGATAATCATTAGAACGTATTACCAAGAATACTAACGAGCATATTTTCTTCTTTAAGTCCTCAAAAGAGAGACTTTGCCTGACAAACTCGCATGTATCCTGTTCCCTTCTCTCTCAAAACACTTCTGCTCTCCAAAGTATTAATTTTTAAATGAAAATTCTTTCAAATAGCAAGAAACAATCTCTGCGCGATCTCAATGCGATTCGCCTAATTAATGGTTCGCACCGCTTGCAACAGAATGATAACGGGAGCGCTTATAATTGTGGAGCTCAGTGGAAAAGGGGCACACGTCATATTTACATATTTACTTTATTTTTTATAGCAATAAGAAGTTTGTGAAATATTTTTCCCTTATGAAACCTGGTTTCTTTTAAATGTATAATATTGCGATATGTACGGCAATTTTGCCATAAACAATTTTCAGCTGGTACGTTTCGGTAGTAGAGTGTTCACCAAAATAATCGCGAATAATAAGTTGTAAGAAGAAACACTCCGATGTACATATTTACATATTAACAATTTGTATATTAATAGAATATAAATTCTTGCACTGATGAAGAATTATTTATTTTTTAGAATATATTAATATCGGTTTCTATTTTAATTTTAAGCAGATTATACTTTTCTAGATATTTATAGTCGATGAAAGACCAACAAGTTTTACTTTACAATGTACGTTAAGTTTCTTCGTTTCTGAAACGACCTGGGTGTTCGTACAACATAATCTTTAATCTTTAATCTTTTCAAGCATTCATAAATCTTATGCCACGTAATATAACTTTGCATTCGTATACAATGTATAAATTATAATATTTAAATATCAAATGCACGAATGAATTAGAAAGGATCCGAGTTTCATTATTTTATTATTATTATTTTCATGTAACGTTTTATTTTAGTGCGTCGGGATGGAGTTCTAGGAATTCCAACGAACGCTAAGCGCACGAGAGGTTCTCCATTTTTTTTTCACGAAAGGGGAATTAAAATTATATATAAAGTAAAGAAAAACGAAAAAGGGAGAAAAGGAGCGTGCTCGTAAAAGTACGGTAAGCAGTGATCGCGAGTAAGCGGTTGAATCGTAAAACCACGGTGCATGCAGAATGAAATCATGAGCTAAAACAGCGGTTACACCTTCGAGCCATAATGCTTCGAAGAATTAAAAATTACTGTGTGCGTGTGCACAAAAAGCGCAGAAAATAAAATACGACGTACTTAGACCGTATAACTTCATATGTGCAACTTATATATTTTAATTGATGTATCATCAAGTGTTACACGTTTATTAATTACCTTATTCCGAGAGGAGGGGAGAAAAGACGAAGATAGAGGGGTTGAAGAACCCCAAATACTTTCGAAATGAAGCAATTGCATCGTTCTAAAACGTGCAGCTTTTTTTTTTATTATAGCTTTCGAATAGGATGCTAGATACGGTCGTTTGAACGGATGCAAAAAAAGACGTGCAACTTAATTCCTTAGCAATCTTGTCTTATAAAATCTGCGATGCCACGCTCCAAAGCTCTAATTAGAATCGTTATTATTCTCCTTTAGTGCTACTGGTTATCAGTCATTCGCCAACTTATTTAAGTAAAATGAGAAAAGAAAACAAAGGAGAAGGAAAAGGATATCTACATTCTGTTTCAAGGAATATTACTAGCTCATCATTTTTTAATTGAAATTTTATAGCTATTATAGACTATTATGTTTGAATGAAGTTTCTAAGAGAAGTATTTTATTAGTTTGGTGTATGTTTCGATGGATTTTTGTTATCTAACGACAAATTATTGAACAACGATTTCAGTAATACGGAGGAAAAATATTAACACACACGAAAGATATTCTTTGTAGCTTTAATAAAAGTTAAAGTTAACGAATTTTTGAAATATTAGAAAACAATCTTTTTCTTTTTATAAATGTATGCATGTAATACCATGTACATTTCTCTAGTAGCTTTTGGCAGTATTATACTATTCACACTAATTATTTATTATTTATAGATATGTGTCGAAAACTAATTTCTAAATACCCAAAAGTCGAATTCAGGACTTTGTGAGGCTTCGAAACTTTTAAAACTCTCGAAGCTTGAAATTTTTGAAACCCTGAATCCTCATTTTCTTGGCTTTGTTTGTAAAGAGTATCCATTTCGTCAGAAATTCAGATTTTAATAAATTCCTTTCAGAAAATCAAATTATTTGTCGAACCTAATTGAATGAAATTTAAATTTAGTTGTAGTTTACATAAATTAATAAGTGGAAAAACTTTGAGATAATTTCTATTTTTTCCTTCCCGTTATAAACGACTGTGATGAATTACTGAAATTGTATCGATTAAAGTGAGATAAAGTCTAAACACAAAATTTGTTCGATTATTAGTTAAATAAATATATATCATGACAATATTCTCATTATTTATACGAACTATTATTGATCTAAATTTCGAAAGCTTCGAATCATAAAAGTAGCACAGAGTTTCAATATTCGCGAATCTGAAACTTTTTGAGTTTCGAGAGGTTTCGAGGTTTAGTGTGTCCCAACTATTTACATTTCTTAAAATAAACTGTTACATTACTTTGAAATATTACTACTTGAAAGGATAACATTAATTCTAATTAATCAATAAAAAATCCAGATTTGCTTGAAACTCGTTGAAAATGTACAAATCATATAGACTAGAGATGGGACACGCGAAACTACGAAACCTCGAACACCTCGAAACTCAAAGAATACTAAGTCCCAAAACATAAAACTTTGTGCTACTTCTATGAGTCGAAACTTATCGTTAGTTAAATAATAGTTTGTATAAATAACAAGAATATCGTTGCGATGCGAATTTATTTAAGTAATGATTTAGTAACGTTTGTGTTTAGACTCACTTTGATACAATTTCATCAATTCATTACAGTCGTTTATGATGAGGCGAAAATAGAACACAAAATTAAAAATTGGTTTTTTTCTCACGAAGTTTTTCCGCTTATTGATTTATTTAACTTATAATTAAATATAAGTTAAATTCAATTAGATTTAATAAATAATTTGATTCTCTAAATAGGATTTATTAGAATCTTAATTCATGACAAAATGAATATTCATTACGAACAAACGGAAGAAAATAAGAATTCAGGATTTTAGAAATTTCTAGTTTCGAGAGTTTTGAGGGTTTCGAGAACTCACAAAGGTTTGGATTCAAGTTTTGTGAATCTAGAAGTTTGATTTCGACCCATTTCTAATATAAACTCTAAACGTTCATTCTATCTTTCAATTTGAACTTCACTCAGTTGTTATTAATAATGTAAATAATTGCAATTTGTTACATTTTAACTCGTATTTTGTGTATATGTTGGGTACAAAATTTGTTCGAAGAAACTTTCTAATCTTAAATTTATACGTTTCGAGTGATCTTCACTTTCTTATGCTAGAATTCCTACCCTACAAATTAATGTGTAGTATACTCAAACACATATAAACGATAACTGAACCGCGAAACTAATGTAACAACCGTAGCTCCTTAATACGATATTTGTACTTACAATTAGGGTAATGCACAATTTAAAGATACAATTGGTAGTTGCAAAAATAGCATTCTAACACCAATTCTGTAAGTCGAAATTAATACAAATATAACGTCCAATATCAATATCTATACAAATACTACAAAAGTATTTGCAAACTATTGTATTTATTTTGCATTAAAGCATTGATCATTTATACTGCTGATAAAGCCACAACCACAGTTGTAAAATGCAAATAAATATATTTATTTTAAACTTGTCTTTTTAACATAATGTATTTTTATGTATTCTAACCAGTTTTTTTAAAGATATATTACCTATTAATTTTGGAAGTGATGTAAGTCATTTAAGAATGTCTATACAAGCTACTGATCAAAATTGATAATCATGGAAAAAGTTTAAATTATAAGAGCAAATATCGTATGATACATTTTTCACGTAATACAAAAATATTTTGTAATATACTCACAGAAAGCAGTAGGTATAAATGTTAAAAAAAAGGATATGACGTAGATTATTTCCATAATTGGGCTTAATTATACTAAAAGTTTCTTATTATTTAATAGTAGTCTTATCTGATTATAAAAAATGAGTAATTAAAAAATCTGGTTATGTACAAATACTTTTCGTAGTCTCAGTATATTACAATTTATAATATCCACAAAGTGTAACGTGTAACATTTGCAGCTCCTACTTTTATATTCTCAACTGATAACATCAGTAATTTACTAGTAAAAAGAAGTAAGAAAACACAACACCTAACTACCATTTAAAAGTTTGAGATCACTTATTCGATAAGAGAAGAATTCGACTTGTAGCAAAAAAATTATGAATGAATATTTGAATTTATACATATTTAACAAAACTAAAAATAATAATAAGCTATATCGAGAATACAACAAATTCCATCCCATCAACTAAAATCTTTTTATTAATATATTTAAGTATTTAATGTTGCGTTCGTTAGGGACCATATGGAATATTAGGTTTTCAATTTTAGTCTGCTTTAAAACAAAGGTTACCTATCACTGTTTTAAACTATTTTACATTCCTTTTGTCGGAATAATGACTTTTTCTAAGATCTTTTATATCTTTGACATCTAAATTGTAAATTTTGCTATTCTTCTTGTTGAATATATCTTGCTACACATAATTTTGTAATAGTTTCCAAAAGTGTGCTTTAAAAGTAGGTTTATCTTACTTTATTCTTCATAACTGAATCATATCATGTAATTATATAAAAATGAAACATAAGTATGGCCATCGAATGGAAAGAGCCACTAATAAACTTACCAAACACAAGAAACGATCAATTACTTACATTATACACTATTTTATTGTATTTCATAAATCGAAAATATTGGAAGTAATCTCATACTTTTAAGCGGTTGTGTAAATCTATTTCTTTTTAATAGGATTCTCCTCTAATAGCTTCAACCACTGTACTCCACTTTCAGCTGTCTTAAAATCCCCAAAAAATCTTTCCTCATGTGGCGGTTCTCCTGCACCCACCACTAGAGGGACATACGAAATAGGGCTTCCTCGAAAGCACTCGCTCCAACCACCTCGTCCATATATATATGTACCGCCTTTAACCTTCCTTTCAATATCCCAGTGTCTAAGGCAGGGCCTGCTAGGTAGCCTTACTGATGAGTCCACTAGCAGGCCCAGGACGAAACGCAACATCCTTCCTTTTTCCTATCCTATCCCTTCTACAGCTCCACACTTATTTAAATCCCGAAAATTCTTCATCCTATAAAACCCATATTCCACTCATTTCCCCCATACCCTCCCTCACAACTTCGAATTAGAGTCTCTAATATCGCGGCGGCGATACGATTTTCCGGATGTGCGATCGGACGTCGCGTAGCGTCGCAGCGCAGCATATGCCGTTCATTCCCATCGTGATAATCGTGGTCCGCGGAACAGCGGCGGCACACACCGGTCGAATAGCTAGGAAAAGTCGCATGTTAAGCCTGATAAACGAAACATAAAAGCACGGAGGTGGCCGAATGGATGGAGGAAAGGGCAGAGAGGTTTGGTGGTGGCTGAAGGGTGGTTGGAGGCGAATATAGCGCAGTGTTGGTGTGTATCTAACACTCTTCTACATCGATACGAACAATACCTACCACCAGCTACTAGCTAGTAGTGGAGGAGTAGGATGGCTGTTAACGTGCGCTTGCAACACACACGGCCGTGTGTACCAGTGCCTGGCCGTCGACTAACTTTTTCCTTCTTTTTGTCCGACCCGATCGATACCGGCGACTTATTTTGGATTATTTTCAGCGCGACCAGAGTGTGCGCGCCTTTTCTAGGCAAAAAAATGGGAATTCGCGCGGACCGGTGCATGGCTTTCTGGTAAATTTTGCTGCGACCGGCGCGGCGCAGCGTTCTCCAATGAGCACGACACGAAAAAACGTATTAGAGCGTGTAACCGGCAATTTTTGTTGCGCCGCCGCTGTGAAGAAAAAAAAAAGGAGCACCGTATATTCCCATCGGTCGACGAAGCGGCGCCATTCTCGAGATTATGTAAAAAATGCGGGACCAGCATTGTACCCATTAGACACTGCTGCCCAATGAAACGCTGTAAACTGTTCCTATGTCCCTACTTCTATCCCATTCTTTTCCCTCATTTTACCTTTCCCTCTTCTTCCTCCATCGTTCTCTACGCCGAAAAGCGCGTAGCCGTGTAAATGTTGCGGGATGAAAGTGTCTTTTGCCGGGGACGGAACGCGCTGTTTTCCTCTCGCTGCGATTCCGCGATCTTTTCACCGGCGCGGCGTTTCGCGCTTTTGATCGCTCTCCGGTGAAACGATTACGGGATACAAATTCGCTTGACAATGTATGTTTTCCCTTTTCTTTCCTTTTCACTGCGAATGCGTGTGTGTACTGTATATGGCGAAGCTGTGTTCCCTTTTATTTATTTTAATGATGTACACTGGGGAATTTGTGGCGTACGATTCGCATCGTGTTTTGTAACAAGGGACTTTATGAAATCATTCAGAAAGAAAATGAGTATCACTGATTGGTTTTGCAATGAACGCTTATATAATACGTGGAATCGTTCACTTTCTTGATAGCCATCTTATTTGATTTAAGTCTAAGTGATTAACTAAAACTATCACAATACAATAATTTTGGGGTCAAATTTGTTCCAATTATTCAGGTCTTCCAGATAATTGGTTTGAAAGAATCAAATTCTTGATTATGTAATAAATCGACTAGAAGTTGAATAATTTTTAGAAAAGAATACATATCTAATAAAAGAGGTATAATATAGAAGATAAATTAAAAGTTTAGATACTGCCAACTTACGAATTCCCTCTAATATAAATATTTGTATAGCATCTATTTCTTTTTTATGTTTTGCCCATTGCAATACAATACTGAATGCGTTTTAAGCTTCGCTTGGGATATTACATGAGCTAGTATTACACCACATCATATCTTCATTTGTATATTAAGAGTGTAACATGTTAATTTTTCTCATGCATCCTCCAATATATATAAATGTAATCTTTTAAATTCAATTATTTATAAAACCGTAAAATTCCTATATAGTTACCATCGGTAAATTATAAACGCCATAATAAATTCTTTCTTTAATGTCCCTCCAGGAGCAAATAGGGCACGTACCTCAAAATATAAGCATCGTTAGACATGTAGTTTAAACATGTACATAAGTGAACCATTCCGTATTCGAGTAATCGGTTATTCAGATAACCGAAATTCCGTTAACCGATGTACTACTGTAATAAGTTTGCTATACTGTTCGGTTGAAATTCCTATACAGGAATATAGGTACAAAAAAGAAAATATTTGACGAGAAACAATTACACAATTATGATTTACACTACAGGTAAATATCATGCAATGTAAATGTAATTGTGTGAGACACAAGACGGAAAACTAAATCAGTTAATATATTAATATGATACATTGTATTATGAACTATATTATCGTAGATTGGAATATTATGATAGTTACTACTTATACAATACGTGTACCTAAAATATTTCAGGATAGTAATATCGCTTCAGTAATCTGTAGTAGTAATACCAGATTAAAAAATGGTTACTTTACGTGTAGAGTAATTTTTATTAATCATATAATAATTTTGAATTCCACTTATAATATTCGACGAAAAAATTAACTATTAAGCATTTGTTATCTTATAATACCTAAAATATATTTATAACGCATGCTTGACAATATGTGCATAGATTTTTTACAGTTAAAGGAAACTGTAATCAACACTTTTATATTAATTTGTCAAAGTATGTATTTATATACAAAAAGGAAACAAATTCATTACATTTGGGTATAAAGTCTGTATATACATATAACAACCGGCTTTCAATCCGTTTCCTCGATCAAGCACCGGAGGTATAATTAACTCAAATGAATTCTGACGCAAATCCCTAGTATACAAATTTAAACTATACGTAATTGTATAGAAACGATTCTACCCTCCTTCCTTAATTGTCCCAATTAACATTTTCGAACATTCGAAAAATAAAACCGTAAATTAGGAATGAAGCTGCTTTTGGAGTTCCACTACTTACATAGAATATTCTAGATATGCTTAAAAGGTAAAGAATATGTAGAATTTGAAATATCTAGAAGTACTCTCAAAAATAAAGAGTTGGTAATCAGAATACTTTATCTAAGGAACGCAAAATTTTTACTGTGTACATTTCTCGATACTTCATACAGTAATTTCAAGAAAAGGAATTTCTTTTCACCATCAGGAGTATAGCAAAAAGAACTAACACAGTTTATTATCTTATGAAACCACCGTAAAATCCATTCCGTAATAGGCATTACAAAATTATTTTTATTCGACAATCCATCCCAGATTTTCTGCAATCACAACACAGTGTAAAACGTTAATTTATTGTCGACTTCTAACATCAATCGCTGTTCTGACTTAAAATTTTGTTTAAAAATATTCTAGATTTTCGTTCTTTTATATTTCACGCGACAGTATTAATGAAAAAGAGACATCTTTTCTGTTCGTGAAGAAAGTGTGCTATAAATGCCACAAGCTGTGATTGGCAGGTAGAGCAAAAATTGTTTAAGTGCTTAAAGAAATCTTTATGTAGAATGTTAGTGGCTTATTCACGCTGCCAAGGATTCACTAGACTACTGATTTTTATGCATTCATAGGAAATTCAAAGGTGCAAAAATGTGCAAAAGGCATACGATCTGCAAAATTATACGAAATATTCAAAGTATAGTAGAAATTATGGTATCTAGAGGGTGAAGCAACTCAGAATTTAGGTCGTATTTCTTCAAACTCGTTCATAAACATATGAATTTGCATAAAAATCCGTAGTCCATTCATCACAAATAATTCTCAACACTGAAATAATAATAAAACTTTTGCGGTTTTGGTTATTTAATTCAGAATACTTTGCTAAAGTATCGCTAATATTTCTCTGATAAACATAATTTGGATCACATTTACTTATTTAACGAGTGCTAACATTTACTTTACAAAGATGAGTTACCGGTGCTCAGGTCAAAGTCGATTAGGCACGAAAATCATACCGCTCTACAAGAGTTTCAAACATGCTCCGAATTTTAAACATTTAAGAAATCTTTGCTGCGATGGATTTAGTTTGGGTTATGCTTAAGGAAGATTATACCTTTACGATGCTAAAAAATCGACGTTTTTTTATCAGCTTATTTAAATGTATGTGGTATTAAAATTATTCCGTAAAAATTTCATTAAAAAATGCCAAAAGTTAAGGAAAATTAACTAATGTGAAACTGCAAACATATTTTTCTTAAAACAGGTTTTCTGATGACTGTCAACGCGATAACTCTTCTCAATTTTCGATACCTGTTCATGAAATTTGGCATATATATAACCAATAGAATTACCTTTGGTATATAAAGCCATTTTTTCTATTGTTTAATTTCTCAGGCTTCTATTCACAAAAAACTGAGCAAACCTTTACGTAAAATGTCACTTTCTCGGTTAAATTGGGTATCTTTGTTAATTTTTCAAAATTTAAAAAATTTGGTTTGATACAGGATAACTAACACGATAGATATAATAAAATACCGTGTTCTCGAATCGATCTAAATAAACCTAAATAATGGCAACTTAGATTCTTGGACATATTTGTTGATATATAGTTTCGAAATTTTTCTTAACTAATCTATAATGAAATTCCTTTCTAAAAGAGAAAAATTAAATCAACCCACTGAGTGGTTTGTCTGTAATAAATTCATAAACGTGTTGTTTCTTTTCACGGGCCTAAGAACATGTGCCCCCTTAAGGTTGCAAACTTAACTTAAAAGTATTCCAAATTTCCTTTCTTCTTACATTTTACGCGACGCTGTCAATATCAAAGGACTCATTAAGTTTTCTATTCGTGAGGAAAGCGTGTTGCTGGATGTTGAAAGGTTCAAGTGTGGCCTAAAACAAAAGTTGAAGACTGTTATAATATCGATTCCGTCTCTTGAAACAATTCCAATGAACCATTATTTTGTATAACATTTATAAACAACTGAAATTAATGAAGTTCGGTTTTGTTTACGGTTGCAGTAGCTTTTGAAATATCGGTTCTCTATCGGTTCCAATTGATTCTAAATAAAATGTATTTTCGCCATATGTAGTACCCATAGTACAAATAAAACTTTCCATTCAGACCGCGTACATGTGCTCATAATTATGAAAGTAACCTAAGTCATATATTTCTTGTTTCGAGATATACACCACTTTCATATTTAACACTAAATGAATTCCATATAATGTTGAACGAACAAGCACTATCTAACGGTTCATTTGTGACAATATCGTAAAAATTACATTGAATTAATTTAGTTTAAAATAATGTGATGTGAAGTAACTGATAATCTCATTTTTTTTTAAATTTTGACTTACAATTAGACCACTTTTCATAATTATGGGCACATATATGGCATACTTATTTAAATGCATTCAAAACATGTATTTTATAGTAGATGTACGACTGAAAAATATATTAGCATCAAAAGAATGAGGTAACGTACTATACTACGGATAGTACATGTGAGGGTGTCACAGCGTCGGCAATTTTAACGACGAATAAATGATGCTGATGTATAGGGTAGATGTACCAATTAATACCACTTTAAGGTTATCGCGTAACTTTATTTAACTATTTTAGAACGTATTTAACATAAAGATCGTTCCAATTTGGAGCATAATATTGTTTAACATCTTTTTTGCTTATGAACATCTTTTTTATATGTTCAATACGATACATTCATTACTACGTAATTGAGAATGTACAATAAAGTCCAATGACCCCATTATTGTCATTTGAAAAGTTGTCACTTAAATAAATAAACAAATTTTTCATATGTTAACACGTCAGTTTGTGTAACAGATATAATATCTATAGTAAACCTATCACTTTTACTGAATTATAACACGTTCCATACTTCCTAATTACATTGGTCACGTTTTAATGTTCAACAGCACATTTACCTCCTAATATTTATTTATAAATATTAATTGTAAATGAATATATAATGTCTATGTGTTGTTACGTAAACCGAAATCCAAATTTAGTGTAAAAATATGTTTACTTACGATTCTTTATACATTACTTCCCTATTAAATAAAAGAATCACAGTGGCAGTTATAGAAACAGTGACAGTAATTGGGTCATTTACTCTAGTGGTAGAAGTTTTTTTTTTGTCCGTTGTTTTGTGTCGCATCAACCTCTTGGGTTATTAGCGACAACAGAGGGGGGAGATTTATTGGTCGTTGTAGAGCATGGATTGCTTTAGATACTGTAGGAGTCTTGATACTGTTCCACTGTCCTTTATGTTGTCTTTTAGAGTAGGTTTGATGTTGAGTTGGTTTCTTAACGGAAGGAATATTTCACATTGCGGTACGAGGTGATCCACTGTTAGGGTCGTCTTGCAGCGTTCGCAGAGTGGTTGGTCTTCTTTGTTGAGTATGTATTTATGGGTTATTTTCGTATGTCCAATTATGATTCTTGACAGTGTAACTTGGTCATGTCTTTTTAGAGTCGATGGTAACAGGTTCTTGTAAAAATCGCTTTTCATCGTTAGTACTCGTGGTTTCACTGTGGTTTTCCATTCGTCGTTCCAATGGTCTTTAATTTTACGTTTTAGGTGAGCAAGTAAATATTATGAATATATAAATAATTATGAATATATATATCATGAGATTTCATTAGCACTATACTGACAATGAGACACAACTACCACAACTATACTGGTAAAAGTAGAAATGATCCAATTGAGCGTTTATGGGCAATAATAAAAAAATAAGTGCAAAATTTTAAAATAACTTTCAAAACGATATTGAAAGAAAAAATTATTAACCCTTTACGTGCTATAGACGCATATATGCGTTGATTGAAAATTATCAGCGTAGACAATGAACGCATGTATACGCATAGCAAATGTTTATATTTCATAAACTCGATACGAATTAAAATGGGCAATGTTTGACATGAACACATGTTTGGGAAAAATAAAAATATTTTATTGGATGTTGCATAAATAAATAATTCTAATAATAACTTTAACCAACACATCGTGTAATCAATCGAGCTCCGCACTCAAAGGGTTAAAGCATGGAATTGTATAGTATTAAATAGAATTAAAAGTGATCTCCTATTAAATATTAATGCTTATTAATGTAATTATAGTTAATTCTTTAAGTATATTCGTAATCTGTGTGAAATGTACATACATATGTCTGCAAAAGGTACCTATACATTTTCAGATTTGTTTCATACTTTTCCACTATAATCATTCTAATCGTGTCTCATTACAGTATTATTGATATTACAAAAAGGTTTGTATGTAAGTGTTTAAATACTTTCGTGAGTCACTGTATATATATATTAGAATCGTAAGCGTAACCAAAATAGAAACGATATAAAACGAATATGGTACCGGTATAGAACCAATATTTCAGAAGCTACTGGAACCGTAACCGGAATCGATATAGGTGAGGACCTTTTCCGTCGTAACAGTTATAATATCATTTAGGTTCTTCATAACCATTTTGGAAAGAAGCTTTACATAACAGTTAGCTTTATATAACAGCTATTAACAGCTATTTCTAGAACTGTGCCAACCCTTGCTTGAAAGTGACGAATTATACTCAGACTGTATCGAACATAGAAATTAGTAAGTTTAAAAATATTTTAAATTCTCACTCTCTTACAATTTATACAACGGTATCGATAACAAGGTATTTATTTAGCTTTCTGTACGTAAGGAAAATATGTTGCTAGATGTCGCAGAGAGTAACCATGGTGAGGAAGTGACGACCGCGCTATTTAAACCACGACGTATCAATAACAGAGTAGTTTTTGGCGGATTTCATTGATTTTCGATGGAGTTGCGCTGATGTGCAGGGACGCCGGCAGGTAGGCTACATGCACAACATTGTAATTGATTGGACCTGTGGCCTGATAACCGCCCGGTGACCTCACCAGCCGTTCGATACGCGTACTCGGTCATGGAATAATTATTTCTTCTTTCTCTGCGTCGGATTCCCCGACTCTATTTGCCACGAAACGCTTTGAATCGACTACACCAACGATCTGTCGTTCAGCTAAAGAATGGATCGAACTACCGACGCGTATCGATATCAAAAAACGTGAATCATTTAGGCTGAGAAACTAAAAAAATTAGTTTCCGGTGTAATTGTACAGAAATGAACTTTTTGACTGTTTTAAGAATATTAGGAAGGTTATCTGTTGGAGATGAATGGTATCTTCGTTTAGTTTTTTAATCCTGCTGTTCTCATTCCTTACTTTTTAGATTTTTACTACTTCGATTTACACGGAAACGATGGATAACTATGAACTTCAGGAATATTATTGCTTGTATGAGACTTATAAAAATTTTCAAATACGTTGAATACCAAGAAGAAATATATAGAAATATAATATTAAATAAAACATAGTCTTCGTATTGGGTCATATAGACCCAAGGAGAACAGGGTTAATGCTATGTTTAATTTGAGCGTAGTTTAATGATGAAAGAGATTCTTTGTTGGAGATTTTTAGAGTAGAATTATACATAAAGAATATAAAAAATTGTAACAATTATTAGATTTTGTGTACAGGGTTATTCATTTTAATAATACACTCCGCTTCATATTTATAACTCACCTACAGATTTACATTTATTTCTGATTAGAACGATGGTTAGACTTATTTTCAGAATATTCAACATAATAAAAATATCTAACAAAAAGTAATCTTCATTGATAAACTACTATACAATATGAAACACAATAATTTTCTCAAACAATTATACAATAAGTGAATTTGGTTGGTTTCACATTTGTAACAACAATTACAGGAGTTTAATAGCAAATTCGTCTTGCTTTCATAAAAAAACGTAAAAGATACTATTTGAGATTACTATGATTATATTTAGAATGATATTCTCTTGTTAGCTGGAAATCACTTAAAATTATGCATATAAGTACATTGCTAAGCTTAACTTTAGCATGACCATCATTTTTAAGAAGAAATTAAAACAAAGACAGAGGAAAGTGAACTTGCGTGAGGTATTATAGTCTGACATGTCAGTGTACGCATAATTGTCAGTTTTTGAAACATTTCTAAACTGGAGGAAGGAATCCAAATCAATACAAAGGAAACGAGATCAGAATCACTATTAAAGATCTGCATTTTAATCGTTTTATTTATTATTACGCTGATATTATAAATGTGAATCACTTGAAAACCTTTTTTACTATTGTATTTAGTTCGAAGTAAGTATTATTTTCGAACATTTTCATTAAACATAACTTTTAATGTGCTCTTTCACGTAATATTATGTATATTTGAAAGTTATTGTTTAGAACATCGAAACATTTGAAATTGTATTTCGTAGGAATTGACTTTTCTTTCATTAACGTTAGAACAATTTTGTATTGTAGTACTATTTACAGTATTTATTGCATGTAAATGCACAATAATTGCACGTCTAAAATTCATAGTAATATTAAAATTAAAAAAATAAGACAAAAGATTTCGGAATAATACAAGATATGATACAGATTTATCAGCACATAAATTACGAAGGAAATGTATCATTTCTTGCTGATAATATTTTTGTAATTATAAAATAAGTACAAAAATTCTGTCGGCTTCCGTGTTAATCACAAACAGTTTTGTTTTTCTAAATTCATTTTGATAAACAAAACATTGCAATAGAATTATAAAATACCTGTAAATGGCCTACGTAATAATAAATAAAGAGTGGTATATGGAAGACGAAAGATAATATTAAAAATAGTTGTAATTAAGCAATCATTATTTTGCATTTATCTATCCATAGTTTTTATATTATCACAGATAATTTAATATATTCCGCAAAATATCGATAGACAACTGAATCTCTACTATTTAATTTAATGTCAGCGTAAATACTAGTCAAATCAATTAAATTTCTGTTTTTCACAGTCAAACTAGCGTAATCAAAAAATCTTCTGGCACTTAAATTATTAATAAAATAATCTTCTCACATCGCATACAGAAAGGAAATATTGCTACCCCTAACGCTCTTCCTGCGATACCTATTAATCGAAACGAACTTTTACGACTTAATACCAGTCCAACGAGAAAATTAACAGACTCGACCTTAGAAGCCATCGCCCTTTGCCCCTCGCTTAAATCATCCTTCTGACATTAAAAAACCTATAAAAAAAAAAAAAAAACAGTGGCGTGCACCTGTTCCGCGCGTGGATCGTTGATCTACATAGAACACCATTCCAAAGGGGTCTACGATGTATCGAGCGGTTAAGGAACGCTAGAAACTTGGCAGAACAAATCTCTTAATAGCTAGTTAATAGTGAAACGCAGCGCGGAAAATCAAGCGTGCGGTTATTGAACGTGCTCGAATATTTGAAACTGCGTTTAATGACGTGCTCGGGGTAATTACTTGCTCTCCCAGCTAATAGACGTTCAAATAATCTAAGCTCTATTATAATATACACCGGTAGCTGGATAACGCTAGAGCGCAAGGTAGCGCCCGTGAAAGCCCCGACGCTGTAACTTTTGCAACAGAGTGTGTTATATAAAACGGGAAAGCGGACTCGTGTGATAATTAAGAAAGGATATACCGTTCGACAGCTTCAGGCTAATTAAACATGTTTCCGATCAGGGACTCGCGCTGAAAACATGTAATCTTTCTTAACGAGGGATTCGAACTGTACACCATCAGCTGTATTGCGTGTATGTGATGTAATTGTTCGCGAGAACCGGGCAACATTGTGCTACATGTATGATAATACATAGGTATAACGTTAGTTCCGATGCGCGCGCGAGAACGGTTCTCCGATTCCAGGAATGAATTTTTGATTTCTTCGTATCAACTTCCTCCCACCTTGAGCGCGCGCACACACGCTGGCGCACCGGTTTCGCAGTGCGTGAGCAGCAAACTTTCCTAGAAACACTATAAGATGAATGAAGAAGATACGCATCGTTCGCGAAGTACAGGAAGAACGTAATTCCGCGGACCTAGCAACCGAGTCCTGCCATCTTCGGCTAATTCCGCGTGATAAGCGAACATCTCGACCCGACTTCCGCCATTATGATCGGAGATAGACGTTTGACGGTGGTTTCTATCGATCTTTACCGCGCTCGTGCAAATCCGCAAGTCATTCCATTTCTTTCGAGGAAAACTGTCCGTAGTTTGCCGATCTTAATTCTGTAAAATGTTGTTTAAATTTTCCAAAGAAGAATGTTTGTTGCTGAGATAAGGAGTAGAAAATTTTGTTCGTATTTAATGCTGCCATTACGCTTAATTTTCTAGGCCAATTTTTAGCGCCTCCTTCATTCACAAAATTAAAAGTTGATAAAATATACTTGACTTTAGTTAGGTCGATTTTAAGTCCTGATGACGTGAGCATAATATAACATCTTTTTAATACAAATGTAACGATGCATAAAGAGAGGCAAAAAATTTCTGAGATAACAAATCATTAATCAAAAAATGAAAACCCCAATGCAAATAGACACGTGGTCAGGATCGTATAAATTAGTAGGAAAACTAGGTTTAGGAAAGGTAATTTATTCAGAAATCACCAGAAATTATATCTTACGTTGAATGGACTAACTCTAATTTTGATGTTTTTCATCAATTTGAAATATTATATTGCTAAATGTGTTTGGTAAATATGGCTAAGAAATACGTAATAAATACATAACTAAGAAATGACAATAATTTTAAAAAATTTTAATTTCATACTAGTCTCCAAGGAAACCAGTAGCATTGACATATTTTCTACCAGATATTGATTTAATTTTAATGTTAAGTGATTTTAGAATAATTCTGTTCAGTATAATGTACATGGCACTATATTAGAAGGTGACAGAATGGATGCTAGATTACAGATAAATACCATTTAATGGTACAAAAATTCAAAAATTACGGATGTAGTTATGTATTCACTAAACCCCTCAAATGCAAGAAATTTTGTGATAACTATTAGCATGCCACTTTTAACCGCTGTAAATAATTTCATAATATTCAAATAATGTTGAATAACAATGAAAACTGTTAATTGCAGTTATTTTTCTGATTATATGCATGCAAGAATGAAATTTTATTAACTTTAATGATAAATTTCAGTATATAATTTATTATAAGTAAGATACTTTAGTTTTACTTTGACCTTTAAGACACTTTTGTCCTGATTATTTCTTTAAAAAAGTTTTCTAATGTCAAGAAGAAACATTTAAATCTTTTAATATAAACTTGAAGTAAAGAATAGCGTATATTAATAAAACTTTCGTAATATTTATGTAAAAATTAAGAAATTTAAAAGCAAAAAAGGATAATATATTGGATGGTGCGATAGTCGCACTAGAGTTAAAATTTAAATTTTAAAATTATTTTTATTTAATAATCCTTTTCTTTTGTTATATATAATGCTGAAAATTTTTTATTTAAAAGTACCATTTTCTTTGTAAATAATAGATATCTCTTTTGTTAAAATCGCACTGATTAGAATTGTAAAATAAAGTATTAATATATATTTTTTCATACCTGCGAATATGTACTTATGTAATAGTTTCATGTAGTATTATACGCTTTTTCATTACTGTATAAAACAAATATCCAAATGTAGGTGAAATAAAATTTCCTTTTGTCTTTAAACATTACGAAATATACTCCATTTTGGATATTTCATATATGTTTCATATTAGGTGTATCTCTCATTTCCTCAAACATCTAAATTTCCTACAAATGCATAAAAATTTGCAGCGAATTTGTTATATATTGTGTGTATACATTATTTACATTTTATGAAAATGTACCGTAATTATTGTAATTTTCCAAAGTAGCGCCAACTTCAAAGGCCGCAAAAGCGGCGCGCAATCGAAACCACATACATACTTCGAGGGACAACTGTAATTACTAAATAGCTGAGGAATGAAAGGACCGAAAGGTACGAATGGTTTTACATTGGAAATTGTTTAATAACTTTTAATATAAGTATTAAAACGCTACGTACAGGAAGAAATAGTAATTCTTCGTATTATCATAATTTGCTGAGGCACTTAAGAATTATACGGAAAGCAGTATTCCTTTTGTAAGTTAGTACCTGATGTTCCAGTGGCAATTAAAGGATTCGCGCTAATCTTTAATCTTTCCTACAGCGAAACGTTTAAAACAATTATAGGATCGCTTCCTGACTTATTTAATAGATAGAACCAAACATCAGAGATAAGGTGTTCATAGTAATAATTTCTATATAATATATAATAATTTCTGTATAAGTTGTTAGAGATCTTTCAAGTATTGCTTATTTCGCGAATAAAATAAAAAAAAAATTGTTTAAATAATAATTTTCTTATGTTGAGTACTGCATTTGTACGGGAAAAGTATTTTCGGCGAAACCATTTATATGACTAAACATTAGCCAATGAAGTAAGTTTTATACGAACTTTCCTTCTTTTTTATTTTAGATACCATTACGTAGGCAGCTAGACTTAAAACGGATCATTTAATTATCTTCTGTACTTCGTATTTGTGTAAAAATTTTACTGAAAATCTAGAAAAATGATCTTGAATTGTTGCTGTACCGACATCATGCCGTGTAAAAAGAGTTTTCACACTTAAGCCAAGATTATTATTGACTATTTCGAGAACTTTATTTTCTACGGCATTACATATTCTTCTACCGCGGCGTAAATCATTACTGGAAATAGACCGAGACGAACCACTTTCAAGAAAATTTCGCTCTGCTCTTACAATTACGCGCCTATCGAGATAACCATGATTCGGATAGCGTTCGTCGTACATGGGATCACAGGATCATGCTCGCTTATTCCCGCGTAGCGTACCTTGACATCGTTACAAGAAGAAAGAAACTGATAGTGCAAATCGACAGTAATAATGATAGTAGTATTGATAGGAAGTAAATAACAATATTACATACGTTTAAAAATGCAAATACAAGCAAAGACAGACACCTGACAACTCAAAACTTACAGCCAAAATGCAATACTTATTCGTAAAAACTTAACGGAAGACGAAAACTGGCTAGTCCAAGATTCCTTTAGGAATAAATCGTCGGGAACAGCAGGCAAATGTGTATAGCAACACAAAGGAATTCGAAAATAAACTTAGAAGTAGGGCTCGAGCATCCTTCCGCGTCTAACAGCACTGTTAGCCTATTTCGCCGATTGTTTAAAGAGAAATAATCAGGCACGAAGGTAGCAAATGGCGAGCGTCGAGATTGCGCCTCATTCCGCGAAGCGTCTGCGCTGAAATCCTCGTATTTACCATTTAACACCCAGCTGATTACCTAATTAGTGAAATAACTAAATCGTATGTAGGACAATTTTCATCCTGGCGACCCCCTAATGGACACAGATTACACGGGGCGTCATTCGTTGTCATTAGGGACGAGAAAACAGCCGATGCATGCTTTCAACGTGCCTGGAGCGGCGCGGAGGCTTCGTTTACAGAATACGAGCCGGTAAATGACTTAACCGTTAGCAAAAACTCGCGTAAGTCATACTCTTTTCGCAGAAGAAGAGAAAGAGGCGGAGAAAGACGGTGAAGAAACGCGGTTTCTTCGTGCCGCGCTAATAGAGCACACGAGAAATGGGATGGCGTTTATTAATGCGATTAAAAGCGTTTTCAAATTTCTCGCAAATTGTATATTGAGTGTTTATGAACACATAGTACAAACGGAAAGGAAGTGATTCTTTATTCAAAAGTAAGTTGAAAACGTAGAATGAAAATTTTACGTATTGATAAGTCTTAAGTGCCAAAAAAATCAAATTTCAATAGAGCCACATCAGAAAGTTTCCTTACAGTTGTCATATGTACATTAAAATGTATAGAGTTTATTATTACGATCATATTTATACATTGTTGGGTTTTTGGAAGTATCTTTGACGTCCTATAATTTGCTTTTTATAAACAACGTAATATTTTATGGGCGATTGTAGTTACGTAATGAATATTATAAATACATACAAGAACATTTGGCTAGTTATAATCTGGTTATATCACACCATCGTATGGTTTTAACTATACCAATAAGTTCCAGTAATGTATTTTTCTTATTATAGTAGGACCTCGATTAAGCAAATGTCTCTCCAAACGTTCTATCATCCGAAATATTTGATTATCCAGACAATATTGACGGCAGAAGAAAATAAATATACACCTGTCTAATGTACTTTAAATGCAGTAGAACCTTGATTATCGAAACTAGTTAGGAGGTAAATGTGTTAGGATAATAGAACGACGGTTTCTCCTACTCGCAATTCCATATATCTTCATACTGCTGAACGTGAGGCGGACAGTACTATTAATATAAACAAATAATAACGATATAAACAAACTTCTGCCAGTTTCATACTATTTAAGGTTTGATTACTATACAATGAATTAACATTTTGAACGTAATTTTCAATTGATCGGTTATTATTTGCTATACCAGTAATCAATGATTTACCAATACCATATTCTTGTACTAGCAATAAGTTCGTTGCACGCTTGCAATTTTTTAATTTCTTAATAATTTCACATTTTACTTCAACTTACATTAGTAAGCTTAATTTATAACTTTTCATTTTTGTTTATCATTCTTTTTCTCTAATTCTGTGATTAGTGTTTTATGTATATAAGTATAATATGTTGGAAATACATGTGAATAAAATCTAGTCAAAGGTTAATATGCTCAGTAATGTGCATATTGCTTATAACTCCTATACAGGATTCTACAGCTTAATAAAAAAAAACTCAGTCACATGTTTAATAAATCAGGTACCGAGAAAAGATTTGTTCTAAAAAGTTTCATTTACTCTAGCATTTAATTTGGAATTTGAAGAAATAGAAGTATGGATGCACCTGAATGCTCATTAAAAAATCCAAGGATTTAATCATTTTCCATGCAAAATAGCAACCGATAAAACAGCGCCTATTTCTCCTATCATTTACTACTTATTCTTCATTCATGAAAACCAATAGTTTATGTCCATTTGATAATATAAGTTCGATGGAGTATCGTATGTAGAAACAATTAAGTAAGCCCGACGAAACACTATCGTTTGTAAGCAGGATCATTGGTCCGAAAATGAGCTATCATTTTGTACTGGTGTCAGGATTTCGATCTCCGGTTCATAAATCGCACTTGGGAAGATGCCTGGCGATTAGTGAGCAGAAGAGTCCAGAGGAGCGAGTACTTTCGTAGAGGCTTTCGTTTACAAGCTACCAGGTTGTAAACGATTTAACGGTTGGCAAAGAACTGGCGGGGAAGCGGCTAGAAAAGAGAGTCCAAGCAGTTTGTCGTACAGCATCGACAGTTGAGATCGTTCTTCGCGGAGTGCTCCGGGGCAAAAAAGCCGACCGATCATTATGGTATGCGCGTTAAGAACGGCGTTAGCCTTCTGGAATTTCCTCCGCGAAAAGCAATAGCTCGGGACTCGCCTGTAAATCCCGTACCAAATTGCTACCGTTGGAGACCGTGGCTTCTTGAAACCTGGTAAGCGCTGCTTGATCTTTAGCAGCCCGACGAACACTGACAGATTGAGAAGATGCAGACGTTTATTGCGAATCTTCATTTCGATTTCAGTCACGGTTCGCGTATAAAGCTTGAAGAATCGAGTACAACTTTGTGCTGCTAATTATGAACAAACGAGGTTGACAAGGTGTATATCGATTGGAAAGTGTTATTGGAATGAGTTTAACGGTGAAATTATCAAGATGCTCAAAACGACCAGAGCATAATTTCTCAAGGAAGTACTATGTGTAACATTTTTCGTGACTTTTATTTTTGTGTGAAATATAATTCGTTTTACTTTTACTACATTTCTTTTTTTCAAATATACTATCATTTGTGATTTCTTTGGCAAAAATAGACACATTTTAATCGTTAGTAATTCTAGGCTTAACGATGACCTACACTTGTTTTGCTGTTAACGTTTAGGTAGCTAGAATGAACATTAGTGTATCGAATATTTTTTATTAATGTTCATTATAGTGACAAAGTAAAATCGCGAACGGCTCAACTTCGCTCTGGGTGGAACTTTGTAAGCTTGAAGAACAGTAACAAAACAATAGGTAACGATCCTTTTAACTATGGTAACAAGTTTAACCCTTTGATGACCCATATAGACATATGCATTAATGTTGTCAATCTTACTAATTATTGCAATTATTCAAAATTTATAGATATGGCAGAAGTCCACTTATTAGAACGAAATTTTTGTCAATGTCCAAATTAGTGAACATTAGTTGAGCTTCTATTGTGAACGTTTTTTGGCTGCCGAATTAACATTGGTCAACTGTTTCAATCACGGGTTCGAGATATTCGTGACGACCGTTTCTCGATTGACGTTTCTAATTATTTTTGACTCGCCGACCGATGAAGTCTGAAAAACATAGTGAATCGTTTCGCTTACTTGAGTTACCACAACAACAAAAAAGTATGCTTTTTATTATTTTTGGCTGTCCTTTAAGCCTATAATGTTTCAGCTGAATCATTCAGTCAAAGCTAAGTCGTTCCAAATTCATTATTGTGAGTATACGGATGGCTACCTTAAAATGATACCGTAAAACATCTTATAAAGAATTGAAAATCTAAGAAAATGTTTTTGTAAAAGCATTATATGTGTCTGTATATGTATATACAGACTTTTGTGCGTACGCGTTTATGTACATATACACATACATATATTTTTGGGACATAAATAGTTTTCTTGCAAGTCAAGCAGTAAGGGATACTTCAAGATCAAATGAATTGCTTCTAATTGAACACTATATTTTTTCCTTCCTATTGTGATATCGCTTATTCAGGGACGTGTAACAATATAAAAATAATAGAAGTTAAATTTGTGTATATAACGCGCAAAATATTATACTATAATCTATCCTCTTACCTTTATATATCTGATTCAATTATTTGCAGATATGATTAAAGGAATTGTGTTTAAATTGATTCTTCATTTCACCCTTTAAATAATATAACAAATACCTACATTACTTTAGACACTTTGTATATTTTTAGATATTTTGTGCATTCTCCACTTTTCTGCATATTTAACTTTCCCATCAATGCGTATCCACTGTCTATTGATTACAATAGTATCTGATTTTGTACAATATATATTAATTAATTGGAAAAGTGTATTTTCCTGGCAAGAGGATCCACACGGTGGTAGATGCAGCGTTTACGCTTTCGTTCGCGGCGAGTTCACCGGTGTGATACAACTTCCGGTTATTTTTATTAAATTGGAGGAAGACGGAACCTAGGCGATAAAAGTATGATGCAAACGCTGTCTACCGTTGCATCTCGCCCACGAATGCACGCGTGCGTGCATCTGCACACGAGGACGGATGCGTTTCGAACCGTAACCGTCTTTCCTCATCCGGACTCGATGCACAGAACCGTCTTCTTTCGTGAAAAATTCACGCATAATTCTTATTTCGTTAATCTGTACTTAGTTGACGAGACAAAATAGAAGGGTACTAATAGAAAATTGGAATTGTTTTACGGAAATATTATATTAAATATTGTAATAATATCTTGATAATGATATACGATTTTTAATGTTATTCTTATTTTGTAAAATGTAAGTAAATAAATGAACAATTCTTCAGAAAAAATTGACAACCAACCTATTGGTTATCGATAACCAATAGTATTTCTTTTTCATTTTCAGCTGTTCCTATATGACACAATCGTGTGTACACAGGCAAATTTTTTTCAGTTTTTTGAATTCTGGCGCCAGTTTTCAAATTTCTAAAACAAAAATATTTTGAGAATTTTTTTTATAAAAAATAAACTTGCGAGTGAGATCAAGAATTCACTGAGAAGAGCAATCTTTTGCGATTAAATTGAAACAAAAAAGAAGTTCGTACCTTTAATAGTTTCAGAGATAAAAATTCTTTTGTGAAGGTAGTTTTCGTAAAAATGGGCAAAAATTGCCAAATTCGAGGGTCTGTATTTTTTAAACAATTTCGAAACAAGTAAAATGATGACTTAAACCCTTCTTATTTTCACATAGACTATATGATACTTCAGTTTGAACAAAATCGCAGACATCGAGTACAAAAGTGATCGATTTGGCGTGGAATGGTCCGTACACTAGTTGTCCATGCGTGAAAGCACAAAGTTTGCGAAAAATGATTTTACGAAACACTCCCTTAAACACATTCTTTATAATCTAAAATCATGAAAATTATAATTCCATTCATTCGAATTATCTGAGTTGAACTTTTCTCGCCACTGCAGATCACAGTTCTTCACTATTTCCTTTATCGAATATGGTATCCAACTAATATTATCTTCTTACATTAGGTACGATAGATCGTTGCTTTAATGTCTTTTGCTTAATAAGGCTACTTTGTCATAGATTATGTTAAATATTTTTTAAGCTGATTGTAACTTTTGCTACTTCAGGGATTTCTCTTACAGTTCCTTTGAACACGGCAGAATACAGAGAATCTATCCTTCTTTAATACCGGATATGCCATAAAAATCTATAAGTTCTCTTCCTTTTTTCATACGTTTTTACATACTTCAAAAAATCAAATTTAATGATATAGCTTTTATTCACTAATTTAGCCACTTTCGTAATGTTATAATATTCTGATTGTAAAAATGAAATTCGATCGACCTCATTTCATTGTAATGATCTTCTTCAACCGATTCCATATTATCTTCTTCAATCTATATCATGTCTCTTTTTTATTTATTACAATTCCTTGTCTAATAACTACTACCAGGCAACGTAAGAAACAAAAGCATGTAACGTATCCTTCCATTTTATCCTGCCAAGATTAGTCCGTGATTAAATTTGTTGTTGTGACTTCCGTATCATTAAACTGTTGATTTCTATGCAAATGCTTATTTTGATAAATAAGTTTAAAGAAACAAAACCTAAACTGGGGGTTGATTCGTCTCCTAAATATCATAATTTCTATTGTACTTTGGATATTTTTAATAATTTTGCAAATGATATGCATTCTGCTCTTTTTCGCACGGTTTAAACTTCTAATAAATGCGTAAAGATTAAAAGCAAACCTAAAATTCGATGAGTTAGATTAAATTTAAGTTTGGATTAAAATAGTTAAAGTTCACACACTTTAAAGAGGTCACTCAATATACACAGAAGATAAAATGTAAATTCTGTATTTATTCCTTTAATTGTACTAAATGTAAAAAAATATCTAAAGCATCCTATCACTTTGTCTCATACCGTAACAGAATGCTACATATAGCACAAAGTGTTTTCGTTTTTACATTAATCAGAGCCGCCGTTAAATCCTTCAATTTACTAAAACTTCGCTGTTTTTCTTTTGCCGACCGTACCAACGTTGTACTAGTACGCAATATGTAAATACATATACCTGCACGGCTAAGCGCACGCCCGTGATAATAATTATCATGCCCTGGCTAGCGCCGGCAATCTTTGAAGGTCGACCCGCGCTGCTGCTTCCTTATTGTTAGGAAGGCTGGACAGAGACAGAAAGACGAGCAATCCTCCGAAGAAGGGAAGAAAGAACGTTGGATTAACTTCACACCACGTCGCTTGTACGCCTTTTACCCGCTACTATCCGCGTTCATTATGTAGGCACAGCGATTTCAGAAATATGGGGTTCGTCGAGATTATGAGGGCAATCTTTTATTTTCCTTCCCTCACGAGTTTTCGCTTTATCTGGCGAAAGATTGGCGGACACGAGCGAAAATATACGGCTTGATGAAGTCCAGGATGTTGACTGAAAGTTTCTTTTTTCTGGGAAGTTTCTCTTTCGGGTTGAGGGAAGTTAAATGAAAGGCTTGGAGCAAAATAATACGGGGTAACGTATTATTGATGAAATTTTGTGGGATTATTTAGGGGGATGTTTACAGAGCGTGGGATCTTTAATGTAGTTTCGTATAATAGCGAATTGCAATATTGCATTATTTATTATGTGTTAATTTGTTAACTAAAAAAGATGACGTAAATTGTCCTGCAGATTACCAATTTTTAAACTATACAGAACTCTGCTATGAATCGCTCACTACAATGTTTGCATTAACTTTGATAGTTTTGCAAAAGTTTCTCAAATAAGATTATATTATAGTCAAATGATTCAATCATAACGAAAAAACTTTGGACCTTTTTTTAATAACAGATTGAAGCCATCTTGAATAGTATATATAAAATTCACCATTTACAACTGCACTCGTCGAGATCTTGCAGTGTATCGATTAATTTTGTCACAAACATGATATGGATCCACTGCCATAATGCAATTAGCAATTATATAATTTTATAGTTGAAATAATCATTATGTTACACGTCTCGTGTCTACTATTGCATATGTAGATATTATGCACTTGGATTTACGATTATATGCGTTTATATTTTTTCCGTTTTCAGCTACCACGGTAAATAAATCGTTAACACTTATATACATAAATATGAGTACATCAGCTGGATAGAAATTCTTTGTTTATATGTTTAATAAGTTTCATTTGTTTGTTGTAACAGATAATTTAATTTCATTATCTTCATACAGATACAACGATTTATTGCTTCCTTGTGACTTGTTTTGCTATGTTACTCCAAAATAATTTTACTGAACCTGTCAATTCTATTTAATTATAAAACTATTATATAATTTCATTAAATCACAATTATACAATTTACCACTTTTAATTTACCAATAAATTTAACATTCAAGAACAATTAATTTCATGTATAACATAATTAGGTGACTGCACAAGTTTTAGCAGATTGAATTTTCCTAAATTGTTGGTAAATAATTTACCTGTCTCTTTAAACCTAATTACAGTAAGTTGCTACAGAAATGGAGGATAGTCTATATGAGTTACTATATAAACGATTGAAGCTACCTTATCTATTGCATTTTTATCACTTACCATTTGCAAAAGGAGGTGCATAAATCTATAACATAATCTGTTACCATCTAAGAATCCTTTTAATACATATTTATACTCAGAGTAATAAAAATCACCCCTTACACAAAGCATCAATCATAATGACAATTTATTCAATACATTTGAACTACTTCATCACACTTAACGCTGAAAGTTAAAAACGAAACGAGTCGAAGAATTGCGCATAAATCAAGATATACTTTCCTCATCCTATTTATTTTCCCATCTCCTGTTAAAAAATCGGTTTTATCCCGAGCGCATTAAACGGCTGCGCGACGACTCAATGCATGGTCGTTAAGCGTTTTTCTTTTTTTTTTCTCACCCCCGATAATAACTCACGTCGAAACGAATCGAAAATGTATTCTTCGAGCTCGACGATCGGTTTGACTGGAGCTTTCATCATTGATATGCATATAAGCAGCGCTTGCGATGAATAGCAAGATCGATATCCACGGGTGAAGTGACAAATAATAAAAAAAAAAAAAAAAAAAAAAAAAGAACAGAGAGGGCTAGCGAATGAGAGAGAAAAAGAGTAACACAGCGCTGCTCTTCCTCTTCGAAAGCTTTCATTGTTCGCGCGAAATGAAATTCCAAAGAGAACAAATTCTATCGCGTCCCGTTCTTATTCGGTTAGCCATTGCAACGGAACCACTTAAACGATCTTCCAGCTGCCGCTACAAGCGAAATCTTGATTCCCACTCGTTCACAGAATATCTTTGTAACGTTTGCGAACGCAAGAACACCGACTACAGCGAACGTTCTCTTCCCACCTACGACCATTGGTGAGACTGTATTAACCGCAAAGAGCAATCATGGTTATAGAGTCGTACAAACACTTTCGACTTCAAGTATTCTTACATACGTGAACGTGTATGCTTTGAGTCAATACAGAACGAATATATGTTTTCAATTATTGAACTATGGAATAGGAAGAGATGAAAAACGACATCCACTTAACACATTATCTTGAGTTATGGAAACTATAAACATTATAAGCTTTATTGGGTCGTTCTGAAACCTGTAGTGCTTGAGTCGTTCACTGTAAAGTACATAGTATTTATAATTCTCCCAAAATTTAAATTCGAGAAAAAAATAATTATAATTAAAATTAATATGATTTTATCATAGCGATAGAAGTCGTAGCAACTCGAGGTAATCTATAAACCTTTCTTTCGAGGTAAATCTTATACAATCGCGGTAAAGTGTACTGTTGCATATTACCTACGTTTCTATTTTCATCAGTAAGCATGAAAGAAAACATAAAACAAAGCTTCCTTCAGTCTAATTCATTATCTAGTAACCTTGACCCATGCATTTCCAATTCATCCTGAGAAAGTATTGGAACTGGACATTCTCCATACATTTAATCTTTAGAGATGTACCTGAGATCGACTGTGAGTATCCTAATTTACTGGATCAATTCAAGCTTAACCTTCGAACCTGAGAACATTTAAAACAATAAATAACAAAGAAAAGACAAAATGACCAGAAGTCATTGCTGAAGCATACAGAAGCACGACTGTCCGCACAATGAAGGCGCACACGTGCTCTTGGAGGCGACATATGTGGTCCGCTAGAGTTGGCTGCGGAGATCGTAACGTCGCGTCGTAACGTAATGCCGGGAACGTCTGTCTTGTAGCAACAGATGCTGCGAGCATGCATAAGCGTGAGCCACCTCGTATCGCCGCGGCGCCGCGCCGTGTATACGGTGTGTTGTTAGATCGCAAGGGGAGAACCGGCCGTTCGTACGATGGGCGTGTGCACTTCGGCTACCGGTCTTGTCTGCAGAGACGGACAACCGTCTATTACCGAGAATACAGGTGTGAGTTCACCGATCGACGATTACCTTTAATCGAGCTGGCCCGTTTATCATTGTCATTAAATATTCGACGGGATCAACGCTCGTCAACTGACAACGTATCGCAGCAAGATTTGCGAGTAGCTTTTATGTTAAACACTCAAGTGTACGTTTTGGGCATAACGAGTAATTTGAAGGACGGTCCAGGGCCTGTGATTCACTTCGGCTTCCCTCTGGCTCGCGTGATGTGAAACACGATCACTGTGTGGCATATACAATGTTGATGCTTAAAATGATGGGGTAATGTATTTGGAGCTCGTAGGGTAAAGTGGGGATAATTTGCTTTCCTTTTAATGGGTTACTTTTTCAACATTTTATTTTTCCTCATATAGCAATTAGAAGAGAGCAATTTTAAACATCAGTTTTTCCGGAATAAAGTTTTTGTTTCGTTCTTAATGTGCGTAACTGGGAGAAGAATTTGAAGCTTTAATGATAAACCTCGATTGTTTATATGGATATAATAATTTTATTGAATATGCTTCCAGGCTAAGCATTGTGAAGGGAGCTGCAATAGACAACGTGTTTTTAGTATATGGATAATATATCATTGCAAACTTAATCATATTGTTGCAAACGTCACATGTATGGTTAACTTTACAATACCTAGAAGATACCGAGGCAAGGCTGAGATATTAAGGATAAAATCTGATATATTTGATATTATTAATGTAAATATAAATTCTTTAAAAAATTTACCTTTTTACTGTTTCACTAATTTGTAATTTGTAACAAACATTACTTTTGTTCAACATATTTCAATTCTACATAAGAAATATAAAATGTGATAGATATACACTGATATGTAAACGATTAGGTACCTTCAGTACCTTAGCCAATAAATGCTAAGATAAAAGTGGTAGCCTATATTTGGACCACTTCCTGTAACCATAACAAATTTCACTTTTAATTTGAACTTTTGCTCGTTTATTTTATATAATATAGGGCATATAAGCGTAAACGTGGCGTTTCCACGTAAAAGCAGTACAATGGCATAAATGTAAAAAGGTGAACCTCTCATTTCTCTTATTCTTTCTTCAGTAATATTTTATTATTATAGTGACCTATCTAAAGCAGATCGTCTAATTATTTTCTATATTATTTATTTGCATGAAAACTTAAAAATGTCGACAAACTGACTTTGCAACAAGGCTGTGTTCCTTGTTGCAACCAGACATTACCAACCTTTGTCAGTAGTGGAAGGACTCGCATGAACGACCAAAACTATTTCTCGTTTCCACTATTAGATAGTGATGCTTCATTTGCATAAATAAATGAATATTATAGTTCTGTGCAACATATTCCAAAGCCACACACTTTGGTTTATTGTTGCTGATGTTCTTCAATGTTAAACTTATACATACACTCATAGTCGTCGCGTAAAAAGTTGATTTTCAAAGCCGACATGATAACAGACGGGGAAAACATTAATTATGTCACATATCATATTTGTAGAAATGAATTTTGAATAAAAATTGTTCTATATTAACTTTTACTAATGTTTTCTAACATTTCTAACCACTTACTCCACTAATTAAATAACTGGCTGTCACTGACCGCTGTAAATTGGAATATGTACGTTTATTTTTGCGAATCATCACTCCTTACTATTCAGTTTTTAAAAAAGGACATTCTTCCTTTTGTTAAGTCCCCTTCATATTATAAATCACTTTTTAAAAATTTAAGTTTCATTGAATTCAGTTCAAGTTATAAATATATAGAGTGATCACCTTTATTCACCAATATTTTATGGAAACGATATTTATTGAAAGCTACGATAAACGTACAGGATATACAAGGAACAGTAACGGGTTTGCTGCTACTAAGATACAAGGTAGGAATGCATGAACTTCTAGAAGTGCTAGGATTATTATGCTACCTTTGACAACCTCAGATAGTAAACACAGTTCGCATAAACGAACCAAATGTAAACGTCGCCGATCTATTCCTACACTGTATTCATTTCATATTTTGTATTTTTGTCTTAAATTTTTAATATAGCTTTAAACGATTCATGTTTATATAGCATTTTTTTTCTTATCTGTACCCATAAAAAATATTGACAACTAAAATTTGGGACACCCTGTATACCCTTCGATGCCATTCAAGTTGCGTATGAAATATGTTTCCACCGTCATAATTAAAAAAGGAAGTAAATTACCTATTTTATGCGGCATAACCTGTATAGTAAAACGCAATTTCCATAAATAACAGTTACACAAAAATTATAGCCCAAATATCATTCCCAATACCTCACATAACATCAAGTTCTCTGTTAAATCGTAAATCATGATTTTTAAAAAACTGTATTATTATTTAAACAATAGGGTAATCATTGTTTAAGAAATTTACATTCTACGAAGGTGTAAGGGGATCAGAAATTCACACATGCAGCTATGTAGCTAACATTAATTGCAACGTAGGCTATGTCGTGCGTAAATCAGAAGGTAAACATCGCTTTAAATTTGAATCACGATTGCAGCAACAAGCAGGGAGAACAGCACGAACCCTGAAGTTCGTTTTCAGTTGCGGATCCGTAAACGTACCCCCATTTCCCCTTTTCTTGTCCCATATACACTACTATCATCTTCTTTCCTGGTCATTTTTACTTGCTTCCCGTTACTTTTTCGTCCATTTTTGTAACTTCCTTTAACCGGTGTATTCAGTGCTCTTTTATAAAAGTTTATTTCTTCGCGTGACGCTTCTCTCGCCAAGATTTTCTCGAATATAACTTTTTAAAGTAGATGCTTACGAGCATACATAGAAACGATTGAAAATATATTTTACATGCTATGATTATTAATTTATTGAATCGTATATACCTGTTAATAGGCAATTAACAGGTATAGCCTGAAAAGGCAATGACAATCGTGAATTAATTGTAAATAGACGTATTAGTAAGAATATGATAGTGATTTCGATCAGAATAGAAAATTTGTATAAACGTTCACTAATACATGTTTAAGAGCTAATACATTTTTAAGAATTAGTTGTTAAGTGGAAAGTAAAGCTAACTTGCGGTACAGATATTAAGAAAACAAATTTGCTTCAACAATTCAAATTATTATATTCTGAAAAGAAATCGCAGATTTAGTTAAAATACTATGTACTGACAGATTTTTAAAAGATTTTTCCACTAATTTCGTATTATAACCTTAGGTAACACATACATTATCCACCATTGTTTCAAATTAACTTTTTGGAGATGTCTATTTGTTTACGGCACAAAAGCTGTCAAAATAGTTTTTGCCACATTTTAAGTAAGAAAAAATTTAAAGAAATTATAGTTATATTTAATTGATAATTAAGATGTTTAAAATATAAAAATATTGTTAAAAAATGTATTTTATTCGCTGTTAAAACATGCTTTCTTTTACAAGGCATATTTCGTGTGTAGTTATTAAAAATTCATAAACCAGATAACTCAAACTGATTATATTTGGGAAATCTCTTGTCGCACCATGAAAAAATTGTAAGTATCAATCAGTGCTGTTCAAGGATACTTGTTAGCAGATCAAAGTACTCATTACGCAAACTTCATGAAGCCTTGAAATTGAATTCAGTGTTGCTCCAAACTGCTCATTAATACGTTCAAACCTTATGCTTTTATAACACTCTATAATTCCCCCAAAATTCAGAATGCAGAAGTAACAATCTTACACTAAACATAAAATGACGCACGAAATATTACACCATTTAATTATTCCATTAAAAATATACTAACAGAGTTATGTTATAGTATACGACTATGTATGTAAATACTGTGACTTCTGAAGATTACATTATGCTACAGTGCGAGCCGAAATCGGTGTGCTGTAAATGATGTACATAAATAAGTTCATGAAGATAATAGAACAATTAGTGCTGCTTACATCAAATTAATCAGCGATGAGGAACTTCAATTCTTTCAAGTTACTTTGCAGTATTTTTTGCCGTATTTTAAAAACGCATAGATAGGAAACTTTATTAAACAATATATTAGCTGCTTTTTTCGACAACCATTTTTTATATTAGAGGGACTCCTCATTCGATTCTTTGACAATTTTTATTTTCTTTAACAAAGAATTCGTTTCAGCGAATTTTATAAGCTTTTAATTTTTAAAATCTTCTTTCCAATTGAAAGATTTAATTAAGGTCATAGAAGATGAAAATATTTCTGCATTAGCATATTCTTCATCATTTCCGTTATTCTTACTTGGTTTGTGTTGTATTTCTATGATTACAGTAGTAATGCAATATATTGTATCGACCACGCATCCTATTCTCTTCTGTTTTAAAGCTACGTTAAACATGACAAATGCGATCAAGATTGACAGCTTTTGTCCAAAAGATATATCGAAATGTTTACTTTCAAATTTTATTGAAGTTTGTGAAGTTAGTGAAATATTAATTCATGTATCGCAATATTAATGCTACACTGCAAGGAAACACGATCAGACTTTTTGGCCAACTTAATGTATATGTTTGACGTTGCCTCAAACATTTTATAAATTGTTACGTCATTACCTGTCTCACAAGTTACATTCTACACCTCATTAAAATATCGCTACCACACCATAAAGACACTAACGATAAGGCGAAAGAAATTCACGCAAGAACCATAGAATCTCATCCAACCGATCGAACACCATCATCTCGCTACCAGGTGTTCTTAATTGGCCAGCTGATCATTTAAAAAACACGCGGAGAAAGTCACTCCAGATCGCTGCTCGTAATCAGAAACCTTAACCCATTCGCACTACCCCATCATTAGTTATCATGTTCTCCTATGTTGAAACATATAAGATATAGTATTTTGAAACCTATAAGGATCGTATAAATTTCACATATTCACGAATCATCACACCTAAGAAACGTGTACTTTTTTTCTTTCTCAATAATTAAGCCATCAAATGCAATCGATATTTATTACGTCAGATGGTCACTACTGTGTCTTTTGCATTAAACCGTTAAGGGGAGGGTCTAGCCTGCAGAGCCAAAACTTGGAAATGGGATACTTGAAACTTCGAAGTATAAAGATTTCTTGGAATTAAGAAAATTTTGGAATTTGAAATTTAGCGATAGGTACCTTTGAGATTGCAAATTCTTGAAATCGAAGAAAATAGATAGTTGAATATAAAATTACGCTTCAAATAATTTAAAATTTCACAAAGTATTGCTTTTTATTTCTCTTTCATATTGAAAAATAAATATAAAATTTACTTTTGCTATTTAAAATACTGTTTAGGTAAAATAAGAAACATATTCATAGTTTTAACACATTTTAGAATAATAGTGAAATAAACATTAAAATAAATGCATTTTTAATTTGAAATATTATTTTGCTTCAAACTAATCTTTCAAATTTTGTAAATAATATTATTAAACCTATAAACAATAAAAACCTAAATTTTTCAAACAAGCAGCTAAAAAAACTTTGCTATAATTTATTTTAATTTTACAGCAAATTCACTTATCCTTTTTTTGTCGAGTACACTCATCAGCGCTTAAAAATAATTAAGCACACAGATGCACATTTTGAACATACAATAAAACACTACAAACAAGGTACAGAATAAATTTATTTTTCAATGCATTTTTCTGTTACACGGCCCGAGGGCTATTATTTTCACTTTTACTTTTTCGCTTGCTCAAAATCTATAGCTTTTGCGTTTACTTTTACATTTTGGATATTAGAATACTTTAGAAGTGTTCACATTCCTTTTTCAGGTAATAAGAAGAAAGATATTAAATTACAACAACTCGTATTAGTGCAGACTACTTGTTTACTTTTATATTATCACTGCATCTTTTATTTTATACAATGCATCTCGTAAATATCTTGGACACACACGTATTAGGCAGACTGTGCTTTATGCAGAAAATCACGAAATGTTCTCAAAAATGTACCACTGCAAACTTACATAAAATTTGTATGGTAAATTTACGACCCGTCATTTTGGTGGCCTTAGTATGTAGTTCTAGCATTAAATGGGAACTACAGTGAAATCTGTTTATTGTGATCACTTTGGAACTTGCAATTTTTTTATAAGAATACCCGACTGATAACATTACACAGAAGATAAAAAAATTTCATTACTGAACTCAATTTGTTACAAATAAATTTAATGGATATATAGGGTTATCCAAAATAGACTATAAGAACACCTACCTTCGCTTTTTTTCTTTCCCTTTCTCCTTTACCCTTTTCTAATCTGTTTTTTATTTCTATTATCTTCGCCAGCTACATAATTCAAGTCGTATCCAACATGCAAATTGCCATAATCGGTTTTCTTCAAGTGTAATTGTCATAATTGATACCAATAACCGAAGTTTGATTATAATAAGCAGATCCTTTTTAACTAACAAACTGTAGCCAATTGATAACATTATCCACGATTATAATATCCGGATTCCATTACATGTTGAAACCAATGAATTACACTTTTATTTTTATGTTGATTTTCTTAAATACCTCTTTTCATTCTCGATATATAGAGTAGATGTCCCAATTACTGTCAGTATCCCCCCTCCCCCACTTTAATTACATTATTTAATAGCGAACGAATGTATGAAAAATCGAGACTAAAGAAATTTCAATATTATATTTGGACTTTATTTTTATGTAACAACACATAGACGTTGCATATATGTTTATATTTAATATTTAAAAATAAATATTAGGAGGTGTCAATTGTGCATAAGAACGCGACTAATGTACTGCAAGTAGAAACTATGTAAATCTTTATAATACAGTAAACACGATGATTTTACGCTTTATCTCTTATTAGTCATACAAATTGACGTGCTAATATGTGTAAGAATCATTTCCATTTAAGTGACAACTTTTCAAGCGACAATAATAGGGACATTGGACTTTGTTATATATTTTTAATGAATTAGTAATTAATACATCATAGTTAACATTCAAAAAGATCTTCATAAATAAAAGAGATGTTAATTAATGTTGTGTTCCAAACCAAAACGATTATTGGGTTAAATAACTTCTAAAATAATTAAATAAGGTTGCGCGATAAGCTTGTAATTTAGACATCTACCCTACGCGAGAGTGCACTGTTTTTCAGCTACCTAATCCTCGTATATCCTTGAAATTAGAATAGAATATTTTCCCCTTCGATTTAAAAAGAATGCAAAACTATGTAAAGGGCACAAATTATTGTGGAAAACTTATTGACCCGTGTTATTATTAGGCCGTACAATTAATTATTCCTTATGAGTTACTGAGAATAGCCCACGCCTGAACATATGGTACTTTACTTTGTATCAATACCTAAAAGTTAAAACTGGTCTATATTGGATCCTCCTAATTACGTCGATATCTAATTTAATAAATTAGACGACGAAGCTAACGATTTTTGCTTGGTTGGCAGAATATTATGTTTCGTTTTCATTCGCTCGTAAAGATATATTGGATGTTCAAAAAGAAGGTTTCCGTGAAGGTGCTGATACGGGTGAACCCAGGGTTGTCGTTCGTATCAGCTTTGTCAAACGTCGACTTCAAGTTGGAGACCAGGCTGACAGTCATCGTCGTTCGTTTCCACTTTTCTCCCCCTCGCCATAGCCTCTCCTTCTCCAACGACGTTTCCCCTGTTATCGTGTGTTCGTCTACGGGTACAAGCGTCGTTTACGATGTACATACGTACTTACGCGAAATATCGAGGCTCTCCCGTGCCGAGCAATCAACGAATCTCGTTCTACTTAATGCGTTTTAAATACAGCGACGCTCGTTTCGTTGTTGCCGAGGTTGCTGGCTGATAACGACGCCGGACGCCTTCTAATGGGTCGAGATGTAAATTGCAACGGCGAAATTTGTTCGTAGCGTTTGCCTCTTCCTTCTTTTATAATACGGAGTTTATAAAATGGAACGTAGGCTTTGTCAAATTTCTCAAACGTGGTTTTTAAGGTTGAGATGGGGAGTCGCGTGATTATAGGTTTGTAGATAAGTGGAATTATTTTTTGGAAAAAGAAACGAATAAAAGTATCGCACGTTTGCTGCAATACTGACTAATTCGCTGGGTTTGAATTATGAGTATAGTGAACAGTAAATGAGAATTTATAATACTAAACGACGATATTTTAATATATTAGATCTGATATATTGTCAATAATAATAATCTATACTTCCTGTTGTATAAATATTTTCTTCAGTTATCATATAACAATATTTGCACCTTTAATTGTGTCGATCTATGAAATTCTGTGTCCTTTCAGTGACCCAAATCATTACCTAACAATAAGTAAAATACTATCCAATGAATCTCCAATTTAGGAAAATGTCAAGTAGGGTAAACGACTCACGCACTGTCACTGTTCCTATAACTGCCACTTGAATTCGTTTATTTAACAACAAAATAATGTATCAAGTATCGTAAGTAAAGAAATTTTCATATTTTTGGACTTCGGTTTACGTAACAACACATAGACATTGTATATTCATTTACACTTAATATTAAGAAATAAATATTAGGAGGTAAATGTACTGTTGAACATTAAAACGTGACCAATACAATTATAAAGTATAGAATGTGTGATAATTCAGTAAGGCGATACGTTTACTATTTATATATCTTATATCCGTTACACAGACTGACGTGTTAATATATGTAAAACGTGTTTCTATTTAAATGAAAAGTTTTCATGTGACAGTACGAAGGACATTGGACTTTGTTGTACATCTTTAATTACGTAGTAATGAATTTATTATATTGAACATATAAAAAAATCTACATAAATAAAAGAGCGGTTGAACAATATTATGCTTCAAACTGGAACGATCTTTATGTTAAATATGTTCTAAAATAGTTAAATAAAGTTACGCGGGAACCTTAAAGTGGCAGTAATTGGTACATTTACCCTATCGCCGTTAATGTACATATCTTACATACCTCAATTTCTCATTTTAGTTTCTTCATCTTTCCAAGCAATTACCTTTTAAAACGTTCTGCTCACCATTAACCAAAGCGTCACCGATCTTCTGTCGACTTCCAGTATACTTACTTTTATTTCCCACCCGTGGTCCCTAATAATCCTTCATGTTGGAAGATTGAATCGAGCGTGGGTATTATCGCATTGCACGGTGGACGCGCGGCTCGCGCGGATCATTATCGTCCGCCTGTATTTTCGTTGTTATGAGCGGTACAATCACCACTGACAGTGATTTCTTCGTGGAATAGGTGCAAAAGGCGAGAACGAAGCGGCGAACGAACTGTTAGCCTGGAAAGTAGTCCATAAAAACAGACGGAGGAATAAAAAAAAGGAATCCTTTCATGGATGAATCGATGTTTCGAGTTTAAAATATTCAATATTTTCTTTTTATTTTCGCAAAACTCTAAGTGTTTAGGGTACTGTGTTAAAGCAACATATAAAAATTCGAACAACCGGTAAAGTTACAACAATAGATAGGAAGACAGTCATGGCAGGTAGAATACTCATATCTACTAGCTTCATAAAATAGATTTCAGATTTTTTCAAGGCAATTTCTTTTTTATTATTAAATGTAATTTATTTTTGTATCGTTATTTTTGTATCATTGTATGCGTACCTTCTGAAAAAGTTTAAACTTCTCATGCAGTAATTACTTCCGAAAAGAATTGTCGAAGTTTACCTATTCCTAGACGCCTCATGGTTGTGTAACAGTACGCGAATTAGGTAGTCAAAAAAAAGGAAAAGAAAGAAAAAAAAGCGGCATTAAAAAACACCATCTTATCTTCTTCGGAAACGCGGAATCGCGTTCGACGAGCGGGATCAGTGGGTTGAAAAGAGTTTTCCACGGTTTTTTAAAAGGTACGCCGGGTTCGTTAAACGAAATGTCGGCCCGCTGCACATGTTCGTCTCTTCTTAATTGCGCGCTCCTGGGGCCGCGGAAACAGCGAACCAAGAAGATTCTGATGAATCAGAGGGATGCTGGGAAAATGAACGGCGCGACGCGTAATTGGTGTAATCGAGAAGCTGATGCGACTGTTCAACGACGGATAACGAAGCGAGCTGCTTTCGGAGTATTCAAGGTGGAGCGTGAAAATTTTTGTTGGATAGAGGGAAGTACGGGCAAAAAATCTATACACTATCAGACAAAAGCTCGAAATGGTCTGTAGAAAATACAGGGTGAGAGAATCTTTGAAAAGAAATGAATGATTTTGGATAAATGAAAGAAATTGTGATTCATTGAATACTTTTCCATCCTTTGTACAAAGAATGTTCACCCCAATTTTATTTAATGTTACTCGCACAATCTGAAACCTCACATTTTCGTTGCAATATTACTTTGCAAATGTGAATCTAGTTCGTGTATTTCATCTTTTAACAATTTAACGTGCAACCGTTAAAATACTTTTCCAAATAATGTATTTTTCATATTACTTTTAAAGTAATAATGAAATTAGAGTAATGAGAAGGGACTATAATGTGCATCGAAGATTTTAACATTATTAAATGGGGATGACGGAAGTTTTCTGTTACGGTGGAGTTCAACATTTTTCTGTTGAAAGTAACATCTTAAAAATGAAGTGTTTTATCACACTATATCATACATATCAGTGTAAGGAGTTTTCTCGATTTATCTATACATTATCATTTTAATCGAGATTTTTTAATGTTTTGCTACGAATAATAATTTCTCTTTTCCCCATTCAAATATTTTCCATTGAATAATTTGACAAACACACGTAACTTATTACTGCTGCATTTATATTACTGTTCCTTTAGTTTAGATACATGATAGTTAGGCAAGAATGTGTTAGCTTAAATGGAACTTGTAGCATTTTCTTTATATAATATTTTACATATAATGCCATCGACCGGAGCTGGTTGTTATACAAAGAAGAAACACGTTTTTATATTTTGTCATTTAATTATATTAATATATTTATTATACATTAATGGATATATTATTATTTATTCACAATAAAATCATACGAATTTATATAAATAAGATGTCCAGAAGTAAGTTTTACAATTTCGGCTTTATTTTTAGTTTTTATAATATTTGCACATCTAGTAATAATTTTATGGTTCCATATGTAAGATTTGTCACTAAATATAAACAAAATAGCGGCTCTGAATTAACTATGATTGTTATAAGTTAAGGTGAATTTTTACAAAAAAACACAAGAAGGGAAATCGAAAGATAGCTGCAGTATTCGAAAATATATTACAGCTAAATGCTGGAAAGAGGTAAGGACATTAGCAAATGAATATACAGTAGGGGAAAAGGTATAAGTGGAAATTGGAATTTAAAATGTATCAATATTACTAATTGTGAAAAGTGTTTATTAATAGTAATATTATAATATATTGATATTTAATAAAGTAAAAAGTTTTAAAAAATAACATAATTAAAATGACAATTCAAATGACAAATAAAATAATTAAGGTTGAAGAACCAAGGGTAAATGTAGGGATAAATGTTACAAAAATTGAAACGAAATAAAAAAGATATCGTTTCATCAACTTCCGCGTATCAATCGACTTATTCTACCTATTAATTATATCGCATTCTATCTAGTGTAATAATATCGTTTAGTTTAAATCAAAGAACTTGTAATTTTTTAACAATTTTTCTTGAAACTATTTCCCTTGGTCATCGGTTATCGCAGTGTTTTTAGAACACTTAATAAATATCAGTTGGAAATGAACTGTAACTAATGTTAAAACCTTCAAGAATGAGCACAAAACGCACGAATGCAGTAACTCTGACGTAAGATCAACATTTAAGAGAGACTCTGTAGAAAATCCGACGTGATCAGGTCATTTTTTGCGATGAATGGAAGCGATTTCAGGTGTTGGTCATCACATAAAAGCGAGAAGGCCGCCCTCAAGATATGCGTTCGATGTTGCTGCATTGTTATGCAATCAAGCGTGTAAGGAAACGATTTAACTTTGCAGAGGCACCGAATAAAAACGTTTACGTGTTGACCAAACAGATAAAATATTCTATTGAACTTCAATTTAAATGATACACGTGCGATTCTTCATTAATTTTTCAAAATTATTCGACAAAAATCAACTGCCAACGTTAATTATTAAATCCAATATCTCTTTCATTTCAAATTAATTCTCCATAACTTTAGCTGTATCAAGTTATAAAGAACTATAATTCGGAGATATTAAGATGGGCGTGTTTTATTATATTATTAATTAATATAATATTAATAAGAATATAAATAAACACATGCTGTCACCAGAATAGGAAGTAAACAAAATTTCCATAAATAAAATAATTAATGTTCTATATCAACGAACTCAGAATGTACGTCCACTTCTTCTACTTACGTTGGTAGTAATCCGTTTCTGTATAGATTTAGCTTCATAACAATGAGCATAGAAGATTTAAATTACTATATATGCAAGGAATAACTAAGTTTATGTGCCATTATGCTGCTGTTACAGAAAGTACCATGTTATCGTTTTAAGATTTACTGTTGGAAATAAGATTTACGTTTTAGAAAATGGCAATATAAACTACTTCTTTGGTTCAAAGAAAACCAATATTAGTAAAAATCGTTCCAGCTTGGAGCATAATATTGTTCAACATCTCTTCTATTTATGACCATTTTTTTATGTTGAATATAATGAATTAATTACTACGTAATTGAAAATGTACAACAAAGTCCAATGTCCCTATTACTGTCACTTGAAAACTTGTCATTTAAATAGAAACACGTTTTACATATATTAGCACGTCAGTTTTTGTAACAGACATGAGATGTATAATAAACGTATCGCTTTTACTGAACTATGCAAATTCCCATACTTTACAATTATATTGGTCACGTTTTAATGTTTAACGGTACGTTTTCCTCCTAATTTATTCTCCAATATTAAGTGTAAATGGATATACAATGTTTATGCATTGTTACGTAAACCGAAGTCCAAATTTAGTATAAAAATTTGTTTACTTACGATTCTTCATACATTACTTTCCTATTAAATAAAATATTTAAGGTATCGGTTATTGGGACATTGACAGTAATTGGGACATCTACCATAGAAATGTAAAAATTGTACAAAGGAAAGAAAGTTTATAGATCTGAAATAATATATCAGTAGCTTTCTAGCATTATCAGTAAACTATTTTGAAGGTATATTTATATTTACAAAACTTTGTCGAATACTTTGTTTTAGAAAATAGGGCGATAATAAATATGCATGAGAGTTAAACAGGTAAAAAAAGCCTGACAATTAGTAGATCTTTTATAGATTTTGTATTCTTCTTCATATTTCTAGTATTTCCACATGTATATTTTAAAATTATTTAAACCGAAAGATATTAAAAAATTTGAAAATGCGAACAGCTGTTATGTCATTGATCACATTTTCCGGAAGCCAATGTTACCGGATGCCTGTTGTTCGCGCCCGGAATGTTCGCTGGTTAATTTTGTGCGTGCCCGTGAATGAAACGATTTGATAACTATTGATGCTAGTGCCTTGATAGACCTGAAACCCTTAAAAAAAATTATACCTCTGTAAATAACATATTATATATGACAATAAGTATGAAAGAAAATTAATGAATTTTGCCTTAGAACATTTTTTAGAGGAGTAAAATCAAATACTTCCACTTTTTTGCTAAAAAAAAATCAAGGGAATTGCATCATTTCTGTTTGGTAACGATATGAGACACTAATTGTTATATTTATTTCAATTCTCGATATATCGGGACACTAATTGAGGAAGAAGGATATCCCAATTATTAATGGCTGAACTTCATCAGCGTCCTCTTTGGGTCTAAATAAGAAAAAAATGTTGTATAAAACATATGCCCTTTAGAGTTTTATTTAAAAGTTGTGATACAAATATGAAATAATAATGAAATAATAATACCACGAGTGCAGCATACACTACTTTTGAGTTCGTTAAACATTAAGAGCGTAATTTTCGCTAGTACTACTAGTAAGTTGTTGAACTTCGAAATGCCTCAGGTATTTACGAACCAAGAATCTACTGATATTCACTTTGTTTATAACTTCTACAAGGGGGATGCTGCAGCCGCTGCGAGGGAGTATCAATTCCCTAATAGAAACATATATACATACTGCATCGCAGCTTGTGTTTGAGTTGTCACCCAAGATAGATTAAGTGTAGATATTGTTAATATATTCCCACATTGTATTGCAGTAATACTATTTTATATTTGTGCCACAATTTTTTAACAAAGCTCTAAACGGCATATGCATACATAATATTTTTTTTTTTCTTATTTTGACCCAAGGAAAACGCTGACGAAATGTTGCTATTAAAATTTGGGATACCATGTATGTAACTGCTAATTACGAAAGATATATTACGAAGGGTCACAGTAATATCAACACTATATTTAGTAAATATTGCTAACACTTTTCAAATATTAAATAATCAAAATTAATAGTTTACATATATAATAAAAAGATAGTCACACACTGCAGACCTTCGACTTTTATCAAAAATGTTTTTTTCAGAGCAATAGCTGTCAATTAAAATATATTCAAATTAAATTCGTGGACACTGTTAAAGTACTCGGACTGTTCTTTGATAGAAAGCTAACGTGGACCACTCACATCAAATATCTGAAGGATTCATGCTTAAGAAGATTAAACATAATCAAATCTTTAGCTAACAAAAACTGGGGATCAGATCAGGAAACGCTCCAGAAACTTATCGTGCTCTGATTCTGTCCAAAATTGACTATGGAGCAACTATTTACAATTGTGCAAAATCCAGAATTTGACGAATGTTGGCTCCCGTGCATAACGCGGCACTGAGAATGGCTACAGAACTTTACCGTATTTGTCCAACCAGCGGCATTTTATTCGAGGCCAAAGAGATGCCACTCGAACAAAGAAGAAAATTATTATCCGTCTCATATGCCTTGAAAATTTCCACCACGCCAAGCAATCCAACCTTTAATTACATTTTCAGGAATAAGTATAAAAACCTATATGACAAACCAACCAATTTACCAACCGCACCTTGTATTAAAATCAACGAATACCTATCCTCTTCCGCATTAGAAAATATCTCAGTCATCGAACGCAAACAGGAGACAGTAGCTCCTTGGACCATCTTAACTCCTCAAATTGACGTAGATTTAGCCGACTCTGCAAAAGATGAAAGAAGTAGACAAGAACACATTACCAAATTCTTAGAACTCAATAACAATAAGTATCTGCATTACAATAAATTATACACAGATGCCTCAAAATCCGAACATGGAGTTGAATACGCCATCATTACAGAAGACAGGATAATTAAACATCGCCTTCCTAACCAAACGTCGACCTTCTCCGCTGAAGCTTATGCAATCCATGACGCCTTAAAATTGATCCAAAACACCAATTATCAAAATCACGTTATTTACTCCGATTCCATGAGCGTTATCCAAGCATTACCCAACCCTCTTAAAATTGGAAAAAACGATTTAATTAAAAATATTCTAACACTACACACTGATCTCATCAAGCTAAACAAAAATATAATTATTGCATGGGTGCCTTCCCATCAAGGAATAAGCGGGAACGAAAGAGCGGACGCCAGCTCTAAGGAGGCAACAACCCTTCCTCTAGATGAAGTATACTCACCTATTCCTCATCAGGAGCTCATCAGCCATTTTAAAAATATCGTTAGAATGCATTGGAATCAGACATGGACTACTTCAAATCGGACAAAAATTCATAGTGTAGTCAAGGATTTCACCCAACAAATCCCTATCGATAAACTGAGTAGGAAAGAGAGGACAATAATGTCTCGTCTGAGGACTGGCCACACGAGAATTACCCATGAACATATACTCAGAAAAACGGAACCTCCAGTCTGCAACACCTGCCGTAGGCAAATTACGGTTCACCACCTTCTATATGAATGTACAAGAAGATTCGAAGCTCATAGGCGGAAGCACGAAATAAATCCTAACACTGCACTCACATCGAACAGGCACATCAAGAATACCATACAATATTTACTCGACTCAAGTCTCTTTCACAAAATTTAGACGGTCCACATCAGGAACATCGTCGCTAATGACCCAGATGTCGATGCGACGTTAAACAGCCACAAAAAAAAAAAAAAAAAAATATATTCATGTTTTATAAAAGTTTTACCTTGGCTATGTATATACAATAATACAAATAGAAATCAGCGCTTTATGATGTACGATTACTCTTGTCAGTGACCGTACATTTATAATTAATAGTTAAATACTTATCTTCTAGGTAACAGATAAACGCATTAAGTGATCAGTACACTTGTTCACTTTATTCACTTCTACTGAAACTATTCGAAACATTTAAAAAATACATTCTTGAACAAAATGAAACGTAGTATTTTTCTTTACTACTAATGATTTAACTCCATTTCTTTACCGTGTAATCAGAATGGCTGACTTAACAGCAACCTAACTAATAAATTGTCGATTACATGCGAGTTTCTCCGAGTTTTTGTGTGCTTTTTCCTTGCATTCTTATTTGTTTTATCCCTTTGGAATTCCGACCGAAACGTAATTGGAAGGACGCGAGTAGACGCAAGATACACGTAGACGGAGAGACAGAAGGGTGGCTGACTTCCGTTCAGCCACGGCCACCACCTTTTATGAGGCAATAAAACAAACCGAAAGTGGAGTCAAGAAAGCGCCTTTCATCCGACCAGGACATAGTGTTACGACTTTGCTTAAAGCCGCGTACGCAATTGCGTTAAAAACGGGACGACCACGTCTAATTCTGATAAACGGCAAATTTACGTTTCTGTAAATGTGAAAATGATGTTGTAAACTTAAGAGATTCTTCTCATTGGCTAGTTGAAAAATGGATGCATTACTTAGGTCCTGTTTTTTTTGCGAGAGATCCATAAAGGCCAACAATTCGAGATTTTAACATAAAGTACAATATGTTTGCTATATGTTAATATTTTCTCTTGAAAAAGTATGATTACAGTCAGTTCACAAGAGATGCCAAAGTGTACACTATTAAAACATCTGTAGTCGATTACTAAATGAATAAATATCTCACCTACACTTAACTTGAAAGAAGAATATCGAATAAATCTTTGCTTGACACGTTATTGGTATAAGCATTATGTAACGGAAATTCGAAAGATAGTACATTGAAGTTCCAAGAAAAATGTGTATAGTTTTTATTAATTAAAGAAAAGCGTTGCGTATAAATTTTCACATGTATACATACGCGTATGAACATTGGTTCAGTGAAACATTAGAATTTTAAAATATCTCGGTGGAAATATGTTTTTAGTACTTCAATGTTTTTAACTTGACAAACGACAATAACCACTTAAGGGGAGATGAAAGGGTGCACTTTATCAATATTGAATTTGCCAACTTTATGGAGTTTCTTTAAAGACTACCAGAAATATTGAAACCAAATTTTAATCACATATTTTTTCACACTTTCTTATACGTATTTACATATTAAAAATCAAACCTAAAAATACAAATGTTTCGAAATTTGGTAGCGTTTCGATAAGACTTTATATCTATAAATTTTAAATTAGCTATTTCGTATTAGTTTTTAAAGGACAATTATAACTATCTTTATGAACAATTTATAAGTAAAGTACATTATGTCAAAGATACACAAGTATTCGGATATATTTAAATTGTAGTATATTTTTTATCTTGAAAACTTTAAATATATACATACTATATAACTACACCAAAGCTTTATGTATCCCATAAAGTATAAACTATTCGTGTTGCATTGATTATACCAAATTAATTTTACATAATTTCATTGCACTCCCAATAGGTGAAACAGTGATCAAGAAGCAAGTTATGTGTTGTAAACGTATGTTATACGTAGGTATTTGAGAATATTTACGATGTTTATGCTCGAAAGCACACAGGGACACTCATTAATCCCTTTTATAATTTTCAACTTTTTTGCACGCTCACTTACGATCGACCGAAGCATTGGCATAATGCGAGATCTACTATAAAAACCCTACTCGCGTTGTATAACGAGCTTCTAATTACTGGGGCCTCGTAGGGAATTTTACCTATTATTTCGTCTTGCGATGATAAAATCGTGTTAATTAACACGCACTGGTTGGCAGCGCGCGTTCAAATCGTAAACGTCTTCGTTATATCCTTTATCTGCCAGTGTTAGTGCTGTTGCTTTTTGAGGCAGGACTTTTATCGTACTGTGCATGCAGAAGTATCCCGTGCTACGTTTTTCACTCCCTTTTGTTTCGAGCATCATTTATATTTACGATAGCTGAAAACTTAGTTGGATTTTTTCAATAAAGATAAGTAGGACAAAAAAATAAGGTGTTTTTTTGAGTGCATAAATTTGCGGAATTGATGACCCAAAAATAGAAATTGATTCGAATTGCGGTTCGTATTCGTGGCGGCAGGACAAGTGGCACAACCAAGCAAGGGGTAATTCTAAATGCAAAAATAAATTGGAAATATAGAATAAAATTTATCCCTAGCAAGATCAATTTTGGAGACTGCTAAATTTAACAAACATATTAATGGTGACAATATTAATGGCGATTAAAGAAATGGTTAAAGAAATCATTTGGTGTAACGAGTTCATTGAATAGAACATTTTTGTTCACGATCAGTGACTTTCCCTAATTCTCATACTTAATTGTGATGCAATATGAATACATTCATTTAATTCCTACTTTTATTGGTGCAAACAGACGGTCTAAAAAATTGTTGTAAAAAGACCTGTTTATTTTAACCCTGTAATAGATAGTGGGAATTATGTTTCCCATAAACCACCAGAATGGGCAGTATTACTTTATACTGTAACGTTCTGAAGTGTGTATTGATATATATTACAATAAACTTAATAGTCAGTGTAGTGGCGGTATAAACGAAATAAATTGATTTCACTAAAATAAACATATTGTCTATTTATGTATTATTCTGAAATTCCTACCTTTTCGCAAAAATTTAAACAATGAAATTACAGAAAACGATTAAATTTCAAATGTGTGTACAAACTCGATCCTACAAATATTTCTAATATTATATACAGTAAGGTGAATATTATATAACGAATCAGTCTCAAAACATAATTTATATTCACTCCAAATATTCCAGTAGGAAAACCAACAAAGTAACACAAAATACTGTTTCTGTGCAGGAAGAGACTAATAAAAATTAAACAAGGATGGGTCAAACTAGACCTTATATTGGTTGTTTTATAAATTAGACCATTTTAGTGGTCATCTAAAATATTTCCAATCCTTGTAACGATACAAAATGAAAATATTGAAAAAAGGAATTTGGATTTGTCTCTTTCTACTGAATCGTTTCCATTTCAGACATTTTTCTGTACAATTAAAGATGATAGAGATATTTCAAATTTCAATTCCAAATAAATCACCCTGTACACTCATTGTTAAGTATATAACGCATTAGGTACTTACTACAAGCATCGTTGAAGCACAAGATAGACTATCCATCCTTATGTAGAATTATCCGGGGTCTACTTGGCCTCCTTACCATTTTAATGTCACAGGCGACATTACTTGTTTAGACTGGAATAAGACGACTGTGTTTCCAAAACGATGGGACTTCTAAATAAATATTACGATAATCAATTGTTTTCGACTGTAAAATCTAGACCTACAGTAACGTGTATAAATGTATATCATTATATACATTCGAATTCAATCATTTAATCCTGTATAGTTCAAATTTAATTTACTTTTACGGTGAACAAAACTTTAATTAAGTCAAACGTTTCATTTCAACCTGAAAATGAAGAATTAAGATAAATAGATAAAAAAATAGATAAAAATAAAATAAGATTCAATAAATTTAAATATATGAATATGTAATTTTCAAGTTGCATGCCATTATAAAGTGTTAACTTTATCAATTTTTATGGTCGGATTGAATACAATTCTTAAAATAACCATTCTAAACCGGTAGAGGTGATAGAAACCTCTGCTTTTTTACACGAACGGGATTTCAGTTTGAAATTTATGTTTTCTATAAATTAGTGGCCTATCCTGTACTTAGTCAATGCTATAAGCTTCCAATCTGTTTATGTCACAAGTCAAATAAAAATCGATGCCTGTAGATGCCTATGAACATTGAAAAATTAAATGGCTAAAATAAACATTTAGACTATATTTTCGCAATTAAGAAAATTGTAAGAGTTATCCAGCCATAAAGACTGTACGCAAGTATATGCCGTAATAGTAATTATCGTTATCAATTAAATCCCATGTGTCTGTTGCCTATATCACTTATATTTCACAGTCGTAAAATCGCAGGATATAAAATGATACGAATCGCACTAAAAGTGGCGTAAAATGAGCAAACGCTAAGCAAGTTGATAGTAAGAACAGGTGAGGGCGCGAATATTGGGAAGGAAAGGAGAATTCCGAAAAATCTTGCGAACAGTAGCTCGTTTAGGTTCGCAAGAACGCGGAAAATCAGTCTCTAAGTGCGCCGTGGCGCGATTTACGAGCATAAAACGCAATCCAGTCTCTCCAGTCGCTGGTTAACGTAATAATAATAACGGGCGCGGTTGAGCTAAACTTTTTGCATTTTACACGGGACGCGCGTCGTGTATACACAACGCCGCTAAGAAGCTTAGCGGAGTTTCGGCCAAAAATGGTTAAGCATATTGACGGTGCATCTCCGAGAAAACTTTTACGAGTTTCCTCGCGGCCGCGTAAAACGCGATACGTATAAACGTCAACGCTGACCTTTTTTGGTATCACTGAAAAGCTTCCGGAATAATCGTTTCTGAAATTTTTCGATTCATCGTTTCGTTATGGTGAAATATAAAAACTACTTACATTTTTTTATATCAGCCCCGTAAAGCTTCGACATAAATTGCGTCGAACATCGATGGCAAGAACTGGAAAGAGGATTGCGAAATTATAAAGTCTTGAATAACAAGCGTTCGAAAGAAATAAAGGTTAAAGATACTTTATATAGCGTGGAATTATGGAAATTGCGCAACATCAATTAAAATGTGTCATTAATAGTAAAGATGATCCAATGAAACGTTAATTATTAGTAATACACTTAGTTAAAAAAGTTAAAAAAGTTAAAAAAATTAGTTGACAAAGTTGCGCATTGGAAGTACGTTGATTCAAAAACTAAAATTATGAAACAATTTCTTGTTAAACAAAATTTTCATACAGACATCGTATCCTTTTGGTGACATCTACATTAGAAAATGCATGAATAATATATACATTTATTTTTCTACATTAGTAGGAATGTGTGATATACCATTTCTCCTACACAAGATTGTGTGTGAAAGTGAAGTATCTAAAACGTCTACATCTGTACATTCGTGTTACGATCTCATCATGTGGGAATTTTTACAAAGCCCACGGTGTTTGTTGTGCGCTTTTTACGTATCTCTTACATCGATTCTTTTTCTGTAATGCATATATATTGTTATTACTAACTGCTCCCAAGAAAAAGATTATTGATTGACCATCGGTAATTGTAATTACTAGACTGCGAATTTTTATCCATTTATAGGAAAATTAAATAGGTACAAAAGTACAGAATATGTGCAGTGTATCAAAATACGTGAAGTAGTCAAATTAGGGAAATAATTTAATGCTTACGATTGAAGAATAAAATTATCCTCTTATTTAGCTTTCACCTCTTCACCTTTGTTTATAAAGAAATGAATTTGCATAAAAACTCACAGTCTAGTAATCACTCAGTAGTGACTGTCACTAAGTGTGTACTGTAGGTGTGTTTTAACCTCTTCTACTGCAATTTATGTGCAGGTGATGTCGCTCAGGCAGATATTTAGTTAAATTTGTCTTAGTTTTATAGAGCAATAAATAACATGATTTCTTACCTACACTTTTGTTATTCAAACAGTTGGTTATTAGTTCACAACAAATTATGTATTATATATGTATGTAAAGTTGTCGTGAACAATATCTGCAACGCTTAACAGACATATTCCAATTGTAGTGTTCGAAGAAAGAAGTATGTATGTATAATGTATTTGAACATAATGCTAATATATAAGGCAACCACGTAATACAGTGGAACTAAAACTTTATCCTCGACTATATTTCGGTATATTTCGGCATAAAAATTCTTGAATAATCTTAGACATATTGAGTAAAATTTTTACATGTTCACTGCTGTCGCAATTTTTTAAGAATTCACTTATACTATTACTTTTTGAATCATTCTACGTTGAACTGATCCTACATATGACGATAATTGGCAAAATAGCCACACCTGCACTTCACATTCCTGGCTATTGCAACTCTTCATTGCAGACTTGAGCATAGGAAGCACGTGACGAGCTCAACTTTTCGGTTCGCTAGAAGGAGTTGAAGAATATAGTACAATTCATTGAAAAAGAGTTGATGACCTTAAGATATCTTCGAAGCTATGTGGAAAATTGTACTATACATGTTTTCATAATATTTGTCTTTAACAGAACACAAATGATTCCTTTTCCACTTCATCGTAACCACTAATTGTAGACCGAAAACCGACCAAAAAGTGATCACCGCCAAAAGAAGAACAATACGAGCGAGAAGAAGAAATCAGTTATCCATCTCCATTAAAACGTACAAACGTCCTAATTCGGGCCGAATTTCGTTTTCCTGGCTACCTCCAAAAGCAAAAAAAGGAACAACAATCTATTGCACGAATAGGAAAAGCCCGGGTGCGACAGCGGCAAGAAGGGGTTGGGGGTGGTGGCGAAAGGAAGCAACAAAGAACAAAAGAGTGGAGAGCGTGAACGAGGAGTTTAACCATCGTCCCGTAATATTCCGTCGCTGTGGCATGCAGACGAGAAAGGACGGCTGATGGCGGTGACAAAAAATGGAAACTATTTGATCGTGAACCACCTCTCACACGATACGCGCGCGCTTGCCTCGGATACCGATACACACACGACACGCGGAGAAGGACGGAGGCGAAAAAGCGGGAGTACTCGTTCCAGGTCTACCTGCTGATAGAAGGGAGAAAGGGAGGGTGGATCGTGTTCGTAGGGGGGAAAGGGTGGCTGGTTGGGAAAATGGGAAGGGGTTGAAAGGTGCAGGAGGACGGGCCGGGCTACTCTGTCCACAAGCGAGCGACTGTGCACACGCCTAAAAGGGTTTTCGTTAGATTTCATTTCACACCCAATTACCTGGCACACATTGGGCAAACGGTAAGGGGTAGGGAGAGGGAAAGGGTGGGGGAGAAAGAGAGGTAAAGAGACGTTGGCGGCGCAACGCGCGGTTACGGTGTAAAAATACACAAAATGTGAGAGCACCACGGCTAGATCACGAGATACCACTCCGCTATTCTATTTAACCCGCTTGGATTCTGCAGCGCGGAGAGGCACGCGTGGAAACGTTGCGAGAGATTGTTGTTGTTTCGATTCCACCCCCGCTGCTGCGATACTCTCTGGCAAACCACAGAGCGTATTTTGAAATCGTTCGATGCGTTTTAGATTGACGGGTTAGATGCGTTTGCTTCATTGTGTTTTATCAGTGTGTATTGTGGATTTGTAAGCGATGGGAGAGCTATATTTTGTGATTGGTTTCTGTATAGTCTATTGACTGCATAGGGTAGTTGATTTGGATACTTGTAATTCTCGACTTTTAAGAGATTTGAGAAACTGGAAGTTTTTATTAATAGAAAATCTCTTTGTTCCTACCACTAATTGCTTTTTTTCTTTTTATCACGAGGGTCAGATATGTATTTTGCGATTTTTATATTAAATTTATCTCGAAATCGTTTTGCACTTTACCATTTTCCTCCTTTTTGTTACACATTGCATTCACAGAATTCTGCTCGCACGATTTATTATTATTATTATCATTATTGTTATTTCTATTTGTATGAAGTCTCGACTGTATGTTGGTTAGAAACGTCTGTAGTATAGACTAGGAGACTGCAAACTACAGGCCGCAGGTCAAATCCACCATTTGTATCCAGATGATCCGTGAGTTAAGAATAATTTTTGTAAAAGGAAAAAGACAATTTGATTCATCTCATTAGCAAATAGGTATTAAAAATAGTTCCTAGGGCGCAATGTCTAAAAGTATGTAATAGTTTGCCTTTTAGAAAATAAGTTCAGCAACACGTACTATAGACGAATGTTTCAGAATTCCACTCATACGATTTATTTTATGTTTCATTACGAACTTGTTTCTCTCTTTCCATGTTTCAGTGTTTCGTTAAGTTATTAAGTAATAGTAATTATTACTGTTATTATAATGCAGGCTTCGTCGTCACATTCCCTTTTTTCATTGCAGTCTCGTAATGAATTAATATTGCAAAGGAGAGTCACTGAATAACCAAATGTATCTGATTCCAAGAGCATATTTACAAGTGAATCCTATTTCGAGAAGTGTTCATACCAATGTCTATATAAGTTCACATATGCTGTGCTTTTCTTTTTCGTAAATTTGTATGTGTTCTGTTTGGATAATGTCTGTTTGATTGGCATAGGAGTGTTTGGGCTCTGATTGGCGATTTATTTGCTTATGTATGTCATGCAGAGTGTGTGATGTGATATAGCACTTTTTAGGAAATCTTTCTAATAATTCCTGGATCTACGCAGTCCTAACTTGAATGTTCCCCTTAACTGAGATCGTCTTGTGTGCCATAAGACACCTATTAAAGATGTTCGATTCTGAATGGATTCCTTGAAAACGATTTTCCATTTTTCGAATCGATTCTTGGATGCCCATATTTGTCACAAATCGATTTTTATAGTCACGAATCGATCTTCGATTCGTGGAGCGTCTTGGACCTATTCAATCATTTATTAACTGCAACTAGACATACGTTTTCAAAGAAGACTAAGACGATAAGTGGATTAGAAAAAGTAAATAAAAGTAGAACGGTGGTACCCAAGAGCACAAACGACAAGGCGGTCTTCGTAGTTTGCTTAAAGACCTATGATGGAGATTAAATTCAATGTTCAAATTGCAGGGAACGGGCTTGTGAAGCGTGTATCGATACTACGGAGTGTTCAGATGATTATACGTGCGAACGTTGTACATTATTATGCAGTTCTCCTAAGTTATGTCACAAATCTTTGTTGGGTCCTGTAATCGGGGCCGCTCGAAGTTCCTCTTAAAATATATACCAAAGTTTAATGTTAATTTAAGATCATATCATGATGACGATGCCTATTTCATTCCTTTACTTTCAATTTTAATAACTTTAACTGGAAGTTAATACAAAATGCAAGGCCTGAAATATTATTTTTTTCATTTATTTAATGAAAACTTTAATTGTCTGGCAATAGAAGAACTAAACCCTATTGTCACATGGTTACAAACTAGGGTTACATATTGAGAATTACGAAGTAAAATTGTAGTACTTAGAGTAGTCGAACTGCCAAGTGTAACGGACACACTAATCCTGTTCACGTTTGTTCTCTGTAACTCTCCGAAAGACGTTAAGCGCGTTAAAATTTGTATAACGTTCAGATGGATAAAATCTGCAGTGGCTGCAATTCTCGTGTGGCCAACTCGATCATTTGTGTATTGTGCAATATTGCTGCCCAGTCTGCTTTCATGCGGCATACTGGACAATCCCATCAATAATGGCAAATTTGTGGATAGCCAATCTAGCCGATCATCTGCTTCTCATTCACTAAGTAATGAGGACATACCTTCAATAATTGAGCAGATGTTTCGAGCGGAAATGGATAACTTTCGAAAGGAGATTAAGGAAATGTATTTTGCTGCGCATAAGAGTAGTCATTATGACATCTCTGCACTCGCTAACAGAGTTTCTGCACTGGAGAACAATCTGTCATCCATCACTAACAATACGCCCGAGAATAATTTCAATAGCGTTACAAACTCATGCGTTGCGGAAAATATTATCTCTGAGATGCTCGAAAAACAACCGTAGTTCTTGCAATCTTATTGTCTACAACCTGGATGAGCCGGATTCTACTGCACCTTCCTCCTACGCCTTCTTTGAATCCTGAACGTCAAATCGATCTTGAAGTGGTTAAAAACATACTTGATGAATTAAATCCCCCCAAATGCTTCATTTCGAACACTATGAGGATTAAAAAGAAGCAAAGTGGCCGTACTAGGCCAACGTGTGCTATAGTCTCGTCTAGAAAGAGGCAATCACTATTCTGCGTGCTGAAACCCAAAGCTTAGGACCAGTAAAAATTTCGCAAGACCGAACTGTTTAACAATGCGAACATTTGAAGAAATTACGGCTTCAACTTAAATCTCTCATAGACAGCGGTGTAATGGATAAAACTATTCGATATATTGATATTGATGTTTGTAAAATTGTAAGCGTTTTAAATCCGAAAGGAAAAACTTAGGTAAGTACCAATTAGTTTATAATAATGGAACGGTTGCGATCTTACAATCAGGCCTAAAATGTTTGAATTAAGAAGTGCAATTTCGTCACTAGTATATACAGAAGGTTTCCCTCGATCAGTACGAAATACCGACCAAAACTATTTCTCGTTTCCACTATTAGATAATGATGCTTTATTTACATGAATAAATGAATATTATAGTTCTATGCAACATATTCCGAAGTCATACAGTTTCGTTTATTGTTGTCGATATTCTTCGATGTTAAATTTATATTAGATGCACCAGTAAGTAATCCACTATTTTTAAATGGCTTGATAAATTTATTTTATCGAAATAACAAGCTCCCTCTCGAATAGGAATTTATAGTTTGTCCCAAAAATGTAATAAATTACAACGATTTTATTTCAGATCGAGCAACAATCTAATACTGTTAAACGTAAATGCTGTATTAAATAAAAGAAGTGGATTATTCATTGGTACACCTAATAGATTCGCATTCGCCGCATAAAAGGTTAATTTCTAAAGCTGACATAATAATAGACGAGAAAAACATTGATTGTGTCACATATGATACTTATAGAAACAAGTTTTGCATGAAAATTGTTCTATATTAACATTTGAATATCGTTTGCTAATATTTTCTAATATTACTAATCATTTAACGCCTAAAAATCTTTTTCAATCACTGTAATTTAAAACACTTTAATTTTTGTGAATTATTATTATTTAATTTTCATAAAAGAACTTTCTTCTTTTTACTAAAAATCATTTCTTTAAAATTTTAATTTTTTCACCTCTCACTCAAGTTATAGTAAAAACACTTAAAGTACTCGGTACTGGGGTAACTTCCCCTACTCAAATATGATACATTAATTTTTCTAATACACCTGACTCTATGACAGTATTTCCAATGTCGAATTAGATCGTAATGGTTGCGATATTTATCGATTTGGTAGAAATATCGAAACTATGTTACATAGTAGAGGCACCGGTGTGATAATTGCCATCTGCGATTTCTTTCCTTGTCGTCCCATCCTTGTCTCTTGATCGCACGTTGAACATGTATTTGTTAAGGTATATTTTCACTTTAAATCTGTTATTCTCACCGCGGTTTATTTATTTCCAAGCATTGAACCGTATGTTTATGAATCGCACGCTAGAACTGTCTAGGATATTTCACTAATAAACCGTAATTCTAGTTTAATTCTAATTGCAAGCTATAATCTGGCTCATACTTTTTAGTTTAATAAGGAAGATGGCCTTTTATCTTATAATTCAGTTGGTCGTTGCCCCGTAATTAAGCAAGCTGATTTGATCTCTGATTATTTCAACTTTCTTAACCTTTTTAAAGGGAATAATGTTATTCTTTCCTTTGGATACTCTCTCGATCTGCTTTTCTCCTCATTACCAAGTATTTCTGTTTTCCCTGCATCCGATATTATTTTTCTCCACTCCTCTTCGCACTCTCCTCTTAATTCCTCTATTCTCATTTCTTTACCTACTAAACTATTCTTTTCTCCTAATACAAAAAAGAACTTTTGTCTCACAGATTATTCTTTTATCAAACGAATACTTCTCATTGAAAAGGTCTCAACCATAGATTTGGGTAATACTTTTCATAACTTAACCTTAGATGAAGCGACTAGCCTTTTATATTTTCACCTCAACTATGTTATTGATAACTTCATGCTAGCTGTTGATCGCTAATCATCCACATATCGTTAATGATTTTTAAGAATTCATCTCAACAATTGAACTTTACACTTAACCAGTATGGCACGTCTATGGGGTAGCGTGTAAAAGTCATACATAAAAGAAGATATAAGATAAATGACCCACGTACTGTCACTGTCGCTATAACTGCCACTTTAATTCGATTATTTAGTAGAAACGTAATGTATAAAGAATCGTAAGTAAACAAATTTTCATACTAAATTTAGACTTCGGTTTACGTAACAACACATAGACATTGTATATTCATCTACACTTAATATTTATAAATGAATATTGGGAGGTAAATGTGCTGTTGAACACGAAAACGTAACCAATACAATTATAAAGTATGGAACGGTTCATAATTCAGTAAGGCGACACGTTTACTATATATCTTATATCTGTTACACAAACTGACGTGTTAATATATGTAAAACGTGTTTCTATTTAAATGGAAAGTTTTCAAGCGACAGTAATAACGGCATTGGACTTTGTTGAACATTTTCAATTACGTAGTAATGAATTTATTATATTGAACATATAAAAAAAATGTTCATAAATAAAAGAGCGGTTGGATAATATTATGCTCCAAACTAGAACGATCTTTATGTTAAATACGTTCTAAAATAGTTAAATAAAATTACGCGCGAACCTTAAGGTGACAGTAATTGGTACATCTACCCTAAATAGTGGCAACAGATAATCAGTAAGAAAGGGGTTTTAATCCATTTGCTATTGCTCAATCAGGCTTGGATCTCTTCACTATTAATATACGAAACAAGGAAAATCGGATTTGGTCTTGATTTGGTATCTGAATATGTAATAATGCAATAAATATTAGTGATTTATAAAATCACCTAGTTATACACGTTTCAACGTCTATAGTAGGTAACATATTACTTATCGGAAGCCGATTAATAGGCTTTTTATCGACAATCGTTATTGACCAGCAGCCCACATACTGATTTTTTCATTCTGTACATCTATAGTTTCCAAACCTTTTGAACCCCCGATTCACGTTTGGAAGTGGTAATTTTTCATGACCCTACTCGCCTATACTTTGATGCATATTCTAAAAGAGAGGTGTACCGCACCAAACAATTTTCAACAGGTGAAAGTTTTCTAATGGACATATTAATTACTTTCATCTTTTAATATTTGAAGCAACCTACCTAAAATCATCTTGCCACCAATAGTTTAAGAACTATTGTTCTATATTATTAATAATAATTCAATCAGAAAACAAAAAGGTGTTTTAAATCCTTATTTAACTTCACATAATTCTATATAAGAATCGAAACTAGCTGATATTACCGAAGAATTTCAACTTGAATTGACCAGTGTTTTGTGCGCATCGATATACTTTATACATTTCTTCGCCTAGCTTCTAGGCAAAGTAGAAACTTTTGACTTTGGAAAGCAAGAGCAAATTAACGGACATCTTATTTGTTAATAGAATACTAACTGAGCATATATCTTTCCCGTGTATCTCCAAAAAAGTCAAACTTAATGTTCCTTCTAAAGAAGTACGTCATCATAAATTGTTGCATACTAAATATCATCGCACATGCTACGATTACCTTAACTGTTTCAACCGAATGTTTGTGCATGCTAATAACGCTAATGTATTTTTAAATCTCTTTTAAACTCGCCCTACGCTCTAAGACTCGCAGTGCGATATCCATCGATTTAAATTCTCGTCTGTCACTGCTTTCTTTTTGTTTTGTTCTTTTCTGCCCCTATATTATCACTTATTATATAGGTATACCTTACAAATGGCCTTTTCCTTATCCGTAAAATAAGCAAACAAATAAATACAATATTAGTGTCTTCACAAGCTAATTATACGATGTTTAAAAACAAAAATTTCAATTCACATGGAAAAAGTTCATTCATGTTCCCAATGAAATATATATGTGTACTTGTCATACAATATCTAGAGAAATTACAGATAAACATTTGTACATATTAAATAATTAGAAAAAGAAAGCGTCATGTATTATTTATGATGGTAGCTACTAAAAGGATATTACCTCAAATAATCAGTATACTTATTAAAACGGTATAGTTCATAATATCTTCCTACTGAAAGAGTTCTAAACTTAATCATTTTTATACAATGTACCTTTCAAAATAATCGTATCTTACCGAAAAAGACTTTGTATTGTTTATTAGACTATATTCTATTGTACTGTAATCGTTACTATTATTGTGTTTTGTTCAAATTCGTTAATATACGGTGTAACAAGATGGTAACGGAAACAGGAAAAATAAAACGTGCGAATGCATTGGGTTCTTTATGTCTATTTCTCTTAAAATATGTTTCAAACAATTCAATACTATGTTTATAACATCCGTATAATCATTCAAACGATTTTAGAAATTCCTCTAGTTTAATTATGTTTAAATTCCTTATGAGCTTGATTTGATTGGTTTCTGAGGATTTTATGTTAGATTTTAATTTGGAACTGTTTTAAAATTTATCCTACGAAATTAGTAGATTGAGCTCATAATAACATATTATACAATACCATACGGAATCTGATGCGTCAGAAAATAGAAAAAGGGAAACAAAGATAATTCAAATCAAACCTAGCAAGTGAATAGCGTAGTTAAGCATAGCAATTCCCCTTTATCTAAAAATACTCAAAAATGCAACCTTAGCTGCTCCATTGTAAGTATTATGACCGCATATAAAAATAAAATCCCTAAAATATTTTTTCACAATGCAAACACAATAAGTTAACATATGTATTTTAATAAACCATTTAAATTACGCCTCAATGTATATGTTACGATCATTCACAGAATATCGTTGTTGCTAAATATACCAGTCTTATTACTTTCTTGTCGCACCGTGTATTGCGAAGATTGATTACCGCAATCAGCGTGGTATACGGAGGTTCAATTTTATGAAATAACGTTTCCTGTTGCATGCTATAATAATTATAAAGATATGTGTATTTCATTAATTTATCGAATAGCTGATTCAGCGATTTAATGTATATACATCATTTATAAAGTGAGCCATTTAAGTACGAAACTACATTTTATCGATAAACCAGAAATGTAATAAAGGCGTGAAGATAACCGTCAAGAATGAAACCACTGTTTTCTGTTTGTAACTACTAACTAACTACAGATGGATGCCGAAGTCATTTAAGAAAAGAACTGCAATTTATTGTAATTTGTATACTTTTATCAAGCTATACAAATGCATCATAATCAAATTGGAAATATTTAAAAGCTTGATCTAGTGTTAGTTAACTATATTATTACAAAATAATCAAGAGTGTCAAAATCTTTGCACACTTTTGAAAAGTATTTCTAATTATTAAATATGTAGGATAAATACATTTGAACGTGTCAGCTACTTATAGATATATGAAAGAAATTGTTTTGAGCGAAGTTAAACTGTTCAAAGAAGTGAAGAAAATGATACACAGAGACATTTTCTTGGGGCCATTTTGTTTTGGTTATTTATTTAAGGTCACATTAATATCTTCGGTTATGATTACATGTATACTCTTACAGAGCATAAAAAGACAAACTCAACAACCTTAAAAATATTACCATTGCAATTACTTTACCTTAAATTATTTAAATATTATTCAATATTATTTATTATTATTATTAATATGTTTTAATCTTTTATACTACTTTTCAATATTTTTACTTTATTTCCTTTTTCTATTCTTCTCTTTTATCATTTTTCGCCTCATTAAACATTTTAATTTCGTCCTAAACAGTTCTTTTCATTATCTGTAAAAAGCGTAGGTATTTAATTATATCCACTTATACGTTATAATAATCACCCTATATATTTTTTTATTGCGTTTATCATTAAAGCATCTCTAAAACCTTCACTGAGATAAGTACATTGACAAATGTACCATAAATACGTGTATATAGTTGGTCTCATATTAACATTTAAATGGATGAACGTTTCTAAAATCATTTATGTTTCTAATGTACCTTGTTTATGGTTTGAAGATGCTACATTAAATGATAAAATTTAACCAAAATTTAAATTGTTAGTTGTTACAGTTGCACAGTTTGTATTTCTTTTCATTTAAATATAAACCCATCTCGTAAGCGTAGCACGCCGGCGTTTTGTGTAACGTTTACTTAAAATTAAAATTAAAATTCTCACGGATGGGATGGAACAGTAAACATACACTTTTGCAGCGGTTTTAATGTCGGCATTGTTTTACTTCGTTAGAAAAAAAAAAAGATTTCAAGTCTGGAATTATACTACGAAATCAGTTGCCTGGAAAGAACTAAACGAGATACTTAGTGTTGCGAATATTTGGAAAACCTGCTCTTCAAATTTAATTTTATTGAACTCGGAAAAAGAGAAAGAGAGAGAGGGAAAAATGTGATATGGCAACAGCGTAACGGTAGAATTTCCCACTTTATTCCAGAAAACAGCTATTTCACACCTGTTTTCTTGCTTCGAATAAAATGTTTATTTACGCGTAGAAATAAATTTTGAGGCAATTATGAAACACTTTCTTGTCGTTTACATATGTATCTAGTTTTCGTTTTATCTTATGTTGCGTGTATAAACCTATTTTATAGTTGTTCCTTTGTTATAGATGTACTTTTTGTTCACTTTTATTAATGGAGAAGGACATAACTACACTGTAAAGTTGGGCATTAAGTAAAATATATTTGAAGTGATTGATCAAATGATATGTCATCCTACTTGACTAAAAACTATTTTGTGCTGATTACGCGTTAATTTACTTGAACCAGTACATGATTTCTCTCTAAATTGTTTTACTACTTGGCTGTCACATAGTTAGCTATCGCATTTTGTAGTTGAATAAATGTTTTCTAATTATTTCTTATTTTCTTTCAATAAGATAGAAGCAAATATATCAAAATCATTTTGCGTCAATTAAAAACAAACGCATAATTAGTGATCAAACCGATGCCGATATTATTGGTGATACTCAAACAATCCAATACCAAAATATTGAATGGGAAATATTGAAAGGTATCGATATTTTAGATACTCGGTATCAATTTTCGATACTGATACTTCTTGAAACGAAACCTAATCAATGCTATACCGAATCAATACCTGATTGATACTTCATGATAATAACGATACCAATTTGATACTTAATAAAACCATTGGTTCTCGGTTAATAATTTACCAAAAGATTGATAATTGTCTAATATTATTTCGAAAGTAACAATATACCAGTTCTACACAAAGAAACGAAATATTTTGACCGAAGAGGAGATGCCAAAAATGGAAGAGGATGTTGTAGGGAGTTTAAAGAATGTCTGGAGAATTAGTGTTAGCTAGCGGTATTGATTTATGTAACATTGTAGAAGTATATAAATTTTACTTCTTGTTAAAGATAGCATATATTTTTATATCGTACAATTTATGAACCGTATAGTTTATTTCATATAATAGGACGATAGGGCAGATTAAATTACTATTAGGTATTAGTTAAGTAGTCAAAAATGTAAATATGTGAAGAAACGAAATTTACTTGTAGTCCCTTGGGAAAGCAATAAAGTTTATTCTGTTCCCTATTCTATTTCTCTGTAGATATCAAACAATTATCGATACTTTTTGATACCTGCGTTCTTTGATACCATTCGATATGAGATCGAAATTTATACGTAAATTGGCGTTGATAGTATCAATATAGTAGCATTTCTAACATTACATATGATGCATTACACACCCACCAAAACATTAAACAAAATTTGGTAATGAATAAATAGTGATAAAAGGAAACAATACCACATGACACGCCGGCACACCATGTGGTATTAAACATGTTAGGGAAACGGAGTTCACAATCTCCCTAATGAATTCACATTCTTTCGCATGTGAACAACACTTTCTCCCAAAAGAAAGTCATTCCAGCAAACGAAATTAATCAACGTACACCTGTATATGTGTACATAACTCAACGCTAATTGAATACTAGAATTACCATTCACTCGTGACAGTAACACGGATGCGTATCAGGCTTCATAGAAATCCAGCGCGTGATTCTTGCCAGAGATGTAATCGGCGATCGAGTGTGGATCGAACGAACGCTGTTGCCACCGGTGCCAAAGATCGAAATCGTTAAGATAAATGGGGAGATATTAACAGAGCGCATGCCATGAGTGCGCAATCAATTAATTACCAATTAATATTAAGCCCAGCCAGACGCTAATTAGCGATTAATATTAGGCTTGGCTAAATGTCAGGGCCAATTTACGGTAATTACTTAATCGTCCAACACTGGGCGACGCGACGCGTCTTTCGATCGGCAACCGAGTCAAACCTGTTACATGCTGGTATCAATTCGAATCACGCGTCCCGTTACGTATCTCTCAAGTTTACCATGCAATAAAGTCTCCAACGATCTTTCCCTTTAAGCTAATTACAGGCTATAGAGGACGAAGACGTTATGCATTTATAGCAAGTTGATAAATGACAGTACTTCATAAATTACGACTTCCGTTGAACTTTATAGGGAACCTGAAGACAAGTATACAGTAATATTTTGGCACCCATTGGTTTTCAAGAATAAAAGCAACCCTTAACGGTTAATATGTGTCTACCCATTTTTTGTATGTCTCAAAAACTGCAATAAATACATAATTATAGTTCAAATAAAAATTTAATGGCCTTTTATGCTCTATAAAACTCAATAATGAAATTGTTATAAAATTTTGGTATAAATTAAAAAACATCTCCACCGGGTTAGAAACAGAAATATCTTTTTGCCTGGTTAAAAACTTGCGAAGCTTTATTATAAATATCGATAAATCTGTGCAAACATGATTGGAATTGCGTATAAAAAATAATATTTTTACTGTGAAGAATGGCGAATGTTCTACAATTTGAAAATTTCTTTCTTTGAAGTTTCTTGCTAGAGATTGTATCGCATTTTAAAAGGATATTTTATCATTCGTATACAAATTTAACATACTCAAACAGAAACTTTTTTATAGGTTCCGGTATAATTTTTTCAATCTCTGATGGCTTTAATCAAGTTCGTATTATTAATAGTCTGAAGAAAGAAACGACATTGTATAATCATATAATTTTAATATCACATTGTTTCAGAGCGGATAAAGAATGGTTAGAAGAGCGCGTTCCTTTTGTGAAATTATTTAATTTAAGATAATGTAAAGATAATGCTAGCTTATTCTATATTTTTTTTTTTGAAAAAAGTTAAGGAGGAAATTTATAATAATTACCTTTTTCAAAGAAATCTTTAATGATTAAGTCTTTATAATATAGATTTTTATAAAAGGTCTGATAAATGTACAAAATACATTAGTACGTTTAGTGTTATTATTTATCTTTCGGAGGACGATTTTTTATTTAATTTTGTACAATTTTTACGAATGTTGGGTAATTGCGAAATATATACTTTAATGCTTGCCGTCGGTATTCATTTTCTCATTTAGTTTCAAAATATATCTTTATTTTATTACTCGAAATATAAATGCTTAGTTTATACTGCTCCACTCACGTAAATCATTAAACAATTAATCTATAACTGTACAAGAAAAAGAAATAAACGATTCTTGTACTTTACGATAGTATTGCAACATTTCTCTTTCCTTCGTTATGAACCATTAATCTTGTGTATCACTACTGTAACTATTTATCAATAAACTAATAAAAATTAAATTTATTACTCCTTCACTACATACTCTAAATAATCTTACATACAATAATAAAATTATTAACTTAACGTTAACTATTAGGTCACATTAGAGTTTCGCCAAACCAATTTCCTCTTCAAGTTTAATTGTAATTAATTTGAAAGAAAACTCCTACCTATTCATTTCACTTACTTTAATTCCAATGTCACTTACGTGTCACGGATTGAAAACCATTTAATCGAACGACCACTATGAAATTAATTAAAATTGTTTAAGTAATGAGAGGTACGGACAGCTTCCTAAAGCAATAAATCTCTTCGAGCTTGACGACAGTAGAGGACAAGAAGTATCACGGTTCAGTCATCTTGTTTACGATCGAACGGTTAAGCTTAATTTTATCGAATAATCAGACGTTAATGTGTACCTGATTACGCGCCTAGGCCTTGGCCACTCGTGGCTAACACACATGAAATTCGAACACAAAGACGTCGATGCAGGTCAAACAGCCTGTAAATCAAGGATTTGCAGAAACAGCTTATAGGACGTTTATCACGTTTAAAGTCCATTTCCTGTATCCGTGGTGATCTGTAATAATGCCAGCATTTATCGATGAAATTAACAGCTGCAGTCAAAGGTTATTTTATAATACGTTTGAATAGTTTCTGTCATTGTTCAGAGAAGTTAGGATATTTATAAATCGAAAACTTAAAATAAAAACTGATTTCTCTGTTACACGAGAGTGAGTTAAATATAAACCGAACTTTTTCCTCTACTCTTTATTAAATTCCTATTTTTCAAATATACACATAAGATGTTTTTCTATATAGTTCCCCCTAACATTTAAGGACTTTTGTCACGGTATTCGCAGTTCCTTTATGCCAGTGTCCTAAAAAGGAATGTAGTATCGGAAACGTAAGGCCACCCTGTAGATAGCTGTAGCAACAGGAAGAGGGCCATAAAGAAGAAAGTGAGGGTTTGCAGTGACGAGAAGCAGGCTCGTCACGGAAAAACCCTTGCTGACCCTTTGGGCTTGGCGACGAGTTTGCCCAAGTCCTGGCAGACGCAACCTAGAAGTGGGGGTAGTGAAAATTGCGCCAGGGAAGGGCAGAATGTTTGGGAAAAAGAATAAGCAGAGTTGGAGTGAACATTGATGAGCGAGGTGGTCGAAAGAGAGTTGCATAGTGTTTCCGTTGAACTTTAGTTGTTATAAGCGTAGTATTAAGCATAGTTTTAACGCGTACCACCGATCTGTATATAAATTTATTCATCCTAATTTAATCATTTATTTAATAAACAATATCGCTACAGTAGTGATACCCACCCAAAGCCAATTGCGCACGAAGTGTTCCACCTTATCGTCATTTTCGAACCATTCTCCTTATAACGCTTCTTTAAGTGATCCAAACAAATGGTAATCACAGAATGATAAGTCAGGATTATAAAAGGGATGCTTACGTCGTCTAGTTCATTTGCCTTATTTTTTCTTGCGTTAGAGTGGCCGTGTGAGGCCTTGCATTGTCACGCAGAAACAACAACGGTTTCACTTTTTACTTAGTTAAGAATTTGGTTGTAATGCATTGTGCAACGGTATTAGATATTACTTGCTCACTCAACGTGTTAGCGAGTAAAGAAACAAATTCCTGATAATATGCACGACAAGAAGAGAGTACAGACACACCAAATAATATCTGCACACAACCAAGATTCCAAACCTCATTTGTTTAGCAATAGGGAAAAGAGCTCGATTTATATTTGATTGATCCATGCATATTTTGAATGACCCCGTTTTTATGGGGATTCTGATATTAATTCAATGTTTAAAATTCTCAATAAACTTGGAATTTTAGACGCATATAGGGTAGATATACCAATTACTGCCACTTTAAGGTTATCACGTAACTTTATTTAACAATTTTAAAATATATTTAACATAAAGATCGTTCCAGTTTGGAGCATAATATTGTTCAACCGCTTTTTTATTTAAGAACATTCTTTTTATATGTTCAATATAATAAATTCATTACTATGTAATTAAAGATGTACAACAAAGTCCAATGTCCTTCGTACTGTCACATGAAAACTTTTCATTTAAATAGAAACACGTTTTACATATATTAACACGTCAGTCTGTCTAACGGATATAAGATATATACATAAATAGTAAACGTATCGCCTTACTGAATATGACACGTTCCATTCTTTGTAATTATATTGGTCACGTTTTAATGTTCAACAACACATTTAGCTCTTAATATTTATTTATAAATATTAAGTATAAACGAATATACAATGTCTATGTGTTGTTACGTAAACCGAGGTCCAAATTTAGCATGAAAATTTGTTTACTATTAAATGAAAACTTTGCTATTAAATGAAATACTTAAAGTGACAGTTATAGGAACAGTAACAGTACGTGGGTTATTTATCCTAGACCCTTTTAAAATTTCGGATGCTTTTAATCACCCATAATGAAATTTTCGATTATCCTTGTTAGCCCCACAAAGAATATTTTGATTCATGATGAAATGTATCATAACATAGGTACATCTTATAAATTAACTATTTTTTCCATCATTTTACATTAATATTCTTTATACAAATCTATGCAAGAAATACGAACAATTGGGTTTAAAAAAGTTTGGATGATCTTGAAATCTTGGAAAATATAATTTCGACAAGAAATTTTTCTTAACGTAGTATTTGCTCTTTTGATACGAATAATTTCGGTTTTATACGTTTTTCTTATGTAGTTAAAAGTATCGGAGATATTTCAAATTTTGTTAATTATTTTCTTGGTTACTCTTATAATGCCGAACGTTGTAACATTAAGAACTTATAAAATAGTTACATTTATATTCTACTGAAGTTATGGGAAGGAAGATTTATTATGTTTAAATTAATGCTAATAAGAATAATTTGGATTTCTTAATTAAAACATACATTACATATATCGATAGTGAATAACATAATAAATGTACCATTATTGTAGATAAAATTATTTCAACGCAGTTCACGCCTATTAATGTTGCTTTTTTCAATAGAAAAGCATAAATCACGAAAGGTAGGCGTTATTAGTAACGTTAGAAATTTTCCGACGAGCATTAATTCTTCCAACGACGATGGTGATATTTGCAGGATTACAAATCAATATTGCAATTACCATCTATCAAGAAAACTGTTTGTTGTACGTATAATCGATGCGTGAAATGAATTACGATGTTTAAAGAGTGCGCCGCAATTCGTGCGCAATAATACAATCGGGAGACGATAAATGGCAGCGTAATGCAAGAACATTATAATTCCATTCACCGACGTCTTTGATAGAAAAAAAGCACACTGCTGTGCTCGATTGTGATACGTAGCTGTTGCAGAAGCAAAAGTCACTCGGCAGAATTCTTGGCGATACCAAGCCAACAATACCTGCTCCAAATTGCTTCCTCTCAACTTTATTCTTTTTTATTAAGCTATTCCATAAGTAATACAAGTATTTTAAACAATTGAAAATGAAATAATTCGATGAAGGAATATTAACACATGAAAAACTGTATTTTACCCATAACGACTAAGTTATATATCTGTGGTTGTAAGGCAAAGCAACTTCAGCCACATGTTTTCACTTTTGAGATATTGCTGCTTAATGTTTTATTGTCCGATATTGGACCGCGAAATGATAGTTGCTTACAGCTCCTATTGAATATTATTTTATATTATTTTATTCAAACATAACTCAATAACTATTTTAATAAATTCTAATGATTTGTTTTAATTCAATGGCTATTTTGATAAGTTTAGTATTAAAATGCAACTTGAACTATTTTAGTAACTCATATTTTTGATACAGCTTCACTTACTTAAAATTGAGCTGCTCATTTGCCAAATCGATCAACACCACAAAACAAAAAGTGGGGAGTCTATAAAATAAATATACAGTCTTTTATAAGATTACTTTTAAAGTTTGATCTGAAATAAACACTGTAGAATGTATTGTTACTTGTGTAGCTTTTATTTAATCACGTATAAAATGCATAGAATAATATATTCTTGAAATACGCGTCAACATTTTTATAAATTGTTTATTATTCCATGACCAAAAACATTTTTCACATTTTGTAATATTAAACCCAGTTACTATGCTTCTACACTAAAATTTTAAAAAATTTAAAAAGTGGAGTCAATCACTTTGACTTATAAAAGGCTTAATTATTAATCTTACATTTTTCTATAGTTAACCATGAAATTGGAGTACCTACCTACATATCTGTTACAAACTGAAATTCGTACCGCTCTAAATAGAAATGTACTAAATGTTACTTTTCATATGTAGGAATTACAATTAAATGTATGTAATTTTCTTCATTTATATAACATGATTCCGGTCAGTCGGATTTTTCATAATTTTTATATCATTAACATTTGGTGCGCGGTACTATTACAAACAAATATGTTGAGTCTCGCGGCACGAAAGTTAAGATTGAAATACGTTATTCTAGAGCTCAATTAATGCATAAATTCCGAATATTTGAAAATGTGATTTAGATCGCTTTGCCTTACATCCCCAGATATATGTATAAGTTAGCATTGTGAATTCCTTACGTAGGATATCAACGTCTCGTTTGTGCTATTTTTAGTTTTTACTTCCGGCGAGCCACATCCGCTCACATCAGTCGAAGCGATGCCATGTGCCATGTGACACATACCTTTTACCTTTATATCGATTTTTGTATCGTGCAGACAAATGTGCAACCATAAAAAACACGTGGAAAGTTGTATTGATCATAACCGTTTTATAAATTACTTTATTTTACTTCTTTCGAAAACTTTGAACCTAAAATCTTCTTGGAGCACATTTCACTTGTAATATCTCCTAGATTATTTCATAAACGTTTACATTTCTTCATGTAAATATAATATAATAATAGTACAATGCACAAACAAGTTTTAATCATTTCTATCCATTAAATGTATCGCCCCTCAATTTTTGAACTAACTTGTACAGACTAGTTTCATAAGAAAAAGTAGATAATTGAGATATTTATCGACAGTTTAGCGGAATTGAATATATGCAAAAATTATAAAATAACTCTGTACAATACTATTTAAATTATAATGTGTTTCATTTGGAAATTGTTGTTCCACTAATATAAAAAATGACGTGGTTTATAATTAAAGGTGTATGTGTAAGTTATTAAATATACGACATAATTGTATATATAATCTTAACTATTAACTGTAAATACCATTCGTAATGTGCTAAATTTCCATTTTCTCTTTTCAGATATGAAAATAACATAATTAACTATTTCATCATAAATAATTTCATCATGCTTCAACTTTCCATCATAAATAATTTCATCTGTGACGCAGCACAATCCATATGCCACAATACAGTGTCATAGTATACAAAAAAACGTCAGTTATGTAATAGATACAAGTTACAAATATTAGTTATTTAATATACGAACACTTCTTAAATGACTCTAATAAATTTTAAAAACCGAGTGAATATGGATAAACTGTATATTATTACAATATGATATAATAAATAATTGGATAATAATATTTACTCATATACGTAATATTAGCACTTATTATTAAATTATTACTTGTGTCGTTTTCTGATCAAAATCAGTTTTAATTTACGAAGTGGAGAATGAGTAGAAAGCCAAGTCAATTTTAGCTGAGTTTTGTTCCAGTCTTCGTAAATATAAATATGACATAAAGTATAATACTTTTAATAAAAAGACATAAAATTTCTGAATAAATAGCTTGTCACTTTCAAAACGTTAGCAATCTAAATGACGAGTTCATTCATCATTCACAGATAAGTAGCTAAATTAAAATGCAAACGGGTAATATCCAACAACCAAGTAGTAAATTTTTATCTCACAATCAAACTGATTCAATTAGGTATTATATTGTAATTGCAGCAGACTCCCATACAACACTAGTTTCTACAGCGCGCCAAAGATATTACGACTATTGTTTTCTTATAATGCGATTCTTCGTACAAAGTGCTATATAATGAAATACGGAAATCATCCGCATTTAAGAATTAAATTTGTTTCAGCTAAGCACAATATTGTTATCTTCATTGCTACCAATTTCTTCTTTATAGTAATTCTTTTATTTTTTAACATGTCTACTCCTAACGCAAATTTGTATATGAGCATCAGTGCTAAAGGAATTTTTGAGAAATCAAAACGTATCAGTGTGTCGTAATGTAATTTTGGACGACATGGATATTGACTAAGGATTAACACTGCGAAAATCTTTTTAGATTATCGCCTCCTTATTTTGAAATTATATTACAAATTACAAATAACTTTACTTTTTACAAACTCATACAAATTTATTATCGCCTCTGAAAAGAGAGGGGTTCAAACACCAGATCCCTTTCATCTGAAACGAGTTGCCACATTTGGAACCCTAGACACTAACTCCGTTGCAATTATCACTAAAGAGAGTAGCGCTGAGAAGAGGAGCGATCGACGAACAAGCAAGTTCAGCGATTGAATGAAGCATCTTTGGGAGCATAACGACACGGAGCGGTGACGAGGAGCTAGTGGCAGAAACAGAAAAGAGCAACGGCAGCATCAGTAGCAATAGTAGGAACAGCGGCAAAGGAATAATTCTCCGTGTTTCCGAGGAACGCGTTTCGAATTACCGGCGGATCGCGTTGCATTCTGTTCGTCGCGCTTGGCTAGCACCGAGCAAATCTAATTCCTTTCGGACTCTCGGTGCCGATCTCCCCTCTTCGTAGTCGCCTCTTTTCTTTCCAGTCGGTCTTTCGCTTTGTTTTTCCGACCCGTACCACCAGTACTGTGCGCTCGCTCCTCTCTTTTATGTTTCTACACCTATCCGGCTGTCCTTTGTTCCTTGATCATCCTTTCTCTTAACTTTCCGCATCCTACCCGCCACTTTTTTTCCTCTTCCACCTTCTTCTTCTTCTTCTTCGTCTTCTTTGCTCCATTGCATTGTTCCAATCGTCTTTTCTGCTCGTACCTTCCGTCTTCTCTTTTCCACTTTCCACGTTCCACTCTATCCTCCACTGGCTGCTCTTTCTCTGTCTTCTATCTCCGTCTCCGGTTCGGTTGGCCAGATTTCCCGGATTCCCTAGGGAGGAGACGTCGAATCTACGGACCGATCGGCGTGTACCTTTTAGCGCTCAACGTGCTCCTTCCTCCCGGGAAATCCACGCCCCGAATGCTCGATATTATCTCGATCGCAGAATTCTAAGAACGAGCCTAGCCCGCTTTTCCCGTTCCCTTTCCTCGAGGTCCCGGGGCTTCTCGATGCCTCGCCGCAGCAAATCCGCGCCACGCCGCGCCGCTCGCTTGAACCACGATTTACGATGACCAGGCCGAATCGAGACCGCCGCGAACCGCATTCATCTCGAAATTGCGCCCCTCCAGCTGGGAAAGTAACCAGGGACGCTCTTGCGCCAATTGGATCGACGATGATACTCGTAGCTCCCAGTTGGCGGGCTATTTAGGTAGAACGCTAGCAGCGAATCGGTTGCGTGCTTGTTTTTGAATGTACGACTCTGTATCGTAGAGTGGTTGGAATTGTAATGATGGCAGCGAATTGTAATTCCCACGAGTAATAATTAGATTCGTCAGTTGATGCATACTTGTTAAATTTCGAAGTAGTGTCATTTAAAGTTTACACGATATAATAAATCGGACCTTATTTTAGTCTGCACGACATCCGAACGCACTAATGACAGCAAAACCAGACATTTGATACTTCACATAGTTCCGAACGAGATCTAAATTCATTTCACTTAACCCTTTAATTGGCAAGAGCGGCTCCATCTTACTTATGATGGTTCAAATTGGATGTTAACTTCGATGATTTAGTTTGGGTTCATTTTTTATACATAAGGTTCAAGTGATTGTGTATTGAATTTTCTTACCATGTTTATAACTTTTTAATACATTTTGATTATTACGTATCAATCTCAACATAGTAGAATCCGAGATCATTCTTTTCCCAATTAACAGATCAATTTTTTTAAGGTAGGTTAATTAGGACAAAATCAACTACCTGTTATTTACATCATTTAAAACGATTTGAATTAAAAGACTAAAAATATGAAAAAAATCAGGGCACCTTGTGGGACAGATTTTTTTACAAGATTAATTCTTACATAATTCATTTTTCAATACAAATGATCTTGTAAAAATACCTGTTTACAAAACTTTATCTAGAAAATAATTGGTACTTGTGTTTCAACTAAGTGTCTTCGACATATACAAGACATTTAAAATCTTTTTTATAAACATATCTTATAATTAAGATATATGTTTGCTATGAAACAAATACACAGATGTTTTAATAGAGTTGCTACATTATATTAAGGATAGGTAAATTATATTAATCTTTTAAGAAAATAATTGGAAGCTTTATTATAAAATAATTAAAGCAGTCTACACAAAATTATATAAACGAGATTTAATAAAATATTATAATAGTACAATACACAATATATAACATAATTTATAAGGTTTTTTGTTATAATAATTAAAAAAAGTAATGAAATAATAAATCTACGACTACAAAATTAAAAAAATTATGTATCCAGATACTAATAAAACAATTTTTGCAAAATTAATCTGATAGTTTTTGAAAAGTGTTCATAAATCGGACCGAGCATTTAAGTCATCTAAATATCTGTTTACAATGTTTATGCAAATACACTATGTCGAACTATACAAAAAAATTGTTGAGATATCTTTTATAACAAATACAAATGGTAGCCAACTGAAGGACACCTACAACAAACTTTCTCCTTAATTTCTACTTCTGTAGCCTACCGATGAAAAATTGAATTTGCATAAATATCTGCAGTTTACTCATCGCCATCTAACCAAAAAAAGCAATCTTCATCAATCGTATCTTATACATATTACACGAGAAATCTAGTTTTTCGTACTATGTCATGGCCATTGAAAAGTACGAAAGGACGCTAAATCGCATTGCGACCAGATGCCATTTGTGGTATGACTTTCAGCCAAGCGCCATAGGCGACGTTGCGGATAATCTTGGTCCCACGGAGCGCAGCCGCATTTTCGTAAGATCCCTCCCCTCAGTGTGCAATCAATCTGTTCCATCTATCCTTTCTTTTTTCCCGCTAAGTAAACGGACGCCCCGGAACGACACGTTCCCAGACTGCCGTCTCGACTGTACGCAGAGACGCAACGGCGCCACGGAGACGCACTCCTTCGATCGGATTCCACGTCTCCTCTTACGTTGTAGGAATTCCTCTTCGACTCCTCTGTTGCAGCTCCTTCGTGGCCCGATTCGCGGAACGACCGGTTGAAATTCGCTGGTCGACCGCTCTAGCAAATGCATGGCTGGCTTAATTGCCGTTTCAGAGTGAATTCATCCAACGTTCCTTCTACTACCTAATCGGAGAAAAATTCCCCTTTCCTTTTCCCTCCTTCAGACTCCTCTTCTGTTTCTGTCTTTTTGCTCCGTTTCTACGCTATTTGGACGAAGTTAGTGAATCAAGGGAAACGGTTCTTCGTGGACGTAGGATGGTCGTTTTTTACGTTCCTGGAGAAAATGGTACCGCTGAAAGAGATGCTCGAAATGCCGTACTTTGTTAGATAGATAAATTTGGTAAATGATGAAGGGGATTTGAAACTTAGGATAAAGTCATCTAATATCGCCATTCATGATATTTCATGGAAAAAACGTTAACATGCATATAGTTAGTTGCAAAAGTCTACATACACTTTCAAGTTTTAAAAATTTAAAAAAATGCAATGCCTTCAACCATTTCAAGAATATTAATATGTTTAGCATTTAAAATTGCATATATTGAAAAAATAATTATGTTCTTCCCCATTTGTTTATAACAAAAAAAATACATAAACCGGAAATACAATTTCACCAAAGTCTATGTAGGTACAGTGTATTAAAGTGTACAAAACTTACTATACTATATTTATACATAGGTGAAACTATAGTTATACATTGTTAGACTTTCCAATGCATCTCGAACGTACTCTAATTCGTTTAGCGTAAGCAGAATATCATCTTTACGCTTTTACGTTTTACGAAACGTTGTCTAAGAATCTTTCTCATTTGAGATATCATTTAGGATCTCATATGAGAGTATTTGAAATTTAAAATGTGCATATAGTCTTTTGTAACTGACTGTTACCAGTATCCAAATATGCGTGTAAGTAAATATAGAGGTATATTCGTATGTATAGGGATTTATTATTCATAAATATTAGATTAGTACAAAAGTTTTATCTTTTTTAAATACTAGAAAATATTACAGCAACTTTTAGTATTCTTATTTATATTTGACATATTATTTGTTTATCGATCATCAATAAACATGTATAGACATTCAACGATTCCATTGCAAATTTTTTTCAATATGCAAATTCCCTTTCTTTTTTACTTCAAAAATTAAAATTAATTTGTAAAAACAAAGCTATTTATAAGTGACGTGGCAACCAACAAAATTTTTACACTGAAATCATATCCTTTAAGCTGAATGAAAGACAATCTTGTAACCAAAGTATTAAATAAAAGGTAGGAAAGGATCGATAGCAACTTGAATTCTAGAAGTTAATTACATTTGACTCGTCATACAGTTCTTCGTTAAAGAAAAGGTTACAAAGTCAAAAACTTCCAGTAACAGCATACACAAAACTGGCACACAGAGATGAAAAAAGTGGGTTTCATAATAGGGGGAAAAAATGGGCGAGGTGCAAAGAAATTACCATAGAAAAGATTGTCACAGAACGAAATCGACTCTTCTTCCTTTGCTTCAAAACGATCTCGACTTTTGAAAGTGAATCCTTTTAGGAAAGGAATCTTTATTCTGCATAATTGCACGGAAGAGCTGCTGTCAAGAGACCACTGTTGAAGCCAGAAAATAGTAATTGAAGAACGCTTGAATAGATGAAAGAATATTTTAATTGGGTAGGGGTTAAACAGATACTTTAAGGTATAATAATAAATTATTGTCATTACAATTATTAAAATTTGTATGTTATTGTGTAATATACGCAGAATAATTATTTCTTATGTTTTCATATATTGAAAATTGTTAAACTGAAAATTCTGTTTCAATTTTTCTTTCGTGTTTGCAAAATATTAGCAATTTAAGGCACCTATAAGTGTTGTCACAATCTTTCATAAAGATTTTTTATTCATTTAGAAGAATCTCTTCTTACTTTATACTCCTAAAAACGATTAAAAATTATTTAAATTATAGATTAATTGTGAACTGTAATAAGTTTAAGAAAAATGAAAATTAGTGTTTTAGTAGAGAAAGATGCAAAACTCAATCCCGAATATAATAGTAAATACGTAAATGCTAATATAATAAAAAAGAAATATATTAAGTACCTGCAATATAACGATCGTTTCTTGTACTTCTAGTATGATTCAAATATAATATAATATATTTTCTTAATAACTGTTAATTTCAAACATCACAAAAGTGTTTGTACAGTTTTACATACGGCATATCCCCGGATTTCCAACTAACAACATACTTGATCAGTATGTTCCACGAATATGTACGTGAGCAATCATCGTTTGATGGGTTATTAACTCTTTCAATATGAAACATTTTGATTTCATAAGAATCACATTTTAAACTAAACTGAAAATTTGAAACATACAAAATGCATTTTCTTCTGTTTCGGTGCGGAAGATTCAATACTCAAATTTGCAACTAGTTTTGCAGAATAATTTATCGTTTACTTTTACCGAAACAAAATACAAAGTTGCATATATGCAAAATTAGGTTTAAAAGGGTTAAGTAGCCATAAGAAGAATATGAAATACGAAGGGAATTGCAGTACAAGATAAGAATAAATTGTCAACCGATACAATTGCTAGTTATTAATAGTCCATTTCACAACGTTTTCTGATCTTGTCAATCTAACACCAATAGTACTAAAAAGTTGAAATTGTTACTTTAAAAAATTCATTTTGATTTTATTTTATTTCAGTGGATATATTTAAGTTTGTGGAAAAGCAATGTTGATTCTGAAACACGAGGACAAATTGATCAATTTTAGTACCATTATTTTACTGAATCGATTATATTAATGGTTTAATGCATACATGTTATATGTCATACTTTAAGTCAAGTTTGAGTTACGATTTGCACTAAATAGATGTTGATCGTCTCTTACGTTGTATAAATATCATATGTATTTATCTGTTTTGTAAAATATGTTAAAATAGAATTTTTATTTATCGTACGTTGTTGCATCCATCATTTCTAGTGCACAATCATTGTATCTCCGTGACAAAGGACATGTAGGACAAGGGCTTTCGATACGAAAATTTAAACGCCAATATTTTTTACTTTACTTCCTTTATTCATATATCAAAGTTCACATTCATTCTTGTTTAACAATAAATTTAAATGTCAAAGTTTATTGTTGTTAATACTATGTAGGTTTAACAATAACATTTTGTTACTAATTTTATTTTGCTTTAATGTACCTACATTTAAATGTCAAAGTTTATTGCTTTATTTTATCATTGCGAAGTTTGAACTCCAAGATAGTGTTATAGTTTATTTTAATACGATAAATGTATATCCATTGCTCCCTCCCATGTATGTATGTATGCTCCCTCCTCGTTGTCTTCCTTTCGAAAATAAACGAACATTCTTATCTCAAGAAGATTGTTATCTCAAAAACATCTGTGTTATAGTTATTTCTATATTATCGTGATTGATCGACAACTTTCTAGCAGGGGTAGGGTTGATGTACCAATTACTGGACTTTATGGTTATCGCGTAACTTTATTTAACTATTTTAGAAATTATTTAACCTGAAAATCGTTCCAGTTTGGAGCATAATATTGTTCAACCGCTCTTTTATTTACAAACATTTATTTATACGTTCAATGTAATGAATTAATTACTAGTTAATTAAAAATGTACAAAGTCCAATATCCCGATTACTTCCACTTGAAAATTCTCATTTAAGTAGAAATAATTGTTACCTATATTAGCACGTCAGTTTGCGTAACAGATATAAGATGTATAGTAAACGTATTACCTTTATTGAATTACGACACGTCCCATACTTTATAATTACATTGGTCACGTTCTAATGTTCAACAGCTCATTTACCTCCTTATATTTATTTTTAAATATTAAGTGTAAATGATTCTACAATGTCTGCGTATTTTTACGTAAATCGAAGTTCAAATTTAGCATCACAATCTGTTTACTTACGATTCTTCATACATTACTTTGCTATTGGATAAAATAATTAAAGTGTCGGTTATAAGGACACTGACAGTAATTGGGAGATCTACCCTGGATATTATTTCGAATGTCTAAATATTAATAGATACTTCCTAGTTTTCCTGTCAATTCTTAGCTATCATTACACTAACTTTAACAAACGTACAAACAAAGACATGTTCGAAAATCGAGCGTCGTCGTCGTGAGAAAGTATCTGTCGGGCAAAGAAGCAGGGTGGACATTGTCGAGAAAAGAGAAGAGAGGCAGGCATCGCGTTATTAGATACCAGATCTCTGCTCGAGCGTGCTCCCAAGCAAAACGCGCCGCCAGCAGAACGGCGCGGGTTAAGTTCCGGGAAGAGGCACGAGTTCCGGCTACGCATGCTGTGGTATAACATGGTAACATTCAACGTGGTATAACGTGTATTAGATACGAATATATACCAAGCAGTACCTAAGGATAAGGCTCAGATTGGCCCGCTGACGACAAATGTAAAGTCGCATTTATGTTTAGGAATGCTTCGGCCATAGCTTCGACGTAAAACTCTGCTTTACATTGAGTTAACGAACATAGGGAAGCAGCAAAGAGAAAAGTGAGTAGAGAAGAGAGTTGTGAGGTTTGCAGAACGGTGCAGTGAATATATAGGGTAGATGTACCAATTACTGTCGGTGTCCCTATAACCGACACTTTAATTATTTTATTTATTAGCAAAATAATGTATGCAGAATTGTAAATAAACAAATTTTGGTACTAAATATGGACTTCGGTTTACATAACAACACATAAACATTGTATATTCGTTTGCACTTAATATATAAAAATAGACAATAGGAGGTAAATGTGCTGTTGAACATTAAAACGTGACCAATGTAATTATGAAGTATAGGAATTATCATCATTCCGTAAGAGCGATACGTTTACTATACGTGTCATATCTATTACACAAACTGACGTGCTAATGTATGTGAAAATTGTTTCTATTTAAATGACAAATTTTCAAGTGATAGTAATAGGGACATTGAACTTTGTTGTACATGTTCAATTACGTAGTAATTAATTTGTTATATGCGACATGTAAAAAAAATGTTCATAAAGAAAAGAGCGGTTGGACGACATTATACTTCAAACTAGAACGATTTTTCGGTTAAATAATTTCGAAAATGGTTAAATAAAGTTACGCGATAAGCTTAAAGTGGCAGTAATTGGTACACCTACCCTACAGTCAAGTAGAGACAAACGAGGAAAGAAATGTAAGTTTCTTCACTGTGTTGTGAAATGTCGAAGTGTCAAAAGTTCATGCTTGTAGAATATGTTACAATTACACATCATATGTTAATTTCACATCATTTAAAAATATTATAGAGTAACTGTAAATCAAAGTATATGAATGATAGGTTATATCAATAATATAAGAATCACAAAATGTGTAATTAATACCATGTAATCAATACATATTAAGTGTTTTGCCCCTCGCAATAAGTTCTTGACCAAACCCAATATGAACGAATTACCTAAAAAAAACAAAATTATTTGTATCTAAAATGCTAGGATATAAATATAAAAATCTTGATAACTTTAAATTGATCAGATAGTGAATAAGTACGCGAAATATAATTAAGATTTTCGCTTATTATCTTGTGCAGTACAATCGAGAGAGAAAATTATGTTTGGAAAAAAGTATTTAGCCAAGCAAAATTCTGGAAACATGTATTTGACGAGTGACTAACAATCATTTATTATATATTTATATAACCTAATATTTATTAATATTCCTGCGTACTCTTATGGCTGTTTTTAAGCATGATAGCATTGTTTGTACGGGATTTCGATGTTTTGTTGACGAAATTTCGGTCCATAGAGATTTAATAACTTTGCGTAGCGCAAGTTTGTCCTTAGTCTTTTTTAGATGTATTCATTTCTTCCACGTTGGATACAATTTTTTATGGGACTTAAATCGGGATTATTTAACCAATCGGACGAATCTTCTCTGCTTGGTGTCAGACAGACGTCCAACACTTGAATATGTACCTCCAAGTTGATATTTTTAATTCAATCTAGAAGTTTCTCTTTTAGTCTAAAGAAAGCCTTTATGCGCATAACAACACGTGTTCTAGAAATTCTCGTGCTTGTGATAATTAAGTAATTAAACGAATTAAAAGTAAAATCCACTGCCCTGTAATTAGAACCTGAACAAAGAAACACGATCAAAAGGTTGTCATTCCATCCTGTTAAATAATAGAGGTATGCAAGAAAATAGTGAGTCCTATCGTTTATACTTAAAATTAAGAGAATATCCTGACAAATTTAAGCAATATTTTAAAATGAAAATTGCGACATTCGATCAGATTTTACAATTGGTGCGTCCAAAAATTCCACTTCGATGGAATAATTTTGTACTAAACTCTCGGAAAAACCTGCATATGACCTCGATTTGAATGATCACAATTGACGAGGTTAGTCGAATACTGCCGATCGCATTTATCTTCGTTCACAGGAACAAACATTTTTTTTTCAAATTTTGTACAATCAGAATAATTTGCAAAAGTTATCGCAAATAATAGCGGCTATTTAATTTATTAAATAAATGATTGTGAACAACAAAACGCAATCTATCCATTTATGATCGAATCCATCAAAACTTTTGCACGCAACCAATACACAGCAGAACGTCAGTTATCCGAAATGTCGGTCATCTGAATTTCGTTTATCCGAATGATCGATTATCCAAATATAAAATGATTCACGTCTGTATGTATTTAAATTGCGTATCCAACAAAACGTTTATATTTTGGGGTACGTACTCTATCTACTCCTAAAGAGACATTGGTGAAAGTATTTACCACAGCGTTTATTTGCCGATGATAAGGTTATCGGTGATTATAGGTTTATCAAAAAATTAATTTTAAAGATTGCATTTATATATTGGGTGATACATGGGAAAAATTAACGTGCAGTACTTTTAACAGACGAATGAAGATATGGTGGGATAGTAGTAAACCTACTAGCATAGTATTCCAAATGCATAGCGGAGCTGAAAATGCATTGTATTACAGAGGGAATCTGCAACTTGACAGTATCTAAAAACGTTTAACTTATTTTTTATATTGTATATCTCTTATCAGATGTGTACCTATTCTTTTACAAGAAAATTATCCGTATTTAAATATTGCTTAATATCTAGACGATTTATAACTTAATCAATGATTTGATTTTTTCAAACCGATTATCAGAAGATTTGTCTCTCGATTAATTCGGATAATCGACGTTCTACTGCACTGGCCTTTTGTTTACAATAACAGCAACATATATTATGTACTTATGACATGGAATAACTTATAATATTTCATTTTCTAAAGTAAACTAGTTGCTTTTGTCCGAACAACGACATTTTTTAAACTACAGCCTCAGTTGTTGAAGGGTTAAATACTATCGTGTACGTGTACGAAATATGTTCTTATAGAAAGTTGTAGCAAGTGATAAGAAATAAATGCATTGTGAACATCCAAACGGTAAACTTCCTGAAAAGGGTTTTAAACTGTTTACATTAGCAAACATTACGGCAGAGATCCATGCGCAAAAGGATCTTATACGTACACGAATGTGTATCAGAAGGAGGGTGCATCACGTAGGCTTGTTGATCCTTCCGAGTTTATCGCGAATTCATTCGTTTTAGACAAACGGAGATTTTATTTCAGTTTCAGATTGTTCAAATTTCTTGTATTTATTTTGAAACCCGATGCTTTGGTGAGTTCACAGTATTTAGATTAACACAAATTAATATATCGATTCAAATTTTTTTGCAACGCACAAAATTTCGGAAGTGTCTTTAACTCCATTAAAATGGAGTTTCCCTGCTAAATAAGACACGCGCGATTAGAAATATATAGCGGCAATAAGGCTGCGTTTTAATAGAACCTAGTTTGTAAGTCTGGAATGCATTTTGGATTTTCTTAGAGTCCCATCGAAACGTTTGAGAATGTAGGTTAGATTTCGAGCGGTGAGGCTTGATAATTGGCATGATTTTGTAAAAGTTCTTTTTCATGGAAAGCGATATCAAGCAATTAAGTAAAAGTTTTTACTATTACATGTAAAGCACGTTATAGCATGTTAAGAAATTTATGTAACAAATACATGTATATATATACACGTGTGTGTGTGTGTGTGTGTTTATTCAGAGGCGGATTTAGACGTAGGCTAAGTTGGCTACAGATTAGGACGCCAGTTTTTACGCAATAGTGAGTTTTATGAAAAATTTTGCTTTATATTCCTCTACATGCAGTATAAGAAACGTTTTTAATTGCAATTTGAATTGATTTTGTAATTCGTTATTATCAGACTGTGGATGTTTACGCATTTATGGGGAATTTAAATATGTAAAAATGGCACGCAGAGTATGTAATATGTGAAAATATATCAAATGGCCCAAGTAAAATACTCTTTATAATATTTTGAAGGTATAATTAATCTCTATTTTGATCTCATTTGATTGTGGTTGCAAAAATATGAATTGACATATGCATCTGCAATCTAATCACTATGAATTGAAGAAATATTAGTTATTTCTTATATATTTTATTAATTCAATTAAAATGCACATTTAGTTGGACCAGGGGGTGGGGGTGTATATGTATGATAGGTCAGAGCTTTAAAAACTTAAATTCGCTCCTGTATATATTACATATGCAGATTATGTTACAAATTTCAAAAGTTGAGACGTTAAAAATTGTAAATATATTATAGATACTAGTACTCATCGTCAAGTATAGATTAAAGTAGATCAAGTTTGTATGTACATAAGTTTGTGTTCATTTTCGTATCATTTGTCATCCAATTGTTAGTAAAATATTCAGTTGTTAATTAAGCTAATAGGAAAATGTATTTTCGATACTATAATTTCAGACACCTAAGTTAATTCTTCGATTTAGAATTTAAAATTTACTGAAAATTGACCATAGTACGAACAATTGAATGTAGGTACCACACAAAACCATGTAGCTCCACCAATATCGATATGTAACGCAGGTCGCACGGCTATTCGGTTCGAATTTTGGAACTTCGCGCAGTTCATTACAAATTTACACGTTAGTCACCCAATTCGAATCCAGAAATCGATTCTGGGTAAACATTACAGCGTACGGCACAAAGTAAACTCTCTTTTATATGTGTCCTATATTAGGTGGAAAAAAATTTGCAACCTATTTCATTAATTTATTTATAAAGCTACACAGTTTAAGATTTGTCTTTGCAATAGGTCAAATATAGCAATCAGAAATTTAGCCGGAAATGTTTTAAAAAATTATATTCCTAACTTTATTTCATACCATTTCATAAAATAGTCACGTAATGTAAATTAATAATAAGATATCTATTACAAGTACAGTAACTACCTAAATGAATTAAATGAGAACACTGTTATAGGACCACTACTTTCTAGAATAAATGAAAAATTTTACTGAAAAAGAGCACATGGATTTACCAAGCCTTTTATGGTAAACCGTTTATCATCGCTACAAATTTACTTTATATTTCATAGAAACGATAAACCATTTCAAAGACCATCTATTTATAAATTCAAGTATACTTTTCAATAAAAAGACAAGAAAAACTAAAAGTAGAGCTTCCAATGCGATTTGCTTAATTTATCCTTATATCCTATACGTGAACTCTTCTTCGAAAAGGTTTCTCAATTAAATCTCGAACAAAACCAAACGCGTATTCAAAATCTTATAATGAGCGATTACACTTTTACCAAATAAGAAATATAAACGTTAAAAGTATTCGATCGTTTGCAAGAGTCACAGTATATCAAGAACTACCTCTTGAAAACTTCAACAAATAAAAATGCCTCGCAACTTTCAACCAACAAACTTGTTATCGTTATGATCCAAAAGCAGAGCGAACAAAAAGTCATGACGAAGTTGTAGTTACATGTCGCGGGGTTGAAAAGTAAAACACCGGACAACGTCGGTCCAGACGCAGACGGGACGATGAAGTCTCGGTGATGCAAAAGCGCGCGCGCTCTCGCATACACACATCTGAGAGACGCGTGGCAGCTCTCTGTGTAGCGTCGAAGAACCCTGCCAGACGCTGTAAATTTTATCGGCCGGATAAGAGAGCGAACTTGTAGAGAATGCTCGTAAAGATACTTTACTGTATATTTACATCCCGGCATAATACGTTACGTGAGTTAATACCGCCCGTTAAGTGAATCGAAAGACGATCCGATTGCGTTTCCGGCCGCCGCTTCGATCGAGACTGGGGGATACAGGGAGGAAAAAACGAAGAAAAGGAAAAAGAAAAAGATTTATCGACATCGTATATCCACGATTGGAGTGTCGGTGATTCGCTGCCCTCCACGACGCTTCTTTTTCCAGCTTCCGTTGCTTCCAAATAGAAAAAGGGGTAACTCTCTATTCACTTGCTTATGTTGGTACCGCGGCGACTCGAAATTGGAAAATTATCGGCTCTCGATTAATCGCTCTGATTCGCTGAATATATTGATACACCGAATCTCGCACGAGACAGCTTGTTTCGGGCGTTCGTTCCGGATGACGTCTAGACCTGCTTGTGTTTGATTTAGTACGGTGTTCGGATGACAAAAGTCGATTGGCTGGAGAGGGAATTGGCGTGAATCGTGTTTGCGCTAAATCAGAATCATTCAGTCTTGTTAATGATTCAAGTCTAAACCGGTCATTCTATTATTGTGTTGAACGATTTAACGTTTTTAATTGTGGAAATATGTTGTACAGTTAATACATTTTATTTATTGCTAATTAGCGTAATATAGATTCGTCTTCACAGGAAATTTATAAAGAGACTGGATATGTGCTCAACACCAGGATTATAAAATTCGGTAAAGTATGGGAAAATCCGTAACTAAATGTAAGGTTAATAATAAATGTGGTCACATAACTTTGGATATCGATAATTCTGAAATTTACTTACAGACATCGGTTCTTGTCTTATTTTTAGGCATAAATTTAACTATAAAATAATTTTCATTTCTAATTTTGCTTTATATTTTAACCAATTCTTCAGTCAAAGATGAAAACAATATAGGATAGTGATTACTCATATTGATTTTAATTAAAACTGTGACGGATTCAGAGGTACTAACATTTCCTATTTACAACAAAGTTTCGAGTAATAGGTTCTTCAGCGTGTATGTCATTTATGTGTTATTACAGGGAAACGTGATATAGTTGTACATTTTACGATTTATTTATGTATCAATAGGTAGTATTTGAATTTTATATATGGTTTTATAAGACTTATTGGCATATAATACAAGTATGGGACTAATACGGCAGTTCAAAGAATTATTTTTTATTAAAAAGGTTCATAATAGTTCTATATTTTCTTTACATAAGAGAATCAATATACAATAAAACAACCTTAAAGAATTTATATTAAATGAAAAAGAAATATTTTAATATTTATTTATCTTTAATTTATTAGTTTAGCTATTATTATTAGAGAAAACATCAGCTTTGTTCTCTTAACAACATAATTGAGATGCCAAAAATATTCCGCGCATCTAATTAAAGGTCAATCATAAAACTGTTAAATTAAGAATTCGAATCATTCCAGAGAATATTGTACAAATAAAGATACAGCATCTGAGAATCTTATTGAGTGCAATATTCGTCGTAATCATAAACCCGTTTTCTGCGAGCACGTTGTAAGAAGAAATCAATGGCCGACCCTATTGTTAAGTGTGACCGTTTGATATACGCGACTGTCACTCGTTACGAGAGAAAAAGCCGGATTGCTTAGACATGCATGAATATTGGAAACTTCTCCTATTAACCCGCGACACGTCACTTCGCGTTTAATTTGAAATCAAGCCGCATAATGAAATGAACAGACGACTAAAATTGTATTTCCTTTATATCCTCTAGCTCACCTTCTGATTCTTAAATAAGATGCATTTATCGTGGCCGTTTTAAATAGAACAGCTTAATCTCTCATTAGTGTATTATAACTTTCATCGGCTTTTGTTATTTCTTTCACTTTACCTTTATTTAAGATTTTTTTCCAAATGTGAAAAATGAAAAATACAAATTCGTATATTATAGTTAGCTGAGAAATACAGCGAAGAGCATAAAAATAGGAAAAATTTATACATAAAATTTAATTATTTAGTTAGTCATTTTTTCATTTAGTTTCTTTTGTATTCTCAAATGAAACATGATACGAATAAATGGGAACATAATCTACAATACCATCAGGTAAACTTAACAAGCGTTTCTTTACTTGTATGTTTGCCATTATACATAAATGTATAATCCTGTAAAAAACAATTAACATAAGTGTAGCAAAAAATCGGAGTTAAACATCTATTAAACATAGGCAAAACATAATATTTATGTTTATTTATTATATATTATTTATTATTTAAACAATATATTTAATAGAAAGTGATAACTTATTTATTACACATGAGGAAATAGTATGACAAATCATGTCACCAGTGTAATGGCAAAATATTATTAATACACACAATACATAAATCATCCGAAGAAAACCTTAATTTACTTATTATTAGAATTGTTGATTCCATAAAGAAGCATGCATTCATCTTTTTATTTATTAAAATCTGTGCATTTTCAGAAAATTTCATACTAATGTATAATTTTATAGTTTTTGTATTTCGTAATATACATTAGACTATCACGGTTTCAAACGTATAATAACTTCAAAGCAAGGAAAAAAATTGGTCTCAAGCATGTTAAACTATTATGTTATATTATATTAGTTACAATTTACATTTTATTATGAATGGCGGTATACACAGTGATGAAAATATAGGAATAAAAATCATTTACCATTTATTAGTGCTAAGGATAATAGTGTTAATAATTGAGAAGTGAAAGGTAATATTAACAATTGTTTAACTCCTGTGTTGTAGCAGTAGCAACTAGAAAATCGTTTTTGCTTAACGAAAACCTCTCTGTGTATACACCTAATTGAACGTTAGTGAGATATTGCTTAGAATTACTTAAACTATTGCTATTATTATTATTACTTGCCTAAACCACATCTTCTGCTATAACCTTTTTCTACAAAATTTGATTGTTAATTATACACCACCTAGTTCTTAAACATTAGCATATGAAATGAAGGTATATTAATAAATTGCTAAATTATTGCCAATTTTGTAATTAGCCTTCAACGAGTATTCAACAATGAGCGACTAATTTAATTTCTACTATTTTTTAATCAATCACTTTCGTTTATCGTTTGTGCAATCACGCGTATCTTTCATCTTTTGCAGTATAATTGACATTCCACTCGTACACATTAAGCAAAACTGTCTTTAATTTGTGAAAAGTCCACCAAAATTCACCTCAGTAATTCTCTTCCCCTCTTTCTATTCATATTCCCTAAAAAAAGCCGCTGAAATTTTTTCGAAGAAAAAAAGACCAACTTATAACCGCCCTTCATCCCGTCCATCGCGGATTATTTCGCATTACTCGTCCCTTGCTGGCGGAACGTTCAATTATAAATATATCGGAACACACGTTGACCGCGCGCCGGTGGTCTGATCAGCGGCGCTGAACGGAAATACAATTATCGGCGAGATAAAACGGGGCGAAACGGTGACAGGGCTGGAAATCGGATGGCTGAAATATGCAACGCGGCCTGGGGTAATGGAGGAAGCGCACCACGGCAACGGCATGGTCGGGGTAGAATGCAGAAATCGGAATGTACCCCGCGGGATACTCGACGATGGAACGGATCGACTCGCTATTTAATTACGTATTTCGCGAAGTTACGTCAACGGCGACGCCGACGTTCCAACCAGTCGTCTCTCTCCAACTCATTTCCACCCTTTTACCACCTCTTTACCTTCCCCCAACGAGTCTGCCGCTCTTTTCCATCGCGCGCTGTTTATTTGTATGAATCTTTCAGTGCGCTGCTTTGGAATCTTGACAGCGGTGTCGGGTGAATTCGGGATTTTCCATTTTGGAGATTTATTATCTCGATGCCCCAAATTTTTTAATCCAAGCGGCGGTTGACTTCGATCAGCTCGATTCCTATACTTCATTTACTCATCTAGTTTAGGCTGGTATTTCTTTAATCGTATTACTGTACACAACAATTTCCTACTTTAATAATATATAAATAAATGATATATAAAATATAAGTAAGCATATTAAAAATAGTTGTGACGTCTTGTTCACTTAAAATCGACAGAGCTTTAGCATGTGCCTACTAACAAGTAGAAGGAGGATTTAAATAGCTGATCTACATATATTTAAAAAAACACCGTGGAAAGCAGGCACATATCACAATTAATTGACGATTGATTTGGAGATGAATAAGTTTTAGAAAAAAGATTGCAAAAGTTACTTGATGATCCTAAAGACGAAAGGCATATATAAATGTGGCATATAATGTGGCACTGAACCCTAGAATTTTGTTAACATAGAATTAGTATCAATTAACAATAAGCACTAAATAATACAAACATTTCTCTACATTATGGTTCGTAACTAATCAAGGCATAAATACACTCTATGTAGATTGAATCTTTTACAAGTAACTAACGCAAAACTCAGAGACAAATGCTGGATCCTACTATAGTATCCTATGGTTAATATATGTATTTATTAACAGATCATGCGAAAAGTTCTGCTCTTTTTAGGAAGAATATTATTATTAATCGATATTCCGAGATTTTTTACTAATTTTCCATATGGGTCATTCCACGCCAAATCGATCACTTTTTTCCCTCGATGTCTGGGATTTTGTTCAAATTGAAATATATTGTAGTCTATGCGAAATTATGGAGGGTTTGGCTCATCATTTTGCCAATAATGAAATTGTTTAAAAATTGTAGGCCATTGAAGTTTGCAAATTTTTAGCGATTTTTACGAAAAGTACCTTCATAAAAGTATTTTTATCTCCGAAACTATTAAAGATACGAACTTCATTTTTTTTCGTTTTAATCGTAGAAGTACGGCATATTCGAACAAATTTTTTTTAAGTTGAAGAAGTTTGTTTTTAATACTGCAAATTATAAACAAACTTTTATGTTGCAAATTGAGGTTCAAGGCCACAATTCTAAAAATCCGAAAAAAATACTGTCGTATTCCTTGGAATTTTCTCTATAAAATAAGCTTCCCTCTACTTTGATGCGGCTACCTAATAACGTCACAATAATTTGTTAAAGACAACGGTGCGCCTCAATTCAGGTAGACGTACCGCGCGCTTACGCGACGATGGAATGACCGCACCACTTCTACCCCTTCGTTACGGTAAAAATCTCTTGTTAGTGACCATGTACTATCTGATAAAAGATGACCTTGTTTAGGATTTGGAGTTGTCATTACTCCATGCTCACTTTGTAGTCGCTTTGCTTGTCTATCCATGTGGTACGAACTCTTAAATTCTCGACAAATTTTTCGAATGCTCCATGATTTTGGTAAAACAGTAAGAATGCTGATTGTCTCACTATTGTCTGATAATACCTTAAATTTATCTTTTAATTGTTCAATTGTCTCATTATTATTTTTTGTAGTACTACTTGAGGTATTTTGCTCGCTTACTATACTTGATTTTACGATACTATGGACGCGGCCTATTTTTGTTAATATTCGTCTCTTACATTTTACATTTCTACTTGTTAATGGAGACTCTTCTACAGATGACATTCATATATTCGCGGAACTTACCACAGCGACAGGGTTAATTGTAGTATTACTTGGTGTACTACTTGAAGTATCAGCATTTCTTGCCTCTGGATATGATAGTCCAGATGATCCTGCTTTAGCCCAAGCAGTTTCAACCGCATTCTTCTTTCTCTCGCGATATAATTGCATAGAACATGTTATACAAATGAACATATTTTTATTAAGATTTGAAAATGAACGGGATAATTGTAAGGATACTTTAAGGAGTCGTTTTGTATAACGCCTATGTCCACTTCGATTAAAGGAATTCCAACACCACTGATGAACCATTACTGAATATTCTACTACCCAGCTTAGAGAAACGCACGATATGGATATCACTATAAGACTAAAAATTTTGAAGGATGGTACAATATAAATATAGCACACTGCTTTATTGCCAGTATGGAAGAACATCGCAAACCAGAAATGCCTGTAAGCCGTTACCAAGTTTTAACAATACCACGGTTTATTAATGTTTGGTCCTAATGATGGGGTTTTCCGAGATATTAGTGCCACTCTCTTTGGATAACTAACTAGAAGAAGGGAACCATTCAATATTCTCTATAGTTTCTTTCAAACTTGTTCAAATCTTTTTATCAAAATAAGCCATTAACGGCATAACTGATAAAAACTAATTTAAAGGTTCCGTTTCGTATATTTCATAAAAGTTATAAAGTAATTTCTCCAATTTTTTTAACAAAAGGCGCATCCCAAGTAAAAGAAAAAAAGCTAGTACAATTCCGATTATGAGGAAAGAGTAATTGGCTAAGGCTAGGTAAATAACATTTTTCTGTAGGTACAAATGATATGATTAAGACAGCTGTAATACCTGTCGACTATGTTAGCAAACTTCTATAAAGAATAAAGTGTAGAAGCGGTGCTGTCATTGGATCGTCGCATCAGCGCGCGGTACGACTACCTGAATTGGGGCGCACCGTTGTCTTTAACAAATTATTTCGACGTTATTAGGTAGCCGCATCAAAGTAGGGGGAAGCTCATTTTAAAGAAAAGGTTCCAAGGAATGCGATAGTATTTTTTTCGGATTTTTAAAATCGTGACCTTGAACCTTAATTTGCAACATAAAGGTTTGTTTATAATTTGCAGTATTAAAAACAAACTTCTTCAACTTAAAAAAAATTTGTTCGAATATGCCGTACTTTTATGATTAAAATAAAAAAAATGATGTTTGTATTTTTAATAGTTTCGGAGATAAAAATACTTTCATGAAGGTACTTTTCGTAAAATGCGCTAAAATTTGCAAACTTCAATGGCCTGTAATTTTTAAACAATTTCATTATTGGCAAAATGATGACTCAAACCCTCCATAATTTCGCATAGACTACGACATATTTCAATTTCAACAAAATCTCAGACATCGAGGGAAAGAAGTGATCGATTTGGCGTGGAATGACCCATACGTTTAGTATGGATTTACTTATTTAATATTATATACTGATATTCTATGTTCAAAGTCTAATCATTATATCGAAATTTTGTAAATTAAACTGCAAATATTTGGTGTGTATTTCGAATCTTTTTTATTGTAGTCCAATCGAGTTTAAATATGTAAAGTAACAGCACACATATAATTTGATATATATCATGTTTAGTACGTTATGTATTGTGTAACATATTGAAAACAACGAATCGCAACCGCACGCATTGTTTGGATAAAGCATTAATGTGTAGTAATTCTCAAAAAAAAATAATATAAAAATAATAATTGGCAATTATCCATACTAAAGCGGCGAAAATTGTTCTCGAAGAGAAGGTCAGCGCTAGTCCACCCAATAGGATATCCAATTTAAGAATTAACTTTCGGAAAGTAATTAATTAATACTTTGCGAAGCTTGTCTTTAAAATCTATGCATTCGTATCAGACGCAAAATCCTATACCAAGTGTAACATGTATATATAAAAATCCAATTTTCGTTTCTTAAACTTAAAAGTTGTAACGTGAATCGTAATTAACACATTATCGAATTATATTACATTTCTCAATATAATTAATACGCATTATATCGTTAAATTCCAACAATCTCACCGGTTTAGAAGTTTCGACTTACCTACCCAAGTCTCTTCATTGTCAATACATAATGTTATATCTGAGCTAAGTACAAATGCTAGCTATAATACGTGAACGCTGGTGTGTATAGAGAATGAAACTACTAAAGATACCTACTAATAAAGTTCGGAGTAGTATTAGAAAGTCTGTGATAGTAAAGTTTTAGTACAAGAGGTTTAGAGATATTTATAGTTCGTATAAGTTACAAAGAAAATATAGATTTATAAAGTAACTGTGAAATAACGATAGATTAGGTACAACTACCTCATATAAGCGCATGACTAAATTAATAAATTAGCGAGAAATACGATTATATTCATATGCATGTATTTCATACTTGACATTAGCTCTGCATTATCTTTGGGATTTTTATATAAATTAAAATTAATAAATGGAAGGAAAAATAAGTGTACGGAAATAATTAATAATATTTATCAAGAGGAATTATTTTGTCCCGCTTTGTAAAAGACATCATTTGTTTTAATAACAAATCTTTTTATTCCTTTTATAATTTTAACTATTCTATATTTCGTGGATGAAGGTAAAAGTATTATTAAACCCTTACGCTACGACCTACGATTTCTTCATTGACCATGTATTGTGATACTAACGTTCTACTGCTTTAACCATTGTGTCACTAGCAAAATAATGAAATATTAAAGATATTTAACATTTAGTAATCTTCAATCTTATAAACTGAAATCAAAGTTAGTTTTTACTACATTTAGAATAGAATGTGCATCGTGATTGAGATTCGTGGACAAGCGGTTAAAAGAGATTATATCATTTTGCGATCCCTACTGCGTGTCCCTACCATGTTATTTACAAAAAACACGATGCCTTTATAAATCTATAATGGTACATTTATCTTCTCAACCCTTTCCCGACAATGAGTGTAGCTGTCGGCTCAGCTACAATCTCAATTATACTCGGCACAAACATTCTTCTCTTGCCCCTCATCTCCCTTTATCATTCAGGTAAAACAACGATCCCTTGCGTACTCCATCAAGGTAGAATACCATCTGAATCGAATCCATTAAATCATTGGACAGTTTCACGACTCGGTCTCGCGGAACTTCTTCGATGCGAATCATCAATTTCACGAAAGGACAGAATATCTTGGTCGACCGAATGGAACTACCAATTTTCAGCTAGAATCCGTAAGATCGGACATGTCACGAAAGGGAGAAACCAAAGAAAAAGAGTCAGAGTCAAAGGGTCAGGGAAATTAATTGCACCGTGCACAATTTGGCATTGGTGTTTCGCGGCTGAGCAAAGCCACGAATCTCCGCTCAGTTCAAGGGGGTAGGTAGGAGAAGCTTTGGCTTCTGAAAATGCAGCCTCGCTCGTAAGCAGGCGAGCGTGGCCGGGCCGCGACGAGGGAGAGAGATATCGGACGGACCACCGCATTCCCGAAAAGCATTTGGCGACGTTGGAGAGAGCGGCTCGATATTCGGGGTGCGGTTCCTAGGTCCGTAGGTCCTGGGTTTGCGTGAGCGAGGGTGCAAGAGAGCGCAAGTAGAAGCGGAAAAGAGACGGACTCGGAAAAGGGAAGGAGGTGGAGGTGGTGTAGGAGGTAAAAGAGGAGGTGGACTAGGTGGTGGAGGCGGAGGACTAGTAGACGACGGGTTGGAAAGAGGACATGTGTGCGTGTGACTCAGCGCAACTGCAACTACGTGCGTGCTCGCGTGAACGTGTGCGCGTACGTCCCCCGCGACGTGCACGTGTTTGGCCCTGTGTGTACGTGTGTCGTAACTGGTGGAAGAGGGTCGAAGAGGCGACGGGGTGGCTGATAGAGAGAGGGATAACCAGAGAAACGTGAGTCAGAGACGAGGGAACGTAGAGTGGGTGAGATTGCCGGTAGGTTGGTGGGCGGTGAGGCGGATTGCACGCGTTGTGCAGTGCGGTTAACGGCGTGTGCGTTGCGCCAACGGCCAACGACGCTGCTTTTCGAAAAGGGAAGAGCGAAAGAGGAGGAGGAGGAAGAGGTAGTGGAGGACGCGAGGTAGAGGCGGCGGTAGAGAAGGCGGTGTGCTGAAGGGAGAGGAGGGGTTAGCAGCTCCGACGGTAGCTAGCAGAAGCATCAGCATCAGCGTCAGCAGCACGAATGAAAGCACGGAGGACGAAACTGGGCATAAAAGAGAGACAGAGAACGAGTAAGTTAGATAGGAAGGGAATAACCGAAGAGAAGAGAAGAGAAGAGAGAAGGAAGGAAGGAAGGAAGGACGCGGGCGTCTCGGCGTTCTGGCAGACGAACGCATCGATCCCAGGCGGGTCAAGCACGGAATCTGTCTCCTTCTCTCTCTTTCTATTCCACTACTTCTCTGCCTTGCCCTCTTTCTCTGTCTTCGTCTCTTGCCTCTTCTGAACCTTCTCACCATCACTCTCTTTACCTCAACCCCTTTTCCGCTCTTCTCGCCGCCAAACTCCACTACCCGTCCACCCACTAACCACCTCCTCCTCTTCCTCCTGTTCAGTCACCCTTTACCCTTCTCCTCAGGCCGCCCTTCTCGCCGTTACTGCGCGCTCGCCCCCGCCAGACAAAGACAAATTACGCTGCATTTTCAGAGCCCCAAAGAGCCCCACCGTCCTCCACCTCTTTCCACCTGCCGCCTCCTCCGCCACCCTCGATTCTCGTCTTCCTCCTTCTTCTACCACCCTCGCGCCACTTTCGTCCCTGCCCAGACCATCCCGACCACCCTCTTCGGCCTCCAAGACTCTCTGCTATGTAGGGCATCAAACGGGTGCTCAACCCCTACGCACTTTAAATGCGTCTTGCCTATCAACTGCGACATGCTTCCTTTTCGTTGCTTCTGCTCGTACTATCCACAATGTTGCACGTCGCGATATCACCGCCAACCAGATAGCACATTGTTTCAAGTGGCCAATGCATTTAATGGGTCCGCGTACGATACTACATAACGGGTAATAGGGAACTTGTCCTTCAGGGCTGTAAGTAGTTAGATCTAATCACATTTCGAGCCAATTCAAGCTTGATTTTCATATTGCTATCTTAAAATATAGGTTTCGGCATAAACTTCGGGGATAACTAATTGTTTACCTATTGGTACCAACCGTGATCTTAATAGTTTTTATTGTTTATTTCTATTACCTGAAATAATTGATTTCTTTATCCTATTTTTGTTTCTTAACGAAATTTGTTTTGGAGATCTACTAATTAATCTATGGGATCAAATGGACTATCTGACAAATGTTTGGAATCATTTGCTGCGGCATACCTATATTGAATCTCCCGCTAATTCCTTATTAATTCGTAGTTAATATGTGCAGATCAGTAGCAATTTTCTTTTTTTTCATAACTTTTTGACTGAAAAGTTTTTGTAAGGTTTATTTTTCATTCTTAATTTTTACACTTCTATAGAATGCGTAGTGATTCTAAAGTTTTAGCCAATGCTGTATATAACAATAGTCAGTATCAACATTACTTTCAATATACCTATTATTTTATTTCTGCTGCTTGAAGATGTTTCTTTTAAAGAAGTTTAATGAAACGAGAAATAATCTTTTGCTTACAAAAATTTTGTTGAAAGGAAGTTAAGAGCCCTTAAGAGTTCACACGTTTGAGTCCTTCTCTTTGCATTTAGATAAGCAGTCTAAACCGATATTATTCTGTACTACTGGGGTGTTTGTAGTTTTTAAGAGGAATTGACGAGATGTAACAAGGATATAAAAACTTCGTAAACTGTGGTAAGCACTTGAGAGTTAGCTTTAGTGAGAGGGAAACTGTTTTTTTATACGATTCTACATTATCCATAATCTTGTGAAACTTTATGGAAGGGCTTAATAAACTGAATCTGTATATTCTTTTGTAAGTAACAGGTACTACATATGGAAAGATTTAGGCTACAAAATTACAATCTTCAGTCTTTAAGAAATATTCGTAGAACAGTTTATCAATTCAGTGTATATATATATAAAGAATTTATTGCAACTATATAGCGAGCCTAAACCATTAATTATCTTATTTATATAAATCTAAATAAGTATATAACGTTCTTTTTATGCGAAAATCATGAATATGTCTATTTTTACTTTTCATAAAAGTTCTATGAATCTTTTTTTGTTCCTAATTTTAATGCACAATTATATTAGATCCAAAGCATGGTAAGAAAATTTCAAAAGTTTCAATTTTACGTATCAATTAATTACATTCAATTATAAATTCTTATGATTTATCGAATCTCATATTTACCATGTTGGCATCACAGGTACATAATCATGTCAATAATAATATAAAAGAGAAAGAAATTTTTAAACTTCGAATTATTAATCAAATTACAATATAGCCAACTATACTTTTCAATATAATTTCCGTTTCAACACTATCTTCGCTCAAGTGTACCATTTACTAAAAGGGTGGATCTTCGTAAATAGCGAAACGTTGTTTCCTTTGCTTGACATACTTGTCGGTGGTGTGTGTCATTAAAGAAAAAAACATTTTTACCGCGAATTTAACATAACGAGGCGACTTTCAGCGTGACATTGTAAACGGCAGTATCAATATTGGTGATTCGCGCAGCTGCTCGAACCCTACGCGTTCTCAGAGCATCTTACTTGCCAAGGACTCTTCCTTAGGTCAGTGGAATTGCCGATAATGCAGGGTAGTTGTACCGGGACGTCAATAGAGGATGAGAGAGCTCTCTAAGAGCATCTCGTCCAGGAGAAACGATGCACGCCCGCTTTCTCCTTAGGTCATCGTTACTGACAATGACACGAGAATACATTAGCTCAATGATGGGTAGAGGTTGAGTGTAATAGCTAAGTAATTGTCCTTCGATCGGTTTTTGATCGGAAACTTAAAATTTGAATATACCGTCAGGGAAGATAAATATTTTCAACGGGAAGTACTATCAGTTTCTTCAGATTCTTTCTTAATTATTCTTAGTAATTGTAAATTGTAAGTGATTCATGATATGAGTGAAAAAAAGACGAGAATTACTTTCCTAATGGAACGAAATGTAAGTTCTATGTTAAAAATGGTTGTGAACACTGTATTTTAAAATAATTATAAAAATAAATCATTAAATTAATGGATTGTAATTAGTAATTCTACGTGGTCCTTCCCGTGTTTTTGGTTTTACAATTTCAACTTCAATAGCAGATTATTGTCTAATCTTCAAGGAACATTGCTAATTCAAGATTGGGAATAATTGGAACAATTATTTTCTGTTACTTTTATTATTCAAAGTTGCATCAACAGCCAAGTCGAATTATTTTATTGAAGCAAGTTCCCCGAATTTAGTAAATACCTTATTCCTCGATAATTTAAAATGTGATAATTAGTCATTTCAAATTTCATTCAACATTTTCAAACAAAAAATGGTACAATGATAATCCTTTTCATATAACAAAATACTTATGAATTATAATTTCTTAACTGCATATAAGCATGAATAACAATACGTTGCTATAAGAATTATGATAAATCCTTACCGTAGCTAATTAAAAAAGAAAATTGAAAATGACGTCACTCAAAATACAACCACTATTTTTAAAGGAGCTGTCAGCACGTAACTTCGCACTTCGCACACGTTAATAACACTTAAACGGCCAGTCACCTGGCCATTAAGAAAGTTGGATAGTCCAAGGGGGGATGGTGAGTGCTGGCGTGTTTGTGTCAGAAAAATGTCAACAATGGAAGTCCAGGAAAAGCGGGTCGAAGTGCATTAATTAAACATTCCTGACAATGCAAGACAAGGGACTGAAAGTCGACTGGCTTGCGTTAAACCGCGAAAGATGGATGTAAACCACTTTCGAGTGCGCCAGCCGTTTCGCCATCCTCGCGAACAACGGAGTTTTAATACCGCAACGGGGTGTACATAGGTACATGCAAAGAAATCGAATTTCCCCATTCATACCGTTATTGTCTGGGCAATAATAAACTGTAAATCGATAATCAAATACCAGATTCCGGCCCGAATTTTATTTTAGTTTTTAAAACCTGTATATGACTTTCCATGATTCGTGCAATAACATATAAAAACTGAACTATTTATTTTAATTCAAATTTTAGATGCGAGTCTTTCAAAAGTCAGCCAGATCAACTCTACTTTTCATAAATTTTTCAACTTTAGTTGATATGGTTAATTAGTTTTGCCTTTATGCAACACACGTGCTAAATCGTTACATTATCCCATTCATTATTATGAATTCATAGCACTCAACCAAAAATATATATTTCTATAATCTTCTTTCAATGTACTTTTACTTATTGTGTGTTTATAGTACATAAACTGCAAAGTCATTTCTTGATATCCAATTAAATTAATAAATTATAATTAATAGATTCATAAACTATGTATAGATATAGAAGAACAAAAATCTTAATTTTAGGACTACAATATATTTAATTAGTACAGGGTGATAATTAGTATAGAAGAACTATTTTTCGTATCCACTATTAGATAGTGATGCTTAGTTTACATAAATAAATAGATATTATATTTCTGTGCAATATATTCCAGAGTCATACTGTTTGGTTCATTGTTGCCGATATTCTTTGGTATTAGACTTATCCATTCACATTCTCTGCGCAAGAAGTTAATTTCCAAAACTGCTATGATAACAAATCAGAAAAACATTAACTACGTCACATATGTTAGTTGTACAAATGAATCTTTAATGAAAATTGTTCTATATTAACGTTTCAATATCTTTTACTAATCTGTTATAATATTACTATTCATTTAACACATAAAAATCCACTAATCAAATAATTAGTCGGTACTAGGACACAATTTTTCCACCGTTGTAAATTGGAACACTTTTACTTTTGCGAATTATCAGTCTTTATTATTCAATTTTCGATCAAGAATACCCTTTCTTTTGTTAAAGTCTCTTTATACTGCAAATCAATTTCTTGAAATTTAAATTTCATCGACTCTAGGTCAAGTTATAGTAAAAGTACTTAGAGTGATCGGTACCTGGGGACCTTCCCCTATATGTACATTTTTAAAAATATTAGTGTTGAAGATTGAACAGAAATGATATGAAATTAATCATTCGTTTTACATAGTTTTCATGTACTATAGCATTTAAATACACAGCTGAAGTTCCAGTAGTCTGGTAGTATATTTCTAATAAGATAATTAAGTGATACGATGTTTCGAACATCACTTACCACTAGAACTACAGATAATTAATTTAGATACCTTATTCATACCAAAGGTGTTGAATTTATAAATACCTGAAGAAATATATATATACACAACGCAATGGAAATAAACCTTTATTCGTTCTCTCAATGGAAAAGCATAGCAGATTCGCCAAAATATATCCGCGTTAATTTATACAAATTTTATACAAAATTACGAATGAATCATTTTGACCATTTAGATAGTCCTAGTGTTAACAAAAAATCAGCAATAGGCTTACATATTAATATACCGTTAGAGCGACTCTAAATTTGATAGCACGCTTCACGTTACACTGACGAAAACAGAATTACCAAGGGCAGACTGTAATGCATTCGCTCATTAAGAAATTCCTTGAAAAGTTTTCAAGTATTCATGCGCGGGAAGTAGTAGCAGACGTTAAGGCACGGACGCGCTCACGAGGGGTGCGAGCTTTTCTGTGCGACTGTCTTTAAAAGTTCTCCGGTAAACGGAAGTTAGTAAACAATGTTTACGACATTTTAGAAAGTTACTAATCTCGTTACACGCCATTATACGTCACACCTACGCAACACGTCTAGACAACCTAAGGCTACTTCACGTCTCGGTGTCGCGTTTCCACCCCTCTTCACCGCTGTTCTCCTTCTAATCGCATTGCCACACAACGCAAACACGGTTATAGTATTAGAAGCGATATGCTCGCGAAAACGCTTGCCGTCTGAGGCGGTGCGGTTAATGATTTCGGAAAACGTGGCGTGTATAATGGCGCTAACCTTCGCCAGCCGGAATGAAATATGCGACGCGACAAATGGAAATGTTTCGCTGCTTTATTTTGATAGTTCGTTACACCGTTGTATCTCCAGTGCAAAATTCGACAAGACTCTATTTAGATCGCAATTTGCAAACATTTATGGGAGGTAACGTTTCCAAAAATCAGGAAATAAAGATCTATTGGTATAACAGGAATAAAAATGGAAAGAAGGCAGTCTATATTTTTTTGACAGCAGTTATTACGTATGAAAATCCATGAAAAATGTCGAGATTTAAAAAAACAAAGATTAAGTATTTATTTGGTGAAAATTTTTTCAACTGCATGAACTTGAACCAATTTTCAAATTGTTTTAAATAATTAAAAATAACTGATTAAAATTTGTATTCGTCAATCATTGTTTACACCTTTACATATCAAAACTTACGGAAACTATTTAACATGCAGTCGTATCACAAATATACTAATATCTATTATAAATAAAACGGAAGTATACCATTTTTCATCCCATCACCCTAAAAAAATTCCACTCCGAAAATAGAACACCCGAAAAAAGTGTCTGATGCAAGGGTTAATATCGATCCAACAGATCCTATAGCGACGGTATCTACAGCGATTATAACAATGCAAACAAAATTTGAAGACCATCAATCCCCATGATTCAGTAAATTATTAAGCTAATTGCGGTAATACCAGCTAGTTACTTGAAACCTAATTCCACCCTGTCGACGGTAAAGGGGTAGCCGCGAACGGCGGGATTCCCAAACAGCCTGAACCCCCCCCCCGGCATTTAGAGCGGTACCGTTTGCTGGAACATCGAAAGCATTAAGATTTTTTAAAATTGTCCCAGGTTGCCGAACCACCGGTACTATAAGGAGGGAGCATCATGAGGAGACATCAAACAGGAGAATGGCAGACGGACGAAGTTCTGAGTGCGTGTAAGTGTGTCTGCACTGGTTGAGAAGGTTGTAGCGGGGTAGTTTGGGGGCCGAAGGACGGAGGCAAGAGGACGAGAAGCAGTGGGTGGAGGAGGTGGCGGAGAAGGAGGAGGAAGAGTACGGCGGTAGGTAGCAGTGGGTGGCAAGCCGAGGGTGGTAAAGGAGTCAGAGGATGAGAAGTAGGAAGAGGTGGAGGAGGAAGCGGAGTAGGAGGAGAAGGAGGAGGGCGGTTGGTTGAGACGCGGAGGTGCAGGCGAAGGAGAGAGAGTCCGTTGGGTTGGGTTGGGTTGGTTTGCACCAGCACCACCAGCACCGACATGGCTCCAAGTGAAGGAGAGGATGGGGTAGGATGGCCGGGCCTCTGCTCGCTCGATAGAGGCGCGTCCCGTCGTCCCATGATTGGAAACCAAATCGCCGCACATCCATCCCCCTCCTCCTCCTGCCTCCTACCCATCCTCTGCCTCGCCGATTCTGTTCCACCCCCGAGGATCCCCTGGCCACCGACTATCCACCCTTACTCTCAGTCCTCGCAACCCTATCCAGAGCTTACTCCCTGCAACTCTCTTTCTCTTTCTCTTTGCCTCGTCCCTTCTCTATCTCCCTCTTTTCTATGTCTCCTACACGTCCTCTTCCTCTCCCTCTTTATAGTTCCCTTCCTCTATCTTGCTCTTTCTCCCTGAACAAACTAACTTCGCCTTCCTCTCTGGGCTACCTTCGCATCCACGTCCACCTCCACCACCTCCTAGCTCACCCTCCAGGGACGCTAATGTCGAGCTAAGTCCTTAAAACCTCTCAGCCGGAGGCCGGCGAGCCCGCAGACCGGAATGGCCTCCATAAGTAACCGGGTTTACACACCCCAAGACCCTATTTCTCACCGTGGAAAAACTGCAGTCAGCTCCGTTGCGAACGCCCCCGTTCGCTACTCGAACCACCCTAGCTCTGGCTCGCCGATGCCGGATTGCAGATTCCGCCAGCGGGCCATGGTATCGACGGCCGCCAAGACCGAGCGACGCTCTCAAAGAAGATTAGGAAGATGAGCGCGGTGAAAAACGATGGAAATCTTTTCTGACAACTGCTCCGGTTGGCCGCAACCAGTTTTCACTGGGACGCGTCTGAAATCGAACACTGGCACGATCTCCACGCGCGATTTAATTTAGTGTGGATCTTTTTCGATAGAGATACGTTTTGGGTAATTTTGGATTGCTAATAGCATGGTAGTAATTTGATAAATACAACATCCGAAAACACAATATTGACTTTATATGTTTATTAGATTAATGAGTTGAAAAGTTATTCTACAAACTATGTTTAAAATTCGTTAAGGAATTTTCAGACTAATTCTAGGTTGCATGTAATAAACCTGAATCTATAGGTTATTCCTTCTTGAGATTTAGATCATTTATAACTAATGTAATACACAATTTACATTTACAATTAGAATTATATGTGAAATTACATGCTGGAAAAATATTTACGTAAAATTATGTACTTAAGCGTTTCCTTAAATTCACGACCCTTTCGACATCGTACTGTAATTTATTGCGAAACTTTATTAATTGATTATAGCCAAAATTAAAAATTGTCATTTCTTTGAACTTTAGAAAATTAAAATAAATTGTCAGTTTTAAAGTGCAATATAAAGCGCAATTCTCTTTAACTATTATTAATTTCATAATAATAATAATAATAAATTAATTAATAATAATATAAAAGAGGAAAATATCATTAAACTATAAATATTTAATAAACAGTATGGAAGAAAATTGACTCATTCAACTAAATAACTTAATGGTAACTAGAGCATCACCACGAAATGCAATTAACACACGATAGAGAGTGCTCTATAAATCACGTCGCTGTTCGCGGTTTCGAACGATATCGAGGGTGCAAGTACTACTGTCCTACCTCACGACGAAACTTTCCTTTAGTGACGCTGCTACTTTCACTTTTGCTCGTAATGTTTATGCAGAACACCGAAGAAACTTTCTTGAGGTGCAAGTGTACCGGTAACTGAAACGACCGATGCGGTGAGCGAGGGGAGCGCACCCGTGAGTATACACAGCGGCGCAGGAAAGTTTGAATCAAATATCCGTAAGAGAGGTATTGAATCGATAACTTTGATGGGAATCTTGTTACTTTCGATACGAGCCAATTGTTATTTGTAACGTTTGATTTATAGCGAATATTTTAAATCGAAACGATGATTTTATTGATGATTTACAGGAAAGCATTATACCATTCTGAATGAATAAAAATACGTCTCCTTATTATACGACTTTTTTTAGAATTGGGTTTCTAGTTATGTGTTTGGTCTGTGTTATAAAAGAACATTTTGTTTTGTCATAAAGTTTTCTTTATATACGCTTTACACTTCATTTACGGGTAAGTCGTTAGCGACAAAATTCATTTGTTTTTTCTCTATATTGATTCAGAATATATTTTATATAATCTTGCGATGCTAAAAGTATGTCTAGATAAACTTGTACTTTTGCTTTTATTTCTGTAGTTAAATGTAAAACAGGGCGTTTGTAGTATTTTGTTCCATGATAGATTTATATTACATTGACTAATGTATTTGTACAGTTAAATTTGTACAGTTACATGTAATAAAGAAGATATAGTAAATGTAGGTATTGTAAACGGTTAAGTGTACTGTAAAGTAGTCAACCAAGTTTTACTGTAAAATGTATAAGAAAATTAAGCAACATTCAAGAAAATGTTATAAAATTTCTAAATTGCAATATTAAATTATTGTTTACATTATAATACATATTAATCTGAATAACTATATTATCCAAATAAAATTTATAATATTTTTCAAATAGTTTTTAATTTTAATATGTACCATATTTCATAATCCTCGACTTTTCCCATTAAGTAAATCAATCTCCATAAACTTCAAAACATGTCATTTCAGAGACCATGGTCAAATAGACTCAGTAACGAGAAAAAAAAGAAGAAAAATAGAAAATTAAAATTACATGGAGCGTATTTCAGAACTAATACAGCACATCAGACGACGGGAAAGCGGTTTAATATAGCTGGTTCCTAAGCAGCCATTAAAATGCTCAGAGATGTGTAAGTACGAGGCTGGTATTACCGTGCGTCCGTCCCGTCCGATCATACCTTTGAATCCAAGGACGGCGACGACGGACGGGAGAGCTTTATACCCGAAAGGGAGATCCCTCGAATTCGTGTGGCAGCGTGAAATGCGGCTCTCCTTAAGGGTACCTACAAGCGATACCAATATGTCCGTCGTCGTTAGTGACGTTACTGGATGAGCAAGCACGGAGAGAGAGCCCGGAGGCACTGAATGCCCAGAGGCCCGTAGGATATGAGACTCCGTTGGCCGCAGGATCCTCCGCAGGAGCCAGAGGAACCAACTCGATGGAACGTTCCTTTACCTTCGGCAAAGTGTATTGACGGCTAGAGCGACGTTCCAGCTTACGCTAAGCGGCTGTCCTCTCCTCTACCTTCCACCCACTTCATCCCTATCATTCTCTCCCTATCCATCTATCTGTCTATCTCTATCTACCTATCTCTCTTCCTCTGCTCTGATCGTATATACGAGTGTGTACTCGAATCTTGGAACGTTGGATGCGTGGTCCATGCATGTGTCCGGGTACGTGGGTGCACGCTATTTCAGAGACACATACATACAGACATGCACGCCACACATGATTGTGGAATGGACACGTAGAGAAGATTCACGTACACTCGCACACAGGGACACATAGACGAGCGCGTGCATCCGTCTCGTAGGTCTCATAGGTCGAACCTCTAGGTTCGTGCTGGAATTACGTCACGCTGCGCCGTGGAGGATAGGGCACGGTAAAGTGGAGATAGGACGGGTCAAGACGCTCCTATCGCCTCCGATGGCTTCGAAAGGGTTAAAGCGCTGTCGTGACCTCCTTCTTCCCCGTGCTCGTTCGACGAACTTGCGCGAGCCTCCGCTCAGAGAGAAACTTCACCCGACCGGCCGGATTTTCTTCGAACTGACACGGCTCTACCTTTGGGAACTTACCGCGTCTCCTCCACCGCCCTCGCCACTACCCAGAAAGCAGCTCTATGCGATGACACAGTAGCTTTTGTTTTGCGGAAGATTGATACAATCACATGTTCCGATTGTGTAATCTTATCCTGCGAAGGTGGAAAATATTGGTGAATAAATTAAGGATTGGATTAATAGATAATATTGGGTAGCATGTTTATTATTTTGGTTCAACTATGCTAAATCTTTTATCAAAAGTACTACTACAAACTTGGATACTATAGAAATCAAATACAAAGCTTAAGCACAAAACGTTCCACTGAAAAATGTACGCATGTAGCGATACTTTTTATAACTATTGTAAAATTGACCTCAAAGGCGAAACACAATCTTAAAGCTATACTTTGTATATATGCTTTTCTATTCTGCCTTTCTGCCAGTATGGACTCTGGAAAAATAAGAATTTTAGAAAGCACGTTTACATTATTAAAATTAGAACTTTTCAAATTAAGCACCAATACCATACCAATGTAAATTAACTCTACTACGGCACTTTAATATTAACTATTTAAGCGTTTTATCTAATATTCAAATTGTTTTTAAACGATGGTAAGCATATTCGACAGAACTAGAGTAAGTAGACTTGTAAAATTGAAATAAATTATAACAAAATGACAAACTTTTCTAGTTGTTTTTTTTCGAGAAATTTATATTTTTATCGTTTAAACGTTCATTAATATTATTTATAGACTTTAAAATTTGATTAGCTCGTAAATAAAACTATGTTCGGAATTGAAATATATTTGTATCAATATTTAGTTCATTTTATTCTAAAATGTGTTACAATTATAAACATGCACAATTTTTATTAATGAAGTAATAATATAAGTATCAATATGTATGCATTTTATATAATTTATTATGCTGTAACGTATGCAAATGATAATAGAAATGGTACTGCGCTACAGAGGAGGCATATGTATATTTCTAGGAAATTATTGCTGAATTTTTAGGATATTTAACGGTGATATATTATCAGCAAATAACATTGTAAAACTGTATCTTGTATTAGCAGCTTATTATACGTGCATAACATCATAAAATAAACGGAACAGATATGTCTATCATTTTTTCAAAAGTCTCGAGTTTACGTATTGATAGAACATGGAATGTATACGTTTACAAGAAGAAATACATAAAAATAAGTTTCTTATACTCAAAAAATGAATGTAACCGTTATGAAGTTCGATATTTAGTAATTGCATTTAAAACTTTAAGCAGCAACATATCGAAGGTGAAAACATGTGACTTAAATTGTTTTGCCTTACAATCACAAATATAGTTAGGATATTTTAGTCATAAAAAATACTTTTTGGTTTTTCTGACATGCAAGCATTTTTCGGATATCAAAGTATGTAGTTCTCTCGAATAAATATTGTAAATATTCAGTTTAAATGTATGAAATTCTCTATTCGATAATCACATTTAGTACTTCATATAAGACACAAATAAGCGTGAGAACTTATACAATTCGATTTCATAAATTGTACTGTACCCTATAATTTTTACATAATAAATAGGTCACCACTTTATTACTCAACTATTTTCGTTATTATATATATGGGCCCTTTAATAAAATTGAGGATTAGGCAATATATAGAGGATAGTATAAGAGGATAAATGGGTTAAAGCATGAAGTTTTATCTGTTTCACAGTGTAGTATGATAGAAATTTGGGTAAACTTATACAAATTTCATATTCTTAACTATATTGTAGTTTAACATATAATTGTTAAAATTTATTACATGTGAATGTAATGATACATTATTTATATTTTGCATCATAAATAATAAAATAATTATCTAATAATTCGTTCCTTCTATATGCTCATTACTTTGTTATGCTATAAATGGATTAAAGAAAAAAGAGCAAAATTTTTCCCTTCTTTCAAGATCATTTATAGATAATGTAAAATATATGACGAGAAAGTTTAATTACCTTTATATAAAAATGTATGTCACAAATTAATAATAACATAGTTCAGCTCATAAACAGTACAAAACAGTACAAAAGAATTTATAAAAATAAAGTATCCACATAAGTTGTCGGATAATCTAACATTTATACATATTCATATAAAACGAATAAATAAATTATGCAACAGAAAGCTTGGAAAAGTTGACCCACGAAAGTTGTCGTAAATAATTTCGCCCTAATTTCACTCCGAATATGCACCCTCCCACACTTAAACACTTGCCAACAGCCCCTTGCCCTCCGCCCTCCCCCAAGCCAATCCTATTCCAGAGCCCCCGAAAAACAACAAAAATCATCGCGCTAGCAGTGTCCCCAATTCCAAACGAGCACGCAAGTTGAAACACAGACATGACTCGACTCGGATTCGCGGCGATCGATTGAATTCCGTTCGCGGCGAGCTGGCTTTGGCGAAAGAAGTAGACGTAACGAAGCGATTACCATTTCGGCGCAACGAAGGTATCGGTCGATTTCCGCGAATCCCAGCTCGCTCAGCGAAAGGTCAGCGCGTGTCAGTGGAACGAAGTTAGCGTTTGCCGTTTCCATTAATGGCGACAGACGCGCACCGGCCACCTTAGCGAAAAGGCACGCATATACCGTCCAATGAACGAATGAACGGGAGGAAAAGGAAAGAGTGAGAAGGAGAGAAAGGGAATGCGCAAAGGTCGAAGAACGTTGGCCGGTTGTCTCTCTCGACAATGAGTAGCAACGTGGCCCTCATTCTCCATGGAGAGGGGGTTAGCAAGCGGAAGAAGGGTTACGAATCAGAAAGGTTGGGCTGT